>OX016541.1:103338689-104784944 GCA_943590905.1 Sphaerophoria taeniata
ATTGCCGGCTGCTTTGAAGAGTTCAGCAGTGATGCCATCAGCTCCCGCAGCTTTGTTGTTTTTAAGCTTAGATACAGCTATCTTCGCTTCTTCAAGATCGGGTAGACGAAAATCTTGGCTTGTTTCGTCTTCATTGAAATGTTAATTCTGCCTGACAGTGGAATTTGATTCGTCATCGCCGTTGTACAGTCTACAGAAGTGGTCCTTTTTTATCCTCAGCATTGATTGTGACTCTACTACGATATTTCCCTGTTGGTCTTTACAGGCTTCAGTTCGTACTCGGTTACCTTGAGTCATTCGTTTTACCTCTTGGTAAAACTTCTGAACCTCATTCCTGTTTTTTAGTCTCTCAACATCCTCCATCGATCGCTTTTCATACTCTCTCTTTTTCTTTCTGAAAAGCTTGTGTTCTTCTCTCCTCTTCTGTTCGTAGAGCTCCCGAGCTGATGTCGCCCTCCTATGCAGCGCTGCTTTAAATGCTGCATGTACCTTCCTGCGTTTTTCATCAAGTAAGGGGTTTCGTTTTGGTGGCCGCGTGTAACCCAGCACATCAGAGGCAGCATCATTAATGGCTTCCTGGCTATTCTGCCACTGGTTCTCAATACTCGATGCTGGCTGTAGAGGACTTCTCATGAGGTTACTTGACACTCGATCAGAAAAGGATCTGGCGATCCCTTGCGATTGTAGCCGTCCGACGCACGTCATACTTTCTTCTAGCAATGCCTGTTTTTGGCTTTGGTCGAGATATCCGCTGCAACAAGGTACTGGTCCGAGTCGACGTTGGCCCATCGGAAGGTTAGGACAACAATAATGCTTGAAGAGTGTCTTGCGTCGATCGCAATATGATCAATCTGGTTGACAGTCGATTGATCTGGAGACCTCCAGGTCCTCTTGTGGATTTTGAGATGTGGGAAACGCACACTTGTTTCGCCTGTAAAATTGATAAGCCTGAATCTGTTATCGTAGGTTTTTTCGTGCAGGCTGTGTTTACCGACTGTTCCACCAAAGATGTCCTCTCTTCCTAGTTTTGCGTTAAAATCTTCGATCTTAACGTAAAAGCTATGTCATTGCTCGTATGTCTTGTTGAAGAGCTCGTAGAACTTGTCTTTGGTATCGTCATCTTTCTCTTCTTTGGCAGCGTGAGCGCATATTAGCTTATGTTGCCGAATTTAGACTTGATGCGGATTATCGTGATCGTGAGGCGCCGTTGACAGCTCTAAAGCTTAGGACATGCTGCCTAAGCCTGCCTCCACCGACAAAGCCACATCCAAACAGACGCTGTGGTTGTTCTCTGTAGCAGTTGTCGTAGTAGATATCGCAGTTTTTCATCCTCCCTTTGCCCGGCCCATCCCATCGCATTTTCTGGATGGCTTTTATATTTGTTTATAAAGGGCTAGGGCCTCCGTTAATTGTTCGGCTGCACGTGGTCTGTTAAGGGACCTAACATGTCACGTGCAGATCCGAATCTCGCTGTCCTTATTTCGTTTGCATAGTTCGTCATCAGTTAATCCCTCCGAGACATGTTATTGCTTCGCAATCAAACTTAATTACGTCCCTAATAGCTGGTAGAAGGTCATGGTAGTCTTTATTCCAAAAGCCGTGAAACCGACTCACTCAACCGCTCAGGATTATAGACCAATAAATCACTCTTCGTTTCTCCTTAAGACACTGGAGAGAATAATTGATCTGCACGTTAGAGAACTTCTCAACTAAAACAATTTGTGCAACTACCAACACGCCTACCTTAAGAGTAAATTAGTGGAGACTGCTCTGCATGAGGTGGTTTCACATATTGAGAAAAGCCTCGAACAGAAAGAATATACCCTGGCAGCATTTCTTGATATCGAGGGTGCGTTTAATAACGTAAAAACAGAATCAATCAAAACTGCCTTAGTTGAAGCTGGAGTTGAATCTGTCATTGTCGATTGGATCTTCACCATGTTAAATGGCAGAATTATCAACTCTTAAATGGGAGTTAGCACTATTGAGAAAACAGTTACTAGAGGCAGGGAGGTGTCATCTCACCCCTGCTCTGGATCCTCGTAGTCAACAAAATTCTCACAAAGTTTAAAGATCAGGGCATAAAAATTGTAGCATATGCAGATGACATAGTGGTTTTGGTATCAGGCAAGTTCCTTACCACCATCGGAAACATTATAGAAAACGCATTAAAGAATTTATCTTCTTGGGCAACTACGAATGGTCTCGGAGTCAACCCCACCAAGACAGAGCTAGTTTTGTTCACGAAAAAACGGAAACTGGAGGGCTTCAACCCTCCTAAACTAAATGGAATTCCTCTAAATGTTTCTAAGCAAGCTAAATTTCTAGGAGTAATCCTTGACACCAAGCTTACATGGAAGTGTAATACTGAGGAAATAATGAAAAAAGGACTATGTGCATTCTACACATGCAAAAACACCTTCGGTGTACGTTGGGGTATGCGACCGCAAGTCATCCAATGGACGTACACAGCGATTGTCAGACCATATGGCTCTATTGTATTGTGGAAAGCGGTGGAAAAATCAAGCTATCTCAAGAACCTAAATAAGGAACAGAGACTAGCCTGTATAGGAACAACAGGGGCTCAGAGATCCACACCACAAGCTGGGTTGGAAATGATCTTGAATCTCCCGGCTCTGGATGAGTTCATAAGGTGCACGGCAGCCAAAACTGCAATTCGTTTAAAAGAACTGAGTTTTTGGAAGCACAGCACTTATGGACACGGGTCAATCTTACAAATATATGACACAATTCCAGGACTGATGGAGACCACCGATTACATTTCCCCTTTACTAGATTTTGATAGGAACTTTTCTATTTGCATACCAGAAAGACAGGGTTGGGATCCTAATTCTTAGTAAACAGGGTATCCCTTTCAACACCAACGGTTCAAAAATGGAATCAGGAACAGGTGCTGGGGTGTTTTGCCAATCTCTCAACATTAGGGAGTCGTATAAACTCCCAGCTGACTGTAGTGTCTTTCAGGCCGAGGTCTATGCCATTGAAAAGGCAGCTGAATTGGCACATCATGAAAAGCTAAGCTCCTCGGAGATTACTTTTTTCGTGGACAGCCAGGCTACTATCAAAGCCTTAGCCAGTGAGACCATAAGATCAAAGGCAGTTTTAAACTGTAGGAAGGAATTAAATAGAATCTGCCACACTAACCAGCTTAAGCTCTGCTGGGTTCCTGGACATAGTTATATAGAAGGGAACGAAATAGTAGATGAACTAGCCAGGAAAGGGTCAGAAGCAGATACAAGTAGTAGCAACCATTCAGATAGGGGACCACTCGTCCCGATTGGACTGATATCTACCATTTGACGCACCGGTTCCCCTGGGATAGATTTGTTTAAATTTTGCATAGAGCGATGGATCGACATGAATTGAAATGTTATCCTTAGATCTGTATGATTTCAAAGCCGTCTCACTGAGAGCCTTAAAATGATGCATAACAAATACAACGAAGTCGATAGTTTCTGTTTGAAAACAAAAACAAAAACCAAGATAAATATTTTTTAACACCACAAAATCAAAGGTCATTTCTCTCTAATCTAGGCTTTCTTTCAATACATATAAACAATCAAATGTTATTAAAAAAAAAAGAAAAACAACGACAAACGATTTAAACGCCGAAAAACAGCGATAGTGAGAGTGATGGAATGCAATGCTGACCGTCACGCCGATATGGCGGTTGCATTGCGTTGCGTTTGTTGTGCTTGACATTTATGTAAGTTGATAAGTTGTTTTTATTGCTTTTTCAGTAAAGTTTCGTTATTTTATTTGTTTTTCCATTTCTATTTGAAAATTTCGTTAATTTTAAGATTGTATTAGTAATGTTGTGAATGTGTTGAATTTCTGTATTTTTAATTCACTTTCTTGTTTTTGTAAACAAAACAATTTGGGACAAACTGTTGTTTTCGACTTTTATTTTGTAACAGACCTTAAAACCGACAACTCAGTATGATGTACGAGAGCCAGTTTGTTTTTATTTTTTATCTGTAAACTCTCCACTTTGCTTCTTACTTGTTTGTGCAGTAAGTGCATTCTGTGTCTTATTTACTTATACAATCATTCTGTCTTGGAATGCCCAGATACAACACTGAGACTTGTGACATTAAAATAAATGTATACTTTTAAGAATGCACTTGAATTTTTTGTTTTTTTTTTCATGAATGGAATGTGCTTCCATTGATGTTTACGTTCCAAATTCTTTGAACTCTTAGAAAGATAGCACACACAAAAAATTCATTCTGGGCAGAGTGTGATGAGGGAATTTAGGTTTACGACTAACGAGTAGAAGATAGGAAAATACAAACAAAATATTATTTGCTATTGACTTGAATACGTAGTTTTTATATTATCAATCTGCGGTTTTCAATTTTTTTGGTGACGGAACCCTTTTGGAAAACGAAATACTTAATGGAACCCTACAACTATAAAAGTGTATTCTTTATTAATTAGTATAGGAACAGTGCAGTAAAAAAAATAATAATAACAAGTAACTGCACCACTCTCCGGACAGGCCCCAGTGTCCGGACGATTTTGCCTCTATGGAGAATAAAAGAGAGACTAAACACAGAATTTGCAAAAAAACAACAAAATATAGAATCAGTAACATATAACGGAAAAGTTATTGGTGGTTTAAGCAACAGCCGCTGCTGTTTTGCTGTTTTCTTAGCAAAAAAAAAAAAAAAATAGTGACAGACCTTGGAAAAATATAGGTACTGGGAATAGTTGATCTTGTGAGATCTTGCAATCAAATGGAGTTTGCTTCAAAGAAAATATAATGAACTTCCAATAACTAAAGAAAAAAATTGAGTTTTGCTTTTTTTTAATCGATTTTGTTAAGTGTCCGGACACTGGTACAAAAAATAACGAAAATGTAGTCTCCGGACAGCTCCAAGGTTTTATTTAATTTCTTTTTTATATGTTCAAATTCTTTTTTAAACCCTTAATTTCCTTGTCAAAAGTAGGTACTTGTTTATATCCAGAATAAAAATTTTCCATTATCATCCCTCTGATGGATTAAAAATGAAAAAAAAGGGTTCCGCGGAACACACTCTGAGAATGGCTTCTAGCGTCTAGCCTTACACTTAGTAGGATGGTTTAAGAGTGCGCGGTTGGTAAGAGTGCGCAAAGCGATTTTCTAAAATTTCAAAAGGCCTATAAGACTGAATGCACTCATAGAGAGAGATATAAATGAGTTTGAACAGCTGTAAAAATTTCATGAAAATCCGATTGTAAACAGAGGTGTAAGGTACGTTTTAGTTTGGCAGCTCTCTTTCTTTTAATTTTTCTACTAAAACAAATCAAATTTTAAGCTTTATTACAAACTAGCCGACCCTGCGAGACGAAGTTCTCGCTTCCCTTCGGAGCAACTCCAAAATAATTATAATTAACACAGATATTTTTAAAATGCACTGTGATTTGCTTGAATCCAATTATTGAAATAGAGAATTACATAATATCTGAATTTTTCCAAGCTTTACAACTTACTTTCTACTCTCATTTAAGCATGCAGTAAACTGCAAATTTCGTTGAAAAATTCAACAAATTCTCGTTCCTCCGGTGTGTTTTGACAATTTCTCAAAAATTACAATTCTATACAGCTTTCGATTGTCTGACTTTCCCTTAAGTTTGTCCCAAAAATTTGTGTTTACTAAGCCTATATCTACTGTGAAAATTTTATAACAATGCATTGAGGATTGAGTGGATAAAGAGTCCCTAACAGGCATAGAAACACACCACTGCACTTTAAATTCTATGCAAAAAATTGATTTTAGGTCTTGAAGTTCTTCGTGCTCTCTCAGAGTTTTCAGAGTTCCCAATCCATAATGTTCCATTCTCCATTTGAAAATTAGTGCACCTACAATATAATGCAATTCTAATTTTGAAAACCAATGAGTTTTCCGAGTTTTTCATCAAGAACTTTCTATTTTCCATTCTAAAACCAATTTTGAAATTTTCCAGTTTTCCATTTGAAAATCAATGCAACTACAATTACATGCAATTTTCCCTTTTAAAACCAATGAGTTTTTTCATCAAAAACTTCCTATTTTCCATTCAAAAACCCGTTTTGAAATTTTCCAGTTTTCAATTTGAAAACCAATGCACCTACAATTAAATGCAATTTTCCCTTTGAAAACCAGTGAGTTTTCTGAGTTTTTCATCAAGAAGTTTCTATTTTCCATTCAAAAACCCATTTTGAATTTTTCCATTTTTCTATTTGAAAACCAATGCACCTACAGTTACATGCAATTTTCCCTTTTAAAACCAATGAGTTTTCCTAGTTTTTCATCAAGAACTTCCTATTTTCCATTCAAAAACCCGTTTTGCAATTTTCCAGTTTTCAATTTGAAAACCAATGCACCTATAATTACATGCAATTTTCCCTTTTAAAACAAATGAGTTTTCCGAGTTTTCCATCAAGAAGTTTCTATTTTCCATTCAAAAACCTTCGTTTGAAAGCTAATGCACCTACAATTACATGCAATTTTCCCTTGAAAAGCAATGAGTTTTCCTAGTTTTTCATCAAGAACTTACTATTTTCCATTCAAAAACCCGTTTTGAAATTTTCCAGTTTTCATTTGAAAACCAATGCACCTACAATCACATGCAATTTTTCCTTTGGAAACCAATATTAATAATGCGAAATTTTCATGCACAGAGATTGGAAACTAAAATCCATGCTTTTTTTGAATATCGATGTTAAAATTTTCTATTGCACAGAAAGCCGTGCCCAAGAGTTCGCATGTAAACATTGTTTTGGTCCAAAAGCTTAAGTAGGAGTTCAGCCTTAAGTATAATATAGAAGAATGAATGAAATGAAACGAAATGAAATGAAATGAAAAATAGAGAGACGTTTCAAAAAATTGATGTCGGCTGTCAGTTTTTTGAATTTGTAAACAAAATTTTCGAGTAAGTACATTAAAATCATTGTTTTTTCCTATTAATAATTATTTCTTTTACTTTCAGAATATCCTACTGTACATTCAGTGCATCAAAGAAGAATTCGGCTACATTTATAAGGTATGTTTTTTGTTTGTTTGTTAGTTTATCGACTACAAACATACAACCGACAAACAAACAAAAGTCTTACTTTATATATTAGTATAGATATAGATAATAACAACTAACAATCACAGGATTTTGAAAGGTCGACAAATACAAAACATTGAAGGAACAGGTAAGTTTGGCTATAAAAGCAGGGTGAAATACATATATATTTTTCATATACATGTCTAAACGTGTAAGAATGCGCACCATGAGGAAGTACGCGTGCGCACTCTTATACGACATGTAGAATTATTTGTTTAAACTTATTTAAAGAAGGTTTTCTTAATGGCCGGATATCTAGGACGCAAAGGACAACTGAAAGAAAACTGTGCCCTGTTTCAGTAATTGAAGAGGCGCGATTACGTATACAACAAGGAGAAAGTAAAAGGTCTGTGGCTCGATCGTTTCAAATGTCGGAATCTACGCTGAAAAAAAGACTGAAGTCCTTGAAACCGGCTACAAAGCTAGGGAGGTTTGACAAAACTTTTACAAATGAGATGGAGCAAGACCTCTGTAAATATATCAAGATGGTTGACGGGATGTTTTATGAATTGACTACAAAGGCTCTCAGACAACAGTTCCAAATAAGCCATTAAAAGTTATTTCATCGAGGGGAAAATAAAAAAAAAAAAAAAAAAATAGAGTGGCGCGACGCCAAGGCCTAAGTGGCTTACTCTCATCAACAATTCTCGGAGTGCGTGTGAAGAATTGAGGGGACCTACAATTTAACGCCGATTCCGAACGGCATAGTTGAGAAGCACTTTTTCATGACAAATTTACTCTTGGAAGATTTGTCAGTTCTTCGCAAGAGGCAGTGCCCGTGAAAGATGAAATAAAAACTTTATGGACGCGAGTAGGACTCGAACCCACGACGTTTTGCTTAGCAGCCAACGCACCTTACCTCTTAAGCTACGGGCAACTGCCCGAGGGAAAACGATGTGTAAATAAGATTTCAAGTGCTTAGAGGGCAAAATGTGACCGTTGTATGTGCAATGAGTGCTAGTGGACATTTTATTCCACCTGCCTTTATATTTAAACGTAAGAAAATGAAAGACAGTTTGTTGGATGGTGGGCCACCTTCTTCTCTTGGTATGGTTTCTGATACCAGCTTTATCAATGGCGATATTTTTCCAAAGTGGCTCCAACATTTCAAGGAACATGCTTAGCCATCAAACGAGAATCCGATTCTTTTAATCATGGACAACCATGCTTCACACTGCATTAATAATGCTGTTGAATTCTATCGGAAAAATAACATTCATGCCTTGACGCTGCCTCCTCATAGTAGTCACAAAACACAACCCCTTGACCGATGCTTTTTCAACAGTCTTGCGCCCCAACCCCGAGGAGATCTCACAAGGACAAATAGAAAGAAAAAGAGGTCGGACATTGTGTGAAGTAGCTCTCCATTTAAGCAGCAGCTGGAAGAAGACAAATTTGACAAAAAACAAAAAGCCAGTCAAAACCCCAGGAAGAAGCGAATGTTCCTCATGCAAGGAGTGGCACGAAAAATGCACTGCTTTCTCAAAGATAGGCAGTTTTATCTGTGACTTTTGTGTGAACTAACTCCTGCGCACTCTTACAAACTAAGCCGCGCACTCTTACAAACTAAGCCGCGCACTCTTACAAACTAAGCCGCGCACTCTTACACAATAACATGGATAAGAGTACGCAAATAACCTTCCGTGATTTTTTGTTTATAACTAATGAATTAATAATTCTTTTTTTGTTGCTAGTTTTAAGTTTTTTTTGTTCCTTTAATTATAAACCAAAAAGTGAATATAAATAAAGTGGTTAAATCCTGTTTGTTAGTGTTTAAATTGGTGTTTTGTCTAAAGTGCGCACTCTTGCACCATCTTACCTAATCTGCAATTATTTTCAAATATATTAATGAAAAAGAATCTACTGGTAAGGCTTATGGGCTGCAAGTTTAACAGAATTGAAAGATATCAACACAGTTTCTTAGCAAAAATCATAATTCATAAGCAATAGCAGTAGTTTCCTACCCGTGAAACGGAAACCAAATACCTAACAGACTATTGTTACTTTTTTTTATAAAATCCGAAGACCCCTAGATGGGATGGTTGAACCTATACCTTGTTAAACTATTATTTGCATACCACCTTTCCATATTCCATGTTACAGCATTTTGAATCGTGAGAAGTTTTATTTTCTATGATGATAGGTATCCTGTGAATTGAAAATTAACTGCATAAATTAAGAAACCTTTATTAGATTGTCTTTATAACTCAACACATTTCTTGTTTCATATACCTACCTACTTTCAAAAGAACATAACGGAATTTATAAGTTTCCCATAACAATTTGATTCGGACATCTTGATTCAGGATAGTTTGGTTTTGGGCAGACAGCAAGTACAATCATTGAATGAAATTTACATTTCAATTTTCAACAACTAAATATAATCTGAATGTTGCGAATGGGAATTGTGTTCAGGTACGTTTTGTAAGACGATATGGACCGTGAGATACTTTAATTGAAGGAAACCAACATTTTTGTCACAAATCCTGAACTTTTGCTTGATCCTTAAATAAGTAAGCTGTGAAGCATTTGATAACAATTTTTCCTTAAGAAGAGAACAATAAAAAGAAAAAGTGGAGTCCCTCAAGGATCAATTCTGGGACCTTTGCTTTTCTGCCTCAACGTTAATGAGCTTCCATCAATTGTCGAATATTGTTTTTTGCGCATGTATGATGATGATGTTCAAATGTACATAAGTTGTCCTTTGGGATTAATTGAACGCTTTGTTTGTTGCAACGACGAAGATTTGCAAAGCATATCAACCTCAAAATCTGACATAGTGCTCTACCCTACTAAATCAAAATGCTTAGTAGGTAACCTGAAGAAACAATATTGACCTCTCCTATCTTCCACCAAATTTTCTCAATGGAAATTGTACTTAAAACATTGGCGTTATTTTCAATAATTAACTTTCGTGGACGAGCGATCATTGAACTCCTTCGTATCCTGACATATAAGGTTGCGCAATATTTGCGAATCTTGGCTGTCATAGCCTAAGGAAAATACAAGTTGCGTACAGTACTATAAGAAATGTTAACGGTTTACCTCTCTACTTCAATTCTAAATGGTGCAAGGAACTAACTTCACTGGCACACCTTCACATGGGAATTAACTTCACCTCAAGTGGGAAATATCTTCACTATTTACTGGTGAAGTTATATCCTAACTATGGTAGGAAATTATTTCATCAGAAATTTGTGTGAAGTTTATTCCCACCCTTTATTGAAAAATTTAAGAGAAACAACCAGCCGATTGAAAAAAAAATATGAATATATGAATTCAAACATTCCACCTATTTGATACTAAGCAGCCAGAGTAGACCAAGTGCTTAAGTTCATAGTTTGAGCTTCAGCTTTTAATACATCGATGGCTCTTTGTATGTTATTTGTACTTAATAATGGTAACACCAGGAGCTTTTTGCACCATTCAGAAAGATTGGTTTTGTTACTCAGCTTTGGTATAATATCGTGGATTTTGCACACCCTGCCGCGGAAAATTAAACCAACATCCTTTGAGGTCTACTTCGGGAAATACAATACACAAAGCGAGCCGAATTTGTTTGTTTTGCTACACAGAGAAACAATTTGGAGTCTGGAAATAAAAAATTCGCTCGAATTTATCATATTTTCACACCCACCCCAAATTCAAAAATCGAAACTAGTGGCAGTTCCTACACGAGGTGGAAGAAAAAAGGGGACGGACAACTTAATTTGAAGTTAAACCAATATTTTTCTTTTATTTTATCATATTTATGTGATGTTACAACCGTCCTTTCATCGTGTTAAAATCGGTACGACAAGAAGGACGGTTGTAACATTCGACTTTCACCCCTTTTTTCCAGCATATGCTAAGATAAAGGATAAAGTTGGATGGCAAATCAATGTTTAATGGTAGCCAACTGTCCACTTATTGTGTGTTGTTTTATTTTGTTATGTCTTTTGGTTCAAAAGTTATGGTACAAAACGTACAAATGGTTACTCTCGTACCCACTCTCCCCTACCTTAAACACCGCGAATTAGTCTTGTTCGCAAATATACTTGTTACTCATCAATCTATCTATCTTCAACGAAATACTTTCTTTTAGCTCTCAAACAAATGATCTTTTAGTTCTTCCTTCGTTTGTTTTTCAACATTATAATATTGTCCTTTGCACTTCTTCAAAGTTGACTATTGTAATGTTTGTCGGCTATGTACGAATTTTCTTGCTATACGTACATCCACACCTATTTCGATTTAATGTGGTTCCAGTTCACCGTCAATGAGCATATCATTCACTATTGTTTTGTTTATCGAAGCCCAAATTTGGACAGAACTTCAACTTCTCGCGATTTCGACGTTCTGTCTGACTCCATTCAAAGAAAAGTATCCTTGTCTTGTACGCCCACACTGAAATTGTTATTACGGGCGATTTCAATGTACACAATTCTTCGTGGCTTCTCCTTTCGGGCCCGACTACCGACAACACCCGAAGGAATGTGTACTTAAATCTTTGCCGAGTTTAACCACCTTACTCAGCTTGTCATTGAGCCAACTCGAATACATATAAGACAAGCGGGAAATACTCTTTGCTTGTTCCTAACGTCTGAGGTCTGACCCTGATAAATACAATAGCAATGTATTAACTCCTCTAGGCAAATCTGACCATAATGTCATATCTGCAAATTTATCGTGTCACACTTATTCAGTAATAGAAAGAGCTCCGTAATGTCCCAAAGGCAGTTAGAATTTTTGGTCATATTTGTAAAAAATATGAAGAATACTTCTTCTTCCTCGATCCCTACGCTCCTAATTACTCTTAATTTTCACCCTTCTACGAATTGGTTTTAAAATGGAAAATTGCATGTGATTGTAAGTGCAGTGGTTTTAAAATGGAAAACTGGAAAATTTGTGATGGGGAACTAGAAAGCAAGAAAAAGTAAAAAAACAAAATGGAAACTTCGGTCGTATTCTAACATATAAAATTCTTCTGTCACAGTTTTAGTGGTCATACACCTCAGAAACGGCTTGACCGATGTTGATGAAATTGTATACGTGTATTCAGTAGGTATGAGAATAGGTTTATACGTTTTTTCATACCGCCAATAGTTAAGGATGGGTCGCCCACGTATTTTGTTTTTTGCATTTTTTGGGCGTTTTTTTTTTAATAATTTTTGTATGATGTGGCATTAAGAAAAACATTTATTCCTTAATTTTCAAATTACTACCACTTGCCTATACTTTTTAAGAGCTTTGCGCAAAGCGGATAGCGGTTAGAGTGTATTGGGTTAACTGGTAGAGGGTAGAGTAGTACCGGGATACCAAAGCCTAGAGCTTTTATTTATCGATTGAGGCAGTACGAAGTCTGCAGGGTCAGCTAGTTATTTAATAAAAATTTAAATTTGAAAGAAAACTCTCAAGTTTGCCTCTCAACTTCTACTTTTATCGGAAGTTGAGAAGATCGGAAGTTGATTAACTTATTTGAGAGTTGAGAATCGAAAGTTGAAACTGTCAAATGTGAGTGAGGAAAACGAAAATCAAGTTCAGGATAAAAATCCTCAAGTTGAGTTCAACCTGTAGTGAAGAAAATGGCTCTAAAACAACCGTCAGATAACCGTCTTTCAGTTTATTTTTAAAAGATTATCTTCCCCATCCACTTTATTGTTTTACAATTTCTTGTCAAATAACAATCGAGCAGATATGTATTGTCAAACTGCAACGAAGTACATTCAAGTAAAGTTTGTTATTGTTTACTCGAATTAGTTGGGAAATCGAGAGAGCAAAACATTTCCCCTCCAGAGAAAATGTTCAACTTTTTGCAACAGAAATTTCTTGTTGCAATTTGTTTTTAAATATTTGAATTTGAATTGAAACGGTTCTCCCAATCTTGGAAAGTACATGTTTCGGTATAAAATATAATTATGGATTTTCGGATTTTATTATGAAATAAAAATTATTTCGTATTTATCTATCGTAACGTTTAACTTAATCTATAAAGGATTTTTAAAGTTTGTGAAATTGTGATCCATTAGCAGCCATTTAATTTTTATTTTCCGTCAGGACCATTTTTCACTATCAAGAGAAAGAAATTCTTCTACCATTAACTACTTACCCTTTTTTCAGAGATGTGCTTCCTTTCGAGATTTTGATCAAAATAAATATTTTCATATTTTTCGTGCTTCATTAGAGTCATACAAGTTTTCAAAATGCAGTTTTTGCTTGATAGTAAAAACATAACGTCATAAAAACGAGAACATAATCTCAGTTCTTCAAAACCATAATTACAATACATACTTACTTATTAAATGACCAAATTGAGTGTTGTCCTTAGAGCACTCTTATTCGTTGAATAAATATCAATGACAAACAAAAATTCTACCGAGTTGTTCATAGGTATTTGTATACCTATGTGTTTTTTTTTATTTTCTTTATATGTAATATATTTTTTCTTAAAATAATAATTTAGGTAAGCAGAGGAAAGGTAGCATCCTTTTGTCGTTACTCGCTTTGAATTACCTATCTACCTAAAAACATGTGGATTTTGAGTCTTTATTCCCAGCAACAGCAAGTGGCATCGCATCGGTTCTTCAGATTCAATCTACAAATTTTTAGCAATCGGCATTGTATGGTCGCATACATAGAAAGTAGGTAGGTTAGGTACCAATATTTAGGTTGAAGATTTGGAGACCACAAACCGGAAACAGATTTTGTGCTATGATGATGGTTCTCGGCTGTATAGAATCCTATTGTTCATGAACCTGATTAGATAATGCGGGAAGACGTTGGGCAAGCCTCTTGGTACCTACATACTTTTCTACATTTTGCTTCCTTGTTGTGAAAACACGCGCTTGGTTTTTTTTTTCTTCAAAATTTAAATATATGTATTTATTTTGAATTTTTTCAGAGGAAAAAACTTGTTCAACAGGAAGATTTTTTGTTTTTTTGTTTCCCTTGCCGCACCTTCTTAGTGCAGTTGAATTCCTATACATTACACACAATAAAGATCGATTAACGCATGGACTAGAGTAAGACCAGGAAGTGTGTGAAAATAAAGACTGTCAAGAGTTTCTGAAATTCTAGGGAAGTACTTACCTACCTACCTAATTTGTGTAAGACTATGAATCGAGCTGTTGACAGAAATATTTTTTGAAGATAGTTAATTTGATGGAAGTTGACAATCAAAGTAAAGGGGAAACTGATGTTCATCTTTTAGTTCGTTCGTTTATTTTCCAAAACTCTCGAATTTGCACGTATTTAGTTTTTAGTTGTTTCTTTACTCAAGTTTTTTTTTTTTTTTTTTGTAGTTTCTGTCAGTTGTGAAGGGGCAAATGTTTCCCCTACTTTCAAATTTTAAACCTTAACATTTTTTGGGAGTTCTGTCGAAACCGAAAAATAATTAATGGTTTGCTTGTGGTTCAGAATTTTGCTTCAAATCCAACATTTATTTTTAAAATTTAACTTAAATCCTCGAGTTTGAATAAAGGTACTTAATCTCTACATTAATTTAGACACCCCCAGAAATGATGACAATTTATTCGACGGGACGAATTGAATTGGGTATACATACATTGCCTCTGGAAACTGGAACCCATTTTTTGCAATTTATCGAAGACTAGCAGTTGCCCGCGACTTCGTCCGCCTCTCCCTCCTCCACCGGGCAGAGGTGCGTCTTGACTTGGGCATCATGCGTGCGTGAGAATTTTGTTTCGAAGTTATTTTAAAATTGTATAACAGTCGGCTCTCAAAATTCTTCTTAACTCGAAGCCGTCAAATATGAATAATTTTCCCCATTTTAGCAACACTTTTCACTGAAGTTTTGATCTTATTATTCACAGCGTAACGTGGTATAGATTAAAGCCTTCACTCCTTTTAGTCACAGCGTAATTTTAAATAGTTTAAAGCCTTCCTTGACAAATGGACTATTCAACACAAAGAGAATTGTTCAATTTGATTTAGCAGTTCCTTTGATAAGCGCGTTCAAACAAACAAATAATAAATACTTTTTGCCGTGTTTTCCACATTTTCCACTGATTCTTCTCTCCTAATGTTATGTAGCCTATCTAAAGCCTTCCTCGAATAATGGACTTGCCAACACAAAAAGAATTTTACAATTCGAACCAGTAGTTCCTGAGATTAGCACGTTCAAACGAATAACCCTTCAGCTTTATATATTAAGTATTAGTATTAATATTCGAAGATGATATAAAAAG
Organism: Sphaerophoria taeniata; assembly: GCA_943590905.1. Taxonomy (NCBI): domain Eukaryota; kingdom Metazoa; phylum Arthropoda; class Insecta; order Diptera; family Syrphidae; genus Sphaerophoria; species Sphaerophoria taeniata. The sequence goes on from OX016541.1 coordinate 103,353,974, forward strand.
GGTTTATTTAGAATTTCCTTTGGGCCCAAATGAACTTCGAGAGTTATCCATTTTTGTTTTGAATGCGTTTTTGGGTCATGGTTCAGCTACTGTCAGGTAACGATTATGCAACGGAAAGCAAATCAACTGCAATGAGACATCAATTCACAGCACTGCGAGCATTCATAACAATGTTAGGTGGGCTCTATACCTACCATTTGACATCTGCCAAATTTTAGGTGTCATTCATCGGACGTTGAGGGCAAACAAAGGCGCTATTTGCCTAAATATTTCAATATATATATATGTATGTATTGTATAGTACCTATAATATATCTAAGTATAAAGTTTGCTGGTTTTAAATGTGCACGCAAGGTATTGGATGAAAAAAGAAGGAAGGAGTAGATACATCGAAGACCAAAATCACAGCACATAAAAGGTATTTCTTTTATTTTAACACACAACAAAAAAAAGAAGATAAACAACTAAAATTAACTTTAATAAGTAATAACTTTTTATTTACAGTGGCTCACAGCTTATTTGACCCACCCCTTAATAATACATTCAACTGAGTATACCTCCTAAACAATTAAATTTATTAAAAAAGTACAAATGCAAGAACTGTAATTACTAATTAAGTTTTAATCTTTGAAATAACAATTTAACCAGGTTATTTTATTTTGAAATCTAAAATTTTACCTAAGAAAAATAATTATATTTTCCAATGCCACAGCTTATTTGACCGACTGTGTTTACTGTTTAAGAAGCAACTGCTCAATCAAAAACATGGGGATAACGGTGTTTATTATCTATGTCAGTCTCTAAGTTGTTATATTTCCAAATAAGATTATTAGTTTCTGCTATTGTTCATAAATCGGAAGGTGAAACAGCTGGCTCAAGGTCATCGAGCAAGAACCGATGCCTGCAGAGATCAACAAGGGAACATCATAGTAGAACCGCAGTCAGTGCTGGGGATTTGGAAAGACCACTTCTGTAGACTGTATAACGGCGACGACGAACAGAACCCCGCCATTAGACAGGAGCCTTTTATCATACACGATGACAGCCAACAATTCCGTGAACCCGACCTAGAAGAAGTGAAAACAGCAATATCACGGCTGAAATCCAACAAAGCCTCTGCTCCAGCGGCTGCCGAGCTGTTCAAAGCCGCCGACGATCTAGATAGGAGCATGCACCAAATCATCTGTAAGATATGGTCGGAGGAATGCATGCCCGATGAATGGAACCTCAGCATTGTTTGCCCGATCCTGAAAAAGGGAGATCCTCTAAACTGCGCCAACTACAGAGGAATCAGTCTGCTTAACATCGCCTACAAGATCCCCTCTACCGTAATATGTGAACGTCTGAAGCCTTTCGTCAACAATCTGATTGGTCCTTATCAATGTGGCTTCAGGCCAGGAAAGTCTACCATCGACCAAATTTTCACGTTGCGGCAGATCCTGGAAAAAACCTATGAACTCCAAATCGATACCCACCACCTCTTTATCGATTTTAAGGCCGCGTATGACAGCATCTACAGAGACGAACTGTATAAAGCTATGTCTAGTTTTGGCATCCCTGCCAAGCTCGTTCGCTGCTCCATCAAGGTTGGCAATGAGCTTACGGAATCATTCGACGTCAAAAAAGGATTCAGACAAGGCGATGCACTGTCGTGCGATTTCTTTAACATCGTTCTTGAGAAGATAGTCCAAAACTCCACCGTCAACACCAGAGGCACTATCTTCTATAAATCTGTTCAACTTCTCGCGTACGCCGACGATATTGATATAATGGGAAGAACACAGCGTGATGTCAATGGCGCCTTTGTGAGAATTGAGACAGAAGCGGCTAAGATGGGTTTAGCGGTAAATGAGGGAAAAACGAAGTACATGCTGTTTTCGAGTAAGGACACCCAACATCGACGGCTCGGACAGAACGTCACAATAGACGCATACAACTTCGAGGTAGTTAAGGAGTTTGTCTACCTAGGCTCCGCTATTAACACGGGCAATAACACCAGCACAGAGATAAGACGAAGAATTACTCTTGCTAATCGCTGTTTCTTTGGGCTAAGAAAGCAACTGAGTGGAAAAGCCCTATCTCGAGCAACTAAGGTAAAACTGTACAACACCCTCATCATCCCTGTCCTGCTATATGGTGCAGAAGCATGGACCCTAACAAAATCGGATGAATGTGCCTTAGGCTGTTTCGAGAGGAAAATTCTTCGGGTCATCTTTGGCCCCGTGTGCATTGATGGGGAATGGAGAAGGAGATGCAACAGCGAACTTTACGGGTTGTACAACGACGTGAACCTAGCCAGAAGGGTCAAGGTCCAGAGACTCAGATGGCTCGGTCATTTAGAGCGCATGGACACCAATGCTCCGGTCCGGAAAGCCTTCGACTCTATTCCCGAGGGACGCAGAAGGAGAGGAAGACCGCGACTCAGGTGGCGTACACAAGTGGAAGAGGACCTCAATCAACTTGGAGTGCAAAACTGGAGACAGCTAGCTAGGGACCGAGCTGACTGGCGGAGACTGTTGTTGAAGGCCCAAGTCCACACCGGACTGTAGCGCCACCTTAAATAAAAAATATTGTTCATAAAGGCAGCACGTTTTTTTAATAATGGAAAGGGAACAAAAATTGAACATCGTGTCCTGTTTCATCACAGAAATTGACTTTCTCGGAGGAAAATAGCTGAAATTTTCAATATTCCAGACGGCACGGTCAAGGCTTTAATCCACCGTTTTGTTTTTGAAAACCGTGTCGAAAATAAGGGAAGAAATGCTCCAAATAAAATATTTACTGCCTCAGATGAAAGATGCATTGTGCGCAAAGTGAAGCTTAACCCCAAGTTATCGGCACCAAAACTGGCTATACTCTGTCCGATAAAAATTGGCAGTACAGGGAAGATAGGGATATCTGCATCTCGTTTGTAATTTTTTAATACCCATAAGTACTTTTCTCAAAAAAGCTCTTACAGGGTTTCCGTAATGCGCATTTTGAATTCGAAAAAGCTAAATGAAATAACTGAAGGGTTGCCATTCTTCTTTTTAACATTGATTTTCATTTCGTTTTTTATTATATATGAAAATAAAATAAAATTTATCTTTTTCCACACCACCAAGAGGTAAGATAAAAGGCACGTTTTTGAAGGGTATCCCCAGTAGGCCTAATCCCTTTTTAATAAAAAACAAACAAAAAATAAAAATTTATTCATAAATATCAAGATAACAAAAAAATAAAATAAACAAGCATCTTTATGTCGTTTTTTTTTGTTGCTGTAGTCGGATGATGCGTTATCCAGGACAATAACTGAGTTGGGATCCAGGCACGTAAGCGTTTTCTTGAACCACTTTTCGTATACGTCGCACAGTGGGACGACCCATAGCAATAAATAAAAAAATCAAATGTAATAGCGGTACTTTTGAGTGATTGGTAAGTCATCACAAATGTATACAGGTTCTAACTGCATCAAATTTTTTTGCATTGACCAAATAGTTCCAAAGTTATAGAGCGGCAAATATTGATAAGTTTTATTTATTTTCTGGTGTTGAAAAGTCAAGTGATTTTAATTGCATTTCTTATTACTCCCTAAATTTTGTGTGCGGTAAAAAATTAATTTAACTATGGATAATAACACTCGTCAAGGTATTTAAATTCATGTTTAATAAAAAATATATGTTTTTTGTGTTGTGTGTTCTTTTTATTCGTGATTTTCCAAGGGTGGGTAGAACAAAAAAAAAAAATATTTTTTGACTTTAAGTTAGATTTTCTTTTTTAGGCCCAAAATGGGCTCTGGGGTTTTTATGGTTTTAAACTCAGTAAAGTGTCCCCTAAATGAATCAAGAAAAAAATCTTGCCCCAGTTTGCCCCAAGTACTTAAAATCACGATTTTTAGGTTTAACCCCCTGTGTCAAAAATGGCCAAATTTTCGAAACGTGGCTTGATAGTGCGATAACAAGTAAATTTGACAACGTGTATTTAAAAATTCAATAACTTCATGATTAAGAAGCGCCGACAGAAGAGTTGGAGGCTCAAATAAGGGAAGTTTCTAAATTTTGTTGCCTCAAGGTAAAGCAGAAGTGGGAGCTGTCTTGTAGAATACTCAATCGGTTCTTGAGCGCTAATGAATGATGTCTGAGTTCTAACCTGAATATACCTAAAGCTAAACTTGATTGCGTAAGTTATAACATCAGTTTAAAAAAAGAATTAATTCTTAAACCAAGATTATTATAACATTTAATCGATTTAATCCAAAATGATTGGTTTGAAATTATCATCTGATCCGCAGTTGTCACATTTCCGATCAAAAAGTACACATTTATCAAATTATGATCGAGATTTATGCCAATATTTATTATTGAATGATGCAGATCTTAGTTTTCCCGTAGAATTTAACCCGGACGACTTAAATTATACTTCCGAAATCGACAACGAATAAAAAGTGTTGTGTCTTTATTTTGATATTTTCTTTATTGTTTGTTTATTCAAATAATAATGTTTATGTATCACTGATATTGTTAAATGTATTTTTCATGAACTAAAATAAAGTAAAAGTTGAGAAAAAAATAATAATAAAATGAAAATCCTAAAAAAAAGTTCGCTGCTCAACTCTTTTAACTAAATTTTAATGAATTTCCTTGCTAAAACTTTTCCATTTATCTGGTTTTCATGTTTAATTCATAGATTTATGTGTAAATAGACGTCTTAATGCAATTTCACCAGGTTTCTATCACTTAAAAACAAGATATGAGAAATGCCGATTTTCCCATACATTCGTCCCACTGTGCGTCGGCGTTCATGTCTTCGTGATAATCCCCACTGCTTCCAGAAACGAAACATAGGAGTCCGCCGTCTACGAAACCTGTAGAGCTTCCTATGTGCGTTATTATCAGCCTTTTACCTTTTCCCGATGGTGAACGCAAACCTGTTGATAAACCCTCCGTGAACGCTTGCCGAGGTGTTAATATGGACGGATCTTACCAAACTTTATCTTTTGTGTGCCCTTCGTTTAGCCAAGTTTCATCAGTGTAATAGATTTTGCGGTTTTGTTCTCTCAGTTTTTTTTATTTCACGCAAGTATCGCCTTCTCCATGCGATGATGTCGTTTCTTTCTAGTAAAACACTTTTCCGCTGACGACTGGCAAATTTAAAGCCTAGATTTTTTGTCAAAATCGTATGCAAGTAAGACCTGCTGATTTTGTTGATGTTCACATTGAGTTTTACCTCATTCAATATTTTATCCAGCGTCGGTAATTCATTATTTGAAAAAAAACTGGTGAACAATTTGCCTGATCGCACATTTATCAAAATCATCAATTTTTATTCTGCGACCAGATTGGTTTTTCTTTTTTGGTGGTGAGTTGTGGCCTTTGGTGCTATTTTCTTTTAGAAGTCTGTTCGTTCAGTGTTCAGATACAGAAAATATATCAACAACCTGCTTTACAGCCCGGTTTTACTTTGCAGGTTCTTGCAAATTGATTTTGTCGCCTCAACTATCTCTTTTTTTTCGGCACTCAAGTCCTTCGAGCATTTTGATGTTGAAGCCATTTTGCACAACACAACAAAAGCACAACAATAAAACACAAACAACACAACAAAAGCACAACAAGAAAAAACAAACCACACAACAACAGCACAACAATATTATCACAATAATACACAAAAATAACTCGCAAAATCAACAAACCTACCGTCCGGTACGAGAATCTACGCAAATAATATTGTTCCTCAAATTAAATGGCTTTGATTTTTATAACTGCATTTTAACTGATTTGCAAAACTTTAAAAAAAATGCAAAAGTCAAACACAACTCGATAACTCTCATCGTTAAGAAAGCTCTTAAAGCAAAAGCTCCTCAACAGAAATCCATTGAAAAAGTAAGAAAAAAATACGAAGTGAGTTACGAAATAGAAAAAGGCAACTCTGAATATTTGTGATTTAATGAGGGTTGAAAAGCAGCAGAGAACGATCAGTGCATGCTCGTGTGTGTGCCAGGCAGGTCGTTATGGGCTCTACGTCGGATGCCATCGAAAATTCATGGGTGTTTTATAAAACTTTTTAAAGGAGTTCCCTTCAATTGGGTATGGTGTAGAGAACAGCGCGCCACTGATTTTTAAAAAGCTCTCCCATAAGGCCTGTACTGCCAATTTTTATCGGACAGAGTATAGTGAGGTGGAAAACGAGCTCGGAAAGGTTGAGAAGTCATTTGAAAGCGGCTAAAGTGACAACATCTAATTGGTTATCTTTAGACTTTATGAAATTCATCGTTGAATGGGACTTTGGAGAATCTCTTCCGAATCTCATTGTCGCATTAAAAATGTTTATGACAATATGTGTGTCAGTTGTGTCATGTGAAAGGAGTTTTAGTAAGCTTAAATTAATTAAAAACTACTTGCGGGCAATAATGATGGAAAAGAGGCTCAACAATCTGGGAATTTTAAGAATTGAACATGAGGCGACCGAGCAAATAAATTTTGATGACGCTATCAGCGTATTTTCTACTTTAAGAGCTAGGAAGAAGTAGTTTTATTAATGGGCCCTATCGGGAATGAGATTTCCCTGGAAATATTTCCCACATTCGGAAAACTTGTATCGTGAATAAGAGTTCTCTGGAAATATTTCCCACGTTCGGAAAATTCGTTTCGAGAACGATGTTCGAATTTTCCCTAGAAATTTATTGCGATCATGAACACTTTTCCCATGTGAAATTTCTCGTTATTTCTCTGGAGTTTTTTCTCATTCATTTTGATTGAGAAATTGCAAGCAAATCCTTTCTCGAGTGGAAAGGAGATATTTGCAGACCTAAAAAGAGAGTTTGGATTTATTTTGAGGAGTAGGTAAAACGATTTTATTATTATCTTGCTTGAATAGACCACAAAGCACAAACCTTTGGGAGCATTTTTTACGACCTTCTTCAAAACCAACTTCTAGGAATGAAAAATGAGTTCTTCAGTTACAGTCCTTTAAAAATTGTCGATCAGGCTGGAATGGTAATATAGCATTTTCTTTTTCCAAGACTATGCAATATTCAGGATGCAGACTCCCCCCGTGTGCGTGTGTGAGGTGGTGAATGAAAACGCCAATGACAGAAAGATGATTCGACAGCTAGTACTAAACATAAGTTATTTCCATTTCGATTTGAACTGTGCATTTATTGGGAAACATTTTAATTCGTGGTTCGAGACTTGTCAACACCGAGCACCGGCACAAAGGTCATCCAGGAAAAATAGAAATGGATAGAGAAGTCGAATCATTCATGAAACTGTGTTGAGATTTTCTTTAAGGTTCAAGGCCGCACCCACCAGTTCCTATTTTTCGGGCCGGCCCCTGGCAATGGTTTGCAATGGATTTCAGAAGATTGAGATGTCTTAAATCTATAAATGCAGATAATGGTCGGCAGTTTGTGAGTGTTGAATTTAAGGGCTATTGCAGTATTAACAACATTGATCTGATTAAATCACCTTCTTGCTGGTCACAGGCCAATGGTGAAGTTTAGAATATGAATCGATCAATTTTAAAGCGACTACAAAATCACTTTGATGTACAATGTGACACCACATTCTACAACGAGGAAGTCATCTTGAGAGCAACTATTTAATAGATCAACTAAGCCATAAAAATAAAAACCCTTCTATACAAGTCAATATTTTACACTCTGAGACAAGAGACTTGAACAGGATTAACAATCGAAAAGGACATTCGCAGTGCGAAGAAAGCGGATGTTTCCATTGGCGGTTAGGAATTAGGTACTTCGTAATTATACTCTCCAGAACAAGTTTGTATCCAAGCATCGATCCTACTGATTGAATTTGTTTGTGTTTACTCTTTCATCAAGAAGAATAGAAATCCTTTGCATTTTAATTATTAATGGAAGCTGTACAAATATCAAGAAAGACGATTGGACTGCTATTACTAAAAATCAGTTGTTTTCATTTCGGTTTGAACTTTGCACCTTGGGGAACTTTCCTCTTTAAGGTTCCACCGGACGGCCGGCACTGAGGCAAGAGACTTCTACATTGTAAAAGTTTAACAAACTAAACGCGAAAGAGAGAGTTCGTTGCTGTGAAGGAATCGGATGTTTTCTTATCAATAAGGTCGGAATTCAACTCCGCAGAAAAAGTAAATAACAATCTTCGATCCAACTGATTTTATTTATTTGTATTTCTTCCTCATTTAGAGATCCTTTGCTATGCAATTTAATAAACCTTCACACTAAAATTGTCAAACAAAACAAAAATTATTCCAAGCAAAAAGAAATAAATAAAAATATTTCTGTCAAAATTGATTTTCGAAAATAATTTTGTTTTTTAAAGTTGGTAGTTTTTTCCCTGAGAAAAAATCATTTCGAAGGAGTTTCACGATAACTAGAAATGTTTCTTGGGAATGAAATTTTTCTTGGGAAATAAAATTTCTTGGGAGATTCCCTATAGGGCCCAATGTTTTTTCTGTTTTTTTTTTTATACAATGTGAATATGTAGATACATTAATTTTTGTTCTCCTTTTTTTTAAATTTTGTATTTGAATAATTTAAACAAAGAGATCGCAATATATGGAATAGCGGAATTTCATTTATTTTACTGTTTTTCATTCTGGGTATGGTGTCACCACCATAATTGCCGCCCCAGGTGCTACGCCACTGACTATTAACAACTAACTTTTTTTTGAACCTATGTTTGTCGCAGATCAATCAAGGATTTTATGATCAAGGAAGTAAAAAAATCGTTCGTTACTTTGCTTAATTTTCTTGATAGAGCTACTTTTTGCAACTTGAGAGTTTAAATAGAGAATAAAACAAAAAGGAATTAAATCTATAAAAAAATATAAAATAACATCTAGTAATATCTACAATTTCAAAGATTTAAATTCATGGTTTTCTTTTAAATTTAAAAAAAGGGGAGCTATCAAAGTCGGAATAGAATTGTTTTCGTCCTCAATAGTGGAGAAAATTTAGTAAAATTGCAAGTTTTGAACGCTGGTCAGTAGCCAAAAAAAAATTCCAATTATTAGGTATGGCTAAAGACTTTTTTGTGAGTAATTAATTATTGAAATTAATTAGGTAAGTTCCTAATTCCTTCATAAATTTGCATCCTTATTTTAAAGGTTTAAACGACTTTAAAAACAACAGCAAGCGCTTGCGCTTAACAAGCGTCTCTTCGTCGACACGACACCCATTTGGTTTGAAATTCCTAACAAAATGGCGGATCTATTTGCAAACACCTCTTGCTGTTGCTCATCGTTGTTATGGCTGTTTAGATTAAAATTGAATGTGATGTCGATATCATCACTGTACAGATCTTCCTTTAAGAAAACTACATTATTTTGTTTCAAATAAACGTAAATTTCTATTCAAAAAGTAAATTAAGGCAAATAGCAATGGCGTTTTTGAAGATCCCCATGCGCCACCCCACCCCGTGTCATTCATTAAAAATTTACGATTTATGCATTCAAATCACATGCACACATACTCACTCACAAGCTGATAAATAAAAAATTAATTTCTTAAGAGAACACTCACAACATGCTCTTAATTTGCCTTTATTCATCCGATCACACACACGCATGCATTTTTATTTGAGCTCGCTCACTTCGCAATTTTTACTCTTCAACATCCGTTGTTTTTATTTATTAATTTTTTGCCACATTTAAAAAATCTAAAAGCTCACACAATCAAAATTCGCATTTCACACATTAATAACAGGCAATAAAATACAAAAAGCGCTGAAAGCTTTTTCCGTGAATATTCGCAATTTTTGTGATGATATCGACGTTTACTGCTTTCGACGAAGTGACAACGAAAAAAATTAATAAACTTGCGTATATGACGATTTACTTATTTCTGTACTTTGCACTTTTGCGGATTGTAGGGAGATGGTGAATGCATTATTTGTCGAACGACGAATATAAATTTTGTATATAGCTACGAAAGAACTACAAAGGGAAAATTCGGTTTTGATGAAAAATATTTATTCCCACTGCTACTTTTTTACGTTACTTCTTGGCACGATGCGATTGTATGAATGAATGCAATATGCAAGATTTTGACGCATAACACCAAGGAAACTATTCTCCAGTCACTATTTCTATCTCTTTATCGTGTCAGTTGCAGTTGCAGTTAGTTGGAATTGGAAAACTAGGGGCTCGTTTCCTTGAGTAGTTTTCCATGGGTTTCATTTACATTGTACTGCGGTGTTTTTCTTCAGAAACTCAAAACGTGATTTGAGCTATGTGAGAAAAAGAGAACACAAGAATTAGGTAAACATGAACAAGAATAAGAATGTTGGAAAAATCCAATACGTATTACACTATGGTGACCGTGCTGTCTTTTGTAAGAAATCCAACATGAAGAAATAACTCAGAAAATTGTTGCTTTTGTTCGAGACCGTTTATCGTCAAACCAAGTTCAAAATACTACAACAAATCTCGAAAAATGTTTTCAATAAAAATATACACAAAGAAAATATGGATTTCAGGTTCGATTCCGATAGATTCATGTAAATCACCTATTAGCACAGATAATAAATTTATTATCTGTGCTATTACAGTCATTTTAGTAATTATTATAACCTCAATCTGCGGAAAAATTCCTAGTGGGCTGAATTTTTGTGTCCCTTTATTACGGTGCTCTTCTGAAGATGTGAAAAATCGACATTGATATCGTGGGGGCTAAAAAAGTTATGGTGGTCAAAAGCTCGCGAAATTCAGTTTTTCGTGAATACTTCGCGGCCTATTAACCGGAGGTCAATAGTGAACAAATTGTTCGTCTTGAAATTATATAAAAAATATGATTTGAGCATTTTTCTCTAAGACTAACCGTTTTCGGAGTAGAGTTACTAGAACGCACTCACATTTGCTCTATTGTGTTTTCTTGTTCTATTATATGAAACTCGGGCGGTTTGTGAAGGAAAATAGCGGGTCGATTTTAAGACGGAGTAAGACGAGATATCAATAAGTTTTCAAAAGGTCCAGTTTTTGATGACTTTGGCGCTTAAATCAGACTGAATTCGACCGGGAGCATTGATTCTGTTGTTGTTGAAAGCCATAGTGGTTTAGGGCTTATTCGAGTAGACCTATGAATAAGAAAGAAGAAGAAAAGAGCACGGAAAAAGTCTAAAGGGGCCAAATCACACGATGGTCTACTAAACACAATGTTTTGTAATTGTACAAAAGGTTGTGGCAGCAAAGGTGGATGCAAATAAAATTAGATTAAGATGTTCAGTTTGTGGACATTGCTGTGACCAATCATTCTTGAACACAGAGTCAACCAATGACGAAAATTTCGATGTGTCAGACACTGAATGAAATAGAATTTGAAGATTTTGATATGAAAGAAGACAAAACAAAAGAGCAATTGTGAGGGCGATCTAGTCCCCTTACTCCCAAAACGGTTAATTTTAGAGGAAAATTTAGGCATATTTTTTAGATAATTTCAAGACAAACAATTTGTCCTTGACCACTATTGACCTCTGGGCAATAGGTCGTGAAATATTCACGAAAAACTGAATGAATTTCGCGTTCTTTTGACCACCATAATTTTTTTAGCCGGTACGATATCAATGTCGACTTTTCACATCTTCATAAGAGCACCGTAATAAAGGTGTACACCAAAATCTAGCCCACTAAGAATTATTCCGCAGATGAAACCTAAAATGACTGGTTTATAGAAGAGCTAGACGGCTTCCGGAAAGAGTATTGAAATGATCAAATGTATCTATATATATAGAAATGAAATCCTGTTCGTTTATAATCGAATAACTCACAAACGGCTGGACGGATTTGGCTATTTTTTTTTTTTTACTTTGTTCGTGTTAGTCTGTAGATGGTTCTTATGGATTTTTTTTTTTTTATTATTGCAGGTGCATTGGTTTTCAAATGGAAAACCTAAAAAATTCAAAATGGGCTTTCGAATGTAAAACAGAAAGTTCTTGATAAAAAACTCAGAAAACTCATTGGTTTTCAAAGTGAAAATTGCATGTTATTGCATCAGGTGCATTGGTATTCAGATGGAAAACTGGAAATTTCAGAATGAGTTTTCGAATTGAAAATAGAAAGTTCTTGATGAAAAATTCGGACAACTCATTGGTTTTCATAGGGAAAAATGCGTATTATTGCAGGTGCATTGGTTTTCGAATGGAAAACTGGAAAATTTCAAAATGAGTTTTCGAATGGAAAATAAAAAGCTCTGATTAAAATCTCGGAAAACTCATTGGTTTTGAAAGGGAAAATTGCATATTATTGCAGGTGCATTCGTTTTCAAATGGAAAACTGGAAAATTTGAAAATGGATTTTCGAATGGAAAATTGAAAGTTCTTGATGAAAAACTAAGAAAACTCATTGGTTTTCAAAGGGAAAATTGCAAATTATTGCCGGTGCATTGGTTTCCAAATGGAAAACTGGAAAGTTTCAAAATGGATTTCCGAATGGAAAATAGAAAGTTCTTGATGAAAAACTCGGAAAACTCATTGGTTTTCAAAGGGAAAATTGCATTTTATTGCAGGTGCATTGGTTTTCAAATGGAAAACAGGAAAATTTCAAAGTGGGTTTTTGAAGGGAAAATAGAAAGTTCTTGATGAAAAACTTGGACAACTTATTGGTTTTCCAAGGGAAAATTGTTATTGGAGTAGCTCTGAAGGGCGGTGGGACGAAGTTCACGGGGTCAGCTAGTAAATTATAAAGGAGCTTTAGTAGCTGCATATATTTTTTTAAGAATTGCCGGTAGAGGTAGAACTATAATGAGAATCTTCTTCAACCATATATGTACCTCCACAGGATTAATTGAGGTTATAAAACGCCATCGAATATTGATTTACACGTTTTAAAAAGGAAGTCCTTATGTCCTTGGCTGCAATTTTCAAAGCATGTGAAAATTAAATTTCTTTTAAAAGCCTTTTCAGTATGCTTTCTATACCACTATACCAGTAACATTAGGCGTATGACGAATATTTGTAACTTGTAAGGATACAACATACAATATCTATTACTTGAAAGATTTAAGAAATCATTGAATTTTAAGTGAGTATAAATGGTCACCCTATTCATGAATGAAGGTTTGAAATTGCATCAGTTTTATTTTCGAAAAAAATTTCAACAGGAAATGCCACTATTCCAGCGATTTTATACAAAACAAGAATACAAGACCTTTAAGATGGTGATATTATGTATACGATTTCTTAGAAATTTAATTCTCCTTCGCTATCTTTAAACCTTAGTTTGGGAAATATTTTCTTTTTTTGTGTTGATAGAGCATAGAGTAGAGGTATACAAGATTGAGAAGTGCGTCATAATTGTTTTGGTGTTTCCAATTCGTGCGATTTTAAGTACAAACATACCTACTTCTGAAACAAAATGCAAGGTTGATTGGACAATTCGGTTTTTCTTTTTTTTTTCAAATTATAAAAATTATAGATCATATCTCGTGGTAAGGAAATAGCTTTGATCAAAATAAAAGGAATTTTGGGGTAAACTGTGATAAGTTCTCGTACCCATCGCATCGTCGTCGTTTAAATAACGATGCTAGTTCTACTTACGATTGATTTTCTTAAAGTCATTTGAGCAAAATTTATAGCCCGCTAGTGAACAATTTTAAGAGAATTTAGTGCTAGTAGCTAGTATCTTAAAATGAAGAAGTGGACAAAATTGTTCTTTGTTCTTTCCGTAGAACAATGATAAAATAAAAGATGTTTTTTGAATTGTCCGGCAATCACGTAATTTCCTCAAATTGGTTTCTAATCGCTGATTACATTCCAGTTCCTACATACTCCTATAATGCTGTAAACAACGTTTAACAGATCAACGAGTTTGTAGGAAAAACTTTGTAAAGATCTCACAAAAATTATGATGTCGATGTATATTTTATATCGTAAACAAATTAGGTATAGACTTTTTTGAAACGAGACAAAAAGTCAAATTTCTCCCTTATGGATTCAATTCAAGTAAACAACAGAGAATTTGCTAGTAAAAGAATATATCCTTATCTTAGGCTTCGGCTTCGGCTTCGATCGAATTCGGCCAAAAAAACAACATTCGGCTTCGGTATAAAATAGGCTGAAATTTTGGCCGAAGCCGAAGAATTTGTTTCTTCTGTCGGACTTTTTTAACTGAAAATAGGTTGCCAAAATGTTATTTTATCTTTAGAAATCAATTTTGCTCAGATACGATCTATAAGATCTCGGCAAATTTAATGTATTCGAAAAGTGTCCCAAACATAGCCACCCTCACCTGTTTATGTCAGTTTTAAAGATTCCTTCATAATCGTGGGAGTCTTTTGTATGCACCAAACTAGTATTGAGGCGTTTTTTTAGCTAGTTAAAAATTGTTAATACCTACCTCCTAAATCTTTTGCTTACCCACTAACTCAGCAAATATCCATTCAGACTGAAAAAAAAACAATATAAAACAAATTCATATGAAAAGGCATAGAGGACATATAATATTACAATATAATATTATGTCCTCTATGTGAAAAGGAAAGTAGGCAGGTAGGTTAGGTACATAATGTATGTGTCACGCATAGTTAGCTGTAATTATTTTCATATCAGTATCAATACTTTAGGACTTGACCATTTTTAATCGGAGACCGTTTTCATTTTGTTCGAGTTTGGGATTCTTCACTATCCAATCAGCTACAAGTTCCAATCATAAATACCGTTTAAAAAAAATCCCCTTTAAATTTCCAGCCATCCTCTATGTCTTTATAATGCAGCTTTATGCACCAATCCATGCACATTATGCAACTTATCAAAAAGGACGAAAATAATCGTCTGATTTGCATTGGTGCAAGTGCAACAAAAATAATTAAATTGCATTCAGCAAAATGCACACGACGCATGCACTCTGTAAAAAAGCTTTATTTCCCCTGAACACTTGTTTGATACTAGCTATACATATTTAATTTAAATTTTTCTTAGTCCTTGTGTGTATTAAAGTTATCTCACACCTTGTTTTTTTAACTGTAAAATGGGATAAATGTACCTACATATATTGTCACATAATAATGGGCACACTATTAACGGTCACTTTTTGGTACACTTGTTGTTTGCAGAACAAACAACTGATGTGCTATACAAGTTTGTATTCCAATGCATAAATAAATAATCGGCTCTCTACAATATTATCTCTTATCAGAGATAAAACTGTAGAGATCGTATAACGTCATATCGTAGGCCTAGTCCGTAAGTAAGTTTATAATAATTGTTCTTTTGGAAAATCTTAGGAGAGTCAGTCGACTGTTAATGTTCCTTGTGCGTCAAAAAAAAAAAATATAAATAGAGTGGCGCGACAGCTCTTGAAGAGCCAAGGCCTGACGCCTGAGTGGCTTACTCTCATCAACAATTCTCTGAGTGCGTGTGAAGAATTGAGGGGACCTACAATTTAACGCCGATTCCGAACGGCAAAGTTGAGAAGCACTTTTTCATGACAGATTGATACTCTTGGAAGATTTGTAGGTCTTCGCAAGAGGCAGTACCCGTGAAAGATGAAATAAAAACTTGGCCTGAGTAGGACTCGAACCAACGACGTTCTGCTTAGCAGTCAACGCACTTACCAACTAAGCTACGGGCAATTATTATAAATTATAATTATAACAATTATAAAATTGTGTTTAATTGCATTTCTGTTTTAATGGTATGAAAATACAACTCAACCACCGACTGCGCCAGTTGAGTTGTATTTTCATATACCATTAAAACAGAAATGCAATTAAACACAATTTTATAAACTTTATTAATAAGTATGTTGATTGACGCACAGGAACATTAACAGAACAGTCGACTGACTCTCCTTAGATTTTCCAAAAGAATATACAGGGTGTCTCGAAAACAATGGATGAAACCAAAGCCTTCCCATATTGAATGAGAAAGGTAGATAGAGACAAATTTGATATTCACCTTACTCTTATTTACGATCTAAAATGTTTATTGCGTTGGCGTTCCTGGGCGGAAGAGAACGAGAATATAAAATGGGTTTGAAAAATAGACAGTGGTGTATATAAACTCTAGGTTCAACCCACTCCTATAGCTGAAATGAAATCGACTGCAAGAACTAAGTTGGTTTGATTGACAAATCCTGTGAAAAGGATCAAAACAAAAACATAAACCGTAAAAAAAGGCCCAAGTTCTCTTATGTGCGAACATCCATGAAGTAAAAGAAAATCATGTTCTCAACAGGGTTCGGAGGGTTGAAAATAAAACTTGCGTTCGCGAATGAATTTAATCTTCAGGGAACTAAAAACTTAATTTCGTTCACGAAGTTATCACAGAAGATCCATAAAATATCCATTCACGAACCGATCGTAAAATAAAATGAAAAAATATTTCAATTGTTATACGTTATTTATATTCAGAATAGAAATATGTTTAGTTATTTTACATAATTATCTTATTAGTAATTTAAAAAAATGATTTTATAATGTTTTAACATTTCTAAGTTTTAAATTAATACACTGTTCAGCTTGAGTAATAAGAATAACACACTATTTATTGTTTCTTTGGAAAGTTTGCTCCTATATTTTTGTTATAATAACTGGAAGCGCACTAAAAGCCCGTTCTACAGAGACTTAAGTTGATAGGACTACAAGAACTGTCTGGGCCAGTTTTCCTAAGAGAGCGTCTTTCTTACTGAATTTTTTCCAGTGCTCTAATACATTCGCAGCGGGACTTTCCATATAGGATACATTTTCTAAGACCTGCTTCAGAGAAAATTCTAAATGGGCTATTTTTGACCGTTACAAGTCCAACACAACATTTAATAAACTTCGATTTTTTTCTTTTACGTCCCATTTTTAACAAATTTTTATTTATTTATTTATTTAGAAACCGTTAAATGCTAACGTTACAATTATTTAAATATAACTTAACAGTAAGCAAAAATTAAACAAGTTCAGTAGATCTAAAAAACAAGGTTTTGAATTGTATACTTTTCAAGTTGTCATTTACAGAATTAATGAGAAAATAAAATTTATTGTATATGACAATTAACTGATTTAGAGGACTATTACCACCATAGTTGGACCTGCTAAAGATTTGGCACAGAGGTTGCCGTAGTCTAATACTAGATTGGCTGAATTAAAATTAAGTCTGCAAAGAATCGACGAAGCTAAAATATTTCCATTTATTATACCGTTAATGAAACAGAACTGGATGTATTTACGATGGTTCTCAAGTGATGGGAGATTGATTAATACTAGTCTATGTGAGTACATTGGGAGTGCTGATCCTTAGGTCCAAGGTAGAAAACGTAGACAATATCGTAAAAACCTTCTTTGAACTGCTTCCAGCCTTGAATTGTGAATGGTAAGGTGCCCAGATCACGCACCCGTACTCAAGAATGGGCCTGACAAATGAGGTAAATAATATCTTAAGAACATAGGGGTCTTTGAAATCGCGTGAATATCTTTTAATAAATCCAAGTGTTTTATTAGCTTTCTTTATTATATAGTCTAAGTGGTCGTTAAATGTCAGTTTCGGGTCTAGAATGATTCCAAGGTCAGAGTATTGTGAGACTCTATTTAGAGGGTCCGAACTAATTGTATAGTTATAAATTAAGGCTTTTTTTTGCGTGTAAAGCTCATAACCTTACACTTGTCAACACTTAATATAAGTCTTTTTTTTATAGCACGATTCCCTGAATTTTAATAGATCGTCTTGTAGAAGTAAGCAGTCAGTAACAGATTTAATACTTTTGTAAAGTTTAATGTCGTCAGCGTATATAAGAACACATGAATTTTGGACAATAGATACGACATTATTTATAAAAAGGATAAACAGGACAGGCCCTAAGTGGCTACCCTGTGGAACGCCCGAGTTAACAACAAAAGAGCTTGAACAAACGTTACGAAAAATGACACTATAATTCCTATTACAAAGGTACGAAGCAATCCATTGAACAAACATATGGTTGAATCCTAAATTATTAAATTTTTTTAATAAGGTTAAGTGGCACAGCTTGTCAAATGCCTTACTAAAATCTGTGAAGATGCAATCTACTTGTCCATGGTCTTCAAAAGCCTCTAAACAGAAAGATGTAAAGTCAAGTAGATTAGTTACAGTAGACTTATTTTTGACGAAACCGTGTTGATTACTACATAAAATTGATTCACAGTGAAAGGCGAGGATATTACATACAATGGACTCAAGCAATTTAGGTATCACAGAGAGTTTTGCTATAGGACGGTAGTTTTTAATATCACTTTTCCAGTCTTTTTTATGTACAGGGATAATGTAGGCACTTTTCCAAAGATTGGGAAAAACAGAGCTTGTGAGAGATTCGTTAAAAAGTAAAAATAGGGGGTAGCTTAAACGAGAGACACAGTTTTTTAAAATAGAAGCTGGAACACCATCAGGTCCTGGACTATTACTATTATCAAGTTTTAAAATTGCTTGAATAATAGAATCCTCAGTAATATTAAAGTTAATAGAATTCAAATGTGGAAATTGCACAGAGCTAGTGATATCACCGTCGTCAGTGAGGTTATTAGATACCTCGAATGCATTTTTAAAAAATTCAGCAAACAAATTAGCTACATTTCTTCTTTTTAAATCTACAAATTGCCAAAATAATTTGGGATTTGATTTAATCTCACTTTCAGTCTTCGCGATATAGTCTTCAAACAAAATTGTGTGGTAATCGGCAAAAAGATGCTTTAATGAAAGGAAGATATTGTAGTCTTCGGCTGTTCTTGTGACATTAAACCTTAACCAAGCCTTATTTCTTTTGTTTTTCAAATTTTTAAGTTGGCGGTCAAACCATGGTGGGTCTTTTGAGTCTTTGTAAGAAGTTTTAATAGGAGTCGTTAAATAAAAAAATTCAAATAACTTATGATAAAATAAATTACACTTATCATTAATATTACAGTTGGTAAATAATTGAGTCCAGTCAACATTTTGTAATAGGTTTGACAGTTCGAGATGATTGCATTTGGCAAAGTTGAATTCAATTTTATCGTTTAGCTTGTTGAAATAGGAATTCATGTTCAGGTTAAGCGATATATCAAGTGCTGGATCTGGATGATGACGGTCCTCCTTAGTTAGTTCAACAGGGGTGGTCAGAACAGCAACATCGGAGTTAGCGTTGTCAGAGAAATAAACAAGGTCCAATATTTTACCTGAAGAGTTCTTTATACCGTTAAATTGTGTCATTCCGCAGGATATCATTCCATCAATTAAAGAAAATTCTTTAAGAGTAGAGGCGTTGGTTGGGATGTAACTATTATCTTCTTCGTTACTTGTCCAATTAAGATGCGGAAGGTTAAAATCTCCTACAATAAGGATCTCATCTTCTGGTTCCAATTCTAGGAAGATTGTGTCTAAACAATTATTCAATTCTTCATACGAATCGTTAGCAGAGGCAGGCGGTATATAAGTGGCAACAATATAAAGGTATCCTTTTGTCATTTTAATTTTAAGGCACAGAAGTTCGATGATAGCCTGTCGAAAGTCATTAACTAAATTACAAGCTAGAGAGTTCTTAACAGCAACAAGAATTCCACCTCCAACGTTGCTGGAAGAGTCAGTGTAATGCCGATCTCGTGTAAAGATTTGGTAAGTATTGTCAAATAGCTCAGTGTGAAGAAAGGTATTATTCAGCCATGTTTCCGTCAGTATTATGACATCGAGTGGTAAATTTATTGAATTCAGGTAGACCGAGTTAGTCTTTGTCCTTAATCCATTAACGTTTTGATAATACATATATTAAAATCTTTTGAAGCTGCTTAGCCGAAGATTCTGCTTTGTCATATTCTGTTGAAAAGGATATTGGTTTGCTTGTCTCTTGTTAATTTTGTTATCGAATTCGTGATATATAGTTCCTTGTGGCCAAAACGATGAAGAGTTAAGTAAGTGGAAGAAGGAGTCTGGAACACGGATTTTGAACGATGAGTATTTTGTATGATTGCGGTGGATCATTTTTTCTACTTGTGCTTTCAATTGTGGTCCGACTTTCGATGAAATATGTTTTTTTAAATCAAGAGCATTGGTTGAAGGATCAAGCTTTGATACAAATAATGTTTTCTGGCCTTCAACAGCTCTTAAGCCGGATGCAATTGGAGATAAAAAGCCACTTACTTATGATGATGATGATGATGATGATGATGATGATGATGATGATGATGATGATGATGATGATGATGATGATGATGATGATGATGATGATGATGATGATGATGATGATGATGATGATGATGATGATGATGATGATAGATGATGATGATGATGATGATGATGATGATGATGATGATGATGATGATGATGATGATGATGATGATGATGATGATGATGATGATGATGATGATGATGATGATGATGATGATGATGATGATGATGATGATGATGATGATGATGATGATGATGATGATGATGATGATGATGATGATGATGATGATGATGATGATGATGATGATGATGATGATGATGATGATGATGATGATGATGATGATGATGATGATGATGATGATGATGATGATGATGATGATGATGATGATGATGATGATGATGATGATGATGATGATGATGATGATGATGATGATGATGATGATGATGATGATGATGATGATGATGATGATGATGATGATGATGATGATGATGATGATGATGATGATGATGATGATGATGATGATGATGATGATGATGATGATGATGATGATGATGATGATGATGATGATGATGATGATGATGATGATGATGATGATGATGATGATGATGATGATGATGATGATGATGATGATGATGATGATGATGATGATGATGATGATGATGATGATGATGATGATGATGATGATGATGATGATGATGATGATGATGATGATGATGATGATGATGATGATGATGATGATGATGATGATGATGATGATGATGATGATGATGATGATGATGATGATGATGATGATGATGATGATGATGATGATGATGATGATGATGATGATGATGATGATGATGATGATGATGATGATGATGATGATGATGATGATGATGATGATGATGATGATGATGATGATGATGATGATGATGATGATGATGATGATGATGATGATGATGATGATGATGATGATGATGATGATGATGATGATGATGATGATGATGATGATGATGATGATGATGATGATGATGATGATGATGATGATGATGATGATGATGATGATGATGATGATGATGATGATGATGATGATGATGATGATGATGATGATGATGATGATGATGATGATGATGATGATGATGATGATGATGATGATGATGATGATGATGATGATGATGATGATGATGATGATGATGATGATGATGATGATGATGATGATGATGATGATGATGATGATGATGATGATGATGATGATGATGATGATGATGATGATGATGATGATGATGATGATGATGATGATGATGATGATGATGATGATGATGATGATGATGATGATGATGATGATGATGATGATGATGATGATGATGATGATGATGATGATGATGATGATGATGATGATGATGATGATGATGATGATGATGATGATGATGATGATGATGATGATGATGATGATGATGATGATGATGATGATGATGATGATGATGATGATGATGATGATGATGATGATGATGATGATGATGATGATGATGATGATGATGATGATGATGATGATGATGATGATGATGATGATGATGATGATGATGATGATGATGATGATGATGATGATGATGATGATGATGATGATGATGATGATGATGATGATGATGATGATGATGATGATGATGATGATGATGATGATGATGATGATGATGATGATGATGATGATGATGATGATGATGATGATGATGATGATGATGATGATGATGATGATGATGATGATGATGATGATGATGATGATGATGATGATGATGATGATGATGATGATGATGATGATGATGATGATGATGATGATGATGATGATGATGATGATGATGATGATGATGATGATGATGATGATGATGATGATGATGATGATGATGATGATGATGATGATGATGATGATGATGATGATGATGATGATGATGATGATGATGATGATGATGATGATGATGATGATGATGATGATGATGATGATGATGATGATGATGATGATGATGATGATGATGATGATGATGATGATGATGATGATGATGATGATGATGATGATGATGATGATGATGATGATGATGATGATGATGATGATGATGATGATGATGATGATGATGATGATGATGATGATGATGATGATGATGATGATGATGATGATGATGATGATGATGATGATGATGATGATGATGATGATGATGATGATGATGATGATGATGATGATGATGATGATGATGATGATGATGATGATGATGATGATGATGATGATGATGATGATGATGATGATGATGATGATGATGATGATGATGATGATGATGATGATGATGATGATGATGATGATGATGATGATGATGATGATGATGATGATGATGATGATGATGATGATGATGATGATGATGATGATGATGATGATGATGATGATGATGATGATGATGATGATGATGATGATGATGATGATGATGATGATGATGATGATGATGATGATGATGATGATGATGATGATGATGATGATGATGATGATGATGATGATGATGATGATGATGATGATGATGATGATGATGATGATGATGATGATGATGATGATGATGATGATGATGATGATGATGATGATGATGATGATGATGATGATGATGATGATGATGATGATGATGATGATGATGATGATGATGATGATGATGATGATGATGATGATGATGATGATGATGATGATGATGATGATGATGATGATGATGATGATGATGATGATGATGATGATGATGATGATGATGATGATGATGATGATGATGATGATGATGATGATGATGATGATGATGATGATGATGATGATGATGATGATGATGATGATGATGATGATGATGATGATGATGATGATGATGATGATGATGATGATGATGATGATGATGATGATGATGATGATGATGATGATGATGATGATGATGATGATGATGATGATGATGATGATGATGATGATGATGATGATGATGATGATGATGATGATGATGATGATGATGATGATGATGATGATGATGATGATGATGATGATGATGATGATGATGATGATGATGATGATGATGATGATGATGATGATGATGATGATGATGATGATGATGATGATGATGATGATGATGATGATGATGATGATGATGATGATGATGATGATGATGATGATGATGATGATGATGATGATGATGATGATGATGATGATGATGATGATGATGATGATGATGATGATGATGATGATGATGATGATGATGATGATGATGATGATGATGATGATGATGATGATGATGATGATGATGATGATGATGATGATGATGATGATGATGATGATGATGATGATGATGATGATGATGATGATGATGATGATGATGATGATGATGATGATGATGATGATGATGATGATGATGATGATGATGATGATGATGATGATGATGATGATGATGATGATGATGATGATGATGATGATGATGATGATGATGATGATGATGATGATGATGATGATGATGATGATGATGATGATGATGATGATGATGATGATGATGATGATGATGATGATGATGATGATGATGATGATGATGATGATGATGATGATGATGATGATGATGATGATGATGATGATGATGATGATGATGATGATGATGATGATGATGATGATGATGATGATGATGATGATGATGATGATGATGATGATGATGATGATGATGATGATGATGATGATGATGATGATGATGATGATGATGATGATGATGATGATGATGATGATGATGATGATGATGATGATGATGATGATGATGATGATGATGATGATGATGATGATGATGATGATGATGATGATGATGATGATGATGATGATGATGATGATGATGATGATGATGATGATGATGATGATGATGATGATGATGATGATGATGATGATGATGATGATGATGATGATGATGATGATGATGATGATGATGATGATGATGATGATGATGATGATGATGATGATGATGATGATGATGATGATGATGATGATGATGATGATGATGATGATGATGATGATGATGATGATGATGATGATGATGATGATGATGATGATGATGATGATGATGATGATGATGATGATGATGATGATGATGATGATGATGATGATGATGATGATGATGATGATGATGATGATGATGATGATGATGATGATGATGATGATGATGATGATGATGATGATGATGATGATGATGATGATGATGATGATGATGATGATGATGATGATGATGATGATGATGATGATGATGATGATGATGATGATGATGATGATGATGATGATGATGATGATGATGATGATGATGATGATGATGATGATGATGATGATGATGATGATGATGATGATGATGATGATGATGATGATGATGATGATGATGATGATGATGATGATGATGATGATGATGATGATGATGATGATGATGATGATGATGATGATGATGATGATGATGATGATGATGATGATGATGATGATGATGATGATGATGATGATGATGATGATGATGATGATGATGATGATGATGATGATGATGATGATGATGATGATGATGATGATGATGATGATGATGATGATGATGATGATGATGATGATGATGATGATGATGATGATGATGATGATGATGATGATGATGATGATGATGATGATGATGATGATGATGATGATGATGATGATGATGATGATGATGATGATGATGATGATGATGATGATGATGATGATGATGATGATGATGATGATGATGATGATGATGATGATGATGATGATGATGATGATGATGATGATGATGATGATGATGATGATGATGATGATGATGATGATGATGATGATGATGATGATGATGATGATGATGATGATGATGATGATGATGATGATGATGATGATGATGATGATGATGATGATGATGATGATGATGATGATGATGATGATGATGATGATGATGATGATGATGATGATGATGATGATGATGATGATGATGATGATGATGATGATGATGATGATGATGATGATGATGATGATGATGATGATGATGATGATGATGATGATGATGATGATGATGATGATGATGATGATGATGATGATGATGATGATGATGATGATGATGATGATGATGATGATGATGATGATGATGATGATGATGATGATGATGATGATGATGATGATGATGATGATGATGATGATGATGATGATGATGATGATGATGATGATGATGATGATGATGATGATGATGATGATGATGATGATGATGATGATGATGATGATGATGATGATGATGATGATGATGATGATGATGATGATGATGATGATGATGATGATGATGATGATGATGATGATGATGATGATGATGATGATGATGATGATGATGATGATGATGATGATGATGATGATGATGATGATGATGATGATGATGATGATGATGATGATGATGATGATGATGATGATGATGATGATGATGATGATGATGATGATGATGATGATGATGATGATGATGATGATGATGATGATGATGATGATGATGATGATGATGATGATGATGATGATGATGATGATGATGATGATGATGATGATGATGATGATGATGATGATGATGATGATGATGATGATGATGATGATGATGATGATGATGATGATGATGATGATGATGATGATGATGATGATGATGATGATGATGATGATGATGATGATGATGATGATGATGATGATGATGATGATGATGATGATGATGATGATGATGATGATGATGATGATGATGATGATGATGATGATGATGATGATGATGATGATGATGATGATGATGATGATGATGATGATGATGATGATGATGATGATGATGATGATGATGATGATGATGATGATGATGATGATGATGATGATGATGATGATGATGATGATGATGATGATGATGATGATGATGATGATGATGATGATGATGATGATGATGATGATGATGATGATGATGATGATGATGATGATGATGATGATGATGATGATGATGATGATGATGATGATGATGATGATGATGATGATGATGATGATGATGATGATGATGATGATGATGATGATGATGATGATGATGATGATGATGATGATGATGATGATGATGATGATGATGATGATGATGATGATGATGATGATGATGATGATGATGATGATGATGATGATGATGATGATGATGATGATGATGATGATGATGATGATGATGATGATGATGATGATGATGATGATGATGATGATGATGATGATGATGATGATGATGATGATGATGATGATGATGATGATGATGATGATGATGATGATGATGATGATGATGATGATGATGATGATGATGATGATGATGATGATGATGATGATGATGATGATGATGATGATGATGATGATGATGATGATGATGATGATGATGATGATGATGATGATGATGATGATGATGATGATGATGATGATGATGATGATGATGATGATGATGATGATGATGATGATGATGATGATGATGATGATGATGATGATGATGATGATGATGATGATGATGATGATGATGATGATGATGATGATGATGATGATGATGATGATGATGATGATGATGATGATGATGATGATGATGATGATGATGATGATTGATGATGATGATGATGATGATGATGATGATGATGATGATGATGATGATGATGATGATGATGATGATGATGATGATGATGATGATGATGATGATGATGATGATGATGATGATGATGATGATGATGATGATGATGATGATGATGATGATGATGATGATGATGATGATGATGATGATGATGATGATGATGATGATGATGATGATGATGATGATGATGATGATGATGATGATGATGATGATGATGATGATGATGATGATGATGATGATGATGATGATGATGATGATGATGATGATGATGATGATGATGATGATGATGATGATGATGATGATGATGATGATGATGATGATGATGATGATGATGATGATGATGATGATGATGATGATGATGATGATGATGATGATGATGATGATGATGATGATGATGATGATGATGATGATGATGATGATGATGATGATGATGATGATGATGATGATGATGATGATGATGATGATGATGATGATGATGATGATGATGATGATGATGATGATGATGATGATGATGATGATGATGATGATGATGATGATGATGATGATGATGATGATGATGATGATGATGATGATGATGATGATGATGATGATGATGATGATGATGATGATGATGATGATGATGATGATGATGATGATGATGATGATGATGATGATGATGATGATGATGATGATGATGATGATGATGATGATGATGATGATGATGATGATGATGATGATGATGATGATGATGATGATGATGATGATGATGATGATGATGATGATGATGATGATGATGATGATGATGATGATGATGATGATGATGATGATGATGATGATGATGATGATGATGATGATGATGATGATGATGATGATGATGATGATGATGATGATGATGATGATGATGATGATGATGATGATGATGATGATGATGATGATGATGATGATGATGATGATGATGATGATGATGATGATGATGATGATGATGATGATGATGATGATGATGATGATGATGATGATGATGATGATGATGATGATGATGATGATGATGATGATGATGATGATGATGATGATGATGATGATGATGATGATGATGATGATGATGATGATGATGATGATGATGATGATGATGATGATGATGATGATGATGATGATGATGATGATGATGATGATGATGATGATGATGATGATGATGATGATGATGATGATGATGATGATGATGATGATGATGATGATGATGATGATGATGATGATGATGATGATGATGATGATGATGATGATGATGATGATGATGATGATGATGATGATGATGATGATGATGATGATGATGATGATGATGATGATGATGATGATGATGATGATGATGATGATGATGATGATGATGATGATGATGATGATGATGATGATGATGATGATGATGATGATGATGATGATGATGATGATGATGATGATGATGATGATGATGATGATGATGATGATGATGATGATGATGATGATGATGATGATGATGATGATGATGATGATGATGATGATGATGATGATGATGATGATGATGATGATGATGATGATGATGATGATGATGATGATGATGATGATGATGATGATGATGATGATGATGATGATGATGATGATGATGATGATGATGATGATGATGATGATGATGATGATGATGATGATGATGATGATGATGATGATGATGATGATGATGATGATGATGATGATGATGATGATGATGATGATGATGATGATGATGATGATGATGATGATGATGATGATGATGATGATGATGATGATGATGATGATGATGATGATGATGATGATGATGATGATGATGATGATGATGATGATGATGATGATGATGATGATGATGATGATGATGATGATGATGATGATGATGATGATGATGATGATGATGATGATGATGATGATGATGATGATGATGATGATGATGATGATGATGATGATGATGATGATGATGATGATGATGATGATGATGATGATGATGATGATGATGATGATGATGATGATGATGATGATGATGATGATGATGATGATGATGATGATGATGATGATGATGATGATGATGATGATGATGATGATGATGATGATGATGATGATGATGATGATGATGATGATGATGATGATGATGATGATGATGATGATGATGATGATGATGATGATGATGATGATGATGATGATGATGATGATGATGATGATGATGATGATGATGATGATGATGATGATGATGATGATGATGATGATGATGATGATGATGATGATGATGATGATGATGATGATGATGATGATGATGATGATGATGATGATGATGATGATGATGATGATGATGATGATGATGATGATGATGATGATGATGATGATGATGATGATGATGATGATGATGATGATGATGATGATGATGATGATGATGATGATGATGATGATGATGATGATGATGATGATGATGATGATGATGATGATGATGATGATGATGATGATGATGATGATGATGATGATGATGATGATGATGATGATGATGATGATGATGATGATGATGATGATGATGATGATGATGATGACGATGATGATGACGATGATGATGACGATGATGATGACGATGATGATGATGATGATGATGATGATGATGATGATGATGATGATGATGATGATGACGATGATGATGACGATGATGATGATGATGATGATGATGATGATGATGATGATGATGATGATGATGATGATGATGATGATGATGATAATGAAGAAGATGTCGGTAGTGGTGGAAGAAGGCTAGATGGTATTGGCAGACCATTGTTGAAGTTAAATCCAGCAATAGAATGAGGTTGAACAAACGTATTAAAAATTGATGTTGCTGGTTTCTTTGAAGTTTGAGTTTCACTTGGATTGTCAGGAACTTCTCGAGTTCTTTTCGTCGATGTTTCATTGTTTGTGAGTTGGCCAATATTCCTAGTTTTTGTCTTGCTTCGCGTTAATACAGTTGTATTATCTATCTTGGTTTTGGTACTTAGATCCTCAACTTTGGCTGCAAGTTTTGTTAGTTGGCAGTATACATTTTCTAATTGTCTGGTATTTTGAAGTACATCTCGAACTAAATTCGTGTGAGCAAAAAGATCACAATCGTCGCAAAAATAGTAAAATGATTTTCTTTTTTCAAAAAGTTTGAGTGTACTAAAAGGTGCATTAATGCATTTCGAAGCTCCTACAACAGTTGCCATGACAAATAATAGAATCAATCATGTAATCACATATTTTATCACAGAATGCACAAGTAGTCATGATTAAGGTTTGATTTTTTTAAATGATTGCAAAATTTAAAAATTTTGGTTAAAAGTGTACTACTGAAAATAAATTTCGTTTTATCAAATACACAAACCAAATTTCAAAGTTGTCGGCAATGCAGTAGTTGTCGGTAGTTGTAGTATGACAGATGATTGACAGCAGATGAAGCAATGACAGGTAGCTTATTGATGAGTTGTTGTTGCACAAGCAGATGAAAACAATCAAATTGTACAAAGATGAATCAGCAGCCAGCAAAACCCAGGTAGAAATCAGGTTGCGGTATGAAATGATAGGAACAAAATTTTGATCTCCGATACAATGCAGTCACACTTAGCTTCATATGCAGAACATATACAAAATCTTCACTCACCGGGAAGGTGGAGAGCAGGGAAAAGAAGCAGTCGATGCACAAAATGTTTTATAAACAAAGAGTCAAGTTACACTCCTCTACTGAGTGTTGGAAAACCAAGTAGTGCACACAAAGCCCGAAACTGTATAGCTCCGAAAATCTCTTAAAAAGTTGATGTTATAACAGAAAATTCAGGCTCCGTTTCCCATGCTTTGCGATATTTTGGGGATATTTTAATAAAACACAAACCAATCAAACAATAATACAATATTTAGAGAAGATATTGTACCTTCTTTTAATGCAAACAAAAACGAGTACTCTATTAATTATGTGGCTATGGATTCAATATATTTGTTTGATCTTCAATTTTAAATATCACAATTCATAGAACACACAATCATAATGAATAAATATTTTTCCTTTCCCGTTCACGCTCGGCTGTGCTTTCAATATTCATTTGGCGTTTTTCTTTTTTACCTCTCTGATGTGATTATTAAAACAATAACACACAAATCAACCTTACACCGCAAAACACATCCAAGGAATAATTTTTTTTCCGTTCTTTTCAGATCTTTTCAATTTCTTTTCGTGAGAGAACGAAATTCGAAAGAAATTTTATTTTTCCGATCTCTCACGAATGACAAAAAGAGAAACAAATTTTTCAATTCGTTCCGAGAGAGATAGGAAATTTTCGATTCCCGAGAAAAGTATCTGTATGAGAATTTAATTTTTTTCGGTTCGTGAGAAGATCGGAAAAAAGTGAAGTATCGATATTTTTCGGATCGCGAACGATATTTTCCGAACCCATGGTTCTTAACATGTAAACAAATCATTGAAAATAATAACACAATTATTAAAGATAATAATAAACTGAGCACAAATTGATTTTGATTTGATTGAAAACTGAAACGTGAATCTCGAAATACACTATATGCTACCAATTTACGAGCTTTCACAATATAAGTAATTACTCTGCCAACAATGCCAAAGTATAAATAAATAGGTACTAGGAAAGTCTTTAGCAATTTTTTAATTCATTAAGTTGGTTTACCTAACTAACCTGATACCACGTCCCTGAACAGAATTCCAATTGTTTTAATTTAACTCTACGAGTGGATTGGGTGGGAAACCACGCCCCTAAACAAACTACAACACTGTTTCTGATTTGTTCCTTATATTCAACCGGAATTTTTAATAAAACCATCCTAAACGACCGCTTTAAGAAAGTGCGCGGAAATCACGCCCCTTAATGAATCTTAAACTGTTACTTACATTTTTCTTTATATTCAATGGAAACTCTATCGGAATTCTGAATTTCAACATCTCTCGACCATTAGATAAAGTGGGCGGATACACGCCCCTAAATATGAACAGTTTTTTTTTTCATGCCATTCAACCAAAACTGTACAAGAATTCCGAATCTCAACATCCTACAACAATTTTAAGAAAGTGGGCGGATACCACGCCCCCTGCCATCGTAACAAATTTCAAGATTCTGCTATTGTTAGGAGTGCTTCATAATTTTGATGATCACTCAGTCAGTGAGTCAATAACTGTTTTTGAAATTTTTACTATTCAATATCTCATGAACTTGTGGTTCTACAAACTTCATTTCTTACAGGCCCGTTGTCTCCATGAAGTATTTACGTATTTTTTCAGTTTCTAACTCAATAGGTTAAAACGATATAGGTGGTTAAAAATTTGCTTGAGTTCAATCCTGTAATAAGAGAGTAGTGCTAGAACTTGGCTTGGCACTACCCGACTACCGTGTCCTTTGATGATATTGCTCCATATTTGAACATTCCCAAGAAAGTTGAATGTTAAAAAAATAGAAAGAGGGATACGGCCACGTCACTAGCGAACATAGGCCCGCCCCGGCTCTCCAAAGATCTTATTTCAAAAGTAATAATTTAAATTCAACTTTACTTGCAACTTCTTAAAACACTTAACCTGCCTAAAAAGCATATCCTCGAAAATAGTAAAGATCTCGTCGCGAATAAACCCTTTGTAAGACAGCCTTCACTTAGGTAGGTAGGTAGAAATGGCTGTCCTACTTTCGCGTAGGACACAATCAGCGCTGACTGCGCCATTTTGATACCATACCTCTCGTGAGATTCTAAACAGATTTAAAAATGGGTTAGGGATGATGTATGTTTCGCAGGTACAATCCTATATATAATTTAGTATTATTCTCCTACCCTACGGCCTATTATATCATAGTGCCATTTAGTGAAGGAGGAATAAGGGGGCGAGGGGCGCTAGAGCCACTTTGTTATATTGAGGTAAGAGATCATATCTTTGATCTTGAATTCAGAGAGCAGCCTTCACTTAATGCCTCACCGAAAAAATCGAGAATCCAAAACCAAAACCAATTTTTGTTAAACGATTATAACCTAAACTAAGTCTTATTGACTTATTTAGTCACTTGTAAGTCCTGACTCTTAAGCCTTAGATGTTTTAAAATAAGTACCTACTCTTTTATTATCTTTTTGTTAACTATGTGGCCCCTCCTGCAATTGCTATACGTACACCCTATACTACCCCTAAAAAACCGCACATGCTCTCCCTCTTTTACCATACAAAGTCATGTACACCAATACCTCGCTTTGCGTCGTTTCGTTTTGCGTTTTTTCGAAGTTGCGTCGATGCTGAATTAGAACTAATTTTCACTGTGCGTCGTTAGATTTTCGAAGTTGCGTTGTTTTGGGTTGGAGTCTTTAATTTTGTTTGAATTTAAAAAACAAAAAAATATTTTTTTAAAAGATGGCCATGATTTTTGATTCTAATTTCACCATGGTATCAAAACTCGGGGATTCCCTTTCTAATAGGTTTTTTTTTTCTTTTGTAATCCGGAATTGGTACACAGAACTGTTCGATTCCAGATACCAAACACAAACCAAACAAATTTTTTTGCTTTTAATGATGAATTTGTGAAACCTCATATGCAGAATTTCAGATGACATGACGTTGTTTTTATTTTCCTTATTTGTAAACATGGGGTCGAGTACGTTTGTGTAAGTGGGACTTCAAATTCGGAATCGTTTTTCTGTCCTTTTCATAACAAGAACTGTCATCTTTTGCCAAGTGAACAAATTCAGAATCGTTCGGAACGGTTCCGGACGACCAAAAAAAACGCATTAACTAAAAATCAACGCAATTTCCATATGATTTTTTTTTTTTTTTATAAATTGATTGAATATTTTATTTGGTTTTAATTGGATTTATTATTTTGTTTTGTTGTTCTTATGAATGTTATAAAACCTAGTATTATTTTCGTTTTAAATATCTTTACTTAGTTCAATTTTCTTTTTAAAAAGAAATATTTTCATAACCCTGGAACCTATCTTCAATCTTTACATGGCTTTCTATACAAAATCATAATTCACTTTGCGTCGTTTCAATTTGCGTCGTGTTTTTTTGGAACGTAACCACGACGCAAAGTGAGGTATTGGTGTATTTAAAAAATTTCCAAAATTCTAAAAAATTCACAGGCATGAGGCATTTCCACTGTAAGCCTGGACAGCTTTGAACATAGGGCTTTTGATAAAAAGTTCTCAGTTTTAAGATGCTGAATATTGGTAAAAAATATACTAACTAAAAATCAAAATCAAAAATCATGAATTGAAACTAAAAAATTTAACATAGAAATTAAAAATTTTTAGTTTTAAGTTTAAAACATTTTCGGGCCGGAGCATTGGTGTCCATCCTCTCCACGTAAGTAAGCCATCTGAGTCTTTGGACCTTCACTTTTTCAGCTAGGTCAGTGTCGCTGTACAGCCCGGACATTTCGTGATTAAATCTTCTCCTCCATTCACCATTTATGCAGACAGGACCATAGATCTTCCGTAGAACCTTTCTCTCGAACCGGCCTAGGGTGCTCTCATCCGTTTTTGACAGGGTCCATGTTCTGCACCATAAAGCAGGACGGGGATGATGAGGGTCTTAAAGAGCGTCACCTTAGTTGCTTGGGAGAGGGCTTTACTACTCAATTGCTTTCTTAGCCCGAAGAAACAGCAATTAGCAAGGGTTATTCTCCTTCTGGGCTCGGCGCTGATGTCATTGTCCGAGTTGATTGCGGAGCCAAGGTAAACAAAGTCCCGAACTACCTCGAACTTATATGCGTTTATCTTGACGTTTTGTCCAAGACGTCGGTGTTGGGTGTCCTTTCTCGATGACAGCATATACTTTGTTTTGCCCTCATCGATCGCTTAACCCATTTTTTCAGACTCTGTCAATGTCATCATCATCAGCGAACGCGAGTAGTTGCACAGACTTCTGGAAGATAGTGCCTCTAGTGTTGACAAGAGAGTTCTGCACTATTCGTCTTTACAGGCTAGAGTCATTCGTTTTACCTCTTGGTAAAACTTCCGAACCTCATTCCTGTTTTTTAGTATCACAACATCCTCAATCGATCGCTTTTCATGCTCTTTTTTTTCTTTTTGAAAAGCTTGTGTTATCGCAATATGATCAATCTGGTTGACAGTTGATTGGTCATGAGACCTCCAGGTCCCCTTATGGATATTGAGATGAGGGAAACCCGTACTTGCTACTACTA
Organism: Sphaerophoria taeniata; assembly: GCA_943590905.1. Classification (NCBI taxonomy): domain Eukaryota; kingdom Metazoa; phylum Arthropoda; class Insecta; order Diptera; family Syrphidae; genus Sphaerophoria; species Sphaerophoria taeniata. Next base: position 103,388,847 of record OX016541.1, read on the forward strand.
TGGTTTACCCCGCTATGTTTGGGGTTATAAACTCCTAAGACGATCTTGACGTCAAAGCTATACTCTGTCCGATAAAAATTGGCAGTACAGGCCTTATGGGAGAGCTTTTTAAAAATCAGTGGCGCGCTGTTGTCTACACCATACCCAATTGAAGTGAACTCCTTTAAAAAGTTTTATAAAACACCCATGAATTGTTGATGGCATCCGACGTAGAACCCACAACGACCTGCCTGGCACACATTTGAGCATGCACTGATCGTTCTCTGCTGCTTTTCAACCCTCATTAAATCACACATATTCAGAGTTGCCTTTTTCTATTACGTAACTCACTTCGTATTTTTTTCTTACTTTTTCAATGGATTTCTGTTGAGGAGCTTTTGCTTTGAGAGCTTTCTTAACGATGAGTGTTATCGAGTTGTGTTTGACTTTTGCATTTCTTTTAAAGTTTTGCAAATCAGTTAAAATGCAGTTATAAAAATCAAAGTCATTTTATTTGAGGAAGAATATTATTTGCGTAGATTCGCGTACAGGGCGATAGCTTTGTTGATTTTGCGAGTTATTTTTGTGCATTATTGTAATAATATTATTTTGCTGTTGTTGTTCTATTGTTGTGTGGTTTGTTTTTTCTTGTTGTGCTTCTGTTGTGTTGTTTGTGTTTTATTGCTGTTGCTTTTGCTTTTGTTGTGTTGTGCAAATTTAAAATGGCTTCAACATCAAAATGCTCAAAGGACTTGAGTGCCGAAAAGAAGAGAAAGTTGAGGCGACAAAAGCAATTTGTAAGAACCTGCAAAGTAAAACCGAGGCTGTAAAGCAGGTTGTTGATATATTTTCTGTATCTGAACGAACAGTGTATAGACTTCTAAAGGGAAATAGCACCAAAGGCCACAACTCACCACCAAAAAAGAAAAACCAATCTGGTCGCAGAACTAAAATTGATGATTTTGATAAATGTGCAATCAGACAAATTGTTTACCAGTTTTTTTCAAATAATGAATGAGAATAATTAATGGCAACCCTGCAGTTATTTCATTTAGCTTTTTCGAATTCAAAATGCGCATTACGGCAACTATGTAAGAGCTTTTTTGAGAAAAGTACTTATGGGTAGGAAAAGAGTGCGAACGAGATGCGGATATCCCTATCTTCCCTGTACTGCCAATTTTTATGGGACAGAGTATAGGGCTCGTAAAATTGCAAAGCATAAAATTAAGTAGGCATGCAAATGAAACTCGAAGTTCAAAATAAAAATTGAAATTAACTAAGAACTTAAAACTTAAACATCAAATCTCAATTAAAAAAAATTAAAAAAATTAGGACATAAAATCAAAAAAAAATATTTAAAATAAAACACAATTTCGAAATTTAAAATTAAGAAATAAAATTCACCATTAATTTGAAAAAGAAAATTAAACTGAAAATTTTAAATAAAAAAGTATGAATAATCAACTAGAAATCTAAGATTTAACACAAATTTAAAATAAAAAATAAAAAATAAAAAAAAAATAAAAATAAATTAAAAAAAAAATGAAAAATTACTAAAAGAAATTAAAAGTAAAAACTCAATAGAATCATGAATGAAAATTAATCTATATATATAAAAATGAATAGCTGTTCGTTAGTCTCGCCTAAACTCGGCAACGGCTCAACCGATTTGGCTAATTGTGGTCTTGAAATAATGGTGGACGTTCAGGTAAGGTGTAAACGGTTAGAAATTTTCAAAAAATGCACAAACACACGCGTTATAAGCAAAATTCCTTTTCCCCTACTTTGCAAAGAAAAAATCATTTTCCCATATACTTTGTATAAATAATCTTCAAATTGAAGAAATTGAAAATTGAATTTGAAGAAATTGAAAATCGACACTTTATAAGGCCAGCTTAACCGTCCCCAAAATACGTCAAATAAAGCATATGCAGGTACATATTTCTTAACTTCGGTTAACTTCCTTTGTTATTTTTGTTGTTGTTCTTCTGTGATAGTGACTGCTAAATGTGCGAGAGCTTTTCTTACTTATGTAAATCAATTATTCCAATTAACGATGACGAGGTGAATACAACCTGATGTAGGCCGTCGCAATCAGTCAAATGTGCGAAGAACTAGCTCACAGGTTAACCGCACTGATGACCAAAGAGAGACTGACCAACAAAACAGTCGTTTTTTTTTTTTTATTATTCAAAATTCATTTTTTTTATTTCATTTTACTTATAACTACTTATATACTAGACAAAAGAATTCAAAACTAGCTTATGATCTAAAATCTTATATTTAACTTACTGGCCCCAACCGGGCGCTCTAAGTAATTCATGGTTTCTTACAGTTAATGCCTTTCGGCTTATGAACTTTGTGTTTTCTTTACTTTATTTTTGTTTATGTTAGAAAATTTAAGAAAAACTAACACCATATCAATTTCATTTTTTTCTTACGAGCTACTTAAAATTAGGTCCTTAAACATAAAACTTAAAATTAACTAAAACTACCTATTCTACCTAACAACTACTTACAAACTAGAACAGCCACAGCAGCAAATCTCTATAATTTTTTTCACTTTTTGTATTTTTTTTTCTTTATTTTTTTTTTTGTATATTTATTTTTTCTTTTTTTTAATATTCTTTTTATTTCATTTTTTTTTTTAATTTCAAATTTGTTGTCCATGTCAATATCTGTGCCACCATGCTCCATGCCTACTCTACTTAAACCTAAACCCAAAACCCTTAGACTAAAACAAGTATGCAAGCCGGCCAAGGCTCAAAACCCCACCCCGACTACCCATTATCAAGTGCTGACTGAAGCCACCAGAACTGGTGCTGCTGCTTCACCCTATCGATTCGGTCCCGTTCGGACACAGCCCTACTGAACCGAAGGAGCTCTGCTCCGTGCTGTGCGAGGACGTCGCGATGGTAAAGGAGCCGCCGATCGACGGTTCTCCGCCTGACGTGGTAGATTAGCGGGATCGCCAATCTGTCCTGTATCAGACCGCATTTATCTAAATGGAGGAATACTTCTGGTGGAATGAAGCCGCTCGAGCGTGCACTATCAAAATATTCGTCGTTCGGATAGAACGCCCCAAAGATCAAATTATTCGTCGAAGTCATAGCTCTCGCAATGTGACCTCGAATAAGTTTTATCACAAAATTGTCAATTCTGTTGATCCGAGCCTCGTTGTACAGAACCTCGTTAGAATAGTAATGTACATAAGAAGATTCCGGTGTCCGATACAAACCGAGACAGCGCCGAAGACACTGCCCTTCGAACACCCGAATCTTCTCCGTTTGAGATGGCGCAACGTTGAACCACACTGGACAGCCATAAACGATCATCGGCCGTATTAGGGCCATGTAGCAAATTGCCTTCACTCTGGGGTCAAGCCGACTGCTGTAAAACAGCCGTTTCATCAGAGCGAAGGCTCCTCTGGCCTTAGTCAGAGCAGCATCTATATGTCTGTCGAAATACAGATACTGGTCCAACCAGATACCGAGGTACTTCACTTCACTCTTGCTCGTTAACCGCTGTCCGTGAGGCCCAACGATGACCATCTTGCGCCAATTCTTGCGCGTATCCCTCGAGGCCCCAGCCAACGAGGTCCGGAACAGAATTGTTTCGCATTTCTGGACATTTATTTTCAGTTTCCAGTCATCGCAATATCGCTGAATCTTCTCGAAGTCACGTTGCAAGAGAATTCTAATGACTTCGACCTTTGGGGCAGTTCTGTACGCAATCAGGTCGTCGGCATACGCAATTGCCTGGGAAAGGCTACCTATCAGATCGCTGGTGTAAATGCTGAAGAGGATCGGCGAGTTCACCGCTCCCTGTTGAAGACCGTTTTTAATTTCAAAGGTGGTGGTAGAAGTTACATTGCCACTTTTGACAACAAACTTTCTACCGTTGAGCATATCATAAAGCATATACAATAATGGTTTACTGATGCCTAGTCTGGTGAGTTTTAGGTACAACCCTTCTAACCATACGGTGTCGAAGGCCTTCTCTAAATCAACCAGAACAGCACCCGTGCATTGTTTCTTGGACTTGTTCCATTGGATATCAGAAACGAGCTTAGACGCGGCATGAATAGTGTCATGTCCTGCCTTGAACCCGAACTGATTATCCGGAATTATACTGTTGTCCGCAGCCCACTCAGCCAGAGCCCTATTGATTACCTTTTCGAATACCTTGCTGATGCTTGGAAGAAGACTTATTGACCGGAGATTTGAAGGATTGGAGCTGTCCTTTCCCTTTTTGGGGAGAGGATGAACCACAGCTGTCTTCCAACGCTCTGAATAATATGCATTATTCAACGCGTTGTTGAACAGAGTGGTGTAGATGTCTATTGCCTCAATCGGTAAGTGTCTTAGTACAATGTTGGATATACCGTCGACACCTGCTGACTTCTTTTTCTTTATTGAATCGAATATGAGCTGGAGTTCTACCTTCGTGATGAGCAAGGGACTTGAGCCCGTTCGTTCGGCGATTATAGCGTTTGCTAAGAAATCGTCATCAAACCGGGTAAAACCACGATTCTCGGATCGCCAATGCGAAATATCATTCCTCAGGTAGAAGTGATGAAGTAAGGCTCTGTTCTCCAGGTCGTGGTTCGGGCGAGTGCAAGCATTCACCTTATACACTTGCTGGAAAGCAGCACCAACTGTCTCCACTTTCTCCTGCGGATCTTCAATCACAAAGTAGTCATCGTCCAAGACGGCTTCCTCAGGATCAATTTGCGCTATCAGGAGTACGTCTCTGTTCTCTATAGTTCTCTGGAGTTTCAGGCACGGAAGGTCGTTCTGATTGTTTTTTCTAAATATCTTATTGATTTGGGGAAACATACTCGGGTCGCTAGAATTAACGGCCCGAATGTTGTTGTCCCAAAACAAATTGATAGATAGTCTATAGTTTTCTTTAATCAGTTGATTTAAATTTTTGATCGACGACTTCAGCGCCCTAATTTCCAGGTCGTGTGGGTCTGTGAAGCGTCTGTACAAGTTTTTCAGTCTTGTCAGTAGTCCACTTTTATGTCTGTGAAGTGCGTCTATAGTCGCGTTTCTATAGACGTCGTTTTGGTCATGTTCTTTGTATTTCGGTATTATCCGTTCCATCGTTCGTTTTATCGTTTCGTCCATCTATTGTAGATGTTGGTCGATTTCGTTGTTCGTTAAGTTTCTGTTATTTGGTGGGGCTATGTCACTCGAACTGAGGTCTGTCGCTAGGGCATTGGTGAAACGAGGCCAGCGCATCTTACTGTAATTGTAAGAATGCGTTGGAACGTATTCATCCAACTCCACGCGCTCGTTCGGAATCTGAATTACAGCAGCCAAGCCACAGTGATCACTGTCGTACTCGACTATCTGTAAGCAGTTTCGAGGGTGATTACCCACTTTGTCCGTTATTGTCAGTCTGGTATCGTACAGCAAAAGGTCCAGGAAGGAACCGCTCCTTGGGAACGATGGCCTTTCAGTAGCCAGCAGGTCGACACCATATTCAACACTGCAAAGATTCATCAAATTAAAAAGATGATTACCTCTTGGATTATTTGTTTGATTTCCCCAATCTCCATGTCTTGCGTTCAAATCTCCGGCCATAACGAAACAAAACAGTCGTATTACTATGTCACAGTTGCGTTCTGTAGTATGTAGCAATGCAGTAGATAGGCTTAGAATGCACGTCAATCTCAACAACAGCGAGCACGACATTATGTAATTGAGCGATTCCGCAGACACAGTTCTGCTGTGATTCTGGAACGAGCTGCATTCCATTATGATCCAGCATTAGATTACTGCGCCGACAAATCGGTAAATATTGGAGAAATGACAGTAATTTGTTCATATTGCAAGGCATTGAAATACTGCGGTCAATCTACTGGATTATGTTGTGCTGGAGGCATAGTAAAATTGCCACAGTTGGTCTCACCGCCAGATCCCTTACGCTCTTTTGTGTCTTTCATTCATACATTGAGGTAGTACGAAGTCTACCGGGTCAGCTAGTTTAGAATAAAAATCTCAAAAAAAATTAAAAACAAAAAAAATAAAAGTTAGACATTTTATATAAAAATTTAGCACTTAAAATGAAACAAATGAAAGATATTTGGAGTTTAAAATTTAAAATGCTCAAAAATAAAAATTCAAATTGAATATGTAAGAGTAAAAATTTAAATAAATTAAATAGAAACAAGGAATCATTAACGCCCTCAAGAAATGGCTACACAGGATTTTGACATACAGTAGTTTGCACATACAGTATTCCGAATACAGGATTTTACCTCATACAAGATTTTGACCCCAACCCAGTTCCTCGTCCCATCGAGGAATCGTAGTGGAACTGAACAAATCAATATTGGATCGTCCTAGTTCTTTAAAGATGTTTTTCCTTATTGGCACGAGAATTAGGCAATATAAATATTACATGTTCTCTATGTACCTAGAAACGATAGTTTACTTATCAGAGAAAGAAGTGAGAAGCAATGTAGGATATTTGAGTGGGATTGTTGCGCAACTGAGATGTGGCCTTCAGTCTCGTAACAGATTCTGCCTTTTGATTCTTGGATATGGCTTTGCAGTTATGTCGGCTAAAATTGCTTACAATGCAACACACTTAATATTTACGTATCATAATATTACATATCTCCAAGTATTAACATATAATTAGTACAATTACCCAGCTGGGTTCATGGACATAGTAATATGGAAGGGAAAAAATAGTAGATGAACTAGCCAGGAAAGGGTCAGAAGCAGATACAAGTAGTAGCGACCATTCAGTTCGGGGACCACTCGTCACGATTGTGGTACTCAAGAGGAAGATAGACCTTAAATCAAAAGAAAAAATCAATAACTCCTGGAAATCCAGGGGCGATTGTGTAATCTCTAGAAGTTTATGGCCTAACACTAATGAAAAGGAAACTCGGTATATTCTATCGCTGAGTAAAAGAACATTAAGATCTTGATAGGTGTACTAACGGGCCATTGCGCCATTGGCGCAATGGCGAACAAGATAGGGGCATTTGCACCCGATTTCTGTAGGAGCTGTCAGGATGAGGAGGAAATAGAAACCATTAAACACCTGCTCTGTGACTGTCCGAACCTCCAAACTAATCGACTCCGTCATTTCGGGAACAGGTTTGTTGGGAAACTGGATGGTCTAGCACTAGCACAGGTCTCAATGGCAAACATGAGGAAATTTAAAGATAGCACAGGCTGGTTCGTTGACGAGCCAGTATACGTTAATCGGCAATTTTGAAGAGCATCGATGCTACCTTTTATTTTTATAGGGGATCACAATGGACCAGTAGGCCCCGTGAATGCAACAGTTTCACGCTGTGCACACCCATCATCACCTAACCTAACTTAACCTAACATTCTTAGTTAAAAATGTCTGAATTGTAATAGGTAAGTTCAACTCTTAATTATGTAGATGTTTCAGCTCTACTTTTGATGAAGTTATGGAATTCAAAATTTCGTTACTGATGTCAAATTCAAAATCAAAGATTGCAAGCAAACTTTGTCACCGCAAATATTCCATTATGCGAACAGTCAGTGGCCTTATCTATGATAATTTTGAAATCATCCGTTCAACTGAATATTCTTAAACTGGTTCCAAAACTCATCCTGTCTTGGACACATCAGTTTAAGAACAACGTTCCAATGATATAAAAGGGCGCTTCACTTCTGTTGGGCAATACAATACAAATCAGAGCAGATGGATAGTCTTTTATAATAATAGAAAAGTAACGTACTCAATTCGAATGGTCTCTGTAACAATTGTTGTAACATCCGCTCTAAAATTACCAAGAAAATAATTCGCCAGGATGCTAATTCCTGTTTTTTTCTTCCTTTTTTAATATCATTGTTCCAAATTCTATTGATATCAAAAGTCCAGCTGAAAATAAATACAACAATACAAATGACAACAAGTTGACCATGGACTATCAACTATATCAACTATTGGACGGACAGCTTTACTGAACTCTTGGCCTAGGACGCATTGATTAACATAGTATACCGGTTTAACTGTAGCGTGTTTTCAGTTTGAAAGCCAATTGTCCATTGTTGTTTCTAATGGCCTGAGAAATATCTAGAATTCATTGAAATTAAATCCGTAAAACCGAAACTGGACCACCCCAATGGACAACCTCAAATGTCACATCCCGTGAACAATTTACCTATGATTAAGTCTACAAGAAAAAAAGGCTTTTGTGTTTCCGTAACCATACAGAGTTTGCTAGAAAATCACCCCACCACGTCAGGACGCCTGGGGTAACAAAGAGGTTTTATGTACCCACAAAATTCTGTACTATGTCGAACACGGGAGTGTTTGTATTTCCTTTAACTTTTTAACAAATACATTGCTAGAAGCGTGAGGCTAGGTTTAATTGCTTAAAAAAGCCTATGTACTGTGATGGAACAGTGCATACATTACATACGCAATCTTGAAAGAGTTGGTCTTAAAGTGTGTGAAATCAAATTTTAGTCAAATACATGGTAAGTTACGAGCTTATAAGGTATTGATGAGACAGAAAATGTTTTTTTGTTTCACCACTTTTCATTCGTCCGTCAAGGTCGAAACCGATTGAAGCATAAATGTCCTAACACAGTTCGAGTTTGTGTACCCCTACCATCTATATTTACCACGACATTCAAAATCTATTGTATTTTCATTGATCTAGTTAAGAGCAACATTTATACAAAAAAAAACCTTGTTTGGAAATTCTAATATCAGTAAAAGGATCTGTAAGTTTTTATGCACATAGAGCTGTTCTACAGAATGGCAAGAACATTCATGAGAATTTTTATTTCAATATAAACACCGAAGCCCATTCGTGGATTTTTGTTTGAGGATTTTTAATAATCTTACTGGGTACTTATATGTACATAAAAGCGTAAACGAGGAATGAAAGAATCTGCTAGAACCTTTATCTTAAGGCTTTAGGCTTAAACAGAGACCGTTACGACTTACGAGACTTTAGGATAAGGCGAATTGAATAATTATTTTAAAATTATTTTAAGTTATCAGGGAAAAAGAGGTTAGATTCCGGGGTAAAACACCGGGACCAACCACGCGACCGTTTGAAATACTGAAATATCCTAGTTTCTATAACGACGGTCCATTTCTTAGATCTCTTAAGAGCTGTGCTCATGTTGTAGCGGAGCAATTGCCTGAAGAGGTATTCTGCAAAAACCGCGTTAGTTTTTTCATCTTTGGGTTTTTTCCGAGTAGTTAAAATACAACATTTCCCAAAAGGCTATTGCCATATTCCTCACACTTTAACTATCGACTTACTGAAAGTCAGATTGTTTGTTTGTTAGTGTTTCACGTGTCAACAGAGCACTATTATGTTAAGATTTTTTGTGTTAGGGTTGTTAGGAGGCCGCAAAGTGTTTTAAGCAACTTTTTACCACGCAAAATATCTCATTCCCAACTCCTTCGAGCAGGGGATGCTAGCGAGCGAAGCGAGCTGAAAAAATTTGCCCAAAAAGGAATCAATTTGGGGTGTGAAAATAATTTTTTTTTTTTATTTTCACACCCCAAATTGATTCTCTTTTGGGCAAAATTTTTTCGGCTCGTTTCGCTCCCAATCAAACCAATTCGATTTTGAATGTTATGGATCGTCATCTCATCATCCTCAGACGAAAGTGAAAAAAGATGTTCAAAATGAATTATTGCAATGCAGCACTTGCTTTCCAGACACAAGCGTGATTTATAAAGGTGCGTGGTGGTTCCTTTTCCAAATTAAAGAACGGCAGCAGCTTTGAAAAGTTAATTGCTCTTTTTTTTCTTTCCGTTTGATTTTTTATTTTTTTTTTAAATTTATTAAAACGTTGAAATAAAGTTTTTGAGTTCTTAGTTGCCATATTTTCATAAATATATTGTATTTTCGTTTTTGATTTTGCAGTTTAAGAACAAGTCTAAAAGTGTCATTTGGCCATTATGGTCAAATGACACATTACCAAAGTAACAAATATTACACAATTCAAAAGTGTCATATGGCCATATTTTGAAATATGGCCATATGGCATATGGCCAAATGGCATGGCACCTAAAAGGGACACAACGGTTTTCAGAACAAAACGAGTCCGCCTAAGCAATACATTTCAGTTATCTCCTAAAATTATGCAAAGCATGGACTCATCTAATTTCAATTCAATTTTTCAAAAGATAACTGATAAAATGGATCCTTTCTGGATAATTTTCTGCCAAGTCGGTTATGTGGTTTTGGTTTAACTTAAATGAAATGAACTTTGACCAAACTCATGTCAATATATTTTGATGTGTTGAAAAATGCTTAAGAATTTTTAACTCCCCAGAGGAAGTTATTGTAATGGGGCCGATTTTGTGAATCTCCAATTTTTGCATATCTCCATGTTTCGAGGTCACTAGAATCCGAATCAACCCTTTTTATGATGATGTCTGTGTGTGTGTATGTATGTTCGTATGTGCTTATGTACGTATGTGCGTATGTGTGTTACGTTTTTTCGGCTCGATTATCTCGCGAACCACTCATCGTATTGTCGACGCGGTATTGTGTTGTTAAGAGCTGATTAGGTTTTGAGCGAAATCCGCTTAGCGGTTTTTTAATGACAATTAAAAATCTAAGATAACCCTAATATAATGAAAATTATGATAATTTCTGCAATAATTTCAACAATAGTGCAAAAAATCTTATAGTTAGTGTGAAAAAAAAAACAAAATTCAGGAGTATCATAGACTATATTTTATTACTAGCTGACCCACCAAACGCTGTTTTGCCATATAAATATAAATCTTCGGAAATAATAATCCGATTAGAAAAATCCTTTCACTAGTAGAAAACTACAATATTCAGGAGTAATATAGGCGCCACTGTTATTCAAATGAACTTATGGAATCTAACTTTGAAAACAACGGCTGGAAATTTCGCTCTGGGAAGTTAGTCGTGTTGACAACATGGGTCGCACTCATATTTTACTTCAGTTTTCGCAGCACCGCCACTATGTACAGTAGAGCGTACATGAGTATTGGTCGGATGACCGATGTGTATGGCCAATAGGCTATGCGAGGTTGAAAACCCCATTTGCCTCCTATGGCTTTTTTGTAGGAGAAAAGAGCTACTGTAGCTTTCTTACCTCTTTCTTGAATATTTTTTGTTTTGGTAAAAATTAGTGGTACACCTTTTATTGAAGCAGATACAATTGTATTTCCGTGTAAAAATAAAGAGGTCTGTTTTTTGACGATTAATATTAAGTTTACAGTGATCAGAGTGGCGCGACAGCTCTTGAAGAGCCAAGGCCTAAGTGACTTACTCTCATCAACAATTTTCTGGGTGCGTGTGAAGAATTGAGGGGACCTACAATTTAACGACGATTCCGAACGACAAAATCGAGAAGCACTTTTTCATGACAGATTGATACTCTTGGAACTTTTGTCAGTTCTTCGCAAGAGGCAGTACCCGTGATAGATGAAATAAAACCTATGGGCACGAGTAGGACTCGAACCCACGACGTTCTGCTTAGTAGCCAACGCACCTAACCACTAAGCTACGGGCAGCTACAACCACCCATCTAGTGAGCATATTAAGTGCGTTTTGGAGGAGGTCTCTCAGGGTATTAGGATGTTTTCCTGTGACGGCGATAGCAACATCATCGGCACACGCAATCACTCTGTGATCGTCTTCCTTCCTTCTCGAGGGATATTAGCAGTTCGTTAACTACTATGGAGGAGAGGGGACAGAACACCACCTTGCGGGGTGCCTCTGCTGACAGACCTTCTCTTACAAAAATCTCCCATCTAAGAGTTTATGATCCTGTTTCTTAGCATTAGATTAATCAACTCACAAAGTGAGTATTCAACGTTTAGGGTCGTCATTTAGCAGAAGTGATAGCAGATGTGTCAACGTTGTTGAATGAAAGCGCCCTCAATGCCCAGGAAAGCAACCATAGTATATTCCTTTTGCTCTAGGAGTATTCGATAATTCTTACCAGAGTATGCAAGGCTGTTTCTACTGATTTCCCTTTGCAGTAAGCATGCTGAGACATAGATAGTCTCTTATCAATGCTATTACGTAAATGGATATCGATCAATCGTTCCAGAGTTTTAAGAATGAACGATGATAGGCTAATAGGTCTTAGATCTTTAGGGTTGACATGCGAGCATTTGCCCGCCTTGGGGATGAATACTTCCTTTACTTCTCTCCATCGCTGAGGTATATGGACCAGATCTAGACAATTTTTGAAGATCATCTCAATGATGGGCAAAGTTATATCGCACGTATGTTGTAGCTCAGCTGGTATGATTTGATCTGGACCTGGAGATTTATAAGTTTCGAAACTATTCAGAGCCCATATCAATTTTCTTTTGTAACTAGACCTTGAGGGAAAGTTAAGTTAATACCAGACCTAGGAGGGTTTGTTGTATTAACGGATTTGGAGCTATCTGGGAAGTGAGTGTCCATTAGCAGGTTAAGCGTTCCTTCGCAAGAGTTAATCCATGTACCATCTGAGTTTTTAAGACAACTAGGCTGGTTGGATTTGTCGAGAGAATCTTCCTTAATCTCGATGCCTCCGAAGATTCTTCTATTGAAGGATCAAAAAAAGGTTGAGTACGTTCCATAAAAAAATTAAATCAATAATTTGTGAATGAAATTTAAGATCGCCTTAAAAATGTTATTACAATATTTTGTCCCGTCCCCCTGGCAAAAATCCAGCATAATCGTTTTGACTCTCGCGAGTCGCCAATTTTGTGTTGTGACTAAAGATGCTTTGATTAACTGGTTGAATACTTTTTGTTACTATTTTCTTGCCTTTAGTATTTGCGTCTTGTGTGGGTGGTTGGGTGTTGTAGGATCTGGGGGCATATGCTGTATCTTTTCCTACACACCAAGTACTTACTTTACCTCCACGTGGTAACCACCGGGTACTGGTTATATATCTAGATAAAATTTGCGAAACTTGTAAGCGCGGGTGCAAAACGTACAAACAGAAGCACCTAATCAACGGCCTAACAAATTTGGGGGTTATAGGGGCTAACAAACCCTCCACAGTAAGAAACTTGATAGTTATGAGAGAGATGCCAGCCTCGGATAATGACCCCTCTCTTATGGTAACCAGACCCGGAACGACAACGGACTATGCATTGATAGTTTGTACCTGGAATGTAAGAATACTCTACACTCCAGGTGCAACTCAGAAACTTGAATCTGTCCTCTCGCAGTAAAAGGCAGACATTACTGCGATCCAGGAAATACGATGGATAGGATCAGGGATAATGAAAAGGAAAAATTGCGACATTTATTACAGCTGTCATCAAACAATGCATAAATATATTTGGATGCGGATTCGTCGTGGGAAATCGGTTTAAATCTAAAGTCATGGATTTCAAGCCAATTAGTGATCGCATGACTGTAAATCCGCATCAAGGCCACACTACAAAACATGCTGTACCAAGATGTGGATGTAATCCAGAAGGCCAAGTAAAGACAACTACATTGGCTCGGCCACATGGAGCGAATGGACGACAACGCTCCAGCCAAGAAAGTCTTTTCATCCCAGCCCCCAGGTTCTAGACGAGAAGGAAGATCGAACCTACGGTACAAGGACCAAGTGACTGCGGATGTCAGAGCGCTTGGTTTCGGCGACTGGGGAGTGCATCCGAGGGACCGTTCACGATGGCAGAGATCCTTCATGGATTGTTAGCCGGATAAGTAAGTAAGTAAGTGGGCTCAAGAACTAACACATTTCTTACATTAAATAGGTTTAAAATTTCTTGTAGGTAAACATTTTGCGTTTCTAAAATCTGAACCCAACAGTCAAATTTGAATGTCGTTACAAAATTTTAAATACGTTTTTTCACAAATATTATTTATATTGCAGGACCTTGTTATGTGCATATAATATACGTATGCGAAGCGTTAATCAAGGGCAGTATTTTTGTTTGAAGTATTTAGGAAGGGATGAACATTAAACCTTCTGTATTGCTGAGGGTAAACATTGTGGGTCAATTTTTTTTTTTATTCTGAAAACCATTATGTACAGTACAAGTTTAAGTATGCAAGGCACACACATATAGAAGAACGAATATTCGAATACGACGCTATGCTTCAAAAAAGAAAAAAGATCCAGGCGGTCCATTTGCTTCGGCTAGGCCAATTATAATTTTCTGAATTTTATCAGATGAAAATCTATGGATTTGAACAGCTGCTATTCACAAGTTGTGATTGGTGGTGCAGTGCATTAACGCCCATGGAATTAACGCCCGTGGGTGTTAATTCCAAAAACAAAAGGAATTTACCCCCGCGGGTGTTAAATCCTTTTTGAATTGGCAATAAGGCCCACCATAAAAAAGAACTAACGCCCGCAGGTGTTAATGCCATTTGAAATTGGCACTAACACCCACGAGTGTTATTTTCTTTTGGAAGAGATCTTTTCAACCTCGGATGTGAACACTTGCGCTGGCATCCTAGACACCTTGGCCACGTGATTAGAAGTTTACAAATTTTACATTTCTAGCTTCGTACGATCATACTTTTGGTCATTCAAGACTTATTCGGCTTGTGAATTAATTTTTTTTTTTTTTAATTCAAAAACCGAATAGATCTTTGGGATGTCAAAGTTCGGTGAGGATACGGAATTCTACAAGCACACTATACTTGAAGCCAATTTCATCTTATTGTATCTATCTGTTACCTAAAATAACCAAGCTATTTCATTTACATTGAAAGATGGATGGACACAAGCGGAAAAAATTTTGGCCAAAAGAGAATCAATTTGGGGTGTGAAAATAAAAAATTCGCGCGAGCGGAAAAAATTTTGGCCAAAAGAGAATCAATTTGGGGTGTGAAAATAAAAAAATTCGCGCGAATTTTTTTATTTTCACACCCCAAATTGATTCTCTTTTGGCCAAAATTTTTTCCGCTCGCTTCGCTCGCGTTCAAATCAAACCGATCTTGAATTTTTTGTATCGGCTTCAACCTCAGTCGAAATTATGCTGAAAATGGATCATTGAAATGCCTTGCAAAAATGTAGAACCACTACTTATCCAAATAAAAGGAAACCTAAACAGCTCTGGCAATTTTGTCGACAGCTAATAAAGAAACGTGGTCCTATTTATTTCAATGTGTACTTATACAATACATACATACAAGAATTTAAGTTTTTTGTTTATTTGTTTAGCATAAACGTTCATTGTTTCACTTTTTTTTCATTTCGGACGTTTATCCCATAAAAAGTAAAATTTAATTGGGACTACTGACTGCCCATAGTGGGTTAATAATCCCTAAAACTATTTCGGTACTTTTGAGTCTCCAGAGTGGCTCAGAAGTTTCGAAAATCATTTTCGAGGCTTCTGCCTTCGAGACGAGTTTCCCTGCGCCAAGTTTCTAATCAAAACAGAAAAAACAAAATAAGACACCACAGGCATTATTTCTAGGTTGCAATGGACATAAGACCGTAACCCTTGTAAGGGTCTAATTTCCATAAGAAATTGAAATAAGGCTCCATGCGACTTTATTTCGTCGGACGTTATTTCACGTCACCATTTGTTTCACGTGTGGGTCTTATTTCCAATTAAAATTGGAATTAAAGCCCACCAAAAAAAGGAATTAACCCCCGCGGGTGTTAATTCCAAATCAAAAAAGGAATTAACAACCGCGGGGGTAAATTCCTTTAGTTATTGGAATTAACACCCGCGGGCGTTAATTCCATGGGCGTTAATGCACTGCACCGTGATTGGTCTTCTGCATTTTTTTTTCTGAGGTTAGAAATCATTGGTTAAAAAAAAAATAACTAAATTTTAAAAATAATCCCGTAAATAAGAAGAAAAAAGCTCAGTTTGTGCCACAATATTCAGTACATAGGGACGTTTACATGTTGAATATTATTTCATAACCTAACTGGACGTAAAATCCCTTCCAGAAATTGTTCGGGTCGTCCTGCAAGCAGACTTAGAAGACATTCAGACTAGCAAAGGGGGCTGTACTGAATTAAATTTTAAAAATTTGTTCAATAGTACAATCAGAAAAAAATCCTTGAAAAGAATACCAGATTTGAAATAAAAATTTTCGTTTTTGAATACAAACGCTTTTTAAAATTTTTTCTTGTATGATCCTGAACCAAAATGGTAGAGCGGAAAAAAATCTGCCGATTTGAGACAATTTCGAGCGATTTTTAACTTCCCAGAGGAAGTTATTGTAATGGGGCCGATTTTGTGAATCTCCAATTTTTGTATATCTCCATGTTTCGAGGTCACTAGAATCCGAATCAACCCTTTTTATGATGATGTCTGTGTGTGTATGTATGTTCGTATGTGCGTATGTACGTATGTGCGTTACGTTATTTCGGCTCGATTATCTCGCGAACCTCTCAACGTATTGTCATGAAATTCGACGTGGTATTGTGATTTTAAGAGCTGATTAGGTTTTCGGCGAAATCCGCTTAGCCGTTTTTTAATGACAATAACAAATCTAAGACAACCCTAATACAATGAAAATTATGATAATTTCTGCAATTATTTCAACAATAGTGCAAAAAGTCTTATTTATCAATTTAATAAAATATATTATTTGTTAATAGTTTGTTATGAGCAATTGAAAATTAGTTTAAGCTGATTTATTTTCGTGGTTATAAGCAAAAACAGTCCATATGAGTACAGGAATAGAATATTTATGACTTTTAATTGGTAAAAACTCATTAGTGTATCAGTGATAACAATTTGATTCGTTATGAACAGTTGAAAATATAAGCCGTGTGAGTTTAAATTTTTCTTTATATAAAAATCCACAGTACACATAATACAAGGTATTACATTCCCGATTTTCTTCTTCTCAAGTTCGCGCATATGTCAAATTTCAGATCCAAAATGTCATAATAAAAGAAAAGTAAAAAGAAAAGAACAAAACAAAAATGAATACATTTTGTTGATTTATCTGTCACTTTAGATTTCTGTCTTTTGTTGTTTGTTGTGAAAATTTTCAAATTTATTTAAGTATTTCTAATTTTTAGAATTCAAATAATGATTTGTGCAGATTTCGGTTGCAATAACTACAACACGAAAAACAATTTGTCGTTTTATAGTTTCCCAAAAGATGAAAATCTTTGTGAAGAGTGGATTTGTTTGTGCTACCATGCTGATGGAATAAATGTAAAAACCGCAAGGATCTGCTGCAAACATTTTGTACCGGAGGATTTTGTACCAAATGCAAAAGGACGGTGTCTACTTAAAACAGGTGCAATACCATCAATTTTGCTTGCAATACACGATGTTGCGCTTCAAAAAGAAGTTTTAATTTTTCAAAATAAGTAAGAATTCTTTAGTTAACAAATCCACAATATATTAAACTCTGTGTTCTTTAAGGCTATCATCTCGGCAGCGCACCATACTCGGCAACCAAAGCCAAACCCTAAATTTGCCAACCTTCGTTCCAAGGTAAGAATTTTATCAAAACCCTTATTCAATTACTTATCTCTTTCTTCTTTCAGACCATCGTCATCTGCACAGCAGTTGATACTGAAACCAGCTTTTGAAAAACAACGTTTTATTTCGCTTTGTGCCTGATGATGGTACCACTGGATTTGGGCATAAAAAAACCGTAATGCAGAATGAAGCAATTCAAACACATTTCGAGTAAGTTTATTAAAAATCACTTTAAATCAATAAAGTACAATTTCTAACGTACAATTTGTTCAACTATTTATTTATAGAACATTTAACAAAGAGACCCAAACAAAAAAAGCGGATATCACTAAAAATTTGCAAAAAATGTTTACTCCGGGATGGCTTCGGAAAATGGAATGCCCCGTAAAGCGAGTGAGATGGTCCCAGGAGGACATATCCAATGCCATAGTGATACATGGCGCAGGTCCTAGGGCATATCGTCTCCTGCTCAGAAAGGGTTACCCATATCCGGCAGTTATAACACTCCTAAAATGGTGTGCAAAAATTCAATTGTTGCCAGGAGTGATTGATTGGGTTATGGATATCATTAAGAGGATGGATTTGAAACCAATGGACAAAATTGTCGTCCTAAGTTTTTACGAAATGAAGGTAAAAGAACAAATTTGTTATGACAGGAAGAACGACGAAACTTTGAGGGCTGCCAAATATATGTCAAAGTAGCAATGATTCGTGGACTATTTGGCAAATGAAAGCAGGTCATATATTATGATTTCGATCAGAAGATGACAAAGTC
Source organism: Sphaerophoria taeniata (assembly GCA_943590905.1). Classification (NCBI taxonomy): domain Eukaryota; kingdom Metazoa; phylum Arthropoda; class Insecta; order Diptera; family Syrphidae; genus Sphaerophoria; species Sphaerophoria taeniata. The sequence goes on from OX016541.1 coordinate 103,406,986, forward strand.
GGTGTTGGTGACCATTATAAGAGCTGTGCAAAGCTGTGGTCTCAGTGTGGTCGCTACGGTATGTGATCTTGGGGGATCAAACCAAGGTTTGTTGCGAGAGGTAGACATTAGTGTTCTAAAAGCTCATTTTAATAAGATATATGTATTTGCTCATGTGCCTCACTTGCTAAAGCTCATCAGAAATAATTTTCTTGATAATTCTTGATGATTCCTTATCAAAGGAAAGCTTATAACGAAAGGTATTATAGAAGAGCTCTTAGAGAAAACAAACGAAAGGTCGGATCTTTCAATTGCCTATAAAATATCATCCACGAACTTAAATGTTCAAGGAGCGGAAAGGCAAAAAGTTAAGCTGGCTGCAAAACTTTTTTCGCACACCGTTGCCAAAGCATTGAAGCGTGCTGGAAGCCTAGGCGTGTTGAATTCTGAACATTTCTTAGAATGTTCAGAATTTTTCAAACAAGTAGGGGAAAGGTGCGATCAGTGAGACAGTGCAAACAGTGAGACAAATCTTACATTACATTACATTTCACAGTACTTCGCACATAAATGTAACGAACTACAGACACATAGCAGCACTGGTGACTGAGACCATCGGCTGGGACAGAACAAGATATACAGCAGAGAGAGACAGATAGACACATAGATAGAAAGCACACATAACAGAAACCTACGTGGCTCAGAGGAGGAGACTTAGATTTATATTGTCTCATGTTATCGCACAGGTGGCCTCAGATAAGCTGGCGATTTTTGTAGAAAAAGAATGCTGCTGAAGCTGGGGTTTGAACCCGCAGCGTTCGGCTTAGCAATCCACTACTCTAGCCTCTGAACCATGGCCACCTGCAATAGGTGAGACAAATCTTTTTTTCTCTTTTATGGAAGCATGTACAGACACATGCTAGTATGGGTCATAACGATTATTTACCATTACACATGTTTTGATTCTGTTGCGCACGTGTTTCAGTTGCTCATGAACCACCACCGGCTGAACATCCAAAAAAATTTGAGAAAGTAATTTTCGGAGTGCGTTTAAATTTTACATTGTGCACTGAAATACTCAGGCAAGTACACACATTTTTTTAAAATAAAAGATTAACATTGGTTCTTTCATAATAAAGCAAAAAAATGTGATAACTCTTAACCGTTTTTAATTTTTTTTTTGTTTCGTATAAAATGACAAAAGGCAAACAATGAGACATTCCCAAAAAGCAAACAGTGAGACATATATATATATAGATATAGAACTGGTGCTGCCAACGCCAACTCCATGTGGTCACACAAGTCGCCAAAAAGCAATTCCAATTTTTGACATTGACTTCCAGGTCTATGGAAACCGCCTTAAATGATGATAACCTCATATGTGATTTTTAAATGGTCTCAATTTTATTTTTGTTATGTTTTTTTTTACTTTTATGAAATATTTTCTGTTTTTTGTTATTTGTTTGAAGAAATTATTTTATGTTATGCTTGAATGAATAAATTATTTTCAATTATTTTCTTATTGAACGTTTTTTTTTATTGTATTCTGTTTTTTTTTTTGCCGTCTCACTGTTAGCCTTGTGTTGTCTCACTGATCGCACTGTTGGCGAACAGTGAGACAGTTTGGCTTTTTTTACGTTTCAGTGTATTGGGATGTTCTCATGAGTTCTATCACTAAAATTTCTTTTGCAGCATATAGGTGAAATATGCCTAAAAATATGTTCAAAGTTTCGATTGGCTGGCTTGGATAAATTCAGAGATATACGAATTTAAAAAAAAGGTGTTTCACTGATCGCACCTTTCCCCTATGTATTTAAACACACTTTAAAGAAACTAAAAACAAAACAACAAAACGATTGGTTCGACTGTTTCAATGTTCGAGTGCCGCATCAAGACAGCCGGGAACGTGTCCATGGATATGGACTTTCTATAGATCTGCAGCTAGGAATCGTCAAAACCATGTCAGAAACAATTTCTGAAATGAGAGTAAATACAATGGTGGGATGCCCGAGAGATCGAATGTGCCCAAGATTTTGTTGTCTTTGGTCATAACACGTTCGCCTTCGTATACTTTGATGGTCACATCGGGCTGGTCGTTGGCATAGGTGGAGAAGGTTTGAGTCTGCTTGCAAGGTATCCTGCAGTTGCGTTCAATTATCTTCGCCATTACTCCTCCCGCTGTTTCGATACCAAGTGACAATGGAGCTACGTCGACGAGCAGGACGTCTTGAATTTGGCTGCTCTTGTCGCCGCTTAGAATGGTTGCTTGGACAGCGGCTCCGTATGCAACTGCTTCATCAGGATTGATGGACAAGTTCAACGATTTTCCACAGAAAAACGACTGCAGCAGATTCTGCACTTTTGGAATTCTCGTCGAGCCTCCTACAAGTACGATGTCATGGATTTGTTTCTTGTCGATTTTTGCGTCATTCAAAGCCTTCTCTACTAGCTCAAGTGTTGCTCGGAACAGGTCGCCGCAGAGCTCCTCGAAGGCGCAGGGACATAAGTCCCAGGGACATAAGTCCCAAATTTTATTTTTGGGCCTTATGTCCCACGCAAGTGGGACATAACACCCAAATTGAGTTTGGGATTTAAGTCCCGCCCAAGTGGGTCATAAGGCCCCAAAAAAAAAGTTGGGCCTTATGTCCCACATATAATGTACATGTATGTATTGCTTAACGATAAAACTAGTAGAATTTCAGTACCAGAAAAGAAACTTAAATACTTAGGAAAATCTGCACCTGGTTCAAACCAGTTTTTTAATAACTTCTAAAGCACCCTTTGTGTTCGATATTAATGGCACTGTTACTCTTCAAATTTTGAGAAAAAATTATGCATATATTCAAACCTTTTAATAATATGAAACATGAATCAAAGTTATAAGATCTTAGACAAGTATACAAATTTTGATAACACAAATATACATGTATGCATCAAACTTATTTTCAAAAAATAAGTTTGATGCATACATGTATATTTGTGTTATCAAAATTTGTATACTTGTCTAAAATCTTATAGCTTTCTTTTCTCCACCATTTGTTTAGAAAATCCAAGAAATATAGTGCTATTACCTTGCAACCATTTTAAAATATGTAATGAATGTTTTTGAACGTTCAAGGAAGAGGCAATAGCTCGAAAAAATGAATTAATATGTCCGTTCTGCAGACAGATACTTCAAAATACTTCAATCATTTATAATAATAATAAGAAAACCTTCTTGAATTATCTTATTTCCAGTTGTGTTTTTTTTTAATTTTTAAATACATAAAACAGGAATAAAATTATTTATTTTCTTATTTACTGGTTTTTTATTTAAACTATTTTTTTTTTAAATTTGGGTCTTATGTCCCACTTTCAAGAAAAAAAAATTGGGACTTATGACCCACTTGGGTGGGACTTAAATCCCGAACTCAATTTGGGTGTTATGTCCCACTTAGGTGGGACATAAGACCCAAAAAATAAATTTGGGACTTATGTCCCTGGGACTTATGTCCCTGTGCCCTCCTCGAAGAGAGCACGTGTGACTTTGGTGTAGAAGTCGGCGCAGGGACATAAGTCCCAGGGACATAAGTCCCAAATTTATTTTTTGGGTCTTATGTCCCACCTAAGTGGGACATAACACCCAAATTGAGTTTGGGATTTAAGTCCCACCCAAGTGGGTCATAAGTCCCAATTTTTTTTTCTTGAAAGTGGGACATAAGACCCAAATTTAAAAAAAAAATAGTTTAAATAAAAAAACAGTAAATAAGAAAATAAATAATTTTATTCCTGCTTTATGTATTTAAAAATTAAAAACAAAACACAACTGGAAATAAGATAATTCAAGAAGGTTTTCTTATTATAAATGATTGAAGTATTTTGAAGTATCTGTCTGCAGAACGGACATATTAATTCATTTTTTCGAGCTATTGCCTCTTCCTTGAACGTTCAAAAACATTCATTACATATTTAAAAATGGTTGCAAGGTAATAGCACTATATTTCTTGGATTTTCTAAACAAATGGTGGAGAAAAGAAAGCTATAAGATTTTAGACAAGTATACAAATTTTGATAACACAAATATACATGTATGCATCAAACTTATTTTTTGAAAATATGAGAACAGAGACTTGCATATAAAATTTAAGTTTTAGAGACTTTATAAAATTAAAGCCCAAAAATCGCGCGATTTTTGGGCTTTAATTTTATAAAGTCTCTAAAACTTAAATTTTATATGCAAGTCTCTGTTCTCATATTTTCAAAAAATAAGTTTGATGCATACATGTATATTTGTGTTATCAAAATTTGTATACTTGTCTAAGATCTTATAACTTTGATTCATGTTTCATATTATTAAAAGGTTTGAATATATGCATAATTTTTTCTCAAAATTTGAAGAGTAACAGTGCCATTAATATTGAACACAAAGGGTGCTTTAGAAGTTATTAAAAAACTGGTTTGAACCAGGTGCAGATTTTCCTAAGTATTTAAGTTTCTTTTCTGGTACTGAAATTCTACTAGTTTTATCGTTAAGCAATACATACATGTACATTATATGTGGGACATAAGGCCCAACTTTTTTTTTGGGGCCTTATGACCCACTTGGGTGGGACTTAAATCCCAAACTCAATTTGGGTGTTATGTCCCACTTGGGTGGGACATAAGGCCCAAAAATAAAATTTGGGACTTATGTCCCTGGGACTTATGTCCCTGCGCCGTAGAAGTCTACTCCTTCAAACAGTGCATCGATTTCGATTGTTGCTTCAGTGCTTGATGACAACGTTCGCTTGGCTCTCTCAGTTGCTGTTCTCAATCGTCGAAGAGCTCGTGGATTCGAACGGAGGTCTTTTTTGTATTTGCGCTTGAACTCTTCTGCCAGATGCGTAACCAAACGGTTATCGAAGACCTCACCTCCTAAGTGTGTGTCTCCAGCTGTAGCCCTCACTTCGAACAGGGATCCTTCGTCGATAGTTAGTATGGAAACATCGAAGATACCGCCACCCAAGTCAAATATGAGCACATTTCGTTCACCAGAGATTCTTGTCGAGTCCATATGCTAACGCTGCTGCCGTTGGCTCGTTGATGATTCTTAGTACATTAAGTCCAGCAATCGCTCCAGCGTCTTTTGTTGCTTGGCGCTGTGAGTCATTGAAGTATGCTGGAACTGTGATTACTGTATCTCGCACTGTCTCACCCAAGTAGGCTTCGGCTGTTTCCTTCATTTTCGTCAAGACCATCGAGCTTATCTCTTCTGGGGCAAATCTCTTCTGTTCCTCCTTGAATTCAACGACAATCTTGGGTTTGCCTCCATCGCTGACTACTTTGAATGGCCAGTGCTTCATGTCGTTGCGGATTTTAGCATCGTCATACTTGCGTCCAATCAACCGCTTGGTGTCAAACACTATGTTCTTGGGATTCAACCTCGTTCTTAGCGGCATCACCGATGAGTCTTTCAGAATCTGTGAATGCCACATAGCTTGGTGTTGTGCGGTTGCCCTGGTCGTTGGCGATGATCTCCACTTTGTCATGTTGGAAGACTCCAACACACGAGTAGGTTGTTCCCAAATCAATTCCGATTGCAGGCATCTTGTGTTTTTTTCTCTTATTTATGTTCAAGTAAAATTTCTCAATTAAATTTTTGAATAACAACTTTTTTGTTTACGCTTTATATCAACCATTTTTTTCCCTTGACGAATTTGACATTGGATCTGAAATTTTTGGCATTTCTTTTTGTGCCTTTTCTCACTTCTGTCATTTTGGTTTCTGACAGATGCGCAATATAATACCTTGTATTCTGTCTCTGTGTACTGTGATAAAAATGGATTCATGTTTGTTTGTTTGGATGTCTGGTATGGAATCCTAAACGAAACGGACCCACAGATATTAATGAAATGTTCATGGTAAATACAGTTGTATTCAGGGATACTTAGTGAGAAAAAAAACAATATTCAGGAGTATCATACACTATATTTTATTCCTAGCTGACCCACCAAACGCTGTTTTGCCATAGCTGTATTTTACTGTGCAAAGTAGTTGTGCATGAGTCCACGAGTTTGTACGACCAACTTTTGACAGATGGCACCACTGTTATTCAATAAGCTTCATGTATGTCCTCAAATCATCAGTTTAATGGAATTTGACTTTAAAAACCAACGTGCGTGCAACTACAATTTTCGTTTTTGAATACAAAAAATGATGAGAAAAAGTATAGGTACATGTGGTTTATTTAGGTTAGGTTGTAGTGGCTGTCTAGTTGTTGTTGACTCACTTAGACCTCAAGGATCAGTTGTGATACCACAAAATACTCATGGGAGAGTAATGAACTTAAACAAACCAATTCGTGCTTTTAATGAAGTTAGAGAGACATTTTGTGTCGATCGTTGCCAGTTCACTGGTATTATCGAAGAAGGGATTACCGAGAAAGTTATTCCTTCTAATGGAGAGTGCTGGACATGTTCATAGAAGGTGTTGGACTGTTTCCTCTTCCTCCTCGTCCATGCAGCTTCTACAGAAGTCATTTGTGTAGACCCCTAGCCTCAGAGCATGTCTACCTATGAGGCAGTGTCCTGTTATTACTCCAATTGTAGAGCTTATATTTTGTCTGCTCAGGGATATCAAGCCTTTTGACCGTTTTAAGTCTATGCTTGGCCATATTTGCTTGGTTGCTAGGCAAGTGGTACCCTGTGACCATCTAGCATTTGCTGATTCTAGAGCATATTGTTTGAGAAGATATTTGCATGTAGTAAGTGGTGTTCCTATGTTATGTTTTTGTCTAACATTAGGCAGAAGTGTTCCGTTTTTGGCGAGCTCATCGGCTTTGCAATTTCCCGGAATGTCTCTGTGGCCAGGCACCCAAATGAGGTGAATATTAAACTGTTCATTCATCTCATTCAGACATGATCGACAATTGTGGACTATTTGAGAGTTTGTGGAGACAGACGCGAGAGATTTGAGAGCGGCTTGGCTGTCCGAGAAGATTCGTATATCCTTGCAAGATATAACGTTTTCTTTGAGCCAGGATAGTGCCTCTTTAATCGCCATTACTTCTGCCTGGAATACACAACATTGATTGGGAAGTCTGTATGATAGACTGAGATTCAGTTGTTCCGAATAGATACCACTTCCAACTCCGTAATCGGTCTTTGAACCGTCTGTATAGAAGTGTACCGCATTGTCTTCTCTCTCTCTCTTCTTTCCAGAAGGATCTTGAAGGGATGGAAACATGGAAGCTTTTACCGAATACCATTTTTGGGGTGGTATAGTCTAAGCGATCTGGGATAGATCTGAAATTGTCTAGAATAGTAGTATGACCAATATTGTTACTGTTCCATTGAGAGGTGGCTCGAAGCCTCACACATGAGTTGGCTGCCACCATTTTGGAGAAGATGTCGAGAGGTGTTAGGTTTAAAAGCATTTCCAGGGCTGCGGTTGGTGTTGAGCGAAGTGCTCCTGTGATGCACATACCTGCTGACCGCTGGACTTTGATAAGCTTATTTAGATTTACCATCTTGTACAGTGCGGTCCACCATCCGACAACTCCATAAAAGAGTATCGGTCTGATTACCGAAGTGTATAGCCGGTGGGTTGTTATTGGGGAGAAGCCCCATTTTGATCCTATGGCCTTTTTACAAGTAAAAAGCGCTACGGTAGCCTTTTTTACTCTTTCATCAATATTTGCCTTCCAATTTAGTTTTTTGTCTAAAATGAGGCCTAAATATTTAGCTTGGTCGGAAAAGCTTAATGGTATTCCTTTAATCTTGGGTGGGCTAATCTGAGGAATTTTGTACCTTCTCGAAAAGAGTACTAGTTCTGTTTTATGTGGATTGACGTCCAAGCCACATTGCTTAGCCCAATTTGTTAGCCTATTTAAGGCATTTTGTAGGAGTTCCGAGAGAACTTGGGGATGTTTCCCAGATACAGATATTGCAACGTCGTCGGCATAGGCAATCACCCTGAAACCCTCTGCTTCCAATGATGTTAGTAGGTCGTTTACTACCATGTTCCATAAAAGAGGCGAAAGGACCCCACCTTGGGATGGGGGGTACCTCGATTCACCGATTCACCGATTGAGCATGAGACTTATAAGATCTATGAGTGATTTCTCTAATTTCAGCTTGTCCATTGCTGTTGTGATCACCTGGTAACTGACGTTGTTGAAAGCTCCTTCAATATCTAGGAAAGCTACTAGGTTATATTCTTTGTATTTGAGGGAATATTCAATAGGTACTACGTACCAGCGAATGAAGTGCTGTTTCTACTGATTTTCCCTTAGTAAGCATGTTGTGCTGTGGAAATGAGACATGGTTTTAAGTTATGTCTTATGTAAATTTCAATCAATCTTTCCAAGGTTAGAAGGAAGGATGATAGGCTGATTGATCGTAGATCTTTAGGGTTAACGTGGGAGGGTTTCCCTGCTTTAGGAATGAAGATTACTTTTGCCATTCTCCAGGCTTTGGGAATATATCTCAACCTTAAACAGCTTGTCAGAATGATTTCCAATGGTGGAATGATCATGTCTGAGCATTTTTGTAGTTCGGCCGGAATGATTCCGTCTGGTCCTGGAGATTTATATGGATCAAAGCTATCTACGGCCCATTGCAGTTTTTCCCGCGTTATTAGATCAACTAAATCACTCGTAGAAGCTTGAGACTCTGATGTTTGTTAAGTCGTTAAGTATGTTAGAGCTACCTAAAAAGTGGGTGTCTAATAACAGATTAAGAGATTCTTCATCTGTGGTAGTCCACGTGTCTGCTTCTGTCTTTAAAGCACTGGGTATTGTTGTACTTTTTGAGAGAATTTTCCTGAGTCTTGAGGCTTCTGAAGTATTTTCTATTTTTCTACAGAAGTTTCTCCAAGAAGTCCTCTTACTCTTCCTTAATTCTTTTTTATATTGCTTTAGAGCTTGTTTGTATAAGTCCCAGTCAGAAGGAGATCTAGTGTACTTAGATCTATTGAAGAGTTTGCGACAGCTCTTCCTGAATGGTTCTAGTTCCTTGTGGCACCAATGAGGTTTCTTTTTACCCTTTAAAATGGTTACAGGGCATGAAGCTCTCATTGATTCGTTGAAGGCTTCGGTGAGATGATTCACAGAAAGGTCTAGTTCATCTTTAGTGGAGGAGCTTTTAAGAAGGTTGTGATTAAGCAGTTGTGCTAGTACCTCCCTATATCGTTCCCAGTTTGTATTACGGTGATTGCGAAAACCCGTAGATATATTTGATCATTGAGCTTAAACTGAATGTATCTGTGGTCTGAGAACGAATTCTCTTTTGAGACATGCCAGTTTGAGATCAGATTATGGATCGAGTCAGAGGTAAGTGTAATATCAAGTAGTGCTCTTGACTCTGACCGGGTACTCGAAATAATACCCGGGTATCCGGGTACCCGGGAACCCGAGCTATTCAATATTACCCGGGTACCCGGGTATCCGGGTATTTGCATGGTTCGGGTACCCGGGTACCCGGGTATTTGAAACATAACGATCGTGCATCCGAGTACCCGGGTACTCGGTACGCTTACGCGATGAAGCTTAAGTTGTTTGAACAAATGGATGCTTTTATGAAGGAAGTTTTTAATAACATTTTGCATTTGTTCTCGGTTAATAAATAATGATGGTCGATCATTAATTGTGTATTTCAATTGCAAGGAATTGCAAGGTGGAGGTGGATTATTATGAAAATGTAGTTTATTATTGTCATTAGATTAGATACTCTTAGGATGGATTTCGCTAGTCCTTATCAGTACATACATAGTTTTTTTGTGCTGTTTTTTTTTCTAATTCATTAAAAAATGTCATTGGTTATGATTTTATTAGGGGTTGAAAAGATATAAAACCGATTTTGTGCGTCGGTCGTCGTCGTCGTTGTCGTCGTAGTCGTAGTCGTAGTCGTATACAAAGAAGAAAGAAAGCTGTTGGCAAGTGCTTGTTGATTTATTGTTGCAAGATGGTACGAAAAAGAAAATGTTGTTTTTGGATAATGATAGTTGAAAGGGATGATTTTATTATGTTGGTTAATCACTGTCCTGGTATAATCTATGAGTGGAGTTTGCGATCAGTTTTGTGTTATTTTTTTCTCAATTTTGAGATTCTGAGGAAACAAATAAAAAATTGCTATGATTGTCACCACGTAAAATTTTGAAAGATAATTACAAAAACAAAATAAAAAGAACAGGTAGTTGGTGCCTTTGCTTTTTTTTGTAATTCATAAAAAATGACATTTGGTAGAAAATATTAGATGGATTATAATTTTATTAGGGGTTGAAAATTGAGATAACCGATTTGGTGTGTTGTCCAACCAATGACATTTTTTAATGAATTAGAAAAAAAAAAAAACAGCACAAAAAAACTATGTATGTACTGATAAGGACTAGCGAAATCCATCCTAAGAGTATCTAATCTAATGACAATAATAAACTACATTTTCATAATAATCCACCTCCACCTTGCAATTCCTTGCAATTGAAATACACAATTAATGATCGACCATCATTATTTATTAACCGAGAACAAATGCAAAATGTTATGAAAAACTTCCTTCATAAAAGCATTTGTTCAAACAACTTAAGCTTCATCGCGTAAGCGTACCGAGTACCCGGGTACTCGGATGCACGATCGTTATGTTTCAAATACCCGGGTACCCGAACCATGCAAATACCCGGGTACCCGAGTACACGGGTAATTCCCGAAATTATCGAGTACCCGGGTACCCGGTCCATGGATCGGGTACCCGGGTATCAAGAGCTCTAATATCAAGTACCTCTTTCCTATTCTTGGTTACAAAAGTGGGTTCATTACCAATATTACTTATGAGTAGGTTAATGATTAGTATGTAATCAAATAAGGACTCACCTCCTTCATTTATATCAGAGCTACCCCATACCGTGTGATGGGCGTTAGCGTCCGAACCAATTAGGAGACCCACTTTTTTCGATTGCAGGTCCGCAATTGCCTTCCTTAAGATGTCTCCTGGAGCTGGGCTGTCGGCCGCCCCGGTATTTCTTCTTTCTGGATCTCCATTCCGAAAATAACGTGCGTTAAACTTACGTTTTGGGTGGACATAATGAATGTGGTTGTGGATGACTGCCTTATCAGAAGAGGAGACAAATTTATCGCATTTTGTCAGAAAATCCAAAAATCTTGAGGCATTTTAAGTGTCTTCATCTTCATATATGTGAATGTTCTAAGAAGAACAAATAATCTATAGACAAGAGCGACACCTATCGTAAGACACCTTAAAAAGTATATACAACAACAATATATAACAGCTGCATATTTTAGGGAGCTCATGAGAAAAATAGAAAAACAATCTCTGTCTCGGTTCTGTTACTCAGTCGTCAAAATGGATGCTTGTTACTAGATGGCAGTAAATGCTATATATAAAGGTACAATCAACCTGCCAATTGATTAAGACGCCATCTGCAAACTTAACAGAGAAGCAGTTTTTTTTTTACATAGGTTGGTATTGAGCTGAGAGAAAATGTTTTTGATGCAGCAGATGTGCTAGTTGTTCCATATTACAAAGTCAACATGCTCCGAATCAGTGATCACTTATACCAAGATTGGAAACCTTGCTGTCAAAGTGACATTTGCCTACAAGCTGAGGGAGCAGGTTAGCTGAATCAGTATGCGTGTAATACAAACTTAAGGAGCAGGTTAGCTGTAAGAGTATGCGTGTTTTTGTAATAAAGATACAGTTGCCTACATAATAAAAAGCAAGTTAGCTGCAAGAGTATGTGTGCATGAAAAAAATAACTTTTGCGGTATTTGGAGGGTAAAACGTAGGTAGGTTTCCAATCTTGCTATAAAGTGATCACTGCATCGAATATTCAAAATTAAGATGTCTGTCATAAGAGAAAACGCTTGATGATGTTACAATTTGGAGCTCATTTAATAGCAATTCATTTGAGGTGACTTCACGCAAAACACTAGCCTTGAAAGAGGGATTGAGGAACTAACTCGTCTAAAGTATGCGTTCTGTAGGTGCGTTTCTTTGGGACTATTGATTTACTCCTTAAAACGATTTATTATTTTTCCAAAAGTAAGATCTAACCAGCGTTGCCAAGAAGTGCCCGATCGGGCCATTTGGCCCGCTGTTTTATAATTTGGCCCTTTGCCCGGGCCAGTTTGAAATGGCCCCAAATTTTTGTTTTTGAAGTTTTGACATATATAAGAAATGTTAAATAATAGCTGAAACGTTTTACAAAATTAAATATAAATATATCATTATTCTACCGATGTGTTTCCACCCCAAACAAATAACCATAATTAAAATATTACTGAATTCATTCATTTCGTAATAGGCTATCGTATGAAGTTATTCTATAATGAGTTTTAAGGATTATAATGCAGGGCAACTTGAGTAGCTGTGGAAATTTTATTTCTAAACCAAGGGCCGAATTGCGGCATCCGTTATCAAATAATACAGGACTGAATTGTGTGCATTTGGCACTACCTCTCACATTATTGAGTTATCCATCGAGCATCTAGTAGGTACAATAATTTTTAATTCTGTCTTCAGTTATCGAACTGAATTTCATTCGAAACATAAAGAGCTCACGGATAGGAGGAACTGATGAGACTCACTCACAAGTTCACGTGAGCGGTAATTCGGCCCCTGATCTTATTAATAGAATTTAGATAAGATGTGATTTATTTTTATTTTGTACTAGCTGACCCCGCGAACTTCGTCTCGCCGCCCTTCAGAGCAACTCCAATAACAGGTTTCCCTTTGAAAACCAATGAGTTTTCTGAGTTTTTTATAAGGAACTTTCTGTTTTCCATTCGGTAACCCATTTTGAAATTTTCCAGTTTTCCATTTGAAAACCAATGCACCTGCAATAATATGCAATTTCACCTTTGAAAACCAATGAGTTTTCCGAGTTTTTCATCAAGAAATTTCATTTTTCCATTTGAAAACCCATTTTGAAACAATAAATTTTCAAAGCAAAAAAAATCTTATTCCCGACCTTTATTTGGGTTTTCCAGTTTTCCCACTCTTCCATGAGGTTTTTCCAATTTTTTTTTCACAGAAATCATCACTGAATACAACAGTATTAAACATGAAAATTCAAAAATTATCCATTTACAGAACAATGTCTGTGCAGCGAAGCGTACCGTGTCCGCTAGTAATATAAAAATGTTTTCAATAAATTTCATCTACAGACTAAAACGAACAATATAACAAAAAAATTAGCCAAATCCATCCAGCCGTTTGTGAGTTATTAGGTTACACACGAACAGGATTTCATTTTTATATATGTAGATATCAATCTCAATGAATTATGAAACAAATGTGATAGGTACATCAGTGTTTTTTTTTTATTATTTATTTTATTTATGTTACAATTATTGAAGAAATTGAATGAATTATTTAATATAAAAAATAAATACCCATATTTAAAAAATGTATTTTAATTTCTTAGGGATCGATTTTAATTTTAAACATTTGGCCCGCTGTTTAGTCAAATGGCCCTCAAAATATTTCGAAGTGGCCCGATTTGTTTCTTTCTTCGCGGCAACGCTGGATCTAACGTCAAATATAACATGTCATTGATTGTTTGTTTTGTTACATTTCACCGATTATAAAAAAAAAAAAAAAAAATTGTATTAAGTATTTGTTTCACACCCGTTAACATTCGCTAAATTATTATTTCTGAGAAAAACGTAAACGTTCAACAACAATTTCCATACAATTTCTCTTAACGTTTTCGCCATCTGGCGTTGACACAGATCGTAACTAAGTAGTCGGGGAACTACTTCGAACACAGGGGAAAAGTTGTTCAAAGTACTCAGAAGTAGTTAGGCCTTGTGTGAATTGCGTTAAAATGTGTATTAAAACTTGACGTTTGGTTAAAACTTAACACTAGCGTGGTGAATAAAATGGGTTTAAATTTATTCAGCTGTGGAGCAGGTTAAATGGGTTAAAATTTTGATGTTCCTTTTTTTCCTCATGAGAGTTTCTGTTTTGTTATTTTGTGCTGTTCTTCTCCATTCAATTAACCCCGAGGCCACACGAGCAAGTTATGGCTAGCAAGTTGGCATATAATCAAATATTTAACTCACACATTCAAACTTTTAGCACTTGCTTTAGTACTGGCCAGTCAACTGGCTTGCGAATTTTGAGGCCAAATGCCAAAAAACAGGCACCTAACCTAGCTATGAACAAACGCCGTGTGAAGCCAAAATATCAAAACTAGCACAAGTCCTAACAACAAAGCTAGGAAAAGAACAAGCAAGATTCCTAGCAAACATTTCTAGCAGGAAAGCTAGCGTCGGTCGTATGAGGCGGGCTTTATGCAGAAAAATTGCTACCTCTGCTTATATCTAAGTGGCGCTAGAGTCGAATGCCAAGTCAATTATTTATACCTGTCAAAGGTTCAAAGTACTCAAGTACTTAAGCTAAGTGTACACGATTGCCAGGTCTGACAATCATTGTCAGATCTGACAATGAGCTGAAAATTTAATTTGTGTGTACACGGTTTGCAGATATCTACAAACATCTGCAAATCTGTTGCCAAATATTTGTCTCACAATGTCGACAAACTAATTTGGCCAAATAGCTAGCAATAGATTTTCAAACATTTGTAGATTTTCTGCCAACCGTGTACACACCAAATCAAATTTTGGATCTGCAAAATTTATTTTCAGCTCATTGTCACACATCGCATCAGTCAGAAAATTTTAAAGCTACTATAAAACAAAGTGAAATATAAAAAAATAAGATAAATGAAAAAAAAAACGTGGCAGTTGCGACTATTTTGAGTGCTTTTTTATTAGAAAGCAGCGATGAAGAAACAGCACAAAAAGATGTGTCGTGTAAATGCCTCAACCGTAATGGGCTGAAAATGTTCAGCACTTTCATTTTCAATAAAAGCATCCATATCTGAAAATAAATGTTAACGTATTAGAACTAGACTTTTTATGTTTTAAATGCATTTATTATAAATAAATTATTAGATTTTACTGCTTGGCGGTTCTTTCCGCGCTCAAAGATTAAAAAAGAATGAGAGAAGTTAAAACTCTCTGTCTCCAAACGTCAAACAGCATCGATGACGTTTCGCAATTCGAACATTAGTCGATGATGTTTGACGTTTCGAATATTGAGGGGTTGCTTACATTTTAGAACAAAAAAAATTAAAATAGCTCGGCCAATCCTGACATAATGATTGACCTCAATCATTTACTGATATTAATTTATGAGAAAGCTTATTATTTAACAGGATAATTGGGGCTATTCTGCCATTTCTTTTATTCTGTTATGAATTTTCTTTTATGAATCATAAAAGATTTAGAAATAAAAGATCTTTTATAATTTGTATTCAGAACTTCGAACTTTTATAAAATTCTGTTATGAATTTTTCGAAAAAGAAATCTGTTATGAGACATCTGTCATTTATCAGCTGTTGCCTAAATACTTCAAATTAAATTGTTTGTGAATCTATGCAAATAGATGTTGAACATGGATATCCACGACTGATGGTGAGTTTGATTTCAATTCTATTCATTTTTAATTTATCTATTTTATATCACGATGCCATCTTTTCAAAAACCAGCCCCTGCATTTTCCGGAACTGCTGTTTTGAATGGCCAATTTTCTGAAATCTCCTTGGCGGATTACAAGAACAAGTATGTGGTTTTGTTCTTCTATCAATAGGACTTCACAAGAACGAAATGATGAAGGGTATGTAATTATTAAATTTTCCTAAGAAAGCTTTCAAAACCTTTTCGTTTTCTTGGCCATAAAATGGAGTTTCTAGTGAGCCCAATGCAAACGTCGATGAACGAAGGCGAAGGCGGCGACGGTGCTGGATAGAACACTTCAGATGATTGGTGTGAAAGAAGAAAAAAGCGATTACACACCTACATTATTAACAAACCACCAAAACAAGAGCCGCATTCTCTCCCGGAAACATTGCGACTGACACAAAGGAATAAATTTAGGTATTTGGTATTCTATAACGATGGCTACTTCCAGTATGTAAATCACAAAGACACAAAGATGTGTGCCAAGCATCGGAGAATGTCAATCTCGTGAATTCATTCCATGCCAATGGTGCAGACACAGAAGGGTCAGAGCAGAGGTTTGGTGGATTACAATGGCAAGTGGATTTATGCTCTTGTGATTGCAGTTTGGTCCAAATGTTATTCGAGGGCCAAAGTCGATCGGAATGGATTTATCGTGGTTCAACACGATTGGAGCATCTCATGTGGCAAGAAGAAAATGCCAATTTCTTGTGTGAACTACTATGACGAATCAATGCCGCCCGCATGCGAATATTCTGTCGTGCGCATTCCCACCGAAAGCGTTCCCCTCAATTTGGATGAAGAATTTTTGTGTGGCTGCGATTGCGTCGACGATTGTTCCGTAAGCTAGTCATTTAAGAAGCCATGAAATCCAAATTAATTGAATTTAATTTTTTTTATTTCAAAAGGACAAAAGTGTGCTTGCTGGCAGCTAACTTATGCTGGAGCTAAATATGGTATGCCCTCCGTGGCCACTGAAATGGTTGGCTAGAAACGATTGTACGAGCATGTAACGACAGGAATTGAAGTGGCTAAAAAACCCCAAATGACGTGCGCTCTCATCAAGCATCAGGGCTGTGTTAATAGGGTGCAAGCAAGCTGGGCAATAGTGTTTTCCCAGCTTCATGGAGTGACCTGGGACGAGTTAACATTTGGGGTTACAAGTAAGTACCTACGAAAATTGTGCATACAACTTTTCTTATTGTTTATTTAATTCAAGGCGAGACACACACATCTGGTCACCACTAGAAGTTGGTTCATGGAATTTTGACCAGCGTCCACTGGTCGGTCATGTTGAGTCCGTTGAAGACTTGCAATGGAGTACAAATGAAAAGAGTGTACTGGCATCGTGTTGTGTTGACAAGACCATTCGTATCTGGGATTGTTGAGCTGCTCCATAAAAAGCTTGTATGCTTACTTGCGAGAACGCCCACGAGAATGATATAAATGTTATTTCCTGGAATCGCACGGAGCCCTTTATTTCAAGTGGCGGCGACGATCGATTCCTTCTCATTTGGGATTTGAGACAGTTCCAAACCACCAAACCAATTGCAACATTCAAGCACCATACCGATCACATTACCACGAGTATGGCGTCGGGAGGAGACGATGATGAGATTGCGCTTTGGGATTTGGCCGTTGAAAAGGATCAGGATCAAGGAAAAGAAGAGTCTAAAAATGACGATGAGACAAGCAAGCTTCCGCCACAATTGTTGATCATTCAAGAGAGACAAAAGGAAATCAAGGAACTTCGTTGGCATCCTCAACTACCGGGGGTTATTTTACCGACGCGACGGCGCATAGTGGCAGTGGGTTCAATATATTTAGAGCGATAAGTGTTTAAAGTTAACGGTTTTTTTTTATTGTACAAATAAAAATCAGATATTTTTGAAAATACAACACATTTTTCTTTGCTTTTCTTTTTTTGTGGCGTCAGTGTCGACAAGTCAGAATGTTCGCTGCTATCATCATCGTTGTCCTCTTCTTCTGCGTCTTGCAGCATGTCAGTGTTAATCAATTGTCGCATAGTGGGCCGGCCATGTGGACAATTCTGAAACCGAATTATAAAAATTACCATATTAAACATCTTTTTCCTGTACGAGTTGATTTCAGATGTGTTCTTACCTAAGGCTGCTCAATTTCGCCCATATGATCAATGAAATTGCGCATTGACAATTTACCCAAGGGCTTTCCAATCATAACAGACTCATGCTCTGGAAGCAAACATCTCTCTAATACGAGACGACGACACGGTGGTAGCCTTGACTCGATACACTTCTCCGCTATAGCGTAGCCTTTGTATGGTCCGGATCAAGTTGCAAAGCACGTTCAAAGTGCAAAATTCCTTCTTTAGATTGTCACTGTAGTACAGGCACAATCAACGAACATAAATAGCATCGGCTAAAGTGGTATCGTTCTTCTTGACCCTGACTCGACTGTCTCATCTGTCAATCTGTGCGACCTGTACGGTGCCGATGATATTGCCGAGGATGGTGCAGCATTTGGCAATGCGAACGTATTCCTTTTCGAATTTGGATCGATTCGAATGGATGTGCGCGCATTGACCAGGGCATTGTGATAGTTGCAGAGCATCATTCGGCATGCAGCACGATTGCGTTAGTAGGTGGCCGAATCGGGGCATAGTGAAATTGCACCCGAGTATAGTTTCAGTGCAGCCTTTGCCCTGCTTCTCCACATACTATAAAAGTGATATTCCTGTATAATGAATAAAACTTAAAAGACACGTTGGTCTTAAGATGGCAGTAGTAACTTACCCAAAAATGCCCATCATCACTGGCTATCGAAACAAATTGAAACGACCATTCTGTCCGAATAAACACCAGATCTAGCAGAATTCCTCGAACCTTCTCAACTGTCGATACGTACACATTTGTTATTAAAATGCACCACTTTCACTTCACTGGAAATACTTAAAACCACTTAAAACATAAAACTATGGGATTAAACATAAAATATAACCATTTTATGTACTTATGAACGAGCTGTGTCTTCTACGCTTCAAATTTAAGTATTGAAAAAATTTGTTTTTAACTGAAATCATAGTTCTTATTGAAATCTTTTATCATAAAAGTCCCAAAAAGTTGTCTGTTATTCTTTTATGATTCTTAACAGATTTCTTAAAAGATTTTGGCTTGCTGAATACCAAATAGGCGATTTATAAAAGATTTTCAGTATGTTCGAATTTTTTGACAGTTCATAACAGATTTCTTAACAGATTTTATAACAGATTTGGCTTGCCGAATACCAAATCTGTTATTCATAAAAGATTCTTTGACAACTTAAACTTTTGTATGAAAATTCATAACAGAATAACAGAATAAAAGAATAAAAGTTTTCGCCGAATAGCCCCAAATGTTTACAATATGTGAAAGTCTGGTTCGAATGGGTACATCAGACGAATCAGACAAACGCTGTTTCTCTTTTTTTCAACAAGGACGGTGTTACCGCTCCGAACCACCACTGGGGTCCTCCTGCGCATCTGTCCTCCAGTCAGCCCAAGGCCGTATTCTTGAAGCCTCTAAAATTCCATCGTATGGTATTTGAGTTACCTGATAATTCTCAATGTCCCTGATTACGTATCTATCATTCGGAAGGATTTGGTGGATTACGTATGGCCCACGATATTTTGGAATTAGTTTTTTATTCGTTCCTACCGTCGTGTCAACATTACGAATCATAACGAAATCCCCAATTTTAAATGCGGAATGAGGTTTGAATTTGGTAGAGTGGAAAACAAGAGTTTTTTCTTGGTTCAATGCGATTTGCGCATGAGCTTGTTGGCGTTGTTCAGAACGGTCTACGGGAGGTGCCGGTTGCTTGCCTTCGAGGTATTCAGCCATTGTTTCAACAACGGGACCACGCTGGTTTACACCAAACAGCAGCGAGCTGGGGGTATAACGTGTAACGGAATGAACAGAGTTGTTTATAGCGTACTCGACACGCGATAATTGTTTTACCCAATCGGAATGTTGCAGAGGCTCAACGACTTTAGATAGCATGGACTTCAAGACGCGATTCACACGTTCTACTTGGCCATTAGCCTGCGGAGCGGCTGTGGCCACACGTATATGTTCAATGTTCTTATCGAACAAAAATTGTTTAAAGTCGAGGTGGTTGAAACATGATCCGCGGTCGCTGATGAGTCGTCGCGGGCGACTATAGTGATCGAAGTAATGTTCAAGCGAAGAGCAAATCTCTTTGTAGCTGGTTGTATTGACGGGATATAGCTTGACAAACTTGGTGAAGGCGTCGACCACAACAAACAAGTATTTTCGTTTCGAACAAACAGACGGAAGTGGACCGAAGTGATCAACATGTATTGTATCGAAAGGCACCGGAGCTTTGGGGATCGGATGGAGCGTTCTAGCACGGCTTTGAGGGGGAACGGAGTGCATAATGCACTGTAAACAGTTTTTGATAAATGCATCCACTTTTTCTTACATTCGTGGAAACCAATAACTTAATCGGATTTGATCCATTGTTTTGGTCACACCATCGCGCGATTTTTGGGCTTTAATTTTATAAAGTCTCTAAAACTTAAATTTTATATGCAAGTCTCTGTTCTCATATTTTCAAAAAATAAGTTTGATGCATACATGTATATTTGTGTTATCAAAATTTGTATACTTGTCTAAGATCTTATAACTTTGATTCATGTTTCATATTATTAAAAGGTTTGAATATATGCATTATTTTTTTCTCAAAATTTGAAGAGTAACAGTGCCATTAATATCGAACACAAAGGGTGCTTTAGAAGTTATTAAAAAACTGGTTTGAACCAGGTGCAGATTTTCCTAAGTATTTAAGTTTCTTTTCTGGTACTGAAATTCTACTAGTTTTATCGTTAAGCAATACATACATGTACATTATATGTGGGACATAAGGCCCAACTTTTTTTTTGGGGCCTTATGACCCACTTGGGTGGGACTTAAATCCCAAACTCAATTTGGGTGTTATGTCCCACTTGGGTGGGACATAAGGCCCAAAAATAAAATTTGGGTCTTATGTCCCTGGGACTTATGTCCCTGCGCCGTAGAAGTCTACTCCTTCAAACAGTGCATCGATTTCGATTGTTGCTTCAGTGCTTGATGACAACGTTCGCTTGGCTCTCTCAGTTGCTGTTCTCAATCGTCGAAGAGCTCGTGGATTCGAACGGAGGTCTTTTTTGTATTTGCGCTTGAACTCTTCTGCCAGATGCGTAACCAAACGGTTATCGAAGACCTCACCTCCTAAGTGTGTGTCTCCAGCTGTAGCCCTCACTTCGAACAGGGATCCTTCGTCGATAGTTAGTATGGAAACATCGAAGATACCGCCACCCAAGTCAAATATGAGCACATTTCGTTCACCAGAGATTCTTGTCGAGTCCATATGCTAACGCTGCTGCCGTTGGCTCGTTGATGATTCTTAGTACATTAAGTCCAGCAATCGCTCCAGCGTCTTTTGTTGCTTGGCGCTGTGAGTCATTGAAGTATGCTGGAACTGTGATTACTGTATCTCGCACTGTCTCACCCAAGTAGGCTTCGGCTGTTTCCTTCATTTTCGTCAAGACCATCGAGCTTATCTCTTCTGGGGCAAATCTCTTCTGTTCCTCCTTGAATTCAACGACAATCTTGGGTTTGCCTCCATCGCTGACTACTTTGAATGGCCAGTGCTTCATGTCGTTGCGGATTTTAGCATCGTCATACTTGCGTCCAATCAACCGCTTGGTGTCAAACACTATGTTCTTGGGATTCAACCTCGTTCTTAGCGGCATCACCGATGAGTCTTTCAGAATCTGTGAATGCCACATAGCTTGGTGTTGTGCGGTTGCCCTGGTCGTTGGCGATGATCTCCACTTTGTCATGTTGGAAGACTCCAACACACGAGTAGGTTGTTCCCAAATCAATTCCGATTGCAGGCATCTTGTGTTTTTTTCTCTTATTTATGTTCAAGTAAAATTTCTCAATTAAATTTTTGAATAACAACTTTTTTGTTTACGCTTTATATCAACCATTTTTTTCCCTTGACGAATTTGACATTGGATCTGAAATTTTTGGCATTTCTTTTTGTGCCTTTTCTCACTTCTGTCATTTTGGTTTCTGACAGATGCGCAATATAATACCTTGTATTCTGTCTCTGTGTACTGTGATAAAAATGGATTCATGTTTGTTTGTTTGGATGTCTGGTATGGAATCCTAAACGAAACGGACCCACAGATATTAATGAAATGTTCATGGTAAATACAGTTGTATTCAGGGATACTTCGTGAGAAAAAAAAACAATATTCAGGAGTATCATACACTATATTTTATTCCTAGCTGACCCACCAAACGCTGTTTTGCCATAGCTGTATTTTACTGTGCAAAGTAGTTGTGCATGAGTCCACGAGTTTGTACGACCAACTTTTGACAGATGGCACCACTGTTATTCAATAAGCTTCATGTATGTCCTCAAATCATCAGTTTAATGGAATTTGACTTTAAAAACCAACGTGCGTGCAACTACAATTTTCGTTTTTGAATACAAAAAATGATGAGAAAAAGTATAGGTACATGTGGTTTATTTAGGTTAGGTTAGGTTGTAGTGGCTGTCTAGTTGTTGTTGACTCACTTAGACCTCAAGGATCAGTTGTGATACCACAAAATACTCATGGGAGAGTAATGAACTTAAACAAACCAATTCGTGCTTTTAATGAAGTTAGAGAGACATTTTGTGTCGATCGTTGCCAGTTCACTGGTATTATCGAAGAAGGGATTACCGAGAAAGTTATTCCTTCTAATGGAGAGTGCTGGACATGTTCATAGAAGGTGTTGGACTGTTTCCTCTTCCTCCTCGTCCATGCAGCTTCTATACCTATGAGGCAGTGTCCTGTTATTACTCCAATTGTAGAGCTTATATTTTGTCTGCTCAGGGATATCAAGCCTTTTGACCGTTTTAAGTCTATGCTTGGCCATATTTGCTTGGTTGCTAGGCAAGTGGTACCCTGTGACCATCTAGCATTTGCTGATTCTAGAGCATATTGTTTGAGAAGATATTTGCATGTAGTAAGTGGTGTTCCTATGTTATGTTTTTGTCTAACATTAGGCAGAAGTGTTCCGTTTTTGGCGAGCTCATCGGCTTTGCAATTTCCCGGAATGTCTCTGTGGCCAGGCACCCAAATGAGGTGAATATTAAACTGTTCATTCATCTCATTCAGACATGATCGACAATTGTGGACTATTTGAGAGTTTGTGGAGACAGACGCGAGAGATTTGAGAGCGGCTTGGCTGTCCGAGAAGATTCGTATATCCTTGCAAGATATAACGTTTTCTTTGAGCCAGGATAGTGCCTCTTTAATCGCCATTACTTCTGCCTGGAATACACAACATTGATTGGGAAGTCTGTATGATAGACTGAGATTCAGTTGTTCCGAATAGATACCACTTCCAACTCCGTAATCGGTCTTTGAACCGTCTGTATAGAAGTGTACCGCATTGTCTTCTCTCTCTCTCTTCTTTCCAGAAGGATCTTGAAGGGATGGAAACATGGAAGCTTTTACCGAATACCATTTTTGGGGTGGTATAGTCTAAGCGATCTGGGATAGATCTGAAATTGTCTAGAATAGTAGTATGACCAATATTGTTACTGTTCCATTGAGAGGTGGCTCGAAGCCTCACACATGAGTTGGCTGCCACCATTTTGGAGAAGATGTCGAGAGGTGTTAGGTTTAAAAGCATTTCCAGGGCTGCGGTTGGTGTTGAGCGAAGTGCTCCTGTGATGCACATACCTGCTGACCGCTGGACTTTGATAAGCTTATTTAGATTTACCATCTTGTACAGTGCGGTCCACCATCCGACAACTCCATAAAAGAGTATCGGTCTGATTACCGAAGTGTATAGCCGGTGGGTTGTTATTGGGGAGAAGCCCCATTTTGATCCTATGGCCTTTTTACAAGTAAAAAGCGCTACGGTAGCCTTTTTTACTCTTTCATCAATATTTGCCTTCCAATTTAGTTTTTTGTCTAAAATGAGGCCTAAATATTTAGCTTGGTCGGAAAAGCTTAATGGTATTCCTTTAATCTTGGGTGGGCTAATCTGAGGAATTTTGTACCTTCTCGAAAAGAGTACTAGTTCTGTTTTATGTGGATTGACGTCCAAGCCACATTGCTTAGCCCAATTTGTTAGCCTATTTAAGGCATTTTGTAGGAGTTCCGAGAGAACTTGGGGATGTTTCCCAGATACAGATATTGCAACGTCGTCGGCATAGGCAATCACCCTGAAACCCTCTGCTTCCAATGATGTTAGTAGGTCGTTTACTACCATGTTCCATAAAAGAGGCGAAAGGACCCCACCTTGGGATGGGGGGTACCTCGATTCACCGATTCACCGATTGAGCATGAGACTTATAAGATCTATGAGTGATTTCTCTAATTTCAGCTTGTCCATTGCTGTTGTGATCACCTGGTAACTGACGTTGTTGAAAGCTCCTTCAATATCTAGGAAAGCTACTAGGTTATATTCTTTGTATTTGAGGGAATATTCAATAGGTACTACGTACCAGCGAATGAAGTGCTGTTTCTACTGATTTTCCCTTAGTAAGCATGTTGTGCTGTGGAAATGAGACATGGTTTTAAGTTATGTCTTATGTAAATTTCAATCAATCTTTCCAAGGTTAGAAGGAAGGATGATAGGCTGATTGATCGTAGATCTTTAGGGTTAACGTGGGAGGGTTTCCCTGCTTTAGGAATGAAGATTACTTTTGCCATTCTCCAGGCTTTGGGAATATATCTCAACCTTAAACAGCTTGTCAGAATGATTTCCAATGGTGGAATGATCATGTCTGAGCATTTTTGTAGTTCGGCCGGAATGATTCCGTCTGGTCCTGGAGATTTATATGGATCAAAGCTATCTACGGCCCATTGCAGTTTTTCCCGCGTTATTAGATCAACTAAATCACTCGTAGAAGCTTGAGACTCTGATGTTTGTTAAGTCGTTAAGTATGTTAGAGCTACCTAAAAAGTGGGTGTCTAATAACAGATTAAGAGATTCTTCATCTGTGGTAGTCCACGTGTCTGCTTCTGTCTTTAAAGCACTGGGTATTGTTGTACTTTTTGAGAGAATTTTCCTGAGTCTTGAGGCTTCTGAAGTATTTTCTATTTTTCTACAGAAGTTTCTCCAAGAAGTCCTCTTACTCTTCCTTAATTCTTTTTTATATTGCTTTAGAGCTTGTTTGTATAAGTCCCAGTCAGAAGGAGATCTAGTGTACTTAGATCTATTGAAGAGTTTGCGACAGCTCTTCCTGAATGGTTCTAGTTCCTTGTGGCACCAATGAGGTTTCTTTTTACCCTTTAAAATGGTTACAGGGCATGAAGCTCTCATTGATTCGTTGAAGGCTTCGGTGAGATGATTCACAGAAAGGTCTAGTTCATCTTTAGTGGAGGAGCTTTTAAGAAGGTTGTGATTAAGCAGTTGTGCTAGTACCTCCCTATATCGTTCCCAGTTTGTATTACGGTGATTGCGAAAACCCGTAGATATATTTGATCATTGAGCTTAAACTGAATGTATCTGTGGTCTGAGAACGAATTCTCTTTTGAGACATGCCAGTTTGAGATCAGATTATGGATCGAGTCAGAGGTAAGTGTAATATCAAGTAGTGCTCTTGACTCTGACCGGGTACTCGAAATAATACCCGGGTATCCGGGTACCCGGGAACCCGAGCTATTCAATATTACCCGGGTACCCGGGTATCCGGGTATTTGCATGGTTCGGGTACCCGGGTACCCGGGTATTTGAAACATAACGATCGTGCATCCGAGTACCCGGGTACTCGGTACGCTTACGCGATGAAGCTTAAGTTGTTTGAACAAATGGATGCTTTTATGAAGGAAGTTTTTAATAACATTTTGCATTTGTTCTCGGTTAATAAATAATGATGGTCGATCATTAATTGTGTATTTCAATTGCAAGGAATTGCAAGGTGGAGGTGGATTATTATGAAAATGTAGTTTATTATTGTCATTAGATTAGATACTCTTAGGATGGATTTCGCTAGTCCTTATCAGTACATACATAGTTTTTTTGTGCTGTTTTTTTTTCTAATTCATTAAAAAATGTCATTGGTTATGATTTTATTAGGGGTTGAAAAGATATAAAACCGATTTTGTGCGTCGGTCGTCGTTGTCGTTGTCGTCGTAGTCGTAGTCGTAGTCGTATACTTTGTATATGGATTTACCAGGTAATATCAAGAATGGTTTTCTGCTTGGTTTGACAGTTTTTTGACAGTTTTTTACATAAGTTTGTAATGTGTGTTCTCTGCTTGCTTTGACAGAAAACCATTCTTGATAGTACTAGGTAAATGCATATACAAAGGTCGTATACAAAGAAGAAAGAAAGCTGTTGGCAAGTGCTTGTTGATTTATTGTTGCAAGATGGTACGAAAAAGAAAATGTTGTTTTTGGATAATGATAGTTGAAAGGGATGATTTTATTATGTTGGTTAATCACTGTCCTGGTATAATCTATGAGTGGAGTTTGCGATCAGTTTTGTGTTATTTTTTTCTCAATTTTGAGATTCTGAGGAAACAAATAAAAAATTGCTATGATTGTCACCACGTAAAATTTTGAAAGATAATTACAAAAACAAAATAAAAAGAACAGGTAGTTGGTGCCTTTGCTTTTTTTTGTAATTCATAAAAAATGACATTTGGTAGAAAATATTAGATGGATTATAATTTTATTAGGGGTTGAAAATTGAGATAACCGATTTGGTGTGTTGTCCAACCAATGACATTTTTTAATGAATTAGAAAAAAAAAAAAAACAGCACAAAAAAACTATGTATGTACTGATAAGGACTAGCGAAATCCATCCTAAGAGTATCTAATCTAATGACAATAATAAACTACATTTTCATAATAATCCACCTCCACCTTGCAATTCCTTGCAATTGAAATACACAATTAATGATCGACCATCATTATTTATTAACCGAGAACAAATGCAAAATGTTATGAAAAACTTCCTTCATAAAAGCATTTGTTCAAACAACTTAAGCTTCATCGCGTAAGCGTACCGAGTACCCGGGTACTCGGATGCACGATCGTTATGTTTCAAATACCCGGGTACCCGAACCATGCAAATACCCGGGTACCCGAGTACA
Source organism: Sphaerophoria taeniata (assembly GCA_943590905.1). Classification (NCBI taxonomy): domain Eukaryota; kingdom Metazoa; phylum Arthropoda; class Insecta; order Diptera; family Syrphidae; genus Sphaerophoria; species Sphaerophoria taeniata. The sequence continues at coordinate 103,433,598 of OX016541.1, forward strand.
CGGGTAATTCCCGAAATTATCGAGTACCCGGGTACCCGGTCCATGGATCGGGTACCCGGGTATCAAGAGCTCTAATATCAAGTACCTCTTTCCTATTCTTGGTTACAAAAGTGGGTTCATTACCAATATTACTTATGAGTAGGTTAATGATTAGTATGTAATCAAATAAGGACTCACCTCCTTCATTTATATCAGAGCTACCCCATACCGTGTGATGGGCGTTAGCGTCCGAACCAATTAGGAGACCCACTTTTTTCGATTGCAGGTCCGCAATTGCCTTCCTTAAGATGTCTCCTGGAGCTGGGCTGTCGGCCGCCCCGGTATTTCTTCTTTCTGGATCTCCATTCCGAAAATAACGTGCGTTAAACTTACGTTTTGGGTGGACATAATGAATGTGGTTGTGGATGACTGCCTTATCAGAAGAGGAGACAAATTTATCGCATTTTGTCAGAAAATCCAAAAATCTTGAGGCATTTTAAGTGTCTTCATCTTCATATATGTGAATGTTCTAAGAAGAACAAATAATCTATAGACAAGAGCGACACCTATCGTAAGACACCTTAAAAAGTATATACAACAACAATATATAACAGCTGCATATTTTAGGGAGCTCATGAGAAAAATAGAAAAACAATCTCTGTCTCGGTTCTGTTACTCAGTCGTCAAAATGGATGCTTGTTACTAGATGGCAGTAAATGCTATATATAAAGGTACAATCAACCTGCCAATTGATTAAGACGCCATCTGCAAACTTAACAGAGAAGCAGTTTTTTTTTTTACATAGGTTGGTATTGAGCTGAGAGAAAATGTTTTTGATGCAGCAGATGTGCTAGTTGTTCCATATTACAAAGTCAACATGCTCCGAATCAGTGATCACTTATACCAAGATTGGAAACCTTGCTGTCAAAGTGACATTTGCCTACAAGCTGAGGGAGCATGTTAGCTGAATCAGTATGCGTGTAATACAAACTTAAGGAGCAGGTTAGCTGTAAGAGTATGCGTGTTTTTGTAATAAAGATACAGTTGCCTACATAATAAAAAGCAAGTTAGCTGCAAGAGTATGTGTGCATGAAAAAAATAACTTTTGCGGTATTTGGAGGGTAAAACGTAGGTAGGTTTCCAATCTTGCTATAAAGTGATCACTGCATCGAATATTCAAAATTAAGATGTCTGTCATAAGAGAAAACGCTTGATGATGTTACAATTTGGAGCTCATTTAATAGCAATTCATTTGAGGTGACTTCACGCAAAACACTAGCCTTGAAAGAGGGATTGAGGAACTAACTCGTCTAAAGTATGCGTTCTGTAGGTGCGTTTCTTTGGGACTATTGATTTACTCCTTAAAACGATTTATTATTTTTCCAAAAGTAAGATCTAACCAGCATTGCCAAGAAGTGCCCGATCGGGCCATTTGGCCCGCTGTTTTATAATTTGGCCCTTTGCCCGGGCCAGTTTGAAATGGCCCCAAATTTTTGTTTTTGAAGTTTTGACATATATAAGAAATGTTAAATAATAGCTGAAACGTTTTACAAAATTAAATATAAATATATCATTATTCTACCGATGTGTTTCCACCCCAAACAAATAACCATAATTAAAATATTACTGAATTCATTCATTTCGTAATAGGCTATCGTATGAAGTTATTCTATAATGAGTTTTAAGGATTATAATGCAGGGCAACTTGAGTAGCTGTGGAAATTTTATTTCTAAACCAAGGGCCGAATTGCGGCATCCGTTATCAAATAATACAGGACTGAATTGTGTGCATTTGGCACTACCTCTCACATTATTGAGTTATCCATCGAGCATCTAGTAGGTACAATAATTTTTAATTCTGTCTTCAGTTATCGAACTGAATTTCATTCGAAACATAAAGAGCTCACGGATAGGAGGAACTGATGAGACTCACTCACAAGTTCACGTGAGCGGTAATTCGGCCCCTGATCTTATTAATAGAATTTAGATAAGATGTGATTTATTTTTATTTTGTACTAGCTGACCCCGCGAACTTCGTCTCGCCGCCCTTCAGAGCAACTCCAATAACAGGTTTCCCTTTGAAAACCAATGAGTTTTCTGAGTTTTTTATAAGGAACTTTCTGTTTTCCATTCGGTAACCCATTTTGAAATTTTCCAGTTTTCCATTTGAAAACCAATGCACCTGCAATAATATGCAATTTCACCTTTGAAAACCAATGAGTTTTCCGAGTTTTTCATCAAGAAATTTCATTTTTCCATTTGAAAACCCATTTTGAAACAATAAATTTTCAAAGCAAAAAAAATCTTATTCCCGACCTTTATTTGGTTTTTCCAGTTTTCCCACTCTTCCATGAGGTTTTTCCAATTTTTTTTTCACAGAAATCATCACTGAATACAACAGTATTAAACATGAAAATTCAAAAATTATCCATTTACAGAACAATGTCTGTGCAGCGAAGCGTACCGTGTCCGCTAGTAATATAAAAATGTTTTCAATAAATTTCATCTACAGACTAAAACGAACAATATAACAAAAAAATTAGCCAAATCCATCCAGCCGTTTGTGAGTTATTAGGTTACACACGAACAGGATTTCATTTTTATATATGTAGATATCAATCTCAATGAATTATGAAACAAATGTGATAGGTACATCAGTGTTTTTTTTTTATTATTTATTTTATTTATGTTACAATTATTGAAGAAATTGAATGAATTATTTAATATAAAAAATAAATACCCATATTTAAAAAATGTATTTTAATTTCTTAGGGATCGATTTTAATTTTAAACATTTGGCCCGCTGTTTAGTCAAATGGCCCTCAAAATATTTCAAAGTGGCCCGATTTGTTTCTTTCTTCGCGGCAACGCTGGATCTAACGTCAAATATAACATGTCATTGATTGTTTGTTTTGTTACATTTCACCGATTATAAAAAAAAAAAAAATTGTATAAAGTATTTGTTTCACACCCGTTAACATTCGCTAAATTATTATTTCTGAGAAAAACGTAAACGTTCAAAAACAATTTCCATACAATTTCTCTTAACGTTTTCGCCATCTGGCGTTGACACAGATCGTAACTAAGTAGTCGGGGAACTACTTCGAACACAGGGGAAAAGTTGTTCAAAGTACTCAGAAGTAGTTAGGCCTTGTGTGAATTGCGTTAAAATGTGTATTAAAACTTGACGTTTGGTTAAAACTTAACACTAGCGTGGTGAATAAAATGGGTTTAAATTTATTCAGCTGTGGAGCAGGTTAAATGGGTTAAAATTTTGATGTTCCTTTTTTTCCTCATGAGAGTTTCTGTTTTGTTATTTTGTGCTGTTCTTCTCCATTCAATTAACCCCGAGGCCACACGAGCAAGTTATGGCTAGCAAGTTGGCATATAATCAAATATTTAACTCACACATTCAAACTTTTAGCACTTGCTTTAGTACTGGCCAGTCAACTGGCTTGCGAATTTTGAGGCCAAATGCCAAAAAACAGGCACCTAACCTAGCTATGAACAAACGCCGTGTGAAGCCAAAATATCAAAACTAGCACAAGTCCTAACAACAAAGCTAGGAAAAGAACAAGCAAGATTCCTAGCAAAAATTTCTAGCAGGAAAGCTAGCGTCGGTCGTATGAGGCGGGCTTTATGCAGAAAAATTGCTACCTCTGCTTATATCTAAGTGGCGCTAGAGTCGAATGCCAAGTCAATTATTTATACCTGTCAAAGGTTCAAAGTACTCAAGTACTTAAGCTAAGTGTACACGATTGCCAGGTCTGACAATCATTGTCAGATCTGACAATGAGCTGAAAATTTAATTTGTGTGTACACGGTTTGCAGATATCTACAAACATCTGCAAATCTGTTGCCAAATATTTGTCTCACAATGTCGACAAACTAATTTGGCCAAATAGCTAGCAATAGATTTTCAAACATTTGTAGATTTTCTGCCAACCGTGTACACACCAAATCAAATTTTGGATCTGCAAAATTTATTTTCAGCTCATTGTCACACATCGCATCAGTCAGAAAATTTTAAAGCTACTATAAAACAAAGTGAAATATAAAAAAATAAGATAAATGAAAAAAAAACGTGGCAGTTGCGACTATTTTGAGTGCTTTTTTATTAGAAAGCAGCGATGAAGAAACAGCACAAAAAGATGTGTCGTGTAAATGCCTCAACCGTAATGGGCTGAAAATGTTCAGCACTTTCATTTTCAATAAAAGCATCCATATCTGAAAATAAATGTTAACGTATTAGAACTAGACTTTTTATGTTTTAAATGCATTTATTATAAATAAATTATTAGATTTTACTGCTTGGCGGTTCTTTCCGCGCTCAAAGATTAAAAAAGAATGAGAGAAGTTAAAACTCTCTGTCTCCAAACGTCAAACAGCATCGATGACGTTTCGCAATTCGAACATTAGTCGATGATGTTTGACGTTTCGAATATTGAGGGGTTGCTTACATTTTAGAACAAAAAAAATTAAAATAGCTCGGCCAATCCTGACATAATGATTGACCTCAATCATTTACTGATATTTGGGGCTATTCGGCGAAATCTTTTATTCTGTTATTCTGTTATTCTGTTATGAATTCCCATACAAAAGTTTTATTTGTCAAAAAATCTTTTTTGAATAACAGATTTGGTATTCGGCAAGCCAAATCTGTTATAAAATCTGTTAAGAAATCTGTTATGAACTGTCAAAAAATTCGAACATACTGAAAATCTTTTATAAATCGCCTATTTGGTATTCAGCAAGCCAAAATCTTTTAAGAAATCTGTTAAAAATCATAAAAGAATAACAGACAACTTTTTGGGACTTTTATGATAAAAGATTTCAATAAGTACTACGCTTTCAGTTGAAAAAAATTTTTTTTGTACTTTAATTTGAAGCGTGAAGGACACAGCTCGTTCATAGGTACATAAAATGGTTATGTTTTACGTTTAATCCCATAGTTTTGTTTGGTTTTTAGTATTTGCAGTGAAATGAAAGTGGTACCTTTTGATAACAGATTTATACGTATCGATAGTTAAGAAGGTTGGAGGAATTCAGCCGGATCTATTGGTGTTTATTCAAACAGAATGGACGTTTAACATCGGCTCCACGAAGTGGGTATCAAAATGTTTTTATAGCCAGTGGTAATGACCATTTGTGGGTAAGTTACTACTGCCATCTTAAGACCAACATTTGTCTTTTAAGTTTTATTCATTATATAGGAATATCACTTTTATCTTTCAGATAAAACTATACTCGGATGCAATTTCACTATGCCCCGATTCGGCCGCCCACTAAGGCAATCGTGCTGCATGCCCAATGATGCTCTGCAACTATCACAATGCCCTGGTCGATGCGCGCACATCCATTCGAATCAATCCAAATTCGAAAAGGAATACATTCGCATTGCCAAATGCTGCACCATCCTCGGCAATATCATCGGCACCGTACAGGTCGCACAGATTGAAAGATGAGACAGTCGAGTCAGGGTCAAGAAGAACGATACCACATCAGCCGATGCTATTTATGTTCGTTGGTTGTGCCTGTTCTGTGATCTGTGACAATCTAGAAAAGGATATTTTGCACTTTGAACGTGCTCTGCAACTTGATCCGGACATTAAAAAGGTCAAGACAGTCCGTTATAAATGGAAGCTGCTCAAAGAGAAAAAAGTAAAATTTCATTTTATTTTGTTATTTTATTGTCAACGTTGTTTTAATAAAATAATCTTTAACAAGAAGCAGCGATGTTTTGACTTTTCTGTGCATTAGCTGCATTAATTCTTTGACTTCTTTTTCGTTAGAGAGGGTCAGACAGGCTTGTTGCATTTCCGAGTGCTTGCCTAAAATGATTTTGCCGCCGATGATGTCCATCGACATGGCTGGTTCCTCCCGTCCAACTTTGATAGCGATCGAACTTTCGTCATTGCTCAGGGCAACATTGTTGGTTCCTTGCATGCAGGCAATGGTCGTTCGAATCCGAAATTCAGACATGTCTATAGGCGGTAGGTACCCGAATGCCATATTCTCACAGTTCTGTCCTCGGATACGGTCAACACAATAGGCAATTCAGGGTGAAAACAGACAGCGGAAATGTTCTAAGCGTGACCCTCGAGTGTTATTGTGTTATTCTCTTTTGAATTGAGTACAATCTGCATCACATGCGTGTCCCTCGAAAACGCGCTGGCAAGCCCACAACTTTTCAAAATTCCAAGTTTTATTAACATGTCATCTAGAGAAAAAATTCAAATTTAATTCAAGAATTTGCAGAATTTCATCAGAAATACTTACCACTACTGGTCAGAACCAAATGCTCAGTTGGATGCACTTCCAATGCCAAATTGTATTTTTCGTCGTGGAAGAAATCAAGAAATTGAATGATTTCGTTCAGCATATAGAAAGGCCGCCTTTCAAAGGCGCAATAATTTGGGGTTCACATTCGATTTTATTTTCTAAGGATTAAAGTGCGAATGTAAAAATTGTGCAGAAAACAATAAGATGCGGTCCCGTCTTACCTTGCAATGTGTCGCTGAAATCCCAGCACTTGTAGTCTCTCCCTGAAGGATCCCTTCTTTGAACTTTAGTGTACCACTTGGGAGAGAATAGAAATGTATCGCCAAGCTTGATCTATTTAAACAGTAAATTGATAGAAAAAAGAAACAACCACAAATTCTTGATTACTTCGACTCACCCCAGCAATCTCTAGCATTTGAATGGCATCCTCAAACATTCCTGTACCACATCATCAGGAACCATTCCAGCTGCGGTTCGGGTGACGAAATCAACACAATCGAATTGTCCTTGTAAAAGTCCTCTGAAATAATTTAAAGTTTAGGCAAGCTGGAAAGATTTTGTTTTTGTTTAATGCATACCCGACTAGAATACCATTCTTTTGCATTTAACCCTAAAATACGATCTAAGTTCCGACATTCCGACATGCTCTATAACGCCCACTCGCAGTCTGAGATTCCGCAAAAAGAAAAAGTACTGTAGGGCTTCTAAGGGATCGGCTATTACGAACTTCTTCACATTTAACATCACCAATGGAACGGTATTTAATCTTCTCATCGGAACCGGGTCCTCAATGTCGACGGATACTGCACTGCGCTTTTGGACGATGTTCCAGCGACACTTGTGAATCGATGCCGAGGGTTCAGAGAGAAGTCTGTGATGATGTTGTCCGTAGTTTAATTTACGGAAGTCCTCGTCAAAATTTCCGTAGATAACCATTTAATAAGTTCTGTAAGAGTTATTTAAGAAAAAATGTTATTTTGTACACAATGTACCTACATATATCATGTACTTCATGACCTCCCAAATTTCACAGATTTTCTGGTCTTCGAACCACTCAGCGACTTGGTGAATTTCTGTACAAGATGTGGTCGCAAAGCTCCCTTGTTAACAAGGGTATTGGTCTCGCATACCTCACGAGTCACGGGCATATGCCATTTCCTAATAAAGCAAAAAAATATGTATTTTTTGTGAAATTCCATAAAAACCTACTAAAAAAACTTCAAGCAGGAACGACTTCCGCAAGTTCCATTGAGAATTGTTTGGAATCTTTTGAATGTCTACCCAGTTCTGCGATGGTCCAATGAGGGCGTTAAACAAATTCAATTTTTCCTGTCGCCAGTCGGCCTTTGTGTTTCCATTTCTGCTTCTGTGCCGATTAGTAGGACTGTGAAGGGCAGTATTGTTGTTGTGCAATTTCATTGATTGCTTAACCATTTTTTGGGTGTTGAACATGCAATCATTACACAATGCTGCGGAATTCTTTTGCACGGTAAGAGAATGCAATAATCTAAATTGGGCAGACAAAGGTGAAGTCCAATAAATAGAAGAACAAACATACATACTTGTCCTTGTATTCCGCCAAGGCGATTTCAGGAAACTGGAACTCCTGTTTTGTTCCGGAAAATGCAGGGGCTGGTTTCTGAAAAGATGACATCTTCATATAAAATAGATAAATTAAAACTGAATTGAATTGAAATTAAACTTACCATCAGTCTTGGATATCCATATTCTTCAGAAATTCGTTCACCAATTCAATTTAAGTTGACAAATCACAAAATTTATTTAGGTGACAGCTGATAAATGACAGATGTCTCATAACAGATTTCTTTTTCGAAAAATTCATAACAGAATTTTATAAAAGTTCGAAGTTCTGAATACCAATTATAAAAGATCTTTTATTTCTAAATCTTTTATAATTCATAACAGAAAATTCATAACAGAATAACAGAAATGGCAGAATAGCCCCAATTAATTTATGAGAAAGCTTATTATTTAACAGGATAATTGGGGCTATTCTGCCATTTCTTTTATTCTGTTATGAATTTTCTTTTATGAATCATAAAAGATTTAGAAATAAAAGATCTTTTATAATTTGTATTCAGAACTTCGAACTTTTATAAAATTCTGTTATGAATTTTTCGAAAAAGAAATCTGTTATGAGACATCTGTCATTTATCAGCTGTTGCCTAAATACTTCAAATTAAATTGTTTGTGAATCTATGCAAATAGATGTTGAACATGGATATCCACGACTGATGGTGAGTTTGATTTCAATTCTATTCATTTTTAATTTATCTATTTTATATCACGATGCCATCTTTTCAAAAACCAGCCCCTGCATTTTCCGGAACTGCTGTTTTGAATGGCCAATTTTCTGAAATCTCCTTGGCGGATTACAAGAACAAGTATGTGGTTTTGTTCTTCTATCAATAGGACTTCACAAGAACGAAATGATGAAGGGTATGTAATTATTAAATTTTCCTAAGAAAGCTTTCAAAACCTTTTCGTTTTCTTGGCCATAAAATGGAGTTTCTAGTGAGCCCAATGCAAACGTCGATGAACGAAGGCGAAGGCGGCGACGGTGCTGGATAGAACACTTCAGATGATTGGTGTGAAAGAAGAAAAAAGCGATTACACACCTACATTATTAACAAACCACCAAAACAAGAGCCGCATTCTCTCCCGGAAACATTGCGACTGACACAAAGGAATAAATTTAGGTATTTGGTATTCTATAACGATGGCTTCTTCCAGTATGTAAATCACAAAGACACAAAGATGTGTGCCAAGCATCGGAGAATGTCAATCTCGTGAATTCATTCCATGCCAATGGTGCAGACACAGAAGGGTCAGAGCAGAGGTTTGGTGGATTACAATGGCAAGTGGATTTATGCTCTTGTGATTGCAGTTTGGTCCAAATGTTATTCGAGGGCCAAAGTCGATCGGAATGGATTTATCGTGGTTCAACACGATTGGAGCATCTCATGTGGCAAGAAGAAAATGCCAATTTCTTGTGTGAACTACTATGACGAATCAATGCCGCCCGCATGCGAATATTCTGTCGTGCGCATTCCCACCGAAAGCGTTCCCCTCAATTTGGATGAAGAATTTTTGTGTGGCTGCGATTGCGTCGACGATTGTTCCGTAAGCTAGTCATTTAAGAAGCCATGAAATCCAAATTAATTGAATTTATTTTTTTTTTATTTCAAAAGGACAAAAGTGTGCTTGCTGGCAGCTAACTTATGCTGGAGCTAAATATGGTATGCCCTCCGTGGCCACTGAAATGGTTGGCTATCAATAGAAACGATTGTACGAGCATGTAACGACAGGAATTGAAGTGGCTAAAAAAACCCAAATGACGTGCGCTCTCATCAAGCATCAGGGCTGTGTTAATAGGGTGCAAGCAAGCTGGGCAATAGTGTTTTCCCAGCTTCATGGAGTGACCTGGGACGAGTTAACATTTGGGGTTACAAGTAAGTACCTACGAAAATTGTGCATACAACTTTTCTTATTGTTTATTTAATTCAAGGCGAGACACACACATCTGGTCACCACTAGAAGTTGGTTCATGGAATTTTGACCAGCGTCCACTGGTCGGTCATGTTGAGTCCGTTGAAGACTTGCAATGGAGTACAAATGAAAAGAGTGTACTGGCATCGTGTTGTGTTGACAAGACCATTCGTATCTGGGATTGTTGAGCTGCTCCATAAAAAGCTTGTATGCTTACTTGCGAGAACGCCCACGAGAATGATATAAATGTTATTTCCTGGAATCGCACGGAGCCCTTTATTTCAAGTGGCGGCGACGATCGATTCCTTCTCATTTGGGATTTGAGACAGTTCCAAACCACCAAACCAATTGCAACATTCAAGCACCATACCGATCACATTACCACGAGTATGGCGTCGGGAGGAGACGATGATGAGATTGCGCTTTGGGATTTGGCCGTTGAAAAGGATCAGGATCAAGGAAAAGAAGAGTCTAAAAATGACGATGAGACAAGCAAGCTTCCGCCACAATTGTTGATCATTCAAGAGAGACAAAAGGAAATCAAGGAACTTCGTTGGCATCCTCAACTACCGGGGGTTATTTTACCGACGCGACGGCGCATAGTGGCAGTGGGTTCAATATATTTAGAGCGATAAGTGTTTAAAGTTAACGGTTTTTTTTTATTGTACAAATAAAAATCAGATATTTTTGAAAATACAACACATTTTTCTTTGCTTTTCTTTTTTTGTGGCGTCAGTGTCGACAAGTCAGAATGTTCGCTGCTATCATCATCGTTGTCCTCTTCTTCTGCGTCTTGCAGCATGTCAGTGTTAATCAATTGTCGCATAGTGGGCCGGCCATGTGGACAATTCTGAAACCGAATTATAAAAATTACCATATTAAACATCTTTTTCCTGTACGAGTTGATTTCAGATGTGTTCTTACCTAAGGCTGCTCAATTTCGCCCATATGATCAATGAAATTGCGCATTGACAATTTACCCAAGGGCTTTCCAATCATAACAGACTCATGCTCTGGAAGCAAACATCTCTCTAATACGAGACGACGACACGGTGGTAGCCTTGACTCGATACACTTCTCCGCTATAGCGTAGCCTTTGTATGGTCCGGATCAAGTTGCAAAGCACGTTCAAAGTGCAAAATTCCTTCTTTAGATTGTCACTGTAGTACAGGCACAATCAACGAACATAAATAGCATCGGCTAAAGTGGTATCGTTCTTCTTGACCCTGACTCGACTGTCTCATCTGTCAATCTGTGCGACCTGTACGGTGCCGATGATATTGCCGAGGATGGTGCAGCATTTGGCAATGCGAACGTATTCCTTTTCGAATTTGGATCGATTCGAATGGATGTGCGCGCATTGACCAGGGCATTGTGATAGTTGCAGAGCATCATTCGGCATGCAGCACGATTGCGTTAGTAGGTGGCCGAATCGGGGCATAGTGAAATTGCACCCGAGTATAGTTTCAGTGCAGCCTTTGCCCTGCTTCTCCACATACTATAAAAGTGATATTCCTGTATAATGAATAAAACTTAAAAGACACGTTGGTCTTAAGATGGCAGTAGTAACTTACCCAAAAATGCCCATCAGCGACCATTCTGTCCGAATAAACACCAGATCTAGCAGAATTCCTCGAACCTTCTCAACTGTCGATACGTACACATTTGTTATTAAAATGCACCACTTTCACTTCACTGGAAATACTTAAAACCACTTAAAACATAAAACTATGGGATTAAACATAAAATATAACCATTTTATGTACTTATGAACGAGCTGTGTCTTCTACGCTTCAAATTTAAGTATTGAAAAAATTTGTTTTTAACTGAAATCATAGTTCTTATTGAAATCTTTTATCATAAAAGTCCCAAAAAGTTGTCTGTTATTCTTTTATGATTCTTAACAGATTTCTTAAAAGATTTTGGCTTGCTGAATACCAAATAGGCGATTTATAAAAGATTTTCAGTATGTTCGAATTTTTTGACAGTTCATAACAGATTTCTTAACAGATTTTATAACAGATTTGGCTTGCCGAATACCAAATCTGTTATTCATAAAAGATTCTTTGACAACTTAAACTTTTGTATGAAAATTCATAACAGAATAACAGAATAAAAGAATAAAAGTTTTCGCCGAATAGCCCCAAATGTTTACAATATGTGAAAGTCTGGTTCGAATGGGTACATCAGACGAATCAGACAAACGCTGTTTCTCTTTTTTTCAACAAGGACGGTGTTACCGCTCCGAACCACCACTGGGGTCCTCCTGCGCATCTGTCCTCCAGTCAGCCCAAGGCCGTATTCTTGAAGCCTCTAAAATTCCATCGTATGGTATTTGAGTTACCTGATAATTCTCAATGTCCCTGATTACGTATCTATCATTCGGAAGGATTTGGTGGATTACGTATGGCCCACGATATTTTGGAATTAGTTTTTTATTCGTTCCTACCGTCGTGTCAACATTACGAATCATAACGAAATCCCCAATTTTAAATGCGGAATGAGGTTTGAATTTGGTAGAGTGGAAAGCAAGAGTTTTTTCTTGGTTCAATGCGATTTGCGCATGAGCTTGTTGGCGTTGTTCAGAACGGTCTACGGGAGGTGCCGGTTGCTTGCCTTCGAGGTATTCAGCCATTGTTTCAACAACGGGACCACGCTGGTTTACACCAAACAGCAGCGAGCTGGGGGTATAACGTGTAACGGAATGAACAGAGTTGTTTATAGCGTACTCGACACGCGATAATTGTTTTACCCAATCGGAATGTTGCAGAGGCTCAACGACTTTAGATAGCATGGACTTCAAGACGCGATTCACACGTTCTACTTGGCCATTAGCCTGCGGAGCGGCTGTGGCCACACGTATATGTTCAATGTTCTTATCGAACAAAAATTGTTTAAAGTCGAGGTGGTTGAAACATGATCCGCGGTCGCTGATGAGTCGTCGCGGGCGACTATAGTGATCGAAGTAATGTTCAAGCGAAGAGCAAATCTCTTTGTAGCTGGTTGTATTGACGGGATATAGCTTGACAAACTTGGTGAAGGCGTCGACCACAACAAACAAGTATTTTCGTTTCGAACAAACAGACGGAAGTGGACCGAAGTGATCAACATGTATTGTATCGAAAGGCACCGGAGCTTTGGGGATCGGATGGAGCGTTCTAGCACGGCTTTGAGGGGGAACGGAGTGCATAATGCACTGTAAACAGTTTTTGATAAATGCATCCACTTTTTATTACATTCGTGGAAACCAATAACTTAATCGGATTTGATCCATTGTTTTGGTCACACCCAAATGGCAAATGGTTTCGTGGGCGACACGAATTATATTACATTCCAACTCGGAACAGTGGCGATTCCTGGTCCTCATCCTTGGTTTACCTACGACCCTCGGAAAAGTTAAGACAATAATAAAAAAAAAAACTCAAAACTGTTGTTGTTCAAAAGTTTTTTTTTTTTAATTTATGATAAAATTTTTAGTAAGGAAAAATGTTAATTTTATATATTTCAAAAAAAAATAAAATAAAATAACAACACATAATGTCCGACAGTTATGATTTAAAACAAATATTAAAATACAAAAATCAAAATAATTAAGAAACTCGAAAAATATTTTTAGTGAAAATTTAAATATAGGTAAAGTAAAAACTGCTTTTACAATTATTGAAATTACAATTTATGTTCAGTTTTAAATATTAAATTGAAGTTATAAAAAGAAAAAGATTTGTAAAATCCTTAGAGCTATTTTTTCGTAAAGAATTTTTTTCTTCTTCTAAATAAAATGTTTAAAAAATTCTTAAAAGAAGAAGTTAGTGTTTTTAGCGAATTCATGACGGATGTTTTTTTTTATTATTTTTTTTAAGTCAAAATTAACCTTAGTAGCCATTCAATTTTGTTGAGCAAAAATCGACAATGTTTGTTTTTTGTTCTCTATGTTCTTCTTGATTGATCAACGAAAAAAAATATTTTTTTTTATTTCACAATATTAAAAATTTTTGTTTGCTTTTTTTCAAAATTCCAGATTTCACATGTATCTTTATAAAACCTAAAAACTGGCATACCAAATTTATTTTTCAAAAATTTTCAAAAAATTTGATTAATACAAAATTATTAAAAAAAAAAAACAAAATCGCTCTAACGATTTTCAAAACAAAAATTTTTCATAAATTTAAATTTTATACTAGAAAACTCTTTTTCAATTGAAATTTTCAGTTTAAGGCCGTGTGCGAATTGGATGAATTGTGGTTAAAAAATAAAAATGGATGAATTTTTAACCACTACTGTCATTTTTTAACCTGCTCAGCAGCTAGTCAAATAATGCGAAGTGTCAAAATTTAACCAAACGTCAATTTTTAACCCATTTTTAACTGAATTCGCACACGGCCTAAGAACAAAACCTTTTTTGAGTTTCTTAATATTTAATATTAATACCCCGCTGTTGAAGACATGGGCAAGTACGTGCGACCCGAATAAGAATATCTAATTAGAATGTACATAATCCGCCTTATTTATTATCAAATCTTAAAGGTATCTTTAATATTTGGTTTGTTTACCGCTTTGTTTTGACGGTAAGTTTTCATTTTATGACTCTTCTTAAGTATACTTAAAATACATATTTCAAGGTCTTATAAATCTTAAACATAAAAAACGTCAAAAACTGAAAATTTGTCATCTAAATAAAGCCGTAAACAATCGGCTTTAATATATTATTTAAGATTTGAGTATAGGTACATAAATAAGAGGAATTATGTACTAAATACTCAAAATGAAGAAATTGATGTACCTAAATCAAATCAGCGACTATGAGCATAATCGTTTCGTGTTGGCGAACACGTGCGTCATCGTACGTCGTCGTGCTAATTGATATAGAAACATTAGAAACACTACAACTACGACCACGAAAGTCGCTTTTAAGAGTTAAAAATGTGTATCTGTGTGCCTTCTCAGTCGAAGGGAATCGCTTTTTTTTGCGCTCAACCTTCTCTTTATTTTTACAGGCGTTTAGTGGAATGTATGCGTCTATCTCTCTCTGAAGATTGTATGCAAATAGTGACCGCAAATTTTTACGGTATCAGAGATTTTTTGTGTATGCCAAATTCTCATCAAAGGGAAGGGAATCGCTTTTTTTTGCGCTTAACCTTCTCTTTATTTTTACAGGCGTTTATTGGAATGTCTGTGTCTACTGTTTTTGAAGATTGTATGAAAATAGTAACCGCAATTGTTTACGGTAGCAAAGCGGTGTATCAAATAGATTTTCTGCACAAGTTATTTCTTGTGTATGCCACGTTCTGATTCAAAGGGAATCGCTTTTTTTTGCGCTAAACTTTTTTTTTTTTGTGTTCAGGCATTTATTAAAGTGTTTGAAACTATAAATTTTTGAACTGTTGATTTGCGGAAGAATATTAAATACCTGAAAATACATTTATTTTTTGAAATTCTTGGTTTACCGCCGATATACTTGGTTACTATGAGGAATCGCCCCTGACTCGGAAGGAACATACAGAAGTAAGCGATTGTTATATTTCCGGAAAACAAGACCGTCGCGTAATTCGTATTGGAGGGAAAATTCCCTTTCTAGGGTTTCACGAATGTTTAGTATCTTTTGGTCTCTATTTTGTGTGATTAGGAGCTGTGCATCTACATCTTTGGGTTCTACAAGAGCGATTACAGGCGGGGTAACGGATTGGTCGGAGACGGAATTCGCGAAAGTTTTATCGAGCGCGGACTGGTCGGGAAAGTATCTACTTAGAGCGTCAACGTGAGGCATTAGAGCACCACATCGGTGCTGTATCGAGTAAGTGTAGTTCTCGAGCAGTAGTGCCCACCGAGCTATTCGGGAGTTAGTACGTTTATTTTGAAGCGTTAGGGCTAGGGCCTGACAATCAGTAATGATCTTAAACGGTATTCTATCTAAATATATCCGGAATTTTTCAATTGCGTAGACAATTGCGAGTGTTTCGAGCTCGTAACTGTGATATCTCGATTCAGCTTCGGTGGCTCGCCGCGAGAAATAACCGACGGGATGCATTCGTTTGTCATCCTGCCGCTGCAGGAGAATTGCGCCGAAGCCAAGAGCACTGGCGTCACAGTGCAGCTCGGTTTCTCGATGAGGGGAATACAAAACCAAAATAGGTAGGGAAGTTA
Source organism: Sphaerophoria taeniata (assembly GCA_943590905.1). Classification (NCBI taxonomy): domain Eukaryota; kingdom Metazoa; phylum Arthropoda; class Insecta; order Diptera; family Syrphidae; genus Sphaerophoria; species Sphaerophoria taeniata. The sequence continues at coordinate 103,449,510 of OX016541.1, forward strand.
ATTTGTCTCGTAGGGTTTGGAAAGCGGCCTTGCAGCTTTCATCAAAGTTAAAAGTGACGTTTTCTTTGAGTAATTGGCGTAGCGGCCGTTCAATGGAGGAGCATCCAGGAATGAATCGTCGGAAATATGAAAACAAACCAAGACATTTCTGCACGTCTTGTTTGTTTTCAGGCAGCGGAAGATGACGGATATTTTCTATATGACTATCGTTGGGACGTATCCCCTTGTTACTGATATTAAAACCCAATAAATCTATTTCCTCATAGCCGAATTGGCATTTTCTGAAATTTAATTCTAACCGATACTCAGCCAGATGTCGTAGAACTCGTTGTAATACAGAAAGGTGATCGATAATATTCGCGGTGGCTATCGTAATGTCGTCTAAATAAACGACCACTGAGCCTTCTTTGATAAACGGAGATAAAACGTGATTTATAAAATGCTGGAATACAGCTGGTGCATTTCGGAGGCCGAAGGGCATTCGAACATATTCGTACTGTCCGGATGGGGTAACGAAAGCGGTGTAAGGGATTGATTCGGAAGATACTCGGGTTTGATGGAAGCCGCTCTTCAAATCTAGCACCGAGAAGATTTTCTTACCTTCCAGACGTTCAAGACAATCGTCGATAAGCGGAAGCGGAAAACTGTCGCGGATCGTAATTTTATTTAGCGCACGGTAGTCGATACACATTCTTCGCTCACCATTCTTTTTAGTGACTAGCACTAAAGGAGATGCGTAAGGTGACTCGGATGGACGAACGTGGCCCTTTTCAATCAGATCCTGAACAATTTGGTCTACTTCCAAACGATCAGCATATGACAGACGGCGCGGGTTGAAAAGACCGGAATTTCGGAGTTAAGTCGTATTTTCATTTCGTAATTATGGATTGTTTCTGGGATCTTGGAATGATTCAAGTAATGATTGACAATCAGGTCACTTATTGCTCGTTGGTGAAATTGATTTAACTTATTCGAAATATCGTAATCAGAGACGTTTGAAAGCTCTTCGGATATCGCAAAAATATACGGAAGTTGCTCCAGTTGATTTGGAGTTTCTTTAATAATATCTGAATCTGAAGAGCTGGATGCACAAGAAGACAACAGCGGCTTAGCAATATTGGAAAGTCGAATAACGCACTGCAATACCTTTTGAATATTTTTATTTAAACGTATACGGTCGAATTCATTACAATCACTTGTCATGCTTAACGAAATGTTACAAAGTTTAAGAAAATCACGCCCTAGCAGAAGGCTATAGGGTATGAAGTGGTCGGGGACCACGTACAGACGGATTGGTTTATTTAGATGACGGAATCGTACAAAAGCGGTGGTTCGACCATATACGTTTAGTTGATTGTTGCCTAGGCCACGGAAACGACTTGATTGCAGTGTATTACCAATTAGCGTAGCCGGGACAAGCGATCGCCGGATCATACTAATTGGGCTGCCGGTATCAAAGAGAGACGAAAACATATTACAGCGCATATTCGACCTTATGTTCGGAAAAGCAACACCTACCTTATTTACTTCAGCTACAACATCAGTCGTCTCATCCGGATCCTTAATTGGCTCGACAGTTAACTGGCGGAAGTCATCTGCCAAAGCAATTCCATCCTTGTTCTTGGGAGCAGGCTTCGGACACTGGCGTATGGTGTGTTGCGTAGAACCGCATCGAAAACAACTTTGAGGCTGTCTCTTCGGCTCGGGGCACTTGGCTGATATGTGACCAAACCCATTACAATTAAAGCACTTCGTTTGATTGACAGAGGTCGGATTGGTAGTGAGTTTGGTCCGCTGGTCGGAACGATGAGTGAGGGCGGCATACGATTTGCGCATTTGGATGTATCTCGGAATCAAAGTTTTAAATTCGTCTAATGTTTTGGCCGGAAATAAAACGGAAACATTTGCTGTTCGGTCGCGAAGACCCTCGATGATGTACCTTATGGTATGCTGTTCATCCAACTTTGCCCGCGAGGCTAACTCTTGCATCTGAAGAACGTATGACATGACAGTATTTTCAGGTTTGTACAGCGTTTCTTTCATTTTCTCTATAATTTCCGGAATGGAGTAAGCGTGTCCAAAATTGATAAGGAAATTTGTTCGGAACACATCGTAATTGGTGGACGTATCAACACGCAGAAAGCTTTCAGCTTCGGAACCAGGTTTCATAAACCGCTTAATAGAACGAAAACGGAATGCGTCATCACCGCCGACGGAATCGCAGGTTCGTTCGAAATCGGATATCCATTTATATGCATCATAAGTCTCACTCGATGAATATTGCAAGATCGACTTTTTGATGTCCTTAAACGTCGGCCCCGATGTAGTTTGAGTTAATTGACTGTCCGTTGCTTGGAGATTAAGCTGGTTAACCGCATCAAAGTCACCTGTTTCGAGCATTCTTTTCAAGCGTGCTATCTCTACTCGTTTGCGAAGTAATCTTAACTCCGTGTCCAACTCATCTTCTTCATTCGGATGTAAGGCCTTTCCGGTTTGTTCCATGATTGGAGAGCTTAGGTTCGAAGTGTCCGCAACAGATTGAGCAGCATCGGCTTTTCCAGCCTGTGTGCGGTACGCTGCAACCAACCTCTTCAATATAGTCGTACTTGTTGCATCTTCATCGGTATACGGAATTCGATGTTCATCCAAGAACGCCATCAACTCTTGGACTGACTGTTCTTGTGAGTTAGGCATTTTGTTTAGGCAAATTTGTGAGAAATCCTCGACGATTATGCGTTTCTCGTTTGCAGCGGATCAATTCTGGTCGACTTTAGCACCCAAAAATGTCGGATGGTTCTGATTCGTTCGGATTATGTTTGGATGGTTCTAGATCCAGCAGATGAAAACGGATTCCAAAGAACACGTGCTAAGCACATATAACAGATGTGATTTTACGGATTCTATTTTTATTTAGAAATCACTGCAATTAGATGCAGTTTGTGGATTGATTTGGGTGAATCCCACTTCTGAAATATTAGAACTAGACTTTTTATGTTTTAAATGCATTTATTATAAATAAATTATTAGATTTTACTGCTTGGCGGTTCTTTCCGCGCTCAAAGATTAAAAAAGAATGAGAGAAGTTAAAACTCTCTGTCTCCAAACGTCAAACAGCATCGATGACGTTTCGCAATTCGAACATTAGTCGATGATGTTTGACGTTTCGAATATTGAGGGGTTGCTTACATTTTAGAACAAAAAAAATTATAATAAACGTTTATATACATTTTCTTTGAAATGAAAAAAGCACCTTAAAATGTACCTTGTAGTTTTCGTCAAATTTGTCTGCCAATGAATAAATTTGCAAATGTTCCTCAAACGGCATCTGCAAATTTATTTATTGTCAGACGTTTGTAAAAACTTCAGAAAATGAAAAAAATTGGTGATCTCCCAATGAATTTTGTGCACACATGATTGCCACATCTGCAAATTCATTTGTCTTCAAAATGATTGATGAACAAATTTTTCTGCAAATCAATTTGGTGTGTAAACGGTTGTCAGCTTGCCAGATATCTACAAATTAATTGGCAGATATTTGTCTGCAATTTAGGAGCCAAACCATTTGTCTGCAAATTAATTTGGTTTGTACACGATTGTCAGCCATTCGCGACAAATTTTTCAGTGACAGATCTGGCAATATTTGCAGATCTGGCAATCGTGTACACTTAGCTTTAGCAGTAGACAGTAGAATAAATGTACAAATTCAATACGCCAGTTCCACCTAACAATATCTCACTGAGATCTCAATGTCACTTTGACTGAGGCAAAATCATTTGGTGGAACATAATTCTCAGTTTTCATTGAGATAAAATGGTTACCTTACAAATTGTTGTTGCACATCTGTCAGTCACGTCAAAATAGCTGAGTGAGAAATTGAATCCAAAATAATTTCATCTCAGAAATCTCAGAAAAAACTCTCAGTTCTCAGCTGAGATTTTTTGTTCCACCTAAAAAATCTCTGAGATCTCTGAGATCTCAGTGAGATGTTGTTAGGTGGAACTGGCCTGCCTAATCTTAAAGGCTAAACCACAAACACGCTTCAGCTTCGTCTCGTCTGCGTTACGATGCACCCGCTTCACGTTTGCTTTGAATGACAGTTCTCCCTCCATCATCATCAAACAGATTTGCCACTTTACTCCTTTCGAAGTAGTCTATACTTCGATTTTTGAAAAACTTTGAAAATCTATTCCCACTTCGCACCATCAAGAATGTTTTGAAATCTACTTCACTCAGAAAAAAAATACATCGATTTTACTTGATATTTCCAAAATCTGCTTCGATTAACTCATTGAGTAATTTATGCCTACAGTTCTCTTATTTTTATCAGGAAAACGACATCTGCATCTGCAGTTTCTATCCTTATACACGCACAATAAGCGGACACTCTTTACAAACACGAAATGTCAACCCATACATATACGCAAAGTTTGAGTTACGTGATTGTATTGAAGTGTTTAATATTTTAGGTCATGTGTGCGACTTGCGTTAAAATGTTGGTTAAATTTAACCACTAGTGTCATATTTTCGTCTGCTAGTTAAATTTTAACACATTTTATCGACCATGTAGTGTCAAAATTAAATCGAACGTCAAGTTTTATACACATATTAACACAATTCGCACACGGGACACGGCCCTAACTGTAATTCTGTCTATATGAACTTTTGATAATAACTGTATGTCCCTCTTTGCATCAATGTATCCATGGACAATATAAAATACGCTATTTTGAAATCCACTTCACTTTTTCTCAATTTACTTCGATTTTTCCCAAATCTACTTCGATTCCTTTTTTTTTCGAGTGGTAACGCTGCTCCAAAAAACAAATGAACAAACAGCTGTTGAGCTGTCAGACAAAGCAAAAGTTCAGCATATTTGAACTAGAGCTCACGGTTGCCGTTTTGGTAGAATTCTACCAAATTTGGTAGATTTTTATTGATCTGGTAGGTTGGTAGATTCATGTTTAATTTGGTAGATTTTAATCCTTTCGAATGCAAATGTTTATGAAAATATTAACAAACCTGCCCTTAATTTACTTTTCAAATTAGATTGTTTTAAACAATTAAATGTAAACGCGGTGCTACATTTTCAATTGAATCTACTGTTGTGTACCACTGATCTCTATATTACACTGGATAGTGTATTACCTACTAAGTATAACAGTTTTTTTGACTCCATTTGAAGATGACAGTCAGTGCCCCTTTTCGACTTTTTGCCGTCTAACGAACTAATCAAAAAAAACATTTGACATTTATTTTCTTTTTGACTTTGACATTTAAAAATAAAAAATCGAATTTCGCATAAAATAAATAAAAACTGCAATGCTTGCAGCCCATACCACAAGCATTTTTCCTTCGAATTCGAGAAGAATGAACATCTCATTTATGATAACAAAACAAACATTCTACAGCCCACACAGCACACACCCAGCAGATGTAACCAAAATTTCCAACTCTTGGTTTAATCTTTATATGTACATACATATATTCATTTTGTTAACTAAACAAATTTTATCATCACTTGAATAATTCAACTTGAAATAAATCTTCTTGAATATTAGCGGCCAATCGCTCCTTTCGCTCTTCAGATATTAACACCCTTGTCCTTTGGCAGCGAGATTAAAGGCTTGTTGCCATTCCTGATGATGGAAATGGAAAAGTTTGTCAGTCTTGTGGCGAAGACGTGTCCTTGTGTGTCCTTTATGCGCACAATATCGAAAGAACCTAGATCTCTTTCGCGGTTGACAACTGTGCCGACACGACTCAATTTCTACCAAGTTTCCTGAATAGAATTTGATGAAATCGGTGACTTTGCTGTTGGCGATGCCTACTTGAACGGTGTTGTTGGCCTTTATCAATGAATCAGGGTTACGGTAACGGATGGACCTGCCGCCGCTTGTATGCAATTAAGGAATTCCCTTGCAGAACCTTTGAAAAAGACAAAACAAATTAGTAAAACGATACGAATTTCATTTCATAAAGACTTAACTTTTTGCAATCGCCGAACTCTTCACAGACCACATATCTTAAATGAAAATTGAAATAAATGAAGTTACATATTATGCAAATTCAAATTACCAATTAATTCTTTTTCCGAAAATTAAAGCTTCCTTCTCTTTGTTCTTTGCACTGATACAGAGATCAGTAATAGAGAGATAAGGGGTTCTTTGACGTTTATTTATGTTATACTGTTATACGAATTTTTCCCTTTTCGACTTTATAACAATCTTCAAATGGAGTCACTTTTTCTGTATGGATACACTATCCAGTGTATAATAGACATTGACTTACTATATATGGACTGCTAGTCGTGCGAAATTCCCATACAAAATTTGAAAATAAATGGTTCCACCGATACTAGCCCTCGCTGTTAGCCCTGCGGCCGGTAGACACCCTAAAATTCCTATTTTTTTGTTGTGACGCCATTTTAAGTTGTCATTTTTACATTAGGCCAGTTCCACCTAACAACATCTCAGATCTCAGAGATTTTTTAGGTGGAACAAAAAATCTCATCTGAGAACTGAAATTTTTTTTTCTGAGATGAAATTATTTTGGATTCGATTTCTCACTCAGCTATTTTGACGTGACTGACAGATGTGCAACAACAATTTGTAAGCTTATCATTTTATTTCAATGAAAACTGAGAATTATGTTCCACCGAATGATTTTACCTCAGTCAAAGTGTCATTGAGATCTCATTGAGATATTGTTAGGTGGAACTGGCCTATTTTTCAGTTGTCAAATGTCAATCTCGTGTTTTGTTTTGTGTTTCAGGAAGAAATTTATTTTTCATTTTTTGTTTTTATTGTAAATTTAATTACCTGCAGCTCAGGATTAACATTCAAAACTCAATTTTGAAATATTTTAAAGTGAATAAATTACTACCATTAAAAATGTGGTATGAAGTGAATAGACAGGAACGAAAAATCCGTGGTATAATTGTGGATTACAGGAAAAGAGCCAGGCGTAGACAGGATTTTTATGAGAAAACAGTAAATAGTTCTAGTTATTAAACTGCTTAATTGAAATAATTAAACATGCTATTTTTGTTATGCAGAAAGCCGACCCAACCAAATTCATACAAATGCACGTACGGAAATGTAAAATTCATTTAGATCCTGCTGTAGCAGCAGCTTGCGATGGCACCGGTGCAGTGATGCAAGTGATATTTCGGATATTCTCAAACAGCTCAAATCTACATGGCCTATAGAAATTTCATGATTGACACTTATAGGTAAGCTGACTTATTGTAAACATAACTATGATAACTCAATCTAAACAAATCTATTCCAGATTGAATCCAACCGAGTACTTGACAAGCACTGCATGCAGACGTTATCTTGCTGGTGACGTTGGGGCTTGATCAACTATCAAATTGATGCCGAACTACGACCCACACCCATGGGACCGCCACCAACGTCGCATTTTCACATTTTGAGCGATACACCATCCGGCCTGCAGTCGTTGAATCCACACAAAAAACCACAGCCGTCGCCTGCCAAGGCACGTCTTGATTTCGATTAGAAAAAGGAACCAATAAAGGAGGGTAAATGTGAGAAATCTACACTTCTCACTGCCGGAGCTGCTGTCAAACTCGTAATATCGAGAACGGTGGGGGTCAATTTTCCCAATTGGATCAAAAAACTAAAGAGCCGGTAGTAATGCACTGCTACTCGAAGGATTGGAAATGTACAAAGATAATTGGAATAAAGTGTGCGAGCATGTCGGTACACGTACCCAGGATGAATGTATTTTAAATTTCCTTCGTTCGGCCATTGAAGATCCCTATGGTGGAGTTTTGGGTCCTCTTGGCTCAGCCCATTCCGTTCAGAAAGTCTGGCAATCCAAAAATGTCTACAGTGGAATTTTTGACTTCAGTCGTTGATCCGCGTGTTGCAGCTGCCGCCGCTATAGCTAGTATGGAAGAATTTGCTGCTATTAAGGTTTTAACAAGTTTTTATACCAAAACGTTAATTAAATATTGTTTATTTGATTTAGGATGAAGTTCCTGCGTCTATAATGGATACTCATTATAAAAAAGTAGAAAAGCTTAATTCCACTGGAAAGTTCGATCCTTATGCTGGATTATCCAATAGCGGCATCGCAGGTACTTATGCTGACAAAGAAGATGAAGACCCTACAAAACCACCTGCTATGATTATGCCCCGAGTACATCTCAAGACGAAGAAATGAAGGATCTAACCAGGAAAGAAGGAACAGGTAAAATTCTTCTTCACTTTTTTACTTTAACTTCTTTGCCGTATCTTATCTTTGTTTGTTTGTTTTGCTTTTGAAAGAAATAAAAAAAAAGGAAAATTTGTAAAAACAAACGGTTGGAAGGAGAACGGCGATGGAAGTCGCAAACAAATTTTCAATGAAGCCAACTTACAAACTGCTGCCGCAGCAGCTCTCTCATCGGCTGCTGTTAAAGCTAAACATCTCACTGCCCTTGAAGAACGGAAAATTAATTGTCGCTCTTTTGGTTGAAACTCAAATGAATTTCGAATTTCATGCAAGGCAACAGGCATATCATCGCTTGCAGCAAGAGTAACAATGGAAGGGCAATGCAGCCCAAGTACCACCACCAGGTGCACCCGGAGCTGCTCCAATGCCAGGTACATCGGGCCAACCCCGCCATCGTAAACAGGTGTGACTCCACCTGCAGCATCGCAAGCACCCGCCCAACCGTCCGGCTCTGTTCCAACACAACCCGCCAGTGTCTTACAAAACCCAGCTGCTTTAGGTATTGCAACAAAAGAAAAAATATTTTAAATAAAATGAATTCCTCAAAAAATTTTGACCTTTTTAGAACCACATTCCCAGCAACCTCCAATGCCACCAGTTGGACCTGCAGAATCCAGTATTCAGTATGCCCCCACAAGGACCTCCCCCGTAAGTGCAGGCGGTCTGCGACAAACTCCACAACAGCCGATACAACAGCAATCACAACCACAACAACCACCAGCAGTTGGTCCCCCAAGTATTCTTCCAGTTCCACCGTCACCATCGCCTCAGGCCAAGAATTGGGTCCCCAAAATGCATTGGCTATAAACATATTCTTAGTTGTAAGATTTTCTGCTCGCACGTCATGTGCTTTAATAAACACGGACTAGTTGTATCCTGACACATTTTCAAATTTGTAATTGTAACTGACATATATTTGTAGAATCACAAAAACCACAACAACAAACGATTCATTTCCGAATCTCTTATGATGGATGAGTTTTAGAAATTCAAAACAAATAAAGAATAGACTAACATTAAAAAAGACCTTTTTTAAATTTATTTCAATCTTAGATGACAATTCAATTTCTCTGTTTTTGGCGATCTCATTCCATTTGATAGGCCATTTGGATCTTGTCATGCGAGGTCCGCACTGCGGTATCACTATAAGTCTGTAGGAGCTCATCCAGTTCGATATGGGCTTGCTTGTTCAGACAGGATCACCAACGACTCGGTTTGAAGGAGTTCCTTGCGAATGTCTTTGATTTCCAGAACAACAACTTGGTCCTTTCCGATTGCCTGACGAAGAGAAATGTTTTAAAATTTAATCAAATGGTCATTTGTTTGACATTATACCTCCATATTCTCGTTGGCCATGGAGTTGCTGGCATTCACTGGCTTTGCTTTGCGAGGCCTTCCGCATGTTGCCATTGTTCACATGGAACGCATACAGAAAGTCATAGATCTCGTTGTCGTCAATGGCCAGTAATCTGGCTCGAGCCAGCCCATACCCACGATTCAAAAGCTTCACCGAGTGTTCCCAAGCGATTTCCTTCTTTGGTGAAAATCTGCAAGCAGTGACAGCATCCACTGACAATCAGATTTTCTCCGTTTGGAAAGTAGGTTAGGCAGGGAGGATCAAATCCCAGAGGACGTTCTTTTCCGATCTGACCACCAAGAGTGTGAATGAAAGGTTTGATTCCAGTCGGCAACAGCAATTGTGTCGATGTTGGCATTCGCCGCTGGATTGCATTGGATGCTGGAGATTGAACTGCTGTATCCTCCAGGTCGTTAAATCCGGGATTTTTCCTCACCAGACTTGAAAAATCGAACAGGTTCTTCATTTAATGGGGAATTGGAAGTGAAGAAATTGAATTACCTTGTTCCTAATTGATATGGTTCTATTGGCAAAACCAAGGACCAAATACCGTCCATCGTTGGTCCATGCACAGGAATTGATGAGCGATGAAACTTTGTTCTTCCGAAAAAGTTCTCATCGCGCTGGAAATACTGCTTAGAGCTTTTTGAAGATGACGTGGATGTTGCAAGGACATTTTTTTCCCTTTCCTTTTAACTGCAAGGAACTTCAGACGATGATATGGAGTTATTTCTTGAGCTGACCCAACAAGCGGCCTGGTCGATCCCGTCTGAGTTATATTTACATTTTTGTAATTATTGTAAGTTACCGTGGCTAGGGGACTGCGTGACTTTAGTAAACTTAAATTTCCAGCACCTAGCATAGCTACTTTTTTCTTCTTTTCGTGAGAGTCATTGGAGTGAATGTATTTTTCACATCCAAATCAGAAATTATTAAAAAAACAAAAACCGCCATCATCAAACGTCAAACAGATTAGTTCATCTAGTCGACAATAGGCCTAATCCGTAGCGCTACTGTTTCGACCGTTACAAGTGGAATCATCGTGAAGTTGGCTACTGGCAGTCCATGTATAGTATGTCAATGATAATAGAGATCAGTGTTGTGTACCCATTATGCTAAGTTTTTTACTGAATGCACTTATTTGCATCTTCTGTTAAAAATTTAATTCTGGTTGTCAAGTAAAATAATAAAATTTTCAAAAAGTTGAATATAATATATGTATAACGAATAAATCATGGATAAGTAAGTATTTAATGGAAATGGGAATTTTCTTCAAAGATAGGTATTTAGTTAGGTTAGGTAAGGTTATATGGGCTGACAGTTGATTTTGTTACCGTCACACTTAGATCAATGTAGATCCCTTGTGATACCTTGAGGTACTGTAACTTCTAAAAAAAGTAATTTAATCTATGAATTCTATGGTTGGTCGAGCCATTGCCCATTTGGTGGACTTGACAAAGTTCAGTAGGCGATTGCCCGGGAGTTCAAATAGTTCTTCTAGTTCATTGAAGAAATATTTAACTAAAAATTTAAATCTAGTACGGCAGAGTGCTGGACAGTGGCATAGGAAGTGAGCCGTGTTCTCGTATCCTTCCTCATCGCCGCAGCCTCTACATATGTTGTCTGTACTAAGCCCCATCTTCTTTTTGTGGTAGCCAAGTAGGTTATATCCCGTTATCACACTTATGAGGGATCTTAGGGACGGTTTTTTGAGAAATAACATCTTCTCGGATTTTTTCTTGTCGTAATAAGGCCATAGTTTCCTGGTGTTACCGCAGGTTTCTAGTAGGTTCCATCTATTATTTGCTTTTTGAATGATATTCTGTTATAAAATTTTGGAGCGAACTCGAAAAAAGAAGTGGAGCAAATGCAAAATTTTCGGAGTAGATTTGAAACATGAAGAAAATATTTAAGTAAGTAGCTGATATTTTTGACGTAGTCCAAATAGTCGTAAGATAAGCAACTTACCATGAACTTTGTTTTATTATTTATTTGTTTGTCATTGTTTTTTTGTATAATAGAAGCGTCTTCACTTTCTGGAGCTGAAATTTTCACAGTTTCCAACACATCAACCGAGTCCCAAACATTTCGACTCTAAAACTGCAGTTCTTGTAGATCTATCCTAGTTCTATCAGGAATCTCATGTCGTTGGTTGGTTGTTATTTATAGCCTTTTCACACCAGACGCAAAACGCTGTTTTCAGCTGTCAATTTTCAAAAACTCGAAATCTGTTCACACCTAAATTTCAGGTTTTTGTTTGACATTAAAAATCTTTGATGTCAAGTAAGAGATGCCATATGTTCTCTTTTTAGAAGATTCACACTTTTTTCACACACATTCGCTCTTTGTTTTTCATTGCAAGTTTGATTCACGTTAGTGTAAGATATTAAAAATTGAAAACCACTGGATGAAAAAGTTTTCCTCATCGATTTTTCAAAAGAAAAAAATATTTGTTCATTTGTATTTTTATATGTTCTCAAATGGCAACCCTATATCAACTGACACGTTTAGTCGTGAACAATTTTACAAGCAGACTGTCAATCTACTCTTGCTATTGGAGGGAGGGAGAAATATATACGATCGATACATACGATATATACGATATAATGAATTATAGACTGCTGAATGCTTTCACTATTTTGGTTTTGACTGGTTTTCACAAAAACTTGTTGTTTTGCAAAACAGGGCTGTCAACAAATTTGTATGGGAAAACACTTGATTTCCTTCAAGTTTTTGAAAAGTTTTGCAAAACCGCGTTTTGCGTCTGATGTGAAAAGGCTATTAGGGTAAACATTAGTAGAACAAAACGTCGAATCTACCCAAATCCACCCAAAATGGGAGAAATTTATTTTTTCTGAATCTTGTTGCCGGCTCGGTTCCTGATGACTTGAATGTCATCGGGGAATAACCCCAGCCATCCGTCTGGGTCCGCGGCACGCTAGCGACACGCGGCTAAGCTCGTCGGAATAGGGAGGGATCTTGGTCCCAGACGGACAGGAACCGGCACACAAAAAAACATACATCGTGCCAGAAAGGGACAACACAAAACGAAACAAGGACAATACTTCACCTTCACTCTTACCGCGCTGATGTTATTGCGGCGGCGCTAGCCCACCCTACCATGGAGTCCCGATGCCTTATTGTCCAGGGACTCCCCGAACGCCATTACGGCGGTTGCCTCCGGTGCCTTCGGTCCTCTTCTAGGACATCATCCGTCGCTCAACATCCCCTGAAAATAAAAAGCCTAGCACGCCATCTTGTGGCCCTCAGCTAATGTCATCAATAAGCTAACGCGCTGCTGACGTGGCAGAACATATGGACTTTATTAAAAATCAGAAAAAAAAACTTTACACAATCCAAAATTCTCAAATCGAGTAAAATAATTAAATAAATAAATTAAACAAAAATGAATAAATAAATAAATGATCGAACAAGCAAAAATTAATAAATAACAAAAAAAAGGAAATAAATGAATGTACAAAAATTAAGAAAAATTAAATCCTTACAAACCTAATAAATTTAAAAATGAAACTTAATTCTAAAATTGTTTAACTAAATTTAAAAGATTTTTTTTTTGTATTTTTATGTTTTTTAAATTTTTTTTGTATTTTTGTAATTTTTAAATTTTTTTTGTGTTTTTGTAATTTTTATAATTTATTTTGATGATTTCGATGTTTTTAAATGTTTTGTTTATTTTTGTATACTTCGAAATATATTGTTTGGTTTTTTTATGTTTTTTTTTTGTAAAAATCAATAAATGAAAAAAATTCACAAAAATTTTGATTTTCCCAGGAATATGGGGACAACGCCACGTTCCGAATTCCCAATATGAATTTTTAACCGCCCTCAATTTTCGGCGCACAAAAAAAACTACTTCAAAAAAAACGCGGATGGTAACCCTATTTCCCTAGAGCTCTAAGTAAATGCAGATTCCACACCCGATATCCCCACAAATGAAGGGCCCGCAATTCGGAAACGACTAGATGTCGCCCACTCCCCAATGGTACAACAAAAATGACGTACAGAATGAAAATATATGTGTACACAAAAACTGATTAAAATTTGATAAAAGAATTACCGAAATATAAATAAAAAAGCAAACTTAAATTTAAAAATATGCATGCACCATAAAAATTTAAAAAAAAATGCCACGCCAAAAAAATTTCACTATTAGTTGTTGTTGTTGCTGCAATTTTTGTTGTTGTTGTCTTTGTTTCGGCTCCGGTCCGGAACTCAAAAATTTCTCAAGAAATCCAAATCAATTTTTTTTTTTTTTGGAAAATACAAATATTTTTCGGACCACCCTAACCAATATATTTTGTACGCGGCTTTGAATCTTCTATGGCCGTTATTGGCCAAGGCCTCTAAATTTTTGTTGTTGCTGATATGCCCTTTTTGGCTGCAGCGGTCAAATATACGGTGCGTGAAGTTCGTAAGTACTGGCAATAAAAAGGGTTGGCGGCCACGACCTTCGGTTGACCGCCAAATGACTATGCTTCTTTGAATTTTCCTCCAATGTATTCTTGGCTTTTCGCTGACTCAGCCTTCGGATGCTTCAAGTTGCTTTTCCAAAAAACCGCAGAAAAAATTTCACAATTTTAAATCGGGGCACAAATTACTTGAAAAATGTATAAAAACCAGCACAACACTCCGCACAACTTGAAAACAATACTTTTCATTTCTCTCCAACTCGTCGCGTCGCCTTGAATTTTCTTACCACCAGCAAGAATTGATTTGGAGCTTAAAGTTTCTTCCCCAACCTTTCCAATCTCTCTTACCATTACGGAAACTTAAGCTCTACCACCAAAAACACATAAAAACTTCTAACTACTCCTCCTCTATACCTTCGTCATCAAAAACTTGCACAAAACACAAAACCCCGAAACGTCGGCAATCCCTGTTTCAAAAATTCAAAAATATTGCACCAATCCCAACGTAATATCCCAATCCTAAAGCACTATTCACATGAGCACGACCAACGAACGACGAATGAATGAAGAAAAGTGATTTTACATACGTTTGAAGCCTTATTTTCTTACAAATTCTCAACAAAACGATAAAAGTATAGTTTATGTTTGATTTTTGATGCATAAATTAACTTTTTAATCTCAATTGTTAATAAATTTGAGAAAACAAGTTTATTCGTCGCGAATAGAATTGTAGTTGATACGAATTGTCAAACTCTATTCGCGTTCCACACTCCATCCACACTCCCAACGAACAAAATATTCGCGCGCGTATAACCTCAAAAATCATTCTTGCTTTGAGTTTTGGTTGTTCATTCGCGACGAATTAAAAACTCTCATGTGAAAGAAATGTCAAAATCGACGAATATTCGTTCATTCGTTGGTCGTCGTTCGTGCTCATGTGAATAGTGCTTAACTCTGACTAGTCGCCATCTGTCGGCTAAACACATTTGGATGCACCTTAACACCATCCACTTTCATTCCACACTCTCTACATTCCACATTCATACAACTACAACCACCTTCATTCATAAAAAAAACTACAAATTATAACCCACTTACAATAACAAAAACAAACAAACCTAATTTCATCGTGGCGGACGTCGTCAATGTAAGTATTTTGTCTATGGTAATTTATGTTAATTTGTAATAAATAAATGTTTTTCGTGTCTAGTTTTTGTATCGTTTTGTCCAGTAAAGTTTGAAATGTAGTTAGGTATAAAAGATATTGTCAAAATCGTTTTATTTGTAAGAATATTTAATCAATTTAATTTCTTGGCAGATTCACTACGCTTTCGTGGAACACAGGGCTGCCGACCGGGAAGAAAATTAAGTCAAATTTTTCTGTTTGGTACTTTTTATTATTTTTCGTCTAAAATTCTAATTCTTAATTTTCATTTCAGCTACGATCGCAACAAAACACCAGATCTGGTGGAAGTTTCCGGCAACAACAGATCGGGTGGCAGATCGGTATTTGCCAACGTGGGGAAGAAACCCACGCCCTTAGCCGGGCATAACATTATTACCTTAAAATATATCACAGTGAGTAAAACTTTCCAAAAATTAATATAACTATAATCTAACTATGAGACCTAACAAAAAAAATATTGCACTTAGTATCAGTCTTAAATCCATCCATCCCATACATTCGTTACACATATCAATAAAAAAAAACGTCTTAACTATTTAAAAACTCTAGTAAATATTGCACTTTGGTTAATTATGGACTAATTGAAAATAAATTAAGGTAAAAAAAGTAAATACACAATATAAAAATATAAATATAAATATATATAAAATAAAACTCTGAAAAATATTGCACAAAAAAAATATCACAAAAAAACTTAGTCAAAATTTAAATCAGGTACTTGAATGAATGTTTGTCAACGTAAATAAATAAATAAAAAGATCTATTAAATATTGCACGAAAATTATAGTCAGAAAATTATTAGTCAGAATTTTTATAAATCAAGTACTTGAATGTTAATAAATAAATAAATAAATAAATAAATAAATAAATAGTAAGTAAATAAAAAGCTCTATAATTAACCAAAGTCCATCTTACTACCTAATATTGCACATCTAAAATCACTTTCAAATTTAATTACTTCTCGTGAAATCGTCACTGTTAAAGTCGAGTCAAGTCAGTCGGAAGCAGGGTTTTGCCTATGTTTCGGGAACTTAAACTCTATATCACAGTTTCTACTATCACTATTGCTTAAAGTCCTTTGCATGGAAAACTCCTAACTTCTTTCCTGCGAGATTTTCGATCTCGTATAAGTTTTTCCCTACCGCTTGCACTATCCGACACTTTAAAAATTTCGGGCAAAGCTTAGCAGACAAATATTTAGACGAATCACTCAACACAAAATTTCGTCGAAAGACTTCTTGTCCAGGAATAAATCGGACGTTACGTGTTCGGACATTGTATGATTTTGCACCTTTTTCTTGTGCCGTCAATATATTTTGCTTTATCTTGTCCCTTATACACTGCAGTCGTAATTGTCTCGGAAGAGTCAGCAGTTCACCGTCGTTCATCGCATTCAACTTTTGGACGAGCTCGTAACTCTTACCGTGCGTCATCATATTTACTCCAAAAAGGGCAAAGTATGGTGACACACCGGTCGAAGAGTGTACGGAGCTCCTCAGCGCACATGCGATATCACTGAGGTGAATATCCCAGGCGCGCTGATCGTCCTTCAAGTATGAACGGATTGCAGAAAGAAGTGTCCTGTTCACTCTTTCCGAGGCATTAGACTGCGGAGAATAATTCGCAGTGCGAAAATGCCTAATCCCATAATTGTCAAGAAAGTTCTGAAACTCTTTGGCAACGAATTGCTTGCCATTGTCAGAATGAATTATCTGTGGGACTCCGTATGCGTCAAATATTTCATTTTTCAAAAACTTAATTACACTTACAGAATTAGCTGAACGCAACGGTTTTAGGAACACAAACTTGGACAATTGATCTAAGACAACAAAAACATACGCATTACCCGTTTTGGACCTGGGATACGGTCCCAAAAAGTCAATATATAATTTTTGGAAGGGCAAATCGACGACAAAATTATTACAAATAGGAGGACGAAGGACTTGATTAGACGACTTATTTTGTTTACACGTATCACACTGAGCTATAAAATTCTTGATCTGCACCGTCATATTCGGCCAATAAAAATGCTGTCTAATGCGGTGTAATGTTTTAGCGATGCCTCCATGGGCTGCTTGAGGAGGCTCGTGAGCCGACTTAATGACTTCTTCAGTCAATCCCGACGGTATCCACAACCGCCAGGTGTGGTCTACTAAAGTTAAATCGCCGTCAATAGGAAGTGCTCGTTTGTAAACAAAGTCGTCCTCAATTTTTAAATCCGGAAGTTCCTTCGTATTATTTTTAATAGTTTCAATTAAAGTCAAGTATTCTTCAGATTGGAATTCATCCGAGTCAAGGTCAAAAATAGTGGCTACTTCAGCCAACTCAACACTTTCTAGATGTGCCCGAGAAAGGGTGTCTGGCACGACGTTAAGTGAGCCTTTTCGATGCTCTATGTCGAAGGTATAACTTTGGAGTTCTAAACTCCAACGAGCAAGACGACCGTTAAGGTCTTTCATATTCATGAGCCATTTAAGGCTCGAATGGTCAGTGATTATTGTAAAGGCCATACCTTCGACATAGGGCCTGAACTTTTTCACCGCCATAACCGCAGCCATACACTCTTTCTCGGTCACAGTGTAATTTCGTTGGCATGCGTTTAATTTTTGAGAAAAATAGGAAATTGGAAATTCCTCGTCCTTATCGTTTCTTTGAAACAAAACAGCTCCAATACCTGACTCGGAAGCGTCACATTGAATATAAAACCGCCTCGCGAAGTCAGGTCTCACCAGCACCGGACTTGAAACAAGAGCCTTCTTGAGAGCTTCAAACGCGTCTAATGCCTCTTCGGTCATGCGAAACTTCTCGTTTCTCTTCTTCAGGGTATCGGTCAAAGGTGCAGTTAAGGAAGAAAAATCTCGAATAAAACGCCTATACCACCCTGCCAGACCAAGCAACCGACGTACTTGCCTCGGGTTCTTCGGCACTGGAAAATCCACCACCGCTTCCACCTTAGCCGGATCCGTCTTGACCATCCCACCACCAACGATGAAACCCAAATACTTAAGCTCCTTGAAGCAGAATTTGGATTTCTTCACGTTGATGGTGAGATTCGCTTTCCTTAAGCATTCGGCTACTTCCTCTAACAGCGCAATATGGGTCTCGAAATCCGGACTCATGATGAGCAAGTCATCCAGATAGACAAAAACACGTTCCCTGAGTCGTGCAGGAATCACCTTGTCCATCAAACGGCATAACCGCTGGGCTGCATTACACAATCCAAACGGCATAACCTTAAAATGGTACAAGGGTCTCCCCGGTACCGCAAACGCAGTCTTTTCCCTACTCTCCCGCTCCAACGGTATCTGCCAAAATGCTTCCTTGAGATCGACACTACTAATAAAGTAGGTGTCTTGTAGACGACTGAGAAGCCCCTCGATATGAGGAAGTGGGTTTGCGTCCTTTTTGCTCAACGCGTTGACCTTACGCGAATCCAGACAGAAACGATACTTAATAGTACCGTCTATGGCTGGTTTCTTGATAAGAACAACAGGCGAGCACCAAGGACTTTCACTTTCCTCTATAACGCCGAGCTCCAACATTCGGTCTATCTCTTGGTACAAATGGGCCTGCACCGCCGGAGAGACAGGATAGTGACGTTGCTTGACAGGGATCGCATCTCCGGTATCGATGACATGTTCCATCAGAGACGTCTTACCGAGACCGTGACGTTCATAATCTAAAAATTTCCCCTTAACCGCCTCCAACCTCGCCTTCTGAAGAGGAGAAAGTTGATGAGCGTCTAGCATGTCTGCAGGCGTATCAATTACATCGATCGAGCTTATTACGTTAGGAGCGATCTGAAACGCTCGCCAGAAATCGACTCCCAAGTACAACTCCTGCTCCAAGCCAGGCACTAAGTAAAAGGTGACCTCGCGGGACAGGTCTTTATATATAACTGACGTTCTAACAACCCCAACAATGGCTTGGCTTTTGCCATCCGCCGTTTTGACACCGGACTTATACGGCTTTACCGTCAACTTCAAAGCGTCGGATAGCGCTAAACAATTTTTCCCTAGAATACTGACACTGGCCCCACTGTCTAACAATCCTAAAATGTCCCTATCCTTAATCCTAACTTTGGCATATGGCCTGGGGTCCGTGTCAGTATCTACTATCGTCGATAAGATACTTTTTCGTGTTTCTCTTCTTAACCTATAGCGTTGCCTTGTCTTTAAAATTCGTTTGGATACTTCTACACTATTTACTTTAAAAATTCTATCCCTAGCTTCTTTATATTCCCGTATCCTAACATGCAAAGGCTTAAAACATCTTACACTCGACTTATTTCCCGTATTTCTATCCTCTTTTTCCTCTCTTGCTAAAATTTTAACGTTTTTCCCTAGTTCTTTTCTAGGTTCCTTGGGTTTGCTTGGGGATTCGTTTGAGAACGCGGCTCCCCCAACGACGTCGCGTTCCTTGGACGGTTTCCCGCCCTACAGTTGGAACAATTCGGACTTATCACCCCTTCCTGTCCACACCTATAGCAAAAAATGTTGCGAGTGGTCGAGGGACAGTCCATGAACGAGTGACCCGGAGACTTGCAGTTCCAGCACGTTAGTTTGCTCGGGTCATAACTTCTCGTCCTCTGATTTGGATGCTGAACGGCCGCAACATCTGCTTCTTGGAAATCTGGCTGCTCATCCCAGTACTCAACCTCGTTGGCATGCATACGAGCTGGTGGTCTACTTGGCCTCGGACCATCTCTTTCTCGAATAGCAAACATGCTTTCGACGTCGCGGCACGCCTCTCTCAACTGATCCATCGACCAGATCGCCTGCGGGTAAACCAAACGTCGTGTGCGTTCATTCAGGTTCCGCTTCAGCACCCGAACGAGCTCCGCCTCTGGCATCGGCATCCTGAGCTGAGATCTTAGCTTACTGATCGCTGAAAAGAACGTATCGGCCGATTCCCACGGCCCTTGTTGACGATCCATGATGTCGCGCATGATTTCCAGATCGGACCTCGCATTCCGGAACTTGCGCATCAACCCATCACGGAGCGTATACCAGTCTGGATTATGGTAATCCTTCTGGAATCTCCAGTACCACTCATAGGCGTCTCCGGACAGCAGCAGGTGGAAATCGCGCAAGATCTCAGCCCAGGGACACGCATAATGACTTTGGAGCGTCTCCAACCTAAACACGAAGTCTTCCACGGTAAGTACTTCCGCTACGCCGTTGAATTTCAAACCCCACTTATCTATCTTTATAGGTCGCCGACTTCCTTCCTCGTACGCCCAAGGTGATTGCCGATCCCATTGACCTGGCGGATAACCCGGGTGCTGAGCGAAATCTCTTGTCTGGTGTTGGTACTGGGATGAAACATGGCCTCTTTCGGCTGGACGACTAGGACCAGGCTCGCGACTATCTCGCCAAGTCTCCTCGCTCCGTCCATCTTTCGGCGGCTGGATGGCTTCTGGAACCCGTTGTGGGACTGCACCGGGAGGTCTTAGCGAAGCTTCGGCCGACTGCCTCGGAGGATCCCTTAAAACTCCAATTGGATGTTCCTGCCCACGCGTTCTTTCAAGTTGGCTGTTCTGGTCGCGACGATGCTCTTCTCGATCCCGTTCAACTCGAGGTCTGGGAGAGCGTAGTTCGATGGGTGGTTCCGGCCGTACAGTTCGGTTTATGTCACCCATAAACTGCACGAAACCTCTTCGGATCTCCTCTTTGAGAGACGCCGAAATCTCTTCCTTCATTGAGCCAACGTAGCTGTCGTACGCCTCCACCAATCAAGAAACAAAAATATTAAAAAAACACTAACACTAACTATCAAAAAAACTAAACCTAAACCCTTCACCAATTAAGCAATTAAACTTATAACTACAAAGGAAAATACTAACACTACACTATGACCAAAAAACTGTACCTAAACCTTCACCAATTTACTAAACTAAATGTATTAACAAAAAAACAAAATAACGATATGCTCAAAAAAAAACTATGGCTAACAAAAACTAACAACTATACCCACAACCAAACTATGCTAACGACTATTCAAATTAAACTCACTATCAACTTTGAAAAGTAGTACAACAATCTAATGGATTTTATCTTTTTGAAGAACTGACTCAATTAATAACTTCAAAACCAAATCTAGCACTATCAAAACACTCAACTCAACCTATGCTGTATTCTCTTTTCCAGGCACTACCTTTGGTGATGATCAGTGCGACTGCGATGAAATAATCGGAATCTCTAGTTGCAAGAAGATGGCCTTTCCAAGCAAGACGAGATGTTGTTTCGAAATATTATTATTGTATTGAAGACTATATGTAAACAAAAATTATTATTTAAAGTTTATCTGGATTATGTTGGACATTGTATTTAAATGTATCTTATCTAGCTATGTATGATTGATATCGGTATGTTTTAACGGATAATAAAGAAAATGGTTTTCTGTGTGTTTCATTCATTAAGGTCGGGGATGTGAGCGTCGGCTATCCTCGAAGATTTCAGGTTGTTGACGATGTGAGGCTATTCCGGAGACAACCTCTGTCCAAGGTTCCATAAGAGTGAAGGTAAGTAAACATGAAGTAACGACATAAATACAAACACAAAGGGGTAAGTACACACTGGCTGCTGACTACCGGAGCTGCAGTGAGGCGTCGCAATTGACGTGGCATACTCAGGAGTTATCCTCGCCAAGACATACGTCTCACTACAGGTCCTGCAGACAGAGCAGTGTGCGGGTAAACCACGGTCGTCATGAGGCGTCGTCGCGATTGATCGGACATTCTCAGGAGCGATTCCGATCAAGACTTACGACATCCCAGTGACGACAGTGGTTTCGAAACAGAATTGAGAGCCATCACCATCGCGAAGTCGGTATTTCAGCCGCAGTTCAACGGTTCGTAGAGAACCTTCCGTTAGAAGACATGCTGAGATCCGACTCGCTATGGTGATACACAACAAGAAAACAAGGTAAATTTTCGGTCAGGAAGCTATCATCAATCAGGACGTCGCGAATAAAGGGCATTATCACCACCACCCAAATTATGACTTACGCCCTGATTGGTGACACTGCAAGGCCGATCATTTTGAACAAAAAAAAACATTTTGATTAGAAACCGATTTTTGAAAAACAAAATTTTAATGATTATACAATGAAAATGGATGAATAAATATTGAAGATAAAAAAGAAAAAAAAAAGGTTGTTTGATGAAAAATTAAGGAAACTAAAAGAAACTAAAATTTCGAATTTAGAATTTCGAAGTCTTTCGCTAAAAGGTGTCGGAATGTTAGCGGAAATGTTTCGGCGTTGAATGACAACGCTTTTAGACTTCTCTAAAAATGTCATAAGACCCTAGGGGCCTTGAAATACGTTGGGCGCCATTTTGTTGCCGGCTCGGTTCCTGATGACTTGAATGTCATCGGGGAATAACCCCAGCCATCCGTCTGGGTCCGCGGCACGCTAGCGACACGCGGCTAAGCTCGTCGGAATAGGGAGGGATCTTGGTCCCAGACGGACAGGAACCGGCACACAAAAAAACATACATCGTGCCAGAAAGGGACAACACAAAACGAAACAAGGACAATACTTCACCTTCACTCTTACCGCGCTGATGTTATTGCGGCGGCGCTAGCCCACCCTACCATGGAGTCCCGATGCCTTATTGTCCAGGGACTCCCCGAACGCCATTACGGCGGTTGCCTCCGGTGCCTTCGGTCCTCTTCTAGGACATCATCCGTCGCTCAACATCCCCTGAAAATAAAAAGCCTAGCACGCCATCTTGTGGCCCTCAGCTAATGTCATCAATAAGCTAACGCGCTGCTGACGTGGCAGAACATATGGACTTTATTAAAAATCAGAAAAAAAAACTTTACACAATCCAAAATTCTCAAATCGAGTAAAATAATTAAATAAATAAATTAAACAAAAATGAATAAATAAATAAATGATCGAACAAGCAAAAATTAATAAATAACAAAAAAAAGGAAATAAATGAATGTACAAAAATTAAGAAAAATTAAATCCTTACAAACCTAATAAATTTAAAAATGAAACTTAATTCTAAAATTGTTTAACTAAATTTAAAAGATTTTTTTTTTGTATTTTTATGTTTTTTAAATTTTTTTTGTATTTTTGTAATTTTTAAATTTTTTTTTGTGTTTTTGTAATTTTTATAATTTTTTTGATGATTTCGATGTTTTTAAATGTTTTGTTTATTTTTGTATACTTCGAAATATATTGTTTGGTTTTTTTATGTTTTTTTTTGTAAAAATCAATAAATGAAAAAAATTCACAAAAATTTTGATTTTCCCAGGAATATGGGGACAACGCCACGTTCCGAATTCCCAATATGAATTTTTAACCGCCCTCAATTTTCGGCGCACAAAAAAAACTACTTCAAAAAAACGCGGATGGTAACCCTATTTCCCTAGAGCTCTAAGTAAATGCAGATTCCACACCCGATATCCCCACAAATGAAGGGCCCGCAATTCGGAAACGACTAGATGTCGCCCACTCCCCAATGGTACAACAAAAATGACGTACAGAATGAAAATATATGTGTACACAAAAACTGATTAAAATTTGATAAAAGAATTACCGAAATATAAATAAAAAAGCAAACTTAAATTTAAAAATATGCATGCACCATAAAAATTAAAAAAAAAATGCCACGCCAAAAAAATTTCACTATTAGTTGTTGTTGTTGCTGCAATTTTTGTTGTTGTTGTCTTTGTTTCGGCTCCGGTCCGGAACTCAAAAATTTCTCAAGAAATCCAAATCAATTTTTTTTTTTTTGGAAAATACAAATATTTTTCGGACCACCCTAACCAATATATTTGGTACGCGGCTTTGAATCTTCTATGGCCGTTATTGGCCAAGGCCTCTAAATTTTTGTTGTTGCTGATATGCCCTTTTTGGCTGCAGCGGTCAAATATACGGTGCGTGAAGTTCGTAAGTACTGGCAATAAAAAGGGTTGGCGGCCACGACCTTCGGTTGACCGCCAAATGACTATGCTTCTTTGAATTTTCCTCCAATGTATTCTTGGCTTTTCGCTGACTCAGCCTTCGGATGCTTCAAGTTGCTTTTCCAAAAAACCGCAGAAAAAATTTCACAATTTTAAATCGGGGCACAAATTACTTGAAAAATGTATAAAAACCAGCACAACACTCCGCACAACTTGAAAACAATACTTTTCATTTCTCTCCAACTCGTCGCGTCGCCTTGAATTTTCTTACCACCAGCAAGAATTGATTTGGAGCTTAAAGTTTCTTCCCCAACCTTTCCAATCTCTCTTACCATTACGGAAACTTAAGCTCTACCACCAAAAACACATAAAAACTTCTAACTACTCCTCCTCTATACCTTCGTCATCAAAAACTTGCACAAAACACAAAACCCCGAAACGTAGGCAATCCCTGTTTCAAAAATTCAAAAATATTGCACCAATCCCAACGTAATATCCCAATCCTAACTCTGACTAGTCGCCATCTGTCGGCTAAACACATTTGGATGCACCTTAACACCATCCACTTTCATTCCACACTCTCTACATTCCACATTCATACAACTACAACCACCTTCATTCATAAAAAAAACTACAAATTATAACCCACTTACAATAACAAAAACAAACAAACCTAATTTCATCGTGGCGGACGTCGTCAATGTAAGTATTTTGTCTATGGTAATTTATGTTAATTTGTAATAAATAAATGTTTTTCGTGTCTAGTTTTTGTATCGTTTTGTCCAGTAAAGTTTGAAATGTAGTTAGGTATAAAAGATATTGTCAAAATCGTTTTATTTGTAAGAATATTTAATCAATTTAATTTCTTGGCAGATTCACTACGCTTTCGTGGAACACAGGGCTGCCGACCGGGAAGAAAATTAAGTCAAATTTTTCTGTTTGGTACTTTTTATTATTTTTCGTCTAAAATTCTAATTCTTAATTTTCATTTCAGCTACGATCGCAACAATCTACTTTGCTAACAGCCCTATTCTGGTGACCTCTCAAAAAATAAAGACCTCTCAATTCGGGGTGAATTTGATTTTGAGACTTTTTTGGTATTCTGGCGAAAACCTCTCAACTTGTTAGCATCTCAAAATCTTTAAAATTGAGATCTGCTCTTTGGCACATCACAACTGCGTTTGTTTTTTTTTATACAAAGAAGAAGGCAAAATATGGACATGTTCATTTTAATACATCTCTTGGAAGAGAATGAAAAGTAAGAATTTTATTATTTTATAGAAATGGAATTATGTTTTTATTTTTTAATTAACTAATTTTTAAGATTGGAGCGGAGGAGAATGCTCAAAAAATTGAGAGAAATTAATGATCCATTTCTCTTCAAGAGGAAACATTCACAAAATTTTTTCGGCTGCCCAAAACTTTGTGCTGGGACTTTATTCATGACCTAGAGCAGCACGACGAACAACCATCTCCTTTGCCATTTGTCATTCGAGTATGTACGAGTATCATATTTTATCTTTTATTTTTTTGTTTTATTATTTTGTTCTTCTATAAAAGTTTATTTCAGTTCTTTATTTTCTTTCCCATGGCTCCTACCTTGTTGTGCGTTTACTTTTTTGAGTGCCTAATATAATTTATAAAAATATTAATGGAAATACAAATTATTGAACGTTTTATTTAATTTCTTACCGATCGACTCCATAGTTTTCTTTATTTTGTTTTAAAACTGTATTTCCCACTTATATGTTGCTGTTTTGAATTCTTTTTCATTTTAATTAGAAAACAGTCCTGCCAAAACAAAAAAAATGTACCTACCTTCCTGTGGTGAATTTTTTTGAGAGGTTTCTTAAGACCGAATTTGCAGAATACGAATTTGAGATCACCTAACAAAAAACCTCTCAAAAAATTAGTCTTAAAAAATTGAGACTTGAGACCCTCTCAGCGCCAGAATAGGGCTGTAAATCTCTTGATGAGTGCAGCGGAAACAAGCACATAAGATTAATTTAGGATACACAATTTAATTTAATTAAATTTTCTTCAAAGAAACGCAACGGAAAGCTATATACAGCTATACATTATTTATAACAGGTAGTATAGGTAAACAAAATTGTCCTTGTGGAAAAAGTGGAGAATCAGAGCTCTTCGCGACAGCAAAAGAGATGACGAAACTGATTTGGATGTTGTTGTAGAAGTCTGCAGAAGCATCAACAACCACTCCTCCTCCAGCCGGTACGACCTTTTAAAAGTCTGTAGTATTATCTACACATACTTCAAAAGTACAAAAAAAGGATTGAAAATTATATTTTATCTAAAATAAATGTGATGTTTTATAAAATTGAACTTTGGTAGATTTTTCTTTGAATTGGTAGATTTTAGAAAATATTGTGGTAGAAATGTTTTTCGGAGAACGGCAACCGTGATGCTTCCGTTTGGAGTCACGTTACGTACGAAACGTGAGGTCGAAGCGTCATTGTGATAGCAAGCATTGAATTCCTATAGCTGAACTCGTAAACGTCAGGCGAAGCCGAAGCTGAAGCGCCTTTGTGATTTAGCCTTAAATTGAAAAGTCAAGTCAGAATGCAAACGAGGAGAGAACAAAAAAAGGTGCGTTCAAGTGGAAGGATTCTACTCTCCACTTGTAATTTCAATGGCATTTATTTTTAAAATCTTCACGAAAACACGAGTTTTCCCATGCAAATTTATTGACAGTCAAACCAATAAAAACAAAAAAAAAAGTAAAAGCATTCAGCACTCTTTAATTCATTTAAGTAGATTGACATTTGACAGTCTGCTTGTAGAATTTTTCACGACAAGACGTGTCAGGTGATGAGTTGAAAATGCAAAAAAAATGGTTCAGATCAATCTGATAATCCAAACAAAAACACCAGCCTTGTATATTTGGATTCATTTGCAAAGTTTCTCTACAAAAAAAATATGACTGGCAGCACTTTCAATCGGTGTATTTTGCAAAAACAAAAAAAAGAAAAGAAACAGTTCAGCAGAAATTTCAGGCAGAGCCAGACATAGTGAACGTTTGTGCGGTGTGGAGCGATAAAAGTTTTTTCCAAGTGCACGAAGTTTAGTTTTTTTTTTTAAACTCGTGGTTTGTGAATTTGATTTTGTTGTGAAATTTTACAAAAATATTTCATTCGATCGAAAATAATAAAAATTGCAATGTCTTTAGTCAGGATTTCATCCAGCAAGTTGCTTGAGGCACAGGTAAGATATCATAAAGCCCATAAATTTCATATCCATTCAAATTGGATTTGCTTGCAAAAAAATGTGAAGTAAGGTTAAATTCTATTTAAATGAATGCTAATCCTTGGCCCGCTCTTATGAACTTTTTTCATGGAAGTTGAAGCTCCAAGCGACCATGACAACGGCAACGACATGTGGTTCGTAGTTGAATGCGTTGGTTCTGTGTAAACGTGGAATTAATTCCCATGCTTTGCAAAATCGAAAGAAAAAACACCTCATGTCAATTCTCCGTAGCTTTTAAGTGAAATCCAAGAAAAAATAGCTATGGCAGCTTGCTTCAAAGATTATAAGAAGTTTTTTTCGGTGCTTATGTAATATCTCAAACAATCACGGGTGTCTGATAACGTTATGTAAAAAGTTCTTAACCAATTGGGTAAATGAAGAGTGTGCCAAATTCTACTACCTGTAAGAAGTCAGGTTTCGAAATCCAAGAAACCTATTTATACGATTATCAAGACATTACTCATCTTCATCACTTTTTATGTCTAAGAACATGGTTCAGTAAACAACATGCATCATAATGTCTTCAATTTTACCTAAGTGAAAACTGAAACTGCTATCTATCGATTTTTCATAAGATCCATGAAAAATTTCAGTGTTATGTAATCAAGGCAGAAGAAAATGCATTCAGAAATAGTAAATCTCTCTTTCTCTCTCTCTGGAGTTAGTCGGCAAACCCCTGAGTAATTTTCCATTCCAAATAGAAGTAGAACCAGGTTTTTGTAAGCTTATAGGTTTAAGACTTTAGAGTTTGGCACCTAGGTACACATGTATGCATGTGTGTATCAAGAACCTCGACCGCTTGTGTTCTCTCGCGTTTACTCGTAAGATTCTCTTTATTTGGCCAGCTTCCAAAAATGTTAAATGGTATTTTTATTTTGGGAAAATAATTCTAAAAAACAAAAACACTTTTCTAGTCGATGGCGATGGAAGAAAAATTGTTTATCTGTTGGGTTTTTTCTATACGGCGAACTGCATTGACTTTGGGGTTTTGAGGAGGCTCGATATGAAAACAAATACACACCCTCTGCCTAATTAGTGGTACGGACGGAATGGACTTACGTAAATGTATTGATTTTGTTTTACTGTTAAGAGGTTTTCGCATAGTCACATTTGTTTTGCTTTTTGTTTTTTTCTTCGAGAAATAAACAGACCTGTTAAATATTAATTGATTCGATGACGGTGATATGGTTTGTGGCTTGTAAGTGGGCAGCAGGTATTTTGTGATACTTTTGTTTGTTAAGAAAGTATAATCTTGTTATCATTTCGTTTGATTGCTTAATCCTTCGGCTTTACAATCAATCGTTTGTTGCGATTACTGAAATAAGGAAGCAAGGCCATAGAAACGCCACGACTGTAGAATTCTAAAGTTGAAGATGACATACTTACTTACTTTACTTATCCGGCTCACAATCCATGAAGGATCTCAGCCTGAGATACTGCAGCCTTCCATCGTGATCGTGAACGGTCTCTCGTATGCACTCTCCAGTCGCCGAAACTAAGCGCTCTGGCATCCGCAGTCATTTGGTCCTTGTACCGTAGGTTCGGTCTTCCTTGTCGTCTCGAACCTGGGGGCTGGGATGAGAAGATTTTCTTAGCTGGAGCGTTGTCGTCCAATCGCTCGATGTGGCCGAGCCAATGTAGTCGTCTTTTCTTGGCCTTCTGGACTACATCCACATCTTGGAACAGCTCATACAGTTCTCGGTTGTACCTTCTTCTCCATTCGCCATCGTCGCATACGGGACCGAAAATCCGCCGAAGAATTTTTCTTTCGAAAGTGCCCAGTATCAATTCCCCTTTTTTACTTATCGTCCAGCACTCGGCGCGCGCCGTAGAGTAGGACTGGCAAAATCAAAGTTTTGTATAGCAGACAGTTTGTCTTTCGAGTGAGGAGTTTTGAACCCAAATTGTTTGGCCAAACCTAAGCAGCAGCGATTCGCTAGGGTAATTCTTCTTCGGATCTCCACTAAGGTGTCGTTTGTGGGATTGATGTTTGTTCCAAGGTAGGTGAACTCCTTAACTACCTCGAAATTGTTGCTACCAACAGTGACGTTTTGTCCTAGGCGGTGTTTGTTGATAGCATGTTCTTTGTTTTGTCCTCATTAATTTCAAGACCAACGAGTTTTGACTGTTCTTCAATCGTTGTGAAGGCCTCAAGCACAGCTCTCTTGGATCGACCGATGATGTCTATGTCGTCCGCATAGCCTAGGACAGGAGCTGGGTGGATTTGTTGAAGATAGCGTTTTCCGTGCTCACACCTGCCTTGCGCACTATCTGCCCCAGGACTATGTTGAAGAAGTCACATGACAACGCATCTCATTGTCTAAACCCTGCGCATGTTTGAAATAACTCGGATGAGCTGTTACCCATTTGCACACTGCACTGCGTATTGTTTAGCGTCATGCGGCACAGCTGGATCAGTTTGTTCGGGATCGCGAATTCAGACATCGCCATCATGAGCTCTTGGCGGTGGATGCTATCATAAGCAGCTTTAAAGTCGATGAAAAGATGGTGGGTTTCGACTTGAAATTCGTTGGTCTTTGCCAGGATCTGCCTCAGTGTGAATATTTGGTCTATCATTGTTCTGCCTGGCCTAAAGCCACACTGGTACGTGCCGATTTTTGTGTTGCAGAAAGGTTTAAGACGCTCACACAATACGTTGTATAGGATTTTGTATGCAACATTAAGCAGGGATATGCCACGGTAGTTTTTGCATGACATCGGATCACCTTTTTTGTAGATTGGGCATATGGAGCTTATCAACCAGTCAGTGGGCATGCATTCTTCCTCCCACACTTTGGTGATGACCTGGTGCATGCGGTTCATCAAAACACCTCCTCCATATTTAAAGAGTTCCGCAGGTATGCCATCCGACCCGGCGCGGACTTGTTATTTTTTAGCTTTTGGATGGCTCTTTCTACCTCTGAACCCTAGACTATCACTAAATAAAATAGAGTGGCGCGACAGCTCTTGAAGAGCCAAGGCCTAAGTGGCTTACTTTCATCAACAATTCTCTGAGTGCGTGTGAAGAATTGAGGGGACCTACAATTTAACGCCGATTCCGAACGGGAAATTTGAGAAGCACTTTTTCATGACAGATTGATACTCTTAGAAGTTTTGTCAGTTCTTCGCAAGAGGCAGTACCCGTGAAAGATGAAATAACGGGTGTTTCTTTTTTTTCGAGGTATAGAACTTTAAGTTGGCATTACTTTTCAAGACGGCGACCGATTTAACAGCTGTCAAGTGATTTTTTCTCAATTTGGTTTGGCAATTCATCATGAATAGACTCACGCCTGAACAACGCTTGCAAATTGTGCAATTTTATTTCGAAAATAATGGTTCTGTGCGGAATACGTATCGCGCACTACGTCCATTTTATCGTCGACAAAATCCTCCATCACATCAGTTAATGCGATTAACCATGGAACGTTTTCGCACCACGTTTACTCTAATTGATAACTCGCATCCCCAGAGACGCCGTACGGTGCGTACAAAAGAAGCTATTGCTACTGTAGAGCGTAGCATTGAGGAAGACCTGAATGAGTCCATCCGCCATCGAGCACTGGAATTGGATCTGTGTCCATCCACTTTATGGAAGATTTTGCGGAAGGATCGTGGTTTGCGTGCTTACAAAATCCAACTCGTGCAAGAATTGAAGCCAAACGATCATCAAGCAAGGCCCAAGGTCGAATGGGCCCAAAACCAGATGGCCGTTGTTCCCGATTTTCATAAGCGAATTTTGTTTAGCGATGATGCGCACTTCTGGTTGAATGGCTACGTCAACAAACAAAACTGCCGCATTTGGAGTGAAGCTAATCCTCAAGTGTATGTCGAAACACCGTTACATCCAGAAAAACTGACTGTTTGGTGCGCTTTATGGGCTGGTGGAATCATTGGTCCATACTTCTTCAAAAACGATGATGGCCACAACGTTACAGTCAATGGTGTATAGAGCCATGATTACTAACTTTTTCATTCATGAATTGAACAATCATGATGTCTGGGAGCTGTGGTTCCAACAAGACGGCGCAACATGTCACACAGCTCGTGCCACAATCGATTTATTGAAAGGTTTGGTGACCGCCTAATTTCACGTTTTGGACCAGTGAAGAATTGGCCTCCAGGATCTTGTGATTTATCACCGCTAGACTTTTTTCTGTGGGGTTATGTGAAGTCATTGGTCTATATACGGCCACAAACGTTGGAAAAAGTCAGGACTACATCCGAGCCAGCCGTGGCAGTCATATGCCAGAAATCAATTTAAGGTTCTATACCTCTAAAAAAACATCCTTTTAAAACTTTAGGGATACGAGTAGGACTCGAACCCACAACGTTTTGCTTAGCAGCCTACGCACATAACCACTAAGCCACGGACACTATTATTAAGACCTGTTTTATAAATTTAATTAAATATGTAGGTTCATTTTAAATAAACTTTTAATTGTTTATAAATTCAAAGTCCAACTCGTTAAGCCTTTCTTTATAACACAACGTAACCATTCATTGTGGCGCCGCCGTTTCTTTACGACGTCAGATGATCTAGTTTCAATTGATTAATTCACGCTTTGCGACAAAATTATATTGATGCTACTGCTCGGTAACTAGACTATCGACAACCTTAACCGCTGATGGGAAAAACGATAACAAATACACGAATGATTTACAATTGCAATTAAAATACAAATTTAATCGATGATGAAGTAGAAAAAAACGACGAATTTGGTTAAGGTGAAGGTTTGTTTATTGAATGTTATAATCATTTGCACGAAGTTCGTGATATCGTTGGAACTATAATGCATGAAAATGCATTTTAGACTTTGAATGGAAAAGTGCTCATATTATACTTCAAAGCTGGTTTTAAGTTGTTATTTAATCAACTGTGCGGGTTGTGTGCTATTTTCTGTCTTATGGAGTTCATTTAATTACAAAATTTGGTTCCAAAATTAGCAGCAATTGTTAAAAATAAGTATATTTAATTTTCCGGTTCTAAAACGTATTATAAAGGGTGTTTTTTTAGAGGTATAGAACTTTAAATTGCAATAAAACAACGATGGAATATTCGATTGACATGATTTTTTATTTATTCGAAAGTTAATCCTGTGGCATTACATTTTAAATATGATTTCTGGCATATGACTGCCACGGCTGGCTCGGATGTAGTCCAATCTGGACGTCCAATTTTCGATGACTTTTTGCGAATGTTGTCTTCAAAATGGTCAAGCGTTTGTGGCTTATCCGCATAGACCAATGACTTTACATAACCCCACAGAAAATAGTCTAGCGGTGTTAAATCACAAGATCTTGGAGACCAATTCCCAGGTCCAAAACGTGAAATTAGGCGGTCACCAAACGTGTCTTTCAATGAATCGATTGTGGCAAGAGCTGTGTGACATGTTACACCGTCTTGTTGGAACCGCAGCTCCTGGACATCATGATTGTTCAATTCAGGAATGAAAAAGTTAGTAATCATGGCTCTATACCGATCACCATTGACTGTAACGTTGTGGCCATCATCGTTTTTGAAGAAGTACGGCCACAATGATTCCACCAGCCCATAAAGCGCACCAAACAGTCAGTTTTTCTGGGTGTAACGGTGTTTCGACATACACTTGAGGATTAGCTTCACTCCAAATGCGGCAGTTTTGTTTGTTGACGTAGCCATTCAACCAGAAGTGCGCTTCGTCGCTAAACAAAATTCCTGTGCTCGATGGCGGATGGACTCATTTGGAGCATCCTCAATGCTACGCTCTACAGTAGCAATAGCTTCTTCTGTACGCACCCGTACGGCGCGGTGTCTCTGGGGATGCGAGTTATCAATTAGAGTAAACGTGGTGCGAAAACGTTCCACGGTTAATTGAATTAACTGCTCTGATGGACGATTTTGTCGACGATAAAATGGACGTAGTGCGCGATACGTATTCCGCACAGAACCATTATTTTCTTAATAAAATTGCACAATTTGCAAGCGTTGTTCAGGTGTGAGTCTATTCATGATGAATTGCCAAACCAAACTGAGAATAAGTCACTTGACAGCTGTTAAATCGGTCGCCGTCTTGAAAATTAATGCCAACTTAAAGTTCTATACCTCGAAAAAAAACACCTTTTATTATTATTTTAACGGTGTATTGTGACAAAAAATCAAATGTGATTTCGAGTTTTTTTTTTTCGTAGGGTAAAATTATCCTATCAAGAATGAGCATTCTCCAGAAGTGTAGTTGCGTCTTTTATTAAATCGGAATATTAGAGAGCTAAGATGACGAACGTCCAATTATTATCATCTTAAGTTGCGCCAAGGGGACAAGAATGAACTGAACAATGAAGCAATTAATACTTTTTTCCGCTCTTTGATTGTACCGTCAATTAATTAAAAAAATGTGTTTTCCTATTCATAGTTGGTTCGAAGAACATCTGCAGTATACAAACACAAGCGGTCAATAGAATAGACTCACCATTTACAATAAATAGGAGCTATTTTTTCTTCAAAATATTTACTTACCTATTTTTTTTTTTTGTATTCAGAAAATGTCAAATCGACACTAATAATTACCGTAAACTTGAAATGTTTCTTAGGTTAGGTTAGGTTAAGTGGGCTGACAGTGGGTGTTAAAACACGGCCAGATTTTTCTTGTAGTGCCGCAGGTGTGAAGAAGATTCCACCTTTCATTGGCCGTAACAGTTATTCTATCTGAAATTTCCTGCTTTAAGTGACAGGGTGGAGTGCTGACTAGCCGAGCTTGGCTAACGTCAAGCATTGATCCTAATCTTGCTAATTCATCGGCTTTCTCGTTGTCTGGTATACCGCTGTAGCCTGGGACCCAGCAGAGTCTAATGTTATGCTGTGCGTCAAGAACCTTAAGCTCTTCGCGGCAGCATGAAACAAGCTTTGATTTTACCTCAGTTGCAGTAATCGCTTTTATTGCCGCTTGGCTATCAATGTAAAAGGTGATATCAGCCCTTGGTATCGCCATCATTTATACCTATTTAGCAACTGTTGTTACTGCCAGGACCTCCGCTTGAAAGACACTACTGTAGTCTGGAAGCCTTAGCGAGTCGGTTAACTTGAGAGATTTAGAATAGAAGCCTGCACCTACACCAGTATCCATCTTAGATCCATCCGTATAAATAGCTACTGACGACTCACTGGAGTATGGTATGTTATCTATCCATTCCTCTCTGCTTGGAAAGGCAGCATGGAATGGTTTGTGAAAATCTAGTTCGGGTGTTTTATAGTCTTTCGCAGTACTATGACCCATAACATTATGAAAGATCTGACTAATTGCCCCTGTAATGCCTGTGCACGCAAGTCTTTGTACTTTTGTCAAAGTTTTGAGGTTCGTGCTCTTTTCTAGAGCATTCCACCAAACCAGATTACAAAAAGAACCCAGAGTAGCGGTGAGAGGACTCCCCCTGTGGGGTGCCCCTGGATGTTGATACTCTCACCTTTTCCTCTGCTAACTCTCAGTTGATTTGTCTCTTCCTGAGCATACACATAATCCACTCTGTTATTGCTTTTTCTACCTTGTGGTAGGTCAAAGCTTGCTTAACTGTTTCGTTCGTTACGTTGCAAGGGTGTACTCCTTGTCATTCAGTGATTTTTCAATTACGCTGACAACACTATGTAGTGCTGTTTCAACGCTTTTTCCTTTTGTGTACGCATTTTGAGATTCCAATATACAATTCGGTTTCAAGGTACTTCGGATGTGGATATCAATCAGCCTCTCAAAAGTTTTCAAAAAGAACGATTTTAGACTGATGGGTCTAAAGTCTTTGGCTTCTGTATGGCTAGGTTTACTAGCCTTAGGGATGAAAACTACCCTTACCATGCCACGATAGGGGAACATATCCCCATTTCAGACTGTTATAGAAAATGCTTAGGGATGATAAGGTTTATGCTTTTCTGAAGCATCATAGGAAAGATTCCATCGAGACCAGGGGACTTATATGGAGAAAAGGATTGAATAGCCCATTTAATCATTTCTTCCGTTATAATATCCGATTGTACTACAGCTTCATTATGAGTTTCTATTTCTGGACGGTGGAAATCAGCCTCGCAACCAGGAGGCATTATGGTTAATTATTAGAAAAAAAAGGAGACAATTTTCCTTCCTAATGCAGCTAAAAATTTTCGTTCTTTGGCTTGGATTAACTTGAAACCCTTAGTCTGTGTGTGTTCAATGAACTTGTGAAGTTTGTTTCATAAAATTTGCATTTTCGGTCATGTAAATAATTTCAAAAGGCAATGATCTTGCGAGTACAATAAATAAATAAAAAAAAATAACCTTAAGTTGTTTGTTTTTATGTTAACAATTGACGCGAACAGTTAGTAAAAAAAAAATACTGTATCCACTTGTACGCGAATTTAAAACAAAATGTTAAGGCCTTGGTGTTTTTTACGTGAGAACACATCTGTACATACAAAATAAATGATGACATCATGGGTTGAGTGTGTGCTTTTTTGCTGGCGTGTTAGATCTTTGAGAAGAGTAGTAATTAGTACCATATATCGATATCTGTTAGTCCTATTCATTCCTCCACACGTCAGTGAAAATAATTAAAATTGCGTCACAATGTCAATTATCCACAGTGTTTGTATTTTTATTTAACGTTCGTGTTATTAAATTCAAAAATCCATCATTCAGCTTCAGTCTGAGGTTGTTAAATCGTGCTATCTTAGCTTACTGACTTCAAGCACACGATGAACAAATCTTGTGTTTCCCCAGCGTCATGTCGTCTAAATAATAAATTTGATCATGTGAACATTTTAGACTGTTTGTCGGGTTGTCAACATCGAAATAAGTTAAGAAAATAGATAAGCAGATATATTTGTGGATGTAGCGTTCGTGCTTGTGATAAAAGAAATGTGCGAAGTGACACGTTCACATAGCAACATAGTATGCATTTTGTGTTTGCAAAAGATCTTAAATTTTCATTGTGGGCCAATTTGGCTCATAGCAAACAGAACAAATACAAAATGTATTTCATTTTGTTCTGTTTTATAAATAAAACAGTCTTCTGACGCACTAAGATCTGTTTTTATTTTTTTAACGTATGTGTGTTATATAATGTCACTTCGGTGGACGCCCTTGAATCTAAGATAAGCTGTTTTATCGGTAGTGGTTCTGTTTGCAACCATTTGTTTTGAGATTTGTTGATACTAGAAGGTTCGTAGATATGGAATTCAAGTATGTTAGCACACTTTTGTTTACTAAATGAATGAAATTCCTCACTTTATATTTTGCAGTTAACTTACATAGTTGTATTTGGACGCAATTTAACAGCTGCATAGCTCAAAGTTTGCATTAAAAATTAAATTTTTCTTTTGTTTTATACTTATACTAGCTGACCCCGCGAACTACGTCTCGCCGTCCTTCAGAGCAACTCCAATAACAATTTTTCATCAAGAAATATCTATTTCCATGTGAAAACCCATTTTGAAATTTTCCATTTGGCATGCTCCTGGTTAGTACATCTTACATGCAAATAATTAAAAAAAAATACCCTAAGAACCATCTACAGACTAACACGGACAAAATACAAAAAAAATAGCCAAATCCGTCCAGCCGTTTGTGAGTTATGCGGTCATACACGAACAGGACTTCATTTTTATGTTTACATATACAGCCTTATTTATTAGATTCTCCTTATACACCTCTATACAGTATTATAGCTATGCTATGAATAAGGCTCTTATGTTACGTTGAATAAATTCTTATTTATAAAACTTTTTTCAATATAGCATAGTTATGTTGCATCTCTGTCAAAAAAAAGTACCAAAACGATGATGATCTACTACATTCAGCAAAAACTATTTCAAATAATTATTAAAATTGTCAGATTGTGACGCTTTTCTGGGTGATATTTTTCTGTTTTTCTATTTTCTAAAGCCTAGTATACAGTTCTGCAAAAAAAAATAAATAATGTATTTCTTATGGGAGAGATTTTTGCCGAAAAAAAATATTTTTTTCATTTCACCACTGTCATCCGACCTGTAAACCAAAATCGAAAAAAAATTTATACTCACCTCGATTTTTTTTCACACAAAACAATGAGAAGCTCATTGTTTTGGCAGAAAAAAATTAAAATATTCGACATAAGTTTCAAAGTGGCAGCTAATTTATTTTTCAGAAATTTTTTCATGAAAAAATTTTTTGTTTCTCCTCTTAATTTTTTTTTTCGTACAGAACTGTATACTAGGCTTAACAAGCAAAAAGCCGGTATGCTGGAAAAAATGTTCCAAGATTGAATTTCAGGTGCTGTTTTATTAATCGGATTTCAGGTGTTCCAAGCTTTCGGCAAGGACAGTGAAAATACAATCAACGATGCACAGTGGCCCGTTTAGGCAAGGAACGTGGGAAAAATCATTTTTCGCGTGATTTTATTTTGAAAAAGTAAAAATCACATTTTGTTTAGAATTGTTTAAAGTGTAAGAATCCAAAAACAAACAAATATTAGATGAACGGTTTGGCTTGAGGAGCCGATCAAAGTCTTTTGTTGCAATTCGAACTTGAATATTAGAAAAACGGTGCAAGTGAATCCATTTATTTTTTTTTTGTTGAAAAGTTTGACATTATTTTAATCAAATTTTGAAAAAAAAAATCATATCTTTTTTTTAATGAAAAAAAAAATCACTTTTTGCACCTATTTTTGAATTTTAACTTGGCTCATATAAAAAACGTCAAAACCCGTCAAACCAAACTAAGTGAGGGATGAATGCCCACATATTCCTTAACATGTCCTCAAAAACTCAGCTGCGTAAAGTTGCATAAAGCCGAGTTATGGCAATTTAATTGGTTCAAGTCAGTGATTATTCATTTTTTTTAGTTTTTTTCATATGAAAAGAATATAATTAATCTTTTTGTCGCAACCTTTATTTTGGATTTGCATGACTTAATTTAGGTATTTAAATAAGTGCAATGAGTGGAATAGCTAAAAAAATGTATGGTTTGGGGATTACATATTTCTAAAATAATAATAATAAAAAAAAAAATGATTCCTGCCATTTGTTGTGCACAGGTATTTTTTTTTTGACAGATTACTGTATTTGGATTAAGAATTAATACATATAAGGGTTAAAGGTATTATTATTATTATTATTATTATTTATTACAATATAAAATTAATTTACAGAGTAATACAGGAGTTTAAAAAGCACTAGCTACCAGAGGCTTTCGGCTGGAGGTTATAATTATGTGAGATTAAATGTTTAGAATAGGCAATAACAAATGCACGGGGCCGCCAGAGACAAGGAAGCCAGCGAAAAGAGTATAATCGCGGGCATCCCAGTCCCTGACAGCCCCATGCCTATGAATTTAGAATTTTTATTACAACATAGTGTTAAGTTTGAGTATTTGTAGTAGTTTATATACATTTTTAATGTTTTGTGTTGTTGTTGCTGACAGAAGGTCAATCAATTTCTTATTAAAAAGAGTTGAACTTATATAATTGACTTTAGAACATTCAGAAGTAAGATTTTTTATGAATAGAATTTGGTTGGATTGGCAGAGATGACAGTTTGGAGGATTTTCTTTTTTGAGAAGATGTCCATGTGTTGATTGCGTGTGTCCAAGGCGTAGGCGAAGAAAGCATTTGTTCATGGTTGTTGTTGTATCAGTCGGGTATTTGGCTGGTTCGCCGTTTGGGTTTACAACAGTATAGTGGTGAATGTAGTTCTTCCAGTCGACCATTCTTTTATTTTCCCAATAAGAATTGATAACGTTGAGAAAATCTTTTTTTGTTGGAGATATTTGGAGAAAGTTTGACTGTTCAGAAGCTGTTTTGGCGGCTTTGTCTGCTAACTCATTACCTTCGATTCCTGCGTGTCCTGGTACCCAAAGGAGTACTATTTTGTGTTTGTTCTTTAGAACCGTATTACGGATATTGGTTATGGTTGGGGAGTTGTTACGTATTTTGCTGATTGCATTAAGTGTGGACAGGCTATCCGAGCAAATGACAATATTATTCGGTATTGAATTTGCTATTTCAATGGCCTTCAGGATCGCGTATGCCTCAGTAGAGAAAATTGAGAAGTAGTTTGGTAGACTTGTACTGTAAAGAACATTACCAGCTTCCGAAACGACGGCAAGCCCAGTTCCAGAATCAGATTTGGAACCATCTGTATAGAAGAAATCCCAAGATTCATTTCTGTAGCTGTCTGTTATGTCTATGAACATTTGAGTGTAGATTTCTTTGCACGTAGAACTCTTTTTGAGTGTAGCTAAGGTGGTGTTTACTATATCGGTTGGAAATTCCCATGGTGGTATGTTACTGGGCGCGAGAGTAGATATTGTTGGGGAAATACCAATTGTACTGGATTCCTTTAGAGCGATGTAGATAGCTGATGGGTGTTTTGGTATTTTTTTGCGGTTTAGGATTTTCTTGGCATCTTCGATTACTGGTGAACGGTGGGACTGGCATATCTTGGGTGCGAGTCGTGCAGTCAAAAGATCTCTGCGGTATTCTATGGAAGCTAGGCCTGCTTCTGTGAGTATATTTTTTATTGGTGTGGTTGCGAATGCTTTCAGGGACGTCCTAATTGCAGCGTGAAAAGTTGGTTTGATTATGTTTAGCGTGGTTTTAGCGCATTTTCCATAGACTACCAATCCATAATCAATTTTAGATAAAATTATGCTACGAGTTATAAGGATTAAGGTATTAATATGTATAAAGCTATTTTTTGAGGATAAGTATCTTAATATATTAAGTCTGGTAGCTAGTTTATTCTTAATAGATAAACAATGATCCTTAAAACTATATTTATTATCAAAAATAATACCTAAAATAGATAATGAATTTACTTGTTGAATTTTGTGAGATGATAAATGGATGTCAAAAGTGGCACAGTTTCTTTTTTTTACATATATGGAGGTGTTTGCTTTTTTCTGGTGATATAATAGCCCCTGATTGGATGCACCATTGATTAAGCTCAACCAAAATCCTATGAAAGTTATCACTAGTTTGATTGTTGTCGTTGCATTTTGATAATAGAATCAAATCGTCGGCATACAGGCAGTGGTCAATTTTATTATATTTGGATATGATCTCGCTTATGTCATCGTATGCAATTATAAATAAGGTAACAGAAAGGGGAGAACCTTGCGGAATCCCGTTAAATAGTTTGAATACATTTGAATAATGGTTATTGGTCTTTACTCTAAATTGTCTATTTGAAAGAAAGGATTTTATGAATGAGAACATACACGGGCCAATTTTCCAAAGTGCAAGTTTATCTAATATGACATGCATACCGATCCTATCAAAGGCTTTTTCAAAATCTAGTGATAACACGGAGACATGGTTTTTGCATGAAAGTGCAGAGCTAATATACTCATCTATATGTAGTAGAGAGTCCATGGTACTTCGTCCATGTTGGAATGCAACTTGGTTTATATTTATGAGTTTATTTTTTTCAATAAACCAGAGAAGTCTATTAGATATAATTTTTTCTAAAAGCTTGCCGGTACAAGAGAGTAAGGAGATAGGCCTGTAACCTTTGGGGTCATTTGGTTTTTTTGACGGTTTCAGAATTGGAATAGTGCTGGCCACTTTCCATGTCTGTCGTATAATTCCTCTTTCAAAGATACAATTGTATAGTAACAAAATTCTTTTTTTAATTGAATATGGTGCATTCTTAATCATTGGATATGAGATGCGATCATAGCCTGGGGTCTTACCTCTCAGAGAGGCTAAGCAGCTTTCCATTTCAATTATGGTTATTTGTTTTTCAATGTATTTTGCGGATGCAGGTGGCCATGGTTCAGAGGATAGAGTAGTGGATTGCTAAGCCGAACGCTACGGGTTCAAACCCCAGCTTCAGCAGCATTCTTTTTCTACAAAAATCGCCAGCTTATCTGAGGCCACCTGTGCGATAACATGAGACAATACAAATCTAAGTCTCCTCCTCTGAGCCACGTAGGTTTCTGTTATGTGTGCTTTCTTTCTATGTGTCTATCTGTCTCTCTCTGTTGTATTAATGTATTGTTCTGTCCCAGCCGATGGTCTCAGTCACCAGTGCTGCTATGTGTCTGTAGTTCGTTACATTTATGTGCGAAGTACTGTGAAATGTAATGTAATGTATTTTGCGGATGGGCTGGTAATTTCTGCATATTGGTAATTGCATGCTTGGACTTTGGAATTAAGAAACGTTGTGGAAAAGTTGGAATCGCAAGAGTATGTGGACCAGGTTTTGCCAAAAAAGTCAGAGATTACACTCGGGTTGTATAGTTTTCCCGTTTCAGTTTCTAAATTATTGATTATAGGTTGAGTATAATTACCTGATATGGTTCTTATATCAGCCCACATTTTTTTACTAGAAGAGTTGGGATTGATGTTTGATGTAAAATTTTGGAAGCATACTTTTTTTGCTGTCTTACAGTCTCTGCGGAATAAGACGTTTGCTTTACGATAATTTACTAGGTTGGTATTATTGGGATGTTTTTTGAAAATTTTCCAAAGATTTTGTTTGTTATGTCGGAGAATTGTTAGGTCTAGG
The DNA here is from genome assembly GCA_943590905.1 of Sphaerophoria taeniata. Lineage (NCBI taxonomy): Eukaryota > Metazoa > Arthropoda > Insecta > Diptera > Syrphidae > Sphaerophoria > Sphaerophoria taeniata. Next base: position 103,491,394 of record OX016541.1, read on the forward strand.
GACCACCATGGGACTATCTTCTTATGGGGTATATTCTTAGTTTGAGGAATTGCATTGTTAGCAGCAGTACGTAAAATTTTATTAATTAAAGCAGCTTCTTTGTTTATGTTTGAAGAAATAGTGTGGTTCTGTAAATTATTTAGTATTATGTTTTGATATAATTCCCAGTTAGCTCGGTCAGTTTGAAATTTAAATGTGGGTTTTTTTGAAAAGGATAAATGTCCCAGATCTATTTTAGTCACAATTGGGAGATGGTCGCTACCGTGTAGGTTATCTAGTGTTTCCCATGAGGTTTTTGGGAGAAGTTGAGGAGAGATAGCTGACACGTCGACATGTGTCCATGTCTTATGTGTCGAGAAATGGGTTGGACTTCCGTCATTTAATACAGCAAGATTAGCATTTAAAAGAAAGTTTTCGAAAACTGTACCTCTGTGGTTGGTAATGGGTGAGCCCCATAAGGTATTCCAGCTGTTGATGTCGCCCGTTAACAGAATCGGTGTTTGAATATCCTTAATAATATCTGTTAAGTCGTTAGAGGTGAATGTTTGGGAAGGATGTATGTACATTGAAATCACAGTGATTTTAATATTTAGATTGATCTCTATGGCAACTATGGATATGTTTGATTGAATTTGTAAATGCTTGTGAGGGATAGAGTTGTGTATTAATAAACCTGTACCTTGTTTCGAGTAAGTGTTAGTTGTGAAGTTGTGGAAATAGGATGTATACTGTTTCGGGGGAAGATGGAGAGATTGGCTTGAAGATGGGTTTCCTGAAGACTTAAAATGGAAGGATTTAGCTCATTTATTAACAATTGTAATTCGTGACAATTGTTAAAATAGCCTTGCATGTTCCATTGAAGGACTTTTAAATATTTTTTGTTTGAGATAGAAGGCTTTATTCCAATATACGCTTGGTTATATTGAAGAAAGCCAGGTTTGGTGTTATGGTTTGTGGTGTTTTGGTTATTAAGACTTCGCTGACCAGAGGACGGAGCAAACGGGACACATAAATGTCCCGCTAGACCCGTCCCATGAACAGCGAAGTCATTAGTGTTGGGGGACATATTATTGTTAAATGCTGTCATCATCGTGTTCTATAGAATCTATATAATAATTATTGTTTTTGATTAAAGCTTGGGTATATTGTGATAGAGGAGACCTGAGGTTCAATTCTGCATTATCTGTGTTGCGAGGAGGAATGCTTGGTGGGATTTGGGATGATATGGTGTCATTTACTTCAGTGTGTGTGTTTATTTGTTTTTGTAGGTTTGTTGCGCCTGAGGGGCTTATTTCTTGATGTGTTGATTTTTGGGGGGTTGTTGGAGGGTAAGTAGGATTTGAAACTATAGTTTGTTTGGTTATGTTGTTTGATGTTGTGGGTTGATTTTCTATGTGTTTTGGTTGTTCAGTTTGAATTTTAGGTGGAGGATGAGTTGTGGAGGTGTTCGTTACATTTGTAACTGAATTATTGGTATTTGAGGAGTGTATGGCTTGTTGAGCAGCGTTTGAGAAGGTTTCCCTAAGGTGAAGTTCAGGATTTAATTCTTTGTAAGTTTGTTTGGCTTCGAATGTCGTACATTTTTTTATTGTCTTAATTTTTAATATTTCTTTTGCTTTTGCGTAGCTCTTACACATTTTTGATGATGCGGGGTGCTCCTCGGAGCAGTTTGCACAATAGGTGCGTGCACAAGAGTGGGGATCTACAGGAGGCATGTTGCAGTTAACGCATGATTTAGGATTTTTGCATCTCTTAGTTGTGTGGCCTAAGAGTTGGCAATTTTGACACCGCATGGGGTTAGGAAAATATTCAGTGACGATGCAGTTATACCAACCAATGTTGACTGTGCTAGGTGGACGAAAACGATCAAATGTAAAGAGAATTATGTTTGTAGGAGTTGGTTTCCCATCAATTTTTTTAGTGAACTTGTAAACATTTGTTACACCTTGAGAGCTCATTTCTTAATAATTTCGTCTTCGGGGACATTAGTTAGATAAGGTGCGTAAACTGTACCTTTTGAGGAATTCAGGTTTGTATGTAGGGTGACTTTGATAGGGCATAGGTTTGATAATGTTTTTTGTGCAAGGAAAATTTCAGCTGTCTTTAGTGATTTTACCAAAATGAGTAGATTACCATCACGCAATTGTGTTATATATTCATAAGCAGTGCTTATACCATCTATAGCTTTTTTTATTAGGAACACACTAAACTTGGAGAGAGGTTTATCACTGTCAGTTGGGGCAATCACAATAAATTTGGGGTTTGGATTGGACGAGAAGGCCGGAATGGAGGGAGCAGAGGATGAAACCGGAATGGATGGGTTGAGGTCAAGCTTTGTGTAGTTTGATTTTTTTCTTTTTTTTTCTATTCGAGTGCTCGGTTGTCCATTCTACATCTATAGGTAGATGGCCAAACCGATTACCCTCAAGCACATGTGGCCCTGAGGCCATGCTTTCTTATTTTTTTACTGTTGGTTTGTGGTTTGTAATGATCTAACGGGGCGAAAGAGAAAAAAAAACACGCCAAAAATTGCTATTAGAAGATAGCGGGATAAGTACCAACGAAATAAGCGATAAGCACACTGAGAGAGAGACGATGTTATCGGCTTGGAAGTTAGTCGGTGACTGGGGGGTTAAAGGTAGATTACAGGTAGCCGAAAAAAAGGATTTTAATCGAAGGGTTATTTATATGGAATTAAATATTTATTCTTATTAGGGTTACAGGTAGTGAAATTAACAGGATTAGGTACGCAAATAATTTTACTATGCAAACTAATCTAAGTACCTATAATTGTATGGGATTCCTCCATTGCATGCTAGAATTAGGTGCATGGAATTCATTTTGAAACTAAGCTATACGATTGCTAAGGAAGGAGAGGATAGCTCTATTGGAATCAAAGAGTTAGAAAAAAATAGGAAGCAGGATATTCAAAAGCGTTTCCATGAAGAACTTGGACTTGATGTGGATAAACCTAAGCCTGGGTTTGGAAATACCAATGATGGCAATACTTCCAGGCGATTCTTTGAACAACCGGATGCAGCTGCCCGAATGACTGGAGTCAATGAAGAAATTATTAAAAGGCTTCAAATAATACTTAATGTCTTAAACTGTCGAGAAAAAGTTAATACAGTAAAATTTGGGGAGTATACAAGAGTAACAAAAGTGTTATTAAGACAACTTTATCCAGAAAAACAACTCGCCCCTACTCTTCATAAAATTTTGTTTCATAGTCAAAATATTATGAAGTATCAGTCACTTCCACTTGGGGAATTATCAGAAGAAGCTCAGGAATGCAAAAATAAGGACTACAAAAGATACAGGTATCAAAATACAAGCAAGGTTTCAAGAATTCGGCAAAATGAAGACCTGTTTACTATGCTAGCAATCTCATCAGATCCACTTATTTCTAGAAATTGCTAGAAATCAAAAAGAACTGAAAGCACACTACTCCCCAGAAATGTTAGATCTATTAGATTCAACATTGAATTTAGATGATAGTTTTCAAGAAATAATATAAGTAAATTATTAAGAATAAAACAAGATAAAAATCTAACGTTTATGCTTTATTTTTCTCCATATTCGTACTTTTAAAACACTTTTTTCTAATTTGAGGGTTGTTTTTTTTTCATTGAAATATTGAAATTATGGTAATTTTCAGTTAAATTGAAACACCCTGTTCGATTTTGTATGTAAATATTGATGATTTGATTGGTTGCATATCAAAAATTATAAAACTTAAAAACTTTAACTTAAAAAAAAAAATTTTTTTTTGCTTTTATGACTATTCAAGTGTTATTTTTTTTCTTTTTCCTGCTATACTAAAACTAATTGTTCTCTAATCATTCACAAAAACAAATTTTTCGCCATTATGGATACATTTTTAACAATTTTTATGACATTGAAAAAACTTCCAACTTTGGGACTTAATTCTGAAACACCCTGTGAACATATTTTGTTAAAATTTTCACGAAACATAGCTTTGGAAAAACAAATTTTTCGCCATTATGGATACATTTTTAACAATTTTTATGACATTGAAAAAACTTCCAACTTTGGGACTTAATTCTGAAACACCCTGTGAACATATTTTGTTAAAATTTTCACGAAACATAGCTTTGGAAATTCCCTGCTAAATAAAAAAAAAATTGAAGCGATATCTTTTTTCGTTTAGGAGCTATGATTTTTGAAAGGTAAAAAGTGAAAACGGGCCACTGTGCGATGACGAAAATGAAAATTCTTATAAGGTTTGAACAGCGAAAGTATCTGGACCGCTAGAATAGACGCCGCAAGTAATGCTCATTAAAAGGATACACCAGTGTTTTGTGAAATATCTTTGTTTCCTGAACCAAATCATGAGATGTTAAACACATCTCTCAATTAAAGATAGCATAATGATAAAATTTGTTTGTTGTGTCGGGGCGACTTTCCTTTACCAGATTCTATGGGTTTTTTTTTTTTTTTAGAATGAAAATGGTCTCAAACGATAGATACGCGTTAATTAAGCATAAATCAACTGTTTTTTTTTGTCGGAAATTATTATTTATGTATTTAATCAATAAAATAAAAACACTATTTCTCCATACAAATTCATACAAATATTTTTTTTCACTATAAACTTGAACAGGTTTTTGTAGCAAACAGAAAGTATATGCGGCGGCTTCGCCGCTCAAGGGGTTTTAACCCTCGATGTGGAGTGCACGACTCTGGCTACGCGCTCGCCGTACCGGCTCGACAACGACTCGGTATATATGCGATTTTATTTAATTAATTAAAAATAGAAATATTAATTTCCGACAAAAAAAACTGTTTATTTATGCTTTATTAACGTGTATCTATCGATTGAGACCATTTTCATCTTCAAATTCAGAATCTGGTAAAAGAAAGTAGAGCCAATTAAACTTTCGACTTACTTTTCTTCGGTTTCCAATGGAATTACAAGAACATTGGACGCTCACGCCAATTTGGTTTATTTTATGATTATCTGCTAAATTTTTCGAATTCCGGCCACGAGTTCTTCGAACGATATAACTCTTGCTTGGACTTTATCATTTTTCCCCACAACACACAGAAATCGAAACTTTTGACAGAACATTTTTTAAAAAAATAATTTGTTTTATTTGAAGTAAGGTTTTTGACACATACGTATTAGACGCTGTTCACATTGGACTATTTCCGCCGACTTATTTTGAAGTAAGGCCAATCTGTCGTGTTCAAACACAAAAGTAGTGTGAACGCTCCAGACTCACTTTGACGTCTTATAGTTGTCATAAATTGACAATAGGCCAGTTCCACCTAACAACATTTCACTGATGTGGCTTTTCATAGAACAAAGAAGAATTGCGTGTTTTTTGGCGGGTAAAAATGTGCAAAAACGAATCAATCCCTTTTTTGAATGTCTTTGTTGTCTGGTCAGCTGTTAAATCGTTTTGTACAGAAAACTCAGAAATGTCAAACACGTAGTATATATATGTAAAATCCGTGTACAATATGTAAATCCGTCTCCAATAAGAGATTCAAGAGAAATCAATCCTTCGAGAAAAAAATTGAATTTCTTTGTGAAAGAAATGCGTTTAAGGGAAAAAAAATTACCACTTTAACGTCACGGATCAATTCTTGGGTTGTAAGAAAAGCCACATGAGATCTCAATGTCATTTTGACTGAGGCAAAATCATTTGGTGGAACATAATTCTCAATTCTCATTGAGATAAAATAGTTACCTTACAAATTGTTGTTGTACATATGTCAGTCACGTCGAAATAGCTGAGTGAGAAATCGAATCCAAAATATTTTCTTCTCAGAGATCTCAGAAAAAAATCTCATTTCTCATTTTTGTTTCACTTAAAAAATCTCTGAGATCTCAGTGAGATGTTGTAAGGTGGAACTGGCCTAATTAATTTGACGCCATATGCCAAATGTCAAAAAAAATCCATAAATTTTTAGTTTGGTTTGAAAATCCTGCCTCACTTTGTTGTCTTTTTCTTACTAGCAAGTGCGAAAGAGAAAAAACATAGACGTCAAGATAAGTCGGAGGAAAGAATCCAATGTGAACATCGTCTTAAGCCGTATATACACAGTTCAAATGCTTGTCATGCACGAGCAAGTGTATTAGTGAACAAGTCACACGTATAGATCGGGTGTATGCTTGAAGCAAAATCAAAATCTTTTGATTTTCCTTCAATCAAGCGTACTGCATTGAAGTAGTGTATGTGCAAAATTAATGATTGATCAATCATACTTTAAATTTTTCCTCATTCCGAATTATATGTTGATGAAAAAATAATTTGTTCTGTCACAAAACAGTCACTGTAGAATAAAAGTTTGAAGACTATGATTGATGTGTGTATAGGCAACTTCAATCCAACTTTACTAATACTCTTGCTCGTGCATGACAAGCATTTGAACTGTGTATATCCCGCTTTATAAGGTCCGTTCCTTTACTTTTTCAAGTAACTTCAAGTAAACTGTCAAATTTGTAGGAGTGTGGATGAATTCTCTCACAAAAAGTCAAAGCTACGAAAAAGTAAAGGAACGCTTTTGTAGTAAGTTGTAGTAAAATAACTCCATGACAGAAACGTCAAACGCAAAACCAAAATAATTCTTTGTAAATTATGATTAATAAAACTAAGTCAACACGAATAAACAATAATTCCATTTAACATCGTTATTCGCTGATTCATCAGAATCAAAAGAAAGTGATTTCAATTTGCTAATTTGATTTGATAATTTGAAATTAAATTCAAAAAGCTGATGACAGCTGTTTTTGACAGCTAAATTTTAGCTGCTAAAAATTGCCCGAAGAATTTTCTTGGGCAGATTTTAGTAACTCTCATTTGAGGGGAAATGTTTTACTCTCTCATCGTCTCTCATTTTTACGAAATTTTTGTGTTAGGGAACAGGATTTAGCAGTTTTTAGTAACTTTCGGCAGCTTGAAGTTACTTGAAAAAGTAAAGGAACGGACCTATAGTGCCTAATAATGGGTTTTATACAACCCCAACCGGCATAATAGCTTATTCAATGCTTATGTAGTGTCGCTAAAACTTATAAATAAGAATTTTCCTTATACAGGTAGAATAAGCGTTATAATAAGTCTATGTTCGGTTTATAAATAAGGCTGATTGAAGATTAGTAAGAATAGCTTCTCACTTATTAGATATTGTAACTTACTGTGTTAAGCTAACGACAACTGACAACTTGGCAAAGGTATGGATGGAATAATGTGCTATAGCCTATAGGCCAGGCCAGACTAGTCTCACCCAACAAGCGTCGCTGGCTAGCTCGGCCCAAAACCAATTCGGTTGAGTCGTTGGTTCGCTCTACATTATTTGGTAAAATCCTTGCCTCCTTGCCTCCGTTCTCCATTTATGCCGTCGGAACTAAAAACTTTTTTTTTTCGAATCAGCTCAAAGGCTTTTCCTCAGATGTTGTCAAGGTCTAGGGCCAACACATGCGGACCTGTATGGTGAGGGCCTTCAAGAGTGACACTTTAGTTGCTCAATTGCCTGCTTAGTCTAAAGAGGCAGTAATTGTTCGTATTATTCGCTGGTAGTTGAGGTTTAGGTTTAAAGTGGCTGTGGATACAGAATCCACACACTTAGGCCAAAGGAAAAGGTCCATTGTGATACCACATGAATCAAGGGAATTACTTCTTACTAGTCGAACCATTTTGAGCTTTTTATAAAGCGAAGAAGATATTTGATGTCCTTGTTACCTAGTTCATTGGGATTATCGTAAAAAATTCTCCCAGATGAAGTTTGAGTCTTAGGGAAAGAGCAAGGCATGTGCAGAGAAGGTGAGATATTGTTTCTTCTTCTTCCATACAGCTCCTGTAGTCATACGGATATCAGAAGTTGATATCACGTTTTCTCTTAGCCAGGACAGAACCTCTTTGATCGCCAAAATTTTCGCTTGGAAGACGCTACAATGATTTGGGAGGCGGAATGATAAGCTTAGATTAAACTTTTCTGAGTACACACCACTACCAAAACCATCATTTGTCTTGGAACCATCTGTATACAAATGAATGCTCCCGTCTTGCAGGAATTTTTTCCCATTCATCTCTGGATGGAATGGAGACCTGGAAGTTTTTCCCAAATTGGGGTTTTGGAATGTTTTAGTCTATGTACTTTGGTATAGAACCGAAGAAGTTTAAAGTGATGGAATGTCCTACATTGTTGTGGGTCCATTGAGAGGATGCGTTGAGTGTTATAGCTGTACTCGCTGCCACTTGTTTGCTGAAGATGTCGAGGGGTGTCAGATGGAGGAGAGTGTCTTGCGCCGCTGAGGGTGTTGTTCTCAATTCCCCGCTTATGCAAAGACATGCAGTGCGTTGGACTCTGCTGAGTTTGTCGCAGTAAGTGACTTTCTCCAGTGCAGTGCGCCATACTGCATCGAGGATGATCGATGTATATAGCCAATAGGTTATGCGAGGTTAGAAACCCCATTTTCCTCCTATGACTTTCTTGTGGGAGAAAAGAGCTACTGAAGCTTTCTTAACTCTTTCTTGAATATTAGGTTTCCAACTTAATTTTTTGTCTAATATCAGACCAAGATATTTGGCTTGGTAAAAATTAGTGGTACTCCTTTTATTGAAGGAGGTTTAATTTTTGGAGTTTTGTATTTCCGTGTACGAAGGACGAGGTCTGTTTTTTGAGGATTAATATTAAATCCACAGTGATCAGCCCATCTAGTGAGCATACTAAGTGCGTTTTGGAGGAGGTCTCTCAGGGTTTTAGGATATTTTCCTGTGACGGCAATAGCAACATCATCGGCATACGCAATCACTCTGTGGATTTCCTTCTCGAGGGATATTAACAGTTCATTGACTACTATGTTCCATAAGAGAGGGGACAGAACGTCAGCGGAGTGCCTCTGCTGACAGACCTTCTCGTACAAAAATCTCCCATGTTAGTGTTGATGATCCTGCTTTTTAGCATTAGATTAATCAATCCACAGAGTGAGTATTCGACGTTCAGGGTCGTCAAAGCAGAAGTGATAGCACCATGTTTAATAGCAGAATTATGAACTCAAGGGAGACAGCACTGTTCAAGGGGCAAACGACAAGGAGAGCTTCTTTCACCCCTGCAAAAATGACGAAATTCATTGATAACACAGGCTGGCTCATAAATAAACCAGTCTATGCTAACCAATAGTTTTGGAGCATCGATGATATCTTTTTAATAAAGGGATCACAATGGACTAATAGGCCCCCGTGTACGCAGCAGTTTAGTGCTGTGCACACGCCTTCTAACCTAACCGAACATAACATAAACTTTGTTTTGACAGAAGGTATTTTTGATTCCGCAACATTTTTCAAGATGTATACAATACAAACATAAAACACTCCCGCAAGTGGTCTTAAGATGTTTTCACTGGCTCAATACTCGATTGGAGAGTTGATCGAATGCAGAGCATGCTGCTATGTGTCTGTAGTTCGTTACATTTATGTGCGAAGTACTGTGAAGTCAATCTGTCAATGTCAATGTCAATAAACACAATTTATCAAATCAAAAAGCCTTTTTTGTCTGCAGTCAAAAAAAAGTTATATAATTCAGAAAGGGCGCGTTATAATAAACCTCAATTCAGAGCTTACCAAACATGTGCAATAGGTCTGCCTTAATTGAACCAATATGAAAATGAAATAAAATCAAGTCGAAACAATAATTATAATCAAATAAAGGAGTGCTCACAACTCTCTTCATAATTGAATCCCAACTTATCAAGCTTGTTAGGTTGACCGCGAAATTGCGGGAATAAATTAATGTAATCAAAATTATCTTATCTTTTCTTTCATTTAAGCGATGGGGTTTTGTTTTCCAGACTAAATTGTTTTGTTGTTGTGACACGAGCTTTTGTCTAGCTTTCTTTTTTTTACACGTTGCATTTATCGCATCTGATTAGATAATATATTGAGTCCATTCAAAGGTGGCTAATAAAACACACAATAATGAAACCCAAGTCGGTATAGTTGGCAGTGTACTTGCGGACACTGATGCATGTTGAATAAAAGCGATGGGGTCATACTTAGCTGTCAAGACCTAAGCTTCTCTTTTTCATGAGCTCATAAAATGCCCATTACTCATTCAATCTTGAAAAGCAAAGCCAATTAAGCTCGTGTCGCTGGTGTTTGAGATTTTTGCATATAGCAACTACAAATGTAGGAATTTCATATTCGCAAAATGCTGTCTCAATAGAACTGCATGCCTTTCAAGTTGATAACGTTCAAGTTCCCAACACTGTCACACCGGCAATATCATTAACGTGTTAGTTTTACAACGGGGTGTCGTGCATTGATTCTTTGTAACACCACTTCTCTGCATCATAGGCCTGAGCAATATTTAAGATGTAAATGTCTTGAAACGGTGTCTGGAAATGTATGGGACAAGGTTAGGAATGTCTGATTAGCGTTACTCATGGTTGTTGTTTTTTTACTAAAAATTGTTTTTGATTAGGTTTTGAGTCTGCTCCGAAATTCTCAAGCAGTGATGAATATTATTCTTATCTTTATGGCTATGATCATTGGTCACATCCACAACATATTGACAAATTCAAATGCAAATCTTTAGCTCACGCCTAGTCATTTGATGTGACATGTGATAGACCAAAGTAGAATTTCTGCTATCCGCTTAGGCGCACTTCCAGAGATAACGCAAACAAGCAAGAATGATTTCATTAATTTTCTTATCAGTTTTATAGTTTTGTCTCTTTCATTTTAAGGTGAGCTAATTATGATTTATTTTCCTTTATTTACAGAAACTTAATTCAGTGGTAGCATCATATGTCCGTTTCTTGTCAGCAGATGCCTCCCTCCGTGAAGTTCTCGAGGCTAAGATTCCAAAGGAACAAGAACGAGTGAAAAACTTTAGGAAACAACATGGTAGTACCAAAGTTGGAGAAATCACCGTCGACATGGTAAGTTAAATTTAGCAAAATCAAGTTAGAGTATTTTGAAGAACACGTGTATATTTCATTGTGATTTGTTTTCTGATAAGCCGCGCTAAAAATGAAATGAGTTAAGAAAACCGTACTCGCCCCGAACGTTTCGCTTCAAATTGCATTGAGCGTGATCACCGGGAAACTGCCATGACAATCTTAGGAGCGATTTTGGCTGCGTAGGTTGTACCTGAGCGTAGCTGGTTCTGTCTCTTGCTGCGGTTGCTGTTGTTGGTTCGCAAGTTGAGAGCAAACCGAGCTCACTACATCGTTGTTGGTATTAACCCCTTACTGCATGATTTTTTTTTTTTTTTGATGAAAAAAAAATATTGGATAGATTTTGCAAAAATAAAAGACACGTGTTTCAGGATTTTTCAATTTTTCCAAAAAACTCGAGAAATACGATTTTTACGGTTTGGGTCCGATATGCCATACCATGGAGAAATGCAAAAAAAGAGATTTTACAAATACGTATATATATTGTATAATGAATGTATTCATGTATTATTGAATGTATTTTGGTTTCAAGGAAATACCCATTTTTTATATTTTTTATGAAATTTTGAATTGCACTTTGGTACTCATTTTCGACTTTTTTGTCTTTTCTGTTTTGGATGATCAAAAAAATAGCTAAACTCAATCATAAATTCATAATTTTTTGTAAAATTCAGTAAACAGGTTTATTTTCTTTAAAACACAATACGAAACATAAATATTTTTAAACAAATTTAAAAATTATGAACAAAAAACTGGTTTGGCTCATATATGGTCAAGTATATGTTCGCATATGACTGATTTTTCCTTTTGGTTCCTTGCTACAGCGCTTATATGTTCTTTTAAGCGTGTAGCAATGCTCCTCTGGGTCTGTCCTACATATGATGCCCCACAGCTGCAGGGTACTTGTAGCGGATCGTCTCACTCATATGGAATTCCATGACACCAACAAAAAATCAAGTTCTGGCAACACTTCTGCCATTGAACGAGGCCACGTCATTATTTTCGTTATTAAGAAGAAAGAAGGAAAATCGCGCCATTTTCTTTTTGCGCGTTGGAATTAAATCAAAATCACGACGAAAAAAAAAGATTTCGTTAGAGAGTGTAAGGTTTTGCTTTTCCTTTTTGGTTTTGAAGGTCGACAAGAAAAGATTTCGAATTCTCGACCGCTGCAAGATCGTGTCAGAGAAAAAAAAGTGCCGAACATTATTGCTTTCTAAAAGTGATCACCCAAAATTGGATGGCCAAATCCTAGCTAGAGCCAAGTCCATTTTTCGTACTGCAAGCAAAGTGGTTCCATAAACTGTCGAAGTGTTCTCCGGAATTGGATAGTCAATTTTTTTTGCCGGAATTGAGCTAAATTCCTTCGGCCGTACTGTTCCATTGAAGTGTCCACGTGGTCTCCAGAATTGGATGGCAAATTTTTTGCTGAAGCTAAGTGAAATCCGTTCTTTTTCTGTACTGCATGCGAAGCGGTTCTCTTGAAGTGTCCAAGTGGTCGAATGTGTGTGGAAGAATTGGGATATCGAAGGTGCTTGTGCTGCGACAACTACGACCGAGTCGAAATCCACGCAAGAGTCTGAATCGACCACGTCTGTGGAGCCTTCAACACCGGAAGAACCTGGAGCGACCAATGATCCAGCTTCGAAGGAAGAGTCATCTAATACAGACGAAACAGAAGCAAACCATTTTCTTTTTTTGAAAACTCACAACTGCTTCAGAGCAGTGAATTGCCTTCTTTCACTTTTTTTCTAGTTCCCGACGCGGCATGATTTTTGTTTGTTTGTGGATAGCATGGACGGCGGAAAAGACCCCCCCCCCCCCCTCGACTGAGAACTAGCTGCCCAATTGCCAGCATGCCGAAACAAAATCTCAGCTGAGTGAAAAAAAAGAGGTCCCAAGTCCAAGTCTGGTCATAGATCGGTCATTGCAGGCCTGCCACATACTGCATTTACTCCTGGTGTCTGTAGCGGGAACTTGTCTTTTGGAGACTGGAGGTAGTTAATTACATTTTTAGGTGGTAGAAATATGGATTTTACACCATATTTTTGGATGCTGTGAATTAAGGTGGTTCAAGAAATTTAAAATGGTTGAATTCTTTAGAATACAAAAAGTGTCATCAACGTATCTCAGCCACACTTTTGGTTTTTCTATAGAGCTTTTTAGGGATTTTTGCTCAAAATCTTCCATCCAGAGGTCTGCAATTAAGGGTGCCAACGGCAAACCCATAGCGACACCATCTTGTTGTAAATAAAACTGTTTGTTAAAACAGAAATATCCTGAAGAAAGACAAAATTCCAAATGAGGCATATAGTTTTTGTCTGCCAACAGTTGAGATAAGATCTACTTACTTACTTATCCGGCTCACAATCCATGAAGGATCTCAGCCTGAGATATTGCAGCCTTCCATCGTGAACGGTCCGTCGCATGCACTCTTCAGTCGCCGAAATAAAGCGCTCTGGCATCCGCAGTCACTTGGTCCTTGTACCGTAGGTTCGGTCTTCCTTGTCGTCTCGAACCTGGGGGCTGGGATGAGAAGACTCTCTTGGCTGTCGTCCATTCGCTCGATGTTGCCGAGCCAATGTGTTTTCTTGCCCTTCTGGACTACATCCACATCTTGGTACAGCTCATACAGTTCTCGGTTGAACCTTCTTCTCCATTCGCCATCGTCGCATACGGGACCGAAAATCCGGCGAAGAATTTTTCTTTCGAAAGTGCCCAGTATCAATTCCCCTTTTTTACTTATCGTCCAGCACACGGCGCCGTAGAGTAGGACTGGTAAAATCAAAGTTTTGTATAGCAAACACTTTGTCTTTCGAGTGAGGAGTTTTGAACCCAATTGTTTGGCCAAACCGAAGCAGCAGCGGTTCGCTAGGGAAATTCTTCTTCGGATCTCCACTAAGGTGTCGTTTGTGGGATTGATGTTTGTTCCAAGGTAGGTGAACTCCTTAACTACCTCGAAATTGCTGCTACCAACAGTGACGTTTTGTCCTAGGCGGTGGACAGATGTTGCTTTGTTTGTTGATAGCATGTACTTTGTTTTGCCCTCATCCACTTCAAGACCAACGAGTTTCGCCTGTTCTTCAATCGCTGTGAAAGCCTAAAGAACACGTGTATATTGTTGAATGAAATACATAGGTTTTGATTTGACGCAGTATTCTCCGTGTGTTATTATATTACATTGCTATGTGTTGCTAATTTAGTAATTTAGGTTTTTATTTAAATTACTTTAATAAGTAAATGAGTTGATATTTTCCATAAATAAATTGGATCACAATTATTTAGTGTGACCAGATAGCAGCAATTGAATAATTAAAACCCAATACAGTGGTTGAGGTAGTTCTGTTTTAATTGCGAGAGATGTTTCCTCATGAATCATGATATTAATAGCAACAACAAAATGGTAAAAAGTTTCGGATACTCTTCGTCGTGAATCGGTCAGGGTAGATGGAACACAACATTAATTTATAGTCTATGTTCCCACTATAGAACGACCTTTACCAAGCTGATTAATGGATGAAAAGTTTTTTTACATTCAACTAGCTGTGCCCTGCGCGCTTCTAAGCCATCAACTAAAATTAATTTGAAAAGATACTTACTTACTTAAGGTGGCGCTACGGTCCGGTGAGGACTTGGGCCTCAATCAACAGTCTCCGCCAGCCAGCTCGGTCCCTAGCTAGCTGTTTCCAGTTTTGCACTCCAAGTTGATTGAGGTCCTCTTCCACTTGTGTGCGCCACCTGAGTCGCGGTCTTCTTTTCCTTCTACATCCCTCGGGAATAGTGTCGAAGGCTTTCCGGGCCGGAGCATTGGTGTCCATCCGCTCTAAATGACCCAGCCATCTGAGTCTCTGGACTTTGACTCTTCTGGCTAGGTCGATGTCGTTGTACAACCCGTAAAGTTCGTTGTTTTATCTATTTCTCCATTCCCCATCAATGCACACGGGGCCAAAGATGAAGAACTTTCCTCTTGGCACATTCATCTGATTTTGTTAAGGCCTATGCTTCTGCAGAATCGGGCAAACAACGCTGAGGTTCCATTCATCGGACATGCATTCTTCCGACCATATCTTACAGATGATTTGGTGCATGCTCCTACCTAGATCGTCGCCTGCTGCTTTGAACAGCTCGGCAACTATAGACCATCTGCTCCAGCGGCTTTGTTGTATTTCAGCCGTGAGATTGCCGTTTTCACTTCTTCTAGGTCGTGTTCACGGAATTGTTGGCTCCTGCCTAACGGCGGATTTTTTTCGTCGTCGCCGTTATACAGTCTAAAGACCACTTGTCCACGGATAATAGAGCTTGTTTCAAAATCCCCAGCATTGACTGCGATTCTACCATGATGTTCCCTTGTTTATCTCTGCAGGCATCGGTTCTTGCTCGATGACCTTGAGCCAGCTGTTTTACCTGTAAAATCTCCTAACTTAATTCCTGCTGTTGGCTCTCTCAACATCGTCAATCTGACGCTTCTCGTGCGCCCTCTTTTTCTCCTGAGAAGCCGGCGTTCCTCTCTCCTCTTTTGCTCGTAGAGCTCACGAGCAGCTCTTGTCCTTCTATGCAGCGTCGCTTTCCGACCTTTCCATCAAAGATGTCCTCATTTCCCAGCTTTGCGTTAAAATCGCCGAGGACAATTTTATTGTCATAGCTAGGACATTGCTCATATGTTTTGTCGAGGAGCTCGTAGAACTTGTCATTTAGATGGGGAAAATTGGATGTCCCCATTTTTTTGCCATTTCATGAACAGTAAGACCGATTTTGTACAAACTTCTTACAATCATCTATACCACTACCCGACAAACACTCCAGACTCCACTGGTACAAATGTAGTGAGTCCTTAACGGATTTACATTAAATTTTTATAAATATATATTAAATATGACAATAAATTTATTGCACATCAGTTGTCTTTAAAAATATCAGTCCAGGTTAGTTTGCAATTTAAAACATTTTTTTTTTTTAATATCACTGGTTTGGTTATTAGACGAATTCTATACCAATGGTCGAATTATATCACGAAGGTCATATAATACGCAAATGCTAGGTTGTATTATTCTATCCATAGAGATGATATAATAGACCACGGGAGCCTTCTCTCTCTGAGCTTCTCGCTGATTGGCTGTAAGGTGGAAGAAATACCATAAGGAAAAAAGGAGCTCAGAGAGAGGACAAGAGAACTCGTAGGTCTTTTCCTCAATTCGATGTGAGACTATTCAGTCTGCCTGACGTATCCGCTCTGTGTTATATTAGTTTTTTTTTCAATTTAAGTATTTACTAAAGATCTTATTCATTGAAAGCTTAACAAACAACTGAAAAATATAATTTTGATTTTTCAAAACATAATTATTTCCTGACATCCATACATCTTAGTTTCATTAAATTATTCAACGTATTTTTCATACAAAGTATTTAACAACCACAACTCTTTCAAATTATGTGAAAGACATCCTGCCTACATATTCTTTTAGTTTGATAAAGTAGACAAGCCAAGTTCCCATTTAATTTTTAGCATTTGCTCTTCCACAACTTTTTTAGATGTACGGTGGCATGCGAGGTATTAAAGGTCTCGTTTGTGAAACCTCAGTTTTGGACGCCGACGAAGGTATCCGATTCCGCAATTTGTCAATTCCCGAATGCCAGAAAGTACTGCCCAAAGCTCCAGGCGGCAATGAGCCACTGCCTGAAGGCCTCTTCTGGTTACTGCTGACCGGGGATGTTCCAACTCAAAACCAAGTTAAAAGTCTTTCGGAAGAATGGGCTGACCGTGCCGCTCTGCCCCAGCATGTTGTTACTATGCTCAACAACATGCCAACGACATTGCATCCTATGTCCCAATTGTCATGTGCTGTCACCGCTTTGAATCACGACAGCAAATTCGCCAAGGGTTATGCCCAGGTAAGCAAAATTATATTCTTTTTACTACGAACAAAACTAATCGTCCAACTTTAGGGAGTTCACAAGACCAAGTACTGGGAATGTGTATACGAGGATAGCATGGATTTGATTGCAAAACTGCCAGTTGTTGCCGCAACTATCTACTGCAACACATACAGAGGAGGCAAAGGCTCCAAGTCAATTGACCCTTGTTTGGATTGGTCTGCTAACTTCGTGAAGATGTTGGGTTATGATAATCCCGAATTCACAGAACTCATGCGTCTCTACCTGACCATTCACAGGTTTGACATAAACTAATTTTTTTAAAAGAAAAACAAAAACGACTTTTTCCTAAAAATTAGTGATCATGAAGGTGGTAATGTTTCTGCCCACACCGTGCACTTGGTTGGATCGGCTTTGAGCGATCCCTACCTTTCGTTCGCTGCTGGTATGAATGGTTTGGCTGGTCCACTCCATGGTTTGGCCAATCAGGAAGTACTCGTTTGGCTGATGAAACTCCAACAACAAGTTGGCAAGAACCCATCTGAACAAGAACTTAAAGATTTCATCTGGAAGACACTCAAGTCAGGACAGGTAAAACTATTTCTTAGTATTTGCTTGTATTTTGTATTTTTAAAGGAATTTGTTTTTTCCTTTCCCATGTAGGTTGTTCCGGGATACGGTCATGCTGTCCTCCGTAAAACAGATCCACGTTACACCTGCCAGCGCGAGTTCGCCCTCAAACATCTGCCCAATGATGACCTCTTCCAATTGGTTTCAAAGGTCTACAAGGTTGTTCCACCAATTCTAACTGAACTTGGCAAGGTCAAGAACCCATGGCCAAATGTAGATGCCCACTCTGGTGTTCTCCTTCAATACTACGGCATGAAGGAAATGAACTACTACACTGTGCTATTCGGTGTTTCCCGTGCTCTTGGTGTATTAGCTGGCCTTATATGGGATCGTGCCCTTGGCTTGCCAATTGAACGACCAAAATCACTCTCCACCGACCTCTTAATGAAGATGGTTAAGAAGTAAACCAACAACAAAACGACCCAACAAACCTCACGCTCATCATCCCCCTCCTAGTTCAATCTAAATTATATTTAAATAGGTATACATAGTTCAACATCCCAGTATGTATAGCAAACGTGAATCAAAACAAAAATTTCAAAAGCAGTGTTGCCTACTTAAGTATTTAGCTCCGTAGTGTTTGCATTTTATCCAAACATATTGTATTGACTTGATCTTATCTTTGTATATATACTGCTCTAGTATGGGACTCGCCCTGTTATAGTCGCTCGTAGAATCTGCCTGGCGTTCTTGATGATGCCAGTACTAGAGTAGTATCTATACAAAGCTCCTATGTAATTATAACTTAAGATCCCGAGCGAACATTGTAAACAAGAGTTGACTCATTCGGCTGACTGGTTAAAATTCTGTTGCTGCTATAATTATGTTCTTCAAGATCTACTTTTGTGTTGTTTTTTATTTGGCTACACACAATAAATTGTATTAAGTCTAAAATGTAAACCTATTTTCATGGAGTATGATTTCTTGTGGATCATCGAAGCTTTAATCAATTTTACTTAATTAATATTTAATTTATTTTAGAGAGGATTTAAAAATGTAAACGGAAACAAATGCGAAGCCAGCATACATAAATAAGCAATGTTGTGAGTGTAATTGAACATCAGGAACATAAATTCAATAAGTCAGTAAAAGTTGTATTAGACTATTATTTAAATTAAATAAAAACAGTCAAAAGTTATCGGTCTCTTTTCTTTTTGAACGTTATGAGAGAGATAGTAGCCTCGGATAATGATCCCTTCTTATGGTAACCAGACCCGGAATGACAACGGACTATGCATTGAGAGTTTGTACCTGGAATGCAAGAACACTCTACATTCCAGGTGCAACTCAGAAACTTGAATCTGTCCTCACGTAGTATTAAGCAGACATTACTGCGATCCAGGAAATACGATGGATAGGATCAGGGACAATGAAAAGAAAAAATTGCGACATTTATTACAGTTGTCATCAAAGAATGCATATATTTGGATGCGGATTTGTCGTGGGAAATCGGCTTAGATCGACAGTCATGGATTTCAAGCCAATTAGTGATCGCCTTGCTGTAATCCGCATCAAGGCCACTCTACAAAACATCAGTATAATATGTGCACACACCCCTACCGATGATGCTGAGGAGTCTAGCAAGGAGGATTTCTAAGATCTCCTGGATAGAGCCTACGGAGATTGTCCGAAGTACGACGTCAAAATCATACTCGGAGATTTCAATGCAAAAATCGGGAAGGAAGACATCTTTGGCGGATTAGTTGGAAAGCACAGCCTCCACAAAGTAATAACAGATAACGGCTTCCGACTAATCGACTTTGCTGCAGCTCGTAATACGGTGATGAATTGTGCGACAGTAAAGGAATTAAAATACTGGAATTAACAGATTCTTTCGATTGCTCAGTTCAAAATGGAAGTTGTTATGGAGATCTTAGAGGCGAATATACTTTTTTGAGAGGGACATCATGTGCAGTTATGACATTATTTCCGACTTTCGAATAGGGCAGCAGACGTTCTCGGACCATATGCCGTTAGAAGTTCAATTTGAAGTGGGATTTAATGAAAATTCAAATAATTGTAATGAGCTTAGTCTAATACCGAAACTTTTCTGGAACCAAAAAATGGCAAATACTTACCGCACCAATTTAAACATTGAGCTTCATAATCTTTACCGAACCGAAGCTTCCCCGAATATCGACCAACTTTCAGATGTCATCAAGAAATCTACACAAAACTTATACTGCACAAACAAACAAGAAACGAAGAAACAAAAGTGGTTCGATAAAGATTGCATGATGGCAAGACGAAAGTCATTTACGTTTCTAAAATTACTTAGAAAGCATAACTGCGATATATTTAAATCATTTTATGCTAATGCAATTTTATGCTTATGCTCATGCAAAAAGACTAGCATATGAACAACAAAATATCTCAAAGATAAACAATTGCAGATCTTCAATCGACTTTTGGTAAGCAGCCAAACTTCTGAATGGAAGAAAAAACGGTATCGCACCTGGTCTTCAAGCACAAGAACTAAAAACACACTTTAGAACACTGCTCAGACGTCACTTGATATTCAGTATGCAGAGCCTCAAATAATTGATGTGTTTCTAGATGAACCCTTCGAACAATCAGAAATATTTCAAGTATTGAACAATGCCAAGAACAACAAAGCCCCAGGACAAGATGGGATTCCCTTCGAATTCTAAAAAAACTGTACTACTGAATTTGCACAAGCCCTTCTAAAAGAGTATATTCGACTTTTCGAAAGCATAGACTTCCCACAAAGCTTTAAAAAATCAATAATATTCCCGCTCCATAAAAAAGGAAACCATACAAATCCGGCCAACTACAGAGGAATTTCATTTCTCAATACAACCTGCAAACTATTTACCGGTCTAATTTACAAGAGACTTAAAGACTGGATCAGAAATAAAAACATTTTACACGAGTTCCAAGCTGGATTTAGAGAAAATTACTCTACAGTTGGTCAAGTTTTCACTTTGAAAAATATTGCTCAAATGTACAAACAAAAACATAAGAAACTTTATGCCATATTTGTGGACTTCATATCAGCTTTTGACTCTGTCCCACGCGAGGCACTCTTTTACAAGCTATATAAGATTGGTATAAGTAGCAAAATTGTGAACATCATTAGAGCTTTATACGCAAATACTAAAGTTGCGGTATGGGATGGAGAAGGTTTATCTGATGATTTTGAAACTACGATGGGTGTGAAGCAAGGCTGCATCTTAAGCGCACTTCTTTTCATATTGTTTATAAATGATATAACAGATGAGATGATATTGGTGTTGGAGTTGAGGTTAACGGCACTATGATTCCAGGACTTATGTATGCTGACGATATTGTTTTTCTTGCTAGTTCAGTTACAAGTTTGCAACTTAGGATCAACAGACTTGAAAAGTATTGTAAAGCCTGGAATTTATCTGTGAATCTTGAAAAGACAAAAATTTTCGTATTCAGAAACGGTGGAGGCAGATTCTCGAGAAACGAAGCATGGACCTTCCAAGGGCAATCTATCGAAGTTATAAGAGAATATAAGTATCTTGGAGTTCTGATAACAGCTAACCTGAATATGGAAAAACACCTTAAAGTTAAATTATCAGAAGCTAAACGGGCTATTAGTTCAGTCTGGCGTCCCTGCATCCAAAACAAATTTGTATCCCATAGCTCTAAGCAAAAAGTTTATACAAGCTACAGCTCAGTCGGTTCTTTTGTATGCTGCACAAATTTGGGGGCATAGCTATTTTGAGCCAGTAGAAAAATTCCAACGTTACTGCATTAAACGAATATTTGGATTACCTAATAGCACCCCTAACTACATGATTCATCTGGAGACAGGTTGCCCACCCCTTATCTTAGAAACGTTGAGGTTACAATTCAAATATGTACTTAAAGTGATGGAAATGGAAGAGCACCGCGTACCAAAGATCATTCTAAAGCACATGATAACAAAAAGCTCACACTGCATTCAGGAGTGGCAAGAACTTGCTGTTTGCTATGGATGTGACATAAGTTTTGACCGTTGTGAGGGAGCCTCTTCACTGAGGGTGAAATTTGAACACATTCTGGAAAAAGCTGGAAAATATCTATACAACAAATACAAGAATGAGGCACAGTCTTCCCAACACAGAATGTACTATAGTAATGCGAAATATGATCTTCAAGAAAACACTTACTTTCTGGATAAGAATAAAACTGAGATGATAAGAACAATCTTTATGTTAGGCCTCTGTTATAGCTATTAGTAAAATCCATCAGTAAAAATTGAAACATCTGGAATCTGAAATCTTTTACTGATGAGCGTTTATAACTATCAGTAAATTTACGCCTTCGAGCCGCAAACAATTTCGTTCTTACTGTTCATCTCATCAGTAATTTTTTTAATGATGGCACCGGAACAGTAAAAAAAAAAACGCCATCAGTAAAACGAAATGGATTTTTTTTTGGCAGTCAGTTGTTCAGTAAAATGAAATTTCATCAGTAAAATTTATAAAATGGATTTGTTAATAATATTCAACACTCAGGGCCGGATTTACCACCTAAAGCGCCCCTGGGCAGATCAAATTAATGCGCCCCTAACCCTAAGATAGGGTTACCAGAGGTCCTAGCTTTTGAAGACACGCCCCCTATAGACTTTAGAAACTTGGAAAGTAGGGAATCTCATTAATAGAGAGAAAGTGCATTGTGAAGTGTTTGGTTCTCTTTTCAATTGTTGCAGATTTAATTATTGCTTTATTCTGACAAAAGCTCTTAAAAGCTCTTTTATGCACATTTGCACATTTGTGTTGAAATATTATGCTCGTAATTGTATTGTTTTCATATTTATACAAAAAGAAATACACATAATTCTACACGTAGCGGTACCCCAGTTATTATAAAGCACAAATATTTTTTATATTATAACTAGACGCTTAAAAATTTGTCGAGTATCATTTATGCGGCGTTGTACAAACAAGTGGCTTTACTGCTTTGCGATTTTTTATGGATAACTTTAATTTATGTCAGCCAGGTGCTTCTGTATTGATAGAAGGCTGCGATAGACAAAACGCGAAATAAAAAAAAAACACTTTTAGCTCTTTTCATTCTCTTTTAACTGCTACGATTTCTACGATGACATAGAACAAAACAGGAATTGCTGTGTTAAATAACTGGAAAACAATATACGTATCACCGGTGGAAAAAGACAGCACTGATACAAATTATTATTTATCTTTGTTTTTGGTTTGTTTTTACTTTCTATAATAGTCCCACAGTGACGGACGTCTTCGGAGCAGCTCCTCTACTTTCATTTTGACTTGAACATTTACCGGTTTTTCAAGGAAAATATCTATCAAAATATGTTGGCGTCTCATAATTCGGTGCCCCTAGGCGCCCCTATTGAGTCGGCGCCCCTGGGCAACTGCCCATGTTGCCCCTATGGGAAATCCGCACATGCTTATGTATGCTGACGATATTGTTTTTCTTGCTAGTTCAGTTACAAGTTTGCAACTTAGGATCAACAGACTTGAAAAGTATTGTAAAGCCTGGAATTTATCTGTGAATCTTGAAAAGACAAAAATTTTCGTATTCAGAAACGGTGGAGGCAGATTCTCGAGAAACGAAGCATGGACCTTCCAAGGGCAATCTATCGAAGTTATAAGAGAATATAAGTATCTTGGAGTTCTGATAACAGCTAACCTGAATATGGAAAAACACCTTAAAGTTAAATTATCAGAAGCTAAACGGGCTATTAGTTCAGTCTGGCGTCCCTGCATCCAAAACAAATTTGTATCCCATAGCTCTAAGCAAAAAGTTTATACAAGCTACAGCTCAGTCGGTTCTTTTGTATGCTGCACAAATTTGGGGGCATAGCTATTTTGAGCCAGTAGAAAAATTCCAACGTTACTGCATTAAACGAATATTTGGATTACCTAATAGCGCCCCTAACTACATGATTCATCTGGAGACAGGTTGCCCACCCCTTATCTTAGAAACGTTGAGGTTACACTTCAAATATGTACTTAAAGTGATGGAAATGGAAGAGCACCGCGTACCAAAGATCATTCTAAAGCACATGATAACAAAAAGCTCACACTGCATTCAGGAGTGGCAAGAACTTGCTGTTTGCTATGGATGTGACATAAGTTTTGACCGTTGTGAGGGAGCCTCTTCACTGAGGGTGAAATTTGAACACATTCTGGAAAAAGCTGGAAAATATCTATACAACAAATACAAGAATGAGGCACAGTCTTCCCAACACAGAATGTACTATAGTAATGCGAAATATGATCTTCAAGAAAACACTTACTTTCTGGATAAGAATAAAACTGAGATGATAAGAACAATCTTTATGTTAGGCCTCTGTTATAGCTATTAGTAAAATCCATCAGTAAAAATTGAAACATCTGGAATCTGAAATCTTTTACTGATGAGCGTTTATAACTATCAGTAAATTTACGCCTTCGAGCCGCAAACAATTTCGTTCTTACTGTTCATCTCATCAGTAATTTTTTTAATGATGGCACCGGAACAGTAAAAAAAAAACGCCATCAGTAAAACGAAATGGATTTTTTTTTGGCAGTCAGTTGTTCAGTAAAATGAAATTTCATCAGTAAAATTTATAAAATGGATTTGTTAATAATATTCAACACTCAGGGCCGGATTTACCACCTAAAGCGCCCCTGGGCAGATCAAATTAATGCGCCCCTAACCCTAAGATAGGGTTACCAGAGGTCCTAGCTTTTGAAGACACGCCCCCTATAGACTTTAGAAACTTGGAAAGTAGGGAATCTCATTAATAGAGAGAAAGTGCATTGTGAAGTGTTTGGTTCTCTTTTCAATTGTTGCAGATTTAATTATTGCTTTATTCTGACAAAAGCTCTTAAAAGCTCTTTTATGCACATTTGCACATTTGTGTTGAAATATTATGCTCGTAATTGTATTGTTTTCATATTTATACAAAAAGAAATACACATAATTCTACACGTAGCGGTACCCCAGTTATTATAAAGCACAAATATTTTTTATATTATAACTAGACGCTTAAAAATTTGTCGAGTATCATTTATGCGGCGTTGTACAAACAAGTGGCTTTACTGCTTTGCGATTTTTTATGGATAACTTAAATTTATGTCAGCCAGGTGCTTCTGTATTGATAGAAGGCTGCGATAGACAAAACGCGAAATAAAAAAAAAACACTTTTAGCTCTTTTCATTCTCTTTTAACTGCTACGATTTCTACGATGACATAGAACAAAACAGGAATTGCTGTGTTAAATAACTGGAAAACAATATACGTATCACCGGTGGAAAAAGACAGCACTGATACAAATTATTATTTATCTTTGTTTTTGGTTTGTTTTTACTTTCTATAGTAGTCCCACAGTGACGGACGTCTTCGGAGCAGCTCCTCTACTTTCATTTTGACTTGAACATTTACCGGTTTTTCAAGGAAAATATCTATCAAAATATGTTGGCGTCTCATAATTCGGTGCCCCTAGGCGCCCCTATTGAGTCGGCGCCCCTGGGCAACTGCCCATGTTGCCCCTATGGGAAATCCGCACATGTCAACACTAAATGCATTGTTTTCTTTTGAAAAAAATAGTCGAAATTTATTTTCAACTGTTTTCACAAAAACTTTCCTCAAAATATAAGATTAAAGTATTCAAAATTGCAAAACAAAATTTTTACTGATGGATTTTACTGATAGCTATAACTGAGCCCTTAAGAGGTGAACTAATCCCGCTAAATTACGTACCACATCGACCCGAACTACCAATCTTATGTGATATCTGCAACCGCGCTGAGAGAGAAGATATTTTTCATTTTATTGCTGATCTATTTTGGAGTAAATACTTTACCGAAAGACGATATAATGAGTATTTTGAATGGTGAGAGAGGATGGGAACCAGTTTATAGATATACTAAAAGCACAGATAATAAATTTATACAGATGTCTCATCCCTGCAGAAAAAAATGAAACATATTTTGGTCTTAACAGACAACGCCGTAACAGACAAGGAGCTTTTTGAAGCTTTTTTCTTTGCCTAAGTATTCATTTATGGGCAATGAGTTGAGTGAAAATAGATTTTTAATGCATTAAGTGAATGCGTTAAAGCTTTTGGAAAAAGCTTTTTTTTTGGTAGCTTTCAGTTTCATATATCATTTCTCGCCATAAGGGTGAGACATCTGTATAAATTTATTATCTGTGCTAAAAGTGCTTTGGAATATAGAAATCGAATAAGAGAAGGAGATTTTTAGTTATAAAATACATGTTAACTTAAAGTTTATTTTAATTGCATTAATTTTGATTCAAATTACTTATTTGTATAATAAATAATGTTTATCAATACAAAAAAAATGTCAATCTGGTAGACGGCTTACTGCCATAACCTTAAGACTTTCTGCTAAAAAAACATAATATTATATTCCGTTGTATTAATCAAGTTAAATAAAAAGTTATATAAACTAACTAACTAACTAACTCGTAATACGGTGAAAAGTAGCACCAGGTTTCCAAGACGAAAGATCTACGCAGCAACCTGGCGATCTCCGGATGGTCGAACCACCAACCAAATCGACCATGTGCTAATCGGCGCAAGGCACGCATCCAACATCTTGAACGTGCGCACTTTCCGAGGAGCAAATGTCGACTCTGACCACTTTCTGGTAGTGGCTAAGTTTAGAGCTCGAATATCAAACGACAAAAAAACACGAGCGGCCAAAAGAAAGAAGTTCAACATCGGTTACCTTAGCACCTCGGAGAATGCCAGAGCCAAACTTCTGAATGGAAGAAAAAACGGTATCGCACCTGGTCTTCAAGCACAAGAACTAAAAACACACTTTAGAACACTGCTCAGACGTCACTTGATATTCAGTATGCAGAGCCTCAAATAATTGATGTGTTTCTAGATGAACCCTTCGAACAATCAGAAATATTTCAAGTATTGAACAATGCCAAGAACAACAAAGCCCCAGGACAAGATGGGATTCCCTTCGAATTCTAAAAAAAACTGTACTACTGAATTTGCACAAGCCCTTCTAAAAGAGTATATTCGACTTTTCGAAAGCATAGACTTCCCACAAAGCTTTAAAAAATCAATAATATTCCCGCTCCATAAAAAAGGAAACCATACAAATCCGGCCAACTACAGAGGAATTTCATTTCTCAATACAACCTGCAAACTATTTACCGGTCTAATTTACAAGAGACTTAAAGACTGGATCAGAAATAAAAACATTTTACACGAGTTCCAAGCTGGATTTAGAGAAAATTACTCTACAGTTGGTCAAGTTTTCACTTTGAAAAATATTGCTCAAATGTACAAACAAAAACATAAGAAACTTTATGCCATATTTGTGGACTTCATATCAGCTTTTGACTCTGTCCCACGCGAGGCACTCTTTTACAAGCTATATAAGATTGGTATAAGTAGCAAAATTGTGAACATCATTAGAGCTTTATACGCAAATACTAAAGTTGCGGTATGGGATGGAGAAGGTTTATCTGATGATTTTGAAACTACGATGGGTGTGAAGCAAGGCTGCATCTTAAGCGCACTTCTTTTCATATTGTTTATAAATGATATAACAGATGAGATGATATTGGTGTTGGAGTTGAGGTTAACGGCACTATGATTCCAGGACTTATGTATGCTGACGATATTGTTTTTCTTGCTAGTTCAGTTACAAGTTTGCAACTTAGGATCAACAGACTTGAAAAGTATTGTAAAGCCTGGAATTTATCTGTGAATCTTGAAAAGACAAAAATTTTCGTATTCAGAAACGGTGGAGGCAGATTCTCGAGAAACGAAGCATGGACCTTCCAAGGGCAATCTATCGAAGTTATAAGAGAATATAAGTATCTTGGAGTTCTGATAACAGCTAACCTGAATATGGAAAAACACCTTAAAGTTAAATTATCAGAAGCTAAACGGGCTATTAGTTCAGTCTGGCGTCCCTGCATCCAAAACAAATTTGTATCCCATAGCTCTAAGCAAAAAGTTTATACAAGCTACAGCTCAGTCGGTTCTTTTGTATGCTGCACAAATTTGGGGGCATAGCTATTTTGAGCCAGTAGAAAAATTCCAACATTACTGCATTAAACGAATATTTGGATTACCTAATAGCACCCCTAACTACATGATTCATCTGGAGACAGGTTGCCCACCCCTTATCTTAGAAACGTTGAGGTTACACTTCAAATATGTACTTAAAGTGATGGAAATGGAAGAGCACCGCGTACCAAAGATCATTCTAAAGCACATGATAACAAAAAGCTCACACTGCATTCAGGAGTGGCAAGAACTTGCTGTTTGCTATGGATGTGACATAAGTTTTGACCGTTGTGAGGGAGCCTCTTCACTGAGGGTGAAATTTGAACACATTCTGGAAAAAGCTGGAAAATATCTATACAACAAATACAAGAATGAGGCACAGTCTTCCCAACACAGAATGTACTATAGTAATGCGAAATATGATCTTCAAGAAAACACTTACTTTCTGGATAAGAATAAAACTGAGATGATAAGAACAATCTTTATGTTAGGCCTCTGTTATAGCTATTAGTAAAATCCATCAGTAAAAATTGAAACATCTGGAATCTGAAATCTTTTACTGATGAGCGTTTATAACTATCAGTAAATTTACGCCTTCGAGCCGCAAACAATTTCGTTCTTACTGTTCATCTCATCAGTAATTTTTTTAATGATGGCACCGGAACAGTAAAAAAAAAACGCCATCAGTAAAACGAAATGGATTTTTTTTTGGCAGTCAGTTGTTCAGTAAAATGAAATTTCATCAGTAAAATTTATAAAATGGATTTGTTAATAATATTCAACACTCAGGGCCGGATTTACCACCTAAAGCGCCCCTGGGCAGATCAAATTAATGCGCCCCTAACCCTAAGATAGGGTTACCAGAGGTCCTAGCTTTTGAAGACACGCCCCCTATAGACTTTAGAAACTTGGAAAGTAGGGAATCTCATTAATAGAGAGAAAGTGCATTGTGAAGTGTTTGGTTCTCTTTTCAATTGTTGCAGATTTAATTATTGCTTTATTCTGACAAAAGCTCTTAAAAGCTCTTTTATGCACATTTGCACATTTGTGTTGAAATATTATGCTCGTAATTGTATTGTTTTCATATTTATACAAAAAGAAATACACATAATTCTACACGTAGCGGTACCCCAGTTATTATAAAGCACAAATATTTTTTATATTATAACTAGACGCTTAAAAATTTGTCGAGTATCATTTATGCGGCGTTGTACAAACAAGTGGCTTTACTGCTTTGCGATTTTTTATGGATAACTTTAATTTATGTCAGCCAGGTGCTTCTGTATTGATAGAAGGCTGCGATAGACAAAACGCGAAATAAAAAAAAAACACTTTTAGCTCTTTTCATTCTCTTTTAACTGCTACGATTTCTACGATGACATAGAACAAAACAGGAATTGCTGTGTTAAATAACTGGAAAACAATATACGTATCACCGGTGGAAAAAGACAGCACTGATACAAATTATTATTTATCTTTGTTTTTGGTTTGTTTTTACTTTCTATAGTAGTCCCACAGTGACGGACGTCTTCGGAGCAGCTCCTCTACTTTCATTTTGACTTGAACATTTACCGGTTTTTCAAGGAAAATATCTATCAAAATATGTTGGCGTCTCATAATTCGGTGCCCCTAGGCGCCCCTATTGAGTCGGCGCCCCTGGGCAACTGCCCATGTTGCCCCTATGGGAAATCCGCACATGTCAACACTAAATGCATTGTTTTCTTTTGAAAAAAATAGTCGAAATTTATTTTCAACTGTTTTCACAAAAACTTTCCTCAAAATATAAGATTAAAGTATTCAAAATTGCAAAACAAAATTTTTACTGATGGATTTTACTGATAGCTATAACTGAGCCCTTAAGAGGTGAACTAATCCCGCTAAATTACGTACCACATCGACCCGAACTACCAATCTTATGTGATATCTGCAACCGCGCTGAGAGAGAAGATATTTTTCATTTTATTGCTGATCTATTTTGGAGTAAATACTTTACCGAAAGACGATATAATGAGTATTTTGAATGGTGAGAGAGGATGGGAACCAGTTTATAGATATACTAAAAGCACAGATAATAAATTTATACAGATGTCTCATCCCTGCAGAAAAAAATGAAACATATTTTGGTCTTAACAGACAACGCCGTAACAGACAAGGAGCTTTTTGAAGCTTTTTTCTTTGCCTAAGTATTCATTTATGGGCAATGAGTTGAGTGAAAATAGATTTTTAATGCATTAAGTGAATGCGTTAAAGCTTTTGGAAAAAGCTTTTTTTTTGGTAGCTTTCAGTTTCATATATCATTTCTCGCCATAAGGGTGAGACATCTGTATAAATTTATTATCTGTGCTAAAAGTGCTTTGGAATATAGAAATCGAATAAGAGAAGGAGATTTTTAGTTATAAAATACATGTTAACTTAAAGTTTATTTTAATTGCATTAATTTTGATTCAAATTACTTATTTGTATAATAAATAATGTTTATCAATACAAAAAAAATGTCAATCTGGTAGACGGCTTACTGCCATAACCTTAAGACTTTCTGCTAAAAAAACATAATATTATATTCCATTGTATTAATCAAGTTAAATAAAAAGTTATATAAACTAACTAACTAACTAACTCGTAATACGGTGAAAAGTAGCACTAGGTTTCCAAGACGAAAGATCTACGCAGCAACCTGGCGATCTCCGGATGGTCGAACCACCAACCAAATCGACCATGTGCTAATCGGCGCAAGGCACGCATCCAACATCTTGAACGTGCGCACTTTCCGAGGAGCAAATGTCGACTCTGACCACTTTCTGGTAGTGGCTAAGTTTAGAGCTCGAATATCAAACGACAAAAAAACACGAGCGGCCAAAAGAAAGAAGTTCAACATCGGTTACCTTAGCACCTCGGAGAATGCCAGAGACTACAGTGAGCGCCTGAGTGAGCGACTCTCCGCCGTCCTCCCAAATACCACAGACGTCAACACTGTGGAACCAATATCGTGAAATAATAAAAAATGTAGCCGAGGCCACCGTAGGTTACCACCCACCCCCGAAAAAGAACCCGTGGTATGATGATGAGCGCGCGATATTGAAAAGAGAGACGGAAAATGCACGTTTGCAGATGCTGCAACGGAAAACAAGGACAGCAAGAGAAGAGTACCTGCGAAGGAAGAAAAGAGCATCCGCAGTTTCTCAGCTCAAAGATCTAGAAGAGTCTCGGTCGAAAAACAACACCCGGCGTTTCTTTAAAAGGTCGAAGCAATTAGCTTCTGGTTTCAGAACCGGAACACAAACTCTTCGAAACAGTGAAGGAAACCCAGTCACCGAGGCACAGAAAATTTTAGATGTTTTCAAGCAGCACTTTCAACAGCTGCTGAATGCGTATAATGTCGAGCTAGCCAATTACGAAAGAGAAGCAAGACCAGTCAATGAAGACCCAGTCCCAGCCCCCAGCACAGAAGAGATAGAAAGAACCATCGAAAAGCTAAAAAATAACAAGACCGCCGGGTCGTCGGATACCTGCGGAACTCATTAAATATGGAGGAGGTGTTTTGATGAACCGCATGCACCAGGTATGGTCGGTAAGCTCCATATGCCCCTTCTACAAAAAAGGAGATCCGATGTCATGCTACCGTGGCATATCCCTGCTTAATTTTGCATACAAAATCCTATCCAATGTACTGTGTGAGCGTCTTAAACCGTTCGGCAACACAATAATCGGCACATACCAGAGTTTTAAGGCCAGGCGAAACAACGATAGACCAAATATTCACTTGTAGGCAAATCCCGGAAAAGAACAACGAATTTGAAGTCGAAACTCACCATTTTTTCATCGACTTTAAGCTGCTTGAGAGTTTATGATGGCGATGTCTGAATTCGGGATCCCGAACAAACTGATCAAGCTGTGCCGCATGACGATAAACAATACGCAGTGCAGTGTGAAAATTGGTAACAGATCATCCGAGTTATTTCAAACATGCGCAGGGTTTAGACAAGGAGATATGTTGTCAAGTGATGCAAGTGTGAGCACGGAAAACACTATCTTCAACAAATCTACCCAGCTCCTAGGTTATGCGAACCGCTGCTACTTCGGTTTGGTATAACAACTGGGTTCAAAACTCCTCACTCAAAGACGAAGTGTCTGCTGTACAAGACTTTGATTTTACCAGTCCTATCCTACGGCACCGAGTGTTCGACGATAAGTAAGAAAGAGGAAATGATACTGGGCACTTTCGAAACAAAAATTCTTCGACAGATTTTCGGTCCCGTATGCGCCGATGGTGAATGGAGAAGAAGGTTCAACCGCGAACTGTACGAGCTGTACCAAGATGTGGATCCAAATAGCCAAGAAAAGACGACTACATTAGCGGGGTTTACATGGTCCAACATGGTTGGACAACATGGTATGACAACAGCAATGTTGGATCATCTAAACGCTAAAACAACCGCTTGACAAACCATGTTGGATGGTTTTTAAAAAATTTTAAAAACTTGCTGGTTTGTCTTACCATCCAACGTGTGTAAACAGATGTTGGACAAACCTGAAAAATGAAAATATGGGAAATTCCCCGCATTCACTCATTTTTCATTTCTATTATATGCGTTATCCAACCATGTTGGACCATGTAAACCCCGCTATTGGCTCGGCCACATCGAGCGAATGGACGACAACGCTCCAGCCAAGAAAATCTTCTCATCGCAGCCCCCAGGTTCAAAACGACAAGGAAGACCGAACCAGAGATGATATAAGGTAAGGAGATGGGAAACAAAGCTGTCAAAATGACAGTTGCCTACAAGCTAAAATTTACGGATTGCTAAGATGTGTGCGTGTTTTCACTAATACATTCTTTCAATCCGTCTATTCAGCAAAGGGGAATAATTTTGGCAGCTAAATTTGAATTTTTTT
Organism: Sphaerophoria taeniata; assembly: GCA_943590905.1. NCBI lineage: Eukaryota > Metazoa > Arthropoda > Insecta > Diptera > Syrphidae > Sphaerophoria > Sphaerophoria taeniata. Next base: position 103,523,712 of record OX016541.1, read on the forward strand.
GAAAAAAGAGGTGAGTTAATGGATATGTTCACAAATACAGTAAAATTATTAGGTAAGTAAAAGCTATTAAATAAACACGCGTAGAAATTGTTCGTGAAATTTCATTTTCAAAGAGTGACGGTAATAGAAATTGTGCACAAAACGCAGACACGCTAAATCAGAACAAAAAAATTCTGTATTTTTTGGTAATGTAAGAGAAATATTTTTCTTGTTTTCATTCATACTAAGGCCGTGTGTGAATTGCGTTAAAATGTGTATTAAAACTTGACGTTTGGTTAAAACTTGACACTAGCGTGGTGAATAAAATGGGTTAAAATTTATCCTGCTGTGGAGCAGGATAAGTGGGTTAAAATTTTGACGTGTATTTTTTTCTCATGAATGATACGAGAAGTTTGCTTCTGTTTTATTGTTTATGTTTTTTTTTTTTGTTGTTATGACTTTTTAAAAATTGCTTTGATATGTATTTCAATAAAATAAATAAAATCCTTTGAATTCATCATATTTTCAAATCGAAAAACGAAATTATTGTTTTTTCTTTTGAGAATTATAACAGATGTCAGCTGTGAAATCATGTTTTGTAGTGTTACCAGATGGAAGGCACCAATCATCCAAAAAGGGAAATTTTCGTTTGAAGATATTTTACTGTTGACTCAAATTATCAAATTACCACTGCAAAGTCGAGAAAAATGAATATAACAGAGTTTGTTTGTTTTCTTAAGTGGCTTTTCATGAAATTTATTGCTTAAATTTTGGTTTTGTACACAAAATTATTTTACCTAGGTGGATAAAAACATTTTTATTTGAGGGAAATTTCCTAGTTCTACGCAGAAATGTTGGTTAAAAATATCCCTTTTAACGCAATTCACACAGCAAATGGCTAAATTTGATCCCATTTTCAATCAAACGTCAAATTTTAACCAAACGTCAAGTTTTAATACACATTTTAACGCAATTCACACACGGCCTAACAATCAAAATGTTTTAGGATTTTTATTTTCCAACACTGAGGCATCAAGATGAAGCGCTTTTAAAATATCCTTTTTTTACTTTTTGTATGAAGCTAAGTACATATTTTATTAATACAGAGATGCTTGCAAAAAAAAAACTAATAGCAAGAAATAATTTTGTTGTATTCGTTTTTGGAAACGGTCTCTCGGCCACTTATGACACGTTCTAAAGATTAAACGATGGAAAATGAAGTATGAAAACACGGAATAATTTTTCGGTTCATTTTTGTTTGTTTTGGCTGCAAATTACAAATGTAAAGTTTTTTCACTTTTTGAGTTGTGAGACAAGAATTTGTTTATAGAATGCAACAGTGATCACTTATACCAAGATTGGAAACCTTGCTGTCAAAGTGACATTTGCCTACAAACTGAGGGTCCAGGTTAGCTGAAACAGTATGCGTGTAATACAAACTTAAGGGGCCAGGTTAGCTGTAAGAGTATGCATGCTTTTGTAATAAAGATACAGTTGCCTACATAATAAAAAGCAAGTGAGCTGCAAGAGTATGTGTGCATGAAAAAAAATAACTTTTGCGGTATTTGGAGGGTAAAACGTAGGTAGGTTTCCAATCTTGTTATAAAGTGATCACTGGAATGCAATAAAAAATGACAAATACATTTTTTAATTTTTTGTTGAAGTTACCGCTATCCAGGAAATGCGATGGGATGGACCGGGCGAAAAGAAGATGAAAAACTGCGACATCTACTATGGGGATTGCTACCGGGAGCAAAAACAGCGACTCTTTGGATGCGGATTCGTCGTGGGAAGCAGACTCAGGCAAAAAGTCTTGAGCTTCAAATGCGTAAGCGAACGCATCACGACGATCCGAATCAAGGCTAATTTCGGCAACATTAGCTTAATATGCGCGCATGCCCCCACAGAAGAGAAAAAAGACGACACCACAGACCAATTCTACGAGCTCCTCGACAAAACATATGAGCAATGTCCTAGCTATGACATGAAAATTGTCCTCGGCGATTTTAACGCAAAGCTGGGAAAAGAAGGCATCTTTGGAAGAACAGTCGGAAAGCACAGCCTGCACGACACCACTTCCGATAACGGATTCAGGCTGATCGACTTTGCTGCGGGGCGAAATGTTGTGGTAGCAAGCACCTGGTTCCCACATCTCAACATCCATAAAGGTACATGGAGATCTCCTGATCAATCAACCGTCAACCAGATTGATCACATTGCGATCGACGGGAGGCACTTTTCCAGCATTCAAGATGTTCGAACTTTCCGAGGAGCCAACATCGACTCGGACCACTACCTCGTCGTAGCCAAGGCAGTGGTACGAATATCCCGACAACGGCCAAAACAAAGAAATGCTGCAAGAAAATCCGACGTCGGACGGCTACAATCGCAAGAGATCGCCAGATCCTTCTCTGATCGAGTGACAAGTAACCTCTTAAGGAGTCCTATGCCGCCAACATCAAGTATCGAAGACCAGTGGCAACATTGCCAGAATGCAGTTAGAGATGCCGCCTCTAATGTGCTGGGTTTAACACAGCCACCAAAACGAAACCCCTGGTTTGACGAAGAATGCAGGCAGGCCCATGCAGCCAAGCAGGAGGCATACAAAGTGGCGCTGCAAAGAAAGACAAGAGCTGCTCGTGAGCTCTACGAGCAAAAGAGGAGAGAAGAACGCCGGCTTCTCAGGAGAAAAAAGAGAGAGCATGAGAAGCGTCAGATCGAAGATATATTGTCAGTCGATATTTGACTTCGCTTGTGTGAGGACGTATACACGGATCAAATCGACTTTAAAAAGTGTAAATAAGTAGCAAGTGTTCCATATTGTAATTTGGCAAGTGATATTTTTAAGTGTTCGGTAGCGCAAAGTTAGCGCATCGGCTTGGTAATCGAGAGGTCGTGGGATCGAAACCAGGTCGGAACATAAAGTTTTTTTATTTCCGTACATGTTTCGGTTTCAACAAATGGTGAAAGGGAAGGCGGCAGCGGCATCGAAAGATGCTGTTGCAAAACAAAAATTGGCATCGGAAGACAAGACAGCGGTAAAAACCACCGCAACCGACGTAGCAACGAAGAGGAGGCGGAGCAAGAAACCTTCGCCGAATTTGGATTGCAAAAGGCAAGCCACCACCTCAGCCCAGCTGCATGCTGGGGTGGTTGACACCAGCAGAGCAGCAAAAACAACAGCAAACCAAGAAATCAACAAGCAAATGCATACGGACTCGTCATCTGATGAAGAGAATGTGGAGTATGTGTCTGAAGGAGGAGAAGGCTTGTACAGGTCCGGAGCCAGCAACATGGTCGGAGCCCTGTCGTCTGACTTCTCGGACGAAGAAGTTGAGGAGGCCCTCCAAGTCAAGCAGAGCAAAATCAGCGAGTGTGAGGAGCTGCTGAAAAAGCTCAAGGAGGACATGAAGCCCCTACTAGATATCCTCAAAAAAAAACAGGAGGCGCGCCGAGAAAAAGAAGCAGCCGAAAAATTGAAATTGCAGCAACAAAAACAGCAGCAACAAAAACCGCAGCAGCCAAAACAACAACAACAACAAGTAAAACCGCAAGTTCAAACGAATAAGCAACAGAATCCAAATTCGGCGCAGGTTTTAAAGAAACAGCAACAACAACCACAGCAGCAAAATATTATCGAAAAACCAAATACCGGAGCGGAGCAATCCGTAAAATCTGCAGGGGCAGAACCAGGCCCTTATGCAGAGGGTCCAACGACGACGTCGGCAGCAGCCAGGAAGCAGCAACAACAGCAACAACAGCAACAACCTCAACAACAGCAACAACAGCAACAACAACAACAACAACAGCAACAACAGCAACAACAGCAACAACAACAACAACAACAACAACAACAACAACAACAGCAACACCAGAAGCAGCCACAGCCTAAGAAAGACAAAAATGTGCCACCTATAAGGACCCACAAAATAGACCTGGACGACATAAAACAGGTATGTAAGTCGGCCACAAATGGTAATTTTAATATAAAAATCATTAATGAAAAAGAAAAAAGGTATTCGGTGCAATGCTTCACATTGCCCGAATACAACATGGTTAAATATTTCTTGAAGGAGGCCACAGCTGAGTTCTTCAGCTTCACGCCTCGAAGCGAAAAATTGAAGACGGTCCTTTTAAAGGGCATCAGTTCCTGCACGGAACCTGAGGCGCTCTTAGATGAGCTCCGTCAAAAAGCGAGTGACGATCTCGAGTTTATCGGGGTCAAGCCGTTTTCCACGGTCAAGTCTAGGCGTGGGGGTTACAAGCTCCCAATGTTCCTAGTAACATTATCGCCCCAAAGTAAATTGGAGAGCCTAAGGAGTATTTCCGTCCTTGACTTCCAAATTATAAGATGGGAAAAACTAATGAGGCACGACGACATGCTACAATGCATGCGCTGCCAAAGGTTCGGCCATGCCGCAGCCAACTGCGAAATGCAGGAGCGCTGCGTCAAGTGCGCAGAAACCCACAAAAGAGGGGAATGCAGGTTAGGAACGGAGCGGGTTGAAGACTTAACCCAGCTCAAGTGCATTATCTGTGGAAACGAGGGGCACCCTGCCAATTATAGGGGCTGCCCTAAGGTCCAAAAAATTAAAGAAAAACAGGCCAGTCAGAAGGCCGTAGAAAGTCGACCAATACGACAAGCTCCAACAGCAATATCGTTTGTAAGACCCGATGTTTCTTACGCTAATTCTGCGAAAGGAATGGGTAAAGCGAGACAGGTTCCACCACCGGTCGCCCCACAGGCCCAAGAGCCTAAGGCACCATCGGCGGGGCAGCAAGACATTGTAGCCTTGTTGGTGGCCATTCAAGGCCAACTAGCAGGACTGCAAAGTCAGATATGGGAGCAAGCCGCAAGAGTGGACCACCTCCACTCTTTAGTGACTGGCCAAGCGCAACGTCATGGTTAAGGGCGCGCTGCCGGAGACGCGCCTAAGGATCCTAGCTGTGAATGTAAATTCACTGATTAGGATTGAACGCCGAGCTAATTTGTTCCAGTTGTTGAAAGACCACAGTCCCGATGTGTTCATGGCTAGCGAAACCAAGCTAAACCAGAAACATAAACTGACTAATAACAAATACAATATCGTAAGAAGGGATCGACCCGGCTCTACTCAAGGAGGCGGTGTTGCAATCTTCATACGTAAGGGCATTAACTATAAAGTCATATACAATAATGATTTGCGAAAGCTCAGGACGCTAGAAGTTTGCGTCGTATGCATCTCTCTCACTCAAGGGAAGCGGATGTATATGATTGCGGCTTATGCGGCTGAAGCTCCGCAGGCTAATATCTTTATTTCAGAGCTCGAGATTCTTTTCAGAGTACTAAAACTGAGCCTGGAAGAAAACTACTTCGTTATGGCCGGAGATTTGAACGCAAGACATAGAGATTGGGGAAATCAAACAAATAATCCAAGAGGTAATCATCTTTTTAATTTGATGAATCTTTGCAGTGTTGAATATGGTGTCGACCTGCTGGCTACTGAAAGGCCATCGTTCCCAAGGAGCGGTTCCTTCCTTGACCTTTTGCTGTACGATACCAGACTGACAATAACGGACAAAGTGGGTAATCACCCTCGAAACTGCTTACAGACAATCGAGTACGACAGTGATCACTGTGGCTTGGCTGCTGTAATTCAGATTCCGAACGAGCGCGTGGAGCTGGATGAATACGTTCCAACGCATTCTTACAATTACAGTAAGATGCGCTGGCCTCGTTTCACCAACGCCCTAGCGAGAGAACTCCGTTCGAGTGACACAGCCCCACCAAATAACAGAAACCTAACGAACACCGAAATCGACCAACATCTACAACAGATGGACGAAACGATAAAACGAACGATGGAACGGACAATACCGAAATACAAGGAACGCGACCAAAACGACGTCTACAGAAACGCGACTATAGACGCACTTCACAGACATAAAAGTGGACTACTGACAAGACTGAAAAACTTGTACAGACGCTTCACAGACCCACACGACCTGGAGATTAGGGCACTGAAGTCGTCGATAAAAAACATCAACCAACTGATTAAAGAAAACTATAGACTGTCTATCAACTTGTTTTGGGACAACAAAATTCGGGCCGTTAACTCTAGCGACCCTAGTATGTTTCCCCAAATCAATAAGATATTTAGAAAAAACAATCAGAACGACCTTCCGTGCCTGAAACTCCGGAGAACTATAGAGAACAGAGACGTACTCCTGACAGCGCAAATTGATCCTGAGGAAGCCGTCTTGGACGATGACTTCTTTGTGATTGAAGATCCGCAGGAGAAAGTGGAGACAGTTGGTGCTGCTTTCCAGCAAGTGTATAAGGTGAATGCTTGCACTCGCCCGAACCACGACCTGGAGAACAGAGCTCTACTTCACCACTTCTACCTGAGGAATGATATTTCGCAATGGCGATCCGAGAACCGTAGTTTTACACGGTTTGATGACGACTTTTTAGCAAACGCTATAATCGCCGATCGAACGGGCCCAAGTCCCTTGCTCATCACGAAGGTAGAACTCCAGCTCATCTTCGATTCAATAAAGAATAAAAAGTCCGCAGGTGTCGACGGTATATCCAACATTGTACTAAGACACTTTGTTGTGGCTGCCTGAGCCCATCCTCACACTATTCAAAGTTGGTTGATCATATCTCCTAAGTGCTCAGAACACTCCTTATTCATGACCTGAAAAATAGCGTCGAATGAAATTGGATGAAGACTGACTAGTGTAGTAGTAAGGTGCTAGGATAGTTTTTGATTTTTAGCATCTATGATAATAAGACGGCCCAGTTCGCATGCTTGGCTCGGTTGCCACTCGGCAGTATAAGTTCCTTTCAAAAGAAAAAGGAAGTCAAACATTTTTAAAACTTCCCAAACACAAAGCGATTCCAATTGTCGTTCAGGTACGATAAAGCTCTTCACTGAACATCAAATCATGAAGAAAAAAAAAGAAATGGGCATGTCGTCAATGCATGCAAGTCGTACGAAATGTACTAAAACATCAAGCAAACGTGCAATAATGAGTAATTATTAATTTCAATCTGTGATAGGGTCAAGGCCTTTTACACCTTGAGCCCAGACCAAAACACCTGTGATATTCCTTGTTTTAAGTTAGTCTAGATAATTATTAAACTCCTAATCGGTAATTTTTATCTCCATGTCCATCCAACTTTTTGTTTCATGATTGCTACAAGGTCACGCCGTTCCGCGGCATTATAAAAGAGAAAGATCCTAAACCGATTGACAATAAAGATCCAGACAACAGGTACCACCATCCGTGCACGCTGTATGGCCGCAATGCTCGCTATAGCATGCATTCATAAAACAAAAAGGCACTTTAAACTTCCGAATATCCCCAATATCGAACCTTCAAGCGCAATAATGCTATTAGGGATGAATCTACGTGCTATCCACGCACCAAAAGCGATGGACTTACGAATGCAGCCTAGCCTAGCCGCAGAACAAACCGTATGGGCTGCGATAATGCAGACTATGACACTGTGAGACGAGGTTATCCCAAAATTAAATGCAAAATTAAATTCAAAATTTTGTTTTTTTAATTTCCTTTTTATAAGCTATAAACTACAACCTAAGAAACGACTTACGCAGGTCGAACAAGTGGTTCCGTTTCATTGATAGGTTCTTAGTGTGGCGATTGTGAGGAGGACCATGCTCATGATACGGGAATTGTCTGCGATTTCTTTTGGATGTGGCGTGTCGACTACCAAACAAGAAGCTGCCAATCCTTGTGAGGCTGATGCAGGTATTTTTGAGCCCTTGTGCCCGACAGAGGAATCGTCTGTCACATTAAAATTCTGTTTGGAATCCAAAAATGAGACAATCTGTAAGGATGGTGTGATTAGGTTGGAATTTTGACAACGGGGGTCACTTACCTTCTGATTAAATCAAAGGTGGGTGAACTCGACGAATTTTGGACTCCAACTTGTTGCGGAGTCAGGGGTCGACAACTTTCCAACGGCTGGCCAGCAGCAGTGGAGGTGTCGATGGCGTTGATGGTGGTGATCCAGAGGGAATGGATGAGCGATGTTGGTCGTCGTCGTCGTGGTCATCACCGTCGTATTCGGGGTCTCCATGTTTGGCGGAGCGACGTTCAAGCCTGTAATAAGAGAAAAAAAAACGGCATAATTGTATGAATTTACGGCAAGATGTCGGGAATAAATAAGGATTTAACTTACCTTTGATGATTTGGTTGGAAGCACGCTGCCCGGTTGAAGGATTTGTCTTTCCTTTCCGGAGGAAGGTGAGGGCTGGTCCACGGCTAATTCGGCATGCTGCATATAAAAAGATAAAGTCAATTACAAACAATAAACAGACAAAGCTTTCATAATATTGACACAAATAATATTTGCACGAATAATACTTACACAAATAATTCTTACTCCAATTTGTTTTTGGTTGGGATCGTGTGGGTCGGCTTACCATTCATTAATGGCGGCCCGAAATAGGAAGTAGAGTAAAAAAAATAGTAATGAATGGAAAAGGGCATGCCGTGCAGACTGGAAGGATGACGGTTGGCTGGAAGGGACAAGTGTTTGGAAAATGGAGACAAGGGAAAAGATAAGGGCCAGGGCGCAATGTGTCGTCTTACTTACATTTATTAAGGTTAAGTAAATGTATGTTTATTTTTTGTTTTGATGTATGTAAACTTCGATGATTATTTTGGAAATTATGTTTTATTTTGGTCAGGCCGGAGGAAGAAAATGAAATTCGGAAAGAAAACGATTGTTTTGTTTTTGGGGTAAATTATTCATTTATTGAGATCTTTCAACGCCGTTACATGTTTGTATTTTTGGTGTAATAATGTGACACAAAGGTAAACAATCTTAAATCTAACAAACTACAATACGAATTGCAAACATTAAAACGACAAACAAACAAAACAAAATAAGTAGTGGGACCACTAAACCAGGGTTAATAGCATTTCCACAACAGTCAAATTTTCGGTAGGCTACAACAACAAAACGTTCCTTGTTTATGTGTAGGCTTAAACATAGAACGCACTAAGAGCGGCTTATAATGAAATCAGCCAGGCGACAATGTAAGCGGCTGTGACAGCGGCTAGAAAACGAGCTGCATTGCCATGACCTACGGGCGACCGAAGATCATGAAAAGTGAGTTGAGGCGGACAGTCGAGTTTTAGGCTAGCGAACCGTGCTCTGGTCTCGTCGGTGAGCATTTTTGGTTCAGCCGTCGCACAAGTCGCGTCTTGTTTTGAATAATAGCCGTGTTCACATATATATATAGACAGTGGTGCTAATACTTAACGTAGCCGATAGTGAAGATTATTGCCTCCTCATCTAGCAAGTTTGCCACCGTAGGAGCAGAAAAGTCATCAAAAATAAACTAGGAGCGTTTCATGAAAAGGGTGAGTGCGGATAATTCCTTTTTTTTTAGATTAGTTAGAGTAGCTAGTTTTACCGACTGACCAATCTAATGGCTGGTTATTTTTGCTTCGCTAGGGCGAGGATTCCACGCAAAAGCAGCAAAAGAGTCAGGAATTTGCGGATGATAGTTAATTCCAAAGAAGAGGAAATTCTACGTCAAGCCCGTGATTCTCCGGGTCAACAAGTAAAATAGTTTTAAGCGATATATAGGGCACATTATTTTTATGATATCATGTCTTTAGATTCCGGCGAAAGTAAAGGAAACGTCGCCCCTTTTGTTTTATTCTCTTTTCTTTATTATTGTAATAAATAAATCGAGAGCGAAAAAATCTATCTGTCGACCATCTATTCGGACACAAAGCAAGCCGCTAGCAGCGCGACCTCGCTAAGGACGCCTAGCGTTTTCAAGACTGTTAGTCGCAGCAAGCCGCGACCAAACCCGGCGAAAGTCTCAAGAACATCGCTTACAAGAAGTAGAAGACGTTTGCGAAATCGCCGAAGACGGCCAAAAATTAGACAATTTTGCGACATAACATATTCATATTCGATTTTCATATATTGCCATAAGCGTAATTTTCACTTTTTTTGTTTAACATTTCCTAAGTTTTTGCCTTAAAATTTGCCAATCAGAGTTTATCAAAATTTAAAGTAGTTTTTGGTTGTTCACCTCTTTGTATTGTCTCGTGATCCGCAAAAGAAAAGTGGAACGCCTTCCAACCGGCAATTTGTAAGACCCTGTCGGAAGAATCTTTTACAATTCTCGCCCCGGGGGAAGCAAGATTTTGCCCCTTACTCCCAGCACATATAAATAGAGCTCTATCTATAGGTAGCGGTAAGGGTAACGTTTTGACCAAAGCGACGGGGGTTTTTAGCCGTCGATCATTCTTGAGCGAGGGTTGTGGGAGGTCCAATTTGGTGGAACCGGTACGGGATTCCAGTTTTGTTTGGAGCGGACCGTTTTCGGGACCATTTTTTTTTTGTTGTCCCTTTGTTTTTTTTTTATTGATAAATTTTATAATTTAGCTTTGAACTTAAAGATTTCTCTAGAGCATATCGAAAATCAATGTTTGTAAGATTGGTAAATATTTGCCTTCAAACCTAATTCTGTTTATATCATATAATTTTGCAATAATTGTTCATTTCGTTCTTTTGATTGTTGTCATATTTTCGAAAATGCTATGGCTTTATTTCATAAATAAATAGTGTGAAATCGACTAATGTCGAAAGGAAACCCTCGAGTTATTATTTGCGATTTTGATGTGGGCCAATAGCTCAATGGAGGAGTGAGGCGGTTTTTCAGGGGTGACTAAGGTGAGCGAAGGGGAGTGACCACGATGTGGCATGAAGAGCGGTGGCGACGATATAGCGACGTGTCATTCTAGGGGGATCCGACCAAAATCAGGCCTTCCGGATTCCGAAGGTGGGGTGGGAAAAACGAGGCCAAGCTGCACCAACATCAGCAGCCCCCGAGGTATGGTGACAACACATGGTGGTGGTTTCGTATCGTTTATCGCAGGCATGTTTTATGTTTTTGAGGTAAGAGGAGATCCAGCTGCGGTGGCAAGATCCCCCCCCCGTGTTCCGACGAGCTGAGCCGCGCACCGCGAGCATGCCACGACCGCCGCAGCGGATTCAAAGTGTTCTGTCGTCCTGACCTTCTTTTCTACGCTTTTCTTCTTCCATCTATCCATCTTATTCTTTACTACTCCTTTCTTCTTTCACTTTCCTAGACTGACCTTCTTCATGTCATTCTTTCGTTTCTTCTCTGTTTCTTCCCTCTTCATTTACATCCGTCGGTGACAGATCCGTCAGCTCTGACACTTCTTCCGATCAGGTTTCCATCTTTCTTTTTCAGCGGCGGACATCCGGCATCGAGTCATCTTCATCATCTTCACACCCTCTCTCTTATTTCAAATGGCGCCCAGACGTTGTGCTCGAATGTTAGCCATTGGCAAGTCATTGCAAATGGCGTCCATTCGTTGTGTCCTAGTGTTTTTCCTAATGTTCCGACCGTTTCGTGGAAGATGTCAAATCGAGGCGTAAGTCTTAGTAACGATAGCTCATTAGAAGGCGTTTTAATTGCGACGTGTCGATTTGGTGTACCAAACGACTACGGTCGAAACATCTATGTGTCGTGTCGGTTGCATTCTTTCGATTCCAGGGGTTCAAGTCTTCATTGGCAAAGTCTTGACATAGCCAATGAATTGCGGTTCACCAGTGGGAGTTGGGGGAATCGCACCGACGTTCTCAGTTCAGTTCGTCCCTGTTGTCGGGATCGAACCAAAGCGTAAGTCTTTGTCAAGATAGCTCGTTAGAAAGCTTGTCAAACTGCGACGCGATGTTTCGACCTCGACCGCAGGAACGAGTTGAAATTGTCTTCGTGTCGTTTCAATGTTTTTCTCGTCACCACACCTCGAGGAAGTTTTTTTTTGGAATCGTCGTCAATCAGCTACAAGTCATATTTATCGTCAAAGCAAATTCAGAGAGTCACTCCCTTAGCTACCCCAAACACCCCGAATCACAAATACAAATTACAAACAAAATTCATTTCATTCACCCATTATTTGGTCTTTTTAACAGTACCTTTTGGAAGTTTTTTGTGTTAGTTTTCTTTGAAGGACAAAATCGATAGGAGTTTTAGATATCGTTTTCACGTTTTCTTTCCTTTTTTCCAAGTTTTTTTCAAAGGAATTTAGTACGATTATCAATATTACATACATTTTTTTTTGTTATTTTAGTTTTTTTCATTTTTGGTGGTTGGGAATAGTTAAGGTTTAGGTCATAAGAAAAAATTCATAAAAATACAAAAAAAAAAAAGTTTACTTATAGTTTCAAAGAGAAAAAAAAAGGAGAAGGATTTGGAGTTTCAAATTCATTCTTTGGTCAATAAAATACTTATTTTGGTTTTTCTTTTTGGTCATTTAGTTATTTAGTTATTTATTTATTTTGTTCATTCTTTTTATTTGGTGTTGGTTTATTCATTATTTTAATTTTGTATTACTTCTTTTTGTTATTTATTTATTTTTTTTTGTTTTTGCTATTTATTTATTTATTTGATCATTTTTTTTCGTTACTTATTTATTATTTAATAATTTTTTTTTTGGTCATTATTCATTTATTTTATTTAAATTTTTTTTGTTATTCCATCATTCCTTTTATTATTTACTTGTTCTTTTTATTGATTTTCTTATTTATTTCCATATTTATTTATTTATTTTCATATTTATTTATTATTTTTTGTTCTCATATTTATTTTCATTTTGGTAATCGTTTTTTTTTTTGTATATCTATACCCCAACTCTTAATTTGTTTTGTGGAGTGGTCAATAGCTTTATGCGAATCATTCATTTCACTATTGATCCCCAAATTCAATCGAAATTCATAAACAAACCCCAGAGCACAGATATCGATCATTATTATTTTTTTTTTTGTGGGGAAGTCGTCACATTTCGCCAGACAAGATTTAGGCACGATAGGGTATGACCAAAAGGCCTGCCACAAGAAAGTCAAAACTTCCAGGTAAGGTCCAGTTTTTCCACCGTCCAGTCACCCGAAGTCTCCTAAAATCTGGGACAGACATACCAGAAATGTCACTCAAACGTACACCGCCACGCGGGTCGAAGGACCAGGCGTCTAAACAAGACCTACCACCGACCGATAAACCGAGTGGGTTACTAAGCCAGGGCGAAGGTGAGGCATCTTCATCGAAACCGCCATCGCAGTCAACCTCTAGCGGTAATTCCGGGTCCGGCGGAATCACCGAAACAGTTACGACGCCGCCGTACAGTGACCTTACAGTTACAGGCGAAGGAAATTCTGGTAGAGACCAGGAAACGCTAGCAGGTATGCAAGGGGAACAAGTCGATAACGATAACTTAATCAATTTTGCGCAAGAGTACCCTTCGCGAGATGGGACAGACCCAGGACCTTCGAGTGCAGGGCAGAACGACCAAGCGCATGAAATTTCAGCGAGCAGCGTATCGGCTGAGTTAAAAACGCTCATCAACCTAGCGGTCGTAAACGCCTACCAATCATATACTAGCTCGATAAGTGGAAGCGTTTCCGAGGCAGTCAGAAGTGAAGTCGAGCGAGGTTTCTTGGACTTCATGAAAGAAATCAATTACGCCACAAGGCCAACACCACCGCTCGAAGAAAGGGTCCGACCACCAAAGGTAACTCGGCCGCCCGCTCCCATAGTTACGCCCGAGATGTTATCGGCTCCAATAGCGCAACCACCGATGAGAAGCTTGCCGCCAATGTCGTCGAAGAACTCGCGAAGGTTGACACCAGAGTTTTTGCATGCGCAACCGAATCTGCTTCCGAGAGAAAATGCACCACCGCCGCCGGTTCATTCTAGGCGAATGTTCCAAGAGCGAGCTTATTGGGATGGTGACCGTCGCTATGGACAGGACTCTAGTGGACACCGGATGCCATATCCACCAGACGGGTACCATCAAATGGAAGACCGGCACCCAGAGCCTCAATTTAGGTCGCCACCTCCGCAGCAGCAGAGGCCTGCGAGACAGCCAATTAGGATCGATAAATGGGGGATAATTTTCGAAGGAAAGCCAGACCGCTTGACCGTCGAAGATTTTATATTTCGTGTTGAAGTACTTCAACAACAACATGGTTGTTCCTGGGCAGAGATCCTAAGGGATTTCCACCTTTTGTTAGCGGGAACGGCTTATGAATGGTACTGGCAATACCAGCGCACCAGTTACCGTCCGGACTGGCCAGGACTAAGAGACGCGCTAATGAGACAATTTCGAAACTCCAAGTCCGATCTCGAAATTATGCGGGACATTATGGATAGGCGTCAAGGAGCCTGGGAGCCAATAGACACATATTTCGCCTCAATATACAAACTAAAAAGCCAGCTGGGGATCCAGATCTCGGAAGAAGAACTGGTCAGGATATTGAAACGAAATTTGAACGAGCGAATCGGGAGGTTGGTGTATCCGCAAGCGCTCTTCAACCTCGACCAATTGAGGCGCGCTTGTAAGGATGCCGAATGCGCTTTTCCGGCGAGAGGAGGAGAACGCGAACGTGACGTCGCGAGGCCGACTAGGCAACCAAATCGGTTCGTAGCAAATGAGCTAGATTATGAGAACCCGGATTACGAAGAAGAGCACGTAGACGCGTTCCAAGCAGCCAATAACAACCGCCCCAGAACCATCAAATCAAGTGGCCAACCAAGACAATTGAAGTGCTGGAATTGTCACGCCGTAGGTAATACGTATGTTGATTGTCCGTCTCCGTCAAAGAGGATTTATTGTTTCGGGTGCGGTAAAGAGGGCGTGATAAAACCCAACTGCCCGCAGTGTCGGCCGGAAAACTCGAGGCCGAACGCGAGGAACCTGGGGGAGTCGCGTTCGACCCAGACGCACCAGGAACCACCTCAATCTTCATAGGCGATCAACGATCAAACGCAAACAACAAACATATAACCGTATTAAAGAGAGATACATCAAATGAAACGTTAGGTAATAAGACAACAGATATTAAGTTAAACAATTTTCACATAAAACCCTTGCATATACGATTACGGGAATACAACAAAGCGAGAGAAAGAAGATTTAATCAAAAAGTAAGTTCAATTTCGAAACGGATATTAAAAACCCGGGAAAGGTATCGTTTGAGAAGAACAGCTAGACATCATATTTCAGCAACGACCCTTGCTACCGATACTCGGCCGTATGCCCAAATTAAAATAGGTAAGAAGGAATTGTACGGGTTATTAGACAGCGGTGCAAGTATTAGCATATTAGGAAAAAACTGTTTAGAGTTCGTTAAAGAAGTAGGTTTAAAAGTAATAGCTCATAAATCCGGAGTCAAAACCGCGGATGGAAAGAGCCAAGAGATAGTAGGAAAAGTAAAGTGTAGGTTGAATTACAACGGAATCGACGAAGATATTACATTTTATTTAGTGCCAGGTCTCGATCAAACATGTTATCTTGGAGTAGATTTCTGGAGAGCCTTTCGTGTTGCTCCAAATGTAATCAGTTCGATTACCGAACCTGAGGACGTGCATCCCAATGCTCATGTTTTGTCGCCAGACCAACGATCTCGGTTAGAAGCCGTCAAGATGAGGTTTCTAGACTATGAGCGACACGGACTTGGGAAAACGTCGTTAATGAGCCATGTTATTGACACCGGCGACGCGATCCCTGTAAAGCAACGCCATTACCCGGTATCTCCAGCGGTACAAGCCTTGCTTTACGAAGAGCTAGACAGGATGCTTAAGTTAGGGGTAATAGAAGAAAGTGAAAGCCCCTGGTGCTCTCCAGTGGTGTTGATTAAGAAGGTAGGGGAAAACGGTGTCGTGAAGCACCGATTTTGCTTAGACTCGCGCAAGGTTAATGCCGTTACTAAGAAAGACGCGAATCCGCTTCCCCATATTGATGGTCTACTGAGTCGCTTGCCCGACACTTACTTCATAAGCAGCGTCGACCTCAAGGAAGCGTTCTGGCAAATACCGCTGGAGGAAACCAGTAGGGAGAAGACGGCGTTTGCGGTGCCAGGGCGACCCTTGTACCAATTTACCGTCATGCCCTTTGGGTTGTGCAACGCGGCCCAAAGGTTGTGTCGGTTAATGGACAAGGTGATCCCGGCACGTTTACGGGATCGCGTCTTCGTATACTTAGATGACCTGTTAATAATAGCTCCAGACTTCGAATCCCATATTATATTACTAGACGAAGTGGCCACCTGTCTTAGAATGGCGAACCTCACCATCAACGTTAAAAAGTCCCGCTTCTGTTTCAGAGAGCTGAAATACTTGGGTTTTATCGTTGGTGGTGGGAAATTAAAGACTGACCCGGAGAAGGTCGAAGCCGTCGCCAACTTCCCTATTCCGAAAAATCCTAGGCAAGTTAGGAGATTCTTAGGTCTAGCGGGCTGGTACAGGCGATTCGTTAAAGATTTTTCAACCTTGACAGCCCCTTTGACAGACACACTTAAGAAGTGTAAAACGAAATTTGTAATGACGGAGGAAGCGCGCGTAGCCTTCGATGCCCTCAAGAAAACTTTGACTTCGGCCCCGGTTTTAACACACCCCGATTTTAACAAACCTTTTTACGTTCAATGTGACGCCTCCGATTCGGGAATAGGAGCGGTTTTATTCCAAAAATCTGACGACGGTGGCGAACTGCCAATCTCCTTCTTTTCGCAGAAGCTGAACGCTTGCACAAAGAACTATAGTGTGACCGAGAAGGAATGTATGGCAGCAGTGATGGCAGTGAAACGATTCAGGCCCTATGTTGAAGGTATGAACTTCACGATCATAACCGATCACTCTAGTCTGAAGTGGCTTATGACCATGAAGGGCCTGAGTGGTCGGCTAGCTAGGTGGAGTTTAGAACTCCAAGCGTATGCCTTCAACATAGAGCACCGGAAAGGTTCACTGAACGTCGTGCCAGACACTCTTTCTCGGGCACACTTAGACGCAGTTTCGTTGGAGCAAGTAGCTCCATTGATTGATTTAGACTCCGAAGAATTTAAGTCCCATGAATACGTCGAGCTCGTGAAGACCGTTCAGCTTCACCAAGAAGAGCTGCCAGACTTAAAGGTTATAGACGATTTCATCTACAAAAGATGTTTCCTGACTATTGACAATGAAGTTCTAAACGAACATCAATGGTGTTTATGGGTTCCGTCAAACCTCACCCAAGACATAATCACCAAAGTACATGACCCTCCACAATCGTCTCATGGTTGCATAGCGAAGACGTTATATAGAATCAGACAGTTTTTCTATTGGCCAAATATGACCGTCCAAGTCCGCAAATATGTTGCTAACTGTAGTGTCTGTAAACAGTCCAAAGCGTCAAATGTTGTGTCACGTCCCCCCATAACTAACAATTACTCGACTGATAGACCGTTTCAAAAGTTATACGTCGATTTTATCGGTCCGTATCCGCGATCTAAAAATGGTAACGTATATGTCTTTGTAGTACTCGACCACTTGTCCAAGTTTGTGTTTTTAAGCCTTTGCGAGCTGCAAACGCTTCCAGTGTCGTCCGTTTCCTACGGGAAGAAGTGTTTAATACCTTTGGAGTGCCCCAGCTAATTCATTCGGACAACGGCAAACAATTTCTGTCGAAAGAGTTCCAATCGCTGTAGTCGACATACGGTATAAGGCACTTCAAAACCGCTAATTACGCTCCACAGTCAAATGCCTCGGAGCGAGTCAACAGAACCCTGCTATCAGCCATTCGCTCATATCTGCAAACCGATCAGCGTGATTGGGATAATCACCTAAGCGAGATAGCAGCGGCTCTGAGAAGTTCGTGTCATACTGCGATTGGAACGTCCCCATACCATGCCTTGTTCGGCATGAACATGATGATGCATGGGGGCAGCTATGAACTTGCGAAAAAACTTGACAACCTAGCGGATGGAGAAATATCCACACTTCCCCGACAAGCCAGACTGCAAGTCATACGTGACAAATTAAAAGAAAAC
Organism: Sphaerophoria taeniata; assembly: GCA_943590905.1. Classification (NCBI taxonomy): domain Eukaryota; kingdom Metazoa; phylum Arthropoda; class Insecta; order Diptera; family Syrphidae; genus Sphaerophoria; species Sphaerophoria taeniata. Next base: position 103,541,554 of record OX016541.1, read on the forward strand.
ATACAAAAAGCCAACGAAAAGTCAGCAAAAGTTTATAACTTCCGTTCCAGAAACGTGAAGTACCTTCCTGGACAAGAAGTATATAAACGAAACTTCATCCTCAGCGATTCGTCAAAGTTAGTGTCAGCCAAGTTGTGTCCGAAATTCGTTAAGTGTCGTGTTGTCAAAGCCGTAGGTAAAAACCTCTACGAGCTAGAGAATTTAGCCGGAAAGGCCATTGGTATCTTTCATGCGAAAGATATCAAATAGTGAAATCGTTTTCTTGTTACTCGTTCGTGTTGTTATACAACATAGACAAACCTGTACCAGTCCCCAAAAATGTTCGTCAGTCCTTAAAAGAGACGGTGGTCACGGATCACTAACGAGCCTCAAGCTAAACAACATTAGGATTCAAGGATGTTATAACGTAGATATTGTCTGTGATGTTGACAAAGCCGATTTCGGTTGATACCTTAAGTACCTGAATGCATGTACATAGTAAGCATCCACCTCGGTACCTGATTAGTTATAAGCGTTAGGTGAAGTTAGCATGTAGGGTCCAACTGTGATACGAGTTTTTTGTTTTTGAAAGATTGTTTAGATTAGGAGCCATGATCTGTGATAGAAACCTTTTTGTTTCATATACCAGACTGACTAGACAAGTGATTTTTAACTGTGATAGCAAAAAAACGTTATAGAAAGACTGACCAAATAGGGCCGTACGTCCGAACAGCGATATAAAATTTTTACATAAGACTGATTAGGTTAAGAACATTCATCTGTGATTTGATAATAGATTTTGTTTTTTTTTAGATTAGAATGAGAATAGCTGTGATAACTGTGATAGTAAGGTTTGTCTGGACGAGTGAAATTTAGCTTTAATCTGTGATAGGAACAACTTTTTTTTATTCCCACGAAGACTGACTTGACCAGAGAGGGAAGACTGAGATACAAAATTTTTGATTGAAAGACTGATTAGATTAGGTATAGTTAACTGTGATAGAAAAATTTTACTAGATGGGTAAGATTTGAACTGTGATAGGAACTTAAGGGCAATATTGGTTCCCGATATTCTACTAGTTAGGATATAATTTTTAGGTAACGTTTTTATGATAGCCTTAGTTTTTTTTATGTAAGAGTCCATCTTAAGAATTTATTTTGTTTCCTGTTTGTCGTTTTACATTATAAGCGGACTAATAGGACTATAAATTGCCTATCACGTTTTACTTAGAGACTTAAGCCCAAAATAGTATAAAAAAAAGCAGATGATGATAACTTGGGCTAACCTTAACATAGTTCCACGTACCTGATGACGATGCTCACTGATGATGTGATGAAAATGATGACAACGGTGTAATTGACTTGCCCGGCTTGAATTGTGGGTTCTTCCCCACCTACGCAGGCGAACAGGGCAGCCTTCTCCGTCCCTGCGGCTCCATAGACTTGCCCAAAGCCGGAGTTTTGTTGTGGCTGCCTGAGCCCATCCTCACACTATTCAAAGTTGGTTGATCATATCTCCTAAGTGCTCAGAACACTCCTTATTCATGACCTGAAAAATAGCGTCGAATGAAATTGGATGAAGACTGACTAGTGTAGTAGTAAGGTGCTAGGATAGTTTTTGATTTTTAGCATCTATGATAATAAGACGGCCCAGTTCGCATGCTTGGCTCGGTTGCCACTCGGCAGTATAAGTTCCTTTCAAAAGAAAAAGGAAGTCAAACATTTTTAAAACTTCCCAAACACAAAGCGATTCCAATTGTCGTTCAGGTACGATAAAGCTCTTCACTGAACATCAAATCATGAAGAAAAAAAAAAGAAATGGGCATGTCGTCAATGCATGCAAGTCGTACGAAATGTACTAAAACATCAAGCAAACGTGCAATAATGAGTAATTATTAATTTCAATCTGTGATAGGGTCAAGGCCTTTTACACCTTGAGCCCAGACCAAAACACCTGTGATATTCCTTGTTTTAAGTTAGTCTAGATAATTATTAAACTCCTAATCGGTAATTTTTATCTCCATGTCCATCCAACTTTTTGTTTCATGATTGCTACAAGGTCACGCCGTTCCGCGGCATTATAAAAGAGAAAGATCCTAAACCGATTGACAATAAAGATCCAGACAACAGGTACCACCATCCGTGCACGCTGTATGGCCGCAATGCTCGCTATAGCATGCATTCATAAAACAAAAAGGCACTTTAAACTTCCGAATATCCCCAATATCGAACCTTCAAGCGCAATAATGCTATTAGGGATGAATCTACGTGCTATCCACGCACCAAAAGCGATGGACTTACGAATGCAGCCTAGCCTAGCCGCAGAACAAACCGTATGGGCTGCGATAATGCAGACTATGACACTGTGAGACGAGGTTATCCCAAAATTAAATGCAAAATTAAATTCAAAATTTTGTTTTTTTAATTTCCTTTTTATAAGCTATAAACTACAACCTAAGAAACGACTTACGCAGGTCGAACAAGTGGTTCCGTTTCATTGATAGGTTCTTAGTGTGGCGATTGTGAGGAGGACCATGCTCATGATACGGGAATTGTCTGCGATTTCTTTTGGATGTGGCGTGTCGACTACCAAACAAGAAGCTGCCAATCCTTGTGAGGCTGATGCAGGTATTTTTGAGCCCTTGTGCCCGACAGAGGAATCGTCTGTCACATTAAAATTCTGTTTGGAATCCAAAAATGAGACAATCTGTAAGGATGGTGTGATTAGGTTGGAATTTTGACAACGGGGGTCACTTACCTTCTGATTAAATCAAAGGTGGGTGAACTCGACGAATTTTGGACTCCAACTTGTTGCGGAGTCAGGGGTCGACAACTTTCCAACGGCTGGCCAGCAGCAGTGGAGGTGTCGATGGCGTTGATGGTGGTGATCCAGAGGGAATGGATGAGCGATGTTGGTCGTCGTCGTCGTGGTCATCACCGTCGTATTCGGGGTCTCCATGTTTGGCGGAGCGACGTTCAAGCCTGTAATAAGAGAAAAAAAAACGGCATAATTGTATGAATTTACGGCAAGATGTCGGGAATAAATAAGGATTTAACTTACCTTTGATGATTTGGTTGGAAGCACGCTGCCCGGTTGAAGGATTTGTCTTTCCTTTCCGGAGGAAGGTGAGGGCTGGTCCACGGCTAATTCGGCATGCTGCATATAAAAAGATAAAGTCAATTACAAACAATAAACAGACAAAACTTTCATAATATTGACACAAATAATATTTGCACGAATAATACTTACACAAATAATTCTTACTCCAATTTGTTTTTGGTTGGGATCGTGTGGGTCGGCTTACCATTCATTAATGGCGGCCCGAAATAGGAAGTAGAGTAAAAAAAATAGTAATGAATGGAAAAGGGCATGCCGTGCAGACTGGAAGGATGACGGTTGGCTGGAAGGGACAAGTGTTTGGAAAATGGAGACAAGGGAAAATATAAGGGCCAGGGCGCAATGTGTCGTCTTACTTACATTTATTAAGGTTAAGTAAATGTATGTTTATTTTTTGTTTTGATGTATGTAAACTTCGATGATTATTTTGGAAATTATGTTTTATTTTGGTCAGGCCGGAGGAAGAAAATGAAATTCGGAAAGAAAACGATTGTTTTGTTTTTGGGGTAAATTATTCATTTATTGAGATCTTTCAACGCCGTTACATGTTTGTATTTTTGGTGTAATAATGTGACACAAAGGTAAACAATCTTAAATCTAACAAACTACAATACGAATTGCAAACATTAAAACGACAAACAAACAAAACAAAATAAGTAGTGGGACCACTAAACCAGGGTTAATAGCATTTCCACAACAGTCAAATTTTCGGTAGGCTACAACAACAAAACGTTCCTTGTTTATGTGTAGGCTTAAACATAGAACGCACTAAGAGCGGCTTATAATGAAATCAGCCAGGCGACAATGTAAGCGGCTGTGACAGCGGCTAGAAAACGAGCTGCATTGCCATGACCTACGGGCGACCGAAGATCATGAAAAGTGAGTTGAGGCGGACAGTCGAGTTTTAGGCTAGCGAACCGTGCTCTGGTCTCGTCGGTGAGCATTTTTGGTTCAGCCGTCGCACAAGTCGCGTCTTGTTTTGAATAATAGCCGTGTTCACATATATATATAGACAGTGGTGCTAATACTTAACGTAGCCGATAGTGAAGATTATTGCCTCCTCATCTAGCAAGTTTGCCACCGTAGGAGCAGAAAAGTCATCAAAAATAAACTAGGAGCGTTTCATGAAAAGGGTGAGTGCGGATAATTCCTTTTTTTTTAGATTAGTTAGAGTAGCTAGTTTTACCGACTGACCAATCTAATGGCTGGTTATTTTTGCTTCGCTAGGGCGAGGATTCCACGCAAAAGCAGCAAAAGAGTCAGGAATTTGCGGATGATAGTTAATTCCAAAGAAGAGGAAATTCTACGTCAAGCCCGTGATTCTCCGGGTCAACAAGTAAAATAGTTTTAAGCGATATATAGGGCACATTATTTTTATGATATCATGTCTTTAGATTCCGGCGAAAGTAAAGGAAACGTCGCCCCTTTTGTTTTATTCTCTTTTCTTTATTATTGTAATAAATAAATCGAGAGCGAAAAAATCTATCTGTCGACCATCTATTCGGACACAAAGCAAGCCGCTAGCAGCGCGACCTCGCTAAGGACGCCTAGCGTTTTCAAGACTGTTAGTCGCAGCAAGCCGCGACCAAACCCGGCGAAAGTCTCAAGAACATCGCTTACAAGAAGTAGAAGACGTTTGCGAAATCGCCGAAGACGGCCAAAAATTAGACAATTTTGCGACATAACATATTCATATTCGATTTTCATATATTGCCATAAGCGTAATTTTCACTTTTTTTGTTTAACATTTCCTAAGTTTTTGCCTTAAAATTTGCCAATCAGAGTTTATCAAAATTTAAAGTAGTTTTTGGTTGTTCACCTCTTTGTATTGTCTCGTGATCCGCAAAAGAAAAGTGGAACGCCTTCCAACCGGCAATTTGTAAGACCCTGTCGGAAGAATCTTTTACAATTCTCGCCCCGGGGGAAGCAAGATTTTGCCCCTTACTCCCAGCACATATAAATAGAGCTCTATCTATAGGTAGCGGTAAGGGTAACGTTTTGACCAAAGCGACGGGGGTTTTTAGCCGTCGATCATTCTTGAGCGAGGGTTGTGGGAGGTCCAATTTGGTGGAACCGGTACGGGATTCCAGTTTTGTTTGGAGCGGACCGTTTTCGGGACCATTTTTTTTTTGTTGTCCCTTTGTTTTTTTTTTATTGATAAATTTTATAATTTAGCTTTGAACTTAAAGATTTCTCTAGAGCATATCGAAAATCAATGTTTGTAAGATTGGTAAATATTTGCCTTCAAACCTAATTCTGTTTATATCATATAATTTTGCAATAATTGTTCATTTCGTTCTTTTGATTGTTGTCATATTTTCGAAAATGCTATGGCTTTATTTCATAAATAAATAGTGTGAAATCGACTAATGTCGAAAGGAAACCCTCGAGTTATTATTTGCGATTTTGATGAGGGCCAATAGCTCAATGGAGGAGTGAGGCGGTTTTTCAGGGGTGACTAAGGTGAGCGAAGGGGAGTGACCACGATATGGCATGAAGAGCGGTGGCGACGATATAGCGACGTGTCATTCTAGGGGGATCCGACCAAAATCAGGCCTTCCGGATTCCGAAGGTGGGGTGGGAAAAACGAGGCCAAGCTGCACCAACATCAGCAGCCCCCGAGGTATGGTGACAACACATGGTGGTGGTTTCGTATCGTTTATCGCAGGCATGTTTTATGTTTTTGAGGTAAGAGGAGATCCAGCTGCGGTGGCAAGATCCCCCCCCCCCGTGTTCCGACGAGCTGAGCCGCGCACCGCGAGCATGCCACGACCGCCGCAGCGGATTCAAAGTGTTCTGTCGGCTGTCCTGCTTTTCTTTCTTTTCTTTTCTATCTTTCCTACTTTTTTTCTTTTCTACTCCTTTATTCTGTCATCTTCTTCCACTGACATTCTTCATTACATTCTGTCGTTTCTTTTCTGTTCCTTCTGTTTCTTTCGACGGCATCTATATCCATCGGTGACAGATCTGTCAGCTCTGACACTTCTTCCAATCTTAGTTTTCATTTCTCCTTTTCAGCAACGGACATCCGGCATCGAGTCATCGCCATCCTAACACTCTCTCTCATATTTCAACTTACCGATTGAAGCCATCGACATTTATACCACACTGTTCAACAACGCGCTGAATAATGTATATTATCCAGAGCGTTGGAAGACAGCTGTGGTTCATCCTCTCCCGAAAAAGGGAAAGGACAGCTCCAATCCTTCAAATCTCCGGTCAATAAGTCTTCTTCCAAGCATCAGCAAGGTATTCGAAAAGGTAATCAATAGGGCTCTGGCTGAGTGGGCTGCGGACAACAGTATAATTCCGGATAACCAGTTCGGGTTCAAGGCGGGACATGACACCATTCATGCCGCGTCTAAGCTCGTTTCTGATATCCAATGGAATAAGTCCAAGAAACAATGCACGGGTGCTGTTCTGGTTGATTTAGAGAAGGCCTTCGACACCGTATGGTTAGAAGGTTTGTACCTAAAACTCACCAGACTAGGCATCAGTAAACCATTATTGTATATGCTTTATGATATGCTCAACGGTAGAAAGTTTGTTGTCAAAAGTGGCAATGTAACTTCTACCACCACCTTTGAAATTAAAAACGGTCTTCAACAGGGAGCGGTGAACTCGCCGATCCTCTTCAGTATTTACACCAGCGATCTGATAGGTAGCCTTTCCCAGGCAATTGCGTATGCCGACGACCTGATTGCGTACAGAACTGCCCCAAAGGTCGAAGTCATTAGAATTCTCTTGCAACGTGACTTCGAGAAGATTCAGCGATATTGCGATGACTGGAAACTGAAAATAAATGTCCAGAAATGCGAAACAATTCTGTTCCGGACCTCGTTGGCTGGGGCCACGAGGGATACGCGCAAGAATTGGCGCAAGATGGTTATCGTTGGGCCTCACGGACAGCGATTAACGAGCAAAAGTGAAGTGAAGTACCTCGGTATTTGGTTGGACCAGTATCTGTATTTCGACAGACATATAGATGCTGCTCTGACTAAGGCCAGAGGAGCCTTCGCTCTGACGAAACGGCTGTTTTACAGCAGTCGGCTTGACCCCAGAGTGAAGGTAATTTGCTACATGGCCCTCATACGGCCGATGATCGTTTATGGCTGTCCAGTGTGGTTCAACGTTGCACCATCTCAAATGGAGAAGATTCGGGTGTTCGAGAGGCAGTGTCTTCGGCGCTGTCTCGGTTTGTATCGGACACCGGAATCTTCTTATGTACATTACTATTCTAACGAGGTTCTGTACAACGAGGCTCGGATCAACAGAATTGACAATTTCGTGATAAAACTTGTTCGGGGTCACATTGCGAGAGCTATGACTTCGACGAATAATTTGATCTTTGGGGCGTTCTATCCGAACGACGAATATTTTGATAGTGCACGCTCGAGCGGCTTCATTCCACCAGAGGCATTCCTCCATTTAGATAAATGCGGTCTGATACAGGACAGATTGGCGATCCCGCTAATCTACCACGTCAGGCGGAGAACCGTCGATCGGCGGCTCCTTTACCATCGCGACGTCCTCGCACAGCACGGAGCAGAGCTCCTTCGGTTCAGTAGGGCTGTGTCCGAACGGGACCGAATTGATAGGGTGAAGCAGGAGCACCAGTTCTGGTGGCTTCAGTCAGCATTTGATAATGGGTAGTCGGGGTGGGGTTTTGAGCCTTGGCCGGCTTGCATACTTGTTTTAGTGTAAGGGTTTTGGGTTTAGGTTTAAGTAGAGTAGGCATGGTGGCACAGATATTGACATGGACAACAAAATAAAATTACAAAAAACAAAAAATGAAATAAAAAGAATATTAAAAAAAAAAAAAAAAGATACAAAAAAAAATACAAAAAGTGATATGAAAAAAAAACAAAAATTATAGAGATTTGCTGCTGTGGGTGTTCTAGTTTGTAAGTAGTTATTAGGTAGAATAGGTAGTTTTAGTTAATTTTAAGTTTTATTTTTTTAAGGACCTAATTTTAAGTAGCTTGTAAGAAACAAATAAACAAGACATTGTGTTAGTTTTTTAAATTTTCTAACAAGAAAAAACATATGAAGTTAAAAAAAAAATAGTTCATAAGCCGAAAGGCATATTAATTTTAAGTAAACCATGAATTTCTTAGAGCGCCCGGTTGGGGCCAGTAAGTTTAATATAAGATTTTAGATAATAAGCTAGTTTGAATTCATTGTCTAGTATTAAGTAGAAAAAAAAAAATCGAAGATATTGAGAGAGCTAACAGCAGGAATGAAGTTCGGAGGTTTTATCGGAAGGTAAAACAGCTGGCTCAAGGTCATCGAGCAAGAACCGATACCTGCAGAAATCATCAAGGGAACAATCATAGTAGAGCCGCAGTCAGTGCTGGGGATTTGGAAAGACCACTTCTGTAGACTGTATAACGGCGACGACGAACAAAACCCCGCCGTCAGACAGGAGCCTTTTATCATACACGATGACAGCCAACAATTCCGTGAACCCGAGCTAGAAGAAGTGAAAACAGCAATATCACGGCTGAAATCCAACAAAGCCGCTGGAGCAGATGGTCTAGCTGCCGAGCTGTTCAAAGCCGCAGGCGACGAGCTAGATAGGAGCATGCACCAAATCATCTGTAAGATATGGTCGGAGGAATGCATGCCCGATGAATGGAACCTCAGCATTGTTTGCCCGATCCTGAAAAAGGGAGCTCCTCTAAACTGCACCAACTACAGAGGAATCAGTCTGCTTAACATCGCCTTCAAGATCCTCTCTGCCGTATTATGTGAACGTCTGAAGCCTTTCGTCAACAATCTGATTGGTCCTTATCAATGTGGCTTCAGGCCAGGAAAGTCTACCATCGACCAAATTTTCACGTTGCGGCAGATCCTGGAAAAAACCTATGAACTCCAAATCGATACCCACCACCTCTTCATTGATTTTAAGGCCGCGTATGACAGCATCTACAGAGACGAACTGTATAAAGCTATGTCTAGCTTTGGCATCCCTGCCAAGCTCGTTTGCTTGTGCAAAATGACGATGGAGAACTCACGCTGCTCTATCAAGGTTGGCAATGAGCTTACGGAATAATTCGACGTCAAAAAAGGATTCAGACAAGGCGATGCACTGTCGTGCGATTTCTTTAACATCGTTCTTGAGAAGATAGTCCAAAACTCCACCGTCAAAACCAGAGGCACTATCTTCTATAAATCTGTTCAACTTCTCGCGTACGCCGACCATATTGATATAATGGGAAGAACACAGCGTGATGTCAATGGCGCCTTTGTGAGGATTGAGACAGAAGCGGCAAAAATGGGTTAAGCGGTAAATGAGGGAAAAACGAAGTACATGCTGTCTTCGAGTAAGGACACCCAACATCGACGGCTCGGACAGAACGTCACAATAGACGCATACAACTTCGAAGAATTACTCTTGCTAATCGCTGTTTCTTTGGGCTAAGAAACCAATTGAGTGGAAAAGCCCTCTCTCGAGCAACTAAGGTTAAACTGTACAACACCCTCATCATCCCTGTCCTGCTGTATGGTGCAGAAGCATGGACCCTAACAAAATCGGATGAATGTGCCTTAGGCTGTTTCGAGAGGAAAATTCTTCGGGTCATCTATGGCCCCGTGTGCATTGATGGGGAATGGAGAAGGAGATACAACAGCGAACTTTACGGGTTGTACAACGACGTGAACTTAGCCAGAAGGGTCAAGGTCCAGAGATTCAGATGGCTCGGTCATTTAGAGCGCATGGACACCAATGCTCCGGCCCGGAAAGTCTTCGACACTATTCCCGAGGGACGCAGAAGGAGAGGAAGACCGCGACTCAGGTGGCGCACACAAGTGGAAGAGGACCTCAATCAACTTGGAGTGCAAAACTGGAGACAGCTAGCTAGGGACCGAGCTGACTGGCGGAGACTGTTGATTGAGGCCCAAGTCCACAACGGACTGTAGCGCCACCTTAAGTAAGTAAGTAAGTAAGTAAAACAAAAACAGCAACCCTGTTCGCCGTTATGCCCTTTTTTCCTATTTTTGAGAACAAGAATCAAATTGACCATGAAAATTGCCTGATATTTCCTAAATTCAGTATATTAGTTGTGTTTTTTTGCAAACGCTCAGCGCGATAGAATGAACTAGTGCAAAAGAACGACCAACACATGCTTTGGCAGCACACGTACTTTCGACTGTCAATTTGCAAACAGCTGATTTTATTGTATGAATTTTTTGGTGTTTTAAATCTGAATTAGATGGAACATTTGGAACTGTGGAGTACTTAATAGGCTAAAAATATACATTCTTGGTTGCGACATCTTTAATTAGAAATGTATCGTTGAGTTTGAACTCAATAAATTACAATTAATTTGATTTTTCTTATTTTGTTGCCTTTCACAATTAAATTTGATGAATTTTCGATAAATTTTTTGACAGTTGAATGAATTCAACGCCAGCAAATTTCTGGCAGCACTAAACCCTAAAAATCCTAAGCGATAGGACTTTTATTTATCCGTCCTAACTGTGTTGTTGTATTTAACATGGAAATGTTAGTAACATTTTGCTTAGCCTGGCAAAAAAACAGCACTATTATGTATTTAAATATTTGAGTGTGCTTCTGCCTTCAAACATATCTTAATGTAAAGCACAAGTAAGTTTTCAGCCTAAAGCTTCGGAACGCATCCTTCAAGTATTTTCGTGGTGAGTTTAAGAAAAACGTGTTTGACAATTTGAAAATTCAATCTAGTAATCTACGTTAAATTTGAAAATCCGAAAACAAACAAAAGAGAACTGCAAAAATATAAGAATCCCACCTCATCTCTTTGTTTTTGTATTATTCATGTACAAGGAAAGAAAATAAAATGAAAGAATATGAAAATTGCGGGATCTAGGGAGTGAAACGTAAGTCAGTTTCCCATCGACCGAACCTACGGTACAAGGACCAACTGCGGGTGTTAGAGAACAATTTCAATCAGTAGAATCTTTCTGACCTGTCGGTTAAAGAAATCTTTGTAAAGGGTAATTCATATTTCGGTTTCGAAAGTGAAGCTAAAGAAAACACACACAACGATACACTTTCAATGAAAATTTTATTTCATTATAAAGTTTGGACTGTGCCATTAAGTATAAAAGCAATAGCATTGAAATAGCCGCCTCGGGACCTTACGCAGCATGCGATTCTTTTGAGGTAATTTTTAACCACTTTTTCACACACATGGGGCGGTATCTCGGTAAAATCTTGAGAAATTTTAGTTTTAAATGCATTAAGAGTTCGGGAACTATTCGCGTGAACACAGTCATTGCCTAGCCCTGCAGAAAATAATCTAACAATGTCAAATCGCATGAATTTGGCTTCCAATTAACGTCACCAAAGGGTGAAATTACGTGACCAGCAAACTTCTCACGCAATAAAGCCGTAATTGGTCGTGTTGTGTGGCTTACTGCCTCGTCTTGTTGGAACTACATATCTTCCAAGTCATGATCTTCAACCGGCTAAAACAAAAACGGTTATCATTCGCTCGAATTGACTGTAAAGCACATGAGCTCGACCAACGAACAACGAATGAATGAAGAAAAGTGATCTAGATACGTTTAAAGCCGTATTTCCTTACAAATTCTCAACAAAACGATAGCACTATTCAAATGAGCACGACCAACGAATGAACGAAAATTCGTCGATTTTGACATTTCTTTCATATAAGAGTTGAGAAGCACTTTTTCATGACAGATTGATACTCTTGGACATAGCTGGGCATTAACGGGCATTTTTTCGTTAATCCGTTAATCGTTAATTAACGAAGTTAACATTCCCATTAACGGATTAACTTTTCAGTTAACTTCAAAAAAATGTTAACGATCGTTAAATTTTCCAAAGTCCGTTAATCGTTAATCGAACACAAATACTTGACAGATACACATTCAAATTAGATAATTGGTAATTTTTTTTATTACTTATAAAAAATTAGCCAATACCCTTCAGGAAACACAATGGCACGCGACTTGTCTATTTCGCTGCCTGTCTGTGTTTTTTTTTTGTGCTATAGGTATACATAATTTATAATATCGCAAATTCAATTCATTGCCGAGCGTTTTTTACTGGCTTCTTTATTGCCAGCAAAAAAACTGTTGTTTGCCATACCTGGGTTTTTGGGTTGTTGGTGAAAAGGTTCACGGTGCGCACCGCCGCCGCGCCGCGGCTTCGCGGAAAAACAACAATTCTTAAACGAATCATGACCTAGTCGAAATTTGCGGCGCCGCCGTGCTGGCGAGGTTCGGCTCCTAGTAAAATTTGAAATGCCACTATTATTCCGGGTGCCGTTGTTATTGCCGTTATTTAAATACCACTATTTTCCAGCGGCTGTGAGTGGGAAAACTGCCATACTAATCGTATATAATACGACGATACGACAATGTTTGTTTTATTCCTTAGCGCGTGCTCAGAGAGTGACGAGTGTTTTTTGTGTTTTTTTTTTTGCAGAAATATGATAACAGTCGTGTAGATGCAGTGAAAAAATGCATGAAAAAAAGGTAGAAGAAGCGCTACAAGAAGAAGCTATAGAAATGTCAAAGGACGTAGAGAGTGTATAAGTGGCGGAGACAGCAACGCGAGTTACAACGACGATGATGAGGATGACTTTTTCAACTCTGTTACTCAATCTTCAGAAAAACCTAAGAACAACGAATCAGTAAGAAGTAAAGCTCAAAGTCTCGTAAAAACGTGGCTAGACTTGAAGTCAAAAGACTCGTTACATGAAGCGGCATTCCTCGGCGAAAATGTATTGGCAAATCTGTTTATCCAATACAATACTGCCATACCCTCAAGCGCTGCTGTTGAACGTCTCTTCTCCACGGGCAAGGATATACTTCAGCCGAAAAGAGCCTCGCTTTCCGACGAGAACAATCACATTCATATATGTACATGACTGAATAAATTGTTGTTTTAACACTTAAACTCTTATAAAATATAATTTCCTATATTTAAAAAAAAATGTACTTGTCTTTTCTTGTTTCCAACTTCCAATTTTTATAAGAAAATAAAATTTTCATGGCGTGTTAACGGATTAACGATTAACGTTAACTTGCGTTAATTTTTCTAAAATTTAACGTTTTAACTGTTAACGAAGTTAAATTTTTCATTAACGGATTAGCGATTAACGAAGTTAACTTTTTGATTAACGGTGCCCAGCTATGCTCTTGGAAGTTTTGACAGTTCTTCGCAAGAGGCAGTACCCGTGAAAGATGAAATCTTTGTATATGGAACTACCAGGTACTGTCAAGGTTGGTTTTCTGCTTGGTTTGACAGTTTTTTGACAGGAGCAAGCAGAGAACACACAATACAAACTTATGTAAAAAAATGGCTTTCTCGGCTTGTAACCATGATACAACTAAAACAGATAGCGCATTCGCGTTTCCATTTTTGTTTCGTTCTGCGCATCTACGTCACGGACACTCAACAAGTCTGACGTTTATCATTCAGTATGTGAAATCAAAGCAAAACAATGGCTTTCTTTGTTTTTATTATTTTGTTTTTATATTAAAATATTAACAGTCCAATGTGTTTCAATCAAGTTAATGGTTTAAAATACTTAATATATCTTTTTATTCTTATGGCCAGTTGCACCAAAATCTACTAAAACTAGTTTTTGTTAAAATGCTTATAAAATTTATCGGCCTGATAAATTTACTGGGTTGCACCAATGTCTTTCACTTATTTTTTAACTAAAATGCTGTTTGCGAACCATCCCTGCTTTTTTTTAAAACTGAACGAAAAAGATATGTCAAAACCGTTATTTTATTTTGTTTGTGACGTTCCTAATTTTGAATTCGTGTTTAAATAATATAAATTTCAAAAAAGAAAAAAGAAAAAATGGATGCCAAGAAAAAAAGGGAAAGAGGCAAGAATTATGTGGAGGAGGAGAAAAATGCTTTGATCGACATCGCAGTAAGATTTCGCCGAGTTATTGAAAACCGAGCCACGGATGGAGTGACTCTGGCCGAAAAAAATGAAGCGTGGGCGAAAATAGCCTCAAGGTACAATAGCTCTGTGGCAAAAACTGGCGAGAGAACACCAAATCAACTAAGGCAGCTGTATGACACCATGAAATGCAGCACCAAGAAGCAGCTATCCAACAATAAAGTAAGTTTGATTCATGCAGTTAAACAAAGATAAAAATTTAACGTTTTGAAAATTTATTTGTTCGTCCCTCCTACAAATAAATATGACTCGAACTCAGACTTTGAGATAGGACGGCAATTGGAAGAGCTTGTAGACTTTACGGTAGAGACTCTTGAAGTGGACACAACTCCAGAGCTTACCTCACAAAAAGAATCAACATCAAGTATTAACAGCAGTCAACACCAAGAAGAAATAGAATATTTAATGGATACCTCTCCTCCGCCTCCTGAAGTTGAAATCAACATTCAATTAACGCCAACAAAAAAATTTAAGCAAAATTTCATTCAGCGTGCTCGAAAGAATAAAGCAAAAAATATTAAAAAAATACCACACAATGAGGACTTGCTGGCACTAAAGAAAAAAAAACTTGAAAAGGAGCTTGAAATTCTTGAAGTGGAGCTTCAAATTAAGAAAATTGAGCTGCAAATAAAAGAAAATCAGCGTGATGCACTGCTCGATAATTCTCGACAACATTAAAAAAAATAAATAATAATAATAAAATCAACATTTTGTTCAAATTATTTACATTGTTTATTTTTTCATTCATATGCATGATACAAATTAATGGTAATTTGTGGTAGTCGTTCTGTTTCTAAATACGGGAACTTAATTTCAATCAATCTGCGTGCTTGACTTCAAGCTTTACCTATGTGTGTATTTTTTTGTTCAAAACCTGCAGAAAACGGTGTCGATCAAAACCGAGCGGGTTGATGAACTATAGCTATTGGTTTCAGTTTCAACATTGTCGAAAATTGGCATTACAACCTCTTCGAACACAGGCAAAAGTACTTCTGGGTCAATCGGGGGCACATCTTCACCTAACTCAATTGCAATGTTATGGAGCACTGCTGTTGCTACAATTATAGCTAAGACCGTTGTCATTTCGACTCGCATACCCATTGATAAACAGGGAAACCTTCGTTTCCAAACTCCAAATGCTCTTTCAATGGTGTTCCGAGTTTTGATTTGCGACTTGTTGTATTCCATTTCTGCTGGTGTTCGAGGATTCAAAAGAGGGGTCAACATGTAATTTCTTAATGCATATCCACCATCACCGAGCAAGTAGCAATTGGGATACTCGTTGTTCTCAAATTTTGCCCTTAGAAGAGAATCGTCAAAGATATTAGAATCGTGAGCACTTCCAGGCCATTTAGCTACTATATCCATAAACTTTAAATTTGCATCACATACACATTGTGTGTTAATAGAAAACCATCCCTTTCTATTCCGAAAAACTTCAGCTTCTTCCCCACCTGTTGATTCTATTCTTATGTGTGTACAATCAACTGCTGCAACTACATTGGGAAATCTTGCTAGTAGGTAAAACTGATTTTGGATCTTCATAATTTCATTTCGATCTGTTGGCATTGAAACGAAGGTAGACCTTAGCATGGCTAGGTGATGGGTAACTTTTCGTATTATTCGACAAACTGTGGATCTATGAACATTAAACATATCTCCAACACAGATTTGAAAAGAGCCTGTGGCATAAAAACGCAATGTAATAAGCAATTGGTTTTTCGCACTTACGGGGTGGTTTCTCAAATTTTTCGGCTCCAAATGAGTACCAAATAATCCCAGAAGTTGATCCACGCACTGTTTGGAAACCCTGAACCTAAATTTGAAATCCATATCGTCGAATTCACTAAATGGATTCCTGTGAACTCGAAGAACTCTTTGACGTCTTGCTTCTTCCCCAAATAAATCATCATCAGATGAGGAGGATGACCAATCTAAAATTCTATAGTAATTTTTTTCATTGAATAAGAAATAATTAAGGAGAAAAATAATGGATTTTACCTATTCATATCCAGCGATCTATTTAATTCAAATATGTTTTTGAATTGTAATTTGTAACGTTCCAATATCCTGTCAAAAGTGAAATGTTTTTTTTTTTTTGTTGTAGATATTTTCATTAAAACTCGGTTTTAAAATTTATCTGGAGGAAAATGGCATTTTAGTTTATCGGCTTGTTTATCGGCCTTTTAAAACTAAAATTGGTTGGAGCAACCGATAAATAGCATTTTAAAATTTAACGAAGCGATAAATATTTAAAAGCGTTTGGTGCAACTGGCCATTAGGCTAAAGAAAATTTGTGTTGTGTGTAAAATGTGAAAGCAATTAATAAAAAATCATTTTGAACTTTTAAAAATGCATTTGTTTTTCCAAAGAATTAGTTGGAAGGTTGTTCAATAAATGATAAATTATTAAATAAAAGATGTGATGGTCTTGTGCTATCAGTGATTTCGATAAATTTGTATTTAATTTATAATTTTTTTTTTATTTTCACTTCCTTGAGAGTTTGTTTTCCGTGATTTGTGTGTTGAGTTTTCGGATTCGGAAGTACATTCGACAACGAAAGAAAAGCTTCGTAACTTTTTCATCACATTCATTCTTTGCTTTCTCGGTAGCTTCAAGCAAATGCTGGATGTACTTTGGACAGATTGAAATGCCATCACCTTCCCCATTCACAGCATTAAAAACATTTTCTAATGCAGCAAACTGATGGATTTGCTTTGGACAAACCTCCTTTGTCGCAGGGGCGATTCCTCATAGTTGGCTAGTTTAGCGGCGCTAAACCAATAATTTCAGAATACATTATTAATTTTATTTCTAATATATATAAATTATAAACATTATTCTTAATGCAAAAGTCAATAAACGACAACGAATACGTTACAATATTTTAGATACTTAATAGCAACTTAAACGCAACAAAACCAATATATATTTTTCATTGCATGCTAACAAAACTCTCATGCAAAAATCTATCATGAAACTATATTTAGCTCAAAAGTTAGCACTAACAGATTTCATACAATCTTCATAAACAGAAAATGAACACATTTGAATATATGCTTTCAAAAATGAACAGGAGGGTTAGCGCAAAAATCACAGCTAACTATTAAACGAGAACAAAACAACATTTGAAACAAGGCAATAGGAGGGTCTGGGGTAGGACGGGGAGGTATAGGGAAGGACGAAACTTGGAAGGGTGCAAGGGCAGGAAAGGGACGAGAGAGAATGTCCGTTACGGCAGCTGTGGCATGCTAGCAACGCTCGGTCTAGATCGTCGGATTTGGGGGGTCTTGCCGCCGCAACAGGGCCTCACCTGATTCAAAACACAAAAAAACATGCCTATACGAAATGAGATGACCCAAAACAAGAAAGAATCAACAACACTGCCAGCACTCGGTTTACCATCCCCGGACGCCGCTGATGACATAAGAATAATAAATGCTGGTGTGCCCCAGGGCTCCGTTTTGTCTCCGACCCTCTTCCTCATTTTCATTAATGATCTCTTGTCTGTTACGTCTAATCCAATAAATTGTTTCGCTGACGATAGTACCCTTAGCTTTTCATATTCGTTTCCAGACTCACATCCTTCCTCTTCGGATGTGGAACTGCAACGGCAAAATATGATAAGCTCATTAAACTCTGACTTAAACAGCATTGTACAATGGGGAATACAAAATCGCGTAGAGTTTAAAAGCAGAAACACAATGACGCTTTGCCGTCGATTTTGACAACTGCGAAAAGTTCAGCTATAGGAAATCTGTGTAACCTCACACAATGACGCTTTTCCTACGTGCGCTTTTTTTGACAAACGTAAGAAAACGTAAAGAAGCCACCATCTGTCAAAAAAAAGTTCAACTTGGTTGAACTTTTGCTTTGTCTGACAGCTCAACAGCTGTTTGTTCATTTGTTGTTTGGAGCAGCGTTACCACTTTAAAAAAAAAATGGAAGCGAAGTAAATTTGGGAATAAAGCGAAGTAGATTGAGAAAAAGCGAAAAAGATTTTAAAATAGTGTATTTTATATTGACCATGAAAACATAGACAGATCTACAATTAGAGCCGTGTGTGAATTGTGTTAAAATGTGTATACAAACTTGACTTTCGATTTAATTTTGACACTACATGGCGGATATGATGTGTTAAAATTTAACTAGCAAGCTAAAATATGACACTAGTGCTTAAATTTAACCAACATTCCAACCCAAGTTGCGCACGGCGTAAAATATTAAACACTTTAATACAATCACGTAACTCATACTTTGCGTATATGTATGGGTTGACATTTCGTGTTTGTAACGTGTGTCCGCTTATTGTTCGTGTATAAGGATAGAAACTTATCGATTATATATTTTCCTGATGAAAATAAGAGAACTGTAGGCATAAAATTACTCAATGGGCCTTACTAATAATCAAATTTAGTAAATAGTTAAATGAAAATCTCCAGATTTCAGAAACATCACATACCAATAACGAATTTAGTCTCCAGTTTAGTCACTAGCAAAACGTCAAAATTTAATACACGGAAATCCATCTCTAAGCTGTGCACTAAAATCAAATCTGAAGGCAAGTGTTTCTGTGGTGCCATTTTATGGGACACAAATAAGTATTAAATGTACTGAAATTGTTCATAGTATTTTTTTCGATTTCTATTGGTATTTTCATTACGTCTCCCTTTTTTTGGTTCAAAAGAAGTAAAAATTGTATTTATTTATTTTTTAAATGGACTTGTGTCGCCCGCGCGCCGGCCGTTTGTTAAATTTGGCTTAAACGCATGGGTTTCGATCCATTTTTCATCGTTTCTCGACCGATTTATCGATGTGAGATATTATAGAACGTGGGCACAAACAAAAATAAACAACAATAGTATTGGTATGACTGGTATTTTAAGCCACCATATATGTACATATATTTATACTTTTTGCAAAAAGTAGGTAAACTTTAGTTATTATGCCTTGAACCTATCTATGCTATTATATGTATATATGTTTCCTTTTTTATTATTTTTTTTATGTATATGTTTTTTTATATGGATATGTTATAATTTATATGCATATATAATATTAGCCGTGTTTTTTTTGTGCCTTTATGTCCGCTTCCTCATCTTCTAAAAAATAATTTCCATGTTAAATACCACAACAATTTCTTTATTGTTAAAATTGTTGTTGTAGTTCACATAGAAATAATATCTTCGCAGAGATATAAGCGAAGATAAAGCACAAAAACACGGCTATTAAAAAATGAAGAAAAGAAAGAAGCTTTTCAACACTTTAAATCAATTGATGTACTATAAGTGCTGACAATAAAGTAGTGTTGAAAAAGGATACGGCAATACCTAACCATAAGTAAGGTAGTGAACAAATTATGACAGTTCTTTATTGTTTTTTTTTTATTTGTCTTGTGTCTGCACCGACGCCGACGCACAGTGTGGGAATTCGCACATCTAGCGTCATTTTATTCAAAAAATGATATGGTGCGATTGATGCCAAAACCGGTTTTTCTTAAAGCTTATATATCCACTTGAATTATTTCAGAAAATTATAAAAAAAAATAGGTTAACGCAAAAAAATGAGCCATGATGCTGCAGTTTGGCGAAAATCTTGGACAGAATTGTTCGTGGAGGCAACCTACAATTTTATTTTTATTTTATCTGTAGTGCAAGTTTTATTAAAAGTTTTATTTTTTGTTTATTGTATTTACATCAAGGAATATTAAATTAAGTAAATATATATGTATTTTTTGTTCTTATATTTTTGTGTGGGTGGATAAAGTTAAAAATTTGTATTTTTAAAAGTTACTTTTAAGTTCATTGGAGAAAAAAAAGCAAAGAGTCGCAGAGTTCCGCCCTAAAATTAGGTTAATTGTAAAGCCTGACGTCTTCACTAATTGAAACTGCAAAAAAAACTTGCGCGTTTCTGCGCGCCTTTGAAATTAAGCCATTTTTCGCCATAGCTAACGAGCCAAAAAACGTTCCGGAACAAGCTAAACAAGAGAAAAAAAAATATTTTTGTTGCAATATGATCTATACGTGAATAAAGAGATATATACAAACTAGTATAGGCCAACATAGTTGTTAAAACTTAATAATTTTTGTTTGACAGGGCCGGAGTCAGGGCGTCTTAGCTCTAAGGCCTGAGGTTAAATTTTATGAAAGTTCTTTATTTGTAATGCTGCAGTTTTGAAATTCGGATGGTAGATCATAGTTACAAGACGATATCCAACAAAATATTTTAACACAGGGCCGGATTAAAGGGGTCTTAGGCCTTTCGTGAGCTTGTATGGAAAATGTTAATTTTTTATGCTACAGACTTGAAATTTGGATGGGAGGTAGATCATAGTTACAAGACATTTAGACTCGATACAATGACAGACCTTATTCACGGCTGCTTATTACCTCAGACCCATATATTGCTGGCTTAAGAAGCATTTAAAAAAAAGGAACAGTATAGAACCTGAGTTTGTGGAACTCTTAGAGTTTCATTTTTAAGATATACAGGGTGATTCACGAGCGTTGTGCCAAAAAGCTAGAGCGTGTAGGTTGAGTTGAGACAAGAAAAAAATCGTATGGGAGGGGGGGGTCTATTCCCCCCCGTTTAGCCGGGAGGGGCAATTTTCTGAAAAATTGACTTATTTTGTAAAAAAAAATATTAAAAATCAACGGCTTCGTTTACAACACCTTGCTATACCTTTCTGAAAAGCCAAAAACTTCTACTTTCATTTTGTTTTTAAAATAAATTTTTTTAACGAATAGTTTTAAAAAAATAAATTTTCAAACTCAAAATTTTCAAAAAATAAGCAAAAAAAAACATTTTTGAACTAATTTTTTTCAAAATTTTATGTAATTAAGTACTGATTTTGTTTGAAAAATTCAATGTGTTTTTTAATTTTTAGTCGAAA
This sequence comes from Sphaerophoria taeniata, assembly GCA_943590905.1. Classification (NCBI taxonomy): domain Eukaryota; kingdom Metazoa; phylum Arthropoda; class Insecta; order Diptera; family Syrphidae; genus Sphaerophoria; species Sphaerophoria taeniata. Next base: position 103,562,476 of record OX016541.1, read on the forward strand.
ACAGAAAACCGGATGCAAAAATGTCTTTTAGTTTTTGAGAAATTAAGAAAAAACCAAAACCACTTTATTCTAAGAAAAATCTTTGTTTTTATTTTTAGCTATCTGGACTTTTAGTTTAATTTATTAGTTAAATTTATAAATTAAATTTTTTGTGATTGGAGTTTTATGAGGACTCAATAAAGTAGAAAAGTATTGGATTTTAACTGGATTAATCATTTTGTTCATTGATTACGTCTGCCATTGACCTTTCACTTCTAGCTCTCAGTGCTCTCGTCGGCGGATTCTTGAAAACATGCTACGACTTGGGCGCCATCTATTGGGATATCTTTCAGGGTAGACTCTGTCAGCTTCCCGATCTCGACAACAAGTTAAACCGTAGCAGAAGTTCCTGTCCGCTTACTCTTCTCGAGCGTATGAGTTTGTTAGTGTTATGTGTTGATGAGTTAATATTTTAATTCTAAATGATTGTTTAGTAAATATGCGATGCCTTTTATTTACCTTTAGGTTGTTAATTGTTTTTTCATTCAAGAAATATTGCGGTTTAATTAATCTTAAGCCCCTAGCAGGTAGAACCCTTCGCCGGCGAGTGGCCGCGGCCCCAGGTATAGTAAGAAAAAATTGCAGGTCAGTTTTCAGACGTTATCAATGAACAAAATGGTTAATCCAGGGATAATGTAATACTTTTTTACTTTATTGAGTCCTCATAAAACTCCAATTACAAAAAATTAAATTTATAAAATAAACCAATAAATTAAACTAAAAGTCCAGATAGGTAAAAATAAAAACAAAGATTTTTTTTAGAAAAAAGTGGTTTTGGTTTTTTCTTAATTTCTCAAAAACGAAAAGACATTTTTGCATCCGGTTTTCTGTTTTCGACTGAAAATTAACAATCACATTGAATTTTTAAAACAAAATTAGTACTTAATTACATAAAATTTTGAAAAAAATTAGTTCAAAAATGTTTTTTTTGCTTATTTTTTGTAAATTTTGAGTTTGAAAATTTATTTTTTTAAAACTATTCGTTAAAACAATTTATTTTAAAAACAAAGTGGAAGAAAAAGTTTTTAGCTTTTCAGAAAGGTATAGCACGATGTTGTAAACTAAGCCGTTGATTTTTAATATTTTTTTTTACAAAATAAGTCAATTTTTCAGAAAATTGCCCCTCCCGGCTAAACGAGGGGGAATAGACCCCCCCCTCCCATACGATTTTTTTCTTGTCTCAACTCAACCTACACGCTCTAGCTTTTTGGCACAACGCTCGTGAATCACCCTGTATATGTATTTTGTTTTTGTGTTTATGCAATTTACTTAAAATAGAAACAATTTCCGTGTAAGAAATCAGAAATAAGCTAATGTATCTTAATTTTTAAATATGAAAAAAAAACAGTTTTTTGGTGTTTTTGACAGATACATTTTTTAACTTTTCCATCACTTTAAAAGGTTTTGACATGCAATTTTCAGTTTTTGACTCCAAATTTATAAGAGCATTAAACATAGAAAAAAAAAATTGAGTGTAAATGAGAAAAAGAAGAGTAAAATTGCATTTAACAAGGAAAATATTTTTTTTTATGAAAGTTTCGACTTTAAAATTGAATTTATAGAAGACTGTGCTGTTCAGACCTATGATTTATAAAGAATAAGAAACAGTAGTATATTGGCTTCCAAAAAAACTATACCAAATTATCGTGGGCACTTATCATCGCTTTTTACAAACCGTTTTTTTATTTAACCAAGTTTTTCGAAAAATTCCCCTCCCGCTTAAACGGGGGGAGATAGACCCCCCTCCTAGAACAATTTTTTGCTTGTTTTAATGTCAGTTATAAATTTCGGGCATTAATAAAAAATTTAAAAAATGTGAAAAAACGGCGGATTTGTGACTCATTTTTCAAGAACTTCGACCAAATAAGAAAAAAATAACTATTACATTTCATTTCATGGGTATTTTTCATTTAACTTTGAAAAAAAAAATTATCAAAAACTTCAAATCACAAGCGTTATTAATTTAATACCGCTAGATGTGCGAATTCCCACACTGTGCGACGGTCGGGTAAATATTTTGATTTAAACAATAAAAATTAATAATGGAGAATGTTTTAAACAAAAGGAAAATTTAAATCTAAAAACAGACTTTCATCACTTGAACTTGAACTTATTTTTCAAAATATTTATTGTTTCAGCTCGTAAAAAAATAGTTGTCATTCATTTGACATTTATTTGACAATTACTTGATGGAAATTGTAGTAGATTTAAAGAAAATGCGAAGATTTGTTAACGAGAAGGTTAAATAGTTTATTGGTAGGATTCTGTTTAAGCTCTACACTTTATTTTAACTCTACGTTTTTCTAATAGTCGACATTAGTGTCTGATTATTAGTAAGGCCCAATGAGTTAATCGAAGCAGATTTTGGAAATATCAAGTAAAATCGAGTGAAGTAGATTTCAAACGTTATAAACGCCTCCAAAACTAAAATGATGCACATCCGAAGTCCACAATTTAAACAAACAGACCAAAGGATCTACTTCAAAAATGACGCTTGTCCAAAAACTGAAGACAAATGCATCGAATTAGTTGATCATTACAAATATCTGGGAGTAATAATTGACTGCCATTTTCTGTGGGAAAAGCATATAAACAAATTAAGAAACGATTTAAAGAAGGCATTATTTGCAATCTCTCATTTAAAATACTATGCTACAGAGGATGTATTAAGGCAAGTTTATTATGCCTTAATGGAGTCCAAAATAAGGTACGGGATACTTGCTTGGGGGAGTGCAGCAAAAACTCACATCGACAAAATTAAGAGACTACAAAACGCAGCTGTTAAAGCAATTAACTCCAAAAACAGTCAAAGAATAGACACAAATTTTAAACCAATGCACGTTGAACATATTTTTAAAATGACGACCATCATTCAATATTTTGAGGACAACCGATTCACGAAACCAATTCAACACCAAATCAACACCAGAAGAAGGGCCCAAGGAATGCTACATACACCGCGAAACTCAAACAATTATGGTAGACGCAAACTTGAATATTCTGTTCCAAGTATAACAAACGAACTCCCTAGAGAAATAATCAATATTCAAAACTTTGAAAAAAGAAAAAAAGAACTAAAGAAGTATTTTCTCAATAGTATAAAATAAAATTGCAAATTCTTAATTAAAATTCAATAGATTTTCCAAGAAAAAAAAAATTGTATCTATATTATGTATTATTAAAATTAATCTTAACTTTGCTTACACAATTGAAACATTATAAAGATAAATAACCTTCTGCAGACAAGCTTCGGCTTCGCAGATACTATTTTATTGTATTGTTAATATTAAATAAATAAACTTTAAAAAAAAAAAAAACATTCTTGATGGTGCGAAGTTGGAATAGATATTCAAAGTTTTTCAAAAATCGAAGTAGACTATTTCGAAAGGAGTAAAGTGGCAAATCTGTTTGATGATGATGGAGGGAGAACTGTCATTCAAAGCACACGTGAAGCGGGTGCATCGTAACGCAACGACGCGTCTGCCTAAAGCGCCATTGTGTTTCTGCTTTAATGCTTCGAAAACTCAATGCTGTCTTGTATCGTCGAAGCGAGATATACCCCCTTGCCACTATCCATGAGTGGCACTTGCATCAATGAGACCGAACATCTCGAGATTCTCGGTATGTGCATCACTGACCACCTCTTGTGGAACGAGCACATAATTTGTTACTATTACTTATACTCATGTTAAAATGCATTTTCTCATGATAAAATAATAATTAAAAATTTCGCGATGCGATGTCGCCAAAAATGCCGCAAAATGTTTAGGTTTCTTAAAGCGATGCAAGAAATTTTTTTCCCCTTCTGATCTGGCTACCATCTACAAAACCTACATACGTCCTAAGCTTGAGTACAATTCTCACGTCTGGGCTGGTGCTCCAGTGACGTACTTAAATCTTCTGGACAGTATCCAAAAAAGAGCATTCAAAATGATTGATGACAGTACCATCGTTGAGTCATTTAAATGTCTAGAACATCGGCGTAATGTCTCATGTCTCACCCTGTTTTACCGATACATCAAAGGCTTTTGCTCTAGTGAAAAAGCCAGTTGCATTCCTCCCCTTAAGATATTCAACCGTAATACCCGCGCCTCCAGGAATGCCCATCAGTTCACCCTTGAGCCCAACTTCGGACGTACTGTCAAGTACAGAGAATCGTTCTTTAGCCGTACTACGCGAATGTGGAACTCTCTTCAACACTCTGTCTTCCCCAGTCATTGTAATATTGAAGAATTCAAAACCAATATTCACCGACACCTCCTTTTACATCTTCTATCCTTTCCCTAATGCTCGCACTGTGCTCTTGGCATATAAAGGGTAATGAAAAAAATCCCTTGAGTGCGCGTTAATTATAAAAAAAAACCACTGCTTCCGTTGACTTGAAATTAATTTTAAATATAGTAGTTTGAGCGAATTTGGATGGGCCGTTTTTTATTTTATTTTTTTTTTTTTATCAAAATTTAGGGTAGCCACCATACAATTTTTTCGGCCAAAGCTTCAATTTTCTCAAAAACAGCTACTCCGATTTTTCTTTAACATCCTCGTAAATTTTTTTTCGGAACACTGGTGTTTTTAACGTAAAAATTTATTTTTTGTATTGCTCCAAAACGGTACCTCTCATAGAACCGTTTTTTTTTTTTTTGTCAAAAGATTTCCTCTAAAAATAATAGTCCGATTAAAAATATAAAAATAACAAAGAGTGGCACGACAGCTTTTTAAAGCTGAGGCCTAAGTGACTTACTCTCATCACAAATTCTCTGGGTGCATGAGAAGAACTGAGGGGACCTACAATTTAACGCCGATTCCGAACGGAAAAGTTGAGAAGCATTTTTTCATGACAGATTGATACTCTTGGAAGATTTGTCAGGTCTTCGCAAGAGGCAGTACCCGTGAAAGATAAACTAAAATCTTTATGGACACATGTAGGACTCGAACCCACGACGTGACGTTCTGCTTAGCAGCCACGCATCTAACCACTTAGCCACGGGCAGCTGCAGTCCGATTAACGTCTTTTTACTTGCGACATAAGAATATGAAAGTATTGAATTCGCAAACAAAAAATTTGAGGTAATGATGAGATATCACATTACGATGATAAAGAAGTCGAAAAAAAGTGGGTCCGGCGATTCCGTCCGTCTGTCTGTCTGTAAACGCACAGCCTTTACCACTGGTCCGGTTGACTTCAAACTTGAAATTTAAAGGTTTGAGAAAATTTGCGTGGGTCGTTTTTTTTCATTTTTTTTTTAAGATCAAAATTTAGGGAAGCCACCATACGATTTTTTGACCAAAAACCAAAAGTTTCAATTTTCTCAAAATCGTAGGAGATTTTTTTCAAACTTCCTCGAAAATTTTTGTTTAAAACTCTGATATATTTTATGTAAACAAAAATTTTTTTGTATTGCTCCAAAACGGTACCGCCTATAGAACCGTTTTTTTGGTATCAGATTTTCTCGAAAACTAAAAGTCTGATCAGGGTAATTTTTTTTGAAAGTACGTTTATATTGTTTTAATAATATTTTGTATTCAAAAAAAATTTAAAAAAAAATTTGGATTTTTATAAAATATTAATTTTTTTTTTAAATTCTGTAACTCAAAAACGAATCAAAATTTGAAATTGAAATTTACTTATAAAATGTATAGTTATACATTCTTGAATGCTGCATACCCAAATTAATTTTAAGACATTTTCGAAAAATTTTATATATAAAAAATTTATTTAAAAAACAACCGCTCCGACGATTTTTTTTTTTTTTTTATTTGAAAAAATCAACAATTTCTTAAGAAATCATATGACATCACATTTTTCCAGATTGAATCTTTTTTTGAGGTAGATATTTCAATTTAAATTTTTATTTACGAATTAAATTTTTTTTAAGAGTTATAACTTGGAATACAGTTGCAAGTTCGTACGACCGAGTCATGCAAATTTTTTTTAGGAGTATTTATGTATTGCTCAAATAATTTTTTTTTCAAAAAACATGTAAGATTTTTTAGTTTAAAAAAAATTGTTATTAACTTTTTTTCAATTACTGCATACCCAGTTAAATTTTAGGCAATTCTAGAAAAATTGTATACATAAAAAAAAATAATTTAAGGAAAACCTAAAAAAAAAAATAAACAACTTTTAAAGAAATCTTATGGCATAATTTTGTTCAAATAAAATGTGTATTTTATGTACCTATACATATTTCAATTTAAGTTTTTGCTTATGAATTTAAAATACTTGTTTTTATTTTTAATGTTTTTTGTGTGTTATGTTTGGAGTACTGGAGCAAAGTGCGTGCGACCCAGTCGTGCAATTTTTTTTAGTTGTATTTTAAACTTTCCCAAAGAACGTTGATATAGCTAACCCACAAAACTTGACCAGGAATCGCCACTGCTTTGTCGAAATAATTGAGCCAAGTTTTTCAAACCATCATAGATAAATGGCCGATTTTCTTCTGGCTCAGAAACACTAGGCATGCTATTGTCGACTTTGACAACGATAAAGATCCTTCCTGAAAAAAGAGAGTTTCTTCCAAACATAAGTCTGATGTATAATCCACAACAACATTTCCATTGTCACCTTCATTGTGCCCAAGAATGTATAACCTTAATCGCAGTGTTAGAATGGATGAAAGCTGTAATTTCCCGTTTTCTTCTTTTTTGTGTTGTTGTAACCAAAAAACGAACAAACAAAACAACCGTTTTTATTATTTAATGTTTTTTTATTTAGTATGTTTTAAAAACAATACCATTTAAATAACTTTTTTTGATTTAAATACTCTGAAAATTCACTTCTTTTAAAAGTGCCAACAGGAATCAGTGTGAAATATTAACTTTCCTCAGTTGATTGAGTGTTCGTGACGTCACGATTGTTTGACAACGAACACCTCACATGCGCAATGCGCTATCTTTATTATTTGTATCATGGCTTGTAACCAGTTGGCGCTACAGTCGAATACCTGTTAAATTTATATACAAAGGATGAAATAAAAACTTTATGGGCACGAGTAGGACTCGAACCCACGACGACGCGACGTTCTGCTTAGCAGCCAACGCACCTAACCACTAAGCCACGGGCAGCTACAATTCGTCGCGAATGAAGAACCAAAATACAAAGCAAGAATGATTTTTGAGGTTATACGCGCGCGAACATTTTGTTCGTTGGGAGTGTGGATAATGTGGAACGCGAATAGAGTGGCAGTTCGTATCAACTAGATTCTTTTCGCGACGAAACAAAAGATAGATTTTGCAAATTGGTAACTATCCCGGATTGAAACTTAAATCAGTGAATCTCATTCTAATTTTAGGGCTCCGTACACAGAGTGTAAACGAAACCCTTATAACATCACTTCGTTTTATTACATGAGTTAGCTGTTCACGAAAAAAAACATCCACCATGCAATTTGTTCCATGTCAGCACGGCCTTAGATTCCCTCTTATGACTCCTCTGCCACCTGTGTGTGAATCTATAAAACTTCTATCAGCTGATATGTGTCAATTATCCCAAATTTTTAATTTCGTGAAATTTCTTCTTGTTTGCGTTTGCGGCCGTCCTTATTATTTTTTTTATCAGATAATAAGAATAATATATTTCGACCTTCTTGAATATGGCGTATGATCTTAAATCCGAATCTGATGTCAAGGAATATCTCGAAAAACTTGGCATCGAGTACCGCTTTGGCTGTTATTCCGAGAAAAAACCCGAAGGTAAGCTACCAACCAACATAACCTCTTGGCAAGTTTCTGCAGCCCATTCATTCTCTTAAAGCCAAACTAGCTATTTCGCAAGAGATCGAAGATCATTGGTTCTTAAAATTTCAATATATTCATTAGTTTGTCACTTGCTGGGCGATTATCTGGAAGGTATCAGGAAAGACTTTGAGAAAGCGGCTAAAGTTTATAAATCAACCTGTGATGACTATGGTTACGCAAAATCGTGCTATAAATATGGCAATTATAGTTTCTTAGGAAAAGGCAAAAGTGGCAGCAAGGGTGACCCAAAGTCAGCATATAACTATTATGAAAAAGGCTGCAATCTAAACGATTCGGATTCATGCCTGCATTCCGGTCTGTTAATGGTCTCGCGTTCTATGACAAAAGAAGTAGAGAGAAATGTTCCAAAGGTAAGCATCGATGTCAGCCTCTCATAAATAGTGAAGTTAATAAACAATTTACCTTTGAAATAGGGCCTCGAATTCTTAACTAAAAGCTGTGACATGAACAATGCAACCGCTTGTTTTTACCTTTCTGGAATGCATATTTCCGGTGTTCAAAGACAAGTAGAAGATAATCCCAAAGCCAAAAGTCCAAAGAGCTCGGAAGCCGCCGCAGGGGAATATATTATCCTCAAGGACATGAAAAAGGCCTTCGATTTTGCCTACAAGGCTTGTGAGCTCAAAAACATGTACGCCTGCGCTAATTTGAGTCAAATGTATGCCAGAGGCGATGGCACGGATAAAAACGAAAAGGAAGCGGAAAAATACAAAAAAATGGCCATGGAAATGCAGGATGAACAAAAACGACAACAGCAAACTCTCGGCTTTCAACAAGGCATCCAAATGCCACAGTAAAATGGTAGTTCTAAGTTCGAGCAACACTGACCCGCGCTGTTTCCAGTTTCCGGTGTACACAATTATTTAGAACTAGTAGCACGGGGATGCTGATTTGTTAGTTTTTTCGTAGGTTATTATCGATATTCAAAAACAGCATAAGCAAAATTTTTGTTGTGGCGCTTTTAATTGGCAATTTGGAAGCATTCTGAATGCTTTCTCTAGGGAAAAAGTGACAGTTCTGATTCTGATTTTTTCAGATTCCAGATTGCCAATTGAAAACTCCATTAGTGTATTTAGATGACAAATTATTTCATTCGGACGAAATAAATTTTATGAAAAAGACAAACCGTTAGACAACTTATGCTCGAAGGGTAAACACATGCATTCAAGAGGACACAAGCGTCCACAGAAACCTCTGTCTACTCCTACTCTCCACCTACCCGAGGTGAACATCGGGTGCCCAGTACCTTCAACCGAAGATTGGGTTCCAACCCCAGTGGTAAGTTGTTGGCGGCAGCAAAGAGAGAGAGAGTGGGATAGGTATGCGTCCACTAAGGCATGCCTCCTTTTCAACAGGCGGCAGCGGAAGAACTCCCAAGATGGAATCAACGGTGGCGTCTACAGTTCCAGTCAGGATGAACTACTTAGTGAACACCTTATAGGGCTACTACGACATATTCGCAGCACAGGCCTATAAGGAGCGGTTTGGCCGGCTATTCGTCTTAGAGTTAAACTAAAGACCTGGCCCTCCAGGTTGAGGGTCATGCGATGGGGTGACTGCCCGGTCCCATAAAGAAGACATAGTTCTGAAACACCAACAAGCCTCGGATACTAACGGAATTAATGATTACGACCCACGCAAACGTATTTCGGTTTTGCACTTAGAATGTTAGGTCCCTTAACAGACCACGTGCAGCCGAACAACTAGCGAAAGCCCTTGACTGCTATAAAGCAGATATAACTGCCATCCAAGAAATACGATGGGATGGTCCGGGCCTACGTAAAATGAACAACTGTGATATCTACTAAGGCGACTGCTACCGGGAACAAAATCAGTGTCTATTTGGATGTGGATTTGTAGTTGGGACTCGACTCAGGAGAAAGGTCTTGAGTTTCAACTCAGTGAACGAGCGCATCACGACAATCCGCATCAAGGCTAAATTTACCAACATCAGCCTCATCTGCGCTCACGCCTCCACTGAGGAAAAGGATGAAGACACCAAAGACAGGTTCTACGAGCTCCTCGACAAGACCTATGAGCAATGCCATAGCTATGACCTTAAAATTGTCCTTGGAGATTTTAATGCTAAGCTGAGTAGAGAAGAAATCTTTGGTGGACGACATAGCCTACACGACACCACCTCCGATAACGGATTCAGGCTGATCGATTTTGCTGCGGGGCGAGACGTAATGGTAGCAAGTACGCGTTTCCTACATCTCGATATCCACAAGGGAACATGGAAATCTCCTGACCAATCAACTGTCAACCAGGTTGATCACATTGCGATCGACGCACGACACTTCTCTAGCATGCAAGATATCCGCACATTCCGAGGTGCCAATATCGACTTGGACCACTACCTTGTTGTAGCCAAGGTACGAATGCGGATATCCCGATCAAGGCCAACACTTGAAAATGCTAGGAGGAAATACGACGTTAAACGGCTACAATCGTAAGAGATTGCTTGATCCTTTTCCGATCGTGTCTCCGAAAATCTCCTCAGAAGTCATTTTCTGCCAGCACAAAATTTAGAGAACCAGTTGCATCACTGCCAAGCAGCCATAAGAGATGCCGCCTCTGAAGTGCTAAGGTTTACACGGCCACCACAACGGCGCTGCAAAGGACACGTGCAGCTCTACGAGCAGAAAAGGAGAGAAGAAATCTAAACTTAAGTCGAACAAAGCCCCTGGAGCAAACGGGCTAGCCGCCGAACTATACAAAGCAGCTGGAGATGATTTGGTCAGGAGCATACACCAGCTCATCTGCAAAATTTGGTCGGAGGAAAGCATGCCCGATGAATGGAACCTCAGCATCGTATGCCCGATCCTCAGAAAGGAGATCCACTGAACTGCACCAACTACAGAGGTATAAGTCTCCTTAACATCGCCTACAAGATCTTTGCTGTGTGAACGTTTGAAGCCCTTCGTCAACAACCTGATAGGTCCTTATCAGTGTGGCTTCAGACCCGGAAAGTCCACCATCGATCAAATATTCACCCTACGGCAGATTTTGGATAAGACCCAGGAACTTCAAATCGATACCTACCACCTCTTCATCGATTTCAAGGCCGCGTATGACAGCGTCTATAGAGACCAATTATATAGAGCAATGTCTAGTTTTTGCATCCCAGAAAAACTCGTCCCTCTGTGTAAGATGAAAATGGAAAGCTCACGCTGTTCCATTATGGTCGGAAAAAACCTAACGGACGCCTTTGATGTCAAAAAAGGTTTTAGACAAGGCGATGCGTTGTCATGCGATTTCTTCAACACCATTCTTGAAAAAATTGTGCAAAACTCCAACGTCAACACCAGAAGCACAATCTTTCAAAAATCCGTCCAGCTATTAGGATACGCAGACGACATTGACATAATTGGAAGAACACAGCGTGATGTCAGTGGAGCGTTTGTGAATCTTGAGACGGAGGCCAGGAACATGGGTCTAGCTGTTAACGAGGGCAAGACTAAGTTAATGCTGTCAACAAGAAACATCGAGGTCTTGGAGCAAACGTCATCATAGGCAGATTTAACTTCGAGGTAGTTAAGGACTTCTTCTACCTGGGATCCGCTATCAACTCATACAACAACACCAGCGCTGAAATCAAACGAAGAATCACTCTTGCCAATCACTGCTTCTTTGGACTTAGAAGGCAATTGAGTAGTAAAGTCCTCTCCCGAGCAACTAAAGTGACACTCTACAAAACCCTCATCATCCCGGTCCTCATCCTCATGTATGGTGCAGAGACATGTACCATGACAACATCCGATGAAAACGCTTTAGGCTGCTTTGAGAGAAAAATTCTTCGAGTGATTTTTGCATTAATGGAGAATGGAGACGAAGATTCAACCAAGAACTGTACGAGCTGTACAGCGACACTGACCTAGCCAGAAAAGTTAATGTCCAACGACTTAGATGGTTGGGACATGTAGAGTGAATGGAAAATAATGCTTAGGCTCGTAGAGTCTTCGAATCCAACCCGGAAGGACGTCGCAGAAGAGGAAGACCGCGACTCAGGTGGAGCACACAGGTGGTAGAGAACCTGAACCAACGTGCCTTGCTACCGAGCGGGCCGGAGACGTTTGTTGGATGCGGCCCTGGTCCGATGAGCTCAATTGAATAATCTCTTGCGTTTCCAATCGGTGGTAGTGGACCTGAAACAACTTGGCTTGGGAAACGAGATAGCGACCGAGCTGGCTGCAGAATCTTGATGAATGACATTTAGGAGTATTTGGGTTTGAGGCTTAAAAAAAACAATAGCGAGTCTAAGAAAATACTTTCCAATAATGAAATTTAATTATTTAAATTTAGATCTCTTTACATCTGAGCCAATTTCAAATAAATTGGTCAATCCGAGCCGACACACATGTCGTATGTATTCTGTCATCGTCCTTTTGCATTTGACTCATGCTCTTAAGAAGTCAAAAATGAACGTTCCTCGTTTTGGTTTAATGCAAGCAAAAGCATAGATTCAATCGTTTTTCGATTTCCTCTTTCACCTTGAACATTGTAACCAACGTCATCACTTAACGGTCCGGGTTTTTCTGCATGTGACTAATGAAACGTTCACAAATTACTAAAACTCAAGATTAGAAGTGTATATCAGTCTTACCTTTAAATGGTGAGTTTTCGAGTGAATCAAGAGCTGATTTTTTGTTTTGAACCCAATAGGACATTTATCACAAAAGTGAGGTTGTTCGCCCGTATGAATCCTACGATGGATAGCTGCAGTATCCGTGCGGGAAAAGGTTTTATCACAATTTCCAAAGCCACATTTATAAATCTTGTGATGATTTGTATGCAAGCGCATGTGAGCATTCAAGTTTTTTGCAGTCGCTAGATGCTTGCCACACTCGCTACAGGGGAAACTTTGTTTTTTGTCGTGGATATTCATAATATGATGTTTCAAATAGTTTCGGTCCGCAAATGTCCGTTTACAAATGTTGCACTCAAATGATGGTCTTCCTTCACTGTGTGATCTTTTATGCCTGCTACAATTTGATGAGCTGGCAAAGGTTCTGTTGCAGATTGGACAAACAAAAGGCCGATCGCCAGTGTGAGTTCGCAAATGACTCTGGAAAGTGGCATTCTCTTTACTTTGTAAAAGTTTATTTCCAGTGTGAATTTTTTTGTGTGTGAACAGCGAGCCTGAATATTTAAACTGTTTTCCTGGAAGATCAATTAGAAATAGAGTTTACATGATATGAATACAAAAAAAGGTTTAAGTACCACAAACAGAACACGAATGTTGCTTAATACAATTGGACTCTTCTGCGTCGGTATGTTTTACGATTAGGTGCGTTGTTAGATGGGCTGTTCGTGAAAACTCCTTAAAGCAGTGGGAACACTTGTAAGGTGTTTTCTTGTTATGAGTTTTAATATGACGTTCAAGCTTTTTCCTTGTATTAAATATTTTATCGCAAATGGAGCACTTTTCTTCAACTACGCCCCACAACGCGTTGTTGTTTAACTGAAAATGAGAATACCAAATTGTTTGATATAATGACGGTTAGGTTAGGCAAGGTAATAAGGGGTGTGCACAGCGTGAAACTGTTGCATACACAGAGGCCTACTAGTCCATTGTGATCCCCTACGAAAGTAAAAGGTAGCATCGATGCTCTTCAAAATTGTCGATTAACGTAGACTGAATCGTTAACGAACCAGCCTGTGCTATCGAAAAATTTCTCCATGTTTGCCATTCAGACCTGTGCTAGATCATCCAGTTCCCCAACAAACCTGTTCCTGGATTTCCAGGAGTTATTGATTTTCTCTTTTGATTTAAGGTCTATCTTCCTCTTGAGTACCCCAATTGGGACGAGTGGTCCCCTATCTAAATGGTCGCTACTACTTGTACCTGCTTCTGAACCTTTCTATAGATTCTATTTAATTCCTTCCTACACTTAAAAACTGCCTTTGATCTTATGGTCTCACTGGCTAAGGCTTCGATAGCAGTCTGGCGGTCCACGAAAAAAGTAATCTCCGATGAGCTTAGCTTTCATGATGTGCCATTTCAGCTGCTTTTCCAATGGCAAAGATCTCGGCCTGAAAGACACTACAGTCAGCTGGGAGTTTATACGACTCTATGATGTTGAGAGATTGGCAAAACACTCCAGCACCTGTTCCTGATTCCATTTTTGAACCGTCACTATAGAAAGGGATACCCTGTTTACTTATAAGTAAATTGGGATCTCAACCCTGTCTTTCTGGTATGCAAATAGAAAAGTTCCTATCGAAATCTAGTAAAGGGGGAATGTAATCAGTGGTCTCCATCAGTCCTGGGATCGTGTCATATCTTTGTAAGATTGACCCGTGTCCATAAGTGCTGTGCTTCCAAAAACTCAGTTCTTTTAAACTAATTGCAGTTTTGGCTGCCGTGCACCTTATGAACTCATCCAGAGCCGGGAGATCCAAGATCATTTCCAACGAAGCTTGTGGTGTGGATCTCTGAGCCCCTGTTATTCCTATACAGGCTAGTCTCTGTACCTTATTCAGGTTCTTGAGATAGCTTGATTTTTTCACCGCTTTCCACCATACAAAAGAGCCATAGGTAAGAATGGGTCTTGACTGTGTACATCCATTGGATGACTTACGGTCGCATACCCCAACGTACACCGAAGGTCTTTTTGCATGTGTAGAATGCACATAGTGCTTTTTGCATTCTTTCCTCAGTATTACGCTTCCATGTAAGCTTGGAGTCAACGATTACTCCTAGAAAGTTTTAGAGGAAAACCATTTAGTTTAGGAGGGTTGAAGCCCTCCAGTTTCCGTTTTTTCGTTAGCAAAACTAGCTCTGTCTTGGTGGTTTTGACCCCAACCGTTCGTAGTTGCCCAAGAAGATAAATCCTTTAATGGGTTTCCGATGTGGTAAGGAACTTGCCTGATACCAGTACCACTATGTCATCTGCATATCCTACAATTATTATAACCTGATCTTTAAACTTTGTGAGAATTTTGTTGACTAGGAGGATCCAGAGCAGGAGTGAGATGACCCCTCCCTGTGGTGTGCCTCTAGTAACTGTTTTCTGTTGGTTTATGAAACTGCAGATTTACTCTTACCGAAGGCTTTTCATCAACTAGTAGATTTGGATCATCCTCAGTATTAAACCCGTAATTATTTTCCTCGCTGAATGATTCGGACTTTGTATCGTCTACTTCGACGTCCTGTACTGCATTTTTAAGGAATTCTAGCATTATTTTATTCGACTTTTGGCACTGAGCTTTGAAACGAAAGGCCCGACTCAGCTCAAGAACACACTGAAAACACACAAGCTCGGGGTGTCCATCATTAGGCCTTACCTAGGGAGAAATATTTTAAAATAGAGTTTTAAAATAATCGATAACGATAAGACAAGAACCTCCAAATCGGCAACTGACCGCAGCATTTCATCCAAAGAGAATCCATAAAGTGGTTTCATCTGACCAGTGCTTTGCAGGCAACAACGACATATTTTATTGACCTGGTAAATCTCCATTATGCCTTTTCTATAATTTGAACTTATTTGTAAGTAAAGCAACAAAGTTATTCTTATTGTGGATTTGTTTTTGTAGTCGTAATTCGGGTAACAAATTAGTTTAACACTACTGCGGCAGCTGACAGACAAGGTGGTAAATTGTGAAAACAATTTTTCCAGTTCATGGAATTCAGTAACTAAATGCAAACTTATCGGCCCAATCGAGGTAACTGTCGGAGCGGAATGTTTTTTGATTTCCTCCGAATCGGAGACATTTTGCCTGCCGGAGAACTACTTACTTATCCGGCTGACAATCCATGAAGGAGCTCAGCCTGAGATACTGCAGCCTTTCATCGTGAACGGTCCCTCGCATGCACTCTCCAGTCGCCCAAACCAAGCGCTCTGGCATCCGCAGTCACTTGGTCCTTGTACCGTAGGTTCGGTCTTCCTTGTCGTCTCGAACCTGGGGGCTGGGATGAGAAGACTTTCTTGGCTGGAGCGTTGTCGTCCATTCGCTTGATGTTGCCGAGCCAATGTAGTCTTTTCTTGGCCTTCTAGACTACATCCACATCTTGGTACAGCTCATACATTTCTCGGTTGAACCTTCTTCTCCATTCGCCATCGTCGCATAAGGGACCGAAAATCCGACGAAGAATTTTTCTCTCGAAAAATTCCCCTTTTTTACTTAAAATCAAAGTTTTGTATAGCAGACACTTTGTCTTTCGAGTGAGGAGTTTTGAACCCAGTTGTTTTGTCAAACTGAAGCAGCAGCGGTTCGCTAGAGTAATTCTTCTTCGGATCTCCACTATGGTGTCGTTTGTGGGATTGATGTTTGTTCCAAGGTAGGTGAACTTCTTAACTACCTCGAAATTGCTGCTACCAATAGTGACGTGGACAGATGTTGTTTTGTTTGTGATAGCATGTACTTTGTTTTGTCCTCATTCACTTCAAGACCAACGAGTTTCACCTGTTTTTCAATCGCTATGAAGGCCTCAAGCACAGCTCTCTTGGATCGACCGATGATGTCTTTGTCGTCCGCTTAGCCTAGGAGCTGGGTGGATTTGTTGAAGATAGTGTTTTCCGTGCTCACACTTGCCTTGCGCACTATCTATTCCAGGACTATGTTGAAGAAATCACATGACAGCGCATCTCTCGGAGAACTACCTCGAAGCAAAATTCGTAGGAAATTCCGCTCCGACGGTTGCCTCGATTGGGGCCGTATAACTTGATTAAGAAGAACAATCGACAAATTATGGTGGTTACTGAAAAGATACTCCATAGGTACTAATGATGACTTGGCCGACTAATAAAGCCTTCAATCACCATAGTTACATTCGAGTACGCAACAAGATTAATTTTGTTTTGAAATTATGAGAGCACTATTTTCGTAATATTCTTTTTATTTTACAAGTTTTAACAATCACTTAGTGAGGGATTTGATTATGGAATTGTTCCATCAACTTTTGATTGTCCATGAAACCAACAGTTTGCTTAGCCGCCTCCAGAGGAAGCCATTTAAGTTCAGTGTGTTCGTCTGATAACACCGGTTCCTTTGAAGGATCTTTTAACTCTGCAAGCCAGTAAATAACAGCCTTAGGTTTGCCGTTAACGTCGTAGTTAAGAGTCGAATTTATGTCCTTGTATATTATAAGATCATTTTCCGAGTATCCTGCTTCTTCTTTTGTCTCTCTTAGAGCAGTAGCGAAGTCGTCCTCGCCTGGATCAACATGACCTTTTGGAGAGCTCCAGTGGAAATCGCCATAAGATGCTCGAAGTAACAAATACTGTATTTCTCCACATAAACGACGGAAGATTATCAATCCTGCAGCTCTTTTACCCATTTAAGACTAATATTTTAGAGAGGAATACGAATAAGGTTTACTTCACAGTTAAGTAAGGGACCAGTTGCAACTATCATTCAATTGAATCCGGACAAGTGTTTGAATGGATATTTTACTGTTTTACTTTTGATAGGAATGCAAATCAATCGGAAATCACAAAACTTTATTTTTAGAATACAATTACTATTTCTATCAAAATTTGCTTTATTTTCCAGATTGCAATTTTCTGATCTGCTGATTGTATAATTGGCGTTTTTCTTTCTTACCTCTGAGCAGTTCACAGATATGTCAAGTCAAACGTCAAAGTCTTGAGCCGATCACATTCAAAGTCCTCCGATGTAAAAAAGAAACAAACCCAAGCACCGAAATGTATTTTACAAATTTTGTTTATTATGATGGTACACGCGCTTCTGGCTTGGGAATCCATTTTGAAGTATGTGTTGTTTTTTGTTTATAAAATCAGAAAAAAACAAGTGACATTGGGCCCATTCACTAATGGCGTTTTCAATTGGCAATCCGGAATTGTTCTTCGATTCGGAATCCCAATTGAACAGTTTTTTTTTTTATTCCGAAGAATCTGAAGTTTGGTGAGAATGTATTGGTTGAGTATGACATGTGTGTATTCGCGCCAAATGTCATTTTGTGCTGCAAACATTTATGAATGTGTGAGTGATTCTGCTTCTGATTCTGTTTTTAAAACGAGAAGGGAAATTCTCTTCTTTTCAGAATCAGAACTGTCACTTTTGCCCAATTGAACGCATTCAGAATGCTTTTTTTCACTTCCAGATTGCCAATTGAAAACGACATAATGTCGTTTTCCATTGGTCTTTTTTTGACGTTTATTTTTCTACCTCCAATGGAACGGGTTATGATGTCTGTGTCATTTTTCGGACCATTCTGTTTTCAAAACAGAAGAGCTCTGCTCTTCTCAGAAGCATTCCGTCTGTCAAAGTCAGTCCAATGGAATGGTTTCAGAAGACTTCTGGACTCTTCCGAATGCTTCTGGACGACCAATGGAAAACGACATAACCTAGTCACTACGTAGTCGAAAACCAACTAGCTTTGTGAATGCAAAATTGCACTACAAAGCTAGTCGAACACAAACTGTCAAATAATGATAGTCCAGCAATTTTAGGTTTTATCTGCGGAAAAATTAGAAGTGACCTGAATTTTTGCATACACAATTATTTACAACGCTGGCCATAAAGCGTTGTAAATAATTGCACGACGAGCAATGTCTAAATACAGGTCACTAGATATTCGCGAAAAAACTGGATTTCGTGATTTTTTTACCCTTAAAACCCGATTTTAGGCGGCCCTCTATCAATGAAAATTTTTAAAATCTTCATTACAGCACCGTTTTAACATTGTATACAAAAATTCATCTCACTAGGAATTTTTCAGCAGATTGGGGTTTAAAATAACTAAAACGGCTGGACTATTAACATTTGAAGTAAGAAATGTATGTGGATTTGTGAATGGAGCTAAGAGAACTTTTAAAAAACTTCCTGTGTTGTTTTGCTTGTTGTAATAAACAAAAAAACACTACCAGATAAGATTTGATTGCATAACTTTCGTCTTTAGACCTTATCTGATAGTTAAAATTGTCATATTTTACGATTAATTTCATTTGAAATTTTTGAAATTTGAAATTGAGGATTTGTTTCTTTTTCGACAGCTGATTGGGAAATGTCAAACTAACTTTGAAGTTGAAATTTTTACACTACGTCGGAGGGGACATTTCCACTCATTTCTTAGTTGTATTTGGCCAATCAGAATGAGTTGACTACGTAGTGACTACGTTAGTGAATGGGCCCATTGTCTTCGCTCTATTTGCTCGGCCATTTAATCCTGAGCAAATAGATTTAGCTCCGAGCATAAACATTTTTAACTCTGATACATCTGAGCTAATAAAGAAACAAAGATTTTTCCTTTGACATTAATTTCTCAATTTCTGGGATCTGCTCAGAGGTAAAATAGAAAAACACCATACGTCAAAAAATCAGATCGAATCTTTCCACTTCGCGTTTTTCTTTTTATCATCTGAACTGAGCCTGAACAAAAGAGCTGTCAAAATGCTTAAATATAATCAGAGCTGCAGTAAAAAAGAACCGTGACCATCGCCAAAATCTATTAGTCTGCCCCGGGTGGCAGACTAATAGGGGTTGCCATCAGTACAAGCAAAATAACTATTTTGCACATCAGACACAGTCCCATAGAAATAGAAAATAGAACGGCGACCGACGGGTTGTTCTCTCTTTTTGCCTACAAGCTGAAAATGTCTTAAGAGCGTGTATTTTATTTGAAGGAGGTATGTCACTGCACATTTTAAATGGGAATAGTTCATCACAAGGGTAAAATAAAATGCACTCCCAGGGATGGCAACTGACACGAATTAACCACAAAATGCACAGGCAGAGTTGTATGTCACGTGAATACATGTCACGGACACGAGAAAATAATTTGTGGGTGTTTCAGGCAAGGGGGTTACCGGTCGCTGTTCAGTTTTCTATTTTTGTGCACAGTCCTATGTGCCTGGAGAAAGGGCTCAACATGCTGGTTTGACGTTGGAAGTTGAAACATAAAGATCCATGCTAGAATGTCAAGATACATTTTACAGTGAACTTATTCATCGGTCTAATGCCATAGAAGACATTGCGTCAGTTTTCTCTGCTCTTCAACCGAAAATATTGTTGTATGGAACGGAAGAAGAACTGCGTGCTGTTGTTCCAATGCTTACCTCAATATTTACAGAACTAACAGATAATAGTATCATATTGGAAATCTGGCGAATACGGCGCGCGTCACATGGGAGCTGCAAAAAAAAATTTAAAAGAAGCAGAAGTTTGGACAGCCTTCGAATTTTTAAGCTTCATTGTTGAGTGGGACTTTTTAGACTCATGACAGAGTCTATCATGGAGATGAGAATTTATTTAACAATTTGCTTCTCAGTGGAATCGTGTGAACGAAGCTTTTTAAAATTAAAGTTGATTGAGAATTATGTATCTAAGATCAACAATGAGCCAAAATAGGTTGACTTACTTACTTACTTACTTATCCGGCTTACAATCCGTTGTCGTCCATTCGCTCGATGTGGCCGAGCCAATGTAGTCGTCTTTTCGCCTTCTGGACTACATCCACATCTTGGTACAGCTCAAACATTTCTCGGTTGTATCTTCTTCTCCATTCGCCATCGTCGCATACGGGACCGAAAATCTGTCGAAGAATTTTTCTTTCGAAAGTGCCCAGTATCATTTCCTCTTTTTTACTTATCATCGAACACTCGGGGCCGTAGAGAAGGAATGGTAAAATCAAAGTCTTGTACAGCAGACACTTTGTCTTTGAGTGAGGAGTTTTGAACCCAGTTGTTATACCAAACCGAAGTAGCAGCGGTTCGCATAGCCTAGGAGCTGGGTGGATTTATTGAAGATAGTGTTTTCCGTGCTCACACTTGCATCACATGACAGCGCCGTTGCTTGTCTTAGCCCTGCACATGTTTGAAACAACGCGGATGAGCTGTTACCCATTTGCACACTGCACTGCGTATTGTTTAGCATAGAGGACATATATTACCTAGCCTAGAGTCCCGACTTTCCTCGTCCCTTTCCGAAAACACCCGCAAATCTCCTCTGAGGTGAACTCTCATGATCCTCTCTTAATTTCGTGTCCGTGAAAATTTTAGAAAGAAAAAAAAAACAAAACTTCACCTCAACCGTGGGCAAATTTTTTTCCTGGGCCCAAAGTGACAGAAGCCAAAAAAAGAAGAAGAAAAAAAAATCATTTGTTTATTTCATCGAGATGAAATCAAAACTTATGTCGAAATAAATCTATTTCTAGTGGATTTATCAAGCAACGAATTGAATTTAGAAGAGGGTGGAACACTCATAAAAGAGGTAAGTTTATTTCTTCAATAAGGTAAATTCAAACGTCCTGAAGACTTCGAGTTTACGCTGTGTGTTTTTTGTTTCCATAATCGCCATATTTGCAGGTCAAATAACTCCTACAAAACATCGAAGGAGGCACTCAAAATGCTATTTGCGAAGCAAATGAAGATCTCCAGCAATGCATCAACAAACTCAAAGATATATCAATCAACCTCAAAGTCTCGTGCAAAATCCTGCGAATTGATGATCTATTCCAGAGTCTCGAAGAAGCCAAATCCAATAAGGAACACCTCATCGACGATCCCACAGACAAGATATGGTCTTGAATGCTATCACATCATAAAAGTTAATTCCGACTGGATAATTGCTTCGAGCCAATTGTTTTGGCATTGATTATAAATTAATGTCTGACGAATGCAGTTCCCGAAACAATGGACGAAATGCACGAATCAACGCTGGTTAATGTCGTTAATTTTCAAGAAATTTTAGCCGATACACGAGGATATCGATCTGGCCCTAGTCTAGTTCACAGAGAATTTTGATATTTTGTTCCGGGATCGATTCTGTGGAACGATTATGGACACAGCGGGGGATATCAAGCGAAAGGATTTGCATGAAATGACATTGATAGCCGAACAAAATAGCACGACTGAGGAAGTGGCCAACAATCTGTTTCTCTTCCCGCGGTGTATGGCGTCAAAGAGCATTTTGGTAAGAAATACGTTACAAATAGTGAAGTGTACAAAACTGCTTATTTTGCGTTCTAGGAACTTATCCATTTGACGGACAAAAAATCCGCGACGACATGAAGCACTGGCCATTCAAAGTAGTCAACGGGAGGCAAACCCAAGATTTCCGTTGAATTCAAGGGGGAACAGAAGAGATAAGCTCGATGGTCTTGACGAAAATGAAGGAAACAGCCGA
This sequence comes from Sphaerophoria taeniata, assembly GCA_943590905.1. NCBI lineage: Eukaryota > Metazoa > Arthropoda > Insecta > Diptera > Syrphidae > Sphaerophoria > Sphaerophoria taeniata. The sequence continues at coordinate 103,584,367 of OX016541.1, forward strand.
TGCCGAAGCCTACTTGGGTGAGACAGTGAGAGACGCGGTTATCACAGTTCCAGCATACTTCAATGACTCACAGCGCCAAGCAACAAAAGACACTGGAGCGATAGCTGTACTCAATGTACTAAGAATCATCAACGAGCCAACGGCAGCAGCGTTAGCATATGGACTCGACAAGAATCTCTCTGGTGAACGAAATGTTCTCATATTCGACTTGGGTGGCGGTACCTTCGATGTTTCCATACTAACAATCGACGAGGGTTCCCTGATTGAAGTGAGGGCTACAGCTGGAGACACACACTTGGGAGGTGAGGATTTCGATAACCGTTTGGTTACGCATCTGGCAGAAGAGTTCAAGCGCAAATACAAAAAAGACCTCCGTTCGAATCCAAGAGCTCTTCGACGATTGAGAACAGCAGCTGAGAGAGCCAAGCGAACGTTGTCATCAAGCACTGAAGCAACAATCGAAATCGATGCACTGTTTAAAAGAGTAGACTTCTACACCAAAGTCACACGTGCTCGCTTCGAGGAGCTCTGCGGCGACCTGTTCCGAGCAACACTTGAGCCAGTAGAGAAGGCTTTGAATGACGCAAAAATGGACAAGAAACAAATCCATGACATCATACTTGTAGGAGGCTCGACGAGAATTCCAAAAGTGCAGAATCTGCTGCAGTCGTTCTTCTGTGGAAAATCGTTGAACTTGTCTATCAATCCTGATGAAGCAGTTGCATTGCATACGGAGCCGCCGTCCAAGCAGCCATTCTAAGCGGCGACAAGAGCAGTCAAATTCAAGATGTCCTGCTCGTCGACGTAGCTCCATTGTCACTTGGTATCGAAACAGCGGGAGGAGTGATGGCGAAGATAATTGAACGCAACTGCAGGATACCTTGCAAGCAGACTCAAACCTTCTCCACCTATGCCGACAACCAGCCTGGTGTAACCATCAAAGTCTACGAAGGCGAACGTGTTATGACCAAAGACAACAACATCTTGGGCACATTCGATCTCTCGGGCATCCCACCGGCACCCAGAGGAACACCACAGATCGAAGTGACATTCGACTTGGATGCCAAGATGCCAACGGTATCTTGAACGTGTCCGCCAAGGAAACTGGAACAGGCAATACCAAGAATATCACCATCAAAAATGACAAGGGTCGCCTGTCGCAAGCCGAGATCGACAGAATGGTGAACGAGGCTGAGAGGTACCATGAAGAAGATGAGAAGCAATGACAGAAGATCGCATCTCGCAACAGCCTTGAAAGCTATGTGTTCGGAGTGAAGCAAGCTGTCGATCAAGCTGGAGAGAAACTGAGCATCCAAGAGGAGGAAACTGCCCGCAACGCATGCGAGGAGACCATCAAATGGCTGGACGCAAACACATTGGCTGACATGGAAGAATACGAAGACAAAATGAAGAGCCTCTCTAGTGTGTGCAGTCCGATAATGACGAAGATCCATAGTGGAGGAGCTAGTGGTCCACAGGGCTGTGGGCAACAATCTGGAGGATTCGATGGCCATACTGGACCCACTGTTGAAGAAGTAGATTAATTCTCGATTCCTAGTCGTTTTCAAAGACCATAGATAAGCAATAGACTAACTTAAAACTTGTACCTTTAAATTTAGAACGTAATGAAGCCGTAATTTAGGTTTTAATTTTAGGCCGTGTGTGAATTGCGTTAAAATGTGTATTAAAACTTGACGTTTGGTTAAAACTTGACACTAGCGTGGTGAATAAAATGGGTTAAAATTTATCCTGCTGTGGAGCAGGTTAAATGGGTTAAAATTTTGACGTCTTTTTTTTCTCATGAATGATAGAGAAGTTTGCTTCTGTTTTGTTGTTTTGTTCTGTTTTTCTCCGTTTTATTTAGATCTATGTAATAACGAATTATAATTGCATTGATATTTCGAGAGATTGAAATTAAATACTTAAATTTTATCATATTTTAAAGTCAAAAAAACGAAATAATTGTTCTTTCTTTTGAGAATGATAACAGATGTCAGCTGGGAAAACATGTTTTGCAGTGTTACCACACGGAAAAAACAACCATCCAAAAAGGGAAATTTTCGTTTGAAGATTTTTTTACTGTTGCTTCAAAATATTATATTACCACTCCAAAATCTTGAAAAATAAATAAAACAAAGTTTGTTTGTTATTTTTAGTGACTTTTCATGAAATTTGTTGCTCAAAGTTTGGTTTTGAACACAAAATTATTTTACCTAGAAGAACAAAAACATTTTTCGTTGAGGGGAATTTCTTAAATCATGAGGGAAATTTCTTAGTACTACGCAGAAATGTTGGTTAAAAAAATCCCTTTTAACGCAATTCACACAGCAAATGGCTAAATTTGTTCCCTTTTTTAACCAAACGTCAAATTTTAACCAAACGTCAAGTTTTAATACACATTTTAACGCAATTCACACACGGCCTTAAGAAAAATAAAGAAAACTTTAAATTCAATTGAAAAAAAATCAAATGTTTCATTTAAAAAGAAAGCGTATATTTGGGAAGATTTTTTCAAGTTCGTGGGTTTAAATGCGACTCGTTCCTATGAGTCAAACAACTGACAAGAATTGTTCCAACTAAGCGGTTTGGTATCGGCGGCGTAAGTCTACTCAATTCTTCACAGGCACTCAGAGAATTGCTTGAATGGAGTTAGAAACTTAGGACTTTGTTCTCCAAGAGCTGTCACGCCACCCTTTGTGTATATTTTTGTTTATAAATTGTATCGTGACCAAAGAATAAGGCGAGCGTGTGAAAAATATAAATGCGTTTATTTCCAATAGAAAAAAACTTTGATGTTAAATAAATCGGAGCAAAACTTTACTCTTAAAAAAAAATCATTCCTTTTCTTTATGGCTCTCAACTTTGACTCACTTGACAAAACCACCATCCTTCAACTTGGCTATCAAATTATCGATATCAGGGACTACTGAGCCAGCTTGACGTACTGGTGGATCTTCAACAGACACAATCTCAATCCTCGAGAAGTGTCGACGCCCAATTCCTTGAGGTTTGTTTTTCATCGGTTGTTTCTTTGTCTTCAGCCTGTTGTATCTCGTTGCATAGCGCCATAGGCGTCAATCGGCTCGAAGTTATGAACACAAATCTTTTTTATTTTGTTTTCGATATTTATTGACTATCAAAGGGGGTCAGTATGTGGCAAAGTTGGACCCTATGGTACAATGAATGATAACCATCGAAGTTTCTGAAAGTGTCTCAAGTTCTGCTGCAGAAAGAATAGTTCCTGTTGATGGCTGTGGATTTGTACGAGGTGTCACAGTTTTTGTAAATGCCGGAGGCTCTGTGACAGTACTAGCACTGGCAGTTGCTTGTGCAACCTCTGCTGTCTGACCATAAACTCCCCTAATCATGTTATAGACAATAGTTGCAATTTCATGCTGGGCTATGGTTATATCAATACTGCTTCGATTACATGTCCGAAAAATATTAGCAATATGCTCGCCATAGATCGAATGTTCGTCACATAACTGGTTTTCATCCAAAACCCTCTCTATACGTCCTAGGGAGGCAACTTTTAGAGCTTGTCCTGGAGAGTTTGATTTGTGTTTGTCATTTGCTCTTTGGTTTTCATCACTGAAGCCGTCTTCACTGTCAGGTCAGTTTATCTTTCCGTGCAGCTCCAGCTACTATTTGGTTCACTCTGGAATGATAATGATGTGTAATAAGAAAATTATAATTATAGTTGTTATTATTAGATCCATCTCCCCCAACAAAAAAAACAATAGTTTCTTAATGAAGATTGTTCTAAAAGTAATTGAGATAGACTTACTTTTGTCTTTAGTGTCATCCGGTCTGGAAACAATGTACTCGTATGTATCCGTATGCCCACGATAGACCATGCTCTGTGGTTGGGAACGGTTGCAAGTCTCTCGGACTTGGAAGCTTGGGAATTAGATACTCAGCATCGATGTTCAACTTCATACGCTTGGCCCTTAGACAGAGATACAAATCCAAACAACGAAGGAATCTCTCACGCAGGTATCGCGGATAAGCTGGAACTGCTCGCAGCGACTTGTACTTCTGAGGCATAAAATGCAACTTACGCTTTTGTGGCTCGTCCTTCATGCGCTCCCACTCCATCATTTCCTCCCTCCAGAAGGATTGTAAGACTCAGCATGTCCGGGAAGATCTTTCTTCGGAGCCGAGACTGGATCGTGAGTTCGAATACTCCGTATGAATCCTTTGATTTGTTCTATAAGAGGTCTATTGCATCGCAGGGAATCGTGCAGTTGTTCGTAATAGCAACAAATCTGTTTTAAGAGTTTTGTTAAATTATTCACAATAATATATAATATAATAATAATAAAATATTGTTTGCAATACTTACCCTTTCTTTGCATTTTTCTATTTAATTGAGAATGTCAAATATTGTTGACATTAGCTGTCAAAAATTTCACCACAGCAAAAAAGAAACTAAGGGCCCGATTGTAGTATTTATGTTGTTTGTTCCTAAGGGTGTCGCATACTATTTCGATTTTTTTGCGTTCTTTTTAAGATTTTTAATAATTTTGATACAAATATTGGTAAATAATAATGTAATTACTGTTTTTTACTGTTGCTTCAAAATATTATATTACCACTCCAAAATCTTGAAAAATAAATAAAACAAAGTTTGTTTGTTATTTTTAGTGACTTTTCATGAAATTTGTTGCTCAAAGTTTGGTTTTGAACACAAAATTATTTTACCTAGAAGAACAAAAACATTTTTCGTTGAGGGGAATTTCTTAAATCATGAGGGAAATTTCTTAGTACTACGCAGAAATGTTGGTTAAAAAAATCCCTTTTAACGCAATTCACACAGCAAATGGCTAAATTTGTTCCCTTTTTTAACCAAACGTCAAATTTTAACCAAACGTCAAGTTTTAATACACATTTTAACGCAATTCACACACGGCCTTAAGAAAAATAAAGAAAACTTTAAATTCAATTGAAAAAAAATCAAATGTTTCATTTAAAAAGAAAGCGTATATTTGGGAAGATTTTTTCAAGTTCGTGGGTTTAAATGCGACTCGTTCCTATGAGTCAAACAACTGACAAGAATTGTTCCAACTAAGCGGTTTGGTATCGGCGGCGTAAGTCTACTCAATTCTTCACAGGCACTCAGAGAATTGCTTGAATGGAGTTAGAAACTTAGGACTTTGTTCTCCAAGAGCTGTCACGCCACCCTTTGTGTATATTTTTGTTTATAAATTGTATCGTGACCAAAGAATAAGGCGAGCGTGTGAAAAATATAAATGCGTTTATTTCCAATAGAAAAAAACTTTGATGTTAAATAAATCGGAGCAAAACTTTACTCTTAAAAAAAAATCATTCCTTTTCTTTATGGCTCTCAACTTTGACTCACTTGACAAAACCACCATCCTTCAACTTGGCTATCAAATTATCGATATCAGGGACTACTGAGCCAGCTTGACGTACTGGTGGATCTTCAACAGACACAATCTCAATCCTCGAGAAGTGTCGACGCCCAATTCCTTGAGGTTTGTTTTTCATCGGTTGTTTCTTTGTCTTCAGCCTGTTGTATCTCGTTGCATAGCGCCATAGGCGTCAATCGGCTCGAAGTTATGAACACAAATCTTTTTTATTTTGTTTTCGATATTTATTGACTATCAAAGGGGGTCAGTATGTGGCAAAGTTGGACCCTATGGTACAATGAATGATAACCATCGAAGTTTCTGAAAGTGTCTCAAGTTCTGCTGCAGAAAGAATAGTTCCTGTTGATGGCTGTGGATTTGTACGAGGTGTCACAGTTTTTGTAAATGCCGGAGGCTCTGTGACAGTACTAGCACTGGCAGTTGCTTGTGCAACCTCTGCTGTCTGACCATAAACTCCCCTAATCATGTTATAGACAATAGTTGCAATTTCATGCTGGGCTATGGTTATATCAATACTGCTTCGATTACATGTCCGAAAAATATTAGCAATATGCTCGCCATAGATCGAATGTTCGTCACATAACTGGTTTTCATCCAAAACCCTCTCTATACGTCCTAGGGAGGCAACTTTTAGAGCTTGTCCTGGAGAGTTTGATTTGTGTTTGTCATTTGCTCTTTGGTTTTCATCACTGAAGCCGTCTTCACTGTCAGGTCAGTTTATCTTTCCGTGCAGCTCCAGCTACTATTTGGTTCACTCTGGAATGATAATGATGTGTAATAAGAAAATTATAATTATAGTTGTTATTATTAGATCCATCTCCCCCAACAAAAAAAACAATAGTTTCTTAATGAAGATTGTTCTAAAAGTAATTGAGATAGACTTACTTTTGTCTTTAGTGTCATCCGGTCTGGAAACAATGTACTCGTATGTATCCGTATGCCCACGATAGACCATGCTCTGTGGTTGGGAACGGTTGCAAGTCTCTCGGACTTGGAAGCTTGGGAATTAGATACTCAGCATCGATGTTCAACTTCATACGCTTGGCCCTTAGACAGAGATACAAATCCAAACAACGAAGGAATCTCTCACGCAGGTATCGCGGATAAGCTGGAACTGCTCGCAGCGACTTGTACTTCTGAGGCATAAAATGCAACTTACGCTTTTGTGGCTCGTCCTTCATGCGCTCCCACTCCATCATTTCCTCCCTCCAGAAGGATTGTAAGACTCAGCATGTCCGGGAAGATCTTTCTTCGGAGCCGAGACTGGATCGTGAGTTCGAATACTCCGTATGAATCCTTTGATTTGTTCTATAAGAGGTCTATTGCATCGCAGGGAATCGTGCAGTTGTTCGTAATAGCAACAAATCTGTTTTAAGAGTTTTGTTAAATTATTCACAATAATATATAATATAATAATAATAAAATATTGTTTGCAATACTTACCCTTTCTTTGCATTTTTCTATTTAATTGAGAATGTCAAATATTGTTGACATTAGCTGTCAAAAATTTCACCACAGCAAAAAAGAAACTAAGGGCCCGATTGTAGTATTTATGTTGTTTGTTCCTAAGGGTGTCGCATACTATTTCGATTTTTTTGCGTTCTTTTTAAGATTTTTAATAATTTTGATACAAATATTGGTAAATAATAATGTAATTACATGCTAAAAGGGCAAAGAAACAAAGTAATATATTTATTTTTCATATTACATGAATTTTTTTGCATGTTCAGGTTTTTTTGAAAAATTTGAGCTCAACGGAATCTACTTTTTTGAAATTTGAGCTAGAGGTTTTACACCACGACTGTAATGGGCGCACATGCCTTAAAATTGCATAAGTATTAGTGAGAGGTCCCATAAGAAATGCATTGGGAAACTAACACTTATGCACTTTTAAGGTATAAATGTGAAAATTTCAGCTTGTAGGCCGAAAGAGAGCGAACCACCGAAGTCGGGACTCTAGGTAATATATGTCCTCTATGTTGTTTAGCGTCATGCCTCATGCGGCACAGCTGGATCAGTTTGTTCGGGATCCCGAATTCAGACATCGCTCTTGGCGGTGGATGCTATCCAGCGTTGCCAGACGTCCCGCTTTTGGCGGGACGTCCCTATTTTTAAATCAAAAATTCAGTGTCCCGCGCGGGACAGGCTCAGTCCCGCTTTTCGGGGAAAACTCGACCTGAATCTTCAGACCATTCTGAACACGCTCTGAACAAAATTAGCTTTGAAAATTTTCTGAACTCTGATTTAATTTTGAAATGCAATTGAGTACTTAGTATTCAGGAATTTGATATTTGTATATTTGTTTTAATTTACTTGACTATTTCTTACTAGAAATTAAAATTCTCTGCCATATCAACTTGCTTTTTTCGCTTTGAAGCTACTTTGATAAGCGCGAACCATCTGCGAAAGCCATTCAAAAAATTTTTTGCTCTGAAGCAGAGGAAAATTAAACTTTAGCCTACTTGCATTTCGTTTATAATGTGGTGAGTGCTTTTGGTGCATTAAACAAAAAGTCTCAGGGAAACGATGGTGAAATAACAGAAATGCATGAGTCATTCTGCCTTTTCCGCTCAAAGTTGACTCAAAGGCTTAAGGATGGGTTTTCCGACTACCATAAATGATAAATTTTTTTCAAAATCTCTATATATAAAAGTGGATGTATATACATACGTTTGTTTATTTATATGTCCTTTATGGACTCCGAAATGGCCCACTAGATATTTGTGAAATTTTAATGGTTAATACTGTTGTATTCTGTGACAAAAAAATAATGGAAAACTGGAAAAACCAAACAAAGGTCGGAAATTTGATTTGTTTTTTGCTTGGAATTTTTTTTAGTTTTCAAAATGGGTTTTCGAATGGAAAAATAGAAAGTTTTTGATGAAAAACTCGGAAAACGCATTGGGTTTTAAATGGAAAACTGCATGAAATTGTATCTATGCGCATTGGTTTTCAAACGGATAACTGAAAAATTGGTGATGGGAACTTGGAAAACTCTGGGAGAGCACAATATCAAACTATTGCATGGAGTTTAAGGTGCAATTTTGGAAAATTAAGGAAAAGAGCAACACGTTTGATTTTGTTTATCACATTTAGGATTTTGACTGTGTTGGAAAGTTCGTTGTCAAGCTAGAAAAATTTCATATCTTTGAAATTGGAAATATAGGTCTTATAATCATTTTAGAGCTTATCTTTGAAGGCGCTTAATGGTGGTGAAACGAGGTTACCTAAAGATTAATATTGTAAACAATAAAATGGATGCATGTTGATTTGTTTGTGTGACCGGTAAAGACTCTTAAGTAGTCCAACGCATTGTTATAAAATTTTGACTGTAGGCAAAGCTTACACCAGCCAGGGTTCCTGCGAAAACAAATTTTGGGAACATTTTACGGGAAAATTGAAAAATGGAAACAATCAAATGGTGGTCGAAAATTATACTTTTGTATGGGATCATAGCTGCAATTGTACAAAAATTAGTAAACAAAAATCAGAAAACTCCGCAAAACGAGAATTTTTTAAATTATTTTTTCTGGTGGCAGGCGAGACGAGGTTCGCGGGGTCGGCTAGTTTTAAAAAAAAAGGAAACATATTGTAATATTCGGCTTGGTCCGACAATTAAAACTTATTCACTTTTTAAATAAAACACAAATTCACTTTATTCAAATCACTCACAAACTTATTTATTCAACACTTTCAATTATAACTTTGCAAACACAGTATCTTTACTTTATCGTCGTTCACAATCAATTAATTCGCCTCGCCACCAAACGGTTATTTATATGAAAAATAATGGGTTCTAGAAACTACTATCACACCAAAAACATAAATGTAAAAAAAGAGCCAAGTTCTCCCGTACAAAAATTCTGCCTAACAAATCAGCCACGAAAAGTAATGAGATCTAAAAGAACGCCAAGTTCTTAGATTCAGCAAGTACTCGTAGGTGCATTGCAAATGTTTTAAGTGGACTTACATCGAATCAACTATTATTTTTGAAAGTAACTTGTAAGCTAATGTAAATTAGTTAATTTTTTTTACTTAGCAAGTTTTCCAAACTTTTTTAACAGTAGGTTACTAAGAGAAAACCCGCCAAGTAAAAAAAATTAACTAATTTACATTAGTTTAACTAGCTTAACAAATTATGTGAGTTTGAAACTTTTGGCTTCTTTGGTATAGAAGTTAGAGGGGTGTGGAAAATGCCCTGAGTTGTTTCCTGTAAATAAGGGTGTAGTGCCAAAGTTGCTAGAGAACTTGGCTGGGCACTACCGTGCCCCTTGATTGGTTCCTATTGGTTCTTGGAGAAGCTGAAAGTTCGAGAAGCTCTCTATTTACAAATAAAAAATACTGGGATTTTCTGTAGGGGCTAACGTTCTTAATGCTAAACAAAAAGTTTCTCTTAGTCACTAGGTATTGCCCCTCACAAGTGTTTACTACTACAATTAACGATATTAAGTAAAGAGAGTATGTACATTAAATAAACAAGAGATACAGAGTAAGTAAGGAGAGTAAGAAAAGTGTGTACATTAAATATGGAAAGAGATACAGAGCGTAAGAGATAATAAAGTATACACATTAGACATTACAATAGAAGGAGAAACAGAGCGTATGAGATAAATAAAGTGTATACACATTACATTGCCCCCTCCTTAGGATTGATCGTCCCGAACAAATCCATCATTCTCATCACCACTGTAGCGATGTAGTCGGTCGCGATGTACGACTTTAAGTTTACCTCTGACTCCTTTTTGTATCCGGTATACGACGTCGTTGATTTTGCTAATCACTGTATATGGACCTTCCCAGTCCCGTTGAAGTTTCGGTGACAACCCTTTTTGTCGATGGGGATTGCAAAGCCACACTCGATCTCCTGCTTGGAACTCTGTTGTTGTCGCTCGTATATCGTAGCGTGTCTTCATTCGGTCACTGAACATCTTTATTTTTGACCTAGTATCGTCGTGGATCTGAAGGAGTCTTTCTCTGAGGTCATCCAAGTAGTCATCCTCGGCTTGCGGTTCCGACGTGGGACATCCAAATTTTATTTCGCTCGGCAATCTGATGTTCCTTCCCATCAAAATCTCAGACGGTGTATGGCCAGTTGAGTTATGTCTTGCACTTCGATACGCCATCAAAAACAGTGGAATGTGTCGGTCCCAATCTCGCTGGTTGTCGTCCACAACTTTGCAAAGATGTTCCTTAAGGGTTCGGCTGAACCGTTCGACCATGCCATCAGATTGTGGGTGGAGTGGTGTTGTTCTTGTCTTCTTGATGTGAAGAAGCCCACAAACTTCCTGGAATATGTTTGATTCAAAATTCCTTCCCTGGTCGGAATGCAGTTCTAATGGAACACCGAATCTGCTCACCCAGTTGAACACAATTTGGTCTGCGACTGTTTTGGCTTCTTGATTCGGAATGGCGTATGCTTCAGGCCACTTGCTGAAGTAATCCATGACGACCAGAATATAACGATTTCCATTATTTGTTTCCGGAAATGGACCCGCCACGTCTATTGCAATCCTTTCAAAGGGTGATCCGACATTATACTGCTGCATTTGGCTGTGATTCTTTTTGTTCGGGCCTTTGGTGGCAGCACAGGTATCACATTTTCGGCACCACTTCTCGACATCTTCCCTTGCATGTAGCCAATAGAATCGTTGTCGAACCTTTTCTAGCGTCTTGTTTACTCCTAGATGGCCTCCCGAAACTCCATCATGCATCTCTCGCAGAACGTCCATAATCTTCGATCTCGGTAAGACTAGCTGCATTACATAGGACTTTCCATCTGCTGATTCCCACTTACGTCGAAGGACACCTTCTTGGACATGCAACGAGTCCCACTGTGCCCAATAGGCCTTAAGAACCGGACTTCTGTCGGAGATATCAGCCCATTCCGGTTTTTCCTGGTGTTCCTTGCATGCGAGGATGGGTTCAATATCTGGGTCCTCTTGTTGAGCCTTCCTCAACTCGTCGTTGCTCCAGCCATGAATGGGATCGGCTCTGGTTCGTTGGACAGTGACCACTTCTTTTTCTTCTTGGCGTCTGCAATGCTTACAGTCTTTCTTACATGGTCTCCGAGACAGTGCATCAGCATTTGAATGAAGCTTCCCCTTCCGATGTTGAATTTCATAATCGTACGTCTGCAGCCTCTCAATCCATCTCGCCACTTGACCCTCTGGATTCTTGAAATTCAAAAGCCAGTTTAGTGCTCCATGGTCGGTTCGGAGAAGAAACTTCTGTCCATAGAGATACTTATGAAAGTGCTTTGTTGCCAAGATCAGTGCAAGAAGTTCTCTTCTGGTCACACAATAGTTTCTTTCTGACTTTGAGAGCACCTTGCTGTAATAGGCAACCACCTTTTCTTCGCCATCATGTACCTGTGACAATACAGCACCAATCCCGACATTGCTGGCATCAGCATCAATGATGAACGGTTTTCCTGGAGTCGGGTAGGTCAGCACTGGTGCATTACACAAGCGTTGCTTGAGCTCTTGAAAGCTGAGCTCGCACTCACCTGACCATTTAAACTGCTTTCCCTTTTCCGTTAGCTGATGTAGACTCTTGGCGATCTCAGCAAAGTTCTTTACAAAGCGCCTATAGTAGGTGGCTAGACCCAGAAAGCTTCGAAGTTGATGTTTGTCCTGTGGTGTTGGCCAATTCTTCACGGTGTCAACCTTATCAGGATCCGTCTTAACTCCTTGGGATGAGATGATATGTCCCAGGTATTTCACTTCGGTTTTGAAGAGTGAACACTTTTCTGGATTGAGCTTGAGGTGGGCTTCTCGAAGTCTTTGAAACACGGCTCTCAGATTTGTACAATGTTCGTCAAATGTTTTCCCGTATACGATGACGTCATCCAAATAGACCAGGCAAGATTTCCATGTGAGTCCTTGCAGGACGCATTCCATAAGGCGCTCAAAAGTCGCTGGAGCATTGCACAGTCCAAAAGGCATCACTTTGAACTGCCACAATCCGTTTCCTGTCGAGAACGCTGTCTTCTCTTTGTCTTCAGGATGGATTTCTACTTGCCAGTATCCACTTTTCAGGTCCAACGTTGAGAACCATTGTGCTCCTTCCATTGCGTCCAGAGTATCACTGATCCTAGGCAGAGGGTAGCTATCCTTCTTGGTCACATCATTCAACCTTCGATAGTCTACGCAAAAGCGGGTTGATCCGTCTTTCTTCTTTACCAGGACCACTGGAGACGCCCAAGGGCTTTTAGAGTTTTCGATCAGACCCTCTTCTTTCATGGTGGTTATCAGTTCTTCAACCTCACCTTGTTTGGCTAGTGGAAGGCGTCTTGCAGGTTGACGGATCGGCTTTGCATCTCCCGTGTTGATTCGATGTTGGACCAGTTGTGTTCTGCCATATTTCCCTTGCGATGACGAAAAGATGTCTGCAAATTCTTCGAGGAGACCTTCTGCAGTTCTTCGTTGTTGGTGGCCAAGATTAGAGGACTTGAGAATGTTCGTCTTTATGGAGTTCAGCTCTTTGGACTTCAATGTTTGCCTTGGCTCTTCTTCGCTGATCCTTGTTATCGCTGATACAGTTTCGCATTGTCCGACAATCTCACCTTTTATAAGCTTAACTTCGTACGGCTTGATGTTCAGTATTCGTACGGGAACCATGTTCTTTACATGTCTAACAAGAGTCTTCCCAATGGTGACGTTTTGGGAGGACTTTACAGATGCTGGTTCGACCATGAGATATCGATGGCTTCCAGGCCTACCCTTCAATTTCGTCCACACGAATACTTCTGAAGAAGCAGGCAAAGTCAGATCTTCTTTGATGACGGTTTTCACAGATAGCGAGGTCTCATATGAGTGAATCCCATAGATCATCGGAATCTCGATGTTTCGATATTTCAGGACTTGGTTCCCGATGTCCAATATCAATCCATGATCTTTCATGAAATCGACGCCGACAATGCACTCGTCGCATATATCTGCTACCAGGAACAGGTGAGAGAATTCCAGCTCTGCCATCCGGATCTTAAGACGTACCTCACCATAGACTTTTGCGGCTTCTCCAGTTGCAGTTCTTAGACGATAGCTATTGGTGTTGTGGAGCCATGTCTTCTTAACGAGGTCCTGTCGTACAATGGACGCCGTGGCACCGGTGTCGATGGTAGCCACACATTTGTTGCCGTTTATACTTGCTTCCACGGTCAGGCTCTTGTTGTCACGTTTCGTTTGAGAAACCTGGATGGTGTTTCTGTAGCTATCGGTACTAGAAGCCAGCTTCTGTCCCTCGAAGTTGGTGGGGTGGGAAACAACTTGAGAAGCAACATTGTTGTAGGTGTAACTTTGACCAGTTGACATATTTCTGTGTTCACAGTGTTGGCATGCCGTTCCTCTTCGCGGTAATCTGCACTGTCGTTGAAGATGCCCGGTCTTATTGCAGTTCCAGCATCGTGCTGGTCCGTCTCGCTGACTCCTTTCCAGAGTAGCCTTCTGACAAGAGCATTCTTGGACTTCCAATTCTCTCACGCGATGCACGTTTTGGGAAGCTTGTTCTGCGGCTTCCATTGTTAGAGCGAATGCCAATGCTTCTGGTAGTGTTTGCTTCCCGGCAGTGCGAATAGCCCTTTGGAGATTTATATCGCCCACAGCTCTCACAAATGCTTCAACAGCAAGTTGTGATGTGCTTTTTGTTTCTCAGCCGAGATATCGCTCGACGGTGCCAAGGTCTATTGAAGAAAACACGAAACTCCAATGGTAGGTCTACTGAACCTAATAACAAATTCTTTATTTGGAAACACTTAACAACTATAACATTCGAAAATAAAGTTAATTTAATAGGTTTGGCTTGATTCTTTAATGTGTCACTTCCGGTAAGAGATCAGTATAGGATATAGCTTCCGTTTGTACGATGTGCGACTTCCTGCTGTCTTGATTGGCGGTAAGGTTGACGTCACTGAGCTTCTGGTTCCTGTTTCCGTGGCGTGTAGTGCTTGCTCGACCGGTTTATTTCCGGGGGATCAGCAGGTACGTTTACGGCCCCTGGTGGCACGTTGGCACGGCAGGCAATAGCTCTGGTGGATCGGCAGGTTTATTTACGGCCCCTGGTGGCACGTTGGCACGGCAGGCAATAAGCTCTGGTGGCACAGCAGGCAATAGCTCTGGTGGATCGGCAGGTTTATTTACGGCCCCTGGTGGCACGTTGGCACGGCAGGCAATAAGCTCTGGTGGCACGGCAGGCAATAGCTCTGGTGGATCGGCAGGTTTATTTACGGCCCCTGGTGGCACGTTGGCACGGCAGGCAATAAGCTCTGGTGGCACGGCAGGCAATAGCTCTGGTGGATCGGCAGGTTTATTTATGGCCCCTGGTGGCACGTTGGCACGGCAGGCAATAAGCTCTGGTGGCACAGCAGGCAATAGCTCTGGTGGATCGGCAGGTTTATTTACGGCCCCTGGTGGCACGTTGGCACGGCAGGCAATAAGCTCTGGTGGCACAGCAGGCAATAGCTCTGGTGGATCGGCAGGTTTATTTACGGCCCCTGGTGGCACGTTGGCACGGCAGGCAATAAGCTCTGGTGGCACAGCAGGCAATAGCTCTGGTGGATCGGCAGGTTTATTTACGGCCCCTGGTGGCACGTTGGCACGGCAGGCAATAAGCTCTGGTGGCACAGCAGGCAATAGCTCTGGTGGATCGGCAGGTTTATTTACGGCCCCTGGTGGCACGTTGGCACGGCAGGCAATAAGCTCTGGTGGCACAGCAGGCAATAGCTCTGGTGGATCGGCAGGTTTATTTACGGCCCCTGGTGGCACGTCGGCACGGCAGGCAATAAGCTCTGGTGGCACAGCAGGCAATAGCTCTGGTGGATCGGCAGGTTTATTTACGGCCCCTGGTGGCACGTTGGCACGGCAGGCAATAAGCTCTGGTGGCACGGCAGGCAATAGCTCTGGTGGATCGGCAGGTTTATTTACGGCCCCTGGTGGCACGTTGGCACGGCAGGCAATAGCTCTGGTCGATCGGCAGGTTTATTTACGGCCCCTGGTGGCACGTTGGCACGGCAGGCAATAGCTCTGGTCGATCTGCAGGTTTATTTACGGCCCTTGGTGGCACGTTGGCACGGCAGGCAATAGCTCTGGTCGATCTACAGGTACATGAATGGCCCCTGGTGGCACGGCGGACAAATCTCCTTCAATATTTAAAGCCCCTTACCACTGGTGGGGGGAAGCCTTAAAATTGAAATTGCGGTTGCTGCACGGTCGGAAATGAGGACGGTTTTCTTCGATGTTAAAACCCCTTACCACTGGTGGGGGGAAGCTTTAGCAACGAAATTGCGGTCGGCGGCGGGAAGGACCAAAACACTCAGTTCAAAACTAGAAAGTTGAAATGACAACTAAATGTAGTGATGAAAAGTAGTGGTAGTGGTGAATTTAGTACGAAAGTACTCTTCCTCATATGAACTTTTTTACTAAAACCAAATGTGAATTGTATGATCATGAAAGTCAAACTTTCATGTGTTTCGATGTAACTTGCTGTCGTCCATAAAGAATGTTGCCGATGGTAAACGTAAACATGCCATGTGTTAATGAGTCATACGAGATGCTTTGTTTATGCATTGACTGGTACGAATTCAAGGCCAAATTAAATGTATGCAATATATGCACGAATTAGTTTTGCCTGCATATGGGATTTCTGAAGCGAGAGTGAATTGTATAAATTCGAAATGCAAAATTTGCCGTGCATTTAGGCTTTAGTTGGAAAAATTGATATTGTTGTATGAGAGCATGTAACGCTTCGTTACATACCCCCCTCCTTTCGGAGACGAGAACCTTCTCGTCTAAAAAAAAAAAATTAAAATTTACTTCTTTCAAATTAAAAAAAAAATATTCTGTTAACAAAGAAAAACATAAATAAATGAAAAAAAAAAAAAATTCTTAATAACGGGAAAAAACAACTTCATGGAAAAAAACTCTTTTCAAAATATCTCCATCCTTTTCTACGGCTCATAAATGACCTTCTTCCTGAGGCCTCGGCATTCTAAAATGGCCTCCCCGGGCTTGATCACCCTGGCAATAACATTGCCGTGCCTCCTCGTAAACTTCAGCCTTTGACGCCGAAACTTCTTGTTATAGCGTGGATGCCCGGTGATGTTTATCCCTTGAAAAGGATCAACAGGCTGTTTTTCGTTCTTAGTTATGTGAGGGGCGGCTATTGTTAACATGGCCGGAATCACAATTTGGTTGGTAGCCATCCTAGTCGTATTAATGACAGCGGTCGAGGAGCTAGCGGCGATATGGTTGACGCCCTCCACTAAGACGGCGGCGGCGGCGGCGGCGGTTGGGTGGTTAATTGAAGTTGCAGTTGTAGATGGTCGGTTGGCATGTTGCTTTCTGAAGACTCTTGGTGATTGTGGCGGTCGGCGGCTCTCGAGTCCAGATGGGGCGGCGTGTGCTTTGGTGGAAGTCGGAAGTTGTTTTGCAGTTGAAGCGGCGGCGGCGGCGGATACGGTTGTCTTGTCTACGGGTGCTTCCCTTTTCCTTAGGAGCAGGCTTCTGGTGACGTCTTGCCTTCGGCTGGTTTTCGGCTGAATTTCGGTTTCTTTGTTCGGCGGCGGTGTGGCTCTGGGCGTCGTTTCCTTCGCGGCTTTGGTTCTCACTCGTCGGCTCCCTGCAGTGGATGAAGCCGCAGATGGCGGTAAGTTCGGTAAAAACACCACGGATCTAATCTCTGGTTTTGTCGATGGTCGTGTCGGCTGCCTTTCCCATGGCTGGGGTGCTGCTCCTCGTTGGTCGGTCATCTGTCTGACTTCGGCGGCGGTTGAACTTGAAATGACGACTAGTTGAGAGTTTTCCCCTTTATTATGGCACGTATTTTCGAAACCTTTGAGATCTTTGACATGTGACATTACGGTACTTCTCTTTTCGTTTTTGTTTGCTTCTACATGTTCTCTTTTACTAAATCTCCATGGTCTTCGTCGTAAGTTATACCCCTGTACTTGTCCTTGTGCAGCACCTTGTAGGTTAGGGTAACACCTTTGAGTATAGGGCTGGTTGGATTTTAACTTTATGCAATTAGCGGCTGCATTAGTGGTCTTAGGAAGGTGCTCAAATTTTGGCAATTCTGAATTAAGCAGGTCGGTTAATCGTTCTTCCTGATGGCAAGACAGGTGCTTTCCACACGGTAAACAAAATTCCTCATGGTCCGGCTTTTGTACGTCAATATTACTTGACAATGAGAGCTCCCTCCCCTTTATTGTAATTTTGAAATCGATGTTTAGTAGGATATCTACGCCCAACACCATTTCTTCGCTGAGTTGTGGCATATAGGTAACCTCTCCTTGGACCGAATGTCCAGCGACGTGTACGGCAACGGAATAGTGTTCTTCGCTTTCGACTAGTGCCCCGTTCGCCAAATGGGTAAAATGCCTCTGTAGTCGGAACGGTGTATGTTTGTCTAGGAGGTATCGACGTGTCGAGAAATTAATGTATGATCTTGTGGCTCCGGTGTCAAGTAATGCTTTTACGGACTTGCCTCCGATTGTTACTGGTAGAAAACATCGTGGATCGGTTCGGAATTCGGGATCTTCTTCTGCTATTGAAGTTGCAGGTTCGGGATATACGGGTTTAAACGATGTTTTCTCCGGTTGATATTCGGTTGGTAATGGACCTACGGCGGTAGACGACTGTGTAGGCTCCTTAGGGCGGCAGGAACATTGCGGAGGGTGGCATGTAGTCTTTAACGATGAGGCGTGAACTCTGTGACAATCACAATCACTTGTGAGACGACCATCTTGGCCACAGTACGAGCAGAACATACGGAACAGACGGCGGCAATTCTTCTTCGAGTGTCCACGCTGCTTACAGTTCCAGCAATGCGTGGACCTGTCATACTGGGTAGGTGGCAAAATTGATCGGTCGGCGTTATGCGCAAAAGATACTCTTTGTGAATTTGACGTCATTCTGTTACCGATGATAGGGGATCGAGCTGGCGACGGCGGCGGTGAAGCATGCCTCAAACTGCGGTCTTGGCTTTGAATATATTCATATTCTTCCGCCAATTGCAAGAGTTCGTCCAGGCTCTCGAAGTCCCTCCGTTTTATATACAGGTGGTATTCCGGTCTGAGGCTGTCATAGATCCGGTCTACGCTTTCTGATACCTTCATGGTAGGGTGACGATGTATCAAATATTGAGTAGCTTGTATGTAGTCCCGGGCTTTTTCTCTGGGCCCTTGTCTCTTTCTCATTATTTCGTCTTCCAATTTGTGGATAAAACGGGGTGGCAGGAAATGGCTCATGAAAAGATTACGGAAATCAGTCCAATCTTTCAATCTGTCTCGGTTAATTCGGTACCATTCCAAGGCCGTGCCCCTCATGACTTCTGGTAGTGTTTTTAAAAGGTCGTCGAAGCATATGTCATAGCATGTAGCTAACTCTTAGATTCTTTCCAGGAACTCTAAAGCGTTTCCGGAGGAGTCAAATTTCAAGTTCCATTTTCTGACCGTGTTTGCTTGGGTCGTCATCAGTGTATCCGTCCGTTTCCGAGGCCTGTTGTCGCTTCGTAACTAGATTTTTTCTATGTAGCCGGGAAGTCACCCCGACGTACAACCCCCAACCTGGAGTACCAGGTACTTGATGTGACTCCAAGTACAAAAGCCGGAAAACCGCTCCTTTTACGACCTGAGCTTCAAATATGTCGAAGTAGCCCGTAAAGGTGTTCACCAAGTAGTTCGACCTAACTGGAACTGAGGACGCCACCGTTCATTCCAAAAAGAAATTCATCCGCTGCCGTCCCTCGTGGGAAGTGCCTTGGTGGGAACACTCCTTCGTTGTGGGGTAATTAGTAGTAACAGCCTACTCCGCTTCGACCTGTCGACCATGGGAGGCCCTGCTGCGAAAACAAGTTTCGCGATCGCATAGCTCTAAGCATCGCAGTAGTAGTTACCGTAAGCCGCTCCGCCACGTCAAGGCTTACCCCATGGTGCAGAAGCATGGACCCTAACAAAATCGGATGAATGTGCCTTAGGCTGTTTCGAGAGGAAAATTCTTCGGGTCATCTTTGGCCCCGTGTGCATTGATGGGGAATGGAGAAGGAGATACAACAGCGAACTTTACGGGTTGTACAACGACGTGAACTTAGCCAGAAGGGTCAAGGTCCAGAGACTCAGATGGTTCGGTCATTTAGAGCGCATGGACACCAATGCTCCGGCCCGGAAAGTCTTCGACACTATTCCCGAGGGACGCAGAAGGAGAGGAAGACCGCGACTCAGGTGGCGCACACAAGTGGAAGAGGACCTCAATCAACTTGGAGTGCAAAACTGGAGACAGCTAGCTAGGGACCGAGCTGGCTGGCGGAGGCTGTTGATTGAGGCCCAAGTCCACAACGGACTGTAGCGCCACCTTAAGTAAGTAAGTAAGTATTTTCTGACCGTGTTCATGATCTCTGCGTCATGACGGTGAACATTACTGGGAGACCCTTCCAACATGGACGGCTCTTGTGTAAAAATGCGATTTCGATCATTGACGGATTTGTCTGGGGGCTGCAGGTCGGATGTCTGGGTAGCAATAGCGACTCGGGTAGGAACATGGAGGTTTACTTCCTTCTCATTCTGAGATTGCGGAGTTTGTTTTTCCTCACCTGTGCCTCGGGTTTCTTCCTTATATTCCCTCTCACTCGCGGTCTTTGCGATTTCTTCGCATAGATTTTGCGTAGACTTCCTCTGTCTGGCTCCTTTAACGTAGGTGCTGAAACGCGCTCTCAAAGCGTCTAAAGTACCACTGGTGTCTAATCCCAGACGCTCCATTTTCTCTATAAGTTCCTGCTTCCGGAGAAGGTATATGGCTCCTAGGCTAGCGATGTAGTCGAAACCTTCTTCCGATTCAGACATGACGGCGTTTTCGGTTATGTTTCCGGTTAAGTGTTTCTTGAATTTGTCTTTGCGGTATGGACCTGTATGTCCCTGCTCGGGCGCCAATTTGTGATGTGCTTTTTGTTTCTCAGCCGAGGTATCGCTCGACGGTGCCAAGGTCTATTGAAGAAAACACGAAACTCCAATGGTAGGTCTACTGAACCTAATAACAAATTCTTTATTTGGAAACACTTAACAACTATAACATTCGAAAATAAAGTTAATTTAATAGGTTTGGCTTGATTCTTTAATGTGTCACTTCCGGTAAGAGATCAGTATAGGATATAGCTTCCGTTTGTACGATGTCCGACTTCCTGCTGTCTTGATTGGCGGTAAGGTTGACGTCACTGAGCTTCTGGTTCCTGTTTCCGTGGCGTGTAGTGCTTGCTCGACCGGTTTATTTCCGGGGGATCAGCAGGTACGTTTACGGCCCCTGGTGGCACGTTGGCACGGCAGGCAATAGCTCTGGTGGATCGGCAGGTTTATTTACGGCCCCTGGTGGCACGTTGTCACGGCAGGCAATAAGCTCTGGTGGCACAGCAGGCAATAGCTCTGGTGGATCGGCAGGTTTATTTACGGCCCCTGGTGGCACGTTGGCACGGCAGGCAATAAGCTCTGGTGGCACGGCAGGCAATAGCTCTGGTGGATCGGCAGGTTTATTTACGGCCCCTGGTGGCACGTTGGCACGGCAGGCAATAAGCTCTGGTGGCACGGCAGGCAATAGCTCTGGTGGATCGGCAGGTTTATTTACGGCCCCTGGTGGCACGTTGGAACGGCAGGCAATAAGCTCTGGTGGCACAGCAGGCAATAGCTCTGGTGGATCGGCAGGTTTATTTACGGCCCCTGGTGGCACGTTGGCACGGCAGGCAATAAGCTCTGGTGGCACAGCAGGCAATAGCTCTGGTGGATCGGCAGGTTTATTTACGGCCCCTGGTGGCACGTTGGCACGGCAGGCAATAAGCTCTGGTGGCACAGCAGGCAATAGCTCTGGTGGATCGGCAGGTTTATTTACGGCCCCTGGTGGCACGTTGGCACGGCAGGCAATAAGCTCTGGTGGCACAGCAGGCAATAGCTCTGGTGGATCGGCAGGTTTATTTACGGCCCCTGGTGGCACGTTGGCACGGCAGGCAATAAGCTCTGGTGGCACAGCAGGCAATAGCTCTGGTGGATCGGCAGGTTTATTTACGGCCCCTGGTGGCACGTCGGCACGGCAGGCAATAAGCTCTGGTGGCACAGCAGGCAATAGCTCTGGTGGATCGGCAGGTTTATTTACGGCCCCTGGTGGCACGTTGGCACGGCAGGCAATAAGCTCTGGTGGCACGGCAGGCAATAGCTCTGGTGGATCGGCAGGTTTATTTACGGCCCCTGGTGGCACGTTGGCACGGCAGGCAATAGCTCTGGTCGATCGGCAGGTTTATTTACGGCCCCTGGTGGCACGTTGGCACGGCAGGCAATAGCTCTGGTCGATCTGCAGGTTTATTTACGGCCCCTGGTGGCACGTTGGCACGGCAGGCAATAGCTCTGGTCGATCTGCAGGTACATGAATGGCCCCTGGTGGCACGGCGGACAAATCTCCTTCAATATTTAAAGCCCCTTACCACTGGTGGGGGGAAGCCTTAAAATTGAAATTGCGGTTGCTGCACGGTCGGAAATGAGGACGGTTTTCTTCGATGTTAAAACCCCTTACCACTGGTGGGGGGAAGCTTTAGCAACGAAATTGCGGTCGGCGGCGGGAAGGACCAAAACACTCAGTTCAAAACTAGAAAGTTGAAATGACAACTAAATGTAGTGATGAAAAGTAGTGGTAGTGGTGAATTTAGTACGAAAGTACTCTTCCTCATATGAACTTTTTTACTAAAACCAAATGTGAATTGTATGATCATGAAAGTCAAACTTTCATGTGTTTCGATGTAACTTGCTGTCGTGCATAAAGAATGTTGCCGATGGTAAACGTAAACATGCCATGTGTTAATGAGTCATACGAGATGCTTTGTTTATGCATTGACTGGTACGAATTCAAGGTCAAATTAAATGTATGCAATATATGCACGAATTAGTTTTGCCTGCATATGGGATTTCTGAAGCGAGAGTGAATTGTATAAATTTGAAATGCAAAATTTGCCGTGCATTTAGGCTTTAGTTGGAAAAATTGATATTGTTGTATAAGAGCATGTAACGCTTCGTTACAAAGTTGATTAATTATCTCGTTGCCAGCTGTTGGATATGCCAGGTGAACCAGTCGCTCGATATCTGCCTGAAGCTGCTGCAGAGTTTCACCTCTTTTCTGTGCTCTATTGTTAAGCTGAACTCGGAAGACTTCTGTCATGTGGCTATCCCCAAACCGCTGTTCGATTGCGTTTACCAGAACTTTGAAGTCACCGTTCTTCTCTGCTGGGATGGTTTGTAGCAGTTCAGCAGCTGCTCCTCTCAAGGCAAGTGTAAGAGCAATGTATTTTTCGTCATCGTCCCAGCCGTTTGTTAACGCAGCTGCTTCAAACTGTTTCTTGTAGATTGTCCACGGTATCTGACCGTCAAAGCTTGGAGGATTCACTTCTCTCTTCCTTGAGCACTCACCAGAAGGTTCTCGAGCTTTCCTCTTTCGCACTTTTTCCAGTTCCTTTGTGATGGTATCGATTTGTTCGTCCATTTTCTCGAAACGTGCATTTTGTTTTTCGACGCGCTCGTCGAGAGTAGTGATTCTCTCTTCGAAGTCCGTAAACCTGCCCTCTAAAAGGTTTCTCTGTTCGTCAAACCGCTCTAGAATATTCTGCTGTTATTGCTTTTGGTCATTTCTTTGAGCCTCTAGTTGCTTGAGGACATTTCCTTCTAGTTGTTTGAGAACATTCTCTTGTTCGGTCTTCTGCTCGTTTCTTTGAGTTTCTAGTTGCTCCAGAACATTATCTTGCTCTTTCTTCTGTGCGTCAAACCGCTCTAGCACATTCTTTTGATTCTCTTCAAATTTGGCTAGAAGAAGTGTCATCATGGTAGATAAGTCGGCAGTTGCATTTACCTCTTTCGATTTTGCTTCCACTTCGAAAGCAAACGTATCTGGGTCTTCATTTTGTTCTTCCAGATATTCCTGTAGCCGTTTTACGAGTTCGTTTTTACATCCTGCCCCACTTAAGCCACGTTTGCTTAATTCGGCCTTTAGCTCAGAGACAGTTAAGTCTTTCAAAACTTTACTCATTTTTTTTTTTTTTTTTTTTTTTTTTTTTTTTTTTTTTTTTTTTTTTTTTTTTTTTTTTTTAACTTCACTGTTTCACACAAAATAGTTTAATCACTGTTCACTGTTTTATTCTCAATAAGTTTTAATCCCTTATTCTGACACCAATGTAATATTCGGCTTGGTCCGACAATTAAAACTTATTCACTTTTTAAATAAAACACAAATTCACTTTATTCAAATCACTCACAAACTTATTTATTCAACACTTTCAATTATAACTTTGCAAACACAGTATCTTTACTTTATCGCCGTTCACAATCAATTAATTCGCCTCGCCACCAAACGGCTATTTATATCAAAAATGATGGGTTCTAGAAACTACTATTGGTTCCTATTGGTTCTTGGAGAAGCTGAAAGTTCGAGAAGCTCTCTATTTACAAATAAAACATACTGGGATTTTCTGTAGGGGCTAACGTTCTTAATGCTAAACAAAAAGTTTCTCTTAGTCCTAGGTATTGCCCCTCACAAGTGTTTACTACTACAATTAACGATATTAAGTAAAGAGAGTATGTACATTAAATAAACAAGAGATACAGAGTAAGTAAAGAGAGTAAGAAAAGTGTGTACATTAAATATAGAAAGAGATACAGAGCGTAAGAGATAATAAAGTATACACATTAGACATTACAATAGAAGGAGAAACAGAGCGTATGAGATAAATAAAGTGTATACACATTACATTGCCCCCTCCTTAGGATTGATCGTCCCGAACAAATCCATCATTCTCATCACCACTGTAGCGATGTAGTCGGTCGCGATGTACGACTTTAAGTTTACCTCTGACTCCTTTTTGTATCCGGTATACGACGTCGTTGATTTTGCTAATCACTGTATATGGACCTTCCCAGTCCCGTTGAAGTTTCGGTGACAACCCTTTTTGTCGATGGGGATTGTAAAGCCACACTCGATCTCCTGCTTGGAACTCTGTTGTTGTCGCTCGTATATCGTAGCGTGTCTTCATTCGGTCACTGAACATCTTTATTTTTGACCTAGTATCGTCGTGGATCTCAAGGAGTCTTTCTCTGAGGTCATCCAAGTAGTCATCCTCCGCTTGCGGTTCCGACGTGGGACATCCAAATTTTATTTCGCTTGGCAATCTGATGTTCCTTCCCATCAAAATCTCAGACGGTGTATGGCCAGTTGAGCTATGTCTTGCACTTCGATACGCCATCAAAAGCAGTGGAATGTGTCGGTCCCAATCTCGCTGGTTGTCGTCCACAACTTTGCAAAGATGTTCCTTAAGGGTTCGGTTGAACCGTTCGACCATGCCATCAGATTGTGGGTGGAGTGGTGTTGTTCTTGTCTTCTTGATGTGAAGAAGCCCACAAACTTCCTGGAATATGTTTGATTCAAAATTCCTTCCCTGGTCGGAATGCAGTTCTAATGGGACACCGAATCTGCTCACCCAGTTGAACACAATTTGGTCTGCGACTGTTTTGGCTTCTTGATTCGGAATGGCGTATGCTTCAGGCCACTTGCTGAAGTAATCCATGACGACCAGAATATAACGATTTCCATTATTTGTTTCCGGAAATGGACCCGCCACGTCTATTGCAATCCTTTCAAAGGGTGATCCGACATTATACTGCTGCATTTGGCTGTGATTCTTTTTGTTCGGGCCTTTGGTGGCAGCACAGGTATCACATTTTCGGCACCACTTCTCGACATCTTCCCTTGCATGTAGCCAATAGAATCGTTGTCGAATCTTTTCTAGCGTCTTGTTTACTCCTAGATGGCCTCCCGAAACTCCATCATGCATCTCTCGCAGAACGTCCATAATCTTCGATCTCGGTAAGACTAGCTGCATTACATAGGACTTTCCATCTGCTGATTCCCACTTACGTCGAAGGACACCTTCTTGGACATGCAACGAGTCCCACTGTGCCCAATAGGCCTTCAGAACCGGAGTTCTGTCGGAGATATCAGCCCATTCTGGTTTTTCCTGGTGTTCCTTGCATGCGAGGATGGGTTCAATATCTGGGTCCTCTTGTTGAGCCTTCCTCAACTCGTCGTTGCTCCAGCCATAAATGGGATCGGTTCTGGTTCGTAGGACAGTGACCACTTCTTTTTCTTCTTGGCGTCTGGAATGCTTACAGTCTTGCTTACATGGTCTCCGAGACAGTGCATCAGCATTTGAGTGAAGCTTCCCCTTCCGATGTTGAATTTCATAATCGTACGTCTGCAGCCTCTCAATCCATCTCGCCACTCGACCCTCTGGATTCTTGAAATTCAAAAGCCAGTTTAGTGCTCCATGGTCGGTTCGGAGAAGAAACTTCTGTCCATAGAGATACTTATGGAAGTGCTTTGTTGCCAAAATCAGTGCAAGAAGTTCTCTTCTGGTCACACAATAGTTTCTTTCCGACTTCGAGAGTACCTTGATGTAATAGGCAACCACCTTTTCTTCGCCATCATGTACCTGTGACAATACAGCACCAATCCCGACATTGCTGGCATCAGCATCAATGATGAACGGTTTTCCTGGAGTCGGGTAGGTCAGCACTGGTGCATTACACAAGCGTTGCTTGAGCTCTTGAAAGCTGCGCTCGCACTCACCTGACCATTTAAACTGCTTTCCCTTTTCCGTTAGCTGATGTAGACTCTTGGCGATCTCAGCAAAGTTCTTTACAAAGCGCCTATAGTAGGTGGCTAGACCCAGAAAGCTTCGGAGTTGATGTTTGTCCTGTGGTGTTGGCCAATTCTTCACGGTGTCAACCTTATCAGGATCCGTCTTAACTCCTTGGGATGAGATGATATGTCCCAGGTATTTCACTTCGGTTTTGAAGAGTGAACACTTTTCTGGATTGAGCTTGAGATGGGCTTCTCGAAGTCTTTGAAACACGGCTCTCAGATTTGTACAATGTTCGTCAAATGTTTTCCCGTATACGATGACGTCATCCAAATAGACCAGGCAAGATTTCCATGTGAGTCCTTGCAGGACGCATTCCATAAGGCGCTCAAAAGTCGCTGGAGCATTGCACAGTCCAAAAGGCATCACTTTGAACTGCCACAATCCGTTTCCTGTCGAGAACGCTTGTTGCGTTATGAATTCACGCAACAAGTTTTTCTCACTTTAAATTTAATTTGATTAAAAACTTGATGCATTTTGCATCCACCATTTTCACTTTGTTTTGGTTTATTATTTTTTTTTTTGACAAATATCACCTCTTTGAACACGACAATGAGAGAGAGCGGGACGGCCATTGGCCTTCTGACAATGGTTCTCTCTGTCATTGTCGTGAAGAAAAGTTTCTTTAACAGGTACAGACGATTGTGAACCAAACGCTAGTTTAATTCAATGGGAGTGATGCCAAAACAGACGGACGGTCTGAAAAACCAAAACTGCATCCACACGGGACGACTTCGTTCATCTTTAAAGAACATTTTATTTTTTTTTGAATATGTTTGCAAAATTAATTGAAACTTTGTACCTATGCATGTTACGTAAAATTTGATTGAGTATGTATATATTTATTTATATATATTGTATATAGATATTTGAAAAAGACCAGATGGATCCTTAAGTGTTTTACTCGAAAACACTATTTGGGACTCATTTTTCCTTACGATGAATACGTTTATTTTTTTTTTATATTGTCAATTCTTGCCACTTCCTCGTCCGGGTTAATCGGGCTACTGTTTCTTTTTTTTTACTAAGTTTTTCGTTTTTCGAACCGCGCGTAATTAAGTAATCAATTTCAATTCATTCGGTTTTGACCTTAAGTTTCGTTCAGTACCTCATTGTAGTAATTGTGAATCATCCTAAAATGAGTCGTCCAGAGTCGGCGAATTTTGGGATGACTTTCAAGAAATTGAGAGGAAAATCGGCGAGCAAGCAGGACCGCGAGTATCTTCTCACAAGTTGCTCTCAACCAAGCCAAATATGACTGGCCGTTGATGATGTGATGAAGATCCGCCACTCCAGATAGGCTGAAAGCGCGGCGAAATGAATTGCGAGTAAGCAGGACCGCGAGAATCTTATCACAAGTGGCTCTCAACAAGGCCAATTAGGACTGGCCGTTGATGAGGTGATTAAGATCCGCCACTCCAAAAAAGCTGAAAGCGCGGCGAATTGGAAAAAGAAGAGTAGGCGATTTAGGACATATGTGGGCCTAAACGTCACTCTTGATAGAGCTTTAAACATGAATAGAAGGTCTGAGAATCTTAAGGTGAAGCATTTTAAAGAAGTAGATCTAATTTTGGTCCGCCATTTTGGAAAATAGAAATTTTGGAAAACTCGAGAAGGCACAGGAAAATTTTGAGTTTGATATTAAAAACGAGGAGTGGTAAATATAATATCAAAAGGTGGTATTTTTCTAAATCAATTTTTATTAGAATTTTTCATTTGGTGTGGTATCATTTTAATATCGGTTTAATTTAACGTTCTTGAAATAGACCTTAACGGTCCATCTTGGTCTTACTTAATTTTTCCCGCTACTAAAATTCTTATCTTTTTTAAAATTGTTAATTTTGTTCGAAAAGATCCGAGGTTTTTCCCCTACGTTTGAAAGGTTTCCCCGGCCTTAACAATAAAAAGAAACTAAAATATAAAAAAGTATCCGCCATCTTGTTATTTCTTAACTCGTGTTGGTTTATTCTTTCCTCTTAATTACATCGTTGTTTCATCCAAAAAAGGTTTGCAATTTCCTTTTTTTTCGTTTTCAGGAAAAAATTGCTGGCGCCCTTAATAACCACATTGTGGCAACACCGACTGGTTTTAATATCAATTTGATATAAAATCAGTCATTATCAATTCAATCTTCGATCAATTGATCAACCAATTAATCAATTTTCATTTGAACCCAACCCTCACTGAGCTCGTCGTGGTGGCAGCACTTTTATATGCTGCCTGTTGCACGCTATTGTGAACCAATCATTTTAAACATACTCATCTGTCAACGCATTACCTCGTGTGGCATCGTCTTTGCTTTTCTTTTTTTCTTTCGGTGGAAAATTTTAAATTCTTTAAAAGGTTTTAACGTCGGTCGTATTATTCAATTCGGTTCTTTCGCAATAAAAAGTGCAACAAATTGTCGCCCATACGTGGGGCTTTGGAAATTTGGAAAAATTGCTAGTAGAAGTTTTGTTCTTGCCCTAGCTGTGTCTGTGAAGTGTTGTTGTTTTAGGGGAGTTTTTGTCACATATTTATTTCCTTAAAAAGTGCAATTACTTTGTGTTTCTTTTTTCTTTTCCCAGCATTCTGTACCCAGTATTACGTAGTGGAACAATTTTATCGACACCATTAAATTGAAATCATCGTTCATCGGAACAAGGGTTAATATTTTAGAGAAGTCTCTTGACTTTGGTAAAATTAGTACCGCTGGAAATCTATGTGAGTGTTTTTCTTTTTCTTTTATCAGTTTTCAATTTATTTTAACATAAATATATTTCAATTTCATTTGGCGTAAAATTAATTTCAATATACATACATATATTTTCATTCGCGATTAATTGAGGTTTTAATTAATTAAAAGAAGTGTTGCATAGTATATCTGTCTCGCTCGGTTTCATGCGAGAGCTGATTTTTTTTTTCCTTAGTTTTCTTATCGGTTGAATTCAAATACATACATAGTTTTACATACATTTTCTTCTCGTCTATTAATTCATTGGTGAAATCAGTTTTTTTTCTTTTTCATTATACATAAATATTTGAATTTAAATTTCGTCTTCATACCAAGCATATTTGGTGTGACCATATTACTTTTTTTTGATTTCATATACATATCTATATATTTGGTGTTTCAATATTATTGGTGTTACCATATTGATTTATTTATTTTTTTTGTTGTAGTTAAAATTTCTTTTCTTTTTTTTTATTTATTAGTGTTACCATATTAACGGTTTTAGATTTCTTAAAATTAATTTGAAAAAATTTATTGGTGTTACCATATTGTTTTTTTTGGTTTTCTTAAAATTTATTTGAACTTATTTTTGATTGGTGTTACCATATTGCTTATTTCTTCGAGTTTTTTTTTATTGCAAGGAATTTTTTTTTTGCTACTGGTTTTAGTGAGTTTTTTTTACATTTCATAATAAATTGAGGTTGAGAATTAGAGTTTTCCCTTTAAGACTTTCTGTTTCTGTTTTAATTCAACGGTTTTAATTATAATTTTTTTTTCTTTTGTTGTCGTCTGAGAATAATTTAGTATGGATATAAATAGGCTTTCTAAAGAAGAACTCGTTTATGAGTTACGAGCGCGGGGACTAAAGGAAGGGTCTAAGGTCGATGAAATGAGGATGACTCTCAGAGCTAGTCGTATGCTGGAACGGACTGGTTCAATTTCTTCGGATAGTCCTCACTATCCATATTCGTTTGAAGAGGATTCAAAAGCGGTTAGGGCGAAAATGGTGGAAATTGTGGATTTGCTTCCGAATGTATCGAAAAATCCGAAGTCATCAGATTACCAAAAAGTTTTGACAAAAATCGAGTGGTCGTTAGGTAGGATTTCTAGGGCTAAGGCCGAATCGTCGGAAGAGGTTAACGAGGTAGCTGATTTAAGGGGGGAAATTTTACTGTTGATGGCTAAATTGTCTGAGGTAGAGGAGGGGATGCAACCTCCTAAAAATGGTAATAATAATAATAATAATCAATCCAACCAATCATCAATGTCGACAGCAGATATGGAAGCGCCAGCTGCACAAATCGGCCAACGAATGAGCTCTAGTGGGTTCCAACTACAGGGTGACACACCCTGTGACCGGAATCCCGAGCGCCCATACAAGTGGAACGTGCAGTTCTCTGGTGAACGGTGTGGTTCATCAGTGAACTCTTTTATAGAAAGAATTGAGGAATTGAGGGAGGCTCGCGGTGTTTCTGAAGAAGCTATTTATAGGTCAGCGGTTGATTTGTTTACGGGAAAGGCGCTTCTCTGGTTTAGGGCGATTAGGGACACGGCTTCAACATGGGGAGAGTAAGTTAGGGAATTGAAGTTGGAGTTTTTGCCCTCCAACTATGATGATCTCTTGTTGGATGAGGTCAGGCGTCGAACCCAGGGTAAGGAAGAGTCAATAGGCATGTACGTTGCGCTCATGCAGACTCTTTTCAAGCGTTTTTCGGAGCCTCTAAGTGAGAATAGAAAGTTGTCTATCCTCATGAAGAATATCGCTCCATTTTATCAGACACAGCTAGGTTTAGCCGACATTAAGTCGGTCAATGATTTGGTGGCCTTGGGCAGAAGGCTAGAAACCATTAGGGCAAATGTTGAGTCTTTCGTTCCTCCACCCTCTCACCGCAACAGGTCGGCTTTGGAGCCGGATGTTGCCTATGTCGCCTCCGTGCAGGAAGCGCGAGTTGCAGTTAATCCTGATACCCCACCCAATAGAACCATTCGGTGTTATAACTGCAACAGAGAAGGTCATTTCGCCAATACCTGTTCCGCTCCTAGGCGCTGTTTTGGTTGTTGTACCGTAGGCACCACAATGCAAAATTGTAGACGCTGCTCGTCGGGAAACGGGCAACGGACTCTTGGGCCAGCAGGGCAAGAGCGCCGGCGTCAGAATTAGGGAGGTTGCCTGCTGGCGATCAGTTGGCTTGCAAAGTTAGGTTAGGTTTCACATTAGATTCAAGTGGTATAGATAGACGTCCGTTTTTAGCAGTTAATATTTATGGTATTAGGTTTTTAGGATTACTAGATTCTGGGGCATCGCGAACAATTATTTGTAGGGACGCATGGCGTGTTTTAAAAGATGTAGGATTACAATTAGACAGTTCAAATGTTAGGGAGGTTCATTTAGCAGATGGTGCAGGTATAGGAGTTTTAGGAGAAGTTAAATTACCCATTGTTGTTGAGAGTAGGTCAATTCTGATTGAATGCTTAGTCATTCTCAACCTACCGCATGCTTTGATTTTAGGTGCAGATTTTTGGGCATTATCGGGTATAGTCCCGGATTTACGGTCGAACATGTGGAGTTTTTCGAGCCAGGAGATAGTGGCCTCGATAGATACTACGTCTATCACAGATGAGTCTGAATTAGACGAGGATCAGAAAGGGAAGCTTAAGCATTTAGTCGAGAATGCTTTTAAGAATATGCCAGAGGGATTAGGAGTAACGACAATGGTAGAACATGTCATTTAAACCTCGTCTGAGCCTATTAAACAAAGGTATTACCCGGTTTCACCGGCAATGCAGGAACATATAGATAGATCACTTCAGGAGATGTTGGAAGAGGACGTAATTGAGAAATCAAACAGTCCATGGGCTTCCCCAATTGTTCTCATTAGGAAAAAAGATGATAGTTTTAGGTTTTGTGTCGACTTTAGGAAGGTTAACCAGGTTACAGAAAGGGATGCGTACCCGTTGCCGATAATTTCGGCTATTTTTAACATCGTTGGATATCAAGTCCGCTTACTGGCAGATTCCAATGGCATTGGAATCGCGGAAATACACTGCCTTTACGGTACCTGGTAGGGGTCTTTTTCAATTCAAAAGAATGCCTTTTGGATTACACAATGCGCCTGCAACATGGCAGCGTTTCATCGATAGTGTGTTAGGGCCAGAGTTGGAGCCATTCGTTTTCGTGTATCTGGATGATATCATTATCGTCACAGATACATTTGACAAACACTTGGAAATTTTGAGTGAGGTTCTTAGGAGATTACGAGAGGCGGGGTTGAAAGTAGGCCGCGACAAATGTAATTTTTGTAGACCTTCTCTTAAATTTTTAGGTTATGTAGTCGACAAAAACGGGCTACATGTGGACCCAGAAAAAGTAGATAGTATGATCAAGATACCTGCACCCAAAAATGTAAAACAAGTTAGGAGTTTCATTGGGACAGTTTCATGGTACAGACGCTTCGTACCGAACTTTGCATTATTAGTTAGGCCTTTGACAGATTTATTAAAGAAGAGTAGGAAATTCGTTTGGTCACAAGAGTGTGAAGATAGTTTTCGGAAAGCAAAGGAATGCTTAATCACAGCTCCAATTTTGACATGTCCAGATTTCAAGCTTCCATTTGTCGTTCAGACAGATGCATCCGACTACGGCATCGGGGCCGTACTCACTCAAACATTTGAAGAGGGGGAAAAAGTTATTTGTTATTTAAGTAGGTCACTTAATAGAAGTGAAAGAAATTATTCCACTACGGAAAAGGAATGTTTAGCAGTTTTATGGGCGGTTGAGAAGTTACGGCCTTATATCGAAGGAGTTCGATTTACGGTCGTAACGGATCATTATTCTTTAATTTGGTTGAGCAATCTCAAAGATCCACAAGGTAGACTTGCACGTTGGGCAGTTCGGCTCCAACAGTTTGATTTTGAAATCATTCACAGGAAAGGGAAAGAGCATGTAGTACCAGACATGCTATCTCGGGGAGTTCCAGAGTTGGCTGGGATTTCGGATGAGGATAAGGACCCTTGGGTGGCTAAAATGGTTTCTTCAGTTGAGTCTAATCCGTTAGCTTTTCCAAATTGGAGAGTAGACAATGGTAGATTATACAAGTTTGTAAAATCAAACCATGTGATAGTGCATAATAATAACGAAGAGTGGAAGTTAGTAGTTGGGAAGACAGATAGATTAGGAGTTCTTAAAGAGTGTCACGATAGTCCACTAGCTGGACACATGGGGGTTAGGAAAACGTTCGCGAGAGTAGGAGCTAAATATTATTGGCCTAAAATGAGAGTAGACGTCACTAAATATGTTAGGAAATGTAGTATATGCCAACAGGTGAAACCAATCAATGACAAGCCAGCCGGTCTTATGACTGAAAGAGTAGGAGCATCATCTCCCTGGGAGATGATTAGTGTTGATTTAGTAGGGCCCTTACCTAAGTCTAATAGAGGATTCATGTATATTTTGACAGTAGTAGATTATTTAACTAAATTTCCCTTATTGTTTCCACTTAGGTCAGCCACCGCAAAGGCGGTTTGCAAAGAATTAGAAGATAACGTGTTCCTGTTATTCGGAGTTCCCAAAATTGTCATTTGCGACAATGGTCCGCAGTTTAAGAGTAGAGATTTAAAGACACTTTGTGAGGGCTATTCAACTAAAATCAGGTTTACTCCGCATTATCATTCACAGGCTAATCCTGCAGAAAGGATTAATCAAATTATAAAAACAACTTTGAGAGCGTATGTGTCAGAGAACCATCGAATCTGGGATTCTCAGTTAGCTAAAGTAGCCTGTGCTATACGCACTGCTCAACACGAAGTTTTAGGTGTTAGTCCGTACTACGCGAACTTTGGAAAGGAGATGTCAACGAGTGGGAACTACGAAGGGATTAGGAGTGAGAGTATTGAAGGGAATGGTAGGGTCGAACGAGGAACCATTGAAGAACGGTTCAGGAAGTTAAGAGCGGATATAGCTGAAAAATTAAAAGTAGCCATTAAGAAATCAGCTGAAGGGTACAATCTTAGGAGGAGAGATACACAGTACCTTCCAAACGACCTGGTATGGCGAAGAAATTTTGTTTTGTCCGATGCGGCAAACTACTACGCAGCTAAATTGGCACCAAAGTTTGTGGGCCCTTTTAAAATCGCAAAAAGATTATCTCCTTGGACGTATGTTCTTGAAGATGAACATGACAAAGATCGTGGCACTTGGCACATTAAGGATCTAAAGCCGTTTACGTCGTTATCGGAAAATGAATAAATATTGGAAGTCCCTTTTTAAGTAAATTTCTATATCTTGATTGTTAAGCAAGAGAATTTGTTTAGTAAGTAGTTTGTATTATGAACAAACACCCTTTCAAGGAGGAAAGGGTGGGATTTGTTGCGTTATGAATTCACGCAACAAGTTTTTCTCACTTTAAATTTAATTTGATTAAAAACTTGATGCATTTTGCATCCACCATTTTCACTTTGTTTTGGTTTATTAATTTTTTTTTGACAAATGTCACCTCTTTGAACACGACAATGAGAGAGAGCGGGACGGCCATTGCCCTTCTGACAATGGTTCTCTCTGTCATTGTCGTGAAGAAAAGTTTCTTTAACAGGTACAGACGATTGTGAACCAAACGCTAGTTTAATTCAATGGGAGTGATGCCAAAACAGACGGACGGTCTGAAAAACCAAAACTGCATCCACACGGGACGACTTCGTTCATCTTTAAAGAACATTTTATTTTTTTTTGAATATGTTTGCAAAATTAATTGAAACTTTGTACCTATGCATGTTACGTAAAATTTGATTGAGTATGTATATATTTATTTATATATATTGTATATAGATATTTGAAAAAGACCAGATGGATCCTTAAGTGTTTTACTCGAAAACACTATTTGGGACTCATTTTTCCTTACGATGAATACGTTTATTTTTTTTTATATTGTCAATTCTTGCCACTTCCTCGTCCGGGTTAATCGGGCTACTGTTTCTTTTTTTTACTAAGTTTTTCGTTTTTCGAACCGCGCGTAATTAAGTAATCAATTTCAATTCATTCGGTTTTGACCTTAAGTTTCGTTCAGTACCTCATTGTAGTAATTGTGAATCATCCTAAAATGAGTCGTCCAGAGTCGGCGAATTTTGGGATGACTTTCAAGAAATTGAGAGGAAAATCGGCGAGCAAGCAGGACCGCGAGTATCTTCTCACAAGTTGCTCTCAACCAAGCCAAATATGACTGGCCGTTGATGATGTGATGAAGATCCGCCACTCCAGATAGGCTGAAAGCGCGGCGAAATGAATTGCGAGTAAGCAGGACCGCGAGAATCTTATCACAAGTGGCTCTCAACAAGGCCAATTAGGACTGGCCGTTGATGAGGTGATTAAGATCCGCCACTCCAAAAAAGCTGAAAGCGCGGCGAATTGGAAAAAGAAGAGTAGGCGATTTAGGACATATGTGGGCTTAAACGTCACTCTTGATAGAGCTTTAAACACGAATAGAAGGTCTGAGAATCTTAAGGTGAAGCATTTTAAAGAAGTAGATCTAATTTTGGTCCGCCATTTTGGAAAATAGAAATTTTGGAAAACTCGAGAAGGCACAGGAAAATTTTGAGTTTGATATTAAAAACGAGGAGTGGTAAATATAATATCAAAAGGTGGTATTTTTCTAAATCAATTTTTATTAGAATTTTTCATTTGGTGTGGTATCATTTTAATATCGGTTTAATTTAACGTTCTTGAAATAGACCTTAACGGTCCATCTTGGTCTTAATTAATTTTTCCCGCTACTTAAATTCTTATCTTTTTTAAAATTGTTAATTTTGTTCGAAAAGATCCGAGGTTTTTCCCCTACGTTTGAAAGGTTTCCCCGGCCTTAACAATAAAAAGAAACTAAAATATAAAAAAGTATCCGCCATCTTGTTATTTCTTAACTCGTGTTGGTTTATTCTTTCCTCTTAATTACATCGTTGTTTCATCCAAAAAAGGTTTGCAATTTCCTTTTTTTTCGTTTTCAGGAAAAAATTGCTGGCGCCCTTAATAACCACATTGTGGCAACACCGACTGGTTTTAATATCAATTTGATATAAAATCAGTCATTATCAATTCAATCTTCGAT
This sequence comes from Sphaerophoria taeniata, assembly GCA_943590905.1. NCBI lineage: Eukaryota > Metazoa > Arthropoda > Insecta > Diptera > Syrphidae > Sphaerophoria > Sphaerophoria taeniata. The sequence goes on from OX016541.1 coordinate 103,620,267, forward strand.
CAATTGATCAACCAATTAATCAATTTTCATTTGAACCCAACCCTCACTGAGCTCGTCGTGGTGGCAGCACTTTTATATGCTGCCTGTTGCACGCTATTGTGAACCAATCATTTTAAACATACTCATCTGTCAACGCATTACCTCGTGTGGCATCGTCTTTGCTTTTCTTTTTTTCTTTCGGTGGAAAATTTTAAATTCTTTAAAAGGTTTTAACGTCGGTCGTATTATTCAATTCGGTTCTTTCGCAATAAAAAGTGCAACACGCTGTCTTCTCTTTGTCTTCAGGATGGATTTCTACTTGCCAGTATCCACTTTTCAGGTCCAACGTTGAGAACCATTGTGCTCCTTCCATTGCGTCCAGAGTATCACTGATCCTAGGCAGAGGGTAGCTATCCTTCTTGGTCACATCATTCAACCTTCGATAGTCTACGCAAAAGCGGGTTGATCCGTCTTTCTTCTTTACCAGGACCACTGGAGACGCCCAAGGGCTTTTAGAGTTTTCGATCAGACCCTCTTCTTTCATGGTGGTTATCAGTTCTTCAACCTCACCTTGTTTGGCTAGTGGAAGGCGTCTTGCAGGTTGACGGATCGGCTTTGCATCTCCCGTGTTGATTCGATGTTGGACCAGTTGTGTTCTGCCATATTTCCCTTGCGATGACGAAAAGATGTCTGCAAATTCTTCGAGGAGACCTTCTGCAGTTCTTCGTTGTTGGTGGCCAAGATTAGAGGACTTGAGAATGTTCGTCTTTATGGAGTTCAGCTCTTTGGACTTCAATGTTTGCCTTGGCTCTTCTTCGCTGATCCTTGTTATCGCTGATACAGTTTCGTTGAAAAACCAAAACTGCATCCACACGGGACGACTTCGTTCATCTTTAAAGAACATTTTATTTTTTTTGAATATGTTTGCAAAATTAATTGAAACTTTGTACCTATGCATGTTACGTAAAATTTGATTGAGTATGTATATATTTATTTATATATATTGTATATAGATATTTGAAAAAGACCAGATGGATCCTTAAGTGTTTTACTCGAAAACACTATTTGGGACTCATTTTTCCTTACGATGAATACGTTTATTTTTTTTTTATATTGTCAATTCTTGCCACTTCCTCGTCCGGGTTAATCGGGCTACTGTTTCTTTTTTTTACTAAGTTTTTCGTTTTTCGAACCGCGCGTAATTAAGTAATCAATTTCAATTCATTCGGTTTTGACCTTAAGTTTCGTTCAGTACCTCATTGTAGTAATTGTGAATCATCCTAAAATGAGTCGTCCAGAGTCGGCGAATTTTGGGATGACTTTCAAGAAATTGAGAGGAAAATCGGCGAGTAAGCAAGACCGCGAGTATCTTCTCACAAGTTGCTCTCAACCAAGCCAAATATGACTGGCCGTTGATGATGTGATGAAGATCCGCCACTCCAGATAGGCTGAAAGCGCGGCGAAATGAATTGCGAGTAAGCAGGACCGCGAGAATCTTATCACAAGTGGCTCTCAACAAGGCCAATTAGGACTGGCCGTTGATGAGGTGATTAAGATCCGCCACTCCAAAAAAGCTGAAAGCGCGGCGAATTGGAAAAAGAAGAGTAGGCGATTTAGGACATATGTGGGCCTAAACGTCACTCTTGATAGAGCTTTAAACACGAATAGAAGGTCTGAGAATCTTAAGGTGAAGCATTTTAAAGAAGTAGATCTAATTTTGGTCCGCCATTTTGGAAAATAGAAATTTTGGAAAACTCGAGAAGGCACAGGAAAATTTTGAGTTTGATATTAAAAACGAGGAGTGGTAAATATAATATCAAAAGGTGGTATTTTTCTAAATCAATTTTTATTAGAATTTTTCATTTGGTGTGGTATCATTTTAATATCGGTTTAATTTAACGTTCTTGAAATAGACCTTAACGGTCCATCTTGGTCTTACTTAATTTTTCCCGCTACTAAAATTCTTATCTTTTTTAAAATTGTTAATTTTGTTCGAAAAGATCCGAGGTTTTTCCCCTACGTTTGAAAGGTTTCCCCGGCCTTAACAATAAAAAGAAACTAAAATATAAAAAAGTATCCGCCATCTTGTTATTTCTTAACTCGTGTTGGTTTATTCTTTCCTCTTAATTACATCGTTGTTTCATCCAAAAAAGGTTTGCAATTTCCTTTTTTTTCGCTTTCAGGAAAAAATTGCTGGCGCCCTTAATAACCACATTGTGGCAACACCGACTGGATATAAAATCAGTCATTATCAATTCAATCTTCGATCAATTGATCAACCAATTAATCAATTTTCATTTGAACCCAACCCTCACTGAGCTCGTCGTGGTGGCAGCACTTTTATATGCTGCCTGTTGCACGCTATTGTGAACCAATCATTTTAAACATACTCATCTGTCAACGCATTACCTCGTGTGGCATCGTCTTTGCTTTTCTTTTTTTCTTTCGGTGGAAAATTTTAAATTCTTTAAAAGGTTTTAACGTCGGTCGTATTATTCAATTCGGTTCTTTCGCAATAAAAAGTGCAACACGCTGTCTTCTCTTTGTCTTCAGGATGGATTTCTACTTGCCAGTATCCACTTTTCAGGTCCAACGTTGAGAACCATTGTGCTCCTTCCATTGCGTCCAGAGTATCACTGATCCTAGGCAGAGGGTAGCTATCCTTCTTGGTCACATCATTCAACCTTCGATAGTCTACGCAAAAGCGGGTTGATCCGTCTTTCTTCTTTACCAGGACCACTGGAGACGCCCAAGGGCTTTTAGAGTTTTCGATCAGACCCTCTTCTTTCATGGTGGTTATCAGTTCTTCAACCTCACCTTGTTTGGCTAGTGGAAGGCGTCTTGCAGGTTGACGGATCGGCTTTGCATCTCCCGTGTTGATTCGATGTTGGACCAGTTGTGTTCTGCCATATTTCCCTTGCGATGACGAAAAGATGTCTGCAAATTCTTCGAGGAGACCTTCTGCAGTTCTTCGTTGTTGGTGGCCAAGATTAGAGGACTTGAGAATGTTCGTCTTTATGGAGTTCAGTTCTTTGGACTTCAATGTTTGCCTTGGCTCTTCTTCGCTGATCCTTGTTATCGCTCATACAGTTTCGCATTGTCCGACAATCTCACCTTTTATAAGCTTAACTTCGTACGGCTTGATGTTCAGTATTCGTACGGGAACCATGTTCTTTACATGTCTAACAAGAGTCTTCCCAATGGTGACGTTTTGGGAGGACTTTACAGATGCTGGTTCGACCATGAGATATCGATGGCTTCCAGGCTTACCCTTCAATTTCGTCCACACGAATACTTCTGAAGAAGCAGGCAAAGTCAGATCTTCTTTGATGACGGTTTTCACAGATAGCGAGGTCTCATATGAGTGAATCCCATAGATCATCGGAATCTCGATGTTTCGATATTTCAGGACTTGGTTCCCGATGTCCAATATCAATCCATGATCTTTCATGAAATCGACGCCGACAATGCACTCGTCGCATATATCTGTTACCAGGAACAGGTGAGAGAATTCCAGCTCTGCCATCCGGATCTTAAGACGTACCTCACCATAGACTTTTGCGGCTTCTCCAGTTGCAGTTCTTAGACGATAGCTATTGGTGTTGTGGAGCCATGTCTTCTTAACGAGGTCCTGTCGTACAATGGACGCCGTGGCACCGGTGTCGATGGTAGCCACACATTTGTTGCCGTTTATACTTGCTTCCACGGTCAGGCTCTTGTTGTCACGTTTCGTTTGAGAAACCTGGATGGTGTTTCTGTAGCTATCGGTACTAGAAGCCAGCTTCTGTCCCTCGAAGTTGGTGGGGTGGGAAACAACTTGAGAAGCAACATTGTTGTAGGTGTAACTTTGACCAGTTGACATATTTCTGTGTTCACAGTGTTGGCATGCCGTTCCTCTTCGCGGTAATCTGCACTGTCGTTGAAGATGCCCGGTCTTATTGCAGTTCCAGCATCGTGCTGGTCCGTCTCGCTGACTCCTTTCCAGAGTAGCCTTCTGACAAGAGCATTCTTGGACTTCCAATTCTCTCACGCGATGCACGTTTTGGGAAGCTTGTTCTGCGGCTTCCATTGTTAGAGCGAATGCCAATGCTTCTGGTAGTGTTTGCTTTCCGGCAGTGCGAATAGCCCTTTGGAGATTTATATCGCCCACAGCTCTCACAAAGGCTTCAACAGCAAGTTGATTAATTATCTCGTTGCCAGCTGTTGGATATGCCAGGTGAACCAGTCGCTCGATATCTGCCTGAAGCTGCTGCAGAGTTTCACCTCTTTTCTGTGCTCTATTGTTAAGCTGAACTCGGAAGACTTCTGTCATGTGGCTATCCCCAAACCGCTGTTCGATTGCGTTTACCAGAACTTTGAAGTCACCGTTCTTCTCTGCTGGGATGGTTTGTAGCAGTTCAGCAGCTGCTCCTCTCAAGGCAAGTGTAAGAGCAATGTATTTTTCGTCATCGTCCCAGCTGTTTGTTAACGCTGCTGCTTCAAACTGTTTCTTGTAGATTGTCCACGGTATCTGACCGTCAAAGCTTGGAGGATTCACTTCTCTCTTCCTTGAGCACTCACCAGAAGGTTCTCGAGCTTTCCTCTTTCGCACTTTTTCCAGTTCCTTTGTGATGGTATCGATTTGTTCGTCCATTTTCTCGAAACGTGCATTTTGTTTTTCGACGCGCTCGTCGAGAGTAGTGATTCTCTCTTCGAAGTCCGTAAACCTGCCCTCTAAAAGGTTTCTCTGTTCGTCAAACCGCTCTAGATTATTCTGCTGTTCTTGCTTTTATTCATTTCTTTGAGCCTCTAGTTGCTTGAGGACATTTCCTTCTAGTTGTTTGAGAACATTCTCTTGTTCGGTCTTCTGCTCGTTTCTTTGAGTTTCTAGTTGCTCCAGAACATTATCTTGCTCTTTCTTCTGTGCGTCAAACCGCTCTAGCACATTCTTTTGATTCTCTTCAAATTTGGCTAGAAGAAGTGTCATCATGGTAGATAAGTCGGCAGTTGCATTTACCTCTTTCGATTTTGCTTCCACTTCGAAAGCAAACGTATCTGGGTCTTCATTTTGTTCTTCCAGATATTCCTGTAGCCGTTTTACGAGTTCGTTTTTACATCCTGCCCCACTTAAGCCACGTTTGCTTAATTCGGCCTTTAGCTCAGAGACAGTTAAGTCTTTCAAAACTTTACTCATTTTTTTTTTTTTTTTTTTTTTTTTAACTTCACTGTTTCACACAAAATAGTTTAATCACTGTTCACTGTTTTATTCTCAATAAGTTTTAATCCCTTATTCTGACACCAATGTAATATTCGGCTTGGTCCGACAATTAAAACTTATTCACTTTTTAAATAAAACACAAATTCACTTTATTCAAATCACTCACAAACTTATTTATTCAACACTTTCAATTATAACTTTGCAAACACAGTATCTTTACTTTATCGCCGTTCACAATCAATTAATTCGCCTCGCCACCAAACGGCTATTTATATCAAAAATGATGGGTTCTAGAAACTACTATTGGTTCCTATTGGTTCTTGGAGAAGCTGAAAGTTCGAGAAGCTCTCTATTTACAAATAAAACATACTGGGATTTTCTGTAGGGGCTAACGTTCTTAATGCTAAACAAAAAGTTTCTCTTAGTCCTAGGTATTGCCCCTCACAAGTGTTTACTACTACAATTAACGATATTAAGTAAAGAGAGTATGTACATTAAATAAACAAGAGATACAGAGTAAGTAAAGAGAGTAAGAAAAGTGTGTACATTAAATATAGAAAGAGATACAGAGCGTAAGAGATAATAAAGTATACACATTAGACATTACAATAGAAGGAGAAACAGAGCGTATGAGATAAATAAAGTGTATACACATTACATTGCCCCCTCCTTAGGATTGATCGTCCCGAACAAATCCATCATTCTCATCACCACTGTAGCGATGTAGTCGGTCGCGATGTACGACTTTAAGTTTACCTCTGACTCCTTTTTGTATCCGGTATACGACGTCGTTGATTTTGCTAATCACTGTATATGGACCTTCCCAGTCCCGTTGAAGTTTCGGTGACAACCCTTTTTGTCGATGGGGATTGTAAAGCCACACTCGATCTCCTGCTTGGAACTCTGTTGTTGTCGCTCGTATATCGTAGCGTGTCTTCATTCGGTCACTGAACATCTTTATTTTTGACCTAGTATCGTCGTGGATCTGAAGGAGTCTTTCTCTGAGGTCATCCAAGTAGTCATCCTCCGCTTGCGGTTCCGACGTGGGACATCCAAATTTTATTTCGCTCGGCAATCTGATGTTCCTTCCCATCAAAATCTCAGACGGTGTATGGCCAGTTGAGCTATGTCTTGCACTTCGATACGCCATCAAAAACAGTGGAATGTGTCGGTCCCAATCTCGCTGGTTGTCGTCCACAACTTTGCAAAGATGTTCCTTAAGGGTTCGGTTGAACCGTTCGACCATGCCATCAGATTGTGGGTGGAGTGGTGTTGTTCTTGTCTTCTTGATGTGAAGAAGCCCACAAACTTCCTGGAATATGTTTGATTCAAAATTCCTTCCCTGGTCGGAATGCAGTTCTAATGGGACACCGAATCTGCTCACCCAGTTGAACACAATTTGGTCTGCGACTGTTTTGGCTTCTTGATTCGGAATGGCGTATGCTTCAGGCCACTTGCTGAAGTAATCCATGACGACCAGAATATAACGATTTCCATTATTTGTTTCCGGAAATGGACCCGCCACGTCTATTGCAATCCTTTCAAAGGGTGATCCGACATTATACTGCTGCATTTGGCTGTGATTCTTTTTGTTCGGGCCTTTGGTGGCAGCACAGGTATCACATTTTCGGCACCACTTCTCGACATCTTCCCTTGCATGTAGCCAATAGAATCGTTGTCGAATCTTTTCTAGCGTCTTGTTTACTCCTAGATGGCCTCCCGAAACTCCATCATGCATCTCTCGCAGAACGTCCATAATCTTCGATCTCGGTAAGACTAGCTGCATTACATAGGACTTTCCATCTGCTGATTCCCACTTACGTCGAAGGACACCTTCTTGGACATGCAACGAGTCCCACTGTGCCCAATAGGCCTTCAGAACCGGAGTTCTGTCGGAGATATCAGCCCATTCTGGTTTTTCCTGGTGTTCCTTGCATGCGAGGATGGGTTCAATATCTGGGTCCTCTTGTTGAGCCTTCCTCAACTCGTCGTTGCTCCAGCCATAAATGGGATCGGTTCTGGTTCGTAGGACAGTGACCACTTCTTTTTCTTCTTGGCGTCTGGAATGCTTACAGTCTTGCTTACATGGTCTCTGAGACAGTGCATCAGCATTTGAGTGAAGCTTCCCCTTCCGATGTTGAATTTCATAATCGTACGTCTGCAGCCTCTCAATCCATCTCGCCACTCGACCCTCTGGATTCTTGAAATTCAAAAGCCAGTTTAGTGCTCCATGGTCGGTTCGGAGAAGAAACTTCTGTCCATAGAGATACTTATGGAAGTGCTTTGTTGCCAAAATCAGTGCAAGAAGTTCTCTTCTGGTCACACAATAGTTTCTTTCCGACTTCGAGAGTACCTTGCTGTAATAGGCAACCACCTTTTCTTCGCCATCATGTACCTGTGACAATACAGCACCAATCCCGACATTGCTGGCATCAGCATCAATGATGAACGGTTTTCCTGGAGTCGGGTAGGTCAGCACTGGTGCATTACACAAGCGTTGCTTGAGCTCTTGAAAGCTGCGCTCGCACTCACCTGACCATTTAAACTGCTTTCCCTTTTCCGTTAGCTGATGTAGACTCTTGGCGATCTCAGCAAAGTTCTTTACAAAGCGCCTATAGTAGGTGGCTAGACCCAGAAAGCTTCGGAGTTGATGTTTGTCCTGTGGTGTTGGCCAATTCTTCACGGTGTCAACCTTATCAGGATCCGTCTTAACTCCTTGGGATGAGATGATATGTCCCAGGTATTTCACTTCGGTTTTGAAGAGTGAACACTTTTCTGGATTGAGCTTGAGGTGGGCTTCTCGAAGTCTTTGAAACACGGCTCTCAGATTTGTACAATGTTCGTCAAATGTTTTCCCGTATACGATGACGTCATCCAAATAGACCAGGCAAGATTTCCATGTGAGTCCTTGCAGGACGCATTCCATAAGGCGCTCAAAAGTCGCTGGAGCATTGCACAGTCCAAAAGGCATCACTTTGAACTGCCACAATCCGTTTCCTGTCGAGAACGCTGTCTTCTCTTTGTCTTCAGGATTTTTTTTTTTTTTTATAATCAACGCGCACTCAAGGGATTTTTTTCATTACCCTTTATATGCCAAGAGCACAGTGCGAGCATTAGGGAAAGGATAGAGGATGTAAAAGGAGGTGTCGGTGAACATTGGTTTTGAATTCTTCAATATTACAATGACTGGGGAAGACAGAGTGTGGAAGAGAGTTCCACATTCGCGTAGTACGGCTAAAGAACGATTCTCTGTACTTGACAGTACGTCCGAAGTTGGGCTCGAGGGTGAACTGATGGGCATTCCTGGAGGCGCGGGTATTACGGTTGAATGTCTTAAGGGGAGGAATGCAACTGGCTATTTCACTAGAGCATATACCGTTGAAGTATCGGTAAAACAGGGTGAGACATGAGACATTACGCCGATGTTCTAGAGATGTAAATGACTCAACGATGGTATTGTCACCAATCATTTTGAATGCTCTTTTTTGGATACTGTCCAGTAGATTTAAGTACGTCACTGGTGCACCAGCCCAGACGTGAGAATTGTACTCAAGCTTAGGACGTATGTATGTTTTGTAGATGGTAGCCAGATCAGAAGGGGAAAAAAATTTCTTGCATCGCCTTAAGAAACCTAAACATCTTGCGGCATTTTTGGCGACATCGCATATGTGCTCGTTCCACAAGAGGTGGTCAGTGATGCACATACCGAGAATCTCGAGATGTTCGGTTTCATTGATGCAAGTGCCACTCATGGATAGTGGCAAGGGGGGTATATCTCGCTTCGACGATACAAGACAGCATTGAGTTTTCGAAGCATTAAACTCTACGCGATTTTGTATTCCCCATTGTACAATGCTGTTTAAGTCAGAGTTTAATGAGCTTATCATATTTTGCCGTTGCAGTTCCACATCCGAAGAGGAAGGATGAGAGTCTGGAAACGAATATGAAAAGCTAAGGGTACTATCGTCAGCGAAACAATTTATTGGATTAGACGTAACAGACAAGAGATCATTAATGAAAATGAGGAAGAGGGTCGGAGACAAAACGGAGCCCTGGGGCACACCAGCATTTATATTGTGGGTTTCAGACTTGAAACCGTCCAATACAACTTGTATTGAACGGTTCGAAAGAAAGTTTCTAATCCAACGAAGAAGGGATTCATCGATACCGAAAGCACGCATTTTCGATAAAAGAGCAAGATGCCAGACTTTATCAAATGCCTTTGAAATATCAAGTGCAACAATCTTACTTTCTCCAAAACGATGTAAAGATTTGTTCCACTGTTCGGTGAGATAAACCATCAGATCACCAGTGGACCTGTTGCTGCGAAAGCCGTACTGCCGGTCATTAAGAAGCTTTCGGTCTTCAAGATATTTCTTGAGCTGATAGTTTATCAGCGTTTCCATGACCTTAGAAAGAAGGGACGTAAGTGCAATCGGACGATAATTGGATGGAGAAGAAGAGTCGCCTTTTTTTGGGATTGGCTGGACAAATGCTGTTTTCCAACTGCTCGGAACGAGCCCAGAAGAATAGGATAGATGGAAAAGCTTACGCAAGGGTTTTGCCAGCGTGGAAGAACACCTCTTCAGAATAATAGCGGGGATACCATCCGGACCAGTGGATTTGTGTATGTTGAGATCCCTTAGGACTCTCGCCACAGCACGAGTGCGGAAAAAGATTTGTCCCATGGAATCATTGAAGCGCTCGAGAACGGGTGGAGTCATGACACTCTCTGGCAGCGAAGAGTTGGAGGCGAACTGCCTAGCAAAAAGGTTAGCTTTCGCGAGAGAGCTAACGACTGGAGTGTCATTGTCAACGAGCGTAGGGACCGAGGAAGAAGAAGAATTCTTCATATTTTTTACAAATGACCAAAAAATTTTACTGCCTTTGGGACATTGCAGAATTTTTTGCCTTAATTTTTGGTCATGCAAAAACTTGGTCCGTCGAATATGGGCATTGCAGGCCTTCCTGGCTTGTTTAAACTTGTTCCGGTTTTCCTCAGTAGGGTTGGTTCTAAAACACCGGAACTTTACTTCTTTTTCCCTGATAACCTCTTTACAGCTTGAATCAAACCATGACTTTTCTTTGGGTTTGATGCTTTTAACCCTATTCGGGATAAAAGTTTTCATTCCCAAAATAATCATATTAGTAATCATATCCGCGCTGGAATCAATGTCACTATCGAGGAAGCATAGTGACCAGTTAAAGATCCGGAAAAAATTTTTGAGACCGTCCCAGTTGCTTTCTCGTATTGCCATACGGTTCTCTTCGGAGCTCTTTCTCTAACTGGATTAGTTTGACACGAGAAATTTGCAGATATAATACTATGGTCTGATCTGCCTAGAGGTGTTAATACACAGATAGTGTATTTATCAGGGTCGGACGTAAGGAACAAGTCAAGAGTATTTTCCGCTTGGCCATCAATGTCCGATATTCGAGTAGGCTCAGTGACAAGCTGAGTAAGGTGGTTAAACTCAGCAAAGATCTCGGCACACATTCCTTCGGGTGTTGTCGGGCCCGAATGGAGAAGCCAAGAAGAATTGTGTACATTGAAATCGCCCGTAATAACGATTTCAGTGTGAGGATACAAGGATACAATTCTTTGTATGGAGTCAGACAGAGCGTCAAATTCACGAGAAGTTGAAGCTCTGTCTAGGTTTGGGCTTCGATAGAGAAATAAGTAGTGAATGATGTGCTTATTGACGGAGAATTTAAACCATATAAAATTAAAAAAAGAGTTGGAGCAACGTCCATATTGAGGCAAGAACTGATAAGCTACATCACTCCTAATGTAAACGGCGAGACCATGGTGGGGAAAGAATAGTGGCACTAAGCTATACCCATGAATGAGAAATTCAGTAGGATCGGAATTCTCACCTACTTGGGTTTCACTTAGCGCCAAAACAGCTGGCCTGTTAGATACAGTGTGGATGTATGCAGCCAGAAAATTTATTCTAAGCCCGCGAATATTACAATAATCGACTCTGAAGTCTTCAGTCATTGCAATTTAAAAAATAAAAACCAAAACAGACGAGAATCTAAGAAAAATTACCCTATGAACAAAAGGTATCTTTACGAAACAGTGCCCCCGTTAGTGTTATGCCTTAACGGCGACGTGAGTCGATCCGACCCTGGAATTCAAATTGTAATTTCTCTATTCATCCGTTATTGCCGACTCACCATATACTTACATTGCGTGAGCAAAAAAAAAACTCATTGCAATGCGATGCATATGGTAAGTCAAGCAACTGGTGAGATCAAGAGGAAGAAAGAAGAAAGGAAGGTACTCACTTGTGCTATGTTTGGCTATTTTTGTTTTTGTTTTTTATGTAATTTAAAATTGAATGCTGCGTTGTTTTTTTTTTTGTATTATTTTTTGTATTGCAATTTTTCTTTTTTTTTATTGTTGTTTGTGGGAGATTTATTGAGTGTTGCTTTTTTTTCGTATTATCACTGTTATTTTATTGATTTTTTAGTGGCTATTTCATTTTGTGTGTTTTGTTTTTTATTGTTGGATGGATTTCTACTTGCCAGTATCCACTTTTCAGGTCCAACGTTGAGAACCATTGTGCTCCTTCCATTGCGTCCAGAGTATCACTGATCCTAGGCAGAGGGTAGCTATCCTTCTTGGTCACATCATTCAACCTTCGATAGTCTACGCAAAAGCGGGTTGATCCGTCTTTCTTCTTTACCAGGACCACTGGAGACGCCCAAGGGCTTTTAGAGTTTTCGATCAGACCCTCTTCTTTCATGGTGGTTATCAGTTCTTCAACCTCACCTTGTTTGGCTAGTGGAAGGCGTCTTGCAGGTTGACGGATCGGCTTTGCATCTCCCGTGTTGATTCGATGTTGGACCAGTTGTGTTCTGCCATATTTCCTTTGCGATGACGAAAAGATGTCTGCAAATTCTTCGAGGAGACCTTCTGCAGTTCTTCGTTGTTGGTGGCCAAGATTAGAGGACTTGAGAATGTTCGTCTTTATGGAGTTCAGCTCTTTGGACTTCAATGTTTGCCTTGGCTCTTCTTCGCTGATCCTTGTTATCGCTCATACAGTTTCGCATTGTCCGACAATCTCACCTTTTCTAAGCTTAACTTCGTACGGCTTGATGTTCAGTATTCGTACGGGAACCATGTTCTTTACAGGTCTAACAAGAGTCTTCCCAATGGTGACGTTTTGGGAGGACTTTACAGATGCTGGTTCGACCATGAGATATCGATGGCTTCCAGGCTTATCCTTCAATTTCGTCCACACGAATACTTCTGAAGAAGCAGGCAAAGTCAGATCTTCTTTGATGACGGTTTTCACAGATAGCGAGGTCTCATATGAGTGAATCCCATAGATCATCGGAATCTCGATGTTTCGATATTTCAGGACTTGGTTCCCGATGTCCAATATCAATCCATGATCTTTCATGAAATCGACGCCGACAATGCACTCGTCGCATATATCTGCTACCAGGAACAGGTGAGAGTATTCCAGCTCTGCCATCCGGATCTTAAGACGTACCTCACCATAGACTTTTGCGGCTTCTCCAGTTGCAGTTCTTAGACGATAGCTATTGGCGTTGTGGAGCCATGTCTTCTTAACGAGGTCCTGTCGTACAATGGACGCCGTGGCACCGGTGTCGATGGTAGCCATACATTTGTTGCCGTTTATACTTGCTTCCACGGTCAGGCTCTTGTTGTCACGTTTCGTTTGAGAAACCTGGATGGTGTTTCTGTAGCTATCGGTACTAGAAGCCAGCTTCTGTCCCTCGAAGTTGGTGGGGTGGGAAACAACTTGAGAAGCAACATTGTTGTAGGTGTAACTTTGACCAGTTGACATATTTCTGTGTTCACAGTGTTGGCATGCGGTTCCTCTTCGCGGTAATCTGCACTGTCGTTGAAGATGCCCGGTCTTATTGCAGTTCCAGCATCGTGCTGGTCCGTCTCGCTGACTCCTTTCCAGAGTAGCCTTCTGACAAGAGCATTCTTGGACTTCCAATTCTCTCACGCGATGCACGTTTTGGGAAGCTTGTTCTGCGGCTTCCATTGTTAGAGCGAATGCCAATGCTTCTGGTAGTGTTTGCTTTCCGGCAGTGCGAATAGCCCTTTGGAGATTTATATCGCCCACAGCTCTCACAAAGGCTTCAACAGCAAGTTGATTAATTATCTCGTTGCCAGCTGTTGGATATGCCAGGTGAACCAGTCGCTCGATATCTGCCTGAAGCTGCTGCAGAGTTTCACCTCTTTTCTGTGCTCTATTGTTAAGCTGAACTCGGAAGACTTCTGTCATGTGGCTATCCCCAAACCGCTGTTCGATTGCGTTTACCAGAACTTTGAAGTCACCGTTCTTCTCTGCTGGGATGGTTTGTAGCAGTTCAGCAGCTGCTCCTCTCAAGGCAAGTGTAAGAACGCTGCTGCTTCAAACTGTTTCTTGTAGATTGTCCACGGTATCTGACCGTCAAAGCTTGGAGGATTCACTTCTCTCTTCCTTGAGCACTCACCAGAAGGTTCTCGAGCTTTCCTCTTTCGCACTTTTTCCAGTTCCTTTGTGATGGTATCGATTTGTTCGTCCATTTTCTCGAAACGTGCATTTTGTTTTTCGACGCGCTCGTCGAGAGTAGTGATTCTCTCTTCGAAGTCCGTAAACCTGCCCTCTAAAAGGTTTCTCTGTTCGTCAAACCGCTCTAGATTATTCTGCTGTTCTTGCTTTTATTCATTTCTTTGAGCCTCTAGTTGCTTGAAGACATTTCCTTCTAGTTGTTTGAGAACATTCTAAATCGCTCCAGAACATTATCTTGCTCTTTCTTCTGTGCGTCAAACCGCTCTAGCACATTCTTTTGATTCTCTTCAAATTTGGCTAGAAGAAGTGTCATCATGGTAGATAAGTCGGCAGTTGCATTTACCTCTTTCGATTTTGCTTCCACTTCGAAAGCAAACGTATCTGGGTCTTCATTTTGTTCTTCCAGATATTCCTGTAGCCGTTTTACGAGTTCGTTTTTACATCCTGCCCCACTTAAGCCACGTTTGCTTAATTCGGCCTTTAGCTCAGAGACAGTTAAGTCTTTCAAAACTTTACTCATTTTTTTTTTTTTTTTTTTTTTTTTTTTTTTTTTTTTTTTTTTTTTTTTTTTTTTTTTTTTTTTTTTTTTTTTTAATTTTTAACTTCACTATTTCACACAAAATAGTTTAATCACTGTTCACTGTTTTATTCTCAATAAGTTTTAATCCCTTATTCTGACACCAATGTAATATTCGGCTTGGTCCGACAATTAAAACTTATTCACTTTTTAAATAAAACACAAATTCACTTTATTCAAATCACTCACAAACTTATTTATTCAACACTTTCAATTATAACTTTGCAAACACAGTATCTTTACTTTATCGCCGTCCACAATCAATTAATTCGCCTCGCCACCAAACGGCTATTTATATCAAAAATGATGGGTTCTAGAAACTACTATTGGTTCCTATTGGTTCTTGGAGAAGCTGAAAGTTCGAGAAGCTCTCTATTTACAAATAAAACATACTGGGATTTTCTGTAGGGGCTAACGTTCTTAATGCTAAACAAAAAGTTTCTCTTAGTCCTAGGTATTGCCCCTCACAAGTGTTTACTACTACAATTAACGATATTAAGTAAAGAGAGTATGTACATTAAATAAACAAGAGATACAGAGTAAGTAAAGAGAGTAAGAAAAGTGTGTACATTAAATATAGAAAGAGATACAGAGCGTAAGAGATAATAAAGTATACACATTAGACATTACAATAGAAGGAGAAACAGAGCGTATGAGATAAATAAAGTGTATACACATTACAATATTTATCAAATTTATCACATTCTTTCACTTCCCCGAAGCCAATTCATTTGTTCTCGAAACAATTTTTGATGGCAAGTTTAAAAATATTTCTTGAGTGTATCTTTTACTTAATCTTTAATAATAATCATTGTTATTTATGCAGTATTTTTGAATATATTGTAATATTTGGCTTGGTCCGACAATTAAAACTTATTCACTTTTTAAATAAAACACAAATTCACTTTATTCAAATCACTCACAAACTTATTTATTCAACACTTTCAATTATAACTTTGCAAACACATCCAAATTTTATTTCGCTCGGCAATCTGATGTTCCTTCCCATTAAAATCTCAGACGGTGTATGGCCAGTTGAGTTATGTCTTGCACTTCGATACGCCATCAAAAACAGTGGAATGTGTCGGTCCCAATCTCGCTGGTTGTCGTCCACAACTTTGCAAAGATGTTCCTTAAGGGTTCGGCTGAACCGTTCGACCATGCCATCAGATTGTGGGTGGAGTGGTGTTGTTCTTGTCTTCTTGATGTGAAGAAGCCCACAAACTTCCTGGAATATGTTTGATTCAAAATTCCTTCCCTGGTCGGAATGCAGTTCTAATGGAACACCGAATCTGCTCACCCAGTTGAACACAATTTGGTCTGCGACTGTTTTGGCTTCTTGATTCGGAATGGCGTATGCTTCAGGCCACTTGCTGAAGTAATCCATGACGACCAGAATATAACGATTTCCATTATTTGTTTCCGGAAATGGACCCGCCACGTCTATTGCAATTCTTTCAAAGGGTGATCCGACATTATACTGCTGCATTTGGCTGTGATTCTTTTTGTTCACAATCAATTAATTCGCCTCGCCACCAAACGGTTATTTATATCAAAAATGATGGGTTCTAGAAACTACTATTGGTTCCTATTGGTTCTTGGAGAAGCTGAAAGTTCGAGAAGCTCTCTATTTACAAATAAAAAAAAAAGTTTCTCTTAGTCCTAGGTATTTCCCCTCACAAGTGTTTACTACTACAATTAACGATATTAAGTAAAGAGAGTATGTACATTAAATAAACAAGAGATACAGAGTAAGTAAAGAGAGTAAGAAAAGTGTGTACATTAAATATAGAAAGAGATACAGAGCGTAAGAGATAATAAAGTATACACATTAGACATTACAATAGAAGGAGAAACAGAGCGTATGAGATAAATAAAGTGTATACACATTACAATATTTATCAAATTTATCACATTCTTTCACTTCCCCGAAGCCAATTCATTTGTTCTCGAAACAATTTTTGATGGCAAGTTTAAAAATATTTCTTGAGTGTATCTTTTACTTAATCTTTAATAATAATCATTGTTATTTATGCAGTATTTTTAAATATATTGTAATATTCGGCTTGGTCCGACAATTAAAACTTATTCACTTTTTAAATAAAACACAAATTCACTTTATTCAAATCACTCACAAACTTATTTATTCAACACTTTCAATTATAACTTTGCAAACACAGTATCTTTACTTTATCGCAGTTCACAATCAATTAATTCGCCTCGCCACCAAACGGCTATTTATATCAAAAATGATGGGTTCTAGAAACTACTATTGGTTCCTATTGGTTCTTGGAGAAGCTGAAAGTTCGAGAAGCTCTCTATTTACAAATAAAAAATACTGGGATTTTCTGTAGGGGCTAACGTTCTTAATGCTAAACAAAAAGTTTCTCTTAGTCACTAGGTATTGCCCCTCACAAGTGTTTACTACTACAATTAACGATATTAAGTAAAGAGAGTATGTACATTAAATAAACAAGAGATACAGAGTAAGTAAAGAGAGTAAGAAAAGTGTGTACATTAAATATGGAAAGAGATACAGAGCGTAAGAGATAATAAAGTATACACATTAGACATTACAATAGAAGGAGAAACAGAGCGTATGAGATAAATAAAGTGTATACACATTACATTGCCCCCTCCTTAGGATTGATCGTCCCGAACAAATCCATCATTCTCATCACCACTGTAGCGATGTAGTCGGTCGCGATGTACGACTTTAAGTTTACCTCTGACTCCTTTTTGTATCCGGTATACGACGTCGTTGATTTTGCTAATCACTGTATATGGACCTTCCCAGTCCCGTTGAAGTTTCGGTGACAACTCTTTTTGTCGATGGGGATTGCAAAGCCACACTCGATCTCCTACTCGGAACTCTGTTGTTGTCGCTCGTATATCGTAGCGTGTCTTCATTCGGTCACTGAACATCTTTATTTTTGACCTAGTATCGTCGTGGATCTGAAGGAGTCTTTCTCTGAGGTCATCCAAGTAGTCATCCTCGGCTTGCGGTTCCGACGTGGGACATCCAAATTTTATTTCGCTCGGCAATCTGATGTTCCTTCCCATCAAAATCTCAGACGGTGTATGGCCAGTTGAGTTATGTCTTGCACTTCGATACGCCATCAAAAACAGTGGAATGTGTCGGTCCCAATCTCGCTGGTTGTCGTCCACAACTTTGCAAAGATGTTCCTTAAGGGTTCGGCTGAACCGTTCGACCATGCCATCAGATTGTGGGTGGAGTGGTGTTGTTCTTGTCTTCTTGATGTGAAGAAGCCCACAAACTTCCTGGAATATGTTTGATTCAAAATTCCTTCCCTGGTCGGAATGCAGTTCTAATGGAACACCGAATCTGCTCACCCAGTTGAACACAATTTGGTCTGCGACTGTTTTGGCTTCTTGATTCGGAATGGCGTATGCTTCAGGCCACTTGCTGAAGTAATCCATGACGACCAGAATATAACGATTTCCATTATTTGTTTCCGGAAATGGACCCGCCACGTCTATTGCAATTCTTTCAAAGGGTGATCCGACATTATACTGCTGCATTTGGCTGTGATTCTTTTTGTTCGGGCCTTTGGTGGCAGCACAGGTATCACATTTTCGGCACCACTTCTCGACATCTTCCCTTGCATGTAGCCAATAGAATCGTTGTCGAACCTTTTCTAGCGTCTTGTTTACTCCTAGATGGCCTCCCGAAACTCCATCATGCATCTCTCGCAGAACGTCCATAATCTTCGATCTCGGTAAGACTAGCTGCATTACATAGGACTTTCCATCTGCTGATTCCCACTTACGTCGAAGGACACCTTCTTGGACATGCAACGAGTCCCACTGTGCCCAATAGGCCTTAAGAGCCGGACTTCTGTCGGAGATATCAGCCCATTCCGGTTTTTCCTGGTGTTCCTTGCATGCGAGGATGGGTTCAATATCTGGGTCCTCTTGTTGAGCCTTCCTCAACTCGTCGTTGCTCCAGCCATGAATGGGATCGGCTCTGGTTCGTTGGACAGTGACCACTTCTTTTTCTTCTTGGCGTCTGCAATGCTTACAGTCTTTCTTACATGGTCTCCGAGACAGTGCATCAGCATTTGAATGAAGCTTCCCCTTCCGATGTTGAATTTCATAATCGTACGTCTGCAGCCTCTCAATCCATCTCGCCACTTGACCCTCTGGATTCTTGAAATTCAAAAGCCAGTTTAGTGCTCCATGGTCGGTTCGGAGAAGAAACTTCTGTCCATAGAGATACTTATGAAAGTGCTTTGTTGCCAAGATCAGTGCAAGAAGTTCTCTTCTGGTCACACAATAGTTTCTTTCTGACTTTGAGAGTACCTTGCTGTAATAGGCAACCACCTTTTCTTCGCCATCATGTACCTGTGACAATACAGCACCAATCCCGACATTGCTGGCATCAGCATCAATGATGAACGGTTTTCCTGGAGTCGGGTAGGTCAGCACTGGTGCATTACACAAGCGTTGCTTGAGCTCTTGAAAGCTGCGCTCGCACTCACCAGACCATTTAAACTGCTTTCCCTTTTCCGTTAGCTGATGTAGACTCTTGGCGATCTCAGCAAAATTCTTTACAAAGCGCCTATAGTAGGTGGCTAGACCCAGAAAGCTTCGGAGTTGATGTTTGTCCTGTGGTGTTGGCCAATTCTTCACGGTGTCAACCTTATCAGGATCCGTCTTAACTCCTTGGGATGAAATGATATGTCCCAGGTATTTCACTTCGGTTTTGAAGAGTGAACACTTTTCTGGATTGAGTTTGAGGTGGGCTTCTCGAAGTCTTTGAAACACGGCTCTCAGATTTGTACAATGTTCGTCAAATGTTTTCCCGTATACGATGACGTCATCCAAATAGACCAGGCAAGATTTCCATGTGAGTCCTTGCAGGACGCATTCCATAAGGCGCTCAAAAGTCGCTGGAGCATTGCACAGTCCAAAAGGCATCACTTTGAACTGCCACAATCCGTTTCCTGTCGAGAACGCTGTCTTCTCTTTGTCTTCAGGATGGATTTCTACTTGCCAGTATCCACTTTTCAGGTCCAACGTTGAGAACCATTGTGCTCCTTCCATTGCGTCCAGAGTATCACTGATCCTAGGCAGAGGGTAGCTATCCTTCTTGGTCACATCATTCAACCTTCGATAGTCTACGCAAAAGCGGGTTGATCCGTCTTTCTTCTTTACCAGGACCACTGGAGACGCCCAAGGGCTTTTAGAGTTTTCGATCAGACCCTCTTCTTTCATGGTGGTTATCAGTTCTTCAACCTCACCTTGTTTGGCTAGTGGAAGGCGTCTTGCAGGTTGACGGATCGGCTTTGCATCTCCGGTGTTGATTCGATGTTGAACCAGTTGTGTTCTGCCATATTTTCCTTGCGATGACGAAAAGATGTCTGCAAATTCTTCGAGGAGACCTTCTGCAGTTCTTCGTTGTTGGTGACCAAGATTAGAGGTCTTGAGAATGTTCGTCTTTATGGAGTTCAGCTCTTTGGACTTCAATGTTTGCCTTGGCTCTTCTTCGCTGATCCTTGTTATCGCTGATACAGATTCGCATTGTCCGACAATCTCACCTTTTCTAAGCTTAACTTCGTACGGCTTGATGTTCAGTATTCGTACGGGAACCATGTTCTTTACGGGTCTAACAAGAGTCTTCCCAATGGTGACGTTTTGGGAGGACTTTACAGATGCTGGTTCGACCATGAGGTATCGATGGCTGCCAGGCTTACCCTTCAATTTCGTCCACACGAATACTTCTGAAGAAGCAGGCAAAGTGAGATCTTCTTTGATGACGGTTTTCACAGATAACGAGGTCTCATACGAGTGGATCCCATAAATCATCGGAATCTCGATGTTTCGATATTTCAGGACTTGGTTCCCGATGTCCAATATCACTCCGTGATCTTTCATGAAATCGACGCCGACAATGCACTCGTCGCATATATCTGCTACCAGGAACAGGTGAGAGAATTCCAGCTCTGCCATCCGGATCTTAAGACGTACCTCACCATAGACTTTTGCGGCTTCTCCAGTTGCAGTCCTTAGACGATAGCTATTGGTGTTGTGGAGCCATGTCTTCTTAACGAGGTCCTGCCGTACAATGGACGCCGTGGCACCGGTGTCGATGGTAGCCACACATTTGTTGCCGTTTATACTTGCTTCCACGGTCAGGCTCTTGTTGTCACGTTTCGTTTGAGAAACCTGGATGGTGTTTCTGTAGCTATCGGTACTAGAAGCCAGCTTCTGTCCCTCGAAGTTGGTGGGATGGGAAACAACTTGAGAAGCAACATTGTTGTAGGTGTAACTTTGACCAGTTGACATATTTCTGTGTTCACAGTGTTGGCATGCGGTTCCTCTTCGCGGTAATCTGCACTGTCGTTGAAGATGCCCGGTTTTGTTGCAGTTCCAGCATCGTGCTCGTCCGTCTCGCTGACTCCTTTCCAGAGTAGCCTTCTGA
Source organism: Sphaerophoria taeniata (assembly GCA_943590905.1). Taxonomy (NCBI): domain Eukaryota; kingdom Metazoa; phylum Arthropoda; class Insecta; order Diptera; family Syrphidae; genus Sphaerophoria; species Sphaerophoria taeniata. The sequence continues at coordinate 103,641,008 of OX016541.1, forward strand.
CAAGAGCATTCTTGGACTTCCAATTCTCTCACGCGATGCACGTTTTGGGAAGCTTGTTCTGCGGCTTCCATTGTTAGAGCGAAAGCCAATGCTTCTGGTAGTGTTTGCTTTCCGGCAGTGCGAATAGCCCTTTGGAGATTTATATCACCCACAGCTCTCACAAAGGCTTCAACAGCAAGTTGATTTATTATCTCGTTGCCAGCTGTTGGGTATGCCAGGTGAACCAATCGCTCGATATCTGCCTGAAGCTGCTGCAGAGTTTCACCTCTTTTCTGTGCTCTATTGTTAAGCTGAACTCGGAAGACTTCTGTCATGTGGCTATCCCCAAACCGCTGTTCAATGGCGTTTACCAGAACTTTGAAGTCACCACTCTTCTCTGCTGGGATGGTTTGTAGCAGTTCAGCAGCTGCTCCTCTCAAGGCAAGTGTAAGAGCAATGTATTTTTCGTCATCGTCCCAGCCGTTTGTTAATGCTGCTGCTTCAAACTGTTTCTTGTAGATCGACCACGGAATCTGACCATCAAAGCTTGGAGGATTCACTTCTCTCTTTCTTGAGCATTCACCAGAAGGTTCTCGAGCTTTCATCTTTCGCACTTTTTCTAGTTCCTTTGTGATGGTATCGATTTGTTCGTCCATTTTCTCGAAACGTGCATTTTGTTTTTCGACGCGCTCGTCGAGAGTATTGATTCTCTCTTCGAAGTCCGTAAACCTGCCCTCTAAAAGGTTTCTCTGTTCGTCAAACCGCTCTAGAATATTCTGCTGTTCTTGCTTTTGGTCATTTCTTTGAGCCTCTAGTTGCTTGAGGACATTTCCTTCTAGTTGTTTGAGAACATCCTCTTGTTCGGTCTTCTGCTCGTTTCTTTGAGTTTCTAGTTGCTCCCGAACTTTATCTTGCTCTTTCTTCTGTGCGTCAAACCGCTCTAGCACATTCTTTTGATTCTCTTCAAATTTGGCTAGAAGAAGTGTCATCATGGTAGATAAGTCGGCAGTTGCATTTACCTCTTTCGATTTTGCTTCCACTTCGAAAGCAAACGTATCTGGGTCTTCATTTTGTTCGAGTTCGTTTTTACATCCTGCCCCACTTAAGCCACGTTTGCTTAATTCGGCCTTTAGCTCAGAGACAGTTAAGTCTTTCAAAACTTTACTCATTTTTTTTTTTTTTTTTTTTTTTTTTTTTTTTTTTTTTTTTTTTTTTTTTTTTTTTTTTTTTTTTTTAATTTTTAACTTCACTATTTCACACAAAATAGTTTAATCACTGTTCACTGTTTTATTCTCAATAAGTTTTAATCCCTTATTCTGACACCAATGTAATATTCGGCTTGGTCCGACAATTAAAACTTATTCACTTTTTAAATAAAACACAAATTCACTTTATTCAAATCACTCACAAACTTATTTATTTAACACTTTCAATTATAACTTTGCAAACACAGTATCTTTACTTTATCGCAGTTCACAATCAATTAATTCGCCTCGCCACCAAACGGCTATTTATATCAAAAATGATGGGTTCTAGAAACTACTATTGGTTCCTATTGGTTCTTGGAGAAGCTGAAAGTTCGAGAAGCTCTCTATTTACAAATAAAAAATACTGGGATTTTCTGTAGGGGTAACGTTCTTAATGCTAAACAAAAAGTTTCTCTTAGTCACTAGGTATTGCCCCTCACAAGTGTTGTTTACTACTACAATTAACGATATTAAGTAAAGAGAGTATGTACATTAAATAAACAAGAGATACAGAGTAAGTAAAGAGAGTAAGAAAAGTGTGTACATTAAATATGGAAAGAGATACAGAGCGTAAGAGATAATAAAGTATACACATTAGACATTACAATAGAAGGAGAAACAGAGCGTATGAGATAAATAAAGTGTATACACATTACAATATTGTAAAACACATAATAAGGATTTAAATGCATTTAAAAAATTATTTCTACTACAAAATTGAAGTAGATGTTTTTGCATAGTATATTAGATATTATCTTAAGATATGAATCTTAAATTAAGTTAACTTACCTTTATTGGAAGTCAATAACATTTTTGTATTATTTTGTTTTGGAAAAAGTAGGAGAGAACTTCTTTCATAAAAAGCATTATTGTTTATTGAGGGACGAATAAAAACAAAAGCAGAAGAAAAACAAAATAAATACATAAGTATAATATTTCACTATATGAAATAATTCTTTTTTCACACAGATCATCACAATTGTGAATTAATTATATACAAATAAATTCATTCCAAAATTATTCTGGAACGAAAGAAATAAACAACAGTTCCAAACCAGCTTAAATAACGAAATACGTAAGCTTCATGAACTTAATGTAAGCTTTGAGTCTAAGGTTCTTATAACAATTATAAAAGATTCTAACCCTCAAATTCAACAAACGGAAAAGAAAATCATTTTTAAACAGAAGTGGTTCGACTCGGAGTGCGCAAAAGCTAGGGAGACGTCTTTCAGTTTCCTGAAGCTCTTCCGATCTCACAACCTACCGATCTTCAGAAAACTCTATGCTGATGCAAACACCCAATACAAAAGAATTTGTCTCGCCAAAAAATCATCTTTTGAACAAAAGACAGTAATGGCTATAAATAAAGCTAGTAACTCTGTTCAGTTCTGGAAAGCTGTTAAAACATTAAATGAATCAACGAATATCATCTCTCTTAATTTGGATGCACAAAGTCTTCAGGATCACTTTAAGTCCCTCCTTAACACAACATTATTTTCACCTCTGTTCCTGCACGCGGCCCCACTTGTGATGGACGATTTCCTTGATGCACCTTTTTCGATAGCTGAAGTTAAAAATATCATTGAAAACTGCAAATCAAACAAAGCACCAGGAGATGACCGAATTCCGTATGAATTCTACAAAAATGCCACTGACTAGTACATCGCCCTACTAACAAATGAATTTAACCGAATCTTCCAAAACACAATAATTCCTGATGAATTTAAGAAGTCCATTATTTTCCCACTCTTCAAGAAAGGAAACGCTGAAGATCCAGCTAATTATAGAGGAATTGCTTTCTTAAACACCATCGCAAAACTGTTTGCTGGGATTATTGAAAATAGATTGTCGGATTGGGTTCGAAGAAAAAGAATTTTGTCAGAGTTCCAGGCCGGCTTCAGGAGGAGCTACTCAACGATCGACCATATTTTTTCACTATACAACATAGTTGACTATTATCTTCAGAAAAAGAAAAAACTGTATGTGTTTTTCGTTGATTTCCGTGCAGCCTTTGACTCCGTCACCCGTGATCACCTCTTCTATAAGTTATCCACGATTGGTTTGTCAAGCAAAATAATAAATATGCTAAGAGCACTGTACACCAACAACACAGCTTATGTTTGGGACGGAAAATCTATCTCCGATGAATTTAGAACAGAAATGGGACTCAAACAAGGATGTATCCTAAGTGCTTTGCTATTTGTCTTATATATAAACGACATAACAGATGCTGTTGGCGGTGGTATCACGTTTGGAGGAATCAAAATACCAGCCCTAATGTATGCAGATGATATAGTTTTCTTCTCGGAAAGAGTAGATGGCTTACAACTTATGATGAACAAATTGAAGGACTATTGCAAATGTTGGAACCTACAAGTCAACTTATCGAAATCGAAGGTAATGATATTCAGAGGTGGTGGTGGCAGAAATGCTAGAAATGAAAACTGGTCTTATAATGGAGAAACGGTAGAAATAGTGCGAGAATGTAAATATCTCGGGGTTTTATTTACTTCGAATCTTAACATGAAAAAACATCTAGAAGGAAAGTTGAAAGAAGCAAAGCGTGGAATTTCAGCAGTTTGGGAACGCTGTTTCAAAAATAAATGTATTGAGCATAGTGCTAAGCAAAAACTTTTTCGATCTACAGCGTCAGCTATCCTTCTATATGGCTCCCAGGTATGGGGATACAACTCTTTCGAACTAGTTGAAAAATGCCTCCGATACTTCATCAAAAGAATATTTTGTCTTCCAAATAATACACCAAACTACATGCTGTATCTTGAGACAGGAGTCGCCCCAATGTTTATGGAAACATTATATCTACATTTTAACTACATCGTTAAAATTTTCGAAATGTCAGATGAGAGATTGCCAAAAATCATACTGAAAAACACCATTAGAACATCAGGAAGTATGCCAACAGAGTGGAGAAATCATGTGGCTTTCTGTAACTCAACGCTAACGGTCAATCAAAATGAACAACCCGTTTTGCTCCAGAAAAAGTTCAACGCTTTATTAGAACGATTTGGAAAAGCGCTCTATGACAGATACTTATCTGAGGCACGAGAGTCAACCTTTAGAAGCTACTACAATCGGTTGATTTTTGACAATAGACTCAATACATATTTCCTCCACTCGAACCAATTACATAAGATTAGTATTATAATATATATAAACGGATCCGTTGGATGGGATGCACTTTACTCGTATGTTGTTGCTGCGCTTCGATATAGAAATTGTATAGTAAACGAAGATTTCTAGATCCCTAAAATTTTTATTTGCTATAATTTTGTTTTAACCATTGCCACTATAAATATTATTTGTATATTTCAAAATGTCAGTCTGGTAGACGGCCATAGGCCAAACCATGATGACTTAAGATAAGCTTTTGTTGAATATATAACAAATTGTTACTTTGTACTTAAAATGAAATAAAGAGTCAATTAAAACTAAACTAACTAACTAACTACAAATAAATTCTTTGAACAAAAAATAACACAGTATGGCATTATTTATCTAAACGAACGAATAAAAACAAAAACAAAAGAAGAAAAAATACATAAATATAGTATAACATTATATAAATCTTATAAACTTATGTTAAGGAATTTATTTGTATACATGTTATTTATTCACAAGAGTGATGATCTGTGTTAAAAAAGTTTATTTTATCTATTATAATATCATATAGATTATTAAATTCAGTCAAAATGCCATTTTGATAGTACCTACAGAATAACGAAGGATTATTTCTTACTCTGTGGACAAAGTGCAAAATGCTATTAATAAAAGAAATGAATCTTATCAGGCGTTTTCAAACTTATTCCACCATGGAGGGTGGTTTAGGGAAGCAATAAAAAAATGTAAGATAAAAGTTCATTAGATGGTTTTTATAAGTATCAACAACAACAAATTTCCCAAAGGGAATTTAAGCTTAACGTCACTAACTTTACTACTCCGGAAACAAATTATTTTTATTAATGAGAAATTTTTTGACGTTTGGTTAAAATGGATTACTTTTTTAGTCCGAACTCCGTCAAAGTAGGATGGGTTTAATTGGATTTTTACCTTAAAAAAACTGCTTCCCTCTAAAGGTGTCACCAAAATCGAATGCCATCTTGCCTCTACTACCCAAGAATATATGTATACAGGGTGATTCACGAGCGTTGTGCCAAAAAGCTAGAGCGTGTAGGTTGAGTTGAGACAAGAAAAAAATCGTATGGGAGGGGGGGGTCTATTCCCCCCGTTTAGCCGGGAGGGGCAATTTTCTGAAAAATTGACTTATTTTGTAAAAAAAATATTAAAAATCAACGGCTTAGTTTACAACACCGTGCTATACCTTTCTGAAAAGCTAAAAACTTCTTCTTTCACTTTGTTTTTAAAATAAATTGGTTTAATGAATAGTTTAAAAAAAATAAATTTTCAAACTCAAAATTTTCAAAAAAAAAAGGCAAAAAAAAATTTTTGAACGAATTTTTTTCAAAATTTTATGTAATTAAGTACTAATTTTGTTTTAAAATTTCAATGTCTTTGTTAATTTTTAGTCGAAAACAGAAAACCGGATGCAAAAATGTCTTTTCGTTTTTGAGAAATTAAAAAAAACCAAAACCACTTTTTTCTAAGAAAATCTCTGTTTTTATTTTTACCTATCTGGACTTTTAGTATAATTTACTAGTTTAATTTATAAATTTAATTTTTTGTAATTGGAGTTTTATGAGGACTCAATAAAGTAGAAAAGTATTGGATTTTCCCTGGATTAATCATTTTGTTCATTGAAAACGTCTGCCATTGACCTTTCACTTCTAGCTCTCCGTGCTCTCGTCGGCGGATTCTTGAAAACATGCTACGACTTGGGCGCCATCTATTGGGATATCTTTCAGCGTAGAGTCTTTCGGCTTCCCGATCTCGACAACAAGTTAAACCGTAGCAGAAGTTCCTGTCCGCTAACTCTTCTCGAACATATGAGTTTGTTATTGTTATGTGTTGATGAATTAATATTTTAATTGTAAATGGTTGTTAAGTAAATATGCGATGCCTTTTATTAACCTTTAGGTTGTTAATTGTTTTTTCATTCAAGAAAAATTGCGGTTTAATTATCTTAAGCCCCCAGCAGGTAGAACCCTTCGCCGGCGAGTGGCCGCGGCCCCAGGTATAGTAAGAAAAAATTGCAGGTCAGTTTTCAGACGTTATCAATGAATAAAATGGTTAATCCTTTGAAAATCCAATACTTTTCTACTTTATTGAGTCGTCATAAAACTCCAATTACAAAAAATTAAATTTGTTAATTAAACTAATAAGTTAAACTAAAAGTCCAGATAGGTAAAAATAAAAACAAAGATTTTCTTAGAAAAAAGTGGTTTTGGTTTTTTTTTTCATTTCTCAAAAACGAAAAGACATTTTTGCATCCGGTTTTCTGTTTTCGACTAAAAATTAACAAGGACATTGAAATTTTAAGACAAAATTAGTACTTAATTACATAAAATTTTGAAAAAAATTAGTTCAAAATTTTTTTTTTGAAAATTTTGAGTTTGATAATTTTTTTTTTTAAACTTTTCGTTAAAACAATTTAATTTAAAAACAAAGTGAAAGAAGAAGTTTTTGGCTTTCCAGAAAAGTATAGCACAGTGTTGTAAACGAAGCCGTTGATTTTTAATATTTTTTTTACAAAATAAGTCAACTTTTCAGAAAATTGCCCCTCCCGGCTAAACGGGGGGGAATAGACCCCCCCCTCCTATACGATTTTTTCTTGTCTCAACTCAACCTACACGCTCTAGCTTTTTGGCACAACGCTCGTGAATCACCCTGTATATATACAAAAAATTCTCATGAATTTTCGGCTGTTAAATGACGAATGTCAATTGGATATCAAATGCGTCTCGAAAAAATTTGAGCGCTCAGAACACGTTCAATTAAAAGTGTCTATTTGACTGGTACTATCAAGATGGCGTTTTTTACTGTAACCATCTATATAACGACTTATTTAAAAGAAAACCCTGTTACCCCCCTAAATACGGCTATGGCTCTAACAGACTTTTATTCTGAAAGAAAAATGCCTTTAAGCCTTAATAGAAACATATAAATTCAGTGTTAGCCAAAAAATAAATTCATTAAGTTATTAATCAATAATTATTCGGTTTTTTCATTTCGGGAGGGGGGGGGGTCAGTAAACCTCGCAACCCCCCCCTAAATACGGATGTGCTATCAAGATGGCACTTTGAAATATAGTCATCTATGTAACGACTTATGTACTTTTAACTTTAATGGAAAATGGATGTAAAAAAAATTTCGGGGGGGTTAAACCCTCCCCCCCCCCCCCCCCTAAATACGGTTATTCTCTTTCTACCTCTTCTCTGCTGGGGGCTGGGACTGGGTCTTCATTGACTGGTCTTGCTTCTCTTTCGTAATTGGCTAGCTCGACATTATACGCATTCAGCAGCTGTTGAAAGTTCTGCTTGAAAACATCTAAAATTTTCTGTGCTTCTGTGACTGGGTTTCCTTCACTGTTTCGAAGAGTCTGTGTTCCGGTTCTGAAACCAGAAGCTAATTGCTTCGACCTTTTAAAGAAACGTTGGGTGTTGGCCCGAGACTCTTCTAGATCTTTGAGCTGAGAAACTGCGGATGCTCTTTTCTTCCTTCGCAGGGTCTTTTTCTCATTTCTCCTTTTCGTGCGGTACTCTTCCTTTGCTGCTCTTGTTTTCCGTTGCAGCATCTGCACACGTGCATTTTCCGTCTCTCTTTTCAATATCACGCACTCATCATCATACCACGGGTTCTTTTTCGGGGGTGGCTGGTAACCTATGGTGGTCTCGGCTACATTTTTTTATTATTTCGCGATATTGGTTCCACAATGTGTTGACGTCTGTAGTATTTGGGAGGACGGCGGAGAGTCGCTCGCTCAGGCGCTCACTGTAGTATCTCTGTAGTTCTCCAATGTGCTAAGGCAACCGATGTTGAACTTCTTTCTTTGGGCCGCACGTGTTTTTTTGTCGTTTGATATTCGAGCTCTAAATAGGTTGACTAGTCTGGCTTTACTTTCAATCGAAAAGGAGCACACAAAAATATAGATTTTTGATAATATAATCGAAACATTCTGTGCAATAAAAGCTCGAAAGCATATTTTAAAGAGATCTTTTCAGTGGCGTAGATAGCTTTTCGCTATGGGGGGGGGGGGTGGATCTAGTTCGCTCATTTTTACTTCCGACATCTATACTAATATAATAAAGCTGAAGATTTTTTTCTTATGTAATTTGCACTCACTCAAGGGATTTTGTACAGTGAGTGCATTAGGAAGAAGGGAAGGGGTTGGAAATGAGGTGTCGGTAAACACTGGTCTTGAATTCTTGAAAATTGTAATGATTGGGAAAAACAGAGTGTGGAAGAGAGTTCCACATTCGCGTAGTACTGCTAAAAAATGATTCCCTACACTTGACAGTATGTCTGAAGTTGGGCTCGAGGGTAAACTGATGGGCATTCCTAGAAGCGCGAGTATTATGGGCGAATTGTTTGAGGGGAGGAATGCAAATGGGGTGAATGAGTCAGTGATCTCTCTATCACCAATCATTCTTACAGCTCTTTTTTGTATTCCATCCAAAAGGCTTGAGTAAGTAGCTGGAGCACCAGCCCAGAGAACGCGCTTATCTCAGAAACTACTGGTTCAAATTATAATTGAGTTGGATAATCCATTAATCGAGGAAGGTTTTAGGCTACATAACATTTACCTACGACCAATAGGAGCGAAGAATCAGTGGAAAATGTGGAAAAAACGGCAAGAAAGTATTAATTTTTTGTTTGTTTGAACGCGCTGATCTCAGGAACTGCTGAATCAAATTGAAAAATTATTTTTGTGTTGAATAGTCCATTTATTGAAGAAGACTTTAAGCTATGAAGCTGCGAATAATGAGAGCAAAGCATCAGTGAAAAGTCTTATACTAAAACGGGGAAAATAATACATATTTGAAGGCTTCGAGTTAAGAAGAATTTTGACTTAGGGAGAATTGACTAATATACAATTTTAAAACTACTTCGCAACCAAATTCACGCGCATGATGCACAAGTCAAGACGCACTTCTGGCCGGAGCACGAGGGAGAGACGGACTAAGTCGCGGGCAACTGCTAGTACCTATAGAATATATTGTAATGTGTACCCACTTTATTTATTTCTATCACTATCTTTATCTCTCTGTATCTCTGTATCTTTGTCTATATGTAATATACATACATACACTCTTTATCTCTATCACACTAATATCGTTTTATAGTTAAATAAGTATGTAGCAATAAGTTTAACTGTAGTAGTAAACACTTGTGTAGAACAGTTAAAATGAGGGGCAACACCTAGTGATTAAGAGGAGAACTTTTTGTTAAGCATTGAGAATATTCAGCTCCTACAAAACCCCAGTATTTTCTGTATTTGTAGTAGTAACATCTAGTGGTTAAGAGGAGAACTTTTCTTTAAGCATCGCGAACATTCAGCTTCTCCAAGAACCAATAGTAGTTTCTCGAACCTATTTCAGTTGTTTAAATACCCCATTTGGCAGCGAAGCTGGGCATAGTTAATTGTGAACTGCGATAAAGTAAGGCACTGTGTTTGCAAAGTAATAATTGGAAGTGTTGAATAAATAAGTTTGTGAGTGATTTAAATAAAGTGAATTTGTGTTTTATTTGAAAAGTGAATAAGTTTTAACTGTCGGACCAAGCCGAATATTACAATATGAAAAGTTTTGGATGTTTGTCTGCCTTTCTGTAAACACACCTGCAGCCTAAACCACTGGTCCGATTGACTTAAAACTTGATAATTAGAGGTTTGAGAGCGTTCGCGTTGGTCTTTTTTTTATTTATTTTTTTGTTTTAAGATCAAAATTTAGGGAAGCCAACATAAATTTTTTTTTGGCCAAAAACCAAAAGTTTCAATTTTCTCAGAAACGATTGTTTTTAAACTTCCTCCAAAACAGTATCTCTCATAAAATTATTGTAAGCCCGATCAGCGTACTTTTTTTCTGAAAGTAAGTATAAATTGCCCAAATAATATTTTGTTTTCAAACAAATTTAATTTTTTTTTGTATTTTTTAAAAACCGATAAAAACTGCAAGCGTAAAATGACAGGTCACTAATTCAATTTATCGATGTGTCACATTTAGGCGAGTTCACACAACGTTATGTTTAAAGTTCAATCTAATTAGAAGACTCGTTTAAAGTGTTTAAAAATAAGAAAAAGTTAGAAGTGCTTTAAGTAGAGTAGACTTTATTGCTTAAACGAGGGCTGACTTAAAATTTGCGCCTATATCTCGAAATCGGATCAATAGTTAAAATCGAAATTCACTAGTAAAATGTAAATTTACATATTCTTGAATACTGCATACCCAAATTAATAAGTAAATTTTCGAAACATTTTATAAGTATATAAAAAATTAATTAAAAAAAAGCCACTCCAAATAATTCGCACAAATAACTCGCAAAATTACGACGAATGATTGTCAATCTGCCGTTTGTGTAAGGCATGCTTTATGTAATGGGTAATAGCGCATTTTGCTTTCTGGTTAAAATGAATTAGTGTTAGTTATCGTTACCGTTAGGTGTTAGGATTCCCGTTTACTTCATCGCAGTTGTACGAACCTTTGTGTTCGGTGAGTGTGTTGCGTGTTTGGTGCGGTTTCTTACACCAAATTAACAATGTGACACACGTTGAGAAGAAATCTAAACAACTTTAAATTTTTGTGTCGGTGTGGGCTTTTGTGGAAAGCTGGATGGAAGCTCTTTTTCGTGCACGTTTACCTATTATCAATTGGTGATAGACGTTAAAAAAATATTTTTTTTAAATCGATATAAAAAAGAAATTCAAAATATGTATTAGGTGATTTGCCGAAGTAATAATTTCTTTCAGATGAAGTTGACTTTGTGTTTTCCCCGTAGACTGTAGGTATAGAATGTACAATTTACAATATCTCTAGGAATCCTGTAAGTACTAATAAGGCATGACTGGGTTATGTTGAACAATTATGGATCCCAATGGGGGGGATATATCCCCCTGACCCCCCCCCCCTATATACGCCACTGGATATTTGATCGTGTTTTTTTATTAAATTTTTTCAGGGGTGTTAGCTTGCTTCACCGCCCTGGGTTCCACTGCCTCTTAGTCCGCCCCTGCATAGCTGGTCAAAAAAATTTATTGCGAAATTGGTAATTGCGATAAATTTGTACGTTTTGCCTTCACGGCGTAAATTATTGACAAGTCTTCTTCTTTCTGGCGAATAGCGAATTCTTCGACCCATATTGGGAGGCTTAATAAAAACAAATCTTTTGTTTTCAGCTCTTAATATTATTAATACCTTGTATGTTAATACCGTTATACATAAATGAATAAAAAACGAAATTTTAACTTTATTGGAATTTTATGTGGAGCACACCTATTCTTATGACCAACTTAACTAACATAAATTAACTGCTGGTCATTGCATCGCTTAAATGCGTAAAGTTTAGCGTCATTCTCAAGAGAACAACCGTTCTTTTAACAAAAACTTGTTTTTGCATTATATGCGACCAAAACAACCGCTATTTAGGTACAAGTCGACAGTGGTCATCAAACATTTCTGCACACCTATTTTTGTTGACCAGCTGTGTGTGTACATATATTGAACTTTCTTGCGAGCACAATAAATTTATTATACACGCTATAAACTGAATGTATTTGTGAATAAGTCTATGAAAGAATGTTTACAATCTTTGAATATAACATCGCATGGTGCTCCAGTTCGGCCCAAAACTTCTGCATGGAAGTATTCGTTGTCTGAATGTGTGGATAACTCATCTACAGATGATGAAGGCCTTGAGAAAAAAGAAGTAATACAAATTGAAAGAAAATTTAATTTGGAGGGTTGATATAATGTTGAGATTACGTCAGTAATATGTGTACCAACTCCGCAAAAACTCCATTTTGGTAATGAAATGGAAGCAAAGCTGCTTCACAGATGCTCTTTAGGACGCAAGTTCTTCCAGACAATCCTTTCCTTTAAAAGAAGAGGGTAGAAAATGTCTTAGAACAAAATATTAGATGAAGACAATTCCTTGATAAAAATACTCACCTATCAATTGCAGCTTCAAGAGCTTTGTAAATCGCCCATCTATACCTCGAAATATGTTTGGCTTCGTTTGCGCGAATGTCGGATAACTCATCGAAATCCGTATCAACTTCGTTTAAATCAGTTGCGAAGCCACGAATAGGACTACTGTCATCAAACCCAGACTCTATCTCCACTGCCTCGACTTGGTACTTTTCTCTTTCGTCTGGTATGCTTCTGCCAGCTATGTTCAATCGATCGGGAACATAAAGTTGTGTCACATTTGACGGTAAGAAGTATTCATACTTGAGAACCCAACCATTTGTAAGTGATTCGAAGTGTAAATCTTCTTCTGGTATACCAACACCAAAGATGAGCTAAGAGCAACAAAATAGTCTTTGATACTTTTTCTTGTAAATACTATACCATACCTGTACACGGGTTGGAGCAGTTGGTGGAAAAACAATTGGTGGAACAAATCTTTTATTGTGACTGTGCAAAAAAATATTTGCTTCGACAATTTTGCATATGCTCATGCTCAAATACAAAACAACCAAACACAATGACTTCATTTCAATGGTCATTTTACTGGTATTTACAGACAAAAAATAGAAATAAGAATTCTGACACTTATGATAATGACCATTCTTTGAGAACTCTAAACAACACTAAAGCTTGTTAATACGAAAAGTTAACATCGATCTGCTCGAAAGGAGAAACATTAGCACTTTTACATGCCTGGGTGAAAATGGAGCAACGATGAACGATATCAACTTGTGAATCGTGGTAACAAAGTTAGCACTTTCGTGGATAAAATATCATTTGTGTATGTTTTGTAGCTTTAACGGATTTTAAACATTAAAACTCTTTTGATTATAAAAGATGGACATTTATTTAACTATCAACAAATAATGATTATTGTTTTCCGTGAATTATTTCTTTTTTAAAACAGAAAATATAGAGAAATTTGTTAAGTAGGTAAACGCATTTGCATCTCTTGACGGGTATACATTAGAGTTTGAAATTTAATTTGAAAATTGTACCCATCCCCAAAAATAGTGCCAACACGGAGTTTAGGCCTATTGTAGTCCTTCCTTTCCTATCCAAAATCTTGGAAAAAATAATGCAGAAACAACTTTCTGGACTTCTCTTACAAAACGGTCTTCTTGTTTCTAATCAATCCGGGTTTCGCCCTTCCCACAGCAGTACATCAGCACTCTTGGAAGTTGTTGAACGGGTGCGTAAAGTGTTGGATGCCAACAAAGTTTCATTTGTGGTTCTCCTAGATTACTCTAAGGCGTTTGACACTATCAACCACCGCATCCTGTGTCAAAAACTTTTAAAAATTTACAATTTTTCTTCCGACGCAGTTAAACTTATTTCCTCTTATCTCGGCCAGAGACGTCAAGCGGTTATACTGGGAAATAAAACTTCCAATTTTATGCCTATATCTAGCGGAGTTCCACAGGGTTCAATTTTGAGTCCATCACTTTTCTCGATTTTAGTGAACGAAGTACCAAAACTTTTACGCCACTGTGATGAACACCTCTTTGCTGATGACCTCCAGCCAGCGTTGCCGATTTTATTTTTGAAATCGGGCCAATCTTGAAAAAAAATCGGGCCATTTTCGTGTTTTCAGGGCCATAAACAGAAATGAAGTAAATGCAATACAGCATCTTTTTGTAATACATTTCATTTGATAAATTCATCTGATGTTCCACTCCATTTTTTTAATTTTTTAGAAGAACTTTAGAATAAACTGTGTCTGTGTTTGCACTTCCTAGTACCTAATCACACGGACTTAAAAAAATATATTATAACCTATAAGAATCTTGGCGCTAGTTTAACAAGTCAGATGACCAAGTGAGAAGTGAGATACTGCAGAAATGCAGACTTATAGGCCAGTTCCACCTTACAATATTTCACTGAGATCTCAATGTCACTTTGACTGAGGCAAAATTATTTAGTGGAACATAATTCCCAGTCCTCATTGAGAAAGCTCTGAGCCAATGTTCTGTTTTTGGTTCCAGCATTTTCAATATTTGCGGGCCACCGGGCCATTTCAACAAAATAGGGCCAAAATGGCCCGATCGGGCCACTTCGGCAACGAGTTGTCGTCAAGTGTTTGAAGAGTCCGGTTGTGTTGTGCAGTGCTTTTGTTGTCTAGTCTAGTTTTTTTCATGTCCCGTCCACGTCCCTCGCGTCCATTAATAAAAACAATATCCCTTATACCACCAACAAAAACCAACAATAATTAACATTTAAATAAAAACTTAAAGCCAAACATAAAAATAATAAGAAAAGGAGCCAAACAACAACAAAAAAATTAATTATCCAAATCATATTATAAAACAACAACAATAACAACGCAATCATACACCAAATAAATGCACCCACAAAAAAGACTTAAAAATACCCGCTAGCCACAAGAGCACAGTAAGTACAAACCCATCCCGTTCTCCTCGTTTCCCCGTCGTACAATTGACAGCTTATCATATGCATTACATTGCATTGAGCTTTTTTTTACTCATTCAATGTGTGCATATGGTGTGTTGTCAATAACAGATGAATAGAGATTAACTGTTTGAATTCCAGGGTCGGATCGATTCACGCTGCCGTTAAGGCATAACACTGACAGTGGCGCTGAATCGTAAAGATTTCTGTTATTCAATTCAGTAACTCTTTTAGATCTTGTCTGTTTTGGTCTTTAATTTTTTTAACTTGCAATGATCGATAATTTCAGAGTCGATTATTGCAATATTCGTGGGCTGAGAATTAATTTTCTTGCTGTGTACATTCACACTGTTACAAACAGGCCAGCTGTTTTGGCACTGAGTGAAACCCAAGTAGGTGAGAATACCGACCCTACTGAATTTCTTATTCATGGGTATTGCTTAGTGCCTTTATTCCTCTCCCACCATGGTCTCGCCGTCTACATTAGGGATGATGTCGCTTATCAATTCCTTCCACAATACGGACATTGCTCCGACCCTTTTTTTAATCTCATGTGGTTCAAGTTCACCATAAATAAGCACATCATCCACTATTGTTTCCTCTATCGAAGCCCAAATTTGGACAGAGCTTCAACTTCTCGCGAATTTGATTCTCTGTCTGACTCCATCCAAAGAATTGTTTCCCTGTACCCTCACACTGAAATCGTTATTACGGGCGATTTCAATGTACACAATTCTTCGTGGCTTCTCCATTCGGGCCAGACAACACCCGAAGGAATGTGTGCTGAAATTTTTGCTGAGTTTAACCACCTTACTCAGCTGGTCACTGAGCCCACTCGAATATCGGATATTGATGGCCAAGCGGAAAATACTCTTGACTTGTTCCTTACGTCCGACCCTGATAAATACACTATCAGTGTATTAACGCCTCTAGGCAGATCAGACCATAGTGTAATATCTGCAAATTTCTCGTGCCAAACTAATCCAGTTAAAGAAAGAGCTCCGAAGAGAACCGTATGGCAATACGAGAAAGCCAACTGGGACGGTCTCAATAACTTCTTCCGGATCTTTAACTGGTCACTATGCTTCCTCGATAGTGACGTAGACGCCAGCGCAGATATGATCACTAATATGATTATCTTGGAAATGAAAACTTTTATCCCGAATAGAGTTAAAAGCATCAAACCTAAGGAAAAATCATGGTTTGATTCAAGCTGTAAAGAGGTTATCAGGGAAAAAGAAGTAAAGTTCCGGTGTTATAGAGCCAACCCAACTGAGGAAAACCGGAACAAGTTTAAACAAGCCAGGAAGGCCTGCAATGCCCATATTCGACGGACTAAGTTTTTGCATGACCAAAAATTAAGGCAAAAAATACTGCAATGTCCCAAAGGCAGTAAGAATTTTTGGTCTTTTGTGAAAAATATGAAGAATTCTTCTTCTTCCTCGGTCCCTACGCTCGTTGACAATGACACTCCAGTTGTTAGCTCTCTCGCGAAAGCTAACCTTTTTTCTAGGCAGTTCGCCTCCAACTCTTCGCTGCCAGATAGTGTCATGACTCCCCCAGCTCTAGAGCGCGTCAATGATTCCATGGGGCAAATCTTCTTTCGCACTCGTGCTGTGGCAAGAGTCCTCAAAGATCTCAACATACATAAATCCGCTGGTCCGGATGGTATCCCCGCTATTGTTCTGAAGAGGTGTTCTTCCACGCTGGCAAAACCCTTGCGTAAGCTTTTCCATCTATCCTATTCTTCTGGGCTCGTTCCGAGCAGTTGGAAAACAGCATTTGTCCAGCCAATCCCAAAAAAAGGCGTATCTTCTTCTCCCTCCAACTATCGTCCGATTGCACTTACGTCCCTTCTTTCTAAGGTCATGGAAACGCTGATAAACTATCAGCTCAAGAAATATCTCGAAGACCGAAAGCTTCTTAATGACCGGCAGTACGGCTTTCGCAGCAACAGGTCCACTGGTGATCTGATGGTTTATCTCACCGAACAGTGGAACAAATCTTTACATCGTTTTGGAGAAAGTAAGATTGTTGCACTTGATATTTCTAAGGCATTTGATAAAGTCTGGCATCTTGCTCTTTTATCGAAAATGCGTGCTTTCGGTATCGATGAATCCCTTCTTCGATGGATTAGAAACTTTCTTTCGAACCGTTCAATACAAGTTGTATTGGACGGATTCAAGTCTGAAACCCATAACATAAATGCTGGTGTGCCCCAGGGCTCCGTTTTGTCTCCGACCCTCTTTCTCATTTTCATAAATGATCTCTTGTCTGTAACTTCTAATCCAATTCATTGTTTCGCCGACGATAGTACCCTTAGCTTTTCATATTCGTTCCCAGACTCACATCCCTCCACTTCGGATGTGGACCTGCAACGGCAAAATATGATAAGCTCATTAAACTCTGACTTAAACAGCATTGTACAATGGGGAATTAAAAACCGCGTCGAGTTTAATGCTTCGAAAACTCAATGCTGTCTTGTATCGTCGAAGCGAGATGTACCCCCCTTGCCACTGTCCATGAGTGGCACTTGCATCAATGAGACCGAACACCTCGACATTCTCGGTATGTGCATTACAGACCACCTTTTGTGGAGCGAGCACATATGCGATGTCGCCAAAAATGCCGCAAGATGTTTGGGTTTCTTAAGAAGGTGCAAGAAATTTTTCTCCCCTTCTGATCTGGCTATTATCTATAAAACATATATCCGTCCAAAGCTTGAGTACAATTCCCATCTCTGGGCTGGTGCTCCAGCTACTTACTTAAGCCTCTTAGATGGAATACAAAGAAGAGCTGTAAGAATGATTGGTGATAAAGAGATCACTGACTCATTCACCCCTTTAGACCACCGTCGCAACGTAGCGTGTCTCTCCTTGTTTTACCGTTACTTCTATGGTAATTGCTCTAGTGAAATAGCCAGTTGCGTTCCTCCCCTCAAACAATTCGCCCGTAATACTCGCGCTTCTAGGAATGCCCATCAGTTTACCCTCGAGCCCAACTTCGGACGTACTCTCAAGTATAGAGAATCATTCTTTAGCCGTACTACGCGAATGTGGAACTCTCTTCCACACTCTGTCTTTCCCGATCATTGCAATGTACAAAAATTCAAGACCAATGTACATCGACACCTCCTTTCCAACCCCTTCACTTCTTCCTAATGCACTCACTGTGTCTCTGGCATAAAAAGGGTATAAAAAATCCCTTGAGTGGGTGCAAATTATAAAAAAAAAAAAAAAAAAATGCCTCCAGCTAATGAAAAGTTTCCCAGTTGCAATTAACGAGGATCTGTTATCGATTTTAAATTGGTCGGAATACTGTATTCAATAATGTTGCGCGCTATATTTTTGGTCTTAGACGCTACGATCATATCTCTCAGTTCTCCAAAAGTATCTATGGCATCTCCTTTGACAACTTACTTAGGCTCCGAACTCTTATTATTATTACGCTCTTTAACATAATCCGTACGCGTCAACTTTCATACCAGTATGATCAGTTCTCGCTTTCAAGACGATCAAACCAAATCATTATTTCCCGGTTTTCATGTTTAACGTCTGAGCGACAGTTTTTTATTAATGCTGCTCGTGGAAATCCCTAACACCACAACATGTTAGGAGTGCGGACTCAGGAGGGAAATTTAAGAAAAATGTCTTTTCGTACTATTCCTTGTCTTAGTTGGTTTTCTTGTGCCTGATTGATGTTTGTTTTGCTGATTTCTGTTCACTTGTCTTATTTAGTTTTGCTCAGGCCTTAATTCGTCTTCTTTTCTTATCTTTGAAATGGTTTATTATTGACTATTCTAACTTGAATGCATGTTTTCTTTTTCCTACTAATAATAATTATTTAATGATTGACCTTGTCTTGCACATCCTAAATTTAAACTTAATTCTAAATAAGATGTGAATCTTAATATTAAGAGCGATGTTGTCGCTTGTTTATAAACAACAAATTGCACGAAGATTTCAATCTAGAAAGGTGATAATGACATGGAGAAGGTGGTTTGATGAACCGCATGCACCAGGTTATCAACAAAGTGTGGGAGGAAGAATGCATGCCCACTGACTGGTCGATAAGCTACATATGCCCCATCTACAAAAAAGGCGATCCGATGTCATGCAAAGACTACCGTGGCATATCCCTGCTTAATGTTGCATACAAAATCCTATCCAACGTACTGTGTGAGCGTCCTAAACCTTTCTGCAACACAATAATCGGCACTTACCAGTGTGGCGTTAGGCCAGGCAGAACAACGATAGACCAAATATTCACACTGAGGCAGATCCTGGAAAAGACCAACGAATATCAAGTCGAAACCCACAATCTTTTCATCGACTTTAAAGCTGCTTATGATAGCTTCCACCGCCAAGAGCTTATGATGGCGATGTCTGAATTCGGGATCCCGAACTAACTGATCCAGCTGTGCCGCATGACGCTAAATAATACGCAGTGCAGTGTGCAAATGGGAAATAGCTCATCCGAGCTGTTTCAAACATGTGCAGGGCTTAGACAAGGAGATGCGGTGGTGAGCACTGAAAACAATATCTTCAACAAATCCACCCAGCTCCTAGACTATACGGACGACATAGACATCATCGGTCGATCAAAAACAGCTGTGCTTGAGGCCTTCACACCGCATGAAGAACAGGCGAAGTCTTGAAGTGAATGACGGCAAAACAAAGTAAATGCTAGCAAGAAACCAAACAACATCTGTCCAACGACAAGGAACAAACGTCACTGTTGGTAGCAGCAATTTTGAGGAGTTCACCTACCTTGGAACAAACATCAATCCACAAACGACACCTTAGTGGGGATCCGACGAAGAATTACCATCCCTAGTGAACCGCTGCTGCTTCGGTTTGGCAAAACAACTGGATTCAAAACTTCTCACTCGAAAGACAAAGTGTCTGCTATACAAAACTTTGATTTTACAGTCCTACTCTACAGTACCGAGTGTTGGACGATAAGTAAAAAACGAAAATTTAGACTGGCACTTTCGAAAGAAAAATCGACGGATTTTCGGTCCCGAATGCGACGGTGGTGAATGGAGAAGAAGGTTCAACCGCGAATTGTACGAGCTGTACCAAGATGTGGATGTAGTCCCGAAAGCCAAGAAAAGACGACTACATTGGCTCGGCCACATCGAGCAAATGGACGACAACGCTCCAGCGAAGAAAGTCTTCTCATCGCAGCCCCCAGGTTAGAGACGACAAGGGAGACCGAACCTGGGGTACAAGGACCAAGTGACAGCGGATGCCAGAGCGCTTGGTTTTGGTAACCGTTATGAAAATTAAATGTAGGTTTTTTCATCTATATATATAGTTAGATGATATGACTCAAATAAAACAAAACTGTTAATTAATGTACAAATAAGTTCTTTATTTTAATAATTACACATTTTTAAGTTACTTGATGATTTGAATATTTAGGACGAGTTTACATTTTACTGTGGTAAGAAAGTTTCATTATGTAACAATATAAAAATGAAATACTGTTCGTGTATGATCGAATAACTCACAAACGGCAGGACGTATTTGGCTAACTTTTTTTTTATTTTTTCCGTGTTATTCTGTAGATGGTTCTTAGGGAATTTTTTTTTATATTATTGCAGGTGCATTGGTTTCCAAATGCAAAACTGGAAAATTTCAAAATGGGTTTTCGAATGTAAAACAGAAAGTTCTTGATGAAAAACTCGGACAACTCATTGGTTTTCAAAGGGAAAATTGCATATTATTGCATCAGGTGCATTGGTTTCCAAATGGAAAACTGGAAAATTTCAAAATGGAGTTGCTCTGAAGGGCGGCGAGACGAAGTTCGCGTGGTCAGCTAGTTTTTTATAAAACATCTGCCGTTTTAATTACATTGATTCAATCAAAAACACATTAGAACGATTTTAAGCAAGCGTTTAGCATTCATATATTAAATTTCAAATTTTGATATTCAAGGTTTTCACTTTTGTCGGCAGTCCCAGAACTACTTTTTTTTCGACGTTTTATACCTATGCTACGAATCACGCGCAACACACTAGATACAGTTGCTGTAACTTTTGCATTATCCCAGATCGTTAGTTCTGAAAGGGCCGAATTAGATGCTTTTCCTAGCATTAATCATTATAAAGGCAGATTAGGTGTTTCCTTTGCATTTTTTCGGGAAAAAGAAAAGAAAAGAAGAACGTAATTTAAACAAAAAACTTCTATTAATATTTTCTTTAACTAAGCCGAAAGTATTATTATAAAATTGATGTTTTTAGGATATTTCGAGAAAAACTAAACACTGTTGAAAATTGTTCCAAAAGAGATTGTTGACATTCGGCGAACAAACGTGAACAGGAATTACCTGTTCGCCCCAGCATTTCAGCATGGAAGTATTCATTGTTGGAATAATCATTCAGTTCATCTTTGGAGGACGATGGCCTGTTGAATAAAAAAAAAACATTTAAATGAAAATACAAATTAAAAAATTTTTTTTCGAAGGAATACAAAATTGTTTAAAAGGCGATATTCTATTGCAAAACTTACGTCATAACTATATGAGCTATTTCTGCAAGGATACCGCTCGCATGATGGAATGGAACACTTGCTGCTTCACAGATACTCTTAAGTACACATGCCTTTCCGACCAAACCCATTCTGTAAGATCATAAACAAAATTGTTTGTTAAGTAAGCTACACACTGTCATTTTTCTTCATCATTTTTGCTGAAATGCTGGAAAAAATGATAGTGTGTAGCTGTAAATGATAAATGATGAGGGAAAAGTGGGTTTGACTGAAATGATGGAGTGAAATGACACCCCAAATCGAAGCCTGTAGAGACCATCATGGGAACATCGTAGTCCAGTCAGTGCTGAGGATATGGAAAGACCACTTTTCCAAGCTGTATAATGGCGATGACGAGCAAAACTCCGTCAGCAATACAGAACCATTCAATTTGGATGCAGCAGGCCAACAATTCCACCCTCCCGACATTGACGAAGTGAAGATAACTGTATTTAAACTTAAGTCAAACAAACCCTGGGCTAACTGTACAAAGCAGCTGGAGATGATTTGGTTAAGAGCATGCACCAGCTCATCTGCAAAATTTGGTCGCAGGAAAGCATGCCCGCCGAATGGAACCTTAGCTTCGTATGCCCGATCCTCAACAACCTGATAGGTCCTTATCAGTATATTCACCCTACTGCAGATCTTGGAGAAGACCCAGGAACCTCAAATCGGTACCTACCACCTTTTCATCGATTTCATGGCCACCTATGACCAATTCTATAGAGCAATGTCTAGTTTTGGCATCGCAGCCATGGGAGTAGTAAAGTCCTTCCTGAGCAACTAAAGTGAAACTCTACAAAACCCTCATCATCCCGGTCCTAAAGTATGGTGCAGAGCCATGGACCATGACAAAATCCGATGAAAACGCTTTAGGCTGCTTTGGTCTTGTTTGCAAAAATGGAGAATGGAGACGACCATTCAATCAAGAACTGTACGAGCTGTTCAGCGACACTGACCTAGCCAGAAAAGTTAAGGTCCAACGACTTAGATGGTTGGGCCATGTAGAGCGAATGGAAAATAATGCTCCGACTCATAGAGTCTTCGAATCCAACCCGGAAGGACGTTGCAGAAGAGGAAGACCGCAACTCAGGTTGAGCACGCAGGAGGGTCGCAGGCCAACTGCGAAACTGGAGGCAGCTAGCTATGGACCTAGCTGGCTGGAGACGTTTGTTGGATGAAGCCCTGGTCCGACCTGGAAAATATTTCATTTTTGTGTGTAGTTTTTTCCTAAAATAAATACTTGCATTAACCCCCCTTGATGAAATTTGTGAGTTACAGCAAATATTTGAAAAATGTCAGTGTTATCACCATCAGAAATAGTTGTGTAACATTTACAACTGATATTTCTTGGTTGATTGAGCTATGTGCATGGAAATTTGGTCGGACATTTTTCGTACAAAAGCCGATTGCTGTTTAGCTTTAGATTCATATCCATTTCTCCTTGCCTCGACTTCATATGATATTCTAGTATGAAACGATTCCAAAGCGACCAACCAGCAATAAGTCGGATGGTTCTTTGAGTCATCAACTCGGCTTTTTCATCTTCGTCATTATTGTACAAAAGCCGGGTCGAGTAGACAAGACTAGACGCTTATGTGGAAGCCTTATGCCCAAATATTGGCATACTATAGAAGTTGTCAAATATAACGAGATAACAATCGATACAAAAAAAGGAAGGTTCACAAACAAAAGTAAAAAAATCTTATAAAATAAAAAAATGTATAAAAAAACACGTATACGCCCTAGTGTACATTTTCATTGGATATGTAGTAAAATACGAAATATTCATATACTCGCATCATATTTTTTGTAGTTGTGTCTACCTTAATCTAAACTCCGATCGCCTTCTCCAAAAAAAAATATTATACCTATCAAAAAGCACGCGTACCGCGGTAGTGCCCAGCCAAGTTCTAGCACTACTCCCTTTTTACAGTATCAAACTCAAGCATATTTTTAACCCTCCATAACTTTTGTAGTCATGTTAGTAGCTTCAGCGCCGTCTTGTTGGAACCACAGCTCCTGGACATCATGATTGTTCAATTCAGGAATGAAAAAGTTAGTAATCATGGCTCTATAACGATCACCATTAACTGTTACGTTGTGGCCATCATCGTTTTTGAAGAAGTACGCACCAATGATTCCACCAGCCCATAAAGCGCACCAAACAGTCAGTTTTTCTGGATGTAACGGTGTTTCGACATACACTTGAGGATTAGCTTCACTCCAAATGCGTCAGTTTTGATTATTGACGTAGCCATTCAACCAGAAGTGCGCTAAACCAAATTTCGCTTACGAACATCGGGAACAACGGCCATCTCGTTTTGGGCCCATTCGAGGAATCTACACCTTGCTTGATGATCGTTTGGCTTCAATTCGAGTTGGATTTTGTAAGCACGCAAACCAATATCCTTCAGCAAAATCTTCCATAAAGTGGATGGACACAGATCCAATTCATGTGCTCGATGGCGGATGGACTCATTCGGGTCTTCCTCAATGCTACGCTCTACAGTAGCAAAAGCTTCTTTTGTACGCACCGTCTCTGGAGATGCGAGTTATCAATTAGTAAACGTGGTGTGAAAAAGTTCCATGTTTAATCGAATTAACTGCTCTCATGGACGATTTTGTCGACAATAAAATGGACGTAGTGCGCGATATCTACGTACTACGTATTCCGCACAGAACCATTATTTTTGAAATAAAATTGCTCAATTTGCAAGCGTTATTCAGGCGTGAGTCTATTCATGATCAATTACCAAACCAAACTGAGAATAAAACACTTGACAGCTGTTAAATCGGTCAGCGTCTTCGAAAGTAATGCCAACTTAAAGTTCTATACCTCCAAAAAAAAAAACACCCGTTATAATACCTTTGAAACAACACTGCAATTCTTTTTTTGTATGTTTGAAATCTTAACGAACAAATTCTTTGCTCTTGAAAATAAATTTATAAACTTTAAAAAGGGCATGGATATGTTATTGTCTTAAGATAATTGAAGGTGTGTGTGGTGGCGGCATAGGCGCGGGGCGGTTCCCAAGGAGATTTAAGTGATTTTGCGAACTGCATCTATTAGAAAAATTTCTTTTATGAATAAAAACATCAACCCAAACAAAAACATTGCAAACGAGAATCGATTATTTGTGGCAACACTAAATACAAGAGCAATTCAATCAACATAAAAATTCATAATATCAATTATTTTATCATTCCTGTGTACTTAAACTGCAACAACTAGCAGAGCGATTACGATGAGCTTATAGAATTCATAAATAACTTTTCAATGGAAAATATTATGGTAATTGGTAATCGGGGATCTTAATGCGAGAATTGGTCAATATCAAAATGTTTCTCTTCAGTACTTACAACCATCCATTCTGAAAAGATGATATTTGCAATCGAAATGGCAAAACTTTAATAGATTTTTTCGAGCATATACGGGCTATGTGTTCTTAACGGATCGTCGAAAAGCGACGCTTTC
Organism: Sphaerophoria taeniata; assembly: GCA_943590905.1. NCBI lineage: Eukaryota > Metazoa > Arthropoda > Insecta > Diptera > Syrphidae > Sphaerophoria > Sphaerophoria taeniata. Next base: position 103,665,753 of record OX016541.1, read on the forward strand.
TAGGAGAGCTGACGTTTATTAGTGGTCAAGGTCAGTCTATAATCGATTTTACCGCAATTTCTGGGAACTGGCTAAGTTGCTTTGAAGACTTTGAGGTTGCCTTGTTCAACTCTTCAGGTCACTTGCCAATTGTGGTAAAAGCGGAATTTCTTTCCAATTACCAACAAAGAAGCGAAAACTTAAAACTCTCGAAGCTGAGACATTGGCAACTCATTTTCAAACTCTTTTGTCAGCTGATGAGAATTTTCGTACCTTTGATTGCGCTGCCAAATGTTCAGGATAATGACCTTGATGATGTTATTACCTTTTTGGAACTTGAAGGAATACTGCTCAATATGAAACACAATAAGGCGCCTGGGACAGACGGCATTTAAGTTGAGTTTTTCAAAAATTGTACAGTCGAACTGATGAACTATATTGTCCTGTTTTTCAATAAGATTTATGAAGATAGTTGCGTCCCGAATCATTTTAATGAAGCTATTATTTTTGTTATTTTCAAGAGTGGTGATTCGAACAGAGCAGAGAACTATAGGGAAATCTCGATTTAAAATTCTATTAGAAAAATCTTCGGTGCGATTCTGTACGAAAGATTAATCACATGGATTGAAAAAAATAATCGTCTGAGCGCGTTCCAAGCTGGCTTCCGACCAGGATTTTCGACCATGGACCATATTTCAAGTTTATCAAGTACATATAGCCAAAAAGTTTATTGAAAAGAAGAAAAAGTTGTACTCTTGCTTCGTAGATTTCAAGGCTGCATTTAATAAGGTGAACAGGCAGGCCTTAATTTACAAGCTTTCCTGTATAGGTCTAACGCGAAAGTTTCTTTTAACTTATTCAAATTTTGTATCGTCAACTTATGCTAGGGTCTGGGATGGTAACGAATTTTCTGATAGGTTTGAGACTTCATCAGGTGTTCCCCAGGGTTGTATCCTAAGTCCATTGATCTTCGAGCTTTTTATTGACGAAATCTGCGACCTTCTTCCAGGCGGAGTATCTGTTGCAGATAAAATGGTTAAGGTCTTGTTGTATGCAGACGATTTAGTACTGCTTGCAGACAACCCATCAGCGCTCCAATTACAAATAAATAGATTTCAATCATTTTGTGAAACGTGGGACTCGTTATAAAAATAGAGTGGCGCGACAGCTCTTGAAGAGCCAAGGCCCAAGTGGCTTACTCTCATCAACAATTCTCTGAGTGCGTGTGAAGAATTGAGGGGACCTACAATATAACGCCGATTCCGAACGGCAAAGTTGAGAAGCACTTTTTCATGACAGATTGATACTCTTGGAAGATTTGTCAGGTCTTCGCAAGAGGCAGTACCCGTGAAAGACGAAATAAAAACTTGGCCTGAGTAGGACTCGAACCTGCTACGACGGAGTTGACAGAAAAGCTGTTGTGAGAACCCTGCTTGGCATGCTTGCAAAAGCGCGGCTAGGTGCGCCGGGTTGGGGTGGTTCTTGTCCTCACACAGCAAGTCGCATTAAGCAGAGGAAAAAAAACATGCCAAGACTTGGAGTCTGAGTTGATGACAGACAGACTAAGTGCTTCGCCCTGCTGAAGCTAAGCGAGTGATGGTGACAATTCACTCGGAGTGCCTGGTTTCCCTCCCAGTATCGCCTTTCAGCAACGCCTTGACAGCTCACGCACTCTTGGCTCTAAGGAGATGTCCCTGATCCGATTTTGACTTTTCATCACACTAAATCAAGATAAAATGGCAACTTCATCTTCCACACTTACACCCATTTATATACACTTCAAAAATTCATGTTAATTAATTATACACACTATTTATTCACAAAAATATAGAAGATGTAGTAGGTAATAAATGCATCATTAACTAATTTTAGAGCTTATCATAAATCAATAATCTTCTTTACGATTACTTATATGTGTAAGGTTCATTTGATTCGTTCTTTTTTTTTATAACCTGTATTTATATTCTTTTTTCAATTTAATTTAAGAGTTTTCTGTTCGTTTAATATTTATGTCTATATTTTGATATTTATGTGAAAAGAACAATTGAAATAGTTTGGACCGTTACGATCAAATGCAAAAAAAATACGTTTTGAGAGACTTACCGCTTATGTTGAGTTTGTGCACAAATCCAACGGGGCTCCACTTGCAAGGCTGAATATATCTTGGTGACGTACGAATATAATCACAGCCCAAACTTTTCCACCACACTTATTATTAATTAATATTTAAGCTCTTAATTCTTTCTTTCTTACAGCTATATTATTTCACTTTTAAATTTTACCTCTTGCACTATTTTTGATTGATTAATTTCTTCTTCTATCTCCTTTTTCTTCTCTTTTTTCTTTTTCTTTAACAATAATTTTTTTTTGCTCTGATTCTCTCCCTTTTTTTTGCGTTTGATTTCTTAATTTAATATTACTATACTATTTTTCTTTTAACATTCACTTTTTATACAAGATTTTCTTTTTTTCTTTCTTTTAGCTAGCCCCCCCAATACACTGGCACGTTTCGCGATGCCCCCAATTAATCCTTTTTTCCTTTTTTCCGTACGCACTTTTTTTTCTACTTTTCCGTGCGGCAGTAGCTCTACGAACCGATCCCGTAATCCAGCTAGAACAAACTGAGCTTGAAGTTGAGTTTTGTTCTTCTTGTTTCACGACTTATTCAGCACTGCTTGACTTGAAGCTGTAGGGATTGTGCCGCTATTCAGAGGCTTAATGTAGAGATCACTAATGTTTCCCACTGGGTTGATGACGACACCGTCGGATGAATTTATTTGCTCCCCTTCTGAGCTCTTAACTTCTTTCGACAAATTTCTCTTCGGTAAAAGGGTTCACCCTCGTGTACGTTTGTGAAACGCCAATAAGATGAATTTTTTTATAAAAAGGCGCCAGACTGGGGAGCCTAATAAATTTTCATTGATTAGGATTTAAGGAACTTGAGTTTTTTAGCCTGTAGATTTACCTGATAAATTTTCTATCTTTGCTGACTCGTATGCGTTCGGTTTCCCATATTAAACCTTTCGTTTTTCTTTTTATTTTTACTCTTCCTTTTTGTTTTTCTATCTTAGCTGGTGGACAAGTGGCTGATAGCGAGAAATTCTAAATAATTTATAGCGATTATCAAAAAAAAATACCTACTTTAAAGAAAGGAAACTTACACCAATTTTTAGACTTATTGCGCCAAAATAAAATTCCCTCTTTTGAAGACAGGTCTTGTGAGATGGGTGGTCCAAAAAGAAAAGACCGATTTCGAAGATTTGATGCTGAACTAAGCTCTCGCAAAGGCAACAAGTTGTCGCCCCTGCTTCCTGGTCGAAAATTAAATTGTACGAGATCACTCGAGAATTCCAAACAGAGTTTCGAATTCCACACGCATGACAGGGTGCCTCATAGATTTCGCGTGTTTATTATTTTCCTATTTTCTTCTGACTATATCTTTGCTGACAAATGTATTAAGCCGATTGCTAATGTATAGGTTAATGATATCAACTAAGCTGGTCACTGCGGTGTATACGTACTATTTTTTTTTCTGTTAATTTTATTTTTAGTTGATTCGTAACAAACCTTTTTCGTTTCGAGGACCTGCCGATGAATCAAAAAGGAAGACGAATCTATGTTTTTCTTTCATATTTCCCTCACTGTCTAATGTCCTTTGCGTGAAATCTTCCTATCAGCTTCCCTTTTAGATCTTCCAGGTCATATAAACAGTTTCCCACTTTTTTTTGCACTCTACACTTCAGAAACTTGGGCTTGAACTTCGCAGCTTCTTGCTTTGAAAAGGAACTCTGCCCAAAATTTCTACGAAAAACTTCCTGTCCCTCTGAAAAGTGTATAGTTTTCGCCCTCAGGTTGTAAGTCTTCTTGGTCTTATTATGAGATTTATCCAAGTTTTCTCGTACTCGCTCTCTTATAACACCCATCCTATCCCCTTTCAAGGTGGTCTTTGCGTTAGGATCACTCAAGGACCTTAACTGTCTTAAAATGGGATATTCGCAACCACTCAAAATCATATTTTGCCCAAATAGAGCATAGTAGGGTGAGCTTCCAATCGCTGAGTGATAATCACTACGCAGAGTTGCGGCTATGGACGAAACAAATTTGTCCCAGTCTTGATGTTTTTCTCCTACAAAAATCCTTATTTTAGATATTATTTCTCGATTGGCTCGTTCAGAGCAGTTTGCTTGTGGAGAATATAAACCCGTTCTTACATGCTTAATCTTATACTTTTCCAGGTGTTTCGAAAATTCTTGGGAGACAAATTGTTTCCCATTATCGCTATGGATGTATTCAGGCGTACCGAATACATGGTAAACATTCTCCTCAAGAAAATTGCAAATAGAACTAGAGTTTGCCTTACGTAAGGCTTTCAAAAATATGTACTTCGAGAAGTGATCGATTGCTATGAAAAGAGAGACATTACCAGCTTTTGTGCGAGGATACGGTCCGAGAAGGTCGATATATAGTCTTTGCATTGGTCTTTCTGTAATTACTTGCATGCCCATTTTTGGTCTAAGTATAGCATTCGCAGGTTTTACACTTTTGCAGACGTCGCAATTGTCAATGAATTTTTTTACCTGCTTGGTCATGTTTGGCCAAAAATATTTATGCCTTATACGAAATAAAGTTTTAACGAGGCCGCCGTGGGTACCGGGTGCCGCACAATGTTCATTGGCTATGACTTCGTTGGTTAGCTCTTCTGGCAACCATAAACGCCAAAGAGCTTTTTCCTCGTCTGTGGAACCTTTTCTAAAATCAACTCGCTTATATACATAATCATCGGAAACACAAGTATCTGGCAAGCTTTCTTGGTTATCCTCTACATACCTTATCAGCTGCTTATATTCGTTTGACTTAAAAAATGGTGATTTTAGATCGATTTCACATTGCCTTACGCTTGGTGTGACTTCACACATATCAAGACGAGATAAAGCGTCTGGTACGACATTTAAGGAACCTTTTCGGTGTTCCATCTCGAAATCAAATGATTGAAGTTTGATGCTCCACCTGGCCAAACGTCCACTCAACTCCTTTTGGGACAAGAGCCACTTTAGACTTGAGTGGTCAGTCACAATTTTAAAAGGCAACCCTTCAATATATGGCCTAAACTTATTAACACAGACAATAGCAGCTAAGCATTCCTGCTCTGAAACTGTATAGTTTCTCTGGGCCTTGTTCAACTTTTGGGAGACGTATGCGATTGGATGTTCTCGACCCTCCTTGTCGCATTGGTAAAGAACCCCACCCACACCTAAGTTTGAGGCATCACACTGCACTACAAACGGTTTCGTAAAGTCTGGCTCTGCCAGCACTGGAGTTGTGGTGAGAGCTTCCTTTAATTTTTCGAATGATTCTTCAGCTTGTTTGGTTAGTAAGAACTCTTTTCCTTTTCGTAAACAATCTGTAAGCGGAGCTGACAGAGAAGCAAAATTTGGAATGAACTGACGGTACCATCCCGTCATTCCAATAAAACGACGAATTTGGCGTGCAGTTTTAGGCAGTGGAAACTCGGTGATGGCTTGGAGCTTTTCCGGATCGGTTTTCAAACATCCTTGCCCTACAATATATCCCAGATATTGAATCTCCTTTTGACAGAACTTACTCTTTTCCATATTGATTGTAAGATTGGCATTAGAAAGACATTTGGCTAAGTCCAGCAAGATATCAATATGTTCCTCGAAAGTTTTTGTGCAAACCAACAAATCGTCCAAATAGACGAATACATTGTCCCGAAATCGAGTTGGTATGACTTTGTCTAAGAGACGCACTAGTCTTTGAGAGGCATCGCAGAGCCCGAATGGCATTACTGTAAACTCTAATAGTGGCATTCCGGGTACTGCAAATGCTGTCTTCTCTCTCGAACTCCTTTCTAAAGGGATTTGGTGAAAAGCTTGCTGAAGATCAATTTTGCTAATATAGTGTGTATTCTTTACTCTACTTAACAATCCCCCAATGTGCTGAAGAGGGTATGCGTCCTTTTTAGTCACATGGTTTAACTTTCTAAAATCGATACATAACCTTATCTTTCCATCTGGTTTTCGAACTATCACTATAGGCGAACTCCATGGACTCTGGCTTTCGACTACTATTCCCAGATTTCGCAGTCTCTCAATTTCCCCGTATACTTCAGCTTCGCGTGGTGGTGATAACGGGTAATATTTCGACTTGATTGGAACAGCATCCCCAGTGTCTATGAAATGTTCTTCCAAATGAGTTCTCCCTAGCCCTGATTTTGCAAATGATGGAAAGGCTTCAATCGCTTTCAAGAGTTTGACTGACTGTTCCTCTGTTAGTTCGATATCATTGGTATCCCTTTTCATTTCATTAATTGTAGGAACTCCTGGGATTTTAATTAGAGGAACAATATTAAACTCCTTCCAGAAATTAATTCCTAAATACGCTTGCTGTTGCAACGTCGGCACGATGTAAAAATCAATAAGTTTCACCAAACGGTTAAAATGAACTGGCACTCTACAGAAACCATGAATTTTCTGCTGGGTCCCATCTGCTGTGCTAATAGTGGACTCGAAAGGTTTGCTAGAAATAGAATTTCTCTTGAGAAAATCTAAACTGTCCTTCCCTAACACACTAACAGAAGCTCCAGAATCCAAGAGTGCATAAATTGTTTCACTACCAATCTTAATGTTTAAAAAGGGTCTTCCATCATCTGCATCACTTATAATAGCCGATTCCAAGGTCTTTCTGCGCAACTTCCGGTTCTTGTATCGTTCTCTACATTTTATTATTTTTTTAGGAAGAGTTGGTTTAGTACAATTTCCAAAAATTCTATTTCTTGTATTACGGTATCTCACTATTCTTTGGTGGAGAGAAAGTCTTGAAAAATGATTGGGACTGTTTTCTATTTTGGAATCTTTATATCCTAACTCCTGCCACTTAGTATTTATCCCAACTGTGTGACTTTTGCTTATGGTATCCTTAGATTGCCTGTGGCTCTCTAAGGAAGGTTTCATTATATTTATTGGCTCGGGGATAGAGTCGTTGAACGAGAGTCCCCGGCTAGCATCTCGCTCACTTTCTTGTTTAACGAATGTTTCGGGCAGTTTGGTGTCGCAACATTTTTCTCACCACATCGAAAGCAAAACAAATTCCGTTTATCCGACGGACAGTCGTAAAAGGAGTGACCTATCTGGTCACAATTCCAACACTTGAAATTTGTCGTATCTAGTGGCTGTCGAGTCTGCCCAAATCTATTCGAAAAGGCTGCAACCTCTGTCTCCCCTAGCATGTCGGGGATTTCTCCCAAAACGGTTGCTTCGACTTCATTCACTCTTCTAAAGTGACTCGGGTATCTTTGGGCTGCTTGATGTGCGAGAAACTTTTCCGCTTGTCTTGCAACATCACGTAATTGCTCCAAATTCTGGACTTGATAGGGAAACAAAAGTGAACCTAGACTTTCCTTGGAGTTCTTTTTGATAAGATCTATCATCTTGAAATCGCTAAGGGGTTCTTTCATCCTACCATTCAATCTTACAAGATCTGAGTAAAAGTCATCGAACATTTCCTTGGGATTCTGTCTACGAGAAAGCATTCTAAGAAGTTGGTCGTGATCATTCTCAACTTTGCTAAATTCTCTAATTATAGCGTTTTTTAGATTTTCGTAAGTAGCCGTGGGGTTTTTCTTTAAATACCCCCAAAAAAAAGCTTCAGCCTTGCCTTCCAAAAGGACATGAAAATAAGACATGAGGTGACCCCAACTACAACGCGAGCGTTCTTTAAGTGTTTCGACCTTAAACAAGAAATCCTGAATATTAGTGGTACCATCATAAGAAATTTTCCATTTCTCAATTTTGCATGCTGAATCTGGTGTACAAGCGTTGGATGTTGAAGGATTATTACTAGATGGAGGTATAACTCTATTCTGAGTTGAAAAAGACGCGTTCAAAAACTGTTCAAAAGCGCTTGATGGGCGTACCTGACTTTCCCTTGATTCTGATTGACCTGCCTGCAGATTATTTATATCAGAACAAAAACATAAAATGTAAAAAAAAGAGCCAAGTTCTCTTATGTGCGAACAGCACTGTGTAAAAAGTTAGCCACCAAAAGTAATGAGATCTAAAAGAACGCCAAGTTCTTACATGTAAAAGTGTTATATTGAATATTTTAAATCATAGAAGATAATACAACAATATTAAAAGAAAATAGAAAATAGTTGGGATGAAAATTTACAAGTTCACTGTTCAAGTTTTAAAATGTTATTAATCACGCTTCAAAAGAAAACTTGCCAAGTGCACTTGTAAATTTTCATCCCAACTATTTTCTGTTTTCTTTTAATATTGTTGTATTATCTTCTATGATTTAAAATATTCAATATAACACTTTTACATGTAAGAACTTGGCGTTCTTTTAGATCTCATTACTTTTGGTGGCTAACTTTTTACACAGTGCTGTTCGCACATAAGAGAACTTGGCTCTTTTTTTACATTTTATGTTTTTGTTCTGATCTCACATCTTTTTGCAAAGTTTTTTTTTTTCTTTATGAAAGCATGAACTTCGAAATAACTTAATAAGCTAGCAATTTGCAAACTAACAGTGAAATTTCTCTGCCAATTTATAAATAAATAATAGGTAGGTTAGGTTAGAGTGGCTGTGTAGATGTCACATTTAGATATCAAGTGTCCATTGTGAAACCACTAAGGAAAGTTACTCATGGAGTTTTATGAAGTTAAACAAACCAGAATTCTATATTTTAACCTATGACCATTTAAAGAAAGTGGGTGGCAGTCACGCCCCTGTAATAAAACTATAATTTTGTACATATACCTATTTTCTCTTTTACTCAACCCAAACCCTATCAGAATTTCGAATTTAAACGTTTTCGAGCATTTTAACAAAGTGGGCGGATACCGCGCCCCTAAATGAAAATAGATTTTTTTTCTCATTTTTTTCATGTTATTGAACTAAAACCTTACAAGAATTCTAAATTTCCACATCCTACTACCGTTTTAAGATAGTGGGCGGAAACCACGCCCATAAATGAAACTAAAATATTTTACTTACATTTTTCTTATATTCAACCAAAACCCTATCAGACTTCCGAATTTCAAGATCCTACGACCAGTTTTAGAAAGTGGGCGGATACCACGCCCCCTGAATGAGAAAATTGAAATTTTCGATTTTTTCCTTTGTATACAGCTGAAAACCTACCATTGTACCAAATTTCAAGATTCTGCTATTGTTAGAAGTGCTTCATAATTTTGATGATCAGTCAGTCAGTGAGTCAGTCAGTCAGTCAATTACGGTTTTTGAAATTTTTACTGGCCAATATCTCAGGAAGTAGTGGTTCTACAAAATTATTTTTTTTACAGGGCCTTTGTGCCCATGAAGTTAATACGAAATTCAAATTTAAAGCTTCTAACTCCATGGGCTCACAAGTTATGGAGGGTTAAAAATGTGTTTGAGTTCGATCCTGTAAAAAGGGAGTAGTGCTAGAACTTGGCTGGGCACTACCGTGCCCTTTGATAATCTAAACGCTCTGCTAAGGAGACTTTAATCTCTTTCATCTCCTTTATAAACTCCTTTTGATTCGCTTCTAATACTATTTTGAAAGCATTAGTAAGTGCTTCAATTCCTACAGTGCTTGCTTGCACAACCGGTCTGGCATCACCCCCAGCTTGAGCTGGTGCTCCAGATGGCCTTTCATCCGCGTTTGCCTCCTCCTGATTCATATTTCCAGACTGATTATTGTCGTTATTTTGTGAGGATGCGTCTGCTATGTTCTGAGATCCTTGCGGATTATTACCCTGTTCACCGTTCAAATTACTGCCTTCGACGGGTGGTGGTGTTCTAGTTACTAAAGGTCTTGAACCTGAAGGTCCCGGATTTCTATCGTGATTTTGAAAATTATTCGAGTTCCTATTGCTAACTGAGGATATCTCACGACCTCTTGAATTGTTAAGCCTTCCTCTATATCTCGTATTGTGTGTATATGTTTTACTCATTTCTTAAATTTATTATTATTTTTTTTTTTTTTTAGTTATGCTTGTTATTTTTGTTCTTATGAACTTGTGGCAGGTTTTTGTTTCTTCTTTGTTTCTTTTAGGTAAGTTTTCTTTCATAAATTCTTATGGGGTAAGTGTGGTCAATAATTGTATGCCTTAGATGTTGATTGCTCTTCGAAAGCGAAGATTAAATTAAATTTTGTTGATTTAATGTGGATTGATCGGATGGATAGTGCTTGTGCACAACTATAAAGCTTAAATGTGCAGGGGAAGTTGTTGGAGCAGCAACATGGACCGGTGTATCCAACCAGTCAATGGATCATACTCCACATCTTGATTAATAATTAAACTTTACACGCAATGACTTTCCTTTCGGAAAAGGTCAGACTATGCAAAAAGAAAACTGTAGATCAATTCCTCTATGTCTATGTTGGTCGCACGCGGTCAAGAATTACCCTGAAATCCGGGACTATACCAATCTAAACATAAATTATTTGAACTACAATTAGGCTTTCTAAAAGAAAGCTCCTAGGTTGGGCGCCATTTCTCTGCTACGACGGAGTTGACAGAAAAGCTGTTGTGAGAACCCTGCTTGGCATGCTTGCAAAAGCGCGGCTAGGTGCGCCGGGTTGGGGTGGTTCTTGTCCTCACACAGCAAGTCGCATTAAGCAGAGGAAAAAAAAACATGCCAAGACTTGGAGTCTGAGTTGATGACAGACAGACTAAGTGCTTCGCCCTGCTGAAGCTAAGCGAGTGATGGTGACAATTCACTCGGAGTGCCTGGTTTCCCTCCCAGTATCGCCTTTCAGCAACGCCTTGACAGCTCACACACTCTTGGCTCTAAGGAGATGTCCCTGATCCGATTTTGACTTTTCATCACACTAAATCAAGATAAAATGGCAACTTCATCTTCCACACTTACACCCATTTATATACACTTCAAAAATTCATGTTAATTAATTATACACACTATTTATTCACAAAAATATAGAAGATGTAGTAGGTAATAAATGCATCATTAACTAATTTTAGAGCTTATCATAAATCAATAATCTTCTTTACGATTACTTATATGTGTAAGGTTCATTTGATTCGTTCTTTTTTTTATAACCTGTATTTATATTCTTTTTTCAATTTAATTTAAGAGTTTTCTGTTCGTTTAATATTTATGTCTATATTTTGATATTTATGTGAAAAGAACAATTGAAATAGTTTGGACCGTTACGATCAAATGCAAAAAAATACGTTTTGAGAGACTTACCGCTTATGTTGAGTTTGTGCACAAATCCAACGGGGCTCCACTTGCAAGGCTGAATATATCTTGGTGACGTACGAATATAATCACAGCCCAAACTTTTCCACCACACTTATTATTAATTAATATTTAAGCTCTTAATTCTTTCTTTCTTACAGCTATATTATTTCACTTTTAAATTTTACCTCTTGCACTATTTTTGATTGATTAATTTCTTCTTCTATCTCCTTTTTCTTCTCTTTTTTCTTTTTCTTTAACAATAATTTTTTTTTGCTCTGATTCTCTCCCTTTTTTTTGCGTTTGATTTCTTAATTTAATATTACTATACTATTTTTCTTTTAACATTCACTTTTTATACAAGATTTTCTTTTTTTCTTTCTTTTAGCTAGCCCCCCCAATACACTGGCACGTTTCGCGATGCCCCCAATTAATCCTTTTTTCCTTTTTTCCGTACGCACTTTTTTTTCTACTTTTCCGTGCGGCAGTAGCTCTACGAACCGATCCCGTAATCCAGCTAGAACAAACTGAGCTTGAAGTTGAGTTTTGTTCTTCTTGTTTCACGACTTATTCAGCACTGCTTGACTTGAAGCTGTAGGGATTGTGCCGCTATTCAGAGGCTTAATGTAGAGATCACTAATGTTTCCCACTGGGTTGATGACGACACCGTCGGATGAATTTATTTGCTCCCCTTCTGAGCTCTTAACTTCTTTCGACAAATTTCTCTTCGGTAAAAGGGTTCACCCTCGTGTACGTTTGTGAAACGCCAATAAGATGAATTTTTTTATAAAAAGGCGCCAGACTGGGGAGCCTAATAAATTTTCATTGATTAGGATTTAAGGAACTTGAGTTTTTTAGCCTGTAGATTTACCTGATAAATTTTCTATCTTTGCTGACTCGTATGCGTTCGGTTTCCCATATTAAACCTTTCGTTTTTCTTTTTATTTTTACTCTTCCTTTTTGTTTTTCTATCTTAGCTGGTGGACAAGTGGCTGATAGCGAGAAATTCTAAATAATTTATAGCGATTATCAAAAAAAAATACCTACTTTAAAGAAAGGAAACTTACACCAATTTTTAGACTTATTGCGCCAAAATAAAATTCCCTCTTTTGAAGACAGGTCTTGTGAGATGGGTGGTCCAAAAAGAAAAGACCGATTTCGAAGATTTGATGCTGAACTAAGCTCTCGCAAAGGCAACAAGTTGTCGCCCCTGCTTCCTGGTCGAAAATTAAATTGTACGAGATCACTCGAGAATTCCAAACAGAGTTTCGAATTCCACACGCATGACAGGGTGCCTCATAGATTTCGCGTGTTTATTATTTTCCTATTTTCTTCTGACTATATCTTTGCTGACAAATGTATTAAGCCGATTGCTAATGTATAGGTTAATGAAATCAACTAAGCTGGTCACTGCGGTGTATACGTACTATTTTTTTTTCTGTTAATTTTATTTTTAGTTGATTCGTAACAAACCAACTACGTTCTGCTTAGCAGCCGACGCTATAACCAACTAAGCTACGGGCTACGGGGAAACATCCAAAAAACCAAAGTCCTTATTTTTGAAGCAAGACGAGGAAGAAGACTTCCTCAAGAAAATGGGGTTCTAAATAACTCTCGAATCGAAGTCGTTCAAGAGTTTAAATATTTAGGAGTTCTGTTGACACATAATCTCAACTTTGTTAAACATTCTGTAAATAAAAGCAACGAAGCAAAATTAGCTCTGAATATGATGTGGCCAAAGTTCTTTTCCAATCGAAATATTGACCTAGCGTCTAAGTACAGACTTTTTAACGCTACAGTAAATGCTTGTATGTCGTATGGAGTTCAAGATTTTGGGTATATTTGTCTGGAGGCATACGAAAGCTTGCATAGACATTTTTTTAAGCACCTATTCCGTTTGCCTAATTCAACACCAAACTTTCATAGAGTCGGGTATAACACACCTTTATATACGCGCAATCTGAAGGCCAATGCGGATTTCATTATTAGGGTAATGAAAAGAAGCGATAGGTGTCTTACCAAAATTATAATGAAAAACCTCCTTCAAACGAATGCTTCTCCATTTAAAGAGTGGAAACAACTCGCACAAAGTCAAGGTTACGCTTTCTCTTTGTCAGAGTCAAATGTTCAGGAAAAGAACCATCAATTTACAGATTTGAATGGAGCAGCAAGGTGGTTAACGTTCTATTAATATTGCCAACATGGGCTTAACTATCGAAACAGTTTCGAATAAAATAAATTTAGAACTCTGTGGGATGTTGCAGTTTGAATCAATTTAATTATTTGTGTTTCAAATCATCATAGAATTGTTACGATTTAGGGGAGTCATTGAAGCGAAAAATACGGCCTGACCTCCGAAAATTGCGGTGTGTGAATATTGCGAATTTTCAATTGCCAATAACTTGAAAAGTATTGGATTTTTTGGAAAACTTTATAAAAGATTTTTTGCTTAAAATTAGGCCTTCTATCGATATCCGGGGTTATTTTGAAAAACAAAAAATTCACCCCCAAAGTGGTGGCGGAGTTCAAATCATTTTCACTTTTGTAGTTAAGGGTAAGACGAGCCTAATTCCAAAATTTCATGCAAATCGGTTCACAGCAAAAAAATTCGGACCTAAAATGCTTCAATGACTCCCCTAATTGTAAAAAATTAAAAAAATGTTTAGTGTTTCAAAGCACGTTTTGAAAATTGGTATTTACTTCTTGTCTTTTGAGTAAGCCTAGTACGCAGATCGAGCTTAATTTTAGCTGCCATACAAAATTCTCTCCAAAATTTAGCGGAGCTAAAATTAAGCTGAGCTTTTTAGCGAAGAGGTACGCAGCTCCAGCTAAAAATATTTTTTTTTCGTAACTCTACATAATCATTTTTCAAAATTTAGCTAGTGAAATTAATGTCCGGCACATTATTCTCGAGCTAAATTTTGACATTTGCTTCATTTGCTCTTTGACTAGCAAGATTATTCGCTATTTTTTTAGAAAATATAATAAAAGTTGAAGGAGAAAAAGTGCCTGAAGCACAAAAAAAATGAGCGAAAAAAAATTATGATTGTCCGTGGATGAGAAAAAAATGTTGGCCGTCCTGTTGAAACAGCAGCCGGTGCCTGAAAGAGAAGTCGCACAGCAATCTCGATTGCAAAGCGACATGGAAATCCCTTAAGGATAGCCATCGCTACCACAATGCTCCTCGAAAAAAAAATGTCAAAATTTAGCCAGGAATTTAGCTGATGTTTGGAGAGAAATGCGTGAGCTAAAATTTAGCGCGATCTGCGTACTAGGCTTAAACTTAAAATTGTAATAAACCTTATAACCGCCAAACTTATAACTTTTTGTGTTTCAAATCACGTCAGTAAAATTGTTAATTTCGAATTTTGCGTTTCAAATCACTATTTTTTTCACTTTTATATATAGATTTATGATATTAATGATAACTTATTATTTTACATTTTAATCAGGCAGACGGCAGGATTGCCATGTCTTAATTCAGAAAAAAAATGTTCATACTTGTTGATAAAATAGGTAAAGAATTTATCATTTATCAAACATAAAAAATGAAAGAGTTAGAAAATGCCTTAGACAGGATAATTTTGGATATAATCGACTTAGCAGAAGTAATGCTACAAAGCGATAGAATAAAACAGCTCATACAATGGAAATATATTTACCTATCGCTGAACTGCTGAATTCTGTATCCCTGATATTAAGCGGGAAAACAAGCCATTTAGAAATAACAGACGTCCCGATTGGCATGTCTTCAATAGGGAAATTATTTAGAACATAGGTCAGCTTAGTACTGATACAAATCTTAACACAGATAGTTTAGATGAATTAACTGTGGAATTCACTGGAATTCTACGGAATGCCTTTGACAAAACCTGTCCACTCATTACAGCGGCGAAGAAAAACAATAAACCGCCCTGGTGGACTGCTGAGCTCAGCAAGATTAGAAAAGAAACAAGGAAACTTTTCACTAAGGCTAAGCGCACCAGAGTAGAAAGCGACTGGGAATGTTACAAAACCAGTCAAAGAAAATTAAAAACTGAAACTCAAAGGGCAAAACGAAGCTCATGGAGAAACTTCTGTAGTAGCATTGAATGTACAAACCATTCGGCAAGACTAAGGAAAATCCTCTCCAAAGTAAATACACCCATCCATAGGTTCCTTAAAAGGACCTGATAATCAATGGACAGAATCCTGTCGAGAAAGTCTAAAACTCCTGGTTCAAACACACTTCCCAGGATATAACGCAGACTTAGATAACAAGTCAATAAACACCATATACTCGGTACTTAAAATCCCTAGGGACAGAAGAAAAGTTAATCTGGGTTATTAACTCTTTTTGTCCTTATAAATCTCCAGGCCTAGACGGCATCTTCCCCTTGATGCTGCAAAAAAGTAGTGATATCATTATTCCACATCTGGTTTTGGTTTCGGATAAGTTTTTGACATGTTGGGTTATGTTCGTAGATTTGGTCAGTCGTCGTTCAATTAACAAATAAATAAAATAATAACAAATGTTCAGACAAATGTCAAACAGAGAAGTGTGTTTGAAAGTGTGTGTGCTTGTTCCCATGTGTGAATTTTGATTAAAATCGAGATTCAGATTTTTGAATCCCGAATCCATTTTTTTGAATCTCAAGTCTCAAATAGATCATGAAATCTGTGATTTTTCTACTTTTTCCTCACTTCACCACCTCTTTTAGCTGTCAGATTCATAAATTTGACTCGACTCTAAAGATATGACTACAACGAGCACTTTTTGCAAAAAGTCAAAAAGTGAAAATTTTTAAACTCATTTTGTGACAGTTGATGCAATTTTTGTCGTTTTTTTCGAATTCAAATGGCAAATTTGAATTTTACTTTTGTAAATATCCCAATGTAATACTGTAATGTGTATAGGTACACTTTATTTATCTATCGCTCTGTATCTCTTTTTATATTTAATGTACATACTACTCTTACTCTCTTTACTTACTCTTTATCTCTATTACTCTAATATCGTTTAATAGTGAAATAAGTATGTAGCAATAAGTTTAATTGTAGTAGTAAACACTTGTGTAGGACAGTTAAAATGAGGGGCAACACATAGTGATTAAGAGAAAACTTTTGTTTAGCATTCAGATTCAGCTCTTACAAAAATCCCAATATTTTTAGCATAGTGGTTAAGGGGAAAACTTCTCGAACATTCAAGCTTCTCCAAGAACCAATATAGTAGTTTCTAGAACCAAGTATTTGTGTTATATAAATAGCCCGTTTGGCGGCGAAGCAATTAATTGATTGTGAACTGCGATAAAGTAAAGATACTGGGCCTTACTAATAATCAAATTTAGTGTTGAGGTTAAAAGAAAATCTCCAGACTTTAGAAAATTCACATACCAATAACGAATTTAATCTCCAGTTTAGTCGTTAGCAAAACGTCAAAATTTAATACACGGAAATCCATGTTTAAAGTCTAGCATTAAAAAAATTGTTGCCTAAGTGCTGTTTTATGGTACGTAAATTTGTATTAAATACTTAAATCTAATCTCAAATTATCTGGTCGATTTACATTGGTAAAGGTATATTTGAGGCTGTGAGTGCAAAAGTGGTGTATCCCACTTTTTGTAATTGGGTTTGAATCGACTAAAACAAGCACATAAGCTTTGAAAATAGTAAAGTTATATTTTTTTTTGCAAAAATTAGATATTCAAGAATATAAAACTATGTTTAAAATAATGTATTTCCCTAAGACAAAAATATGAGAGACAAAATAAGCCAATTTTTCAAAATAAGGTTATGCCACTTTCAGATTTTTGTTCTAAAACCTAGTACGCAGATCACGCTAAATTATAGCTTTCATACAAAATTATCTCAAAAATGTAGGTCAAGAATTTTGTATGGGAGCTAAAATTTAGCACGATCTGCGTTCTAGGCTTAAAGTAAAAATGAAGTACTTAATTTAGAAGTACTTTTTTTATTAGGGGTATTCACGATTCGATGCAATTAATCTAGTATCATTGCAAACGTGTAACGTTGAAACATTTTCTTCCAAACTGACAACGACACTAGACAAATTTTATACTCCATCTTGCGAATCGAAAAGAAGCTCTCGGGACAGTCAAAAGGAGAAGTTACCCATGTTGTATACTCTTTTTTTCATTCCTACTGAAACTGAACAAAAAGCATCATTTGACTTAATTGTATTCGCTTATTTTCGTATTTGGGGCTTTACACTGCAGTATGTAATTTATATATTTCAAATGATCGAACATGATACTAAAAAAGGGCTATGGAGAGATTATTGAATGTTTGCTTAAATATTTAGTGCGTTATAATATTACGTTCGTTGATTTTACTTTAAATACGTGGTTAATTTGTTGATTCCGTTTTATATATTTAAGAAATATATTTCCTTGTGAAAAAGATGGTGTTATAAATTAAAATTCAATTTAAAAGTCACTCCGACACTTCAAATCAACTGTCGTACTAGAATATAATATAAGTACTAAAATACTTGATGTTAAAAAGAACACGGCAATACTTAACTTTGACAGTTTCTACTTTTTTTGTTTTGTATTTTATGCGTGTAGTTCTGAAATTTTATATATGTTTACTATGAATAAACAAATAAAAAGAAAACGAGCCAGCAACTGGACACGTGAAATGAAGGAGCTCTTAGTTTCATGTGTAAGACCCCTCGGTCACATAATCGATAGCAAGCTTAACAGCCTGCCTATGATTAAGGAAAAAAGTGAGGCTTGGGACAAAATTAAACAAACCTCCCAGGCAAATGGGCATCAGTATTCAATCAAACAATTGAGGGATCAATGGAACCGACAAAAACAATTATCGCGGAATAAAATATCATTATTCAAAAGGGCGCAAAGGCTTTTGCTTATGCATGATAACAAAAAATCGATCTTTGACAGTTCTGACAGTTCAAGCAATTTTTGTTCTTATTTGTAGTAGATTTTGTAATAGATTCAAGGAAAATCTTGAGACTAGTTAGTGAGAGGGTTAAATTGTTTATTGGTAGCATTTTATTAAAACTCAGCACTTTGTTTTAACCTTCCAGTTAACTAATAGTCGACATTAGCGTTTGATTATTAGTAAGGCCGTGTGTTTGCAAAGTTATAATTGAAAGTGTTGAATAAATAAGTTTGTGAGTGATTTGAATAAAGTGAATTTGTGTTTTATTTAAAAAGTGAATAAGTTTTAATTGTCGGACCAAGCCGAATATTACAATACCTTATAAATCTCGCAAATAGAAAACGACATCATAGATGAAAAATATTAAACACCATAGAGCAACTATGTGTGACTCGTTACTTGATTTGTGCGTTCCAATTTTAATTCAAAACAAACTTTAATAAAAGAACGCCCTTAAAATGCGTTGCACCCTGCGAACAAAGCCTTCGATACTCTTTGAGTTATCCGATTATACGAGCTACCAACCTAAGAAATTCAATTTTTCTCCGATCGAGTATCGATACTCGAAAAAGTTTCAATTTTTTATCCGCAGCCAGATTTAAGTTTGAGTTTAATCCGCAGCTGCGTGTTGTATTTATAATATATGGAAGCTCCCACTGTAGATAGGGATAGCTGTGCCAAAAAAAAAAACAAGCCTATTAATTTAATGCATATCCGCAGCTACCTAAAGCCGGAGGCTATATCACCATTTCAGCACGCCTATACAAAAGGCAGAAGTGTAGTCCCATAAGGGTGAGACACAGGCACGTAGCCAGAGGGGGGAGCTAGAGGGGCTCAAGGAATTATTAGAATTCTGGCTGATGAAACAATGGATGTTTCTGGCACTGAGCAACTTTCAATATGTGTCCAATATGTTGACTGCTGTACAGAGCCCACGAAAAATATGCTTCGGGAAGATTTTGTAGGTTTATTCCTGTTGATGACCAAACTTCTGAAAACCTGACTAAAACCATATTGCAGCGATGTGAGGAACTACACCTAGATATGAACAAGTGTGTTGGCCAAAGTTATGACGGAGCGGCAAATATGTCAGGCCACTTAAGTGGAGTACAGAGTAGGATAAGGCAACAGTATCCAAATGCCAGATATGTTCACTGTGCAAGTCATCGCTTGAACCTGGCTCTGTCTAATGCCATGTCAACACCCTCGATTCGCAATTGTCTTGGTGTAGTAAGCGAAATAGCTAATTTCTTCCGAAACCATTCAAATGCAAATAAGACTTTCCAAATCGTCATCCAAAAATACGCACCAAAAAGCAGAAAAAAACGACTTTTGAGCTTTTGTGAAACAAGGTTTATTGAAAGGCATGACAGCATTCTTTCATTTGTAGAGCTCTCAAATGTATTGCTATTAGTCTTGAAGAAATATCCACCAAGACGTGGGCAATGTCTTCAAAAGCATCAACTCTGTTAGCAGCAATTCAAAGAAGTGGTTTTCTGGTAAGCCTCATGGTATGCGAAAAACTTTTTAGTTTAACGCTACCCTTATCAATTTTCCTTCAAAATGAATCTTTAAATTTCGTGTCTGCAATAAATCACACGAAACAAGTCTTAAGTTCTCTTAAGAACATAAGAGAAACTGCCAGAGACTTTTTCAGAGACGCTTTTCAATCCGCATCACAACTTGCCAGGGATTTATTTGGAGTCAATATAACAATTCCAAGGCTTTCTTTGAAACAAACAACGCGCTCTAATCCAGAAACATCATGTCCAGAAGACTATTTTAGAGGTTCTATACTTATTCCCTGTCTAGATTCTCTTATACAAAATCTTACTGACAGATTTATGGTCAACAAGGACGTTTTACTATCGTTTCAAGCTCTGCTTCCAGGTTTTGCTGCCGCCAATCGAGTAAATGAAATGGAAAATCTAACACTCACTTCGATAACGCAATATCCTTGTCAGCTGTTAAAGCGAAAAAATTTCATCGATGGATCCCTCTTCCGATGTTCTGAAACTGCTAGATATATGTGACAAGACCTACTTCAGGAGCATAAGCTACTTGCTTACAATTTTGGCCACACTACCAGTTACAACAGCTAGCGTTGAAAGAACCTTTTCAACGATGAAAAGGATCAAAACAGTATCCCGAAGCGTTATGGGCCATCCAAGACTAAGCGCACTTGCAATGCTGTCTGTTCACTCAGGTATTGATGTGAATCCAGATGAAGTGATCGACATTATGTCTAAAAAAAAGACAAGGCGTTTATTGCTGTAAAAATCCAAACTATTTATTTAATTAACCCTGCGGCCACACGAGCAAGTTCTGGCTTGCCAGTAGCCTACATATATTATTTGTCAAATCTCTTTCGGTGTACTTGGTGTGACGTAGGTGGCAAAAAACTTGCTAGTCAACTTGCCAGCAAGTTCACATATTTTTTTTCCATTTCAACAATTTTTTACAAGCTTACCTGCTTTTAACATCCAATGTTGAATTTCCAAGATGTCGCCAGCAAAAATAGAAATAAAAATCCTCGTTTCAACTAATTTTCTAATTTAATTTTGTTCATTTTGATATGTTTGGCAAAACCTATCAAATTACTTGCCGATTTACTTGCTCGTTTTACTGGCTGGAAAATTTGCTAGCCAGTACTAAAGCAAGTACTAAACGTTTGAATGTGTGAGTAAAATATTTGATTGTATGCCAACTTGCTAGCCAGATCTTGCTCGTGTGGCCGCCGGGTAAATAAAAAAAAATCAAACAAAAATAAAACATTTACATTATGTAGTTTTTTTTTAAATTTTTGTATAAAGAATTACTTCTTCGAAATTGAACAAGCCCCCCCCCCCCGAACCGAAATCCTGGCTACGGTCCTGGTGAGACATCAGACATCTGTATAAATTTATTATCTGTGAAGAAAGTATGTGTTCGACGCAAACAGTGCTTCTATGTTCTGACGTATGGGTGCCAAATCTGGCAAACTGAAAAATATACAGAACATGGCCAAGACCAATGGAAAGAGTTATTATCTTGAACTTTCTTATGGTTCAACGAACAAATCACAATAGTTTGACAGCTTGAAGTTACTTCAAAAAGTAGAGGAACGGACCTAGTCTGTAGCATGAAATGAAATGTTCAGAAATGATGACCTGTGAATGATGTAAAAAAATGATAATAGGCGTTTTTCTTTTTTAGCTCCGAGCAGGGTACGGAGCTGTCAAAAAAAAACCCGTATTTCTTTTTTAGCTCAGACATATCGGAGCGCTCAACTTTTGTTTATTTTTTAGATCAGACCATGGTCAGAGCGCGATCTACGAGCTCGGTTAAAATTGATGGAGTAGATGGAGTAAAAAGTTGAGCGCGGCCAACTTCATGTATTTTGTTCATTTATCATGACTGAGATGATGCGAAAAAAAAATTAAAACGGTAGAAATGGCGGGCGGAGTAAGTTGTTCTCCGAATGAAGGAAAATATTTTTTTTTCTATTTTTTTTGTATGTGTGACAGTTCCGTGCTCAGGTTTGTTTCTTTATTAACTCGGAAAGGTCTGAGCTTACTCTGCTCAGACCGAGCTCGATGAGCTCAGGCTCTACTCCGTACCCTGCTCAGAGCTAAAAAAGAAAAAGGCCTAATGTGTACCCCATTGTATTTCTATTAGCTAGTACCCGCGAGATGAGAATCGATTGTAGTGCCATCTTGAGATCTGGCGCAAGAGCTATTTTTTTACATAGTTTAGTTTTGGGAAAAAAATAGCTTTTGCGCCAGATCTCAAGATGGCACCACAATCGATTCTCATCTCGCGGGTACTAGCTAGATAGAAATACAATGGTGTACCCTACCCTACTTAAACATTTTTTTGAAGAATGAAATATAATCCTCGGAACCAAAATTATAAATTATTATTACTAGTGCTTTGGTCTTTTTGTTAACTTTTCTGTCTGTTTTAAGGGAAATTTGTCAAAAAAATGGTTCAAAACCAAAGGATTTCAAAATAAATTTTTTAACAATTATTTAATTTATTAAGAACAAGTATTATTTAACGATTTGAAGCCAATTTTAAAACATACCTGTCTCCTAATATCTCCATCGCCTTGTATATGGTCCAGCGATATGTTGACAAGTCATTTGCTCTTTTTTTTAAACCATTATAACTCTTATTGAAGTCAAAAGACTGCATTAACTCTGTCGTCTCCAGATCATTATTTTCAAGTGAGGAACTTCGCCTATGAATTGTCTGCGGTTTGAGGTAATCCTTATGGAGCTGCGTAGCATTTGTGGGTAAAAAATATTCAGCTTTGAGAACATAACCGGAAGTTATTGATTCAAAGTGCAAATCTTCAACAGGAATTCCTATTCCACAAATAAACTGCAACCATTCACAACAAAACAAAAAAAAAAAAAATTTAATGAACCACTTTTTAGATACAATTTAAAATTCTTGAATACCAAATAGGTACCTGAAGCCTAGTTGGTGTAGTCGGTGGGAATATCAAGGTTCTCCCCTTTCCTAAGTTAATTGAAGCTTTAACCAGCTGAACAGACGTTATGCAAATGATGACGCAAATGATTTTAAAGAAAAATATCAAATCTAATAAGATACACTTTTCTTTGAGTGGTCTTAACATTTTGAGTACCAACGCAATGGAAGTTCGAACTTTACTATGGATCTTCAGCTTGGTACGTGTTAACGAGCCAAGAGTTTAATGTACATATGTTCATTGGGCTGTCCATGATGTGTACTTAAGAAATTATCACCCTTAAAAGTAAACCTTACCAGCATTAATAATAATTCCAATAAACAAGTAAGTAGGTCTTGGTTTTTTTGATGTGCAGAACTTACAGTTCATTTTGTAAGAGTATTCCCTTCTGTTTGATCATCATGTGTTCTTTAAACTACGTGACTAGCAAACTCTTAAAATCGATGTTAACAGTTTTACTTTATTTAAAATTAAACAAGTGCGATGCATTCGTTTATACTGGACATTCATCATACGGGGTAAGTAAAGGGTCCGCCAAATAACTTTTTTTTTTTTTTGAAAATGCTATAAAAAAATACTACTGAATATTTTCTCAAATTTCTTTTTTTAATTGAAAGTACAATCCTTTCGGTTAATAATGGAAAATAATTTCATTCAAATGGCTGCCTCGGCTGGCCATGCATTAGCCTACACGATCGGTCCAATTTTTAAGCACATTATCGATTGTGTGCAGCTGTATTTCACCAATGGCTTCACGAATATTGTCCTTTAAAGCGTCAATTGTCTCTGGCTTGTCGGCGTAACACTTATCTTTTACGGCACCCCACAAATAATAGTCCAACGGTGTCAAATCGCAGCTCCGAGGTGGCCAAAGGACATCAGCTCTGCGACTGATAATGCGATCTTCAAAAACAGGGTGCAAAGCATCGAGTGTAGCTTCGGCTGTGTGGCACGTAGCGCCGCCGTCCTGTTGAAACCAAATGTTGCCAATATCCTCCAACATGGCCCGATAACGGCCACTCCTTGCTCATTTTCGAAGAAAAATGGCCTAATTATGCCTCTGGACCAAAATCCTCACCAAACGGTGACTCGTTTTGGGTGTATCGGCTTTTCAATGTATGCGTGCGGGTTTTCTGTGCCCCAAGTGCGACAATTTTGCTTGTTTACATACCCGCCAAGATTGAAATGAGCTTCATCTGAAATTATGATTTTTTTTTTTTTGCAAAATCAGCATCTTCTCAAAGTCGATCGCAGGCCCACTTAGCGAAGTGAAAACGCATTGGATGGTCAGTTGGCTTCAACTCCTGAACCAATTGGACTTTGTATTGCGTCAAACCAAGGTCTTTATGCAAAATTCGTCTCAATGGTGTCTCCGAAATGTTCAATTGTTGAAAACGACGGTGAATTGATGTTGATGGCGCTTCATGCCATAGCAGCAATATTCTCGGGTGTACGGTACGCACTGTTTTTGGCTTTTCACGTTTTGGTTTATCGATGAGGATGCCAGTTTCTTTAACTTTTTTCACAAGATAACGAACATACGGAGCTGACGGTGCTTCTCTTCTTCCAAAACCCGTACGCAATTTTCGGACACATTCTGTAACATTACCATGATTTTCAAAGTAATGTCGCAATATTTCCCAGCGTTGTTCAAGGGTATACCTACACAACAATATTCGTTCAGCGGAAGGATAAGACTAATAACCTGTCAAATCAGGCATGAGCTATGGCGTTTTTAATTGGCAATCTGGAATCTAAAAAGAAGCATTAGGTCCGTTCGCGTGCTCCCTAAAACTGCCGAAAACTGCCATATTCTCCCACTTTTCCGTTCTTTTACTCCCGATTTTTGTAAGTTCTGTCACTTTTGAAGGAGAAAAATATTTCCCCTATCTGCCGATTTTTGCCACAAAAATTTCTTGTGGCAGTTTTTGTAAGTTCTGTCAAACCATAAGAAGTACATTAAATTTTGTTGACGTTTGATATAATATTGTGCATTTGGGAGATTTTGGATGTCAAGCGTTCTTTTACTCTTTTGGAGAATCACAAAATTTCATCCCCAGTCCTCGATTTTTGACAGTTTTTACAAAAACTATGGGGGTGCATGTCGGGTTCTGGTGTAGGGAATTTACATTTTGTCGATGGTAAAATTGATCAAATGGTTGCAATGACATTTTAAAACAACATTTGGAGCCAAGTGTCAGCCGGCTTGGAATGCAAGACAATTTTATCTTCTTCCAGGACAACGACCCCAAGCAAACGTCTTGAAATTCTAGGTTGTGGTTGTTGTATAACTGTCCCAAAGTCCTCAAAACACCTGCACAGTCACCTGACCTTAATGCAATCAAGCATATTTGAGATGGCCTTGGACGTCGAGTTGCTCAAAAGAATTCTCGAAAAATTCAGAAGTTTAAGATCGGTCTTCAAGAAGAATTGCAAAAAATATCTCGTGAAGTTTGTTCAAAATTAGTATCTTCAGCTTCAATGCCTCGATGCCTTGAGGCGGTAATTAAGGGTATGTGTCCCAGAATAGCGAACTCAGATTTCATGTAAATGAATTTATATGTGTTAGTGGCCTCTACTCTTCACCGATTCCTTTTTTTCTTATTTCAGCCGAGAATTTGCAAGAACCAGTTTCCACGATCATGATCAGGCACACGAAGGAGAAAAAAAATTCAATATACGCAGACGACGCACTTCTAGGTAGAAAAGGAAGCAAATTCATATACATACATGCAATGCAATAAAAAAGACCCAAAAAAAAAGGTATCAAGTGAAGAAATGTGCACATTTTTTCCTTTTTTTCTTTGAACTAGGAATATTATGTATTATGAAAACAATGCATGGAAGTAGGTACAAGAAAAGTGGTATCATAGATATTGTTGTTGCAGCACGAGACATCGCGATGTGATAAACGGTTAGGTTTTTATTTCTTTTTGTGTTTGTCTAGTTGAAGAAATATAAAAAAGATGAACCTTTATGAGAAGATTATTTATTTATGTTTCCTCTTGCGAGGTGTAAATAAATAATTTTTGAAGAGGCAGGATAACTACTCGTATTTTATATGAAATGGAAATTCTTTTATTGGGCGATGATTGCGTTTGTAACAGGCAGGTACCTTTCATCTTTTAGACAGGGGAACAGTTTATTCAAAAGAGTCATGAACCTATTATTGAAATTTTTGACCTTACGCAATAAAACGATGCAAGTAGAGGGTGTCTCAGTAAGAGTGCTCTTTTTAACATTGGAATCTTTTTTTTTTCATGCGAGTGGCAATTCTGAAATTTGACATCTGCCACCTCTGTTTATTCTGATTATTAAAAATGGAGTGCTTTTCGAAAGAACAACGCGTTATATTTGTGAATATCTACTCTCGCAAAATTCGCAAAATTTTCTGCCGAGAAAATTAAAAAAAAACATATTTTATTCCATACTTAATCGGAATATATCTTCTTTAGAGGACAGTTACAGCTTTAATTGGTTTTTAATTTTATCATTGAAACACATCATTGAAATTTTTCTGATAGGTCGGTTATTATAGCAATCATTGAAAATTTCTGTCAGGATTTTTTTCCTGACGTAATTCAATCATTGGAACTGTGAGAAGTTGAACATTTATGTACATAGATCATTAAAATTGTACAAAATTGAAACGAAAATCATTGGAATGATTTGTTTAATTTTTGACATAATACAATCAGCTGTTCAGGAAAATGATTTTACAACCGGAAAATAGAAAAACACATTTTAATGAAAAAATAAGTGTAATTGAACTTTTTCATGTCAATAAAAATTCTTGGAGTGATTTCCGATCGATTGGTATATAATTTCTTTTCAAAAGAAAACATATGTCGATTTCCATTGAACCACATGAAATGGACGGCCCGTCGCTACTTAAAATCAATATTTTTTGGTTTCAATGGAAAGGAAAAACGTAGCAATATCTTTTTGTAAGTGTATCTTCGTCCTCGGATGAGGAATGCTTGTAATGATGTCAATGTTATGTGAACCTATATTCTTGAGAACACAACGATAAACCTTATTTATTTTCATTATTATTCTTTATTTTCATTATTATTATTTATAATATTCACTATTCTATTATTTATCGTAATTATAACATAACAAACACGCACTCTCTTCTATTTTCTTTTTCAACACATAATTATTCCATTTGCAAAAACTGTCAAGTTTTTAGGATGTGTTAAAATCAGTGTGAAAATCTGTGTAGATTCGTCTCGAAAGACGAATTCAAAACGAATCAATTCGTCGGGAAAAAACATCAATACTTTTCCCATTGGAAAACGTTTATGAAAAAAATATTGCCGGCCCGTCGACGGTACATCAATGTTTTGGTTCAATGGAAAATCACAATAGTTAAATATCCATTCAAAGATTTTCCGGATCCATTTCAATGATAGCTATAACTGGCCTTTTACAATACAATAAAAGTATCACAACTCTGTCATAAAATACTTGTCTTTATTTTTAAATGAAAAAGTGCACTCTTACTGAGGCACCCTATACTTATTTGTTCCAAGCGAATTAAAAAATTAATTGGGTTCTCCCATTTATTTGTAGTACCTACGACCTTACTTCTTACTACCTACCTACCTACACAACATTTTTGAGCTATACAAGGTGTCGCAAAAAAATAATACATATTGCACTTGTACTTGTCATATATTCTAATAAATCGCAAATCTCCCTCGCAACCACCAAAACAAAAAGATATGATAAGAAATTATCGCACATATGCGATATGCTTTGTACCTCATTCATTTTCTTATTTTGTCATATCCAACAACAAAAAACAAAAAGAAGCCACTTACTTACCGCATTCTTTTTATGCGCTTTCTCTATCTCCCGCTCTAACCCTTCTTCTATAATTATGTCATCTGCACATAATCTATTTTCTCATCTTGCATCTTTCTTCTACTTCTATGTAAAGCAATATCGAGTTTTCTTCACACTTCTATGAATTGAATATTGCAGAACAAAAAGTACATTTTCTGTTGAGGAGAAAAAACAACATCTTTTGTAAGAAAGAGAAGAGAAAGCAAAACAAATTGCAGCACCACCTAGTGGCATTCCTTTGAACCCTGCTTCTTTGTGTGTGTAATCGACCATTCTTTTTTGACAAAAAACGCAAAAAAGACGATTTTTCAAAAATTCAAATTAAAAAGACCATTAGCGAACAAATTGTTTTGTTATTTGAATTGAATAAAAAAAATAACAGAAAAAAATAAAAAAAATATTTGCTAGTTTTATTGCCCATATTTCACATACAATGACCTTACAAATATTGACATTTTGAAGTTTATTTTTAAATATGTTACAGGTAAAAAATTAAAAAAAAAACACCGACGTTAAGTAATACATATATTAATCTTTCATAAAAAAAAATATTTCAAAAAATTCAAAAATATATTAATCAATTTCCCGGGCAAACGCGCAAAATGCTAGACAAAAAATAGGTATTTTTTTGTGTTTGTGTTAACAAAAACATTTGACAAACATAAAAAAAAAATAAAAAAAAATTACTCCGTTGAAATAACATATTTAAAGCTTTGAAAAAAGTTAATTTGACTTCACTACCTTTTATATTTTAGAAGTTATACTAAAAAATGCATTCATACTTTTTACGTAATTTGCTGTATTTTTCATTGTTTTTCGAATTATGTGTGGAAAAAATTATAACGATAATCGAAAAAAAAACACCGACGTTAAGTAACATGATATATTGTCATTATAAAAAAAATATAAAATAAATAAAAATGTAATATTTAACCCATTTCCCATTAGTTAGCGCAAGCGTCTTTCAAAATTTTATAGTTTTTCTGTTTGCTTGTCGGTTTTGAGGTACATCGAATTTTTATTTATTTTTTTTAATTGCACAAACATTTGACCCTATTTAATATCAATCGAAAACCGTTTGTTTTATTAAAATATTCGAAAAATTGCGAACGCTACACAGTTTCGCGCAAAAGCCCAACCTTTTTTTACATGGGAAACCCCCCCTTAAATCAAAAGGATACGCCACAATGAATTGAATGCAATGCGTTCGATTATGTGTGAGACATAAAATTATGGAGATATTTTCTCAAACTTTTTTTTGATAATAATTCAAAAAAGCCAACACGTCTAGGAAATTGGAAATTAAATTTTAACCTTGCTTACTAAATTTCGTTATATTTTATTAATGCGTTTGAACTTTCACCTTAGTGTTTTGTTGCAATTGCGGTGCCTTTGAACATTCCTCATCACAATGCTTTTGTCTCATATAATTTTGACACGGCTTATGCTTTACCCAAGGAACCTAAAGAGCTTCTACCAGGTCCATTCCAAGGGGTAATAGTTAAATACATTTTACTGTAACCTTTTACTAATATGCCATTTTTCTTATTTAGTTTGGAACAAAAGACGACAAAAATAAAAACAATTCAAAAATAGAAATACTGCCCGATGGTAGAAGCCGCCAATTAGACATGCCAACAAATAATAATTCTTTCGAAAATAAGAAAGAAGTAACCGGGAAAAAATCTGAATCGATATCGTTGATAACCAAACGGGCTATTTATAAAATGGTCACGGATAAGTTGAAAATGTAAGTAGAGGCAATTAACGTTTTTTTTTTTTGAATTTTTTTTTTAAGTATCAACTCTTATACTTTGTCAATCCTGAGCCCTACCTTAATAATATTCATGAGCATGTAATTTATACATACCTACACATGTATTGAACATACATACATACACAGCTGTGTCACGGGGTGCGTAATTGAACTCCTCCGAAACGGCTCGACCGATTTTCGTAAATCTTTGCGAGGAATCGGCTAGGGTGGAGAATCGGACAACATCTATTTTTCATCCCCTAAATGTTAAGGGTAGTCCGCCCTTAAATTTTTAATTTTTTTTTTGACAAAAGTTTTTGTTTTTATTTTTTTATGATACACCATACTAAAATACATACAAAATTTTCACCCCTCTTTGATCAACACTTATTTTCTATTTATTAATTAAAATCTTAATTTTTTTATTTTGTCATAACTTTGAAGCGAGGTAGTCGGTAGCGGGTAGTGGGTATTGGGTAGCAATTACTGGTGTAGTGGGTAGCGTTTAGAAGTTTTGGGTAACGGGAAGTGGGGTAGCGGGGAACAGGGTAGCTGGGTATAACGGGATAGCTTGTAGAGGGCGCAGTGTGGTAGCGGGTAGTAGGGTAACGGGTAACAGGGAAACTGGGTATAACGGGGTAGCGGGTAGACGGTAGTGGAGAAACGAGGAGAGGGTAGCGGGTGGTATGGTAGCGGGCTACAAAAGTCTAGGTCTTTTTTATATCGATTGAGGCAGTACGAAGTCTGTCGGGTCAGCTAGTATTTTATATATTTATCCACATAAATGAATATATAATCGCTTGTGTACCTCCATTTAAATGAAGAATTTCCGAGTCGAAAATTAATCATTAAAAAGATTCAAAAATGTGGTTCGCTACCTACGAGGGTGGACGCAAATCGGATCAAAAATGCATTCAGATATGGATGTTTCCTTCACTTCAGTGAATCATTTTCTAGTCATTTATAAAGAGAAATGTTTGCCGGGTAGGTGTGCAGAAATTTTTGATGACCACATACGACTTGTTTTGGTCACATTAATGCAAAAACAAGTTTCTGTTCGAAAAGAACGGTTGTTCTCTTGAGAATGACGCCAAACTTTACGCATTTAAATGATGCAAAGACCAGAAGTTTTGTTTTTTACGTTGCATAAGGTTTTGGAGCGTAATTTAAGTTGGTCATAAAAATAGGTGTGCTCCACATAAAATTACAATAAAATTTTAATTTCTTTTTTAATTCATTTATTACGGTATTAACATACAAGGTATTAATAATATTAAGAGCTGAAAACAAAAGATTTGTTGTTATTAAGTCTCCCAATATGGGTCGAAGAAATCGCTACTTGCCAGAAAGAAGAAGACTTCTCAATCATCTACGCCGTGAAGGCAAAACGTACAAATTTATTTACAATGACCCTTGGACGGTCTCAAAATATGGTAATAAATTCCCTGGGATCGAGAATAGTGCAAGAAAATAGAGGCAGGCCGAAAAAAAACATCACGTACCACTGACCTTCGCGTACTAGTCAAGGCCAATTCGTATCCCTTCATGTCATCAAGGACTATAGTTCTATAGTCGCAAAAATTGAGAACGCAGTCAGTGCACGCACTATTCGAAGAAGGCATCAAATCTTAATCTCCCTAGTAGAGTCGCCAGGAAAGTTCTTTTGCTTTTGCAAGTTGCGAAAGGAATTTACTCTTAGATTGGAATCAACCTGAAGGAGTAAAAAAAATGGCATCATATCCTGCGGAAGGAGGAGACTAAAATAAATTTGTCTTCATCCGACTTCTGGCGTTACTTAAGACGTCCACCCCTGCTATACAAAAAAAAATCAAACACGGGGATGATATTATGGTATGGGGATGTTTTTTTCCTGGTATTGTGTCGGTCCAATATTCCTCATAAAAACCATATTAGCAAAATTCGGTTAAAGGAATATTTTGGAAAATTCTTCCATTTTCTGAACAAAACATGCCCCTCCGGTAGCATTTTCAACATTACAACGATCCAAAAAACATGGTGGGTCTTGTAAAAGATTGGTTCCAACAGAAGGAAGTACCTCTTATTCCGTGGCCAAGTCAATTCCCTGACCTCAATCCCATTGAGAACTTTTGGTATTAACTCAAGCGAAAGCAAGGCGGGCAATATTTCGCAAATAGAAACCAATTGTGGTAAGTAGTACAGAGATAATGATATTCCATACCCCAGCAGACCATGCCAATATTTGTGGAATCAATGCCAGGCCGATGCCGAATCCGAAAAGTTCATGGTAACACTGGAGGATACTCTGGTTACTAGAGTAAGTTAATCAAAAATTGAGATAACCCACACTAAATGTTAACAAAATCAACATTTTTAATACTTCAGGAAAACGCACGCTAAGAAGCATCAATCGACAGTTTCAGCCTCTTGTTATTGATATTTTTTTATTTATTTAAGATCCTTTTAATGTCCTTTATTTCCTTTGATATGGAAGTATTATTAAAACCGTGAACAGTTATTATTCTACTGAAAAAATATGTAAAATAAGAAATAATAAAAAAAAAAGTAGTCGCACCTATTTTTTTTTTTGACCAGCTGTGTATATGTTGTTTACATTCATGTTTTAAAAAACCTGTCTTGCTAATTATGTTGATGTTTTTTTGTTTTTAGAGATGTATGTTTGTTAGCTTCATCAATAATTTAAATGTAGAACATGATATTATATGTTTACAAGTTTTAATTAGATCTAACCTGATATTTTTACTGAAACTTCACGCTATAAGGAAATGCTTTTAACATTACCAAAAAGTCAGCAAATGTTACGGTTGTCATGTTATTACAGCTTAATATGGGAAATGCTCTGTTTGACTTTCTAGTACCTTGAACATTATTTTCATATGGCCCTGAGATTTACGACCTATAAAGTAAGCTACCACTATCAATTCGGTGAAATCAACCAGACGCTTTTGTGGAGGCCTTGTGACCAAATATTGACAATATTGGCTGACAAACAAAAACTTAACGGTAGAGGTTGTTAAAAATAAAAAATACAACAATTGATACCAAAAAAGTAAGGACCCAATGAAAAAGTAAAAAAAAATCGAATAGATTAAAAAAAAACACGTATACGCCCGAGTGTACATTTTCATTGCATCCGTAGTAAAACACGAAACCTCTCTGTCTATGCATATAAAAATGAATGTATATTTGCATGTTTGTGTTTGTATCCGGTATGGACTCCTTGACGGCCGAACAAATATTAATGAATTATGACATTTCCATGGTAAATACAGTTGCTTTCAGAATACATAAGAGTCGAAAAAATGGAAAAATCAAACATAGATCGAAAATAATTTGTCAAATTGTAGACTTTCTAATTGTTTGAAACTTTAGAGTTACCACAAGTCTCTCGTTTGGGCTGAAGGGAATTCTCTTCTTTTCAAAGTCAGAACTGTCAGTTTTGCCCAATTGAACGCATTCAGAATGCTTTTTTTCAACTTCCAGATTGCCAATTAAAAACGCCGTAATTCATCCAAACTGTTTTAGTCCAAAAATTATTCATCCCGTGTGTGTAGGCCCATGAAATATCAATTAAGGAAAGTAGACCAAATCTGTTCCAATAACTACAACTCCTGTTAAACTTTTTAAATATTCTTCCCAAGGAGACCCACAGAAAGTTTGTCGGCCAACGGTTTCGCTCTGTGTTTAAAGGTGTCTTAAAAACGATGGATCCTCTAACATGATAGACGTTATTGATTTAGTACTCGTATCAATGTTTTTCTTTTAAATAATTTTTCGAAAATTAACTGAATACTTATTCACATTATGTCACTTGATTATTTTAGATCAGGCTTCAAAGGAGAAGATTGCTTGCTGAGGCTTGTTTGTGAAATTAATTCTTCGCAACTTGGTGGATACAATGGTGTTTTAGGGTCAATTCTACACATTTTAATATCGTAAGTACATAATTTCATGTAATAAATTAATGTTGAATCTTGAATGGCGTGAAGTACGATAAATTAACAGTTAAAACAATTAAAAAACGCCTTTATAACTTCAGTTTAGTCGATACTTCTCAATTATTTACATTTAACAAAAAAATTATTAAAAACAGTTAAAAACAAACGCGATACGTAACTGAATGCGTTTCGAAGCAGTTGCGCTTCAACTTCAGCAATCACGAAACGAAGTATATCGACTTTCGGTTTAGAGAACATATGACATACAGTGCCTTGCATAAGTATAACCGCACCTGAAAAAATGCGTTTTATAGAAAACCTACAATAGAAGTGACTCCTTACTATTTTTTTATTGAGTTGCATCACTGACCACGGCAATATAGAATCCTGCTTGATTAATATTGTATGTTACAACAATATTTTTAATAACAACATAATAATATTGACCTTTGGTCATAGCTTACAACAACACAAGGCTATGGTGCACAGAGAAAAGGAAACTGTTTTAAGCTTTGATGACGATACAATGTTTTAGTCGTCATTGCTGAAGATGAAGCGCAGCTGCTTCGAATTGCATTCAGGTACGTGTCGTGCGTGTGAACATTGAACAAGTGTGTACCGTTTGAAGTGAAGTTATAAAGGTGTTTTAATTATTGTAATTGTTCGTCTTAATAATATACGTTGGGGATGGTATTCCATATTTTATTTTTACGATGTCCCACATATCGGGACATCGTAGAAAGAGGAAGGAAGATGAGAGTACCCAGATTTAATAAAATTGCCATCGGTCCAACGTTATTTGCTTACTAACAACTAACACCACACTAAGTGATGAGCCGGTGGTATAACACAGTTTCTGTGTTGGCAAACCATTGGTCGTAAAATGGTGCTTGCTATAAGCCCATACGACCAATTCTGATAGTGTGTAAAAAAAAAAAAAAATATGGAATACCATCCCCAACGTGATATTGTCAAGTGGATTAAATTAACATGCGAAAATAATGTTTGGTAATTAAATTATGATTGATCGAAACAGAGAAACGGCTAATTGCATTGATTCGAAATTTTTACTAAAATCAAGGAAATTTTATGAGCTTTAATAATTAAGATTAGTTGTATCACTAAAATCCACAAAATAACGGCAGTTTTTTTGAAAAAGTTGATGCATAATGCATATTTTGGACCTTTTTTTAAATTGATAGAAAAGGTTGAAAAAAGCAATATTTTAATTTTGTCAAAATGTTTTTGTGTACCTAGTAAATTTAATAAATTTTTCAAATCTGTCTTTTTTTTGTTGTAAGTCAATTTTTAGCAGAGACATTACGGTCCAAAGTCAAAATTGTGTTTTTGCATGTAAACCCATTTTTTTGATTAGAAAAAAAATCGTAGCGATCTAAAACAAACAGGGAATTAATGCCAATAAAATTCTCAAATTGAATCTTAGATCGGTTGGATTAAAAAAAATTTCCGCTCACTTTATGACAAACCAAACTTTATTTTTTTTTTATTTTGGAATTGAGTGAAAATTTTTTACGCTCAAGCGAAAACGACTAACGGTATTTTCTTAACTCAAAATAATTTGAAAAGAAAAAATCATAGCCTTTGAAAAACTTTTTATTTCACTTCAATCTGACTTTTTTCTACTGAGATACAGCCCTATAAAAAACCACTAAATTTTTGAGTTTTTCCAAGTAGCTATTTATGTTGGAGTGAAATATTAACCGATGTAATACCAATCGTCTTCAAACATTGTTAAAAAAAAACTTATTGAATGATATTTTGAAATAACATACCTTCATTTTAAACCATGTCAACCCTTTATAAATCGAAACAAACGCATATTAAACGGATATTTATGTTTCGATATTCCTTATTTACAAACTAACTTTAAAAAAGAACTTAAAAGTAAAATAAAAATCTTTTTTTTTTTCTTTTTCACAGACCAAGTTCATCCAGAGCTGAGAACCTACCAAACAAATTTTACAAAGCTGAATCAAATGGTCTAGTCGGAGACTGTATAAATTATGAAAAACGTTGCCCTTACAACCTGCTCAATATATTTTCGGTGTCCTTAGAAGATTTTTTGAAAAGAAATCGAATTTTGCAATAACGCATATAATTTTGTTCGATAGCTAAGAATTGAGAGCCATCAGACGCAAAACAAAAAAAATTATTGATAGAACACAAATTTGCAAACATAAAAAATATATTCACTTTATTTTTAGGATAAAATGTAAAGAAAGTTAAAAAAAATATTCGCTTTATTTTTCAGACAAAATGTAAATAAAATAAAAAAAAAAAATTTAAGTAAATAAATAAATTCATAAATTAGTCCAGGGATTCTCTAAATGATCCATCATTTTTAAAATAGGTATTGCAGTGTCTTCTTTTAAATATTTGAAATTATCATCTACTTCATCTTCATCTATCCATTCATCATTTACCTTAACATCGCTTTCATCTCCAAGTATGCATATGCGATGTACACGTCGAACTACTTCATGCATCATTTTTTGTTTACGATGTAAATTTTTTTGTGGTATAGGCCACATTCCTTACATGTTCTTGGATTAATTTCTTAAAATGGCAATAAACTTAGGTTTTTTAGTCTAACTTTGGCGAACGCCACGTTGACGTAGACCCCCCACTACCTCCTTGTCACATCTTGTCGCACTCAGCATGAGATTTCAAGGCAGCTAAGCTTGTAAAAAAGAGCGTTTCTATCGAATGAGTCAAAAGCCGCTTTGAAATCAACGACAAATGCGTATAACTTCTTTCTCTTATCTAAATAGGATCTAGCAATGCAAGTTAGAGAAAATATGATCAACAGTAGAATATTCTTTCAAAAGTCGATCAAGAATGACTCCGGTGTAGATTTTCGTAACAGTGCCGATAAACGATACCTCGATAGTTACTAGGGTCATTAACGTTACCTTTTTTTTTAATAAAGGAAAAATGATGGTTTTGCGAAAGCTTTCGAGAATGTCACCGTCGTTAAATATATAGTTCAAAGCAGTCGTTCGTTTTTCAAAAAAGTTTTCTGTGGCGTTTATGAAAAATTCATATGGGACTCGGTCCTCACCTGAAGCCTTGTCGTATTTGCATCTACCTCGATTTCCTCCTATTACCTACCTCGATGACTTCTTGCGTAGAAAAATGTTGGTCCATACTTTCGTTTTCTTTATGTAAGGGTTAGCGTATAATATGATGTTTTGATTTGTCCTTGAGCTTAAGAGATTTTCGAAGTGATTAGCTAAAACATTCATGTTTATTTCGATTTTTCTGACAAACGGATCTATGTTCAGTGATCGGGCGAGACTCCAAAAGGACCTGCTGTCTCTAACCTCTGATAATTTTGGTATAGGGTGACGTGGTCATCAATGCACCAGTGGTGCAGAATGCACCACGGCTATACACGCCAAACCGGACGCTGGATTAGTGTATACCTCTTTCAAATGTAACCGTTACTTTCAGAAACTCCGATAGACTTAAGTTTGAAAGTGTTTCTCTTTGGTGGCTCACTTGTGCGGAGTGTTTTATAAATTTACAGTGATAAAGTGAAAAAATAAGGTTAGCTTATTTTTTTAATATCTGAGTGAAATTAAAGAGTTTCTTTACAACAAATCAATTAAACAGTTTTTTGAACATTTGCTAACATTATAAAATAAGGAGTGAATAGTTTTGTTCCTTTTGTTATAAACTATTTCAATTTGTTTAAAAAATGTCAGGGTGGTGCATAATGCACCACATAAGCATGGTGCTGAATGCACCGTGGTTTACTGTGTAAAAAGACAAAGATGAAATAAAGAAACGACTGCAGCAGCTAAAATTTATCTGATCAAGAAGATACCGCAAATTCATCAGTTGCTTTTAATTCTTAACCGTCCATTTGATGAACTTAAATCCTATAATAACTTTGCTTTGGTGGAGTTCCTCTATTTGTTTTTATTTTAAAGTTCCCTTAAGTGATATGGTCTTTTGATCGATTTTTTTTATATTTAAGTTCTCGTATATTTTTGTTTGAAAAAATAAATCTGTCTATGACGTTAAAAAATTGTTTTAATTCTTTAAATAAATTTGTGGTGCATCGTGTACATACGACTGGTGCATTCAGTACATACCATGGTGCACCATACACCATTTGGTTTTTTGGGAAAAAGTATTTTTTACACAAAGAATTCAGATCATATCGAAAATGTAAGTTCGTACGTATTTTCATAACATATCTAAAGAATGAAATACAAAAAAAAATAACAAAAAGAGTTCATTGGAAAAAGTTATGGTCATTTGAAAATAGGGTAGTGCATTGATGACCACGTCACCCTAGGCTGTTGAGTGTAGTTATGTTGCTTTGCCATACACATCCTTTTTTAAGGCTTTATTTGCTTCCTGATACAATCTTTACGCAAAGCTTGAAAAAGTGGTTATCAGGAGTCTCAGAAATCCGAAAGATTTTTTCCTAGCCTTTTCGCAGTCCAGGTCGAAACAGGGATCTTTCTTTTTGTTGATTGAAAGCAGGGGCGGCAGAACACTTTTTGTTTAGGTGGGGTGCAAAAAAAAATATTTTGTCTTATTCAAAAATTTAATTTTTTCGGCGCCTACTACGATTCTCGATATCAATAAAAAAATTCTTCGGCTTCGACCAAAACTTCGGCCTAGTACAGTGGTGGTCCAGTATAACGAATGCCGATATAACGAATGATCGATATTACGAACACTTTTTTCTAGTCCATTAGATGTTCTATATAACGAACAAATAACGAATTTCAGAAAATGAAAAAAAAAATTTACTGTAAATGATTTAATATCTACCAACATGTATGTTCATGATAATATTGGAAGATACATACACAATTTCCCATTACACAAGTGTTTTTTTTCGCTTGCTTTGTCCTACGTATTCGTCTTTGTGTATGTAAACAGTTGCTGGAAGATACATACACAATTTCCCATTACACAAGTGTTTTTTTTTCGCTTGCTTTGTCCTACGTATTCGTCTTTGTGTATGTAAACAGTTGCTTCGTTCGCTTCGTTAAATGTTTTTTTTTTATTCTATTAAGTGAAGTATGTATTTATTTTTTTTTATGAAGTATGAAATAAAATGATGAAAAATACAATTGCACTTTCTATTAACCTAAAGATTTGTATGAAAAAAACGTTTCGATATAACGAATTTTCGATATAACGAATTGACTCTGGACATTATATCGTTCGTTATACTGGACCACCACTGTATATACCGAAGCAGAAGATTTGGCCGAATGTTGTTTTTTTTGGCCGAATTCGACAGAAGCCGAAGCCCCTTCGGTCGGACACTAACTAAAATCAAGCAGAAAAAAAAAGATAAAAAATAATTCATGATGTTGAGGCTTTGACCGATGGATAAATAAATCAAATCACTTGGTCAGTCTCAGTCAATCAATCGAGAATTATTGCAACAACATTCATAATTTCATAACTTTTTTTTCCTTCAATAAACTTTAAAAAAAATTGGTATATTTCAAAAGCCAGAAGGTGGGGTGCACCCCATGCTCAGAAATTTTAGGTGGGGTCCATACCCCACCCACCCCATACCTTCTGCCGCCCCTGATTGAAAGGGATGAGCTGCCTCCGATATGCATTTCACCAGGATATCTGCGCGACGATTTGTGTTGAGCTGGTTGATGTTGATGGGTCTATTAAGGCATTAAGGTTGCCTTTATACCTGTAAAGGTGAGCATGGACTCTGTAACTCTGTGTTTTTTAACTAATCACGCCTAAACTACTGAACCGATTTATATCACATCTTGGGTGTAAGCTTTTTAAAGCGTAAAATAAACTGGACAAGTGCGAGATCAACTCGCTCGAGGAGGGTTCCGTACTCGATTATCCGACCCTATTTTTTTTAGTTTTGAATTAAATTTTATATAAGGATTAAGAAAGATACGCAACCAAACATTTTCTTGGCCAATAATTTGATTAGTCTTTCTAACTACTTCCTTCAATGACTTCGAAACTGTTTATTTTAAAAATATGGAAGCAATATTTTCGGATCACTCTTGAAAACGTGTACCAAATTTCATTGCAATCGGCCTAGCAGATTCGAAGAAATCGCTTGTGTTTCCTCCATAAACAAGTTCCCATATTGAAAATGACACTGAACTCGTTCATTCAGACTGACGATTGCTTTTCATTTTTTTTGGATTTCGAGACCCACGACTCACGACCCACGACACGAGGACGATGTCCTCTCTGGTTTTATGCAGCCGGAGTAAAAGGTTTGTAGAGGCAATGATGGCGTGATGAAGATTAATCTGAACTAATCGCAGCACTGCTACTTTTAGCAAGATCGACTTCCACCACTGTCTTATCGGTGTTTTCATCGTCTGAGAAGGAATGAAGTAGGACTTCCTCGCTTAGATTGATGCCTAGAGTAGAGTCTTCAGTTTCCATGTCGGAATTACTGTAGACTGCGAGATCAGCTTTCACGTCGGATGGCTTGTTAGAGGCTGAAGAGGTCGATGGTTCCACGTTTGGACCTCCATATTGGTGTTCTTTGAAGCATTTCTTTCCGCTGAAGGGGCCTCTGGAAGGGTTGCATTTAGCGAGTCTTCGTCTTTCTTGTAAATACGGACCATGATTTCGTCAAGACCGTACTTAATCACGCCTTCGCCTTCACCAAGAGAGCTGATCTATAGCGACCCACTGTCTCATTCTCAACTTTTGGGACTTTCCAGTCGTGAGTAGGCTGGTTTGGATTACATACTCATTTTAATCAGTTTCATGACAATATTTGGGCAGTTGTGTAGAGCCGGGCCCATTATGCGTGCTCTTGGTTGGCAAGAGACATTCTCCCTTGTAACAACCTCGAGCTTGCCAACCGGCCAGACTTCTGGCAAGCCATTGACAACAGCCCTGTACAGATTGAAAGATCTCTTATCTCCACAGGCGATGAGTTTGATACGATTTTGATACCATCTTGCATCGGCTGTGTCTGGATAAGTCCCGGATTCTCCTCGATGACAGATAAAAATCTGAAACCGAGATGAGCCTTGACGTCTGCCCATTGATCATGAGATGTTACCATCCACATGACCCCTGTCAATGACCGTGGGTATGATCTTGCCTTTGAGCGCGTCGCTAAAGGAAATATCTTTATTGAAGGCTGTTGTACTGCTGGAATGCACCTTCTGCCTTTTCGCTTCAGGCTTGTCACCCTCAAGAGACCTATTACGCTTTGACGTTGAGTCGCTGCAGGTTGGTTTGGTGGTTCTGCTAAGGAAGCCACTGGCCCACTCGAGTTTTCACATTTCCTCCGGGGTTCTTTCCGCCGCTGTTAAGATACCGACTGCGGCCAGAATTCGCTTAGCATTATGCTGATCTCGATCGCCTGTACCTTCGTGGACCTCTTTCTGGCCGTCCGTGTCCGTGTGACACAGTTTTGGATCCACCTCCACTCTCCAGCGTTAATCGCTACCTATACCAATTGGGGAGCGCCCTCACCCGGCGACATGTTGTATATTTTGCCTCTCAGGATGGAGAGCAGGGGCGGGGATGGGGTGGGGTGTTTATTTAGTTTATTTAGAAAAGACATTATTATTATTTTTTTTAAT
Source organism: Sphaerophoria taeniata (assembly GCA_943590905.1). NCBI lineage: Eukaryota > Metazoa > Arthropoda > Insecta > Diptera > Syrphidae > Sphaerophoria > Sphaerophoria taeniata. The sequence continues at coordinate 103,706,466 of OX016541.1, forward strand.
AAATTTTCTCTAGGGTAGTGGACTAGTGGCCCGCACATTTTGGAAATGGCCCTTAAAATTTTTTCTTCGTGGCAACGCTGGTACGAAACCCTAAAAAAGGCTTTACAATATAATTTTAATAGAGGACACTTTCTCCTGAATTTGAGCAAATACCTAAATCATAAATTTGTATGATCCAATGAATGATCTGATCAGGGCTCACGTGCAGATCAGCTCATTTCAGCCCTGCATTGTCCCCTCCCCGCGTCAATCGAATATCAAATTATCACTTCTTCAAATAAGTTGTACATCAATACTTTATGTAAAGTAAAAAAGCTTATTCTTTATTACATCAAATATCAATTACATTGTTAAGAATATTTAAATTTACGGAAATCTCACGCTGTCCGTTAAAATTAGGTGTAAAAATAGTATTCCGAGAAAATAGACGACTACATGATATTATTACTTCAAGTAAAATCTATTGATATAGTTTGGCTTTTTTCTTCTATTGACTTTGTATTTTTGTTGTTCCACAAATTTATTTTTTATTACCACTACAGTTTGACTTTATTGAAATTAAATTCCAGTTTGCATTTGCGGTTTGTTTTCTTTTCAGAAAATATTATGGAACATTGTTCGTTCATTCGAATATAAATCAAAGGATAAAGCGGTATTGCTCTCCCGGCTTAATCGGTGTCCCTCTTCCATAATATTTTCGTGTTGTATACAAAATAGTAGTTAGTGTTGGTTATTTTGTTATAAAAAATACATAATTTGTTTTTTTGTTTGCTTTTGATAGTATTGTTTGTCTTTTATTATTGTTTTATTTTTTTCATATAAAAATTAGTTTTTCTTTTTAAGTTTACTGTTAAGTTTTGATTACAAAATAATAAAAATAATTTTTGAAAATATTCTTTTTGATACAAGAATATTTAATTGGAATACAATTTTTGAGATAATTTATGCCACATGCATTGCTAATTTACTTCATTTGACAAAAAGCATTAATACTATTTTTTTATATTTTTTTTTGTGGCTTAAATCGATTACCAATAGAAAATAATAAATATAAGGACATGAGAAATTTGAAGAGAGCTTATTGATGGAATTGAATGTAAGAATCAATCAATTTATGCTTTTTTTTCTTCTTCGATGACCTCTTTGGTTGGCAGAGGATTCTTTTCGCATGTCTCTGTGTGCTTCAACTTGGCGGGGTCGAAGTTTTCAATTCCGGAAATGAAGTTGTTTTTCTCTTTCTCAAGTTCAATTGCTGCAATAAGGAAATAAAAAACAAATAAGTTTTTTTTTTATGAAACGTATTTTGTTATAAACTTGAAACTGAAATATGTTTCTCTTAACCAAATTCAACGGCTTTTTCCCAAGAGAACACTCATCAATTTCTTAGAATGGTTAGGTTAGGTAAATTTGAATAAACTCATTAAAGTCCAGCGGTCAGTTGCGAAACAACAACAGGCCTCGGAAACGGACGGATACACTGATGACGACCCAAGCAAATGTATTAAGGACAAAGAATTTCGGATATGCACGGACCTACCCTTAATAGACCACAGACATTAGCGCTATCCAGGAAATGCGATGGGATGGACCCATCGACACCAAAGACGAATTCTACGAGCTCCTCGACAAAACATGAGCAATATCCTAGCTATGACATGAAAATTGTCCTCGGCGATTTTAACGCAAAGCTGGGAAAAGAGGACATCTTTGGTGGAACAATCGGAAAGCACAGCCTGCACGACACCACTTCCGATAACGGATTCAGGCTGGTCGATTTTGCTGCGGGCGAAATGTTGTGGTAGCAAGCAATTCCCACATCTCAACATCCATAAAGGTACATGGAGATCTCATGATCAATCAACCGTCAACCAGATTGATCACATTGCGATCGACGGAAGGCACTTGTCCAGCATTCTAGATGTTCGAACTTTCCGAGGAGCCAACATCGACTCGGACCACTACCTCGTCGTAGCCAAGGTAGTGCTACGAATATCCCGACAACGGCCAAAACAAGGAAATGCTGCAAGAAAATTCGACGTCGGACGGCTACAATCGCAAGAGATCGCCAGATCTTTCTCTGATCGAGTGTTAAGGAGTCCTATGCCGCCAACATCAAGTATCGAAGACCAGTGGCAACATTGCCAGAAAGCAGTTAGAGATGCCGCCTCTAACTTCGACACCCACGTCAAAAAAACTGAATAGACGATCGAGGCCATGAAAGAGCAAATTGCAAGTATGGAATCCCATCATTTGGACGTTATACATGACCTGAAGCAAGATTTAGCTGACCTGCAAAACCGATGTGATGCGTCCGAACGTAAGGAGGTTGCATCAGACGCTGTTCTTCTCGGCATCCCACAGCTTCCAAACGAAGATTTTAAATCTATTTTAAACAACATTTACTACACAGTCGGCTGCATACCTCGTACCATGAAAGCAGCTTTTAGACTTCAACGTAAAAACAACAACAGCATACATGATCCTCCAATTATTTTCAAATTCTGCTCCCCACAAGATCGGAATTTAGAATTTAGTATTAAAATCCGTCGCTCTCTTCCACAAAACAAACAAAAGACTATTGCAATTAGATTACACAGGAGTCGGTGTGCAAGGGAAAGAACCCCATAACATCTACTTGCACGCGAGCCTAACGACCAAAAATCGCTCCTATTTGCAACAAGCAATGCGTCTCAAACACCGTGGTGCTCTTTCCACAGTATACACACGCTCCGGTTCTGTCTTTGTTAAAGAGAGCGTGGGAGGAGAATCGATACACATCAACAATGATTCTGTAATGAAAGCCATCTACGCTGCTGCCGCCACGACAGACAATCAAGAAGGAGAAGTGTAAAAGGAAAACGAGAGAACATTTCACCAACGCTCAACTTCATGATGCATTTCTCCAATTTTCTACTCTTCAAAAGTTCAAAGTAATATTATTATTATTATTCTGTATTCTCTATTCTTTTTCTCTCTTAAACCTTTTCTTATCTATTTATAATTTTCACTAACCTTTTCTCTTTTTTATTATGATCATCAAATCAAAATCTTTTTATTGTAAAAGTAGTTGCTTTGTTTTCCATCGTCTTGTGTGTGTGTGTTGCTCTTGTCTCATTGCATAACAACTCGGTACAGAGTTGAGTGATCGAACGGTGGGTTCCATAGGATACACCAGCGACGTTATATTGCGATGGTAAAAGTTTTATGCCACAGACGACGTGATGGTTTTAAGATTGCTCATATTAATGCTCAGAGTTTACAAATGAAAATTGATGAATTTAGATATTTATTTGAAAGCTCGGAAATCGACGCAATTTGCGTGTCAGAAACGTGGTTCTGTGCATCTGTGAGCGATGCTACATACTCCCTTAATGGCTACAATATTTTTCGATCTGACAGAAGCAATCGCGGCGGGGGCGTTGCTATTTATGTTAAATCTAATTTAACTTGTAAAATTAAAAATTCCTCGTTGCCAGGCTCTTCTTGTGAGTACATGTTTGTAGAAGTTGGAGGTAGAGAAAGTGGGAACGATATATAGGCCTAATAGATACATCGACTTAGAACCATGGTAAATCATTCCGTTCTCCTGCATAAATTACGTGAGAGGTTTAATTTATCTTCCGACGCTATTAAACTCATTTCATCTTTTCTTAGCCATAGGAAGCAGGCCGTAAGTGTGAATAATAATGTGTCAGAGTTTCTTCTTGTACAACAAGGAGTTCCTCAAGGATCAATTTTGTCCCCACTTGTATTCTCTCTGTACATTAACGAAATAGCGTACATTATAACTCGGGCCTCCAAGCACTTTTATGCAGATGACATCCAAGTTTATCGAAGCTGTCCTTTAGGTCTTATCGAAGATTGTGCTTCAATTCTTAACCTAGAGCTAAGCAGGATACATAATTGGGCTTCGTGCAATGGCCTAGTTCTCAACCCAAATAAATGTAAATGCTTAGTCATTTCTAAGAAAGAATTAGATATCTCATACTTCCCCTCAATTATTCTGAACGGAACTGCACTAGAATTCGTCAACACATCTAGAAATCTCGGAGTAGTATTTAACAGAACCTTGACATGGAATGACCATATCTATTCATTAGTGGGTAAGATTTATGGGACTTTAAAACAACTGTGGACTGCTCAAGAATTTACACCTCTTCAAACCAGAATAATGCTCGCTAAGACCCTGGTGATACCGGTACTTACATATGGTTGCGAAATTTTTTATAACTACGACTCCATTAGTAAAAATAAATTAAGAGTTGCTTTTAATAGTACCATACGCTACATTTACAGATTAAGAAGGTTTGATCACGTCTCACATCTGCAACAGAGCCTCCTCAAAATGCCTTTTGATAATTTCATCAAGAACTTTAACCCTCTTCTTTAAAATCTTAAAACTACATCAACCGGACTATCTGTTTGAAAAAATCCGGATGTCAACGTCCAATAGGTCTGTAAATGTAATACTACCACGCTTTTCTTGTCTGACCTCCGAAAGACAATTCTTTGTAGCTGCATGTTGCCTCTGGAACTCACTCCCCTCGAATTTGCGAGACATCAGTGACCTGCACACATTTCAAAATAACCTTAATATCTTCTTCTCCAATCAAAGCAACTAACTTCTTCAACTTCCATCTACTATATTCTTTACCTAGAACTCTTTTTTCCTCCTTTTCCGCTGTTTTTCTTTCTCTCTCATATTGTTGAACTATTATTTCTTATTATTGTTTTATTGATATGTTTTTAATTAAAATTATTATTTCTCTCATTATTTTATTTTTTTTGTTTTATCATTGTACTACTTAATTTAAATGTTATCCACAAACTTTCACTAACTTATAAGATTATATTATCTTAATGCGTAAGTGTATACCGAAAATAAATAAATAATAAATAATGTGCTGGGTTTCACACAGCCACCAAAGCTAAACCCCTGGTTTGACGAAGAATGCAGGCAGGGCCATGCAGCCAAGCAGGAGGCATACAAAGCGGCGCTGCATAGAAGGACAAGAGCTGCTCGTGGCTTCAGACCAGGAAAGTCAACCATCGACCAAATTTTCACTTTGCGGCAGCTTCTGGAAAACATCTATGAATTCCAAATCGAGACAGCATCTACAGGGACGAACTGTATACAGCTATGTCTAGTTTTGGCATCCCTGCCAAGCTCGTTCGCTTGTGCAAAATGACGATGGAGAATTCAATCAAGGTTGGCAACGAGCTTACGGAATCTTTCGATGTAAAAAATGGATTCAATCAAGGCGTTCACTGTCATGCGATTTCTTTAACATCGTTCTTGAGAAGATAGTGCAAAACTCCATCATCAACACCAAAGGCAATATCTTCCAAAAATCTGTTCAACTTCTCGCGTACACCGACGATATTGATGTAACGGGAGAACACAGCGTGACGTCAATGGCGCTTTTGTGAGAATTGAGACAGAAGCGGCAAAAATGGGTTAAGCGGTAAATAAGGGAAAAACGAAGTATATGCTGTCTTCGAGGAAGGACACCCAACACCAGCGCAGCGCCGAGATAAGACGAAGAATAACTCTTACTAATCGCTGTTTCTTTGGGCTAAGAAAGCATCTATCGAACAACTAAAGTAAAACTGTACAACACCCTCATCATCCCTGTCCTGCTGTATGGTGCAGAAGCATGGATCTTGACAAACCGGATGAATGTGCCTTAGGCTGTTTCGAGAGAAAAGTTCTTCGGGTCATCTTTGGCCCCGTGTGCATTGATGGGGAATGGAGAAGAAGATACAACAGCGAACTTTACGGGTTGTACAACGACGTGGACCTAGCCAGAAGGGTCAAGGTCCAGAGACTCAGATGGCTCGGTCATTTAGAGCGCATGGACACCAATGCTCCGCCCCGGAAAGCCTTCGACACTATTCCCGAGGGACGCAGAAGGAGAGGAAGACCGCAACTCAGGTGGCGCACACAAGTGGAAGAGGACCTCAATCAACTTGGAGTGCAAAATTGGAGGCAGCTAGCTAGGAACCGAGACTGTTGATTGAGGCCCAAGTCCACACCGGAAAGTAGCGTCACCTTAAGTAAGTAAGTAAGTTGGAAAGTATGTGCCGGTGTTCATTGAATTCCTAAACATTGCAATGATAAGGAAACACATGACCGATTCTCTATACTTAAGAGTACTTCCGAAGTTGGGCATTCCTGGAAGCGCGAATATTATTGGTGATTTTTTTTAAGGGAGGAATGCAACTGGCTACTTCACTAGAGCACTTGCCGTAGAAGTAACGATAGAACAGAGAGACACGAAACGTTGCGATGATGATCTAACGAAGTGAATGAGTCAGTGATGTCTCTATCACCGATCATTCTTATTGCTTTTTTTTATATACCATCCAAGAGGCTTAAATATGTATGTAGCTGGAGCACCAGCCCAGAGATGGGAGTTGTACTTAAGCTTTGGACAGATGTGTTGAAAGATAGTGGCTAGATCGGATGGGGAGAAACATTTTTTGCACCGTCTTAAGAAACCCAAATATCTTGCGGCATTTTTGGCAACATCGCATTATGTGCTCGTTCCAAAAGAAGTTGTCAGTGATGCACATACCGAGAATCTCGAGATGTTCGACATTGGTGCAAGTGCCACTCATGGATAGTGGCAATGGGGGTTTATCTCGAAACATTAAACTCTACACGGTTTTTTATTCTCTATTGTACAATGCTGTTCAAGTCAGAGTTTAAGTCCCAGTATACATTTGTGGGTGATACTCCACCGGTAAGACCATATCCAGCACGTAGTGGAGAGACTATAGCATCTGTAGCTGAGTAAAAACCCAGTACGAATTCATTCGTAATAGTTTTCAGCAGATTGGCTTGTCGGATTCAACAACTTGGTATATTTAAAATGAGGGTATCGGCCTAAACGCGTACAGATTGCACCTTGAATAAGAATTGAAGTCAATTTTGTTCGTATTTTTAGTGTGTGAGCTCTTGAAAAAATCAATAAAAATCCGGTTGTTTTTAGAAAAACTTTGTCCAGTGGTGAAGCTCATTTAACGGTATGATGCGTTTACTGGGTTTGGTGCTTCTTTAAATTAGAGCCCTTTTGAGCTCTGCTTTCATTAAGGCGGCGCCACCAGCCGTGAAACAATGGATTTTTTTTGTGTTGCTTCTATAATTTAGTGAATGTACAAACCTGTTTTGTCAGGAAGAGGGTTCTTCTCCTGTGTTTCTGCATGCTTCAACTTAGTGGGATCAAATGCAGCAATTCCAGCAAACAGACTCTGTTGAGTCTTTTCGGCTTGCACATCTACAAAAAATACAAATAAATTCATTTAAACTTCAATTTTGTAACAAGATCTTAAGCTGTTAAAGATTTAAATAAACGGCATAGAAAAATCACGAGTTTGCTAACATGTTAGGGCATTATGACATGATATGTGGCTGCGGTCATTTATTATCAAAGACTTTGATAAGTATGAGATATGACAAGAAAAAAACAAGATTAATTTAACTCTTATTTAATAAGACTAAAGCTAGCCACTTTCTTCTGATGACTGTTGTAGGAACTTCTGGCTTTTCTATAGAATTAAGAAAAAATAGTCAAATTTAAATGAATTCTAATAGCCCTATTGTCCTGTGCGATCGAAAGAAATTTACTCGGCAGTATCCGAACGGAAACGGTGATGCGACTGTATAATTTTCCTTTTTTTTACCCGCCGGATTATCAAATCAAAAGAACATGAGAATATTGACGAGTCAACAAAGAAGGTTTGAAAAATAAATAAATAGAGTGGCGCGACAGCTCTTTCAGAGCCAAGGCCAGCAATTCTCTGAGTGCGTGTCAAGAATTGAAGTGACCTACAATTTAATGCTGATTCCGAACGGCAAGTTGCGAAGCACTTTTATCATGACAGATGAGGTGTTGTCAGTTCTTCGCAAGAGGCAGTACCCGTGAAAGTTGAAATAACAAACTTTATAGGTACGAGCAGGATTCGAGCCCACGCGTTCTGCGTAGGAGCCAGATAGATAGGTAGGTTAGAATGACTGTTCTGAGCAGCCTCTACCCAGATCTAGTGAGTAGGGCAAGATCTAATTGCTCCCGTAGTTCCAATGCAGGCAGTTCTTTGAACTCTTTCTAGCTTATCGATGATATATTTTTTGTCTAGGTCAGGCCGAAGGCGATACTAGCTTTCTGTACTCTTTCTTCTAAGTTACTTTTCCAATTTAACTTGGGGTCTAGGATAACTCTTAGGTATTTAGCTTCTTTGAATAAAGCAAGTGGTTGTCCATTTAATCTTGGTAGAGGAAAGGAGGGTATTTTATATCTGGTAGTGAATAACATCAGTTCAGTCTTGTTTTCGTTAACTCCAAGTCCACATCTAGTGGCCCATTTTCTAACATTTTTAAGAGCTGTTTCCATGTTTTCACTGAGTACCGTCGGGCAAATCCCCGAGGACATCAGCACCAGATCGTCGGCATACGCTACTACCTTAACTCCGCTGTTATTAAGATTGCATAGGATTCCGTTCAAAACTAGTAGCCACAAGAGGAGATAGAAGCCCGCCTTGGGGTGTTCCTCTTTCGGAAAATCTAGTGACTAGCCTGTTACCCATCGATCCTTGAATGACTCTGGTTCGGAGCATGAAGACAATCCAGCTAATAATATGCTCTTCCAAATCTAATTTGAATAGTGCTACCCTGATAGCTTCTGCGAGCACATTGTTGAAGGTCTCCTACGTGGCGAAGGTGTATTCTTTGTACTCCAGAGATCTCTCCACTGTACGTACTACTTCGTGTAGTGCCGTGTCCGTGGATTTGCCTTTGAGGTAGGCATGTTGAGATTCAGATAGAGGATTATTAACAAGATTAGCTCTGATAGAATTCACTGTCCAAGTACCATCCACCTCACGGTTTTCGCCTTGTTGTGGCGAGGGGGCTTACGTCAAACTCTTCAGCAATCCAGCTGCGGAGAACGACAAACTAAGAAAACCACCAAAAAGCAGAGATGTCTATCTAAAAACCATGATGAGTGAAAGTTTACAAAAAGATAAAAATCGAACGGGGATATACGTTCAAGAGTCGGCAGAAGTCACGGCTGCCGGCGAGGGCTTGGCTTCGCAAGAAGCTAAATCGCCAGTGACAACAGTAAACGAGAAAGACAAAAGAGAACTCATAAGACAACCGGCCATTCTCTCGGTAGATCTCCTTCCCGCACTAGATGGGTTAACCATCAAAGGTACGGAGACCTCGGACGGACCTCCTTCCATAGGTAGTCAAACCGAGGACGAGCTACTAAGAGACCCGAATCAAGAAGAGACTGTTGGAGTCTGCTGCACCCCTCAAAGCTTCGAGGCTACGCAGCAACTACAAATCCTCCAAAAGATTCGTGGAAATGACCGAGTTGAAAGACCCCGCGACGCTCAGTTCGAGAGATAAGGCTCTCCTTAAAAAGCATAAGAAGCAACTTAGGAACTTCGAGCGGCAGCAGGCAGAGACTGCCACTGCAACCAAGGGAACAACTAAGAAAATGAACACCAAGAAGTCGGAGAGCAAAGGAGTTCATGCTGCCAAATTTAGGTCTGTCCCTAAAAAGGCAAACCGTGAACAGGCTGGCAATAACTCGACCGCTCGGAACGACAAAGGAAAAGTTCAGGCGACTTCCAGCAAGAAACAGCAAGCCAACGCTAAGCAAGCACCGGCGAGCACCTCTTCTGGAATGAAACCAGGAACATCCAAGAGACAAAGATCGGAGGAGACAGTCAAGCAAGACGGTGCCAAAAAACAGAAAACCAGCAGCTTCGACACCACCCCGATTGATCTACAAATCGCCATAATAAGCCGTGACGATCCAGATGGAAAAATCTCGGCAAAAAACTGGCTTCTTGTGGAAAGCGAGATCCCCAAAGCCATGATGGCGGCATCAGAGAACGATAGTTCTGAGGACTACATCTTTAATGGTGCAGGATGGCGGCGAGGAGTCAAAGTGGTCTGCTGCGGTGACCAGAAATCACGGGAGTTCCTGACCAGCACAATCGCCAACATTGGCGAACTCTGGGGAGGCTCCTCCCTTGAAGTTCTACCCGTCGCAGCTCTACCACTCCGCCAGCAGTTTAGCATTTGGATCCCCCCTCCTGTAGAACATGAGGACGCAGCCATTATTAAACTGTTGGCAAAGCAGAACAAAGAGCTTCCCATTTTAGAATGGAAGCTCCAACATTCAAGGAAGACCCATGGTGGCGAAGGGAAGGACCTCGTTGTCGTGGCAGACAAGAAATCTGACCTTCTGCTCAAAGAGAAAAAGGACGTGTTGAGATATGGTCTCGAAACCGTAAAGGTTAAGAGGCATGAAGACAAAAGGGAGTCAAAAGCTGCTAGTGGTGCAAATAAACCTGCATCACGCTAAAGCAGCAACGTACGACCTTACGCTCTACATGTCTCACGAGAACGTGGATGTGGCCTTGATCCAGGATCCATGGTTAGGCAAAAACCGAATCCGAGGGTTGAGGTCAAAATACTACAACCTTTTCCATTCCACGTCAGATGAAGGTGATATTAGAAGTTGTATCCTAGTGAAAAAATCAATTAACGCTTTCTTCCTATCTAGGTACAGCAACAAGGACAACACGGCAATCAGCGTCGAATCGAATGAAGGGAACTTCATTCTAGCGTCGACGTACATGCCGTACGAGGAAGAGAACCCACCATCAAAAACAGTCCGCGATCTTGTGGCCCATGCCACAGCAAGCGGTACACCTTTGGTGGTGGGTTGTGATGCCAACGCTCACCACACTCAATGGGGCTCTAAGGACATCAATAAAAGGGGTGAGTCAATTTTTGAATATATTCTCTGTTCTAATTTATCGTTATGTAATAGGGGCAATCACCCTACCTTTCGAAACAAAAACAGGGAGGAAATCATAGATTTGACTCTTATTAGTAATAACAGTAAAATTTCAGTCGAAGACTGGAGAGTCTCACCTAAAGAATCTTTTTCAGATCACTTTAGGATACTCTTCTCCATAGACAGGAACTTTACTCAAAAGAAACCTTACAGGAACCCAACTAGAACGAATTGGACAGAGTACAAAAGATGGCTGAAAAACTGTATTGATCCACCAGGGGACAATACAAGTCTAAGCATTTCAACCATTGACACTGTTGTCCAAAACTTGTCTAGTAAAATGAGAACGTCTTTTGAAAAGCACTGCCCTTTATCTCGTTCCAACAACTACACTAACCCACCCTGGTGGAATGGTGTACTAAAGAAACGTAGAACAGAGGTTAGAAAACTTTTCAATAAAGCTAAACTGAGTAAATTAGAAGAGGACTTATAGAGCCGCACTTAACACTTACACCAAAGAGTTAAGGAAGGCCAAAAAAGATTCGTGGGCTAAACATTGTGAATCCATTGAAAAAACAAGCGAGGCGGCGAGGCTCCGTAGAACCCTGGCCCTTAATCCCACGGTCCCGGGGTATATAAAACACCCTGATGGTTCATGGTCGAACTCGAGCCTAGAAACGCTTGAACTCTTCATGGAAACTCATTTCATCGGTTGTAAAAACCCAGAAAGTTCTAATTACTTGCAATCGAACACGCTGGATTTTACTCATACAGAATCAAATTTAGAACTAAAACAGGTTATTACTGAGCAAAAAATTATCTGGGCAATAAACACGTTCAAACCCTATAAATCAGCGGGACCAGACGAGATTTTTCCAGCTCTTCTTCAAAATGCTCTCAAAGTAATAACTCCGTGGCTTAGGGTAATCTTCATAAGTTGTATCAAACTTAGATACGTCCCTAATAGCTGGAAAAAGGTCAAGGTAGTCTTCATCCCAAAAGCAGGGAAACCGACTCACTCGACCTCTCAGGATTATAGACCAATAAGTCTCTCCTCGTTTCTCCTTAAGACACTGGAGAGGATAATTGATCTACATGTTAGAGAACTTCTCAACGAAAACAATTTGTGAAACTACCAACACGCTTACCTTAAAGGTAAATCAGTGGAGACTGCTCTGCATGAAGAGGTTTCACATATTGAGAAAAGTCTTGAACATAAAGAATATACCCTGGCAGAATTTCTTGATATCGAGGGTGCGTTCAAAAACGTTAAAACGGAATCAATCAAAACTGCCTAAGTTGAAGTTGGAGTTGAATCTGTCATTGTCAATTGGATCTTCACCATGTTAAAAGGCAGAATTATCAACTCTCAAATAGGAGTTAGCACTATCGATAAAACAGTTACTAGAGGCACACCACAGGGAGGAGTCATCTCACCCCTGCTCTGGATCCTCGTAGTCAACAAAATTCTCACAAAGTTCAAAAATCAGGGCATTAAAATCGTGGCATATGCAGATGACATAGTGGTTTTGGTATCAGGCAAGTTTCTTACCATCATCGAAAACATTATGGAAAACGCATTAAAGGATTTATCTTCTTGGGCAACTAAAAACGGTCTCGGGGTCAACCCCACCAAGACGGAGTTAGTTTTGTTCACGAAGAAACGGAAACTGGAGGGCTTCAACCCTCCCAAACTAAATGGTATTCCTCTAAAACTTTCTAAGGAAGCTAAATTTCTAGGAGTAATCCTTGACTCCAAGCTTACATGGAAGCATAATACTGAGGAAAGAATGAAAAAAGCACTATGCGCATTCTACACATGCAAAAGAACCTTCGGTGCACGTTGGGGCATGCGACCGCGAGTCATCCAATGGATGTACACAGCGATTGTCAGACCCATTCTTACCTATGGCTCTATTGTATGGTGGAAAGCGGTGGAAAAATCAAGCTATCTCAAGAACCTGAATAAGGTACAGAGACTAGCTAGACTGTAAAGGAATAACAGGGGCTCAAAGATCCACACCACAAGCTGGGTTGGAAATGATTTTGGACCTTCCGTTCCGCAATTCGTTTAAAAGAACTGAGTTTTTGGAGGCACAGCACTTATGGGCACGGGTCAATCCGAAAGAGATATGACACGATTCCAGGACTGTTGGAAACAACCGATTACATTCCCCCTTTACTAGATTTCGATAGGAAATTTTCTATTTTCATACCAGAAATACAGGGCTGGGACCCTAATTCACTTATAAGTAAACAGGGTATCCCTTTCTACACTGACGGTTCAAAAATATAATCAGGAACAGGTGCTGGAGTGTTTTGCCAATCTCTCAACATCAGAGCATCGTATAAACTTCCAGCTGACTGTAGTGAAAGATCTTTGCCATTGAAAAAGCAGCTGAATTGGCACATCACGAAAAGCTAAGCTCTTCGGAGATAACTTTTTTCGTGGACAGCCAGGCCGCTATCAAAGCTTTAGCCAGTGAGACCATAAGATCAAAAGCAGTTTTAAACTGTAAGAAGGAATTAAATAAAATCTGCCACACTAACCAGGTAAAGCTCTGCTGGGTTCCTGGACATAGCAATATAGAAGGGAACGAAATAGTAGATGAACTAGCCAGGAAAGGGTCAGAAGCAGACGCAAGTAGTAGCGACCACTCAGTTAGGGGACCACTTGTCCCAATTGGGGTACTCAAGAGGAAGATAGACCTTAAATCAAAAGAGAAAACCAATAACTCTTGGAAATCCAGGGACGATTGCGTAATCGATCGATGCTAACTTTTGTTTTTATAGGGGATCACAATGGACCAATAGGCCCCCGTGTACGCAACAGCTCACGCTGTGCACACCCCTCATAACCTAACCTAACCTAACCATCCAGAAAACCAATAACTCTTGGAAATCCAGGGACGATTGCGTAATCGATCGATGCTAACTTTTGTTTTTATAGGGGATCACAATGGACCAATAGGCCCCCGTGTACGCAACAGCTCACGCTGTGCACACCCCTCATACCTTCTTTATGAATGAAGGGCAGGAGTGGTCTTTTGATAGGATTTTACATAGTCTGGATGATTCTCTAATGTTATCAATGATTCTTTTTTGGCTAAAGAGATGGGTTTTTTGTATTTCTTAAGACACTCTTTTTAAGGTAGCCATTATTTGCTAGCATAGCAAGCATTGAAAGAGATTCTCGCAATCTGTCTGAAATTCAAAAGTTCCTCATTCCACCATGATGGGAGTGATTTCTTACTGCGCCTAATGGGGCAAAATGCTTTATAAGCCGTGTATCAACTGCGGAGTCTAACTCTGTAGAAGAGTTGAGTTCCACTCTAGAAACCTTCTTTAGTTTGGACTTGACTATACGACCAAATTTGGTTGCTCGCATATACTACTACGACACGGTCAGCTCGATCCCGAGCTAGCTGCCTCCAGTTTTGCACTCCAAGTTGATTGAGGTCTTCTTCCACTTGTGTGCGCCACCTGAGTCGCGGTCTTCCTCTCCTTCTGCGTCCCTAGGGAATAGTGTCGAGAGCTTTCCGGGCCGGAGCATTGGTGTCCATGCGCTCTAAACGACCGAGCCATGCTGCTGGACAAGTGCCTTCCGTCGATCGCAATGTGATCAATCTGGTTGACGGTTGATTGATCCAGAGATCTCCATATACCTTTATGGATGTTGAGATGTGGGAACCAGTTGCTTGCTACAAAATTTCGCCCCGCAGCAAAATCGAGCAGCCTAAATCCGTTATCGGAAGTGGTGTCGTGCAGGCTGTGCTTTCCGATTGTTCCGCCAAAGATGACCTTCTTTCCCAGCCTTGCGTTAAAATCGCCGAGGACAATTTTCATGCCATAGCTAGGACATTGTTCATATGTTTTGTCGAGGAGCTCGTAGAATTCGTCGTTGGTGTCGTCCTTTTTCTCTTCTGTGGGGGCATGCGCGCATATTAGGCAAATGTTGCTGAATTTAGCCTTGATTCGGATCGTCGTGATGCCTTCGCTTACACATTTGAAGCTCAAGTTTTTGTCTGAGTCTGCTTCCCATAACGAATCCAAAGAGCCGCTGTTGTTGCTCTTGTTAACAATTACCATAGTAGATGTCGCAGTTTTTCATCCTCCTTTTGCCCGGTCCATCCCATCGCATTTCCTGGATAACGGTAATGTCTGCTTTGTAGCAGTTGAGGGTATCCGCTAATTGTTCGGCAGCACGCGGTCTATTAAAGGACCTAACATTCCACGTGCATATCCGAAATTCGTTGTCCTTAATACATTTGCTTGGGTCGTCATCAGTGTATCCGTCCGTTTCCGAGGCCTGTTGTTGCTTCGCAACTAAATCTTTTTCTACGTAGTCGGGAAGTCACCCCGACGTACAACCCCCAACCTGGAGTACCAGGCACAGGCACTTAATGTGACTCCAAGTATAAGAGCCGGAAAAACCGCTCCTTTTACGGCCTGGGCTTCAAACAAGTCGAAGTAGCCCGTAAAGGTGTTCACCAAGTAGTTCGTCCTAACTGGAACTGAAGACACCATCGTGAATCCAAAAAAGAAATTCATTCGCTGGATTCCCTCGTTGGGAGTGCCTTAGTGGCAACACTCCAAGTTTCGCGATCGCATAGCTCTAGGCTTCTTAGTAGTAGTTACCGTAAGCCGCTCCGCCATGGAGGGGAAAGCCTTGACGTGGGTAATATTTTCAGTTAATTTAAATGAAATACAAGTCATATGTGCAATGTATGAATATATGGCTCTGTATTTTGATTATTGTTTGAGGTGCCAAATCGGACTAAAAGAGCAATTTATAACCGACGTCATTGAACATTTCTTTAATCTGAATTTTAATACCAACTTTTGCAGACTTGAAGCATGAAAATGTAAGACCGTTGGTGAATGCTATAACTTTGTTAATTGCAAAGCTTTTTTTAATCAATCAACTTAATTTTTGGCCCTCAAATTGTTAAAATATGAACTCTAAATAGCGTTAGATTTGATCAAGGCACAGCATTCCATTATCGAGCAGTAATCAGTAACCACACTGCAAATAATGACACACACATTTTTTATCAAACCTTCAGCTGTGGGAAGAGACGACTTAACAATGGTTTCAGTGTGTTTCAAACCACCACTGACAGTGAAAGCCTCCACGTCGTGAAGCAAGGATAAATGTTGTTTTTCTTGTTTAATTTCTACAAATGTCGATTTTTTTTTCATACAATTAAACATTTATTCGAAAATAAATAACAGTTGAAAGATTGTGTTCAAATGATTTACCTTCTGCGCTTGGAAGAATCACTTTTTCTTGAGTGTTGGCATTCTTCAGGTGTTCGGTTTTGAAACCTTCTAGCTGGCTTTTAAGGTCGGTTGCGACTTTTGGAAGATCTTTAAGCGATGGTGAAGACATGTCTTAAGTCTAAAAATAAAAAAATAGAACAAGAAATTGATAAGACAAGTTCAATCAATATAATTTCATATAAACAAACAATAATAGTGGTCGATTTACGTAGAGAAAATGTGTAACGAACGTTTTGAAAATTGCAGAATGGACCTACGGGTTTAAAGAGCCTACAACATCTTATTAAGAAGTATAAATTACATATTATTACAATGAGAACTGCAGAATCGGGTGGGGACTTTGTTTTCGTTGCTCAGCAAATAATGAGGTCGTAAACGTACGCCGCTGGAGCAGGTGGTCTAGCTGCCGAGCTGTTCAAAGCAGCAGGCATAGGAGCATGCACAAAATCATCTGTAAGATATGGTCGGAGGAATGCATGCCCCATGAATGGAACCTCAGCATTTTTTGCCCAATCCTGGAAAAGGATTGCGCCAACTACAGAGGAATCAGCCTACTTAACATCGCCTACAAGATCCTCTCTGTCGTAATATGTGAACGTCTGAAGCCTTTCGTCAACAATCTGATGGTCCTTATCAATGTGGATTCAGACCAGAAAAGTCAACCATCGACCAAATTTTTACTTTTCCGCAGATCCTGGAAAAAACCTATGAACTCCAAATCGATACCCACCACCTTTTCATGCGTATGACAGCATCTACAGAGACGAACTGTATAAAGCTATGTCTAGTTTTGGCATCCCTGCCGAGCTCGTTCGCTTTTGCAAAATGACGATGGAGAACTCAAGCTGCTCCATCAAGGTTGGCAACGAGCTTACGGAATCTTTCGATGTCAAAAAAGAATTCAGATGCACTGTCGTGCGGTTTCTTTAGCATCGGTCTTGAGAAGATAATGCAAAACTCCACCGTCAAAACCAGAAGCACTATCTTCAAAAAATCTGTTGATCTTCTCGCGTACGCCGACGATATTGATATAATGGGAAGAACACAGCGTGTCAATGGCGCCTTTGTGTGAATTGAGACAGAAGCGGCAAAAATGGGTTTAGCGATAAATGAGGGAAAAACGGAGTACAGTAGACGCTCGATATAGTGAATCTCGGTAGAGTGAACTATCCAGTATAGTGAACACCCAAAATTTTACATGCACTACTCTAAATAGTGAACAATAACAATCTCAATCTAATACAGTCCTCTTCACTTGATTAGACGCACCCAATTTTTGTTTACATAAATTTGAATTTTTTATAAGTGTGTGCAAGAATTTTCAAACAATTGCATTTATTAGAAAGCTTATTAAGTTCTCAACAAAAAAACACCAACAAATGGTAGGTTAGTGGAAGTTAACGGTAACTTTTTCTCTTTCTTGTCTATGCTGTAAGAAAAAGTGAATTTTTTTTTTGTTCACATGATTAGACGCACACGTTTAATTGGTTAATTGGTCGCGATCTGTAACGTGGTTTTGAGTTAGCTTCAAAGTTTAAGATTTAAAAAGTGTTTAATATTATTTTAAATCAAAAATGGGGAAAAAAAAGTTTTAACCGCGGAAGAAAAAGGAAAAATTGACGCGTACCATTCCGAAGGGTTTTCCATGAGAAGAATTGCTAAAAAATTAGGCCGGATTGACCATGTAGTGAGAAATTATTTAAAAAACAGTGCTTCATATGGAACAAACTACAAAGGACAGACAAAAACCGCTTTAACTCCTCAGGAGAAAAGAAAAATTATAAGAATTGCGTCAAATTCAGCTGCCTCCGCCAGCAAAATAAAGGAAAAAGCGGGGATAACTGCAAGCATCTCAACTGTTCGGCGAGCTATTTTGAGTGCAGACCATCTCAAATTAAAAAAAACTAAAAAAAAGCCCCCACTAAACGCCGTACGAAAAGAACAGCGGTTGGAATTCGCACGCCTTCACATGACGTGGGATACCGAGCTTGGAAGTGTGCTGAATTGGAGAAACGTCGTACCCATCAGGGCCATCCATCAGATGAAAAAAAATTTAATTTTGATTTAAAATAATATTAAACACTTTTTAAATCTTAAACTTTGAAGCTAACTCAAAACCACGTTACAGATCGCGACCAATTAACCAATTAAACGTGTGCGTCTAATCATGTGAACAAAAAAAAAATTCACTTTTTCTTACAGCATAGACAAGAAAGAGAAAAAGTTACCGTTAACTTCCACTAACCTACCATTTGTTGGTGTTTTTTTGTTGAGAACTTAATAAGCTTTCTAATAAATGCAATTGTTTGAAAATTCTTGCACACACTTATTTATGTAAAAAAAATTGGGTGCGTCTAATCAAGTGAAGAGGACTGTATATAAATTTCTCGTGTCACAGGGTGCGTAATTGAACTCATCCGAAACGGCTCGACCGATTTTCGTGAATTTTTGCGAGGATATCGGCTAGGGTGGAAAATCGGACAATATCTGTTTTTCATCCCCCTTAATGTTAAGGGTGATCCACCCCTATTTTTTTTTTTTTGATTGTTTTGGACAAAAATTTTGTTTTTATTTTTTTCATCATACATCATACTAAAATACATACATCCCTAAATTTTCACCCCTCTATGATCAACCCTTATTTTTTATTTTTTTATTAAAAACTTTAATTTTTTTTGGCAAGATTTTTATTTGTATTTTGTCATGATTTAGAAGCGGGGGTAGTCGGTAGCGGGTTGGTAGCAATTACTGGTGTAGCGGGTAGCGTTTAGAAGTATTGGGTTACGAAAAGTGGGGTAGCGGGTAACAGGGTAGCTGGGTATAACGGGATAGCGTGAAGAGGGTAGTGGGGTAGCGGGTAGTAGGGAGCGATTACCGGTTAAGTGGGTAGCATGCGTAAGTATTGGGTAGCGGGTAGCGGGGAAGCGGGTAACAGGGTAACTGGGTATAAGGGGGTAGCGGGTAGACGGTAGTGGAGAAGCGGGGAGAGGGTAGCGGGTGGTATGGTAGCGAGCTACAAAAGTCTAGGTCTTTCTTATATCGATTGAGGCAGTACGAAGTCTGTCGGGTCAGCTAGTATAGTTATTTTCTCAGGTTTAAACAAGAATATTGCAGCTGCAATGCGTCTACAGCATGTCGACTGCCTTTGAACAAATTTTACCGTTCATTCATGTATATCTCACACTGAATCACAAGAGAAAGTAGGTACTAGGTACATAGTCACAAATCAAATTCGACCAAATGCTGAAGTGTGTGTAATATTCTCATTTTTGTTTGGATTTCCTGTGCTTAAAGACATATCTGGTTAATTTTACTGCATTGTAAAGTTAGAATGGTCCAAAAGCATTTAACATTGCTTGAAAAAACTGAGGTATTAAAGAAGCTGTCAGCATGTAAGATACATTTCTTAACTTTAAAAATAAACGGTAAGTGTTAAATTCACATTTGTTACAGGTATTTCGGCAACGTTTTTGCCCAAACAATATGGAATAGCCAGAACCATCGTAAGGTCCATATTATATAAAAACAGGGACAAAATAGCAGCTACAGCGGCGGTGACTCAGACTTATTGTGGGCAAAGAAAAACTTTGAGGACATCCGAACTTCCAGAGGTAGAAAATGTTTGTTTATCGATTAAATAAATAATATAATTATCTTCACACTAAAATGTGCATTTTTGATCAAATTTAACTTTGGAAAGCGTTTCTAGCCTCCCGTTCGAAATAGTGAACATGGCTAGTTTTTATTACTTCAATATATCGAGCGTCTACTGTATGTATATTCTGTCACAATAGACGCATACAACTTCGAGGTAGTAGAGGAGTTTGTCTTCCTAGGCTCCGCTATTAACACGGGCAATAACACCAGCGCCGAGATAAGACGAAGAATTACTCTTGCTAAATGCTGTTTCTTCGGGCTAAGAAAGCAATTGAGTGGAAAAGCCCTTTCTCGAGCAACTAAGGTAAAACTGTACAACACCCTCATCATCCCAGTCCTGCTGTATGGTGCAAAAGCACGTTCGTTGACAAAATCGGATGAATGTTATTTAGGTTGCTTCGAGAGGAAAGTTCTTCGGGTCATCTTTGGCCCGTGTGAATTGATGGGGATTGGAGAAGAAGATACAACAGCGCACTTTACGGGTTGTACAACGACGTGGACCTAGCCAGAAGGGTCAAGGTCCAGAGACTCCGAATGCTCTATACATACATTTAAATGGATTAAACATTTTGTTTGGACTTTTGACGATTCAACTTCGAATCCGCGTCAATGATAACTTTCATAGTTTTTTTTTTATATTTTGAAGCACATTTGATTTGTTAGAACAAAACGTAATGTTTATCAAATGCTTATCATGGGGCGTGATGATGATGTTACTCTCTGTGAAAATGAACGTAGACTTTTTCCTGAAAAATAAAATTTAACCAAACCATTCACCCCGTATAAACGTACATGACACATGAGTAACCATCAGTCATGGGAGGGCACGGCACACTGGCACTATGGTAGTCAAGTTTCACTACACACGAATCGTGCGGTTTTAAAGAACGGAAATTGATCTACATATTTATGTTTAACTAGCTGGCCCCGCGAACTTCGTCTCGCCACCGTTTATAGCAACTCCATTACCAATTTTCCCTTGGAAAACCAATGAGTTTTCCGATATTTTCATCAACAACTTTCTGCTTTCTATTCGAAAACCCATTTTGAAATTTTCCAGTTTTCCATTTGAAAACCAATGCACCTGCAATAACATGCAAATAATTTAAAATTTGTTTCCCTAAGTTTAATCTACAGACTAACACGAACAAAATAAAAAGAAATTAGCCAAATCCGTCCAGCCGTTTGTGAGTTATGCGGTTATACACGAACAGGATTTCATTTTTATATTTATGTTTAATATAGCGTTGGTAGCAGTTCTACTCGTTTAAAATCAATATTCGGGTTAGGGATTCGATATTTTCTAACTGCTCCATAGCCAAACAATAACTACTATACTCCGCTGAATTGATGAAAGAAGCATTAATGTCTAGGCTTATCATTGTGAAGATAAAGATAAATTTAATTATTCACGATAGCGTGCAAATGTTTACAAATACCAGTGAATAGTCTGAACGTTTACCGGTAATAAATCAAAATGTAAATAAAACTGATTACAAGTTTTTCGAAGATATAAACTAAGGGCTTGGATTGGCATCCGATTTTATGGCTTATTGAATATTTCTGATGTCATTCAGATTCAATATTTCGTTTGTGAAATTCTATTCGAGTATTTCTTTGCAAAACGAAATCAATAGTTAAACAAACAGAGTGAGAAACAGAACTTGAATACATAGGGAGATTTGCATGAGGTGACTTCTCAAAATGCCATAGCCCAACTCTGTAGGTTTATTTTTATTTTTTGTCCAAATGCAAAAGAATATTTGTTAATTGGATGTAATTGCTTTTAAATAATCTATTAAATGCAATGTGTGTTGAACGAATGTTTAGAAATAACAAACAAACAATTAATTACAATGTACTCAAGCATAGAGAATAATTTGAGGCGATGCCAAATTATAGATTCATAATTTCTTATTTTTAATAACAGCTTATGTATGTCCATAGTGAGTTGAGTTGCATTTCTTCCAATTAAATACTATTTTTAACACTTGGTATTTATAATAAGAATCGACCTGCTTAAACAATTTTTTTTATTTTTATTTATCAATTTTTTGCACACACGAAATGTTTAAAAATAAATAATAAGTGCAAAAGCTCGAAACGTGTCTATACGTTTTCAAGGACAATATTTTTGATTCATGGATCGTTGAAGTGTCAGCGAAATTTGCGTTTTGATTAATATTTTCAAAATGTCATCTGATTTTGCAAACAAAATTTGAAAGAAATTATGTACACAGCTGGTAAAAAAAGGCGTGAAGAAATTTTAATGACCACTCGTTAACGAACCAGCCTATGCTATCTTTAAATTTCCTCATGTTTGCCATTGAGACCTGTGCTAGATCATCCAGTTCCCCAACAAACCTGTTCCCGATATTACGGAGTCGGTTAGTTTGGAGGTTCGGACAGTCACAGAGCAGGTGTTTAATGGTTTCTATTTCATCCTCATCCTGACAGCTCCTACAGAAATCGGGTGCAAATGCCCCTATCTTGTTGGCCATTGTGCCAATGGCATTTACTGAGCGGTAGTGATAGAATATACCGAGTTTCCTTTTCATTAGTGTTAGGCCATAAACTTCTAGAGATTACAAAATCGTTCCTGGATTTCCAGGAGTTATTGATTTTCTCTTTTGATTTAAGGTCTATCTTCCTCTTGAGTACCCCAATCGGGACGAGTGGTCCCCTAACTGAATGGTCGCTACTACTTGTGTCTGCTTCTGACCCTTTCCTGGCTAGTTCGTCTACTATTTCATCCCAGCAGAGCTTAACTTGGTTAGTGTGGCAGATTCTATTTATTTCCTTCCTACAGTTTAAAACTGCCTTTGATCTTATGGTCTCACTGGCTAAGGCTTTGATAGCAGCCTGGCTGTCCAAGAAAAAAGTAATCTCCGAGGAGCTTAGCTATGCATGATGTGCCTATTCAGCTGCTTTTTCAATTGCATAGATCTCGGCCTGAAAGACTACAGTCAGCTGGGAGTTTATACGAGTCTCTGATGTTGAGGGATTGGCAAAACACTCCAGCACTTGTACTTATAAGTGAATTAGGATCCCAACCCTGTCTTTCTGGTATGCAAATAAAAAATTTCCTATCGGAATCTAGTAAAGGGGGAATGTAATCGGTGGTCTCGATCAGTCCTGGAATCGTGTCATATCTTTGTAAGATTGATCCGAGTCCATAAGTGCTGTGCTTCCTCAAACTCAGTTCTTTTAAACGAATTGTAGTTTTGGCTGCCGAGCACCTTATGAACTCATCCAGGGCCGGGAGATCCAAGAGCATTTCCAACCCAGCTTGTTGTGTGGATCTCTGAGCCCCTATTATTCCTATACAGGCTAGTCTCTGTACCTTATTTAGGTTCTTGAGATAGCTTGATTTTTCCACCGCTTTCCACCATACAATAGAGCCATAGCATAGGTTAGAATGGGTCTGACATCGCTTGGATGACTTGCGGTCGCATACCCCAACGTACCCATGCATGTGTAGAATGCACATAGCTTATTTAGAAAGTTTAAGAGGAATACCATTTAGTTTAGGAGGGTTGAAGACCTCCAGTTTCCGTTTTTTCGTGAACAAAACTAGCTCTGTCTTGGTGGGGTTGACCCCGAGACCGTTCTTAGTTGCCCAAGAAGATAAATCCTTTAATGCGTTTTCAATAATGTACTAAAGTAACTTAATAGGAGGTGACTATAAGTTGCGCCAATATTTTTAATACTTTAGGAAAACACACCTTTTTTTACTAGGCTAAAGCGTCGATCGACAGTTTCGTCCTCTTATCTCTATCTCTATATACAGGGTGATTCACGAGCGTTGTGCCAAAAACCTTGAGACAAGAAAAAAATCGTATGGGAGGGGGGGTCTATTCCCCCCCGTTTAGCCGGGAGGGGCAATTTTCTGAAAAATTGACTTATTTTGTTAAAAAAATATTAAAAATCAACGGCTTCGTTTACAACACCGTGCTATACCTTTCTGAAAAGCCAAAAACTTGTTTTAACGAACAGTTAAAAAAAAATAAATTTTCAAACTCAAAATTTTCAAAAAAAAGCAAAAAAATCATTTTTGAACGAATTTTTTTCAAAATTTTATGTAATTAAGTACTAATTTTGTTTTAAAAATTCAATGTCTTTGTTAATTTTTAGTCGGAAACAGAAAACCGGATGCAAAAATGTCTTTTCGTTTTTGAGAAATTAAAAAAAACCAAAACAACTTTTTTTCTAAAAAAAATCTTTGTTTTTATTTTTGCATCCGGTTTTCTGTTTTCAACTAAAAGTTAACAAAGACATTGAATTTTTAAAACAAAATTAGTACTCAATTAGTAATTAATTATGCTTTTTTTTTGAAAATTTTGAGTTTGAAAATTTATTTTTTTTTTAAACTGTTCGTTAAAACAATTTAATTTAAAAACAAAGTGAAAGAAGAAGTTTTTGGCTTTCCAGAAAGGTATAGCACGGTGTTGTAAACGAAGCCGTTGATTTTTAATTTTTTTTTAACAAAATAAGTCAATTTTTCAGAAAACTGCCCCTCCCGGCTAAAGGGGGAGATATACCCCCCCCCCCCTTCCATACGATTTTTTTCTTGTCTCAACTCAACCTACACGCTCTAGCTTTTTGGAACAACGCTCGTGAATCACCCTGTATATATAAATGATTGTGTGTTTGTTTGTTTGTATGTCTCTATAGACTCCAAAATGGCCCAACTGATATTTTTAAAATTCATGGTTAAAACTGTTGTATTCAGTGATACAAAAAAACCTCATGGAAAATGGGAAAACTGGAAAAACCAAACAAAGGTCGAAAATTTGTTTTTTTTTTTGCTTGGAATTTTTTGTTTCAAAATGGGTTTTCGAATAGAAAAATAGAAAGATCTTGATGAAAAACTCGGAAAACTCATTGGGAAAATTGCATATTATTGGTTTTCAAATGGAAAACTGGAAAATTTCAAAATGAGTTTTCGAATGGAAAATAGAAAGTTCTGATGAAAAACTGGGAAAACTCATTGGTTTTTAAAGGGAAAATTGCAAATGGTAAACTGGAAAATTTCATAATGGGTTTTCCAATGGAAAGTAGAAAGTTCTTGATGTAAATAGAAAGTCTACTGATTCTCATATAGAAAAATGGAAATTTTTTGATTGGGAACTCGGAAAACCCTGCGAGAGCACGAAGAACTTCAAGACCTTAGATCAAGTTGTTTCATGGAATTTAAGGTGGATTGGTTTGAGTGTATGTCCGGTTTGGACTCTTAATCCGCTCAATCTTGGATGCATTTTTATAAAATTTTCATTGTAGACAATATAGTCTCAGTAAAAAATAAATTTTTCGACAATCTTATGGAAAAGTCAGCAAATAAGGGGGACAACCGTAAGCTGTTTTGAATTCTGGTTTTTGTGAAATAGTCAAAAGTAGAATGTTAGTTGCAAAACTTGGAAAAATTCAGATATGTAATTCTCTATTTCAATTGGATTCAAGCAAATCACATTGCATTTTAAAAATGCCTGTGTTAATCAAAATGATTATTGTGGAGTTGCTCTGAAGGGTGGCGAGACGAAGTTCGCGGGGTCGGCTAGTTTTTGATATTTTTTATTTATTTAAGATCCTTTTAATGTCCTTTATTTACTTTGATATGGAAGTTTTATTAAAACCGTGAACAATTGTTATTCCACTGAAAAATATGTGTAAAAAAATGATCAAGAAGAAAAAAAAATAAACAGCCGCACCTATTTTTTTGACCAGCTGTGTATGTTCAATTGCTAGCAATTATTTATTTTCATGATGCTTCAAGCCAAATACTAGATTAGCAGGTGAACGTTCCAATCTTTCGTAGGCAAAGTAAAATCAAAAACGTCGATTTAACAATAAATACCAATGCCATCAACTAGAACGTGACATTATTACATGAAAACGCATATATTTATTGTTGCAACGTTTTTTTTTTTTATTTTTCATCAATTCTGAATATTTTTTTATCACGCTGCTGTTTAAAACCCAACACATGTTTCGTATTTTCAAGATTTTAAATTCAATTTCGTGTACATTCCCACATTTTGTTTAGAGCACTTGTTGTTTTCAATGACGTCTTTATTGCGCGCTTATGACCAAGTACTAAATAGATGTATGAAGTGAACAAAGCCAAACAACAAAATAAGGAGACAAATCAAACAAGTAGATGATTTCTGAATTCTGAAATGTTAACCTAAATACAACTTAGTAATCAGTAATCACCTTTTTCAAAGCCATGATAATACCTGGCTTGAAGGAATACCATAAAAGCCGCAGATTAGACCTCTCGGTCACTGTAGCTGTGCAACGTAGGTAACCTCTGATGCGTGTTACCATAAATGGTAAAACACGAATGTTGAGACACACAAAAACGAAACATTAAGAGAAAAGCAAAAGAAAAGTTTGTAGAACACAACACCTTTTACGGTTCTTGATTTCTTTCAAATGAATTGACTGCCTATGTATGTACACAATCGTATGCCTACCTACATAAATTACAATTTTTGTTTTTTTCTTTATGTTTAAGAGTTTTGAACAGGGTATGTACCCATAATGATTTCTGTTCATATATGCACATTATGTGTGTTTAGTTTTAAGTACTAGAATGAAATACATTAAATGATTAACATCCAAGGTCGTAGAATTTATCTGAAATTTTTCCAGACATTTTTAGCTCATTTAAAGACTAATGGACAAAACCGCTGGCCCACAAATTAATGCCACTGCAAACAAGTATGTAAATAGTTCCAGTCTTTCATGAGTGTAAAAGAAAAGGTACTGAACAATTGGGATGATAAATGCGTTTTCCTCATGACGCAATTACTGTGGTGTTTCTTAATTTGAAATCCGAGTCAAGGCTAAATTCGGCAACATTTGCCTAATATGCGCGCATGCACCCACAGAAGAGAAAAAGGACGACACCACAGACCAATTCTACGAGCTCCTCGACAATGTACTAACTACGACATGAAAATTGTCCTCGGCGATTTTAACGCAAAGCTGGGAAAAGAGGACATCTTTGGCGGAACAGTCGGAAGGCACAGCCTGCACGACACCGCTTTCGATAACGGATTCAGGCTGATGTGGTAGCAAGCACCTGGTTCCCACATCTCAACATCTAGAAAGGTACATGGAGATCTCCTGATCAACCAACCGTCAACCAGATTGATCACATTGCGATCGACGGAAGGCACTTGTCCAGAATTCAAGATGTTCGGACTTTCTGAGGAACCAACATTGACTCGGACCACTACCTCGTCGTAGCCAAGGTAGTGCTACGAATATCCCGACAACGGCCAAAACAAGGAAATGATGCAAGAAAATTTGACGTCGGACGGCTACAATCGCAAGAGATAGCCAGATCCTTCTCTGATCGAGTATCAAGTAACCTCTTAAGGAGTCCTATGCCGCCAACATCAAGTATCGAAGATCAGTGGAAACATTGCCAGAAAGCAGTTAGAGATGCTGCCTCTAATGTGCTGGGTTTCACACAGCCACCAAAACGAAACCCCTGGTTTGACGAAGAATGCAGGCAGGCCCATGCAGCCAATCAGGAGGCATACAGAGCTGCGCTTAATAGAAGGACGAGAGCTGCTCGTGAGCTCTACGAGCAAAAGAGGAGAGAGGAACGCCGCCGGCTTCTCAGGAGAAAAAAGAGAGAGCATGAGAAGCGTCAGATCGAAGATTTTGAGAGAGCCAACAGCAGGAATGAAGTTCGGAGGTTATATCGGAAGGTAAAACAGCTGGCTCAAGTTCATCGAGCAAGAACCGATGCCTGCAGAGATAAACAAGGGAACATCATAGTAGAATCGCAGTCAATGCTGGGGATTTGGAAAGACCACTTCCGTAGACTGTATAAGGGCGACGACGAACAAAACCCCGCCGCCTTTTATTGTACACGATGACAGCCAACAATTCCGTGAACCCGACCTAGAAGAAGTGAAAACGGCAATATCACGGCTGAAATCCAACAAAGCCACTGGAGCAGATGGTCTAGCCGAACTGTTCAAAGCAGCAGGCGACGATCTAGATAGAAGCATGCACCAAATCATCTGTAAGATATGGTCGGAGGAATGCATGCCCGATGAATCGAACCTCAGCATTGTTTGCCCGATCCTGAAAAAGGGAGATCCTCTAAACTGCGCCAACTACAAAGGAATCAGTCTACTTAAAATCGCCTACAAGATCCTCTCTGCCGTAATATGTGAAGGTCTGAAGCCTTTCGTTCTGATTGGCCCTTATCAATGTGGCTTCAGGCCAGGAAAGTAAGACAGCATCTACAGAGACGAACTGTATAAAGTTATGTCAAGCTCGTTCGCTTGTTCATTACGCTGTTCCATCAAGGTTGGCAACGAGCTTACGGAATCTTTAGACGTCAAAAAAGGATTCAGACAAGGCGATGCACTGTCGTGCGATTTCTTTAACATCGTTCTTGAGAAGATAGTGCAAAACTCCACCGTCAACACCAGAGGCACTATCTTCCAAAAATGTGTTCAACTTCTCGCGTTCGCCGACGATATTGATGTAATGGGAAGAACACAGCTTGATGTCAATGGCGCCTTTGTGAGAATTGAAACGGAAGCGGCAAAATGAGGGAAAAACGAAGTATATGCTGTCTTCAAGGAAGGACACCCAACACCAACACCGACGGCTCGGACAGAACGTCACAATAGACGCATACAACTTCAAGGTAGCAGAGGAGTTTGTCTACCTAGGCTCCGCCATTAACACGGGCAATAACACCAGCGCCGAGATCAGACGAAGAATTACTCTTGCTAATCGCTGTTTCTTTGGGCTAAGAAAGCAATTGAGTGGAAAAGCCCTCTCTCGAGCAACTAAGGTAAGACTGAACAGCACCCTCATCATTCCTGTCCTGCTGTATTGTGCAGAAGCATGGACCTTGAAAAAATCGGATGAATGTGCCTTAGGCTGTTTCGAGAGGAAAGTTCTTCGGTTCATCTTTGGCCCCGTGTGCATTGATGGGGAATGGCGAAGAAGATACAACAGCGAACTTTACGGGTTGTACAATGACGTGGCAGTTACCCGTGGCTTAGTCGGTAAGTGCGTTGGCTGTTAAGCAGAACGTCGTTGGTTCGAGTCCTACTCAGGCCAAGTTTTTATTTCATCTTTCACGGGTACTGCCTCTTGCGAAGACCTGACAAATCTTCCAAGAGTATCAATCTGTCATGAAAAAGTGCTTCTCAACTTTGCCCTTCGGAATCGGCGTTAAATTGTCGGTCCCCTCAATTCTTCACACGCACTCAGAGAATTGTTGATGAGAGTAAGCCACTTAGGGCTTGGCTCTTCAAGAGCTGTCGCGCCACTCTATTTTTTTACAATGATGTGGACCTAGCCAGAACGGTCAAAGTCCAGAGACTCGGATGGCTCGGTCATTTAAGGCTAAATCACAAAGGCGCTTCAGCTTCGGCTTCGCCTGACGTTTACGAGTTCAGCTATAGGAATTCAATGCTTGCTATCACAATGACGCTTCGACCTCACGTTTCGTACGTAACGTGACTCCAAACGGAAGCTCTAGTTCAAATATGCTGAACTTTTGCTTTGTCTGACAGCTCAACAGCTGTTTGTTCATTTGAAAAAAAAGGAATCGAAGTAGATTTGGGAATAAAGCGAAGTAAATTGAGAAAAAGTGAAGTGGATTTCAAAATAGCGTATTTTATATTGTCCATGGATACATTGATGCAAAGAGGGACATACAGTTATTATCAAAAGTTCATATAGACAGAATTACAATTAGGGCCGTGTGCGAATTGTGTTAATATGTGTATAAAAACTTGACGTTCGATTTAATTTTGACACTAAATAAATAAAATTTTAGTTAAAATTTAACTAGCAGACGAAAATATGACACTAGTGGTTAAATTTAACCAACACTTTAACGCAAGTCGCACACATGACCTAAAATATTAAACACTTCAATACAATCACGTAACTCATACTTTGCATATATGTATGGGTTGACATTTCGTGTTTGTAAAGTGTGTCCGCTTATTGTGCGCGTATAAGGATAGAAACTGCAGATGCAGATGTCGATTATCTATTTTCCTGATGAAAATAAGAGAACTGTAGGCATAAATTACTCAATGAGTTAATCGAAGCAGATTTTGGAAATATCAAGTAAAATCGATGTAATTTTTTTCTGAGAAAAGTAGATTTCAAAACATTCTTGATGGTGCGAAGTGGGAATAGATTTTCAAAGTTTTTCAAAAATCGAAGTATAGACTACTTCGAAAGGAGTAAAGTGGCAAATCTGTTTGATGATGATGGAGGGAGAACTGTCATTCAAAGCACACGTGAAGCGGGTGCATCGTAACGCAGACGAAGCCGAAGCTGAAGCGTGTTTGTGGTTTGGCCTTTAGAGCGCATGGACAGCATGGACAGCCGGCTCGACACTATTCCCGAGGGACGCAGAAGGAGAGGAAGACCGCGACTCAGGTGGCGCACACAAGTGGAAGAGGACCTCAATCAACTTGGAGTGCAAAACTGGAGGCAGCCAGCTAGGGACCGAGCTGGCTGGCGGAGATTTAGATTGAGGCCCAAGTCCATAACGGACTGTAGCGCCACCTTTAGTAAGTACGTGCGTCGGTCATTTACATCTTACTTTACTTTTTACAATGAACACAAGAAACAACTAATGACAGGTTTTTTTTTTTGTTCAACAATGCAATAGCTGATAGCACAATTGAACACAAAGAACCATAAGACAAACGAAATTATACCATTGCACATTTCCGTCGCTCCACTGATAAATAAACAATAAAATAACAATAATCCAAAGAAGGAAAATATAAATCATCATCACCAATCGAGGTCATTCACAGCGAATAATACCGGTGGCAATAAGCATGACTCATTCATGTATGTACACACATTTAAGCATAAAAATATCTGCTGAGTAAAGTAGGTATTCTATGGTCTTATATTCACCGTCTGATTCTGCTTCTTCTGCTTCTTCTGCACTCCATTTCAACGGTTCTATGTCAAATATGCTCGGAAACCAATTTTTCATCGATGTGTGCCTTTTAATGAAAACCCTATCAGCGATGAATAACCAATAACGAACAAAAACTGTGAATCGTTTTATTTCTTTGTTATTTGTCATTCAAGTATGTATGCAGAACGTTCATGTGGCAATGGCAAGCACACATAGTAGGAACAGTACATAGCTATATCTTTTTTACCATACCAATTCCGTCTGCAAAAAAAAAACAGTCATCCCACTCAAAAATACATATTTTTTTCTCTTCAGAACACTCACCCAATTCACGCTACGACACGACTTAGTACAAAGGCAGATAAGTGTGTAAAAAAGGAAGTTTCGATAAATTTAGGATATGTGCAACTTACTTCATGTCCACATATGTACCTAAATATACACACATGTGCAGTGGACGAGTATGTAAATAAATATGAAGTTTGGCTCGTAAAAATCAGTTGATTTGATGCATTCGTTAATGCAATGTACTTTGTTTCTCGGCGCTGCCATTTTCAATAAGCAGAAAAACCCGGCATGAATGTTAATTGATATCATCCTCATTTTTTTAGCAAAAAAAAACAACAACAGTAGAAAGAGAAGCTGCCAGATGTGCGAATTACCATTTTACATGATAACCCACCTTCGTAGTAGCAAGCTCAAGCTTAGTCATCTTCCAAAAGAACAAAACATATTATTCACTCTTGGTAGATAGCAAAATAGGCGTTTTTCTTTTTTACATCTGAACAGAGCTTGAACTGTCAAACGAAAAGTTGTGTTTCTTTTTTAGTTCAGAGTGTTCAGAGCATCAAAGTTGTGTTACTTTTTTCGTTCAGAGCACTGATTCTGAGTGTTCAGAGTTCGACGGCGCGCTCAGAAAAAAGAGACCGAGCGTAATGAACGAAATGCTGAGCGCAAGCGTGTTTTTCTCAAAACAATTGAAATGGTGGTGGAAACAAGTCGCTCAGGCAAAGATGATTAGCTTTATTTTGAATAATTATTTAATTATTTTATTTATTAATGAAAAAATGTTAATTTCAGCTTTCAAAAATACGAATTGTCGATGTCTGAACTAAAAATGCTCAATTGCATTTCAAAACGAAATCCGAGCGTTCAGAAAATGTTCAGAGCTTCATTTGTTCAGAGCGTGTTCAGCAAGCTCTGAACACTCAGAGTTCGGAGCTCTGAACTAAAAAAGAAAAACGCCTAATGTGTGTACCTACTAAATGAAAACAATCGATTACGAATTTATCAGATTCAGGATTCAAAAATTCATGTCTACCACGCCCAAGGTTTCGGCAATCAGTAGAATCACTTGGTTTTGAAATAACTTGTGCCATTTCACGGTCAATGTCTCATTGGTCATGGGTTTCAACTATGGAACATGGTTTTATCTTCACTTATCGACTGGCTACAACTGCAAACGAACTGAAACAATTTTTTTTTAGGATTGTGCTGGCACAGAAAGAGGTGGTTGGCAGTGGAGAGCAAATAATTATGTACATACCTACTTTTTGCTATTTTCCTGTCTAGCAGCTTTCTATTGTTTTTTGTTTTATCTTTTTTTAAAGGTAAACTACTGACATTTTGCAGTGAAAATAATTATATCTATGTACGTGGGGAGAAGATGACTCAAAAGAAAGTCGACAGAAGACAAGAATTGATAGATTTGCTACCCAAAACTTTGGTACTCATTAGGTCCGTTCCTTTACTTTTTCAAGTAACTTCAAGCTGCCGAAAGTTACTAAAAACTGCTAAATCCTGTTCCCTAACACTGCTAGGGAACAGGATTTAGCAGTTTTTAGTAACTTTCGGCAGCTTGAAGTTACTTGAAAAAGTAAAGGAACGGACCTATTTTGAATCATAAGCAATCTTTGAGAAATTATTTACGATTCAAAAAGTAACACACGAATGAATTGTTTATTAAAAAATTGCTTGAAAAACCGTAAGCTAAACCTTATCATACTTCAAGTCGTTCCATTGTACTGTGTACTGGGCTACGCCCACAGCAGAAGCAGACAAGCCGGTGTTTCTTTATTTGTGCATCATGCACTGTTAAACAATTTTGTTAGAGCAGATAGGAAGGGAAATAATTGGCATTTAATGATGGATTCTAAGCCAATTGATGAAATAAAAATGCTTTAAATATTAAAACCCGATAAGATCCTTCCAACACAAGAACAAAGGATGATTCTTACATATATTTTTTTATTTGTATTGCTTTACTTACTTTATTTCTTTTTTTAATATCAGTAATGGAAAATTATTCTGAATTTTTGTTTTTCACTAAAGATTTGGGGATTTTGCAAGCACTGGACGGCTGTCGGCGAACAATTTTAATTTAAAAATGAGGGAAAAACTCAACTTTCAAGGGGGACGTTTAAAAATTAACTGAAGTCTGTTGAAAATTTAAGAAGCAAAATGAAGACTGCTTTTGTCGAACACACAAACACAACAAGGCGAATGGCGAAAGCGAACCAAAAATAAGAGAAGAAGAGAAACTGAACTATCGAAATGGATTTGGCTAGCGAATTTTGAGAATGTATAGGGGGGTTTACATGGTCACACATGGTGTCTGGTGTGACAACATGGTGTGAATATGACGATTTTGATCATGTAAACGCTAAAACAACCGCTTGACACACCATGTTGGATGGTTTTCCATTTTTTTGGAAAACCTGGTGGTGTGTCACACCATCCAACCTTTGTAAACACATGTTGTACAACTGAAGCCATTTCGTCGACGTTAAATTCATTGCGTTTTGAAATTTTGGTTGAAAATACTGTCAATTTGCAATAATGTTTTTTGGAGGGAATTTTTTTGAAATTTACAAAAGTCATCCGGAATTGTGGAAAGTAAATTGAAGCTAAAATTTTACTCGCCATAGTATGATTACACTCTAGAAGAAAAATCACAAACTGATGTTGTACAACATCGTTTTCCGTGTAAACGCAATTCTGTCATGCCGTTGTCCAACCATGTTGTCACACCATGTGTGACCATGTAAACCCCCCTTATGAGTGCTTTCACGAACATGAAAGTTTCACCTTAGGTGCGTTTTTGCGCTGACTATAATCAACTATAATCAACAATGGTTGACTATTTCTCGTTTTTGCACGCCAATAGTTACGATTCGTAATCACAATTGTCGTTTTTGCGGTCTGTGTTGATGTGTCAAATCGTAACTATCTCTAACTATTTCCAATCCATCTCAGGAGGTGAGTTGAAAGTGGTTGGTGTGTCAAAGTGTGACACAAAAACTATAGTCAACTATCGTCAGCGCAAAAACGCACCTCTTTGTCAGAGATAAGAAAAAGAAAAAGAAAATGATTGACCATTGACATAAAGCAGGGTATACATACGTCAAATTGCCATCCAGCATTGAGAGTGTGTTAGTGAAAAAATTCACACGTATACGTGGTGTGTATGATTGACGAAAAATCAAAATATTTTGATTTTCGGTCAATCAGGAGGCCATGCTGGATATGTGTATAGCCGTGATTGAGTGATTGATCCAGCATTGCGGAAAAAAAGAAGAAAAAATTCAGAAGAAAAAAAATAAAAAAATAAAATAATTAGAAAAAGTGTCTCTTATAATTTTCGAAGCATTTGTCGAATTTTTCTTCGAAGTGTTTTCCAAAGGAGTAATATGATTTTCGCTTCTCCATGCACCTTGCTGTATTGTTCCATTTTGCAAGTTCTCCTGGTCAATAGAACCCATGCTGGACGTGTGTATATGCAACGTCAATCAGAATTTACTAACACACTCTCCCATGCAGGATGGGAATTTGACGTGTGTATACCCTGCTTAATAATAATGTCAATGTGATTGACGTTCTACACAGCTTTGTATATATATTTGGGGAGTAGTCTCAAGATGGCAAACGATGGTGGCGCCATCTTGAGAATTTTCACAAAAGCAGTTTTTTTTTACATAAGTTTGTATTGTATCTTTGTATATATATTTGATAGGTACTATCAAGAAGTGTCGCCATCTAGATCGAAGCCGAGAAAGCCATTTTTTTACAAAAGTGGCCATTTTTTCTAAAAAAAAATGGCTTCCTCGGCTTCGAACTCGATGGCGACACGTCTTGATAGTACCTATCAAATATATATACAAAGCTAGCAGGTACAATATAAACATCATTATACATAGAGACAGCTAGTATTATCAAAAATGGTGTTTTCGATTTTTCGTGCTACATCAAAAACAAAAAAAAAATATCAATACCAAATCTTATGTAAAAAAAAAACATCATTGCGCCAGGTCTTAAGATGGCACCACAGTCGATTGCCAGGTCGAATGAAGAATATATAATATACAAAGTTGGGTAGTACCTGCAAGAAAACAATCGATAGTAGCGTCATCTTGACATATGTATAAAAAAAATGCTTCTGTGTTCGATCTCAAGATGGCACCACAATCGATTTTCATCTCATCTCATGTAAGCACTCAAAACCTTTTTCCTATACCCTATATACGCTAAAGGTCGCCACACACACGCTACAGTTTGCTTGACAAGCATAGTACAATCTTTTTGTACAAGCATGCTTAACTTTTCATTTCGCCTCCACACGATACCAGTACCAGCATGATTGATCAGTTTCTGATGCGAAAATGTTTGATTCGGACGACGACTTTCTTGCTATGGCTGCTTTTTACCTTATTCGTAAAAGGAAACGCGATATGTGGTGTAAAGAGTGTTTGTTAACTGAAGAGAAGAAGCTACTCCCATACTAATTTACTGAGTGATTTGAAGATATATCTGCGTGATTGGCATGATTATCTCAGAATGAGTAAAGAAATAAGATTGGAAACCTTGCTGTCAAAGTGACATTTGCCTACAAGCTAGGGGTCCAGGTTAGCTGTAAGAGTATGCGTGCTTTTACCAATACTATCACAGCTAACCTGGACCTACCATCTGGGGACTAAATTGACCGGAAAATTTGAAAATTTGTTGTTTTAACGAACAAAAGGTGAGTTTAAGAGAGTAGAAGAGGGATATGTTCAAAAAGATATCGAGGAAGAGTAAAATTGCGTGAAAAGTATTTAATGGCAAATGTATCAAGCAATAGAATTTCCTACGTGAGAAATGATCAGAAATGAAAATGAAAACAAAAATTTAGGCCTAACTAAGAATTCTGAACGTCTGATATTTTGAAAAAGTTTTTGTTTGAAATCTTATTTTATTACATTAAGGCTGGTATTCATCGAACACTATTAAGTTAATAGCTTCGTAAATGTATTCATCGACGATTATTAGCGCTGATTTGCGAGCGCTATCAAAAGTTAATAGTGGTTCTGACCTCTATTACATAAGTTGAGAGCAATATCTATAGGAAATTTTTAGAAATAATTTCTGAAACTACAACAAATATTCTGTAGATGTTAGTTTTTTTTTCTCTCTTTGTCGTTGTCATAGTAATTCCATATAAATTCATTTTGTTCACTTAAAATTTCCCATTTTTGATTAAGCAAAACCAAGAACCTAATTGTGCTTGGTGATTAAGGCCCAATAACTTATTACTAATACGCTCTTAATTTTAAAAGCGCTATAAGTATCCTCGGTGAATATCACCCTAAGACCTGGGCTTATCAGTTACAATTCCAAACAAAACGGGTTTCAATTTATAACTAAGCCTAGTGCAACGAAATTGGCGAAAGATTTATGAATGTAAATATGTTATTCGACCTCAGCCCGCGATGTATATACAACTTAAAAAAAAAACTAGGCAAAGAAAACCTAAGCAAATTAATAAATTGACAGACTTTTATCATATTTTTTTGAACAGAAGGTACTTAAAGTGAAAAAAAATCCTTCGCACTTTTGTATAGCATTTTGAAATTCAATGTTAAGATCTATTCGGAAAAAATTGCACTAAAATTTATGGGTTCTTGAAGCATTCTCTTCGACTTGTCATTAAATCGAGGGTAAACTTTGAACCAATGGATCAATGAAAAAATTAATTTACTTTGCAAAAAACGTAAATTTCTTTATTTTGTGATAAAATATATGATTGGGGTAAGATAAGTTTATCTTACACTCATCTTTCTAAAGAATTAAAGAAATTCCTTTGTATTAAATAGTTCTATCGCTGAGCCGTGGCTTTAAGTTGACCGACGTTCTTAGAGCTAGCCGTAAGCATTTTCAGGAATGTTAACATTTTTAACTTGTTGATAGTTCTTGAGTATCGTGTGCGTAGCTTCATGTTAATTTATTACTGGATTAAAAAGGTATGTACATTAAAATTTGCAAAATTTACTTATTCTTACATAAATGTATGTCTGCACTAAAAAATTTCTTTAACTACAAGTAGATCTCCACCCTTATAAAATAAAATTTGTTAACACACCCAAAATCCAACAACTGTGGTGAGATTCTTACAAAAGAAAAAAAGACAATTTCGCTGTCACTTTATTTTTTCTTTTTCAATTCAGCTTCAGCATTTTGCTTTTCAAAATAGTTAATTAATTCATAAAAAGGATTAAAATACACTAAACAAAATGATAACAGTTGTTTCATTAATGCGATCATTAATGCGAAGCAGCCAGAAAAGGTACCTGTGAGAAGGCTCGCAAGAAGAAAGTCTAAGTTGAAGTGAAAAAAGTTGGTTTCATTCCTCACAACCAAAGGAACAAGGGGTAACAAATACTTCGAATCCATTTGGAACTTCATAATTATTCAATTGAAATTCCAAACTCAATATAAGCAAAGTCAGCAAGCACATTGACGACTCATGGAAGGCAATTCCCAAAGACATTTGCTATGTTGGGAAGTACTATCCCTAGGCCGAGTACACTGTCGCTGAGGCGATCCAATGTCATCGTGAAACTCACGATCCGTCAATGTACAATGAGCCAAATGCTCCACTTAACGTCGAAATCGAATTGAATATGAAAGCGGAGAAGGCTAATCGGTTTGTGGACAACTTCAATCGAATGGCTATGATTCCGCATAAGTTCGATCATGGCTATGAGAGGAAGATTCTGGCTTTCACAAAGGAAAACGTAAGAAGTTACAATATTGCTCGTTCTTAATTAAATGTTTGTGTTCTCCAGAACTTTATCGCCGAAGCCCGTCAAGCTGGAGCGACCCTCGGTGGTGGCGTTGAGCTCATCAAAGACATAACAAACGAAGATCTATTGCCTACAGACTAACTTCATTATTGCCCATCCTAACATCCTCCTCGATCTGGTGAGTCTCTGTGGTTTACTCAAGAGAAAGTTCCCAAATCCACGAAGTGAGACACTTGGAACAAATCTCGCCGAAATGATTAAAACAGTTTCGGATGGTGTCAGTTATACTGCTACTAAAGACGAACACCAACAAGATTTTGGAATCATCAAAACTTGCATTGGAACGGTAAATAGTTGCTTATTTTCACGACTTTCTGCTCTTAACACTCTTTCATCCCTCCAGCTCAATATGGATGCAAAACAGCTTGAAGAAAACCTGGTTTCCCTCTTGAAGGACGTCAATTTGATGCGTCCCAAGCGTAAGGGCAAATTCATAACAAGAGTTCGTCTCAAGAGTCCCCCAAGTAGT
Source organism: Sphaerophoria taeniata (assembly GCA_943590905.1). Taxonomy (NCBI): domain Eukaryota; kingdom Metazoa; phylum Arthropoda; class Insecta; order Diptera; family Syrphidae; genus Sphaerophoria; species Sphaerophoria taeniata. Next base: position 103,744,749 of record OX016541.1, read on the forward strand.
GAACAACTAAAGATTAATCCATTTGTTTATGTTCCTGAGAAGGGTTTATTCAGTAACTCCAAGAAATCGAAAGCAACCGATGCAGTCGCAGAAGAAGAAGAAGTCGAAGAAGAAGCAGCTCGAGCAGCAAACTAAGAACAACGTTGATTTTTCATATTTTATATTGTTTTTATTGTTTAAAATATAAATAATTGTGTTTGTTTAAATTTTTGTTGAAATTGATGCTTTGTTGTGCTGCTGTTCCATTTCGACTTGCTTAACCCGGGCATAGCAAGCACTGCCAAGTAAGACAATCGCATTCGAAATCCAACAAAGTAATATCGTATTCCATTGGTCTTTCTTTGACGTTTCTTCTTCTCGATGGAACGGGTTATGATGGATGTTTCATTCTTCGGACGATTCTGTTTTCAAAACAGAAGAGTTCTGATTTTCTCAGAAGCATTCCGTCTGTCAAAGTCAGTCCAATGGAACGGTTTCAGAAGATTTCTGGACTCTTCCGAATGCTTCAGGATGCCCAATGGAAAACGACATAACGATTTGGTTTCGTTGAACCACTGAGTGGCTATGATGGTCTGTGTACAAGCCTTGGCAGTGCCGGAAATATCGTGCGTTAAGGGTGGGGTGACCTTTGGAAGTACAAGTCATTAGAAGAAGCATTGATTTGATGCAATTGAGATGAGAATCTGTTGACGAAAAAGAAGAGAGTTGGCCTTATCTTATTGACCGAGTGTCAAGATCTTACCTGTTAGACTCTTCTGATCAACTCCAAGAAAGAATCAAAAAACAATTGCTCCGCAACACAAAATACTTTTTAGACTTGTTCTCTGCCTAAGAACGACGTAGGACAAGATCACTTCAATTTGCGGCTTTTTGTTTTGACGAGCTGTGACGTGAGTTTTTTTCGCAATTAATGCACATATAATTATTTCCTATCGAGGAAAATTTAAAATTGAAATTGAAAATCAAAATATCTAATCACACAGAAATTCTCATTCTAGGTTTCTTGTTTTGTTTACAAAAAAAATGAACTGTCAAATTCGACAAACTCACCTCATTACTTTGTTGCTGTATTTCAATTTTATTCACGTACACGAAATAAAAAAAAAATAAAAAATAAAATGGCGCAAAATTATAGTCGCTAATGAACAACTTTAGTGTGATACTAAGCTTAAAATGACGTTTGAGTCATATCTGAAACGTCATTTTAAGCTAGTATCACACTAAAGTTGTTCATTAGCGGACTATAATTTTGCGCCAATAACTTTTGCGGTATTTGGAGGGTGAAACGTAGGTTAGTTTCCAATCTTGTTATAAAGTGATCACTGAAAGAAATTTATCTGAAGGCATTCACCCTTATTATGATAGGCGTTTTTCTTAAACGACAATTCTCACTTTTTGAGTCGAGTCACTTTTAAGGCGTTTTAGGGTCGGTATTAGACGATGTTCACATTGGATTCTTTCCTCCGACTTATCTTGACGTCTATATGTTTCTTCTCTTTCGCACTTGCTGGTTAGAAAAAGACAACAAAGTGAGGCAGGATTTTCAAACCAAACTAAAAATTTATGGATTTTTTTTGATATTTGGCATATGGCGTCAAATTAATTAGGCCAGTTCCACCTTACAACATCTCACTGAGATCTCAGAGATTTTTTAAGTGAAACAAAAATGAGAAATGAGATTTTTTTCTGAGATCTCTGAGATGAAAATATTTTGGATTCGATTTCTCACTCAGCTATTTCGACGTGACTGGCATAATATGTACAATAACAATTTGTAAGGTAACTATTTTATCTCAATGTGAATTGAGAATTATGTTCCACCAAATGATTTTGCCTCAGTCAAAATGACATTGAGATCTCATGTGGCTTTTCTTACAACCCAAGAATTGATCCGTGACGTTAAAGTGGTAATTTTTTTCCCTTTAACGCATTTCTTTCACAAAGAAATTCAATTTTTTTCTCAAAGGATTGATTTCTCTTGAATCTCTTTTTGGAGACGGATTTACACATTGTACACGGATTTTACATATATATACTACCAGCCAAATTGATAAACATAGACTACCGAAGGACTAACTCTTAGTCTGCGGACTAGTGGAAAATGCTATTAATAAAATAAAATTTCTCTTAAGTGACGTTTACTAACTTAGTCCAGCTTGAGAGGTGGATTAGCAAAAGACTAAGCAAGAAATATGTCAATTGTGAAAGAAAAAAAAATAATTATAAATTTCTGTGTCAAAATAAATTGTCTATGTTTGTGAATCATTTTCTGTACTACTTTGTGGATTTCTCTGGCTTTTAGGTTATTATTTGGAAATATGGAAGCATTTTTGAAAACCTTGAGGGTATATAACCAAAACCGGCCAAAAATGATAGTTCTACACCAGTGTTTCTGACATGTATTTGAAATCAAGCACAATTCCAGATCAAAAATAAACAAACCATGGAAAGGGTCCTTAGCTATAAATCAAGGCAAATTTTATTCTGTACAAGGTTTATCTGTGGCGTCACATAGTACATATATACATTTGTTTTGATGAACCCATCCTATCAGTTGTTAGTTTGTTTTTTTGTTTTGTTACAAATAAATCATACGTTGTATATTTATTTGTATTGAACGAAAAAGACAAACGAATGCATCTGCCAGAGTGATTCCATCCATTCCAAGTAATGAGCATGTGAAAAAACCTACAAATACAAAAAATCTGAGCTTTAAGGGCTCGGAAAGTGTTAAGACCTTACTAAGGGGCGAGATCTAAGGAGTTGAGCATAATGTTAAAAATCGTAACAATTTGGTAGCTAGGGGATGCTTTTGTCGAATTCATTTCAATCATTTTCCGTCGATTGCAGCCGCTTAGAAATTTTGGATATTTAGGAAATTAAATCAGTAGCGACTTTTTTTTTGTGAATGTTAACCTTCTGCTCGTGTTTGTGGAGATCGAACTGTTTTCCTTGTCAGCTACCTCTTTCTGTAGCTCTGAAGGGTCTTCCAGGTTCAATATTTTTTGAACTGTTTTTTTTCTTTTTATTTTTTAATTTTCAAATTTCCTGTCAAATATGAACAAAAACGAAAATTCCCAAAGGGGAATTTTTGGTAAACGTCACTTTACTATTCTGGGATCAAATTATTTTTATTAATGAGAAATTTTAGGCCATGGACTTACGCTTAGTCTATGGACCAGTTAGACTGTGGATTAAGAGTGGACTAGGCGTTTTTTATTAATATGGCTGTACGTGTTTGACATTTCTGAGTTTTCTGTACAAAACGATTTAACAGCTGACCAGACAACAAAGACATTCAAAAAAGGGATTGATTCGTTTTTGCACATTTTTTACACGCCAAAAAACATTGAATTTCAGTAGCAATTCTTCTTTGTTCTATGAAAAGCCACATCACTGAAATGTTGTTAGGTGGAACTGGCCTATTGTCAATTTATGACAACTATAAGACGTCAAAGTGAGTCTGGAGCGTTCACACTACTTTTGTGTTTGAACACGACAGATTGGCCTTACTTCAAAATAAGTCGGCGGAAATAGTCCAATGTGAACAGCGTCTTACGATACTTAAACGCCAGTCTTTGTCGATCAACTTGCGTTCCACAAAAACAAATAAAATTTGACAAATATAATTTTAAATTCAAATGTCATTTGTTTTCAAAATTATTTTCAATTTTGTAGAATTTCTTCTTCTCCTGGAAATTTTTCTCAGTTTCATGAACTTTTCCAACACAATTCTGATTTGGGTTACCAAAATCCGCTTCCTGGCCTCGTAGCAGGGACAAAGACGTTCGTGCAAGAGCTGCAACGCTCTTTTGAAGGTCAGGGTTTTTCTGTATTCTGGACGTGGTATATTCTTCAGAAATGCGAATGGCGGGACTGAAACAGGCTGGTGGTGTTGTTGACTGGGGAGAAAGTTAATTTATTGCTTCTCCTGTACCTACCCATGTTCTATAACTTCTCACATCGAGAAAATCATACCGAAAACAGTGTAAACGGAGCGTAACTAGTTTTTTTTGTATGAAATTTGACACAATTTGTTTCGATTTCCTATGTTTCTCGACTCCGAAAGTTTTCGACCGAGTTACAGAACATGGACCCTGGTTTTTTTTCTCGAAAAAGCAATTCTTTCGGAACCGTGAGATGCTCTTCGACACGTTTGCCAAGTATCGAGGATATAGGGCAGGGGTTGTTTTTCCACGAAAGAGGAATCTCTACCGATGTCCCCTTCCTTTGCAAGTCCATCAAGTGTAATTACGAGTGTGCTTTTCTCTTTCAGCGTGAAAGGCCTCGATGTCAGTTGAGAGATGGCACTACGACGCACGGGCTGGTGGAACTGTGGCGTGTCCTAACCTTGTTTTCTGAAAAGCGGTTTCATGACATTTTTTGTTTTTGTTATTGAATTGGCATTGAACACGTAGCGGCCGTCCAGTCTTCGGCTCCCTACTCACGAGCTAAAAAGGGGCTTTAGTCTGGACATCCTTTTATCTTCTGCTGCCCGGACCAGCCTCATACGGCTGTAGGAATAAATTGTAAGTGTGCTTTACGAGGAGGGGGGAAACGTTTGCAAGATTCCTCTTTGAAAATTGGTCGCCAACGATGGACTCCGCTCCATCAGCTCGACGAGACGCTTCATCTGCTCTGGGTTAGTTATTTTCATGTTAAATTCCAATTCCAATTCCAATTTCACCAATGAGTCGTTTGAAAATTTGTGTTCGACAAAAAATAGCGTTTTGAGAGTCGTTGTAGGCGAGTAAAACGACAGTTATATTATAATACAAATGAGTGTCATTACTCAATTTCTCATACAAAAACTTACGTTCCACTCAGGAAAGGCGTTACGACTCAATAAACGACTCTTAAACGCCACTCATAATACAAATTTTGGAAAATGAAATTTGTCGTTCAAGTGAAACGACTACTACAATAAGAGTGATTTATTTTTAAATAACGGCATCCTTATCGGCTTGGCTGTCAATTTATCTGTACTTATCAAGTCAGATTTTGTACCATAGAGGACATATATTACCTAGAGTCCCGACTTTCCTCGTCCCTTTCCGAAAACACCCGCACATCTCGTCTGAGGTGAACTCTCACGATCCTCTCTTAATTTCGTGTACGTGAAAATTTTAGAAAGAAAAAAAAAACAAAACTTCACCTCAACCGTGGGTAAATTTTTTTCCTGGGCCCAAAGTGACAGAAGCCAAAAAAAGAAGAAGAAGAACAAAATCATTTGTTTATTTTGATTTCATATCAAAACTTATGTCGATATAAATCTATTTCTAGTGGATTTATCAAGCAACGAATTGAATTTGGAAGAGGGTGGAACACTCATAAAAGATGTAAGTTTATTTCTTCAATTAGGTAAATTCAAAAGTCCTAAAGATTTTCGAGTTTACGCTGTGTGTTTTTTGTTTCCACAATCGCCATATTTGCAGGTCAAATAACTCCTACAAAACATCGAAGGAGGCACTCAAAATGCTATTTGCGAAGCAAATGAAGATCTCCAGCAATGCATCAACAAACTCACAGATACATATATCAATCAACCTCAAAGTCTCGTGCAAAATCCTGCGAATTGATGATCTATTCCAGAGTCTCGAAGAAGCCAAATCCAATAAGGAATACCTCATTGTCATGGACATTGTTGGCAAACTCAAACACATCATGGACGATCCCACAGACAAGATATTCAATAGTCTTGAATGCTATCACATCATAAAAGTTAATTCCGACTGGATAATTGCTTCGAGCCAATTGTTTTGGCATTGATTATAAATTAATGTCTGACGAATGCAGTTCCCGAAACAATGGACGAAATGCACGAATCAACGCTGGTTAATGTCCTGAATTTCCAAAAAATTTTAGCCGATACACGAGGATATCGATCTGGCCCATTTTGGTAAGAAATTCATTACAAATAGTGAAGTGTACAAAACTGCTTATTTTGCGTTCTAGGAACTTATCCATTTGACGGAAAAAAAATCCGCGACGACATGAAGCACTGGCCATTCAAAGTAGTCAGCGATGGAGGCAAACCCAAGATTGTCGTTGAATTCAAGGGGGAACAGAAGAGATTTGCCCCAGAAGAGAAAAGCTCGGTGGTCTTGACGAAAATGAAGGAAACAGCCGAAGCCTACTTGGGTGAGACAGTGAGAGACGCGTTTATCACAGTTCCAGCATACTTCAATGACTCACAGCGCCAAGCAACAAAAGACGCTGGAGCGATAGCTGGACTCAATGTACTAAGAATCATCAACGAGCCCACGGCAGCAGCGTTAGCATATGGACTCGACAAGAATCTCTCTGGTGAACGAAATGTGCTCATATTCGACTTGGGTGGCGGTACCTTCGATGTTTCCATACTAACAATCGACGAGGGTTCCCTGTTTGAAGTGAGGGCTACAGCTGGAGACACACTTGGGAGGTGAGGATTTCGATAACCGTTTGGTTACGCATCTGGCAGAAGAGTTCAAGCGCAAATACAAGAAAGACCTCCGTTCGAATCCACGAGCTCTTCGACGATTGAGAACAGCAGCTGAGAGAGCCAAGCGAACGTTGTCATTAAGCACTGAAGCAACAATCGAAATCGATGCACTGTTTGAAGGATCAGACTTCTACACCAAAGTCACACGTGCTCGCTTCGAGAAGCTCTGCGGCGACCTGTTCCGAGCAACACTTGAGCCAGTAGAGAAGACTTTGAAGAAACAAATCCATAACATCGTACTTGTAGGAGGCTCGACGAGAATTCCAAAAGTGCAGAATCTGCTGCAGTCGTTCTTCTGTGGAAAATCGTTGAACTTGTCCATCAATCCTGATGAAGCAGTTGCATATGGATCCGCCGTCCAAGCAGCCATTCTAAGCGGCGACAAGAGCAGCCAAATTCAAGATGTCCTGCTCGTCGACGTAGCTCCATTGTCACTTGGTATCGAAACAGCGGATGGAGTGATGGCGAAGATAATTGAACGCAACTGCAGGATACCTTGCAAGCAGACTCAAACCTTCTCCACCTATGCCGACAACCAGCCTGGTGTAACCATCAAAGTCTACGAAGGCGAACGTGTTATTACCAAAGACAACAACATCTTGGGCACATTCGATCTCTCGGGCATCCCACCAGCACCCAGAGGAACACCACAGATCGAAGTGACATTCGACTTGGATGCCAACGGTATCTTGAACGTGTCCGCCAAGGAAACTGGAACAGGCAATACCAACAATATCACCATCAAGAATGACAAGGGTCGCCTGTCGCATATGAAGATTCACGAGGTAGTATGCTTGTAAGTTATGTGAGAAAGCCTTCGCCCAAGAATCTGTATTGTATAGAAATTTGAGGTCTGTACGGCCGTGTACAAAATCAATTGAATTAGAAATACATTGTTATCTTAAAACAATTTCCTATTTAATTTTTGTATAGGTAAAGCAATACCTATTGTTTACATAATCATATTGGCTCATAGGAGGAAAACCTGTTCGTTTCCTCAACGCAGTTGCCCGTGGCTTAGTGGTTAGGTGCGTTGGTTGCTAAGCAGAACGTCGTGGGTTCGAGTCCTACTCGTGCCCATAAAGTTTTTATTTCATCTTTCACGGGTACTGCCTCTTGGGAAGACCTGACAGAACATCCAAGAGTATCAATCTGTCATGAAAAAGTGCTTCTCACCTTTGCCGCTACGAATCGGCGTTAAATTGTAGGTCCCCTCAATTCTTCACACGCACTCAGAGAATTGTTGATGAGAGCAAGCCACTTAGGCCTTGGCTCTTCAAGAGCTGTCGCGCCGCTCTCTTTATTCCTCAAAGCTCCCTGTTTCCCTGAATTCTATGTACTCCATTTGTTATAATAGCGCCCCTATGAGATAAGTAATCAAAACACAAATTTGGCAATTAACTTTCATTTTATTTTCTCCCAGCACTTATAATAGCTAGCAACGGAGGCGTGCGACTTCATGTGACTGTACAATCCTGGATGCTGTGCAAAGGCTCGACCGAAGACCTTGCAAACATACTTCTTCACCTTCTCATGTATCTTTATGTGCTGCGTCAGGCTGTTGTTTGTTTTAAAGGACGCCGAACATTGCTTACAATTATACAGTCGAGGTCCCTTTTCGTGTGTCAGTCTATGCATTTTCAAATTATATGAATTCCTGAATCGCTTATCGCAAATCTCGCAAACATAATTCCTTACATCGAAATGCCTGTTCATGTGTCCAGTGAGTTGGGACGACGACGTGTGTTCCTTGCCACAAATTTCACAAACAAAAGGTCGATCGCCAGTGTGAGTTCGCATATGAGATATTCGTTCAGTGGATGAAGCAAAACGTCTGTCACAGTAATCACATTTGAATGGTTTTTCTCCAGTGTGCCGTCGAATGTGCACAACTAGATTCTGTTTGCAAGTATATGCACTGCCGCAAATGTCGCATTTGTGAGGCTTCTCTCCCTTGTGCAGTAACGCATGAATATCAAAACCGGATTTCTTTTTGAAGGTTTTCCCACAGAAGGAACATACGTGGATTTTCTTCTTTTTAGCGAGGCCACAATCTAGCTGGCGCATATTCTTCACATATTCAAATTGTTCTCCGCAGAACTTGCAAGAAATTTTGGAACGAAGTATTTCCTCCTCGCTTGGGTCGTCTGGTTCGTTGTCATCTTCTTCAAAGGCTCTTTCTTTACTTTGAGATTGAAAATCGGGACCTGAACCGTTCTCGCCTTCACAAAGTGTCATTTCGAAAGGTTCGTGTGTAGTTTCAAGATCGTCCTTTACATAAGGTTCATCATCAATCGAAAAGAAATCCATGGAATCCGTGTATTCTTCCTATTATTTGAATGATTGTCATTATGACAAAACTGATTGAGGAGAACAACGACAACACTTACCAACAGCTCCTGGTCCTTCAAATCGAGATCTTTGTCATCGTCTTCAGTGATGTTCATGCCCAACTCCTGTTTTATTTCAGCGTCATCGTCAAAGCCAACTTCTTCGTTTGGTTCGTACGCAATGAAATTTTCTATTGATATGTGTACATCCATTATGTGATTGGAGTAGTCTTCAGATGTTCCGAATCTTTCATCTGAAAGACATAGATAGTGTCACTTGGTTGGATAATGGTGTTGCCTTTGTGAATGCATTCAAGTAGCGACATGCGAATGTATGTAAGTGTTACTGGTTCTTGCATCTCAATGGTAACGGCATCCTCTTCTTTGTCAACGTTTGATGTTTGAGCCAATTTCACATTCACCGATCTAACATCTCCGGAAGCGGAGAATTTGGCTCCTTCCTTAGTGCGGCAGATTACAACGGTTCGCCGAATTGGGCCAAGTCTCGGCAAATGCGAGCGAACTCCATTGATGGTAATCGGACTACGCAGCTTTATTCAGCCTCTGGAATTCCTAAATGCTCCTGGTCGAGATTCATCAGCTTCATTTCGTAGTCAGACACTTTTTCTTGATTCTGTGACTCAAACATAAAGGCTTAGAGACACCAATGAGACATGCGAATTGTCCATTGCATGGAGTTGGAGTCCTGAATCACTGCATTCGAAAGTTCCTTCCAGTGTTATTGCTGATAGAAGGCGTGCTTCAAACATTTTGCTTAATTATTGATTAACAATGGAACACGAACAATATTAATTTATTGAAATAATGATAACGAATATGTAAGAGTAAGAATAAGAATGCAAAACCTACTATTTGAATCAATATTTGAAAAATACTTAATATTGACGATTAATGTCTTTCTTTAATAAATGAAAGCCGTTTCTTTGCATTTTTTTATTTAATTGGTCAAATATTTATTGTTGACATTAGCTGTCAAAACTTTCACCACAGCAAATACGAGGCTAAAGGCCCGATTGTATTTATGTTGTTTGTTCCTAAGCATTCCTAAGGGTGTCGCATACTATTTCGACTTTTTTTTGCGTTCTTTTTAAGATTTTTAATATTTTTGATACAAATATTTGTAAACAATAATGTAATTATATGCTTAAAGTGCAAAGAAACAAAATTATATATTTATTTTTCATATTACATGCATTTTTTTGCGTGTTAAGGTTTTTTTGAAAAATTTGAGCTCAACGGAATCTACTTTTTTGAAATTTGAGCTAGAGGTTTTACACCACGACTGTAATGAGCACACAGGCCTTAAAATTGCATAAGTATTAGTGAGTCCCATAAGAAATGCATTGGGAAACTAACACTTATGCACTTTTAAGGTATAAATGTGAAAAATTTCAGCTTGTAGGCCGAAAGAGAGCGAACCACCGAAGTCGGGCCTCTAGGTAATATATGTCCTCTATGTTTTGTACGCTGCACTAATCAGGAATAACAAGATTGGAAACCTACCTACGTTTTACCCTCCAAATACCTCAAATATTATTTATACACACATACTCTTGCATTAAGCTTGCTTTTTTACTTTGTAGGCAATTATCATTTTGACAGCAAGCTTTCCTATCTTGTTATAACTGATCAGTGGTACGCTGCATCCCTCTTCATCTTCATCCTATCATAACAGATAATACTTAGGCCGTGTGCGAATTGGATGAATTGTGGTTAAAAAATAAAAATGGATGAATTTTTAACCACTAATGTCATTTTTTAACCTGCTCAGCAGCTAGTCAAATAATGCGAAGTGTCAAAATTTAACCAAACGTCAATTTTTAACCCATTTTTAACTGAATTCGCACACGGCCTTATACAGGAATTCAGTTTAAAATGGGTTAAAACTTGACGTTTGGTTAAATTTTGACACTTCGCATAATTTGACTAGCTGCTGAGCAGGTTAAAAAATGACAGTAGTGGTTAAAAATTCATCCATTTTTAATTTTTAACCACAATTCATCCAATTCGCACACGGCCTAACAGACAAAGCCTTAACAGACAAGAGCTTTTGGAAGCTTTTTTCCTTAATGCATTTAGTGAATGTGTTAAAGCTTTTGGAAAAAGCCTTTTTTTTTGGTAGCTTTCAGTTTTATATATTATTTCTCGCCATACGGGTGAGACATCTGGGGCCTGATTATGGGATTAGCGGCGAATGGTTTTGCTAGCGAGTTTGATTTTGATTTTTCAATTATTGCGTTCGCTTTCGTCTTCTTCGTTTTGAATTCGACCAATTAACGAATTCGAAGGCGTATTTGAAAGGTATGTTCAGCGACACTGTTCTGCACACTTTGGAACAGAAAAGTACAGCTTTTTGGTGTTCATTGACACATTTGCTGTTCCAAACTGTTCTGCTTTGGTGTTCATTGAGTCTGTCTAGAACAGTTTTGGACAGGATTTTCTGTTCCATCTTTTTAGGTAGAACACATTTTGTGTTCTTAACTGTTCCAAACTGTTCTGACATTTCTCATGCAGCTGTGCTGTACTGTGCTGTCTTTTTTCTCGCTGAACAAAGCTGAAATGTCATAAATCATAATGTTTGATGTCGAGTTGAACTACGACAGCTTTTTATTGGCGGATTCACAGGCGAAAGAGTGTGGGACTCATTTGAGTCAAAAGGGACTCATTTGAGTCAAAATGGACTCATTTTTGTTTATGTTTGTTATTGCGTCATTACGTGTTTGTTTGTTTTAGTTTAGTCTACTAACAACATTTGTTGTAAGATTTAGCTTGCTATAAGATCTCTTCGGCATTTTCTGATAGTGTGATTTTTCATAAGCTGGCTCAGGGACTCGTATTATTAAATTTGACTCATCTTTTTAAGTATTTACAGTTAGTGCATGAAAAGAGTTTATTTTCATTTCTGCATGTTTATTAACATTCTTCTTCTCATGCAAATTATGACATGTAAACAATACTCTTGCAAAATAGACTGAATTAATGATAGATAACCAACAGATGTGGCTTCAAAAAAGGCCGCTATCAACTGCCAAAGTTCAGAATCTTCTATTAGAAGAACGTTTGTTTGAAAAATAAAATTAATCGAACGTTTTTTTTCTACGTTCCTTTGAGGGCCTCATTTATTTTCAAAATGACTCATTTTTTCAGCTGCGGGGACTCATTTAAATCTTAACATGCGGCAACACTGTTATCATTATTAACTGGAATATTAAGTGTCAAATCACTGGAATATTGGAAGACATTTTTTCGTTTCACCGCGAATTTGTTAATAAGGAAATACAATACGACGCGAGTCGCATTTGAAAGGTCGAATTGAAAACGATCCGCCGCGAACCCCATAATCAGGCCCCTGTATAAATTTATTATCTGCGCTATCATGATATTCGGAAGATTTAATTCGCCAAAGACACGGCTGATTTTTGTAGGCAGGAATAAAATCTCCTAGTCTCCTAGTAATTCACGATTGTTCTTCTTCAAACAAATTGGTCGACATAATATGGTGACCTAGAGCTTATTCACGGTACCGGACTACTAATTTATCTGTACAAGCCAAAAAATATAGACACACACGTTTCGTTTTGCTTGTGCAAGCATAGCTTGAGCAAGTTTGCTGGATTCGAAATCAATCAATTATCAAGCGGCTGGTACAAGTAAGATGGTTGCGCAAAATATCCATACAGACGTTACATTTTGCTTGTACAAAAAGATTGTACAGGGTGCGCCAGAGAAACTTACTTATTTGAAAAAATTCCCGCGCGGTGAGTTGGGCGGGTAGAGGGCAAGAGGGGGCGCATCTGGAGGGGGAAGTTCCCAAGTTTGTTTCTCCCTCCAGTCAGTTGCCATCATGCTCTGGTCTAGAGAGCAGCGGGCCTTCGCAGTTGAGAGCTTCTTTTCTAACGGTCGCTCATGGAGCTCGTTACAGGAACATGATCGAGGAATTTTTTCTTCCAAGACTCGAAGAAATGAACGTTAGGAACGTGTGGTTTCAGCAAGATGGAGCCACAGCACACACAGCACGAGACTCAATGAATTTGTTGCGACAACATTTCCCCGACCACCTCATCTCTCTCAGAGGCGAACTCCAATGGCCGGCACGCTCTCCAGATTTGACTCCATGCGATTTCTTTTTATGGGGTTATTTGAAATGCCTGGTTTATGTCGATCGACCACGGACCATAGCACACCTCAAGAACAACATTCGCGACGCCATTGCCAACATACCGATTGATATGCTGCGAAGAGTGGATTCGAATTTCAAAAATCGACTTCATCAGTGTATGCGCAATGGGGGTCGCCATTTATCCGATGTCATTTTTAAGACTGCATAAAAAAAAATTGGGATATTGTATTCTCAAATTAAAAAAAAATTTAAAACAATAACTGAAGTACTTTTTTTTTATTGACCTTTCAAATAAGTAAGTTTCTCTGGCGCACCCTGTACAAGTAAACTTGTCAAGCATGCTGTTGTGTGTGTAGCGACCTTAGGTTTGTATTTAGCAAAAAAAAAGTTAATGAAGCCGAAAAAATTGAAAAACGTCACTCTTGATAATACTGGAAGGTTTCATATACAAAGAACTTATAGCGTTTTCATTGTAACCTGAAAGAATTGCCCATAAAACACTTCTCAATAAAACATGTTTTTTGGTTTTGTAATAGAATTTGTTGAGCAAGGACTTACACCCATTCTTTATTTGATTTCACTTTTTTTTCTTATTATTTTCAATTTGCTTTCAAAATAAAAAAAACTTTGCACTTTGGTCGGTCGGTAGAGCAATATAAACAAATCTTTAATTTGAGGCCTGACAAGCTAGAATGTTTACGTGTGTGTTTTAAAAAGAGCAATTCTCTCAAATTAGGGAGATCAATTCTTTCCTCTTCAGAATTGATCCAGAAGTATTCTTTTTGACAATAAAACATAAAAAATTTAAAAAGGGCCGTTCTTTTGTACAATAAAAAACGCTATTAGCTTCGTCAATTGAAGAAGCGTTTGACACAAATATTTCAAACAAATTTAATTGAAATTTACAGCCTGATTCGAATGATGTGTGATAACAAGTAGACGTGCGTTAGTAAGCAGCGAGTAAAAGTGAATTTCTTAAGCATTACACTACGTGCCAAGCCGTTGAAACAGTTGAAATTTACCTAAGTTGAACTCTCATATTGTTTTTTGCACTGAAAACTAACTTAAACTCGTTCATATTTTATATTTTTTAAATTTTTATTTTGGATTGTGCTCTGAACTAAAATTGAGTTTTATATTCCTTTGTTGCTTTTGTCATCATTTAATTGAGTGAAATTTCGAACTTTTGCCCCTTCACACGTACCAATACAATTTTATTATGTCACGAAGTCGCAAAAATGAAAAAAATAGCACACCCACATCTTCGAACACACCATTAAGCAAAACACTGTATCAATCACCATCACTTAAGACGAAATGCGATGAAAGCGCAGGGGAAATATGGACCAGAATGGAGAAAGCACTTCATAAACAAAGTGAGTTAATAACATCTTCTCTTACCTTGAAAATATCGGAGTCTGAAGAGAGGTTATCCAAAAAAATTGATGACGACATCACTGCTCTTAAAAATTTAATTGGAAGTTGGATCAAGAGAATTGAAATAATTGAAACTAAACTAAATACTTTAGACACTTTTAAGCAAGAAAATGACCTTCTAAAAGAACAACTCAACCAACAAAGCGAATCAATTAAAATTATAAGCACACGTTTGGAAGAAACCGAAGAAAAAAACCGACACAAGGAATTAAGTAGCGACGCGTTGCTTCATGGTGTTCCTTATTTACCAAACGAAAACTTAAAAACAATGTTTAATCACTTGTGCGTTCAAATTGCTGGCTTTCAACCACCATCGCTTAGAAGTATTTTCCGATTAAAAACACAAAACAAAGATCACCCACACGCACCAATTGTAATTAAGTTTTTAACGCCGAATGATAAAGGAACTGTTCTTCGATCGATTGCTAACTACCGAATGTCGTCGCACCAACCACTTCGGCTTAGAGATCTTGGGTTTGATGACAATAACAATAACTCTGTTGTTTTCATTCATGAATGCTTAACGGTGAAAAATCGCTCTCTCTTACAATCTGCGATCAAACTTAAAAGGGACCACAAACTGTTTTCCGTTTTTACTATGCGAGGATTTGTCCATATAAAAAAAAATAAAAATGAGAGACCAACGCTTATAAATAATGCTGCAGATTTGGCTGCTCTTGCTGCTAGCCTAGCGACAACAAATGAAGCTGTTTGCGAAGGTTAACTTTAACATGTTTTTCGTTTTATCGATTTATATTTACTTTTATTTTTTATTTTTTATTTTATCAATCTTACTTCCTAATAATTTAATTCAAACAACAACAACCGGAATGCATTTAATAATGAAACTAACCATTGCTTTAATTATTATTATATTTACACTATATTTTTTGTTTATCACTGAGTTACTACCTTTATTTACTGTCAAGTGGAGTCTATCTATCGATGATGCTTTTCATGTCATTTGTATGATTGTTAGCTGCCGATCATTTTTATCTTCTATCGATGGTTGGCCCTAATATAGTTAATATTATTGGGAACTCTATAGCTGCTGGTAATAACGACATCTCTCGTAGCATGATTAATATAATGTGTAGTCAGCGTACTGGACTTCAGGTCTGTTGTTTAAACGCTCAGAGTCTGCTTCCAAAAATTGATGAATTTCGATATTTGTTTGCAGAGTCTAAGGTGGATGTGGTGTGTGTGACAGAAACATGGTTTCGGCCGGAAATAAATGATATTTTGTATGATATGAAAGGTTTTCGATTATTCAGACGTGACAGAGTAGGTAGAATAGGGGGTGGAGTAGCTATTTATGTGCGCTATGGGCTTAAGCCAGAATTCGTATGTGAATCTCTTCCCTCTGATGATGTTAATTTTGTTTTTATTAAAGTTAATTGCAAAGACAACAAAATTGTATTAGGATGTGCATACAGACCAAATAAAAATGTTAATACCGCATCATTACTGGTGAAATTAGATGAGTTGACCTGTGTGTCACCTTACATTATATTAGGAGGGGATTTTAATAGCAATTTGCTTTTAGAATCGACACTCAGTGAAGATTTAAAAACCCTCAATATGCATCCAGTTAATACAACATATCCGACACACTTTACTAGGGAATCAAGTACTCTGTTGGACATATTTTTCGTAAGCCACCTTAATAAAGTTCTTCACTTTGATCAATTATCTGCATCATGTTTTTCCCATCACGATCTGTTGCAATTAACTTATGAGTGTGAGCCTCTTGACTCTAGCAATAGCTACAGCTTTAGGGATTTCAAAAACATCGATTATAGTCGCCTGGAATATGATCTGCAATCAATTGATTTTTCACAGGTCTCAAGAATGACTTCAGTTGATGATCAGACTAAATTCATTCAAGACAATTTAGTCTATCTTTTTAACGTCCACGTTCCTACGAAAACAAAGATTCTGAGGCGCAACAGCCATCCGTGGTTTCATGACGGCATACGCACACTCATCAATCAGCGTAACCTGGCGTTTAAAACATGGAAACGTTTTAGACTGGAAATATTTCGAAAAGCTTATACTGATTTTAGAAACAAGGTTGTATTTGAGATCAGAGAATCTAAAAGACGCTTTTATTCTACACGACTTAATCCCTCTTTGGCTGGTCATAAGCTTTGGAAAAATTTAAAAGACATAGGTGTTGGTAAACATGTAAACAACCTTGACAATAGTATTGACTGCAATAAACTGAATGAACAATTTGTATCTCTTTCATCCTTTCGACAACATGACAACTTTAACGTTTTTAATGCGGAAGCTAACAGCTTATCGTCAAGTGGTTTTAGCTTTTCAAGTATCAATGAAGAGGATGTTCTTAAGTTTTGCTTATCTATTAAGTCAAACTCAGTTGGTTTTGATGATATTCACCCAGTTTTTCTAAAAGCAACTCTTCCTTATACATTGAAGGCCATTACTCATCTGTTTAACACGATTTTAATGACCGGTATTTTTCCTGCGAGTTGGAAAAGGGCTAAAATCATTCCAGTTCCAAAAAATGGTACTGAATACAGACCTATAGCTATTCTGCCTTTCTTATCGAAAGCTTTTGAAAAAGTGTTGAATACGCAGATTAGACATCACTTGGAACAGAACAACATGATATGCCCGAACCAATCTGGTTTTCGTCCTGGTCATAGTTGCACAACCGCTCTTATAAACGTCATCGAAGAAATAAGGGATAATGTAGATAATGACAATGTAACTTTCTTGACACTACTTGACTTTTCGAAAGCATTCGACACTGTTGACCACCATATTTTATGTACTAAACTTATTGAAAAGTTTGAATTTGCCGCATCGTCTACTAAACTAATTTTTTCGTATCTATCGTCAAGATATCAAGCGGTTGTAGCTAATAATCAAACGTCATCGTTCCTTCCGCTAAGCAGAGGTGTCCCCCAAGGATCAATTCTGGGGCCTCTCCTGTTTACAATGTACATTAATGAGCTTCCGTCTCTTGGATTCAAATCATCTTTTCACATGTATGCTGATGACGTCCAGCTTCGATATAGTTGTCCTCTTGGATTGATTGAGAATGGTTCTTGTGAGATTAATGACGATTTAAATACGGTTTTAGAATGGTCAGAGTCTAACAGGCTGTGTCTAAACCCCACAAAGACAAAATGTCTAATTATTTCTAAAAACCCTTTGAGTACAGAGTATTTTCCCCCCATTGTTCTCAACAACGTTCCGATCCAATATGTAGAATCCGCAAAGAACCTGGGTGTCCTATTCAATAGAACACTCACCTGGACAAACCACATAAATGTTACCATCGGAAGAGTGTATGGAGGTCTGAGAATGTTATGGACTACTCAAAAAATTACGCCAATTCAAACAAGAATGATATTAGCCAAAACACTACTCATTCCTCTTTTGCTTTATGGTTGTGAGATATATAGTAATTGCGATTCCAGGGACAAGAGGAAGTTAAATCTTGTATATAATAGTGTGGCTCGGTATGTTTTCGGGCTACGTAGATATGATCATGTTTCTTCATACTCTAAAAAAATATATGGCGTCTCTCTGGATAATTTACTTGCACTTAGAACGCTTACAATGCTAAAAAATATCATGCAAACAAAAACACCTCAATATTTGTACAACAAATTACAGTTTCCGCGCTCTAACAGAACCTTAGATCTGACCCCCGTACGCTACTCTTTACATATTTCTAGCCGTCAGTTTTTTGTGTTCGCGATCCGGCTGTGGAATTCCCTACCAACAATTATACGAATGACAGCATCCAGCACTCGGTTCAGGACAATGCTTAGACAGTACTTCGAGGCTCTTTAGTGATAAATAATATTTCTAGCTTTTTAGTTTATTATTATTATTATATTTTTTTTTCTCATCTCATTTCTTTTTTTATCTTCTCTTTCATTATTAAATGTACTTACCTGTTTTTCTTTTTTTGTTTTCCTTATGAACTCATACATAATTATTAAAATATTGTTATTCTTTGATTTGTTAGTCTCTATCTTGTCTCTATCACATAAATGTATTACCAAAGTATGTAAATACTGAATCTTGCACAAAGTCAAAAGATGTTGCATCTTACTGTGTGAGAAATTATACAAATAAACAAATATGAAATATGAAAATATGAAATATGAAATATGATTCTCCCCATTGTGAGGAATCACAAGTCATAAGCCCTTGTGACTCTTTCTTGTGAGGATTGTTGTGATTCGATAACATTTGTCGGATTCTCCCCAAATCCTCACAACTAAAGTCACAAGGAAACTCACCACAGCCAATGTGAATATGGAAATGCGTTGCCACACTGGATTCTTTGTAACTGCAATATGTGTTTCAACGCAACATATGATGCAATTTGGCAACGCAAATAGAGGTTGTGTATTTGGGTTGCTTTTATTATTGTTGTGTAATTTCAAAGAATAAAGATAACAGAAAAAGAGCGTATGTCTTTTCTCTCCTTCCTTTTTTCACTATATTCATAATCAAAATGTTAAATCTCAAACAATTTTCTAGTTATGACCTGCTCTGAAGGAGATCACAATATCGATTGTTTTTGTGACTCTCACAAGTTGTGACTTTGGGGGAGATCCCAAAAAGTCACAAAATCAATTTTACCTCTTCTTGTGACTTGTGAGGTATCAGTGATGATGATTCTCCCCCTTGTGAGAAATCACAAGTCATAAGCCCTTGTGACTATTTCTTGTGAGGTTTGTTGTGATTCGATAACATTTGTCGGATTCTCCCATAATCCTCACAAGAAAAGTCACTACGAAACTCACCACAGCCAATGTGAATATGGAAATGTCATCAGCTTATCATTGAAAAAATTTAAAACATTTCAAATTTGCCAATCAACAACTCAGCTCTACAAAATGTCTGCCACAGGCATGATAAATTTTATAGAAATGTTTATAATTGAAGTTATAAATAAATAAATTAACATATTTTCAGAAGCAAATCGCGATGGTAAGAGGACTTCAGTGGAGCAACTAGAATACTTCGTGACATAATGACCAACCACCCGCAGCTCATGGCCAACAAAAATGACCCAACTGATCCGGAAAGGGTTAAAAAATTATGGGGTCAGCTGGGAGAAGCGTTGAATGCCATGAATGCATAGCCATTGGGTCATTGGTGTCTCTCAGGGTTCTTAAAAGCCGTCTTCGCTGCAATCTTATCAATTTTATTAGTTTATTTTAAATAATGTGCTGTTGTAAAATTCTTACTTTTCATTTACGGAGGAAACTTCGTCAATAATATGCGTCATAATCATTTCAACTTTCATTTTTTCCACTAATCAAAAATCAAAATGTCAAAACTCAAATAATTTGCTAGTTATGACCTGCTCTGAAGGAGACCACAATTTCGATTGTTTTTGTGACTCTCAGAAGCTGTGACTTTGGGGGAGAATACGAAAAGTCACAAAATCAATTTCACCTCTTCTTATGACTTGTGAGGTATCAGTGATGATGGGGAGAATCGGGCTGTTAAATTCAAATATTTTAAAACGTCAACCGTTCACAAGAAGCCTGTACAAGTGATAATTGTCAAAATTTCATCTTCTCCACATGAAACATTGTGAAGCCTGTTCACTTCACCGGAAGTATATTCTATGCTTTAGTTGCTATACCTAGCTAAAGTTTTTTATTTTCCTGTTCGATAATATGTAATAATAAAAAATATACTGCGAATTCAAACGACCATTTTTGCTGTAAAGAAAGTTTATTTAATTTATTATTTTTCATATATTTTTTGTTTAATTTTTTTTTTGCTGTTCCTCCCTTGTATTTTATTTCATTTTGGGAACTAAATTAATTTGTTTGCTTTTTAGTGTTTTCATTTCAATACGTTATAAATGTCACCATTGTATTTGTGTAGTCATTACCTTTAGTTATACTTTACCATTCATAACGTAACAATGCAGTCTAATTACTTGCTTTAAAATTCATGAAAACTAAAAATACCTCTTTTATTCAAACACAACAATATTCTCCTCAGAAACCCACTATTTGTACACATTTATCATAAATAAGGTGCTGACAAAAAATCAAAAAAAAAAAAAATGGAAACAAAAATAAAAAGAAACTCTTTTACTCTATAAGGCGATTAATTTATCTTGTTGGTTCCCCAACTTTGCTTCTTGTTATGTTTTTGTCAAATCATTACATGGCACGTTTGTTTGATGCTTGAAGCTTGTTTAACGAGAAATTGTTTTCGAAACGAAGACAATAGTGGAAAAATACATTTTTTAATGTACAAAAAGCTTCATAACATTTTTAACAGCGCAATTGCATATTGGGCACTTTTTGTTCTTGTTCCAAATTTTCACCGCACATTTGTAGCAGCAGCAAAGATGTAAAAACCGACTGTGAACGAAAACCCCGTTCTTGGGCTCCGTTAAACACGTCATGCAAGAACCATAACTCGGATTCTCACAACTGCCATTTTCTGTTGGCCTTCCATTAAGGACAGTATTTTGAGAGCGAATTTTCTCATTTATTGTAGAGAATTCCGGAAGTTCTGGATTACAAGAAGATGACTGCATATTTGTGTAGGCATCTGAACACTCAGAAACGCTTTGTACTAAGTTTGCTATTGCATGGGATTCAGTCGTAGTGGTTTGTAATGAAATATCCGATGCATGGCGACCCACAGAATTATCCTGTGAATTAATATCAAATTCCAGAGTACTTGGAATACAATTCTTTTCTGACAATGACATTTCGGGAACATCACTTTCACTCAATTCATCACAGACTGTGTCTGAACTCTCACCACCATTCTTACCACAGTTCGAAACGCAATCATCATCTTCTTCCTCATTCGGATGGTCGCTTGAAGATTTTCTCTCCTGACTCGAAGGAGCCGAACTGAAACCAGAATCTTTCTGGGTACCTTGACTACTTACAATACTTATGGGTTGACTTATAACAATATCAGTCTCATTGTCAGTACCACTCGAAGAAGAATGCATCGATTTCTGTTGGATACATTTTCTTTTAGGAAGGTTTTTGTACTTAATTATTGGTGCTTTTGGCAACTTTTTCTTGGCTGCTGTTCGCAAATGTTGGGCGGGTAATTTTTCATCGCATTTATCTATGCAAAACGCACTACATGGGGTTTCTTCGGAAAGAGTTGTGTTAGACGAAGTTCTAACGATTTTTTTACTCAAATGACGTGCATTGTTATCGTCGTCACTGCTGCTGTTGTCATCTGCAAATTGATCATGTGATCGTTTGGCTGCTAACCTACCAGTATTAATGTTTGATGGTACATTTGGCATTGAGCTGCTTGGGGAAGACGTTGAAGTCGGTGGAGCGTTGTCATCTAGCTTTCTCTTCCTGTTGAGTGATTCCAGCACTTCCGATGTTGTTGCAGAGCGCCTTAGAGATGAACGAATCTGAGAGTTCTTTTGCTCTTTGACTGTTGTTCTGCTTTTCCGAAGTCGTGGGCGTGGTGGAAAATGAGTCTTGCGAATCTGTAAATTCATACAAAAAAATATACGTTACGTTACGTGACTTTGACAAATAGATTTTGCAAGGCTGTTTTTTTTTTTTGCTCTTCTTGGTTATAATTTTTTTTCTTTTATTTCATTTTTGTTTTCTTTTTCGATTTTGTTTCTCTTTTAACTTCAAGTTTGTTTTTTTTTTTTTTTACTATTTTTAGTTTTTTATATGTTTTGCTTTCTTTTTTAATGTTTTTTACGGTTTTCAATTTTTTTGTTTTTTTTTTGTATTTTTTGTATTTTTGTGTTAAACGTTATAAAAGTATTTCATGGGTTAACTACATAACAATGACTATTTGACACAGGCTTATATTAAAAATGAATAGTTCCGTTATGACAGACACTTGGCTAATTATAATTGATATTCCTTCCAGGAAGTTATGCAACAAATACAAAAATTGTGAAACATGATTCTCGGCATGAATGATCCTGAGTGGTAACTTTTATGGTTTGTGCTACAATTCAAAGTTAATAACAAAAACAAATTTATACAAACGGAAACACCTAGATATATACATTGTTTATAATAAGAACATGCACTTAAAGTAATTTTGTTAAAGTTTTGTCTTTTATAATGAAATGTTTGTCATGGAATATTGTTTGGATAAAAGCAATCATTTAATAATAAAATAAACCAGATTTAGTTCGTGTTAATGAATATCATCAGTAGCAATTTTGTAAGCTAACTGCATTTTTTTAAGGTCTTATCATATGAAAGCGCCCTTTGACATTTCTTTGTATTTGATTTTGTATCCCTAGGGAATATGCCTTCCTTATGAAATGACTTGATGTTCGAAGAGTGGACACAGTGCATTCAAGAGGACACAAGCGTCCACAGCAACCTCTGTCTGTCAACCCCTACTCTCCACCTCCCCAAGGTGAACATCGGGTGCCCAGTAACTCAACCGAAGATTGGGTTGGGTTGGTTGGCATCACTTTTTTCAAAGTAAATAGTTGACTATTAAAATCACTCCTTAAAATTTTTGAATTTTGGATCACGCAGGTAACGATAGATTAAGACTAAAATATCGAGACCGAAAACTGCTTGACACAACGAACTATCGCATCACATGACTGATAAAAGAAAAATTTGCCAAACTTCACCAGAGGAAAACCAAAACACTGCGTTTAACATTCGAAAAGCACCCAAGTTCTACAAAAACCAACAGAACATGACTTCTATGAATGATGCGGATTTCAAAAAAATCAAAAGCATTATTGATAATTCGCTTGACGCAGCCCTGGCCAATATGGCCACAAAAGACGATATTGCAAATCTTAACAAAGAAATCGATCATCTTCGCAAATAGAATCGGGAGATTTCCCGAAAACTACATTCGTTTGAAATTCGCTGTTGTTTACTGGAAGAAGAACTAGAATTGCAAAGCCGCGAGATAAAAAATAAAAATTTAGTCGTTACTCTACCAAGTGAGTGCGAAAACCCTCAAGAACGAATCAAAACAATAACCAAACTTTTGCTGGGAAACGAAACTCCCGATATGCCACCCGCTATAAAGCTCAACCAAAATAACAAAATAATTAAAATGAAACAATACAGGATCTACCGAAAACACAATAAAAATGCTTAAAAATGCGTCAAAATTAAAAGGCACGGGTTTACATACAACGGGATCTCAGCAAACCATGTCAACTTAAACACCGAATTATCCTAGCCTATCGAAGAGCTGAGAGAGAAAGAAAGCCGTCAGAAGTTATACCTGTGTGCAAAATAATAGCAGTGGTTCAACTATCTTTCCTTTAATGAAAAAAACAAGTTTCCCTTTGACTTATTAATTAATTTATTGGTTTTGAATTATTCCATACTTTATGTTTTAATATATACAAAAAATTAAAAACAATATTTCAATAGCTTAGTTGATAAATATTACAAAATTAAGAAAATAAATTAAAAAAGGCTGTGCATTAAAATAGCAGTGCTCCAGATAATGTCTTATAAGAACTTAAAAAAAATAATAATTCACTTAAATTTTCATTACGATTTAATATTTTTTTGTGTGACCTTTATTTGCGAGGTCAGAAGCACAACGACGACAACGAAGAATTAACCAAACACATGCATCTTTCTTGTGGAATGCTTTCCCATGTTCTTTTCACTGCGCTCCAGAATTCAGCAACATTTCTTGGTTTTTCCTTCGCAACACCTTCCTTAACATTCGCCCACAAGTTTTCGATGGGGTTTAGGTCCGGCGATTGCACAGGCTACTCAAGCACATCAATTTTGTTAGTCGCAAACCAATTTTTTGCTAACCTGCTGGTGTGTTTGGGGACATTATCCTGCTGAAACGTACAAGTTATTGGCATGTGCCATTCGGCATAAGGAAGGATGATACGTTCTGCAGGATATCAACATAAATTTTGGCGTCCATGATATCCTTTATCCAAAAGATAGGCCTTGTTTCGTAGTAGGAAAAACAACCTCAAACAATTATTTTAGCTCACAGGTCATTTCGTTCTTTGTGACTTTGAGTAACGGTTTTTTCAATGAAAACCAACGCCAATTAATCTGCAAGCTTTATGAATCTAATGACAATGACTAGTTAGACAAAGACTGTAATTTAAATTTTGTACAGGCAACGCACAAGAACGAGACGATTACGATTACCTATTACATATTTCTCAACTTTGGGAAGCACTGCTATTTTTTTGCACACAGGTGTATATCAATAAAGAATAACACAATGATAATAGGAGAAAAAGTATTTTATTTATCTAAAAATAATTCACTAAAATATCAAAATCAAGATGGTGATATGAGTTATAGAAGATGTTTGGAGATCTTAACTTAAGAAATGTCAATGCTATTTACGAAAATATCATGTATGATTAGAATCTCTTAATCTGTTATTAGACACCCACTTTCCAGGTAGCTCTAACATACTTAACGACTTAACATCAGAGTCTCAAGCTTCTACAAGCGATTTAGTTGATCTAATAACGCGGGAAACACTGCAATGGGCTGTAGATAGCTTTGATCCATATAAATCTCCAGGATCAGACGGAATCATTACGGCCGAACTACAAAAATGCTCAACATGATCATTCCACCATTGGAAATCATTCTGACTGTAAAGTTGAGATATATTCCCAAAGCCTGGAGAATGGCAAAAGTAGTCTTCATTCCTAAAGCAGGGAAACCTGTTATAAGTACTCTACAGAAAAACACTCCAATATACTTTAATTTATATAGCTTTAAGTTTTGTTTCTTTATATAAATATAAATAAAATAAATTTTATATATTCCTTAACTGAACTCGAACAAATCAAGACGTTTTCTTTAACATTGAAGAGCTATACAAACGAGAGGTTATGGGCGACCAACGACGCGATATCCCTCATGGCATTGTTCAATTTAATGGGAAGAATTATGAAAACTGGAGTTTCAGAGTAAAAATGCTTTTGGACTCGGTCGATGTTCTGGAAGCTGTGAACAGTTCAGCTCCAGAAAGTGAAGACTCTGTTATTGTCCAAAAATACAATGAGAGAAACAAGAAAGCAAAATCCATCATTGTAGGATGCATATCTGATGATTATTTGGACTACATAAAGAATAAAAATTCTGCAAGAGATATGTGGAAAGCCCTTGAAGATGTTTTTGCAGTGAAATCAGCCTCAAGCCAGACAATTGTAAGGAAGCAACTTGCCCGATTAAGGTTTTCTGAAGGGTCCATGTTAAAGGACCATTTCCTGGAATTTGATGGTCTCGTAAGAAGTCTCAAGTCAGCAGGAGCAACGTTGGCTGAGAGTGATCTTGTATCACAATTATTCCTCACTCTACCAGAGAGCTATGATCCATTAGTAACAGCTCTCGAGAACATGAAAGAAGAAGATCTCACCGTTCAGCTTGTAAAGCAAAGATTACTCGCTGAAGAAAGAAAGAGAATGGACCGTTCAGAATCCAATGAAGACAGGAAACCACCAACAGCGTTTGCAATGAAAAGGGAAAAAAACTACAAATTCAATGGAAGATGTCATAACTGTGGTAAGCGAGGTCATATGAAAGTAAATTGTAGGCTTAAGAAGGAAGCCAACCTTGCCTATGGCCTAGACAACAACAAGGATAATCAAGAAAAATCCGTGTGCTTCATGATAAATCGAAGTACAACTAGAGGTAATTTTTTGTTAATGTCTTTTATGTTAGATTCAGGATCCAGCGATCATCTAGCCAACGACAAGAAGCTATTTTCCAACATTACAAAATTAAATAACCCTATAAAAATAAATGTTGCTAAAGATAATGAAGAACTAATCGCTGAAGACGTTGGACAAGTTTGTGGCTATACAAATGAAGGTGTCAAAGTTATTCTGAAGGATGTTTTATATGTTCCAAACCTTCGAGAAAATCTTATTTCTGTTCGTCGTCTCACAAATTCTGGAGTTAATATATTTTTCACTGGTGACTATGCTGGAGTTAATATATTTTTCACTGGTGACTATGCTGTAATCAAGGCTCAAGGTGAAGAAATTGTTGCAAGTTTAAAAGGAAACTTATACGAACTCTCGCTAAGGAAAGCTCAGGACCAACCACAAGCAAATCTTTGCATAGAAGATGAGAGTAAGTTATGGCACAGAAGGCTTGGACACATCAATCAACAAACTATGGTGGACATGAGTCGAAGTGGTGGTGTAATTGGGATGACCAACCTGAAGACGTTTGGATTTTGTGACATCTGTGTCAAGGCGAAACACTGTCGTGAGCCTTTCAATGGAGTGCATGAAAGAAGCAAGAGGCCCCTTGAAAGAATTCACAGCGATGTGCATGGTCCAGTTACACCAACTACTTACGATGGTTATAAGTACTTCGTGTCTTTCATAGACGAATATTCTCACTTCGCAGTAATTTACTTAATAAGGAAGAAATCTGAAGTTTTTGAAAAATTTCAAGAATACGAAGCACTTGTGACCAGTAAATTCAACATGAAAGTTTCAGCAGTGCGATGTGACCAGGGCAGTGAGTATTGCTCATCTCAGCAACTTGAATTCTACAAGAAGAAAGGAATTCAACTTGAGACCACTGTTGCCTACTCACCTCAGCAGAATGGTGTGGCTGAAAAGTTCAATAGAAGCCTTGTTGAAAAAGTTCGTACACTGCTTATCGAGTCGAAGGTTCCAAAATATATGTGGGGAGAGGCTGCACTAACTGCAACATATATTATAAATAGAGTTCAGACAAGAGTGCTGAAAGGAAACATAACTCCGGCTGAACTCTGGTATGGAAAGAAGCCATCCCAAGAGGGGGAAAGTTCAACTATTGGCATTTCTGCAGACAATGAAGTAGAAGAACCTGTAAACGAAATCGAAACTGTTTCCGAAGCTGAAGAAATCTCAACAGATGGTGTTGAAATTATTGAAGAAGAATCGACAGAGCGTATTGAAGACGCTGTAACACCACTAAGACGTAGCGCAAGAATTCCGAAAAAAATTCCAAATTATTGTTTTACCTTAAATGTGAAGTCAAATGAAATAAATACTGACGATGTTCCGGAGACTTTTTCCAAATTCAAAACAACATAGACAAAGAGAATTGGATCACAGCCGTAAAGGAAGAACTGCAATCGATGGAGAAAAATCATGTTTGGGAATTGACGAAAAAACCTGCTAATGTTAAGCCTCTGAAGTCGAAATGGGTTTTTCGAATTAAGACCGATGAAGATGGAAAACCCCTGAAGTACAAGGCACGTTTAGTTGTGAAAGGCTTCCTACAGAAATATGGTTTGGGTTACGAAGAAACTTTTGCACCAGTTGCAAAACTTACTACCATTAGAACTGTTTTGGCGGTTGGAGTTCAGAAAAACTTCTTCTTCCATCAGCTAGATGTTAAGACAGCCTTTTTACATGGACAGCTAAAAGAAGAAATATACATGGATATACCTGAAGGACTTGAAGCAAAAAGCGATTTTGTTTGCAAGCTGAAAAGGTCTTTGTACGGTCTAAAAC
This sequence comes from Sphaerophoria taeniata, assembly GCA_943590905.1. Lineage (NCBI taxonomy): Eukaryota > Metazoa > Arthropoda > Insecta > Diptera > Syrphidae > Sphaerophoria > Sphaerophoria taeniata. The sequence continues at coordinate 103,772,618 of OX016541.1, forward strand.
AAAGTCCTCGTTGCTGGAATGAGAAAATAAATAACTTTTTACTTCAAATTGGATACCAAAGATCAAGACATGACTACTGCCTTTACGTGAAAACCAAAAATGAAGACGTGATTTATATAGTTCTATACGTAGACGATATAATAATAGCTAGAAAACATTTACCTGAAATCAAGGAAATCAAAACCCAGCTTTCGGAACATTTTGAGATGTCAGACTGCGGTGAGTTGAGAAGTTTTCTAGGGATTAAAATCGAATATGACAAACCAAAAGGAACCATGCTTTTGTCTCAAGAAGCGAATATTGACAAAATACTCAAGAAATTTAACATGACTGACTGTTACCCTGCAAGAACACCTATGGAAAAGATACTTCAAGTTGATGACCACAAAAATATTACAAATTCACCATATCGTGAATTACTTGGGAGCTTAATGTATTTAATGTTATGCGTTAGACCTGATATTTGCTACTACATCGGATGCATGGGACGCTTTCAACAAAATCCCACTGAAAGTCATTGGAAAGCTTTGAAGCGAATACTTAAATACATCAAAGGTACCAAAAAGATGAAATTACAATTTAAAAGAAGAGCCAACACGAAGATATTGCTTGGATACTGTGATGCGGACTGGGCTTCAGATATTGTAGATCGTAAATCGGTAAGCGGTTATTTATTTAAAGTTTTTGATAACATCGTTTCATGGTCAAGCAAGAAGCAACTCACTGTGGCAACCTCTTCAAGTGAGGCTGAATACGTTTCACTAAGCGGAGCAGCTTCTGAAGCCATTTGGTTACGAGGAATTTTAATGGACATGAAAATACTAGACTCAACTCATAGCATCCCTATTTATGAAGATAACCAAGGATGTATTTTTATGGCCAAGAATTCTGAATGCAAGCGATCAAAACATATCGATGTGAAGTATCACTTCATAAGAGACCATGTTACTAGTGGACTGTTAGAAATATTACCTGTGAGCTCTGAAGACCAACTTGCGGATATTTTCACCAAGTCGCTTGGAACTTCCCGATTTCAATTTTTACGGAAACAATTAAAACTATTGGATTGAGAGGGGGTGTTATAAGTACTCTACAGAAAAACACTCCAATATACTTTAATTTATATAGCTTTAAGTTTTGTTTCTTTGAAGAAAATTTCTATCAAATAAATTTTATATATTCCTTAACTGAACTCGAACAAATCAAGACGTTTTCTTTAACATTGAAGAGCTATAGAAACAAGAAAACCCTCCCACGCTAACCCTAAAGATCTACGACCAATCAGCCTATCATCCTTCCTTCTTAAAACCTTGGAAAGATTGATTGAAATTTACATCAGACATAACTTAAAACCATGTCTCATTTCCACAGCTCAACATGCTTACTCTAAGGGAAAATCAGTAGAAACAGCACTTTCATTCGCTGGTACGTAGTATTGAATATTCCCTCAAATACAAAGAATATAACCTAGTAGCTTTCCTAGATATTGAAGGAGCTTTCAACAACGTCAGTTACCAGGCGATCACAACAGCAATGGATAAGCTGAAATTAGAGAAATCACTCATAGATCTTATAAGTCTCATGCTCAAAAGCAGGACAATAACTTCTAGCATGAGAAGTTTTACTACCACCAGATCGGTGAATCGAGGGACCCCCCAAGGTGGGGTCCTTTCGCCTCTCTTATGGAACATGGTAGTTAACGACCTACTAACATCATTGAAAGCAGAGGGTTTCAAAGTGGTTGCCTATGCTGACGACATTGCAATATCTGTATCTGGGAAACATCCCCAAGTTCTCTCGGAACTCCTACAAAATGCCTTAAATAGGGCTAAGCAGTGTGGCTTGGACGTCAATCCACATAAAACAGAACTAGTACTCTTTACGAGAAGGTACAAAATTCCTCAGATTAGCCCACCCAAGATTAAAGGAATACCGCTTTTCCGACCAAGCCAAATATTTAGGCCTCATTTTAGACAAAAAACTAAATTGGAAGGCAAATATTGATGAAAGAGTAAAAAAGGCTACCCTTAGCGCTTTTTACTTGTAAAAAGGCCATAGGATCAAAATGGGGCTTCTCCCCAAAAATAACCTACTGGCTATACACGTCGGAAGTAATGGCGATTAAGGAGGCACAATCCTGGCTCACAGAAAACGTAATATCTTGCAAGGATATACGAACCTTCTCGGACAGCCAAGCCGCTCTCAAATCTCTCGCGTCTGTCTCCACAAACTCTCAAATAGTCCACGACTGTCGATCATCTCTGAATGAGATGACGGAACAGTTTAAAATTCACCTCATTTGGGTGCCGGGCCACAGAGACATCCCGGGAAATTGCAAAGCCGATGAGCTCGCCAAAAACGGAACACTTTTGCCTACTGTTAGAGAAAGACACAACATAGGAACACCACTTGCTACATGCAAATATCTTCTCAAACAATATGCTCTAGAATCAACAAATGCTAAATGGTCACAGGGTTCCACCTGCCTAGCAACCAAACAAATTTGGCCAAGCATAGACCTGAAACGGTCAAAAGGCTTGATTTCCCTGAGCAGACAATATATAAGCTCTACAATTGGAGTCATAACAGGACACTGCCTCATAGTTAGACATGCTTTGAGGCTAGGGGTCTACGCAAACGACTTCTGTAGAAGCTGCATGGACGAGGAGGAGGAGGAAACAGTCCAACACCTTCTGTGTACATGTACGGCACTCTCCAATAGAAGGAATAACTATCTCGGTAATCCCTTCTTCGATAATACCAGTGAATTGGCAACGATCGACACAAAATGTCTCTCTAACTTCATTAAAAGTACAAAATGGTTTGTTTAAGTTCATTACTCTCCCATGAGTAACTTCATTAGTGGTACCACAATGGACCCTTGAGGTCTAAGTGAGTCAATAACATCTATGCAGCCACTCCAACCTAACCTAACCTATGTATGAGTATGACAGACATCAAAATGAATGGTCTAGACCAGTTACAAGTGTACCAGATGTCACCTGTAGTCCAAAATAGTAGGGGGAGAAGGTGGGAATATGGAATCCCATTTTATTTTTTTTTTAGCTTTTTTTCCATACCCGTTAGCTGAAGACATTAAATAGTATTTAATAATAATAAGTATATATTCTTCCAATATATTTAAGAAAAAAAATATGTTCTGAGTACTTTTTGTAATGATCGCATGCTGCGCAATCATTAAGTGCCCAAAGTTTGCAGGATTGACACTAGTGCTCTTGACTCTGACCGGGTACTCGAAATAATACCCGGGTATCCGGGAACCCGAGTTATTCAATATTAACCGGGTACCCGGGTATTTGCATGGTTCGGGTACCCGGGTATTTGAAACATAACGATCGTGCATCCGAGTACCCGGGTACTCGGTACGCTTACGCGATGAAGCTTAAGTTGTTTGAACAAATGGATGCTTTTATGAAGGAAGTTTTTAATAACATTTTGCATTTGTTCTCGGTTAATAAATAATGATGGTCGATCATTAATTGTGTATTTCAATTGCAAGGTGGAGGTGGATTATTATGAAAATGCAGTTTATTATTGTCATTAGATTAGATACTCTTAGGATGGATTTCGCTAGTCCTTATCAGTACATACATAGTTTTTTTGTGCTGTTTTTTTTTCTAATTCATTAAAAAATGTCATTGGTTATGATTTTATTAGGGGTTGAAAAGATATAAAACCGATTTTGCGCGTCGTCGTCGTCGTCGTTGTCGTCGTAGTCGTAGTCGTAAACAAAGAAGAAAGAAAGCTGTTGGCAAGTGCTTGTTGATTTATTGTTGCAAGATGGTACGAAAAAGAAATGCAAGTTGTTTTTGGATAATGATAGTTGAAAGGGATGATTTTATTATGTTGGTTAATCACCTTGCAATTGAAATACACAATTAATGATCGACCATCATTATTTATTAACCGAGAACAAATGCAAAATGTTATTAAAAACTTCCTTCATAAAAGCATCCATTTGTTCAAACAACTTAAGCTTCATCGCGTAAGCGTACCGAGTACCCGGGTACTCGGATGCAAGATCGTTATGTTTCAAATACCCGGGTACCCGAACCATGCAAATACCCGGGTACCCGAGTACCCGGGTAATTCCCGAAATTATCGAGTACCCGGGTACCCGGTCCATGGATCGGGTACCCGGGTATCAAGAGCTCTAATTGACACAGCACCCAAACCTCACCACGATGATCATGATCAAGGCTATTCGGCCTTGGGAGCAGAACATGCCACTTACTTCATTGTCTGCTTTTGTTGGTGTGCGTCCATTGCCGCTTTCCGAAAAACCAGAATCACCAGAAGATATTGCAGTATTGTATTCTGATGTTGTTTCCAATGGATCAACACTTCTGTGTCCGGTGCAGAGATTAAAATGAATCAAGCTTGCTCACGAATACTGAGTATTTATTTGAAAAAAAAAACAAGTTTGAACAAATTGAGTCAACGCACAAGCAAGTAAATCTGAACATTTTTATTTATGCATCAAGTAACTCTGAGCAACCCCTATTTTCAAATGAATACAAATGAGTATTTTTGTTTTTAAGTCAAAATGAGTTTGAATAACTTTGAACTGAGTTTCTGTGAGCAAAATGTTCATGAACAAGCAAGCTATTCATGAGCAGGCAAGGGTTCTTGCCAAGCGTAAGCATTGTAGGTATCTGTTTGTGATTTTTGCGGTTTGATTTAAAATGAGAAACAGTATTGAAAGTTGGATGATTTTTTGTTTGTTTAGACAAAAAAGTGACAACGATTTAAAGGGGATACAATAGTTTTTTATTCAATGATTCAAACTCAAAGAAGGTACAATTCAAATTAAGGAAATAAAATCACAGCAAATGAGAAAAAAATTTAAATGTTAGATATAAAGATATGTACATTATAAAAATTAAATTTTGTTAATCTTAAGATTTGAATAAAGGCCCCGACCCATAGAATCCGTTTCATCCGTTGCGTCGACGTATTGCACTGACAGCTGGATTAAACACACACGTTGTTATGGGATGCTGCCCATAAGCAACGCATGCGGTGAACGCAACGGACAAAGTAGCCGAACTTTTAACTTTTCCCCTCCGGCAGATGCGTTGAAAGGCACAGATTGAAAACAAAATATAAAAACAAAAACAAAATATAATAAACGTCAACGCATTCATTGGGTCACCTCAAATCCATCGCATCCGGCAACGTACACGGATGCGTTGCCGGAACGGATGAAACGGATTCTATGGGTCGGGGCCTTAAGACACGATCAAATCATTTACTGTTTCTGGATTTAGCCTACTTCGTTTTTCGGTGATAATGTTTCCGGCTAGGGAGAAGGCTCGTTCTGATGGGGCTGATGTTGCAGGAATACAATTTAAAATCCTGTGCACTTCATAAAGGCGCTTAAAGATGTTCCTGTGCTCATACCACCATTGAAGCATATCAACTGGGTCATCTACATCAGTTGTAGTGTATTTGTTTAATTCGCCTTCAATGGAATCCTGGGAAGTGTTTCCACCAACAAACCGTGAAAACACATTAAATGGCCGTGAAGATGTTGACGGCTGCTCGTCCGACAAATTTTCAATCGGTTGAATGACTGGACATTTTTTTTCAAATTCGCATCCTCCTTCTCCTTCATTGACGATCTTTAAATTACCTAACACTTTTATGATACATACTGCCAATCAACAAACAACTTGACCACGGACATTCCAATTTTCCAGTATTTAATAAAGTGCATCGTCGCTAATTTTATCTCCTTACTGCATGGTGGCTCATATATGAGCCAAACCGGTTTTTTGTTCATAATTTTTAAATTTGTTTAAAAATATTTATGTTACGTATTGTGTTTTAAAGAAAATAAACCTGTTTACTAAATTTTACCAAAAATAATGAATTTATGATTGAGTTTAGCTATTTTTTTGATCATCCAAAACAGAAAAGACAGAAAAGTCGAAAATGAGTACCAAAGTGCAATTCAAAATTTCATAAAAAATATAAAAAATGGGTATTTCCTTGAAACCAAAATACATTCAATAATACATAAATACATTATACAATATATACAGGGTGATTCACGAGCGTTGTGCCAAAAAGCTAGAGCGTGTAGGTTGAGTTGAGACAAGAAAAAAATCGTATGGGAGGGGGGGGGGGTCTATTCCCCCCCGTTTAGCCGGGAGGGGCAATTTTCTGAAAAATTGACTTATTTTGCTTAAAAAAATGTTAAAAATCAACGGCTTCGCTTACAACACAGTGCTATACTTTTTTGAAAAGCCAAAAACTACTTCTTTCACTTTGTTTTTAAATTAAATTGTTTAAATGAACAGTTTAAGAAAAATAAATTTTCAAACTCAAAATTTTCAAAAAAAAAGCAAAAAAAAACATTTTTGAACTAATTTTTTTCAAAATTTTATGTAATTAAGTACTAATTTTGTTTTAAAAATTCAGTGTGCTTGTTAATTTTTAGTCAAAAACAGAAAACCGGATGCAAAAATGTCTTTTAGTTTTTGAGAAATTAAGAAAAAATCAAAACCACTTTTTTCTAAAAAAAAATCTATGTTTTTATTTTTACCTATCTGGACTTTTAGTTTAACTTATTAGTTTAATTTATAAATTTAATTTTTTGTGATTGGAGTTTTATGAGGACTCAATAAAGTAGAAAAGTATTGGATTTTCCCTGGATTAATCATTTTTTTCATTGATAACGTCTGCCATTGACGATTGACCTTTCACTTCTAGCTCTCAGTGCTCTCGTCGGCGGATTCTTGAAAGCATGCTACGACTTGGACGCCATCTATTCGGATATCTTTCAGCGTAGAGTCTTTCAGCTTCCCGATCTCGACAATAAGTTAAACCGTAGCAGAAGTTCCTGTCCGCTAACTCTTTTCGAGCGTATGAGTTTGTTATTGTTATGTGTTGATGAGTTAATATTTTAATTGTAAATGGTTGTTTAGTAAATATGCGATGCCTTTTATTTACCTATAGGTTGTTAATTGTTTTTTCATTCAAGAAAAAATGCGGTTTAATTATCTTAAGCCCCTAGCAGGTAGAACTCTTCGCCAGTGAGTGGCCGCGGCCCCAGGTATAGTAAGAAAAAATTACAGGTCAGTTTTCAGACGTTATCAATGAACAAAATGGTTAATCCAGGGATAATGTAATACTTTTCTACTTTATTGAGTCCTCATAAAACTCTAATTACAAAAAATTAAATTTATAAATTAAACTAATAAATTAAACTAAAAGTCCAGATAAGTAAAAATAAAAACAAAGATTTTTTTACGAAAAAGTGGTTTCGGTTTTTTCTTAATTTCTCAAAAACGAAAAGACATTTTTGCATCCGGTTTTCTGTTTTTGACTAAAAATTAACAAGCACACTGAATTCTTAAAACAAAATTAGTACTTAAATACATAAAATTTTGAAAAAAATTAGTTCAAAAATGTTTTTTTTTGCTTTTTTTTTGAAAATTTTGAGTTTGAAAATTTATTTTTCATAAACTGTTCATTTAAACAATTTAATTTAAAAACAAAGTGAAAGAAGAAGTTTTTGGCTTTTCAAAAAAGTATAGCACTGTGTTGTAAGCGAAGCCGTTGATTTTTAACATTTTTTTAAGCAAAATAAGTCAATTTTTCAGAAAATTGCCCCTCCCGGCTAAACGGGGGGGAATAGACCCCCCCTCCCATACGATTTTTTTCTTGTCTCAACTCAACCTACACGCTCTAGCTTTTTGGCACAACGCTCGTGAATCACCCTGTATATGTATTTATAAAATCTTTTTTTTTTTTGCATTTCTCCATGGTATGGCATATCGGACCCAAACCGTAAAAATCGTATTTCTCGAGTTTTTTGGAAAAAAATGAAAAATCCTAAAACAAATGTCTTTTATTTTTGCAAAATCTATCCAATATTTTTTTTTCATCAAAAAAAAAATCATGCAGTAAGGGGTTATGGTGGGTTAAAAAAAACTGTATATGAATGCATAATGCATCTATAGCAGGTACACATTCACACAGGACACAGTATTTAAGAACTTACCCAATCAATGCTAATCTGTCCCTGAATTTTAACTACCTGCTATTATGAAATACGAAAACGTATTTTTCAAGAGTTACTCATTCATTTACCATTTGGTATTCATTCATTAACCCTCTGATATATTATTTAAAATTTAAAATCTTTCCTTAAAATGCAACAAAAACACATTTTCCTAACTACCTAACATACCTGCATATCATGTCGGTTATACTTTTATAAATGTAATCCATTTAATTTTTGTATGGCCGGAACTATTAAAAAAAAAAAACAAATTCTCCTTCAATAGTTCACGTCAATCTAAAACATTCACAGCCGTATTTATTAGATTCTCCTTATACATCTCTATACAATATTATAGCTATTCTATGAATAGGCTCTTATGTTACGTTGAATAAATTCTTATTTATAAAAATTTGTTCAACATAGCATAGTTATATTAGATCTCTGTCAAAAAAAAGTACCAAAACGATGATCTACTACATTCGACAGTCATTTGAATAAAAAAAAAGTATTATTTCCTGTCAACAGGAAACAACAGGTTGTTGTTTCCTGTCGATGGGAAACAACAGGTTGTTGTTTTTGACTAAAAATTCGAAAATAAAAATAAAAATAAAATCTCATTGGGTCAAATTTTTGTTTTATTGACGTGTGATGTCTGACACATACGTATTATAGTACCTTATAATAAGCTTTATACACCCTAAACGTTTGTATAGCTTATTCAATCCCTATGTAGTGTAGCTAAAACTTTATAAATAAGGATTTTCCCTATACAGGCATTATAAGTCTTATAATAAGGCTATATTCGGTTTATAAATACGGCTGTCAGTATATAATTACGTTATGTGCATATTTATGTTCATATTCATATTCATACCATTATATTATATACCTAGCCAACGCTCATTCATTGATAAATCCTTTATTTCATTATGCACATCGTAACAAAAAACAAAAACAATCAAGTTAGAAAATAATTCATCCAAGTTCACAATTATTCAATCTGTTTGAACATTTGAGTATACTCAGACGGTTTGAATATACTCAATCGGTTTGAATATACTCAGTCGTTTGAATATATTTGAATATTCAAACTGTTTGAATATGTTCAAGTAAGTTCAAACAAATATTCCGCTCACAAGTATTTTTATTTGTGAGTGAAAAAAACAAAAATGACTTGTGAATATAATATACCCATTCTGCTTGCTCGAAAACATTTGAATGTGTCTGAGCAAAAATGCTTGTGAGCAATTTGCTTGTGAATAAGGGTGGAAAACGATCAAGTCTGAGCGATCATTGAGTAATTTTGTGATGTATTTGAATATATTTGAACGTATTCATTTTAATCTCTGGTCCGGTGCTCACACCACTCCTACCACGTCCACCGTATATAAAAAGACGTAAGGGTAATATGGAACCCGGTTCCATATTAGATTCCTCTACGAGTTCCATATCTCTTTCCGGGGCACTACTAGAAAAAAATAAAAATCAAGCAAAAATAACTTGTAAAAATAACTTTATTTAGGTCCTGTTATTATAAATTTTATGAAATAAAAATTAACGTAGCAGGATTCACTGTAAGGACATGGTACAAAATTTATACCACTGCACATTAAGTATATTCTTACGCGTGAAAATCTTTGAAACATGTCTTTGTTTTTTTGCCCAAAAATGTTTTTATAGCACAGATATAAATGAAAAATAAATAACTTTTGAACAAAATTAGATCACGATGAAACAAAAGTCGAGAAATTGTAAAAACCGTTAGACCGTCTTGACATTTCGAAAAAGTGGACAAAAACTACTCAATTTTTCCATATATACTTATCCCTCTCACACTCAAAACAAATTTTTTTTCTTGTAGACATTGGTTCCAATTTCAATAGAAATTTGGTATAAAGTTTATACCATTGCACATTAAAGCATGAAATTTTTTTAAAAAAGGTGGTACGGTTTTCATACCACCGGCCCGGAAAGAGATATTACAAGACTTCATATATTAATATACAAATTGTTTTTTGTCACTTATTCAAGGAAATTAAAAAATTCTTACCTTAAAAATTTTAAATCCGAACACCAAATAATATTTAAGAATTTTTAACCAGACGAAAACACGGTCCGTTATGAACTTTCGAGACAAGCAAAAACAGCAAAAAAAAAGTTTTAGATTTTGCTTGGTTGTTCGAAACAGTTTTACGGCAAAATGATCGACGTGAAAGTTATGTATCTGGACAATATGAGTATTTCCTATGAGACTTCACAAAATGTTGTTATTCGCTAAAAGATGGCACTATCTGTTTTGATTTTAGAGGGGGGTTCCTATTTAACAACAGGTTCAATATTCCCACCTTTTCCTCTACTAATTCGCATAGATCTTGAAATGTAAATGCCTTCAGTCAAACTTTTAATAATTATTAATTTTACCTTTACTAATACAATCTTAGCATATAATATAAGGTCTAAGTAATAAAATTTTATTTTAAGAATTTTTTAAGTATATTAGGAATTTTGAAATTTTTTTCTTATTCGAAACAAATGTAAGTAAGTAAATTTAAGAATTATTTTTCTGGTTTTAATACGTACATCACTTTTAAATGTTTATTATTTTGAAGAAGTTTGAGGAACTACAATCGTTCGATGTCTAAAACAAAAAACCTATACATTGTACCGTACTATATTAATTGTAACAAATGGAATAATGACTTCGAAACATTGTACAATATTATGCAAACACTTGACAGCAAAAGTGTATTATTGATAGTAGATTTCAATGCGAGAACTGGGGATTGCCAAATAACAACAACAAACTCAACGATTTCTTATACTAATAGACAGTCGAAAGACAGTATGAGCAACAAGAATGGGCGCGATTTGTTACAACTTTTTCAATTGCATGTCCTTCTTATAATTAATGGGTGTACAGACGGGGATATGGAAGGCCATTACACGTTCACTGGAGGACAAGGTAGATCTTTGCACTGCCAACAATGACTGGATTGACAGAATTCAACATTTTGAAGTACAGTGTAAGCCGTATTCCGATCATATGCCTATTGAAGTAGAAATAATAACCAGCACATCCAATACGAGAGAAACGAATCTCAATCTGCTACCGCGAATTATCTGCCTTATATCAACGTTCCTTAGATACGTTACTTTTAAACAGCAATCCATTATCAGAACTGCAGGAAGTTCTCAGTATATGAAATTCAACACCTTATAAACCACTCTCATTGAACCATAAATTCAAGCAAAAATGGTTGGACCAAGATTGCTACAAAGCTCGGAATAAATCTTTTGCACTTTTGAAAGCTCTACGTTCATCAAATAATTTTCAACTGAGAAACTGGTATGTTGAAGCAAACGCAAGTTATAAAATGTTATGCTTGAAAAAAAAAGCACTTGAGCTAGGCCTTACCAAAAACCCGAAGGACTTCTGGAAAATAGCTAAGGAAATTAACGGAACAAATTTTAAAATAGGTGATGGAATTTCCACTGAAACCCTTGGCCTTGCCATTCACTTTAGTCGCCTGCTCTCCAATCATTGTAGTTATACAACTTTGACTGCAGAGCCATTTAGGCTAATAGACTTAGCTGTGGGGCGAGACGTAATGGTAGCAAGTGCTCGATTCCCACATCTCGATATTCACAAGGGGACATGGAAATCGCCTGATCAATCAACCGTCAACCAAATTGATCACATTGCCATCGAGAAACGACACTTCTCTAGCATGCAAGATGTCCGCACATTCCGAGGTGCCAACATCGACTCGGATCACTACCTTGTTGTAGCCAAGGTACGAATGCGGATATCCCGATCAAGGCCAACACGTGAAAATGCTAGGAGAAAATTCGACGTCAAACGGCTACAATCGCAAGAGATTGCTACATCCTTTCCCGATCGTTTCTCCGAAAATCTCAGAAGTCCTTTGCTGCCAATACAAAATGTAAAGAACCAGTGGAAACACTGCCAAGCAGCCATCAGAGGATGACGGCTCTGAAGTGCTAGGGTTTACACGGCCACCACAACGAAACCCCTGGTTGGACGATGAGTGCCGGCGAGCACATGCAGCTAAACAATAGGCATACAGAGCAGCACTGCAAAGAAGGACACGAGCAGCTCGTGAGCTCTCTCCGAAAAGGAGAGAGGAGCACAAACTTCTCAGAAAGAAAAAAACGGAGAAGCGCGCAATCGAGGAGATAGAGGGATATCATAACAGGAACGAGATTTGAAAGTTTTACAAAAAGGTAAAACAAACCACCAGAGACCATCATGGGAACATCGTACTGGAACCACAGTCAGTGCTGAGGATATGGAAAGACCACTTTTCAGAGCTGTATAATGGCGATAAAGAGCGAAATTCCGCCAGAAATACAGAACCATTCAATTTTTTCAACATCATTCTTGAAAAGATTGTGCAAAACTTCAACGTCAACACCAGAAGCACAAGCTTTCAAAAGTCCGTCCAGCTACTAGGATACGCAGACGACATTGACATAATTGGAAGAACACAGCGTGATGTCAGTGGAGCGCTTAAATCAAACGAAGAATCACTCTTTCCAATCGCTGCTTCTTTGGACTTAGAAGGCAATTGAGTAGTAAAGTCCTCTCCCGAGCAACTAAACTGACACTCTACGAAACCCTCATCATCCCGGTCTTCGAGTGATTTTTGGTCCTGTCTGCATAAATGGAGAATGGAGACGAAGATTCAATCAAGAACTGTACAAGCTGTTCAGCGACACTGACCTAGCCAGAAAAGTTAAGGTCCAACGACTAAGATGGTTGGGTCATGTAGAGCGAATGGAAAATAATGCTCCGGCTCGTAGAATCTTCGAATCCAACCCGGAAGGACGTCGCAGAAGAGGAAGACCGCGACTCAGGTGGAGCACAAAGATGGTAGAAACCAACTTGGCGTGCGAAACTGGAGCTATGTTTTCACAACCTCATTAAGAGCAGTCTCTACTCCTCATGTAGGCATCTTATCGCAGTCGAAAATCGAAATCCATTGGAAGAAAATGCGTTCGAAGCCTAAAGAGGAAAGTATTAAACAAAAAATTTGTAAGAATTTTTGTCAAACGCTTTGCTGAGGACAGTTGAGATAATATCAACCTTATTTCCAACATTTTAGCGAGCAGACAAACTTCTAATTATTGTATTCCCGTTTATTCAAAGAGTTCACCATATAAATATCATAAATAAACAGCTACTACCCCATTTGTTTCCAACAATATTTAAAACAAAATACAACGCAGAAAAACGGGATATACATATACAATGACGTCAGGACGTCATCCACAAGTTGTAAAGAGTTTGAATAAATGAATCACACTCACAAGCCCCACTGATTGTTGTGCGCAGTGCGCAACAAGTTCTCAAAGCAATGCAAACCGTAGTCATGTTCATTCATGCTGGTGATTACGTACGATAGATATTTTTTAACTAAGAAGAGCAAGCAACATGCATTTATACACAAATATCCAACAATCGACAAACATTTCACTTGCTAATTTTTAATTACAATTCGTATAGAAAACAAGAAAATAATTACCTGATAGCATTTTTCGCAATAACGGAACATTGGATTGTTCTGCTTGTTTTTGCATTTTACACACACCCAGTAGTCGGCTAAGCTAAACTCAGAGTCATATGTTGAGTCCGTATCACTTGAATCTTCTTCCGTATCGGCAAAATCACTCGAGCATTTCGATGTGTTGCATATGGCTCTGGCAACTGCAGCTAAAATAAAATCCTAAAATAAGCAAAGTTTTAAGTCAATGACCTTTCGTTTATGTTTGGGTTGATTTTGAATTACATCTGTTCCACTGGAAGAATCATTGGTAAACAAATCTTCAGTGTTGCTTGCACTTGCCACTTCGTATTCGACAACTTTGATGGTGGCTCCGATTTCTCCAGACGAAAACGATGAATTTGATTCTGTGTCACTTGAATCACGGCAAATATCTTTAGAGAAAAAAATGATATATTCCATAAGATCGAATGTAATAATAAGAAAGGTTTTGTTTATATTTTATTCGGTTTCAGCAGTTCGTTGTTTCGTTAAAAAAAAAATCCGGTGGTTGGGTGTTGTAGGATCTGGGGACGTATGCTGTAACTTTTCCTACACACCAAGTGCTTACTTTACCTCCACGTGGTTACCACCACCGGGTACTGGTTATATCTCTAGATATAACTTGCGAAACTTGTAAGCGCGGGTGCAAATCGGGAAAAAAAGCACCTTATCAACGGCCCAACAAATTTGGAGGTTAGTGCGAGGGGCTAACAACCCCTCCACAGTGAAAAACTTGAAAGTTATGAGAGAGATACCAGCCTCGGATAATGAACCCCCTCTTATGGCAACCAGACCCGGAACGACAACGGACTACGCATTGAGAGTTTGTACCCGGAATGTAAGAACACTCTACACACCAGGTGCAACTCAGAAACTGGAATCTGTCCTCTCGCAGTATAAAGCAGACATTACTGAATTCCAGGAAATACGATGGATAGGATCAGGGACAACGAAAAGAAAAAATTGCGTCATTTATTACAGCTGTCATCAAAGAATGCATATATTTGGATGCGGATTCGTCGTGGGAAATCGGCTTAGATCGAAAGTCATGGATTTCAAGCCAATTAGTGATCGCCTGGCTATGATCCGCATCAAGGCCACACTACAAAACATCAGTATAATATCTAAGGAGGGCGGTAGAAGTAATGTACACACAAATCACTTTAACAGGCTTGAAACTTACATTTTGATTAAAAAAAGTATTAAAAATTAAACATTTTATAACGTTTTTTTCGCTCTCCTGAAAAATTGCAATTTTTGACATATACTACTTCTACCGCCCACCTTAGATATGTGCACACGCCCCTACCGATGATGCTGAGGAGTCTAGCAAGGAGGATTTCTACGACCTCCTGGATAGAGCCTACGGAGCCTGTCCAGAGTATGACGTCAAAATCGTACTCGGAGATTTCAATGCAAAAATCGGGAAGGAAGACATCTTTGGCGGATTAGTTGGAAAGCACAGCCTCCACGAAGTTACAACAGACAACGGCTTCCGACTAATCGACTTTGATGCAGCTCGTAATACGGTGCTAAGTAGCACTAGGTTTCCAAGACGAAACATCTACAAAGCAACCTGGCGATCTCCGGACGGTCAAACCACCAACCAAATCGACCATGTGCTCATCGGCGCAAGGCACGCATCCAACATCTTGAACTTGCGCACTTTCCGAGGAGCAATTGTCGACTCTGACTTTCTGGTTGTGGCTAAGTTTAGAGCTCGAATATCCAACGACAAAAAAAACAAGTGCGGCCCAAAGAAAGAAGTTCAACATCGGTTGCCTTAGCACCTCGGAGAATGCCAGAGACTACAGTGAGCGCCTGAGTGAGCGACTCTCCGCCGTCCTCCCAAATACCACAGATGTCAACACCTTGTGGAACCAATATCGCGAAATAATGAAAAATGTAGCTGAGACCACCATAGGTTCTCAGCCACCCCCGAAAAAGAACCCGTGGTATGATGATGAGTGCCCGATATTGAAAAGAGAGACGGAAAATGCACGTTTGCAGATGCTGCAACGGAAAACGAGTACAGCAAGAGAAGAGTACCGCACAAAGAGGAGAAATGAGAAAAAGACCCTGCGAAGGAAGAAAAGAGCATCCGCAGTTTCTCAGCTCAAAGATCTAGAAGAGTCTCGGGCCAAAAACAACACCCGGCGTTTCTTTAAAAGGTCGAAGCAATTAGCTTCTGGTTTCAGAACCGAGACACAGGCTCTTCGAAACAGTGAAGGAAATCTAGTCACCGAAGCACAGGGAATTGTAGATGTTTTCAGGCAGCACAGCTGCTGAATGCGCAAAATGTCGAGCGACGAAAGAGAAGCAAGACCAGACAATGAAGACCGAGTCCCAGCCCCCAGCACATAAGAGGTAGAAAGAGCCATCCAAAAGCTAAAAAATAACCAGTCCAAGTCAAGCATGCACCAGGTCATCACCAAAGTGTTGGAGGAAGAATGCATGCCCACTGACTGGTCGATAAGCTCCATATGCCCCATCTACAAAACAGGCGATCCGATGTCATGAAAAAACTACCGTGGCATATCCCTGCTTAATGTTGCATACAAAATCCTATCCAACGTACTGTGTGAGCGTCTTAAACCTTTCTGCAAAACAATAATCGGCACGTACCAGTGTGGCTTTAGGCCAGGCAGAACAACGATAGACCAAATATTCACACTGAGCCAGATCCTGGAAAAGGCCAACAAATTTCAAGTCGAAACCCACCATCTTTTCATCGACTTTAAAGCTGCTTATGATAGCATCCACCGCCAAGAGCTTATGATGGCGATGTCTGAATTCGGGATTCCGAACAAAATGATCCACCAATTGTGCCGCATGACGCTGAACAATACGCAGTGCAGTGTGCAAATGGGTAACGGCTCATCCGAGTTATTTCAAACATGCGCAGGGATAGCTTTGTACTGGTGGAATAGTAACAGTATTAATCTCGAATCAATGTGGCTTCAGAGACGAACTGTATAAAGCTATGTCTTGTTATGGCATCCCTGCCAAGCAAGTTCGCTTGTGCAAAATAACGATGGAGAACTCAAGCTGCTCCATCAAGGTTGGCAACGACCTAACGGAATATTTTGACATCAAAAAAGGATTCAGACAAGGCGATGCACTGTCGTGCGATTTCTTTAACATTGTTCTTGAGAAGATAGTGCAGAACTCTACCGTCAACACCAGAAGCACAATCTTCCAAAAATCTGTTCAACTTCTCGCGTACGCCGACGATATTGATATAATGGGAAGATCACAGCGTGATGTCAATGGCGCCTTTGTGAGAATTGAGACAGAAGCGGCAAAAATGGGTTTAGCGGTAAATGAAGGAAAAACGAAGTATATGCTGGCTTCGAGGAAGGACACCCAACACCGACGGCTAGGACAGAACGTCACAATAGACGCATACAACTTCGAGGTACAACACCCTCATCATCCCAGTCTTGCTGTATGGTGCAGAAGCAAGGACCTTGACAAACCGGATGA
Source organism: Sphaerophoria taeniata (assembly GCA_943590905.1). Lineage (NCBI taxonomy): Eukaryota > Metazoa > Arthropoda > Insecta > Diptera > Syrphidae > Sphaerophoria > Sphaerophoria taeniata. The sequence continues at coordinate 103,789,706 of OX016541.1, forward strand.
ATGTGCCTTAGGCTGTTTCGAGAGGAAAGTTCTTCGGGTCATTTTTGGCCCCGTGTGCATTGATGGGGAATGGAGAAGAAGATACAACAGCGAACTTTATGGGTTGTAAAACGACGTGAATCTAGCCAGAAGGGTCAAGGTCCAGAGACTCGGTCATTTAGATCGCATGGACACCAATGCTCCGGCCCGGAAAGCCTTCGACACTATTCCCGAGGGACGTAGACGGAGAAGAAGACCGCGACTCAGGTGGCGCACACAAGTGGAAGAGGACCACAATCACTTCGTGCTCATGTGAATAGTCCTCTAGAACGTTTGGAGTTTTATTTGGAAAAAAGGGTTTCTGCACATTTTTAGGATTGATTCAGGCGAGACATGCCTACAAATATCTGCAGATAATTTTCTAGTTTATCAAGTAGGAAGTTAAAAACCTGTTACCAACACCAAAAGCAATTCATAGTCCTAGACTCATAGACATGACAAAAAATCACCCCGAAAGATAAATAAACAAATATAATTGATACTCCTTGTTTGAAGAGGCAAGCAGCATCCAATTTCGTATGTTTTCTTAACTGGAATAGCAAACGAACTGTTGCTGCTCATAAGTATGACATTTCTTTGTTTTGGTTTTCAAGAATTAAATGCCAAACACCTTAATCAGGCTAATTTCCTTTCTTTACATTCCCTAAAGCCTACGAACCGTGCGACTGACCTTGAATTCAGAAACCAGTTTTATAGAATTATACGAAGCTAACCTAAATATCAAACAAAAATTATAAAGCTTCCCTGAACCCAAAATTCCCCATCATTGCATCATAATAAAAGCCTCCACAAGCCTGCCTAAAGATGTGTTCCAGTGAAACGCCCTAGGTTGAGCGATAATTGCGACAGTTAATACGTCACAAGCCCACAAGCCACACCACACCACATCCACAACTCGCAAGTCGCAATGATGACGACACTGAAATCTACAATGTCCATTCCCCGCTGCTCATCCCGTGACAACGACCTTCTGTGGTGTTGCTTTTGGTTTGGTTTTCTTTTCAGTTTTACTGTACCACCAGTTCGTATTGGGACTTGAACGAGTTTGGACGTGCAAGGTACAATTATTTGTTGTTCTCATTTTTTTTTTATTATTCATCGTGTACTAATCATTTATGGAAACATTCCATTAAGTTTGCTGAAAGTACACCTAGACCGTTCGATTTTGTTGGTTTTAAATTTAATCAACCACATTTATGCGTTGTTAGCTTTAAGACAAGCAAATGAAAAAACAAATGGAACTTACCAGTTTCACGACAATTGAGGCTATCATAAGTTGATGAATCGGAGAGTTCATCACAATTATTCCGTTTTGGAGATTCCTCGGCCAGACGAACAAAATATGTTCTATATATCCGAGAAGGATGCTGTTGTTGGGCGGATAATTTGGTGGATATATTTTTTTGGGGAGTTTTTTGTTCTGGATTATTTTCACTCAAGCAATTATTATTATAGCGACTCCATCCTTCGTCGCTGGTTGACGTTGGTGGTGTTTGTTGTGGGGAAACAAAACCAGAGGACAGTGAATCGGAATCACGTTCATGTTCGTCGTCGTGTATTAGTTCCCCGTTGTTCATTTTTGTGCAGCGCCATTTTTGAATCTCTTCTACTGCTGCTGTTGCTGCTGACGATTGGGGTATTTGGAGGAAATGGGAGCAATGGTTATCTTTCGTTGAATAATTATTTTCATTTAACATTCGTCCCACAAATTAATTAAGGAACTTCAAAATGAAATATTCACTATACCTGTTACTATATTATGTGAAACACTCATTTTATATTGCAAATTGTTTTTTTTAACACTTTCGTAAATAATGAAAGGAATGGAAAATTTTACTATGCGGACCTTTCGCTAGAGTGTATTTTTAGCGAAACAGAGACTTACACGACGAATTCCGAATTTTGAATGGAATGACATGTTATGTAGAAAGATAATTTTTTTGTTGGATTGGAACGACGTCGGCTAGCGGCTAGCAGGCGTTGTGTAGAGATCACTTCAAATGTAGACGGTTAAGGGGTATGGTTGTGAGATCAACTAAAACATAGAATTTTCAGGTTTAAGATCGTATATGTATTTTCCATTGTAAATAACTATTTACAAAAAAATCAAGGCACAATTTCTCACGCAGTAACTTTATACGTTAACATTTAACAAAAAGATAAAAATTCTAATGTCTGGAAACGTGGCACAACTCCGAAATCAGCACAACGACAGAACACATTCCCAAACAGTGCCAAAAAGTCTACACAAAACTGGTTGTTGTATTGAATTCGGTTTGTACAATACATAAACCATACTGGAAAAATGCTATGGAATGATACAGCACTGCCAAGCCTATGAAAAATGGAAACACTCCGAATTACCACAAGAACAATTTAACGAAGTTAAGCTGCAACTGCAAGTGTTTTTGTAGCTATTACAAACAATGTAAGATGTGTTCACAATGCGATGCAAATATTCTTTTTAAAATTGTTAGACCATGTGTGAATTGCGTTATAATTTGTATAAAAACTTTAATAGAGTGGCTCTTGAAGAGCCAAGGCCTAATTGGCTTACTCTCATCAACAATTCTCTGAGTGCGTGTGAAGAATTGCGGGGACCTACAATTTAACGCCGATTCCGAACGGCAAAGTTGAGAAGCACTTTTTCATGTCGGATTGATACTATTGGAAGATTTGTCAGGTCTTCGCAAGAGGCAGTACCCGTGAAAGATGAAATAAAAACTTGGCCTGAGTAGGACTCAAACCAACGACGTTCTGCTTAGCAGCCAACGCACTTACCAACTAAGCTACGGGCAACTGCGTATAAAAACTTTACGTTTGGTTAAATATGGTATCAAATTTAGGCATTTCCTGCTTGAATTGCGTTAAGAAGGATTTTTTTAACCAACATTCCTGCGCAGAACTAAAAAAATTCCCTCATAATTTCAGAAATTTTCCGGAACAATTTCTTTTTTTATTTTAGGACATGTGCGAATTCGGTTAAAAAGTGGTTAAAACTTGACGTGTGGTTAAATTTTGACACTTCGCATTGAATAAAATGTGTTAAAATTAGACCAGCTGCGGAGCAGGCTAAAATATGACACTATAGTGGTTAAATTCAACCAGCATTTTTAACGTAATTCGCACAGGGTCTAATGAGTATTACTATCATGACCAACTTCTTGTTTGTTCACAACATCTAGTGATCGTTAAATATCGATAGTCAGGGACTTCGATAGTATCGATAGTTTAAAGAAAAACTATCGATACTATCGATAGACTATCGATAGTTTCCTTTGAAACAACTTTTAGCCATTGGAACTACAAAAAAAATGTTAAAAAATTATATGGGTCTTCAAGATCACTAAAAACGGGGAAATGCACGATCTGGTGCACAAACTTGCATTTGTATTGCAGATAAAACTTATAAAATAGGTTCCTTTTATTCTGTAAAGCACAAACTTTGTGTGAAATCATAGTTTGTTTTTGTGTTAATTTAACACTGCAGTTAGGCTGCGTTCGTCAATTCCATTTATGTATTTTGAACAACGATAGCAACTTAGAGGTGCTTCCACCAATGGCTTTTTCCGTCAATTCCTTTGTTTGGCTGGAGTTATAGCTATTTCACGGGTGCCAAGCCGATCATCAGACTCCCTTAATAGTAGTGCTGTCTAGTTATTTTTCATATTAATCGAAAAACTTTTTGAATTCACTTTGGGATTTGAACCTAGACCAGCTAGTTGGGAAGCCAACGCACTACGCATTGCGCTAACAACTCCACTGATATTTGGTTTCCCATTGCAGACTTTGTATTGTTTATCAATTGCAATGAATAGACATGCATTTTTACAAGCTCCTCAAAGTGAAATCGTTTGATTCACTTTAGAGGAACATGACATTTCTAAAAAGAAAGTATTACCTTAAAATAAAAACAATATTCCCTAATAATCAAAAATAAAAATCTTGGATCAATGAAAAGCAGAAAGAGAATTTTCACAAAATTGACGAATTGAAGGAAATAAGAACAAATTAATTGCTTTTGTCTAATGTTTGTTAGTTTTGATACCTGCAGCGCTACTTGTTGCTTGTCACAGTAAGAATACCTACTATGGAAAAGGAAATACAAATACCATGATATTGCTCATGTATAGTGAAGTGTCTATTTGCTTGTTGTTCTAGAAGAAGAATACTTTTTTTTACTGGAAATGCAAACTATCGATAGTATTTTCAAAACTATCAATACATTCGATAGTTTTTTACTATCGATACTATCGATAGACTATCGATGTTTAACGATCCCTAACAACATCAGCTTATAGCACTTGAAAAACACCTATATAAGTAGAGAAACCTATAAAATGGATGTTTTTTTTATAAACAACATGAAACGTCACTTCTAAATTGTTTAAATATGACAAAAAAAAAGAATTTCTTGACCACTGTGCAGTTCACGGTCAACTCACTCGGACACAGTGGCGTAGCTACCGCTGTATCAGCTGTATCCATGTAACAGGACCCCCGAGATTTAGGGGCCCCAAAGATACAGAGCACAAGACGTGTGTACAAAAATTCACTTAAATATTTAATAAAGTTTTATTACAAAAAAATGTTCCGATGATCATTTTTTACATGCGTCAAATATTTTTTTTCCTGTGTATCTTTTTCTTTTTTCCATGTCCTACCAACCAACTACTACAACTTATAAGTCCAGTTTCCAAAGCCCTTCAAGATGAGGAAAATTAGTTACAAAAAGCAAGTATTTTGCTTCAAAATTTTTTAGACGGTCTAGAAAAAGAAAGAAATCAAAAGAAATTCAGTGATTTACTTAAAAGGATTTAGCCAACGATTGGGGAGTGACGCCTGTTTTCAAAAATAAAAGGAGTAAAATAACGAAGCGCTTTTTTGATGAGTTGGCAGAATATCATAGAATTTCTGATCCGGAAATTTACTTCAAAGTCAATATTTACTATTCCTTCTTGGACATTTTGATTGGACAAACTCAGCAAAGATTTCAAAGCCTTCATAGTCTTAGTAGTATGTTTGAATTGTTGGAACCGGATAAGCTTTTATAGTTCTCAAATGATGGTGAAATGAAATGAATGAAGGTGTTTAAAAAAAATTGGATACAGGGCCCCCAAAGGTCTAGCTACGCCACTGCTCGGACAGTCAAGCAATTCTGAAAAATTTCCATATTTAGACGCATGACATTACTCAAGCCACTAATGTCGTTTTCCATTGGTCGTCCAGAAGCATTCAGAAGAGTCCAGAAGCCATATGAAACCTTTCCATTGGACTGACTTTGACAGACGGAATACTTCTGAGAAGAGCAGAAATCTTCTGTTTTGAAAACAGAATCGTCCGAAGAATGTCACATACGTCATAAGTCATAACCCGTATTTATTGACTTTATGGAGCGGTTTACACTTTGTTTTGTTGGTGGCATTATCGGTCCATATTGTCGTTGTTATAAATGATGAGAGGTGTCGAGTTGATTTTTTGTTTTCAAAAACTAATCAACAGCAACGACTTTTGGTTCCTGCAAGTTGGTGCAACTTATACTGTACAGTGTATAGCACGTTACCCTCCATGGGGTAAGCCTTGACGTGGCGGAGCGGCTTACGGTAACTACTACTAAGAAGCTTAGAGCTATGCGATCGTGAAACTTGTTTTCGCAGAAGGGTCTCCCATGGTCGACAGGTCGAAGAGGAGTAGGCTGTTACTACTAATTTAATTACCCCACAACAAAAGAGTATTCCCAGTTCCCACCAAGGCACTTCCAACGAGGGACGGCAGCGGATGAATTTCTTTTTTGGAATCAACGGTGGCGTCTTCAGTTCCAGTTAGGCCGAACTACTTGGTGAACACCTTTACCGGCTACTTCGACTTATTTGAAGCCCAGGTCGTAAAAGAAGTGGTTTTTCCGGCTCTTGCACTTGCAGTCACATCATGTGCCTGGTATTCCACGTTAGGGGTTGCACGTCGGGGTGACTTCCCGACTACGTAGAAAAAGATTTAGTTGCGAAGCAACAACAGGCCTCGGAAACCGATGGATACACTGATAACGAGGACGACCCAAACCCAAGCAAATGTTTTAAGGACAACGAATTTCGGGTATGCACGTGAAATGTTAGGTCACTTAATAGACTGCGTGCTGCCGAACAATAAGCGGAGACCCTCAATTGCTACAAAGCAATTACCGCTATTCAAGAAATGCGTTGGGCTTGGGATAGACCGGGCACAAGTAGGATGAAAAACTGCGACATTTACTATGGTAATTGCTATCGAGAGCAACAACAGCGGCTCTTTGGATGCTGATTCGTCGTGGGAAGCAGACTCAGGCAAAAACTCTTGAGCTTCAAATGTGTAAGCGAACGCATCACGACGATCCGAATCAAGGCTAAATTCGGCAACATTAGCCTAATATGCGCGCATGCCCCCACAGAAGAGAAAAAGGACGACACCAAAGACGAGTTCTACGAACTCCTCGACAAAACATATGACCAATGTCCTAGCTATGACATTAAAATTGTCCTCGGCGATTTTAACGTTGTGGTAGCAAGCACATATGGGTCCCACTTCTCAACATCCAAAGGAACATGGAGATCTCCTGATCAATCAACCGTCAACCAGATTGATCACATTGCGATCGACGGAAGGCACTTGTCCAGAATTCTAGATGTTCAGACTTTCCGAGGAGCTAACATCGACTCGGACCACTACGTCGTTGTAGAAACACTACGCTAAGAACATCCCGACAACGGGCAAAGCAAGGACATGCTGCGTATTGGCCATATTGTGTGCATTTTATTTAAAGAATTGAAGTTTATTTTCAAGCTGTACAGAGAAGTACCGACATCTTTATTTTCTATTTGCTGCGATTGGAAATCTTTATGTCCATTTCTGCCATTGGAAATTATTTTTTGCTGTGATTTGGAAAGAGTTTGCCGGGTGTTCTTTACGCCAAATACCCAGAACTCCATTTTCTTTGCCATTGGAAAGAGTTTGCCGGGTATTCCTTACGCCAAATACCCAGAACTCAAATCACGAAGTAAAGCCGCCTAGTTGTGATTGTTTCAAGCTTCGGAGTCTGCCGGGTACATGTCGGTCACCCAAGACCCGAGAAGAATTAGTAAAAGAAGCACCAAAGGCATTCCACCATCGAGGTTCGGAGAGTTTGACACGGTTTCCGACGACACAACAGCCAGCAGCATGATAATGGGAATGGGAAGGTCACCACCTGCTAAGGCACCGCCAGTCAGTTCTGATACGAATTTGCCACCGCCAGCCAGTTCCGCCACTTATTTGCCGCCGCCAGCCAGTTCGGCCACAGATTTGCCACCGCCAGCCGGTTCCGCCTCTTATTTGCCACCGCCCGCCAGTTCGGCCACGAATTTGCCACCGCCAGCCAGTTCTTCCATTTATTTGCCACCTCCAGCCATTTCTGCCGCCAATTTGCCACCGCCCGCCATTTCTGCCGCCAATTTGCCACCGCACGCCTATTCTGCCCACCATTTGCCACCACCTGCCGGAGCAACAGCCAATATGCAACAAAATGCTGAAGCATTAATTTCGTTCAGCAAAAGCGTAGAAAGTGTGCCAACGTCGACTCCATTAACAACAGCCAGCGCAACCGTAAGTACTTTTACATCTTCTAATATTGTAGCAGGCGATTCAGAATCGCGCCTTAATGACTTCAACAAAAAAATTGATGAGGTTAGGATTGAGTTTAGTAACCAAATAAAGCAAATGCAAGTACTTTTAAGCGTTACCAACAAATCTATGCAAAATATATCGATCAGCCTTAGTAATGAGCTTGCAAGAGCACAAAATGCTAATCAAGCCTCCACCTCCTATAGTATGCCACATTTTTCGTCAATTAATGAGCTTCAGCCAGCCACATCATTGCCAGTCAGTATCTTAAGTCAGCCAGGGTCAAGCCAACCAACATTGCAATTATTTCAACAGCCTGCACAGCTTACATACCAATGTGCGCCAAGCATCACACCGTCACAGCCTTTACATACACTGCAACAAATTAAGCCACCCTCAGCAACGACTATATCAGCCTTTAGCAGCCAAAATATACAACAGCCGAGTATGGTTGTCACCTCAATCCCACAACACATGCAATCAGAGCATTCAGTAGCAAGCCAATTTTCGCAACAAGCAAGGTCGAACGAACGAAATCAGTTTTTAGCTCCCACAGCTAACCTAGAGTCACCACATCCCTACAACGAATTGTACGATGGAATGATACAGCAACGTCAGAAGCGGATATATCCCCTTCCAGTGTTTACTGGAGCGCCCGAAGAATGGCAAACCTTTTATGAATCTTTCCAAAGTACAACAGTGGAATTTGGTTATACGCCATTGCATAACATCATGCGATTGAGAGATGCCATCAAAGGGGAAGCAAGAGAGGTAGTCGAGGCGCTTCTGACAAATTCCAACAACGTAGAAGCGATCATAACGACTCTTGGGGATATGTATGGTCGACCGGAGCAACTGATAAGAAGTCAGATTGAAAAGGTTCGAGCTGTTCCACCAGTTATCGAAGGTGACCTTGCTTCTTTGGTCAATTTTGCGAATAGAATCACGAATGTGACAACCTTTTTGAAGAATGTCAAGGGTGAGCACCACATCTGCAATCCGACCTTATTGAGCGAACTTGTTGCGAAACTGCCTCCAGCAAGGCAAATGCAATGGGCAGAGAAGTGTCTGCAGTTGCAAGGACGACCATCTTTTGTAGACTTCAGTGAGTGGCTGGTCAGTTTGAGAAGGTTGGCCAACATGGTCTCTGACACACTACCATCTTCTCAATCAGCTCTTAACAATAGTGCCAATCGAAGACTTCCACCACCGAGTACTAATGCCGCCAGAGGTCGCCGCTTCGCCTACGTTAGTGTTGCTCAACACAAATGCCTTGCCTGTGAAGGAAGATGTAAGAGTCTCAACGAATGTGATTCTTTTTTAAGGCTTTCCACTAAAGATCGTTGGTCAAGAGTTAAGAACTTAAAAATATGCTTCTGTTGTCTAAATGCTGGTCACCAAGTCGGTCAATGCCGCTCACGAAAGCAATGTGGGATTGAAGGGTGTGTATACAAACTAGAGCTCTTGATACCCGGGTACCCGATCCATGGACCGGGTACCCGGGTACCCGATGATTTCGGGAATTACCCGGGTACCCGAGTACCCGGGTATTTGAATGGTTCGGGTACCCGGGTACCCGGGTATTTGAAACATAACGATCGTGTTTCCGAGTACCCGGGTACCCGGGTACTCGGTACGCTTACGCGATGAAGCTAAAGTTGTTTGAACAAATGGATGCGTTTATGAAGGAAGTTTTTAATAACATTTTGTATTATTTGTTCTGTTAATAAAAATAATGATGGTGGTTAATTAATTGTCTATTTCAATTGCAGGGAATTGCAGTTGGAGGTGGATTATTATGAATATGTAGTTTATTATTGTCATTAGATTAGATACTCTTAGGATGGATTTCGCTAGTCCTTATAGCAATAGTTTTTTGTGCTGTTTTTTTTTCATTCATTCCTTAAAAAAATGTCATTGGTTATGATTTTATTAGGGGTTGAAAAGATATAAAACCGATCTTGTGCGTCGTCGTCGTCGTCGTAGTCGTAGGTAGTCGGAAATAAAGAAGAAAGTAAGCTGTTGGCAAGTGTTTGTTGATTTATTGTTGTTGCAAGATTGTACGAAAAAGAAATGCAAGTTGTTTTTGGATAATGATAGTTGTAAGGGATGATTTTATTATGTTGGTTAACCACTGTCCTGGTATAATCTATGAGTGTAAGAACAGGTAGTTGGTGCGTTTGCTTTTTTTTTTGTAATTCATAAAAAATGACATTTGGTAGAAAATATTAGATGGATTATAATTTTATTAGGGGTTGAAAATTGAGATAACCGATTTTGTGTGTTGTCGTCGTTCATCTGTTTATGATTGGTCTTTTTCTTAGCCACAGGTCAATAAAGAAGACAAAAATTTGTTGGCAAGTGTTTGTAGGATTTCTACGATAAAAGTAAAGACTGACCTCAGTTGCAGGATTTTTAATTTGGGTTTTTGCATGTCATAAAATTTTTTTAATGTTTGGGTTTCTCTACATGACCCACTCGTAGACACCAGAGCATTTTAAACAATTACGATGAATGAAATGGAACAGATTTTTGTCTTCCTTATTGACCTGTGGCTAAGAAAAAGACCAATCATAAACAGATGAACGACGACAACACACAAAATCGGTTATCTCAATTTTCAACCCCTAATAAAATTATAATCCATCTAATATTTTCTACCAAATGTCATTTTTTATGAATTACAAAAAAAAAGCAAACGCACCAACTACCTGTTCTTACACTCATAGATTATACCAGGACAGTGGTTAACCAACATAATAAAATCATCCCTTTCAACTATCATTATCCAAAAACAACTTGCATTTCTTTTTCGTACAATCTTGCAACAACAATAAATCAACAAACACTTGCCAACAGCTTACTTTCTTCTTTATTTACGACTACCTACGACTACGACGACGACGACGACGCACAAGATCGGTTTTATATCTTTTCAACCCCTAATAAAATCATAACCAATGACATTTTTTTAACGAATGAATGAAAAAAAAACAGCACAAAAAACTATTGCTATAAGGACTAGCGAAATCCATCCTAAGAGTATCTAATCTAATGACAATAATAAACTACATATTCATAATAATCCACCTCCAACTTGCAATTCCTTGCAATTGAAATAGACAATTAATTAACCACCTTCATTATTTTTATTAACCGAGAACAAATAATACAAAATGTTATTAAAAACTTCCTTCATAAACGCATCCATTTGTTCAAACAACTTTAGCTTCATCGCGTAAGCGTACCGAGTACCCGGGTACCCGGGTAATCGGATACACGGTCGTTGTGTTTCAAATACCCGGGTACCCGAACCATGCAAATACCCGGGTACCCGGGTACCCGGGTAATATTGAATACCTCGGGTTCCCGGGTACCCGGATACCCGGGTATTATTTCGAGTACCCGGTCAGAGTCAAGAGCACTAATACAAACACCATCGCCTGTTGCACGAGGTTAGAAGTGAAAATACAAGAAGTATGAGAAACAATAGAGCCAGAGTCCGAGCTACTACAGATCGCCCAAATACTAATAACCAGCAAGAACATCGAAGCTGCCACGCTGAGAGTCATCAGAGTAAAGGCATCTTGTTTCAAATCATACCCGTCCAGATTTATGGTCCAAACAAAATGATAAAGACTCATGCATTTGTTGATGATGGGGCCGACGTTACTATGATCGATGAAACTCTCGCCCAAGAATTGGGTATAAAGGGCAAGCCGGACTCTCTCGTGTTACAGTGGCTAAATGACAAAACCGTGACCCAAAGATCCAAAGTGGTCGAGATCCTGATAAGTGGGGTCGAAGAAGGTTCAGTGAAGTACAAGATGTCTTACGTATACACCTCCAAGAGCTTGTGTCTGCCGACACAAAGTTTTAGCCATGTTGAGATATTGCGAAACAAGAGCAATATTCACCTAGAAGGGTTGCCACTAAAAGAGTACAATGATATTCAGCCGAAAATTATTATCAGCCTATCCCACGCCTTTCTCACCGTGCCCTTAGAAAGTCCACGCGCACCCTTGAGTACTGGGCCCATCGCTTCTAGAACCAGATTAGGATGGATGGTGTATGGACCGATCTCAACAAATGAACCCACCGACCAGACTTGTCGCCATGCCCTTCATTTAAGAAGAATTGAGAACGAGACGGAAGACATCAACAATGATTTAAACGAATTAATGCGAAGCTATTTTGAAGTTGAGACGCTAGGAGTGCGCACCGAAGCCAAGCCAGTGAAGTCCAGAGCAGATGAGAGAGCCATGTTCCTACTTGAGTCGACCACCAGATGTTTGAATGGACGCTTTGAAATGGGACTTCTTTGGAGAGAGAATTTAGCCGCATTCCCAGATAGTTATCCTCTAGCATTGAACCGCCTTAAGAATGTCGAAAAGAAAATGGCAAAGGACCCAGAATATGCCAAGGAATATACACTTAAGATGAGAGGCTACCTGGAAAAGGGTTATGCGCGAAAACTGAGCACAACCGAAGTCGAGTCCATAACACCGAGAACGTTCTACCTGCCGCACTTTGGAGTAAAGAATCCAAACAAGAAGGGCGTTCGCATTGTGTTTGACGCAGCCGCAGAAGTCCAACAATTTTCATTAAATAAGGCATTGTTAACAGGCCCAGATTTGAACCAGTCCTTGATTTCAATTTTTTTCAAATTCAGAGAAGCTCTGTATGCGGTTTGCGGCGAAATCAAGGAGATGTTTAGCCAAATCTGCATAGCGAAAGAAGATCAAGACAGTCAAAGGTTCTTATGGCGAGAAGATCCAGGGAAGCCAGTAGGGAAGTGTATGTAATGCAAAGGGTGATATTTGGAGCTACATGTTCTCCTACAAAGGCCCAGTATGCAAAGAACACGAATGCATTGAAGTTTGAGAGCGAGCATCCAAGAGCTGTGAAGGGCATTGTGGAGAGACATTACGTCGACGACTACGTGGATAGGTTTCAGAACGAAGACGAAGCAATAAAGGTTTTAAGCGAAGTCATAAAGATACATCGAGCGGCTGGGTTTGACTTACGCAACATTATATCGAACTCGAAGAAACTAATGACATCAGTGAACAGTCCAAGAGACGTCTCAGAAGCTGTGGGAGTTGACAATAAATTAGAAAGAGTCTTAGGACTACACTGGTTACCAGAGCCCGATGTTTTCATATTCAAGTTGAGTTTCAACAAGGTACCGTCTGCGGTTTTGAGCTTCGAGAGGAAGCCTACGAAAAGAGAGTCACTAAGTCTGACGATGTCCGTGTTTGATCCCTTTGGGTTCATAGCCGACTTCATGATCACACTAAAAGTCTTGATGCAAGTCACTTGGAAGGCTGGTCTACAATGGGATGAACCATTATCAGATGAAATTTACTGCAATTGGAAAGTGTGCATTCAAGAGCTTCCCCGACTCGAGCTGTTTCAAGTGCCCCGTTGGTATGAAGCTGACTTCGAAGGTTGTAAGACGGACATCCATGTCTTTGTAGATGCGAGTGAGGAGGCGATGGCAGTTGTGGCATACTGGAGGATATTACATAAGAATGATATAAAAGTAGTTTTCATTGCTGGCAAAAGCAGTCTCGCTCCAATCCAACCCGCTTCCATACAATTCCGAAGCTAGAACTGCAAGCAGCCGTAATGGGAGTGCGCTTAATGGAAGCCATTGAAAAACAACATACAATTAAAATAAATGAGCGTTGGTTTTGGAGCGATTCTCATACCGTAATACGCTGGATCAGGTCAGAACACCGAAACTATAAGCAATATGTGGCAAATCGGGTGGCAGAGATCTTGGAGGCCAGCAGGATCGAAGAATGGAGGTGGTGTCCGGGGCATCTCAATCCTGCTGATGACGCCACAAGAGCGAAGATTCCTGTGCAATGGAAGCCAGGTGGCAGGTGGGTTAAAGGACCCGCATTTTTGTACGAAGATGAGACCAAGTGGCCTGATGAAACTCTGATGCGTAATGAAGTTGATAAGAGCCCTGATGAACTTCGAGCCAAACATGTTTTACTAGCAGCACAGCAGGTAAATTTCCTAAATAGCCTTATTAATCGTTTTTCGAAGTTTCCCAGACTAAAGCGAACCATCGCCTGGATCTATCGATTCTTCGGCAACCTTAAGAGAAAGATAATGAAACAGGAGCTGGTGAAAGGAGAACTCGTCGCAGAAGAAGAAGAAGCAGCTGAAAGAAGACTCTGTCGCGGCCTTATCACAAAGTGAAATCATCCCGTCGTCAAGTAGCATCAAAACGTTGAACCCATGTCTAACGCCAGACGGAATTTTATGCGTGAACGGAAGAATAAACAACGCTAGCTGCCTTTCCATCCAGGCCAAGCAACCCATCATCTTACCGGCGGAACATGTTCTCACAACCTTATTGGTGCGATTCTACCATCAAAAATTCCATCATATAAACATGGCAACAGCGATTAGTGAATCACGAAGAAAATTCTGGATCCCATCGAACAGAAGACTGATGAACACCCAACGTATGCAGTGTCAGGAATGTCGTGTCCGCCGAGCTAAACCACTTCAGCCGCAAATGGGAATCTTGCCTCCAGATCGTGTGACGCCTTATGTACGTGCCTTTACTTATACTGGGTTGGACTATTTCGGTCCTATCACAGTATCGATACGACGACAGAAAGAAAAACGATGGGTCGCGCTGTTTACCTGTTTAACTACACGTGCCATACATCTTGAGCTTGCCACAGACCTTACCAGCGATGCCTGTCGCGTGTGCATCAGGAACTTCGTCAACCGACGTGGTGTACCAAAGTTAATTCGAAGCGACAACGGGACAAATTTTGTCGGAATTCCCAAAGAATTGCAAGGTGCCCAACACCCCCTTGAATCCTGCCGAAGGCGGCGTCTGGGAAAGACTTGTTCAGTCGGTGAAGAAAGCTTTATATGCGATGCCCAAGGAACAATCACCGCGTCTCGAAACTCTACAAAGTTTTCTCATCGAGGCAGAAAACATCGTGAATTCCAGGCCTTTGACACATATCCCGGTAACACCTGAAGAACCTGAGCCTTTAACGCCCAACCACTTTTTACTCGGATGCACCAACTCCACACAAACGCCAGCACCATTCGAGCCACGGCTTATGTGGCGCAAAATTTGAAAAACGGGATGTGGCATCAATGGGTAAGAGAGTATCTCCCCGAGTTAACCCGAAGGACGAAATGGTGTTTGCCCACAAAGCCCATCAGTCAAGGAAGTCTCGTGTTGGTATGTGATGTAGTCCCGAGATCACTATGGAAGAGAGCAAGATTGTTAAAACTGTACTACGGAAAAGATGGGATAGCCAGGTCAGCAGTGATAAAGACGAACTCAGGAGAACTAAGAAGACCAGTGTCAAAGTTGGCGGTCCTTGGTGTCCACGTACCAGAGAATGGTGAGGCTTTCCCCTCCAGGTCAGCTCACGGGGGTGGGGATGTCATCGATGGAACAGCCCTATTTTAAGTAAATCAGTTAAAGTACACAAACAGTCCCTTCTGGACGAAATTTATTAAAAGAAAGAGACAAATGTATAAAGTTTAAATCGTTAAATTTTTGATTTTGATAGAATCCGCTTGAGAGAAGTGGCAACGAAGTAACGCGCTCAAAATTTTGTAAAGTTGTAAATTCATTGCGTTCGCCATTTCAAAAGTTTGTGTCGTTCGAGACGGACAGCGAAAAATGTAATTTCTTTTTTGTATAAACTCATCAATTATTGTTAACGATAAATTTCCCTTTTTAGAGAAAATAAACCACCAAATTCTTTGAAGAAGCGTATTGGCCATATTGTGTGCATTTTATTTAAAGAATTGAAGTTTATTTTCAAGCTGTACAGAGAAGTACCGACAATCAATCATTTATTAAGAGCGGGTACAACGTCCCGCGGGTTGACTAGTTATATACAAAAAATAATAATTCTACTAAATCATTCTTGTCGTTCCGCTTGCCTATCGAAATGAAGATTGGACTGGCTCTTCGTCGTTGAATATCAAATGCGCGATTTCCATACAAAAATTTCACATTTTTGTTATTTTCGTCGCCGGGCGACAAGCGACGCATTCTGTCCTGCTCTTTACGTTTTCACCAATACAGCAAAAGCAAAAATGTTATTTTTCTTTAAGAGCTGAACAGAATGCATCGCCAGTCGCCCGGGGCGACTAATCTGACAGCTGTCAAAAATGGGAAATTTGTATGGCAGTCGCCCGTTAGCAACACAATGCGTCGTTCGTCGCCGAACTAGTCGCCCAAAAGTTAAACTTTTTTCAGCTTAGTCGCGCGACGAGTTTAACGTTTTTTTTTTTTTTTACATCGTGTTGTTGTTTCATTGTATTCTTTTCGTCTAGCGTTGCCAATTTTATTTTTGAGATCAAGCCATTCTTATAAAAAAAAAATCAGTCCATTTTCGTTTTTTCAGGGCCATAATGCAGTACTGCTTATATTAAAACTATTTTGAATGCCACTAATCTCAGTTTTGAGTCAGATGACCAAGTGAGAAGTGAGATACTGCAGAAATGCAGACTTAATATACAATAGGCCAGTTCTACCTTACGACATCTCTCTGAGATCTCAATTTCACTTTGACTGAAGCAAAATCTCAGACCTCCCCCCTCATTGAAAAAGCTTCGGCTACCTCACAATTTGTTGCTATTCTTTCATATACATCAGTAGCGTCAAATCGGCTAAGTGAGAAATCGAATCTTAAATCTTTTCATTTCTGAGATCCCAGAAAAAAGTAACAGTTCTCAGCTGAGAAACTGTTTAACGTTTTCAGTAAAATATAAAAAAAAATCGAACTCGTCATTCTCACTGAAGAATTGAAATCTTAACACACATGAACAAATGTTCTGTTTTTGGTTCTAACACTTTTTAGAGGGCCATTTTAAATTTTTTGGGCTCACAGAGAAATTTTAACACTTCGGCAACGCTGATCCCGTCGCGCGACTATTGTGTTCACAAAATTTCTCAGCGATTGCTGTCAGATTAGTCGCCGGGCGACTGCATTCTGTTCAGCTCTTTAACTTCGTGTATTTGTTTTAAATGTGTGATTCCCCCATTACAGCGATTGATAAATAAAAATTGCTCTGCGGAATTTAGTTTTTCTTTTTAGTACGTCACGAAAGTCCATTGTTCAAGCTTCAAGGACGATGTTCACATTGGACTATTTCCGCCGACTTATTTTGAAGTAAGGCCAATCTGTCGTGTTCAAACACAAAAGTAGTGTGAACGCTCCAGACTCACTTTGACGTCTTATAGTTGTCATAAATTGACAATAGGCCAGTTCCACCTAACAACATTTCACTGATGTGGCTTTTCATAGAACAAAGAAGAATTGCTACTGAAATTCAATGGCGCAAATTTTGAAACATTTAAAGTCTACTTTAAATCCACTTTAAAATAGGAGTCGACTCTAAAAACAAATTTTAGATTCAGGGTCGACTTTATCTCATTTTTGAACGACTTAAAGTATACTTTATCGTTAAAGTGGTCGTCTAACTTTAAAACGGAGAAAGCGTTCGTTTAACTCTTTAAAGTATAGTTTTGAACGAGCAGATTTTGAGATTTTCGAAGATTTTGAAGTTAAAAGAAAGCAAAGAGTTTGTCAAATTCGTGCATCCTCTAATTTAAATTCAAATATTCATTTATAATTTTTGTAAAAAAAAAATATGAACCACGGGACTACCAAGCTGGATTTGCTGCTTGTTTTTTGACACTTCTTGCAGTTGTGTGTGTACGTTGTTTGCTTTTAATTTTATTACCTATTTGCCTTTTTTGAGAGTTCTTATAAGCAAATTACACTTGTAGGGAAATTTATTCCTGTTTCAAAGGAATATTTTATACCCATTTCAGAGCACACTATTCCACCTTCACTATGACAAATAAAAACAAAACAAATTGGAACATCATTTGGATATTTATTTAAACACATTTTCACAAAGAAAAACATAACATTTATTAGAACTAAATATACAAACACTAAATAATCACATTTTTTCCTGTTTTGGGGAGATAAAAGTAACAAAAACTGGTAAAAACTGCAAGCGTAAAATGACAGTTCACTAATTCAATTTATCGCTCTGTCACATTTAGGCGTGTTCACACAACGTTATGTTTAAAGTCCAATCTAATTAGAAGACTTGTTTAAAGTGTTTAAAAATAAGGAAAAGTTAGAAGTGCTTTAAGTAGAGTAGACTTTAATGCTTAAACGAGGGCTGACTTAAAATATGCGCCAATGTTTTTTGGCGTGTAAAAAATCTGCAAAAACGAATCAATCCCTGTTTTGAATGTCTTTGTTGTCTGAGAAAACTAAGAAATGTCAAACACGTAGTATATATATATGTAAAATCCGTGTACAATCATGTCTAAATCCGTCTCCAAAAAGAGATTCAAGAGAAATCAATCCTTCGAGAAAAAAAAATAAATTTCTTTGTGAAAGAAATGCGTTTAAGAAAAAAAAATTACCACTTTTACGTCACTGATCAATTCTTGGGTTGTAAGAAAAGCCACATGAGATCTCAATGTCATTTTGACTGAGGTAAAATCATTTGGTGGAACATAATTCTCAATTCTCATTGAGATAAAATAGTCACCTTACAAATTGTTATTGTACATATGTCAGTCACGTCGAAATAGCTGAGTGAGAAATCGAATCCAAAATATTTTCATCTCAGAGATCTCAGAAAAAAATCTCATTTCTCATTTTTGTTTCACTTAAAAAATCTCTGAGATCTGTGAGATGTTGTAAGGTGGAACTGGCCTAATTAATTTGACGCCATATGCCAAATGTCAAAAAAAAAATCCATAAATTTTTAGTTTGGTATTTGTATATGGAATTTATAGTATTTTCAGCCTCGAGAATTTTTGGTTGGAGAGTCGTCCCGTCTTGGCGCTGTCAGTTTTTCTATATACAAGATTTTAGTTCTGTATCGCGTTCCGGACGTCGCTGTCGTCGATTCACGAGGCTGCAACTACTATAAATTCCATATACAAAGGTTTGGTTTGAAAATCCTGCCTCACTTTGCTGTCTTTTTCTTACTAGCAAGTGCGAAAGAGAAAAAACATATAGACGTCAAGATAAGTCGGAGGAAAGAATCCAATGTGAACATCGTCTTTAGTTTGGTTTGAAAATCTTGCCTCACTTTGCTGTCTTTTTCTTACTAGCAAGTGCGAAAGAGAAAAAAACATATAGACGTCAAGATAAGTCGGAGGAAAGAATCCAATGTGAACATCGTCAAGGAATCACACTTCACGCAATTTGCTAGTAACAATAAGTCTGTTCAATGAGTCTGTGCTGGACTGTATTGGACAGAAAAGTACAAGGTTTTCCTGTTCAATGACAATTTTTCTGTGCTAGACTGTTCTAGTTTGCTGTTCAATGACTTTTTCTAGAACAGTTTAGCGTAGGTTAGCGTAAAAAAGAACAGGATTTTCTGTACTTGCTTTTGAGGAAGAGTAACCTAGAACAGAATCAAGACAACTGTCAAAGTGTTGTAGTTTTTTTTTGTCTTTGTTATTGTTTTGTGTTTTGAGGTTAGGTAAGTGAATTAATTCACTTAAGGCAATAATGAAAGATTTTTTGATTTTGCTTATAAAATAGTAAAAATATTTATTTGTTTGATTTTTTAAAGATCTAATTCCTTAAATAAATTACATTTTCAAACATGTGTTGAAGAAAACAATGCAGGAAGTTTTTTTCTGATTTAAGTTTTCACAGATGACGTTTCGATGACTGTTCTAACTTGTCTGACATTTCTGTGCTGATCTGTTCTGTTCTACACTTTTCTGTACTGTTCTAACCTACACTTTTTCTTATTGAACAAACTTAATAATTATTTGTCGCAATTGGCTGCTTTGTTTTCACCTGAAGCTCCAACTTATCACAGAAAGAAGGCCAAACTATCCAATATTCAGAAAACTACAACAGATTGTGGAATCACCAAACCGCAACTTTCCGTCAAAACCACCGCTGACATCGACTCGACCTTTGAGTTTACCTGAGCCTATCGCTGAACCACCACTATCTCCGCCATCGTAGCCAGTCCGTGAGACCTTTGTATATGGAATTCCATACTATAAAGGTGAGACTTCTGAAATGACGTATGTATATGTACCCTGGGATGCATCCAAGGAACTGCTCAGCGATAGTGTATGGATGGAGAGCAAGAGTTTGCGTGTTTGGTTGCACAACAATATGACGATGAGGTTTCATTCTGAAGAAGATCGGAAGTCATTACGTGTTGATTTCTTTCGAATGTATTCATCGAGCCGGATCTTTGCTGAAGATATTCGATTTCCAGAGCATGGTAGCTATGTTAACTTGTCGCAATCGAAAATAGGCGACAAAGTTATCCAACTACTGGCCGCAGCTGACTTGCCAAACCAACAATCAATGGACAACAGTTTTTATTCTCGACAAATGTGTTTTTTTCGGTTAATTTCCGAGGCTATTATGCTTCTGACGCCTAGAGATTTGGATGAGATGGTAGCCGCTGATATTTACGATCGTACCCTTTTCGAGCTTACAACGAAGCTTAACTGGGAGGAAGCACCTGATGACCATTGGTTACGGGCATTTCGTTTTTAATATAATATTATTTTCAGTTTGGTTTAAATAAAATCATTTTTAAATGTGAGCAAGCTTAAATATTTCTTGAAAAGTTTCAATCCAACTGCTATGAAAGACACAAAATTATAAAAAGAAATGTAATTTTTGAGTCAAAAACAAAATAAAATACAGCATCTCGTCAAACCAGGAGGAAATTTCATTTTGAAAAAGTTTTTGAGGCGTGCGGATCAAAAGAAAAAAAAAATAGTGCGACCCATGGAGTCCACAAGACTAACTTCCCTTTTACGAGAAAAATACGTAAAAACATTAGTTATTTTGGAAAATTTTCAGCCGATGCATCCCGTTGTAGTCGCGCACACCCGTTGGTTCAAAGTCAAATTCCAAATTGTGTTAAATCACAAGATCTTGGAGGCCAATCCTCACTTCACAGCTGTTAAATCGGTCGCCGCCGTCTTGAAAAGAAATGCCAACTTAAAGTTCTATACCTCGAAAAAACACCCGTTATTAGGGTTGTCTTAGATTTTTGATTGACATTAAAAAACCGCTAAGCGGATTTCGCTCAAAACCTAATCAGCTCTTAACAACACAAGACCGCGTCGAATGAGACCAATTATATGACAATACGATGAGCGGTTCGCGAGATAATCGAGCTGAAAAAACGTAACGGACATACGAACACACATACACACACACAGACATCATCATAAAAACGGTTGATTCGGATTCAGGTGACCTTGAAAAAGGAGATATGCAAAAATTGGAGATTCACAAAATCGGCCCCATCGGTTTTTGAAATTTATAGGTTTTTTTTCATGCAATTCTGTGCCCAAATTCTTTTCCTTTTAATTTCATGTTTTTTTTCTTCTTCCTCATCCCGCCATAATAATGAGAGCCGCTACTCATACGACCGCCATGGTCAAAAATCTTACGAGAAATGATAATGATGTTTGACAAAATGTTTGTTGAGTGCTAACGCTATGCTTAAAAGTTCAAGCCATCAAATATTCATCAAGCAAATTTGTCAAACATTTGCTGTGAGTTCCCCTAATAGCTATGGAGTTCAAAATGTCCTCAAAGTGAATTATTTAAGAAAACCCGACCAAAAACATCCCATAAATATACGCAGTCTGGCGGTACTAAAAATAACATTTACTAGTGAATTATTATTTTTTTTTTAAGAAAAAAGTAATATTTTTTTCATAGTTAAAACATAAATAACTAGCCAACCCTCTTCCCCGATTGTTGGCCGACACGCATGCCATTCAGTTCTGCACAACAAAGCTTTGGGCGTCCTGGTCTACGCCATCCTTCCAGCCAGCCCAAATTTGGTCTGACGCCCTTTATCCTACTAAGAATTGTACTGCAAAGAACCTTCCGGGCCGGTTCCTCTTCGCTCACACGAGCTAGGTGTCCATCAGAGTCTACCAAGCTTAATTTTTGTCATCAAGTCTGTTTCGAGATAGATTTGATACACCTCGTGATCGTGATTATATTGGTTTCTGAATCGTCCTTCCTCACAAACGGGGCCAAATATTCTCCATACGGATCCGTAAGTGAGTAGTGGTAAGACTTTCGTCTTATACAGTACAGTAGCAGTTTCGAAGTAATGGTAAGATTTTCGGATTTAAAGAGCCTACTTGAAAGGCTAAAGTAGATTCTGTTGGCTTTGAGCAGCCGCCCGGATATTTGTTTGTTTCCATATTGTTATCGCTTGTTACTATTGACTCAAGGTGTAGTTCTTGATCCAAAAATAACATTTATTGATCACATAAATTATACAATTCAAAAAGCAAATAGGGTTCTTGGATTCATTAAAAGATTCGGTCGTGATTTCCGCGACCCTTATGTTCTCAAGCTTTTGTTTATTTCATTTGTAATTTGTAAGACTGATTCTAGAATACGCATGTTATTATGGTCACTATATTACTCAATACATATAACAAGAATTGAGTCAATCCAAAAAAAGTTCCTACGTTACTGTCTTCGATCTCTTCATTGGTCATTTAAGGATAGCCATCGCTACCACAATGCTCCTCGACAAAAAAAAATGTCAAAATTTAGCCAGGAATTTAGCTGATGTTTGGAGAGAAATGTGTGAGCTAAAATTTAGCGCGATCTGCGTACTAGGCTTTACAGAAAACCAGGGATGAGAATGCTAAGCCCGAAAAGTGAAGCAAATCGCCCAAAAAAACGAAGTAGATTTAAAAAAAAAATGTAGCAGATAATGAAAAAAACAAAATTTACAAACAAAACAAATTTATTTTCATTTTATTTTACATTCATATAACGAAATTATACGTTGACTCTAATAAGTCTCGCAAATTCATAAAAACAGTACATTATTTAGGCACATTATTATATTGAAATAAAAAGAAACATTCTGAAACATAACACAAATTCATAAAATATTATAAATTACTAGCTGGCCCGGCAAACGTTATTTTGCCATATGAATAATTTCTAGAGTATGAAAATATATAATATTCATCTCGAGCGTGTGCGTATGAGGTATTTCAGTGGAAGAGGCATGGAGCGCTGTGAACCATGACGGAATGTAAAAATAACAACACATCAAATGACGTTTTTAAAATCAGAAAATTGTCTTTCGGCTGCTGCACTGCTATGCGGTAAGCTAGCTAGTGTAAGCATATAGTCAGGCAACACCGTAAAAATATCTTCTTCGAAAATATTTTTCTGGGAGTATAAACACGACCAAAACTCAACAACGTCTTCCTCATCCTTCATTTGTAATCCTTCAAGTAAGCATAAGCGTTCTTAATTCGGAGTTAAGCGCTTCTATGTTTGCTATTTCATAGTAAGTAAAATTATTCAAAAGTGGAAGAATTGTCGGATATTTTTTAGTCTGTAGGTATTACTTTTGGATCCAAAAGTTCTAACAATTCCAATTTTTTGTCGGTTAAATCAAACCGAAGTTTCAGTTGATCGCACAATTAAACATAAAATGAAACTAAATACATTTTTGTCTGAAATTAATTCATACAACGCTGTTTTTAATCCAAAAAACATTTGTTGTAAATCAAAATAATTAGATTTTTCTTTATACTCCACGAATTGTATTGAAGAAGAGTTAGAAAAAATGTAGTAGAAATAGGTTGCTACGTAGCAGATGCATAAAAATAAATTAATGAAGTAGATCTGCTACATATGAAGTAAATACTCATCTCTGCTGAAAACGTTAAACAGTTTTTCAGCTGAGAACTGATTTTTTTTCTTGGATCTCCGAATTGAAAAAATTTGACGCTACTGATGTATATGAAAGAATAACAACAATTTGTGAGGTAACCGAAGCTTTCTCAATAGGCGTTTTTCTTTTTTAGCACGGAGCGGGAATCGGACTGTCAAAAAAAGATCGGCATTTTTTTTTTAGCTCGGGGCACTCGGAGCGCTCGATCTGTGTTACTTTTTTAGAACCGAACACGCTCGGGGCTGACTCGATTTGCTCGGTCAAAAATGATCGAGCAGATAGAGCAGAACAAAGAGCGTTGAGTTTTTGAGGGACGAAAAAAAAACAAACAAACAAAACAAAAGAAATGGCAGGCGAAGCTGGTTGCTCTTCCAGTGATGGTAAATAATGTTTTGGATTTAGAAGATTATAATTATTTAATTTACTTTTTTTCTGGTTTTACTGTATTATGACAGTTCAGTGCTCAATTGTGCTTCTCAAATAGTTCTGAGCGCTCAGGTCACGCTCGACTCGACACTCGCTCGATTCGCTCGAGCCCCGCTCTTTGCCCCGCTCGGTGCTAAAAAAGAAAAACGCCTAATGAGGAGTGAGGTCTGAGTCTGAGATTTTGCCTCAGTCAAAGTGAAATTGAGATCTGAGAGAGATGTCGTAAAGTGGAACTGGCCTATTGTTTATTAAATCTGCGTTTCTGCAGTATCTCACATTTCAACGGCGGGAAAGGGGGGGGGGGGGGTTATAGTTCGCTCATTTTTACTTCCGACATGTAGACTAATATATAAAGCTGAAGAGTTTGTTTGTTAGTTTGAACGCGCTTATCAGAAACTAATGGTTCGAATTATAAAATTCTTTTTGAGTTGGATAGTCCATTAATTGATTAATTAGGCTACATAACATTAAGCTACGACCAATGGGCCTGCACACACGGGATGAATAATTTTTGGACTGAAATGGGTTTAAGTCTTTAGTCCAAGCACACACGAGATGATTTCAGACTGAGAGAAAAATGTATATGTGAACCTCTTTTAAATGTGTGAGTATATATTTCGTACCAAAACTGTCAGCTTTTGTATATGTGTTAGTTTTAGTCTTCGTTCATCCACCAAATTTGGGGTTGAAAATTTCAGTCCGTTTCATACTGCACACTTCGCTTCCCTTGCCCACTAAACTGATTTTAGTCCGGATGAATTAGTCTCGTGTGTGCAGGCCCAATAGGCGCAAAGAATCAGTTGAAAATGTGGAAAAAAAGGGGCAAGAAAGTATTTTTTTTTTTTTAACGCGCTGATCTCAGGAACTGAGCATTGTACAATGGGGAATACAAAATCGCGTAGAGTTTAATGCGTCGAAAACTCAATGCTGTCTTGTATCGTCGAAGCAAGATATACCCCCCTTGCCACTATCCATGAGTGGCACTTGCATCAATGAGACCGAACATCTCGAGATTCTCAGTATGTGCATCACTGACCACCTCTTGTGGAACGAGCCTTATGCGATGTCGCCAAAAATGCCGCAAGATGTTTAGGTTTCTTAAGGCGATGCAAGAAATTTGTTTCCCCTTCTGATCTGGCTACCATCTACAAAACCTACATACGTCCTAAGCTTGAGTACAATTCTCACGTCTGGGCTGGTGCTCCGGTGACGTACTTAAGTCTTCCGGACAGTATCCAAAGAATAGCATTCAAAATGATTGGTGACAATACCATCGTTGAGTCATTTACATCTCTAGAACATCGGCGTAATGTCTCACCCTGTAGAGCATATACCGTTGAAGTATCGGTAATGTATAGTGAAATAGCCAGTTGCATTCCTCCCCTTAAGACATTCAACCGTAATACCCGCGCCTCCAGGAATGCCCATCAGTTCACCCTTGAGCCCAACTTCGGACGTACTGTCAAGTACAGAGAATCGTTCTTTAGCCGTGCCGTACTACGCGAATGTTCCACACTCTGTCTTCCCCAGTCATTGTAATGTTCAAGAATTCAAAACCAATGTTCACCGACACCTCCTTTTACATCCTCTATCCTTTCCCTAATACTCGCACTGTGCTATTGGCATATAAAGGGTAATGAAATGAAAAAATCCCTTGAGTGCGCAAAAAAAAAAATGGTGGCCACAGAGTTATCTCTGTACACCAGCGTTGCCGAAGTGGCCCGATCGGGCCATTTTGGCCCTATTTTTTTTAAATGGTCCGGTGGCCCGCAAGTATTGAAAATGGCCCTCTTGAAGTGCTGGAACCAAAAACAGAACATTGGTTCATATGCATTAGGATTTCAGTTCTTTAGTGAGGATGACGAGTTCAATTTATTTATTTTGTTCACTAATAACTGTTCAGGTGATCATTGAAATTTTTTTCCGAGATCTTTGAGATGAAAATATTTTGGATTATGGCACATGAATCACAACAAATTGTAAAGTAACCGAAGCTTTCTCAATGAGGACTGGGAATTGTGTTCCACTAAATGATTTTACCTCAGTCAAAGTGACATTGAGATCTCAGTGAGATATTGTAAGGTGGAACTGGCCTATAAGTCCGCATTTCTGCAGTATCTCACTTCTCACTTGGTAATCTGACATTAACACTGGTTAAACAAGCGCCAAGTTTCTTAAAGATTATAATTTTCTAAGTCCATGTGATTAGGTACTAGTAAGTGCAATAACAGACACAATTTATTCTAAAGTTCTTCTACAAAATTAAAAAATGGAGTGCTAACCTGAACATCAGATGAATTAATCAAATTAACTTCATTACAAATACCCAAAACTTTCGTACAAAATGATTTAAAAAAGATGCAGTAGTGCATTTACTTCATTTCTATTTGTGGCCCTGAAAACAAGAAAATGGCCCGATTTTTTTTCAAGATTGGCCCGATTTCAAAAATAAAATCGGCAACGCTGCTGTACACCCTCTGTATGTACCCTTTCTGGTACGTTTAAGCAAGCACAGAAAATTAAACACGGCAACACCGCTGACGACTCCAGTTTCCAATACTAAACGAACAAATTCATTCATTTCCATTTGAACGAAACCAAATACGAAATTTCTCCAGCATGAGCAAAATCAACGAACGAAAACAAAGTCAAAAGAAAACTGGAAAACATGAAACAAAAAAACAAGTTTGCATTTCTTGAAATCTTGAATGCAATTCATTATTCAGTTCACTTTAAGCGGTCGTGGTAAAGAGGAGACGAATGAAAAAAATTATCAAAATAACCTAGCGGTTTTAAAAAAGTTTTCTTTCGTGTCGGATTTTTTTACGGAAAAAATCAGTTTTTATTGCTTCCTCACCAGGAAATATTGAATTATGTAAATTAAATATTCTTTCATCAACATTTGCACATTTACCCTCGCAGAAAAACCAAAAACACGGGCTAACAAATGATAACACAAGTGTTTCCTCCCATCGCAAAATAGTATTCAAGTGTAAAAAAGTGGAAAAGTCGTGAGAGAAACAACGAAACCACCGTCGACCAAAGCAATTTGTTCAAGTTGAACCCAAGTCTTTATGCTTACTCATAAAAAAAATATTTTGTTATCAACTGGTTTCGACTAACTTGGAAAAAACTGTGTTCCAATTGATTTATGAACTGAAAAGAGAAGATTTATTTTTTGTATTGAAGTGAATAATTTCGTCTGTGTCCCTGGTCCTTGGCGTGATAAAATCTAAATTCCTTGTGTAATATTCTTTATTCTCTTCCTGTAGTGTGGTGTTTCTGTTTTGTAGATAAAAATTAATCCTCTATCTGAAATCATATTTTGGCGGAAGTGAAATTTGTTCAAACTTGATTATGATTATGGTTTCTGGACTCCCAAGGAAAAGGAATTTGTTTTCCTTTTTTCAAATTGTTTTGCAGTCTTGGCTGTTGGAAGGAATCTGAAATTCTGGATCTGGAATTCTGGATATTTCAGAATTCCAGTGTACCCAGAATGAATTGAATATGCACTGCACAAAGATCAAGTGAGACGGAGACGTATACGGAGTTTTTTTTTTTTTTACAGTAAAGGCCTTGGGTTCATTTTCAGCCAACACAACAAAAACAATTTATTCATCATTAAACAACTCGAAAAAAAAACCAAACGTCAGAAATCTCGATTTGTTGTTGTTGTTTGAAACTTGGCTTAAATATTCCAGTTGAAAAAAAAAGTTATTTTTTGTGAGAAACGCAAAACAACTACTTTTATTAAACAAAAAAAATAAAAAAAAATACGAAAAGTAGCGATGAAGTGTGAAAAGTGTTGATTTGATTTTGTTTTGTTCTTGTTTTTGTGATCAACAATCGCCTCAGCTCTCACCTGTGGAGCTCGAGCAAGATCGGATGTTTTCGTTTCTGCAGTTCACTCATCATCGTCGACGTCATCTTTGCAAATACAACAACATTGTTGCTGTTGATCATCAATATCATCATCTCCATCAAATTCCTACAGCAAAACCGCTGGAACTGGTGGTTTTATCTTTAGTTTTTGTTTGGTTTTGGTTTTCTTGTTTTTAAAATTCTATTTCTTACTTAAATCTTTCACTTCTTATTGGAGTTTTAATTTAGTAAACAATTAATCATTATTTTATCATTTGCCGATTGAATATCTTATCGTTATTTTTCGCGTTATATTGCCTATGTGATAAAAAATCATAAAAAAAAATATGAAGAACGGAAAAATGGGCGGTGGAACACGACGTGGACTTGAACCTCTCGAATTCGAGGAATGCATTGTGGATAGTCCAGAGTTTCGGGATAATTTAACACGACATGAAAAAGAATTGGACCACACTAGTCATCAAATAAAGAGAATTATTAAGGAAGTCAAGGACCTTATGAGTGCGGCTAAAGGTGAGTAAACGTGTGCATATTTTGTTTACTTTTTTTATGATTAGTTTTCTTTGTTTATTTTGACTAAAAATATAATAAAGAAAAGAAAACAATGATGGTTCATAATAAAGGTTTGCATCTGTGTGTGTTTCGGGTTTATGCAGTGGCGCACTAAGCCTGTTAGGGATCCGGGCGGCCAAGTTGATTGCTACCCTTGGAAGTATTTACATTTTAAGATGGGTGACGAAGTGAAGTGTAAATAATGTGGAACCAATTTTAGGCAATATTGTCACAGCCCTGAGCCAGAGCGTTTATCTAATAATCAGTAGGGACTAGGGACACTCTTCCACCACAAACAACCTCTACTAATACTCTAAAAAAGGTTAAAAAAAATAACAAAAAAAGGTCCAGTAGGAGAGAATACTTCAAAAGTATTAGGTTTAGAAAATTTCGAAAGAAAGAGTTCACAACAAATAATACGAGCGCTAACACATTCGTTTTCCTGTGTACGATACATAAAATCGGAATTTCCTATAATGCTCTTTTGAAGGAGGCCAATGGTCTGTGTTTGTATTAGTGTTCTCCTTTTTTTTCCTCACAATCTGAAAAGTAGTGGAGTCGGATAGACCAAACTAATCCACTTTAAGATCACTTTATTTTTCATTTCAGTTCAAGTTTTAAAATGTTATTAATCACGCTTCAAACGAAAACTTGCCCAGTGAACTTGTAAATTTTCATCCAAACTATTTTCTATTTTCTTTTAATATTCTTGTATTATCTTCTATGATTTAAAATATTCAATATGACACTTTTACATGTAAGAACTTGGCGTTCTTTTAGATCTCATTACCCCGAAATACACTAAATAAGCTAGCAATTTGGAAACTTTAACAATATAATTGCTCTGCCAATTTATAAATAATAATAGGTAGGATAGGTTAGAGTGGCTGTCTAGATATCACATTTAGACCCCAAGGGTCCATAAAGAAAGTTACTCATGGAGTTTTATGAAGTTAAACAAACCAGAATTCAAAATTTAAATAATTTCGCCCATTTTAACAAAGTGGGCGGATACCACGCCCCTTAATGAAACCAAAATTTTTTATTTTTATTTTTCCTTATATTCAACCAAAACCCTATTAGAATTCCGAATTTCAAGATCCTACGACAAGTTTTAGAAAGTGGGCGGTTACCACGCCCCCTGTATGAGCAAATTTTTTCCTTTGTATACACCCGAAAACCTACCATTGTACCAAATTTCAAGATTCTGCTATTGTTAGAAGTGCTTCATAATTTTTTTGATCAGTGAGTCAGTCAATATACGGTTTTTGAAGTTTTTACTGGTCAACATCTCAGAAAGTAGTGGTTCTACAAAATTATGTTTTTCACAGGGCCTTTGTGCCCATGAAGTTTATACGTAATTCGTAATTTGAAGCTTCGTACTCTATGGGTTCAAAAGTTATGGGGGGTTAAAAATGTGCTTGAGTTCGATCCTGTAAAAAGAGAGTAGTGCTAGAACTTGGCTGGGCACTACCGTGCCCTTTGATATAACTTGGAAAACAATTGCTCAATGTTAAAAAATAGTTTAGTTAAAAGAACAAACGTTATAAGTTTCCTAGCTAGCAAAAAATGAAATGTTCACGTAAATCTATTATGTAATATAACAAAATCGTTAATATTATATTAACTATTAAGCAGAATTGACTATGGGTTATTTTTATATGGCAATTCACCGAATTCTACCATCAACATCATCAAAGCACCGTACCACCAAAGCGTACGGAGAAGTCTAAACGCATTTCCCAAAACCACCATAAAAAATCTACTTGTGGAGACTTGTCTCCCCTCGCTGGAAGAAAGAATTATATCTACAAGGGCCAAAACGTACCTACGTTAAACTTTCCTTCGCGAATAGATCAATTATCGATAGCTCTCAAGAGTAAATTTCCAAAAAGGATTAAATCAGCAATCTACGCTACCATAGCTTCAGCCAAAATTAGGGATATTGACAAACAAAGTTCCTCAATATAGGTACTCAATTATTTCCACCATGGTCTCTTGCAAATAATACATTCATAAAGCAAGCACCACACTATACCTCTTTTGCTGCAGTTCTAGAAAACTGTTCGTTAATTTGCATTGGACTATTAGACAACAAGGTATCCATTTTCACTGCAGAGGCATTTGCAATTCTAAGGACAATTAATACATTTATATCAAACACTGAACACAAAAAATTAGTCATTGTCACAGATATGTCAGTGAATAGTGATCCATGCTTTATGTAACCACACCTCAATAATTATATCGCAAATCCATGATCTTCTCATCATAAATCAAGAAACTATGAGAATCATGTGGGTACTTAACCACAAAGGCATTAAAGGTAACGAGCTTGCTATCCTTATTATGCGGCCACACAGGCCTACCGTAATCCAATTACATACTTCTTTTCACCTCATTTCAACAACAACAACAAAAGCAATGAACACATGTTATATTAGAATGCGAATTGGCCATACAGCCTGCACTCATCAACACCTTCTCCGCAAAGAAAGCCATCCATCATGCCCATCTCTCCCCTCTCAACTAGACCTCAAACATATTTTACAAACACAAAACTGCTCATCTACAAATTCAAATCATCAAGAAAAATCACCTATCATCGAGGCCTTAAAAAACCCTAGTCATAAAAATATTACTTTCATCTATTCTCATATAAGTAAATATTATAAACTCAATATGTACCTAATGTTTAATGTACATTCAAACATCAGATCCGAAAGTCCTGGTAGCTAGTGCTCGCTCTTAATATTATCTAGCTTTGTAATTTTAAATTATAAGTTAATAATTTATAATAATGATAATAATAATTAAAGTTATATATTAAAAAAAAAACGAAAGTACCTACTACCATAAGACAAGACATCTTCGCTGAACAATTATGTTTGAGAAGTCCTACAATGGTACTTCCTTTACTTTTTCAATTTCATCATCGAATATGACACGTACACATTTGTATTTTTTTGTTTTTTCGTTCAAAAAGTAATTTGTACAATGTTCATTTGCTCCGTTCGTGATAAATGTGTGAAATGTCTACTTAAATAAATTTGAGTAATTGTATTCTTTAAATGCAAGTAAAAAAGAAGGTGACTGGTCTTAAAAACGGGGTGAAGAAAACATAAGAAATGTCACCAAATGCTTCGGCAATCACAACTCAAAATATAATTTCCTCTCATACAGGGTGTCCTAGAAGTAAACATATACGGCAAGAACAATTTAATTTTCAAAATTCATTATTTGTAAACTTCAACTTAGTACTATTGCCTAATTGAATGCTAAACTTATTCGCCCTAGTCGGTCGCTCTGAGTTGTTTATTGTTAATTTACTTAAAATTAAAACTAATGTCTCTCGGCCTATGATTTTTACCTTTCTTGTGATCTTTTCTGGTGTTTAATTTGTATTTGTATGCAGTATTTTTGTCCTGTACTCTACTACACCTTAACCCTTCAACTAAAACAGGCCTATAAGCCAGCCAAGGCTCAAAATCCCACCCCGGCTACTCATTATCAAGTTCAATTGGCTTTAGTCAACCGAACTTCGTGTTCACCCTGTTAATTCGGTCCCGATCGGCCACAGCCGTACTGAACCTGCAGATCTGACCCGTTTCAGTTACTTTCAAAAAGCTTTCGGAATGTGCCCAAAAAAGTTTTATCACGAAATGGCTAATTCCTTTCATCAGAGTCCCGGTATATAGAACCTCGTTTAAAAAGTAGTGTACGCAAGAAGATTCCGGCGTCCCATGCAAACCGAGACAGCGCTGAAGTTACTGAACAACCATCATCAATCATGGGCCGTATCAGGGCCATGTAATTCAATGTATTTGAAAGATCGCACTACTTTCAACTCGTGCTTCTCTACCCTAATGCTCTTCTTCAGTTAACGTTTTCTGTAGGCGGGTTTTTCTTCATTTATATGCCAGCTTCAGGTTTCGACGTCTGAACAGTCTGTAAAGCTTTCAAAGATGTCGATGTCGTATGCATAGCCAATAATTAGACTTGGTGACAAGTAAACCCTCTTGAAAGTGTTCCCGTCACGGGTTGCGACCTGGCCTTGTCGAAGTCCATTGAAAATGTTGACGAGTCTGGAAAGCAATACAGATATGGATAATTTTATTTTCGTTGAATCGTTGACCATGGTCATAGTACACATAAATTTAAAGTCTTTTCGTTAGTCTTCTGACATTTCTTCCTGTTCACATACGTCCACTATAAGAGTGGTTGTCCTCCAAGTTTGATCAGCTCGACATCTGCAGCTGTGCTGTCCTTCACCCGATATTATAGCCTTTTTGACTTCCTCAATGCTTGGTGGCTGCAGCACGAGCTTGTCACATTGAAATGGTTATCCTTCGGTAAGCTAATCGCTGAGCAATTCCTTAAAGTGTAGTAGTAGTAGTTGAAATGGCGGCCACGAGCAGTCTAGCTCGGTGACCCAATTAGCGCCGGGTTGCGCCGTTTTGATACCATAAAAACTCGTTTAACGTTTAACCTATAAAATTAAAAGATGGATTATATAAAATTCTGAGCTTTTGTCTTGAGTTCGCTAGCTGGTGATCTCAAGTTCGAAGAGGAACTGAAACAATTCGTTTAAAATACGCCTCAAATCCACTTTGTTGCCTTTAGAAAGGAGATCAAATCTTTGATCCTCAGTTGGGAAAGCTCATTTAGGTAATTGAAAAAGGACTTTCCCAATGATTTGGCTCTCGTTTTGGCTAGGTCAAGACACTTACACAAGAAGTGAAGAACAGTTTCCTTTTCTCGCTGGTCCCCACAACTTCGACAGAAAGTATTGTGGGGAATTCCCAGCTTAGATGCGTGTTCCCCAACAGGTCAGTGTCCGGTGCATGTTGCAGCGACCCTGGCTATGTCTTGCCTGAGTCTGCAAATAAAGTTATTAGTGCGGGATTTATTGTAGGTGGGCCATATCCTTCTAGATATGATACAGTTGGTTACGCTACTCAATCTGTGGTTTGATTAAGCGAGAAAAATTGAGAAGATCTTGCCCTTCATAGGACCAAGAGGAATGTTGACTCTTTACGCCAGTAAGCTATGAAGGGCTGATCCTTGGCTAGCCAGCTCGTCATCCCGTTCATTGCCCTCAAAGCCACTGTGACCCGGAACACAGACAAGAGTGACCGTGAGTCCAATGTTCATGCCCGCGCGATCACTTCGGCATTGTTGAACTAAACTGGAGGATGATGTGGACGAGCCAATCGCTTGAATAGTAGCCTGACTGTCCGAAAAGATAGCTGGTATCGCGGCTTTGATTTGGACCTAGTTTTAGTAATTTGCATGATACCTTAATCGCGAGTAGTTCAGCCTGTAAGACACTAGCAAAATCAGGAAGCCGAAAAGGTCTGGAGGCATTTAGAGACTCAGAGAAAATTCCTGCACCAACCACACACTCCATCTTTGATCTGTCAGTGAAAATAGTTGTGTCGAAGCCTCTTGACACTAATTCATCATCCCACTCTTTTCGGGATGGAAAGATAACTTTAAAACCCGCACTGAGGTCCACAGTAGGAGTGCAGTAGTCGGTTTTTGTCGAAAAGATGTCCACCGGGATGAGGTTAGTAATATTTCTATGACCATAGGGTTTAAAATACCAACTATTCGATTCCCTAAGTCTCAACGCGCTGCAAGCTACTAAATATTTGATGTACAATTCTATTGGTAAGAGTTAAAGAAAAACGTTTAGGGCGTGTGATGGACATTAGCGCAATGCACCAATGGAGCCAACACTAGCTGTTCTCTGAAACTTTTTTAATTTCGTTATATTATAGGCTTTGCTAAGTGCGGGCCACTAAACAATCGAACCATAGGTTAAGATTGGACTGACTACAGCTGTATACGTCCACAAAATTATCTTCGATTGCAAACCCCACTTTTTGCCAAAAGTTTTACTGCAGGCATAGAAAGCTATGCTGGCTTCCTTGACCCTTTCTTCAATATTAAGTTTCCAGTTTAACTTTGGGTCAAGTATTACTCCCAAATATCTAGCGCTGGAAGACAAGGAAAGAGTTTCACCATTGAGGCGAGGGAGGGTGAAGGGGGATACTTTTGTTTTGGTAGTAAAGAGCATCAGTTCAGTTTTGCCTTGATTGACACCAAGGCCACAGCTTGTAGCCCAGTTGCTAACTTTAAGCAATGCCATCTCCTTAATCTCATACTAATCACGGAAGTGAACTTTCCTGATACCAGTATCACCAAATCATCTGCGTAAGCAACAGCCTACACACCACATCTTTCCAGTTTAATAAGAATTTTGTTCATGACCAGAAGCCAAAGAAGGGGGGGACAGAACACCTCCTTGAGGTGTTCCCCTGCTTACGCGCCTGGCCTAGGGCATCACGAAAAAAGGGGCCACAAAAGTAAGTAGAAACAACTGAATCTTTATTGCTCATACGAGCAAAATGGATAATAGATTTGCAAAAATCTTCAAATTCGGCAAACGGCAACGCTCAATTATTTTCATATATGTATATACCTACAAATAAATACATTTCATTTTCAAGCAAACACATAGCACCACATGTATTTGTTTTCTTAAATAACATAATCTGTTTTTACTTTTCATTACTTGCTTGCAGTTTTCGTTGTTTCTCTTTTGGTTGTCTTACTATACAAATACAACACGCATATATTGTATGCGGCTATGCTTCATACATCATACCATATATACACTAAAACTGTAATTTCATAGTAGCTGTTTGTTCATTTGAAACCACTGGCTAGTTGCAACTGTTTCATCCGTTTAAGGGCCCATACCCATAGACAGAGTATATCTAAATAGATATATTATTTTGTTATTTGCACATTGTCTGAACGTGGTCTAGCATTTTGAGGATCTGAAGAAAAATTTGGTTCATCAAATAATGGCAATTTTATGGGTCTTCTTGAATTAAGAGCAAAGTTTGATCCTTTCTTGTCCACTCATATTTCAAACTTCGGACATCTTGGTTCAGGAGCAACTTCATATTTATCTAAAACTATATATGAAGAATTGATTGAAATAATGACCCAAAGAGTTCGCGAGGAAATCATTAAACAAATAAATATTTCTGGGTATTTTGGCTTGTCTGTAGATTCTACGCCAGATTTGTCTCATGTAGATCAATTGAGTATTGTTATGCGGTATGTTAAAGATGGCCAGCCTATTGAACGCTTCTTAACGTTTTTGGAGATGCATTCTCATACTGGATCCGGTATTGCTAATCAAGCATTAAAGTATCAGAGTGAACATAACATATCAATTTTGAAATGCAGAGAGCAAACATACGACAATGCTCCAAATATGTCCGGTCAGTATAAAGGGATGCAACAGCAAATTCTTCTGAAAAATCCATAAATGCAGACTATGTACCTTGTGCATCACATCACTCGTTAAATCTTGTTGGTCGCTGTGCTGTGGATTGCTGTTCTACCGCAGTTGATTTTTTTTCTGTCGTACAATCGCTTTACAATTTTTTTTCTGCATCAACTAGTAGATGGCAAACGTTAAAATCTGCTCTTCAAATTGATAATGTGATAAAATCACTCTCAGATACACGGCGGGAAGCTGATGCTGCAGCTACTTTTGCCATCATTAAATCATATAATAAATTATAAGATACTTTAAACGACATTTCTGAAGATAATACATTAAAAGGAGATGCTAGGAGGGAAGCTGGTGATCTACTAAACAAAATGAATAAACTAGAATTTGCCTTAATGCTTGTGATTTGGAACGATATTTTACAAAGTTTTCAAAAAGTCAGTAAGGTTTTGCAAAGCGTAGACGTAACACTACTGACATGTCCGAATTTGTATAGATTATTGTCCGATCAACGGGAGAAAATGCGTGATAATTTCGACACTATTGAAATGCGCTCTAAGGAACTTCTACCTGATGGCAGCTACATGATTACACGAAAACGAATTCGCAAAAAAATGGATAACGATGGTAATGCTCCCGATGTAGATTTAAGCCCGAAGGATAAGTTTCGAATAAACGCTTTTTATATTATTATCGATAAATTAAGAATACAAATGGATTCGAGAGGTCAAATATATAAAGAAATTTCTGATTTTCTTTGCACAAGCAATGAAAAAATCAACGTTTTAGCCTGTGCCCAGCGTTTGGTGTCAAATTATCCGGAAGATTTAAATTCAGAACTTGCTGACGAGTTAATACAATTCCATCGTTATGTGATGCATAAAAATGGCAATAATTTTAAATTTTTTAATCAAGCTAATTTATATAAGATTATGTGGAAATATAAAATTACATCAGCGTTTCCGAACGTAGACACGGCATTACGTGACAAATTGTTCTGCGGAAAGATCATTTAGTCAATTAAAACGCTAAAAAAGTCCTTGTCGAAAAATGATAACACAAGAAAGACTTGATGCACTATCTCTGCTCTGTATTGAGAGTGATTTGCTTCATGAAATAGATTTCGATGAACTTATAAAAGACTTCGCTGCTAAGAAAACGAGAAAACAATATTTCAAAAAATAAGTAAAAATCTGTAAAAACAAAGTCGTATACATATTTACATATTCTTGTAACTACCATTATAAATAAAATTAATTTTAGTTTTATGGAATTCGTTGTAATTTGTTTTCTTAAGTAGGTATTTCATTTTGTATGAAGTAAACCATACAATATAAGAGAATATATGCAAAGGGGGCACCATTTACTCTTTAGGCCTAGGGCCCAAAAAAGCTAAATCCGGCGCTGACCCCGGTCAACCAGTGATTCTTGAATAGATTCTGTTAAGACGTTGTTGAAAGCTCCTTCTATGTCTAAGAAGGTAGCAAGAGTAACTTCCTTATAAATGTATGATTTTTTCAACTGTAGGTACGCACTACCTCATGTAGTCATGTCATGAACTCTCAAAAGGACATACATCTAGAATGCCTCTGATATGGTAATCGAGAATGCGCTCCATTTCCTTAAGCACGAAGGAAGTAAGGTTTATTGGTCTAAAATCCTTCGCGGATTCATGCCCTCGCCTGCCGACCTTCGGGATAAAAACTACTCTAACATGTCTCCAAGACTCGGGATTCGGGAACATGATTTATTTCTTATTTCTTATTATTTATTTATTTCATCAATCGAGTTTAACTCTTACAGACTATGATATTACAAAATTTTTTACATAATTATTTATTTAAAAAATATAAACTTAAAATAACTTTAAAATTTTCCCTAGTATAATGAAAATTAAAATCAAAATCATTTAAAATGTTATTAATTTCCCTAACACAGCGATTAATTTGCTCATTTGAAGCATAATTGGTTCAATGACAATCTTCCAGAAATAACTGGGATGAATTTCTATTCCTAAAAAAACGACTAGGTGCATAGAATTTGATCAAATTAAGCAAAAACAAACAGTTAATACGATAGGATATTATATCACGTATAAAAATAATTGAAGACATTTTACGCCTGTTTTCAAGAGTGAGTAATCCAATGAGCTGACATCTTGTATTATAATGAGGCATATTAACCACATTCCAATTAAGTTCCCTTACTACACATCGATTAAATTTCCTTTGGACTCTCTCGATTCTATATGAATAAGTTATATAACACGGATTCCACACCACACTACAATAATCAAGAACTGATCTGACATATATGCAACATATAATTTAAGTGTATATGGATCTTTTAAATTAGAATGTTAGAATTACGAAGTACAAATCCTAACATGGAATTAGATTTATTAACTATTAATTATCGAACTTTAAACAAGAGTCAAAAATTACTCCAAGATCTTTCTTAGTGAAAACTCTTTCCAAAACACTATCATCGATATAATAATTACACAATAACGGAGATAAGCGATGAGTGAAAGAAAAACGTTGACATTTAGATATATTAAGGAAATAATTTGTTATTATTACACCAGTCAAAATGCCTATTAAGGTCCTCTTGTAAAAGAATTTTTAAAGATTTAGACAGAGACATCCTTTAAAGATCATCTCCTGCCATGGAATTGCCAGAAATTGCGTTTTCTGAAGTATGATCGGCATTATGCCGTCCAGGCCTGGAGACTTGTACGCGGAAAATGTATTGATTGCCCAAGCAATATTTTCCTTGTTTATCAGGGTATCGATGTGTTCTATACCAGCCGTCGACGAGCCATTAGAAATAAGCGCTCGAGGGTTGTTATTCTCACAACCCGTAAAATGCGTCGCCAGCAGCAGTTCCAGAGACTGCAGGAGAGGCTGCCCAGGAATCGCCAGACTTTTTAAGAAAAGTGTTCTTACCATCGCTGCAGGATGTGTTTTAATAGGTGATTAGATCTTCCTCTTCGTCCTTACAGTAGGTGTAGCTCGGTGTTTAGTGCGTCATTTTTCGGACTCTCTCTTGAGCTAAGCATATAGGAAGGTTGTTGAAATAAAAATCCTACATTTTAAAAACATAAGTAGGTACGTTAAAAAACAAAAATCCCACTCATTTGGAATAAGTTTAAATCGTCCGTTTCTTTTTACCGAATAATGTAAACTGTATTGCTAATCCTTGGTTTATATAATTTTCAATATGAAAAATTATCACGTGCTTCCAAATCAATTGGACAAACCTAAACACATATACAACAATCTTCATTTATCATTCCATCGAAACCTAATCAACCTATACGAGAATATGTATGATACATGTACGAAAAATGTAAGGCCTTCAGTTTCAAATGTCCATTTTTAATTTCTCTATCTCCAAATGAAATGAAATAAAATAAACAACTGAATTCACATTGTAAAAAAAACCATCGATTAACAAAAAAAAAAAACGTTTTTTTTTCTCTAACAATAAACAATGTTTGCTTTCTTCATGTTATCGTTATCAGCGTGAATAGCCTATCTTATCTAATCTTATAAATATATTGGTAAAAATATCAATAGGGAGATATCATCCATGAAATTCAAACAGAGACTCTTCAATGAATAGCTACGAGCTCGCTAGGCGCGGTTCGTTGAGTGATTCAGACTTGACATCGCTCGCGTTGTGTTTTTGCAGCGAACAAGGTGGGGTATAAATATAAAGTTTCTCACATTGTAGATACATATATATTTTCACCTTAACTATCAACAACACGTTTGGCGATGCTACCGTTTCTGGTGTCGTCGTCGACGACGTACGAGACATATTGGAT
Source organism: Sphaerophoria taeniata (assembly GCA_943590905.1). NCBI lineage: Eukaryota > Metazoa > Arthropoda > Insecta > Diptera > Syrphidae > Sphaerophoria > Sphaerophoria taeniata. The sequence continues at coordinate 103,829,149 of OX016541.1, forward strand.
TCAAAAACCTACATAATGTATGTCATGTTCAATTTCTTTCCATGTCTGAGTCCGAGCAAAGTTGCTGACTGTATATATGTGTCAATGTTCAATGATGATATCATACAAAACGCGCAACTCACTCACTTGTTGTTGGCTGTATCCGTCAGCCGTCACTTTCACAGACCGGCTTGGCTGTAGAGAAGTGGAAGTGTTGGCATATGTGCACATAAGTATGAAAAAAGGTTTCCCCGATTTCGGATGTTTTAATTTGATTTTGTTTTGTTTTGCTTTATTTATTAAATTATAATAATTATAACTAACTTAACTTGAATGGATGATATCAACAAGTTGATTAAAGTTTAAATTATATCTTTGCATTCAGCGTTAAATAACAAACGCAAACATTTTGCTTGCAGAAAAAGGTTCTTTTTTTTAAGTCATTTTCTAATTTGGCATATGATGAACCACGAAATTGGAAACCGGTCATTTCAGCCATAGGACCTGAATTCTGAAACAGAAAACCAAATTTCAGTTGGATTTTTAGAGCCAACCCAACTTAGGAAAACCGAAACAAGTTTAAATAAGCCAGGAAGGTCTGCCATGCCCATATTCGTCGGACCAACATTTTACATGACCAAAAATTAAGGCCAAAATACTGCAATGTCCCAAAGGCAGTAAGAATTTGTGGTCATTTGTAAAAAATATGAAGAACTCTTCTTCCTCGGTCCCTACGCTCGTTGACAGTGGTGTCCAGCTGTAAGCTCTCTCGCGGAAGCTAACCTTTTTGCTACGCAGTTCGCCTTCAACTCCTCGCTGCCAGAGAGTGTCATGACTCTTCCAGCTCTTGAGCGCGTCAATGATTCCATGGGACAAATCCTTATATACATAAATCCGCTAGTCCGGATGGTATCCCCGCTATTATTCTGAAGAATTGTTCTTCCACGCTGACGCTGGCAAAGCCCTTGCGTAAGCTTTTCCATCTATCCTATTCTTCTGGGCTCGTTCCGAGCAGTTGGAAAACAGCATTTGTCCAGCCAATTCCAAAAAAGGCGAATCTTCTTCTCCCTCCAATTATCGACCGATTGCACTTATGTCCCTTCTTTCTAAGGTCATGGAAACGCTGGTAAACTATCAGCTCAAGAAATATCTCGAAGACCGAAAGCTTCTTAATGACCGGCAGGACGGCTTTCGCAGCAACAGGTCCTCTGGTGATCTCATGGTTTATCTCACCGAACAGTGGAACAAATCTTTACATCGTTTTGGAGAAAGTAAGATTGTTGCACTTGTTATTTCAAAAGCTCATATGCTTTGCGTTTGCACCAGGTTCTCTTATCGAAAATGCGTGCATTCGGTATCGATGAATCCCTCCTTCGTTGGATTAGAAACGTTCTCTCGAACCGTTCAATTTAAGTTGTATTGGACGGATTCAAGTCTGAAACTCACAATATAAATGCTGGTGTGCCCCAGGGCTCCGTCTTGTCTCCGACCCTCTTTTGCATTTTTATAAATGATCTCTTGTCTGTAACTTATAATCCAATTAATTGTTTCGCTGACGATAGATAGTACCCCCAGCTTTTCTTATTAGATCCCGGACTCACATGACTTAAACAGCATTGTACAATGAGGAATAAAAAAACCGTGTAGAGTTTAATGCTTCGAAAACTCAATGCTGTCTTGTATCGTTAAAGCGTTGCCACTGTTCATGAGTGGTACTTGCATCAATGAGACCGAACATCTCGAGATTCTCGGTTTGTGCATCACTGACCACCTGCTGTGGAATGATCACATATGCGATCTGGCTACTATCTATAAGTCCTATATCCGTCCAAAGCCTGAGTACAATGCTCATCTCTGGGCTGGTGCTCCAGCTACCTACTTAAGCCTCTTGGATGGTACTCAAAAAAGAATGATTGGTGATAGAGACATCACTACGTCATTCCATTCATTAGATCACCGTCGTAACGTTTCATGTCTCTCTCTATTCTATCGTTACTTCTACGGTAGATACATAAGTGCTCTAGAGAACTAGCCAGTTGCATTCGTCATTTCAAGCAATTCACCCGTAATACTCGCTTCTAGAAATGCCCATCAGTTCACCCTCGAGCCCAATTCTGGACTCTCAAGTATAGAGAATCATTCTTTAGCCGTACTACGCGAATGTGGAACTCTCTCCACACTGTATCTTTCCCAATCATTACAATGTTCAGGAATTCAAGATCAATGTACACCGACACCTCCTTTCTAACCCCTTCCTTTCCTCTTAATGCACTCACTGTGTGTCTGGCATAATAAGGGTATAAAAAATACCTTGAGTGGGTGTAAATTATAAAAAAAAGAAACTTTAAATGTTTTGAAACGGTTTTGGATTCATTTGGAATTATTAACCTTTTGTTTGTTGAAATTGAACAATTTCGAAAAAAAAATCAATGACATACTTTTGTAAAGGCTATTCACCTTAGTCTTATAATACGGTCCCTGGTTGAAAGCTGAATTTTAACAAATTTGACATAAATTCAGTTTTTATGAATAAATCAAACGACCCGTAGTGTGCGTAATTATTATGATAACATGTAGATATTTTTTCTCTTTAAAATATTTTTTTTTTTTTAGTTTATCTCTTCCATATCCGTTTTCTTGCAGTTGTGGTTTTTGTTGTTTTACTTCCACAAACATAAATTCTGATTTTCGTTTTGGATATAACTCCATCCCATACAACTGATGCAACACCCACCCGCAGATCACTTAAATGGTAACAACCGCTTGGAAGCTTGATATGGCAAAAAACGTGTCGTCAAGAAAAAATTTTATCTGACGATGATGTGGATGATGACGAGAAGGTTCAAGTTTTGATTGACAGGCAAATTTTGCACATTATATTCGTTGAGGAGCTTTTGCAATGTAATGGCATGGTTAATGTAAACTTTCCGAAATGTAAAAACACTGCAGAGTTTGTTGCGATACTAGAAAAAGGAAGAATATCTGATCCATCCAGGGTTGATTGATTTAAATCAATTGATTTAAATCATGATTTAAATCAAATGATTTAAATCAAATGATTTTTTTGAAAAAAATCATGATTTAAATCAAAATTGATTTTTTTAAACAAAATTTAGACAGAAACCTATTTTTAACTCGGCTTAAAATTATCAATTTTTTTTTTATTTAGGAACTTTAAAAAATAAATTAAAAAACTGAAAACTCACACTCCAAAGCAAATTGAAAATAATTAATTTGTTGTTAAAATCTTTAAAAAGAACACAATTTTTTCTGCCTTTTCATTCCACAGCCTTTTCATTTCGTAGCTAAGACAGAACCAAGTCAAATGTAGAAAATATCCTTTCCACAGACGCAGATGATGTTAAGCAACTGGTCAAAGTAAGGCATAAACTGGGGCTATGTGAACCTGGAACCCGACTTTTGAAAAAAAAAAATTTCTTTATTTATTTTGATAGGTTAGGGTAGGTAGTTGATTGTAGTGAATTTAATTTTTTTTGTAGTTGTACAGAAAAAAAATGTTGACCATCAAAAAAATGTCAGCCCCCGAAAATAACTTTTTTTGCTTGTTTTCCATAGATATACGCTTGTAGATGATTGTAGTGAAGTTTTGTTTTTTTTTAAGTGAGACAGAAAAATTATAAAAAAAAAAAATTCGACCAAATAGTTCGACCACTACCTTTTTCATACTTTTCTCATACAAAAAAGTACTGAAATTAATTAACTTTAAAATAGGAATTACTTACTCTACAATAGAAACAAACCCTCATAGAGGTTTGTAGTGAAAAAAGAATTTTACTACAAACGATAAAAATGTCATTTTAAGCCATATAGAGGTTCGTAGTGCAAAATACTCCTACTACGAAACTTTAAAATCCGTTAACAAGCTAATGGACGTTTGTAGTGAAATTTTATCGTTTGTAGTAAAATTCTTTTTTCACTACAAACCTCTATGAGGGTTGCTTTCGTTTGTAGTGAAGTAATTTTTTAACTACAAACGTCCATTAGCTTGTTAACGGATTTTAAAGTTTCGTAGTAGGAGTATTTTGCACTACGAACCTCTATATGGCTTAAAATGACATTTTTATCGTTTGTAGTAAAATTCTTTTTTCACTACAAACCTCTATGAGGGTTTGTTTCTATTGTAGAGTAAGTAATTCCTATTTTAAAGTTAATTAATTTCAGTACTTTTTTTGTATGAGAAAAGTATGAAAAAGGTAGTGGTCGAACAATTTGGTCGATTTTTTTTTTTATAATTTTTCTGTCTCACTTAAAAAAAAAAAACTTCACTACAATCATCTACAAGCGTATATCTATGGAAAACAAGCAAAAAAATTTCGAAATTTTATTTTCGGGGGCTGACATTTTTTTGATGGTCGAAATTTTTTTTTCTGTACAACTACAAAAAAAATTAAATTCACTACAATCAACTACCTACCCTAACCTATCAAAATAAATAAAGACATTTTTTTTTTTCAAAAGTCGGGTGCCAGGTTCACATAACCATAAACTGGCCATGCTCATCATTTGTTTTTGTACCCGACTGAGACTTCCACCACTGTAGTTCTTTAAATTTTTAATATAAAACTTTTTTAAAAGGTTGAGTCTTGCGTATTTGCTTTGGGCATACTCGAGGGCTGTGTTTTCTTCTTCAGCTCTCAATCTATTCAAATAAATGCCGTCTTGAATAAGAAAAGTCGTATTTTGAGCACGGAGTAGTTAGTTTAAATAAAACTATCATTTACAATGAACAATTAGACAGGTATCTTGCGAATACAGAAAAAAATAAAAAAAAATCTGACAGAAACAAAAAAATCACGATTTTTATCAACCCTGGATCCATCATTCCAAAGGTTCAAACTGCAAAATTTCAATGGTTAGTTAGTGTATTAAAATATCAACATTAAAATTGTTTGCAATATCGCGGACCTTTTTGGAGTTAAGTATATTTATATACTAGCCGACACCGCGAACCACGTCTCGCCCGCAATAGGTACCTAATCTATATTCCGACCCATTCGAATTATTTCTAGTTAAATTTTTATGGAATGCTTTGTTTGGCATTGAAATTGTCATTGTGTTAAGATTGACCTTTGACTTTGACTTTAAATGTAGAATTGAATTTTCGACCATATACAGTTTTATTTTTAACTTTCTCTTTTGCTCCAAATGATGTCAATTCGAAACATGAATCGAATGCCCGAATTATTTTCAGGAACAATCAGTAAACCCTTCAATGTTCAAGGTGGTGTATCAATTACAGGCTGACTCATTTTTTGAATTTAAGCCCACCGCGATCAATGTATACACACATAATCGACGAAATTTTGACGAAAACTGTGTAAGAAGTGAGATACAGCTATCAAACTAAAGAGTTAATGGAAGGATTATGAAAAAATTAAGGACTGAATGTATTTTTTAATGCTGCAGGGTGAAAATAAAACGAAATAAAAACTGACATTGACATTGACATTTCACAGTACTTCGCACATGAATGTAACGAACTACAGACACATAGCAGCACTGGCGACTGAAGCCATCGGCTTGGACAAAACAAGACATTAATACAACAGAGAGAGACAGATAGACACATAGAAAGAAAGCACACATAATAGAAACCTACGTGACTCAGAGGAGGAGACTTAGATTTGTGTTGTCTCATGTATCGCACAGGTGGCCTCAGATAAGCTGGCGATTTTTGTAGAAAAAGAATGCTGCCGAATCTGGGGCTTGTACCCGTAGCGTTCGGCTTAGCAATCAACTACTCTATCTTTTGAGCCATGGCCACCTCGAAATAAAAATTTGTTAAAAAATGCAAAAAAAAATCACAAACATAGTTTATACCTTCATATAGGTATGTATACCTAATATTAAAGAATTAAAAAAAAAACTGTTTAAGTAGCCGCCAACTCTTTGCTTAGCAAATCTATGCATAATAGCTGATGGCACAATGTATCAGAATTTATTTGTAATTCAATATCTTAGTGCAATTGTTGTGGTTTTCATTTATTTACTTTACTTTACTAGAGACTAGAATAAAACAAAGTTCTGTAGGGTATGTTAGGTAAAGTTTGGTAAAACAAAATGTAATCATGGCCTTTAACCATCCTTTTGGTTGTAGGAAATTGTAACTCAACGAGATTCATAAGTTTGTTCCTTTCAGCCAATTTAAACTTTTTGCATAAATAAGTTACTAAGGCCCATTTGCTCATTCGGAACATAAATTCATGTTCATCTTAAAGTTCTCCTTTTCTATGGAGATTTTATGTTTAACTTAAGAATTCCGGAACGTCCGGTCCCATATAAAAACGAAAACTTTATGTAGAACACAAATTTATGTTTCGAATGAGCAAATGGGTCTAAATGTTATTAAACTAGTTCGAAGTAATAATCTCTAGAAATTATATCGGGAGCAAGTTTAAACGAATATACGAAAATATTGGCGCAAATTTTAAGTCAGCCCTCGTTTAAGCAATAAAGTCTACTCTACTTAAAGCACTTCTAACTTTTTCTTATTTTTAAACACTTTAAACAAGTCTTCTAATTAGATTGGACTCTAAACATAACGTTGTCTGAACTCGCCTAAATGTGACACATCGATAAATTGAATTAGTGAACTGTCATTTTACGATTGCAGTTTTTATCAGTTTTTATTACATTTATCTCCCCAAAACAGGAAAAAATGAGATTATTTAGTGTTTGTAATAAATGTTCTAATAAATGTTATGTTTTTCTTTGTGAAAATGTGTTTGAATAAATATCCAAATGATGTTCCAATTTGTTTTGTTTGTATTTGTGATAGTGAAGGTGGAATAGTTTGCTCTGAAATGGGTTAAAAATATTCCTTAAAAAAAGGAGTAAAATTCCCTACAAGTGTAATTTGTTTATAAGAGCTCTCTAAAAAGGCACATAGATAACACAATTAAAAGCAAACAAAGTACACACACAACTGCAAGAAGTGTTAAAAAACAAGCAGCAAATCCAGCTTGGTAGTCCCGTGGTTCATATATTTTTTTTTTTACAAAAATGATAAATGAATATTTGAATTTAAATAAGAGCATGCACGAATTTGATAAACTCTTTGCTTTCATATAATTTCAAAATCTTCGAAAATCTCAAAATCTGCTTCCTCAAAACTACACTTTTAAACAAATGATTTCTCCCTTTTAAAGTTAGACGACCACTTAAACGAAAAAGTATACTTTAAGTCGTTCAAAAATGAGATAAAGTCGACCCTGAATCTAAAATTTGTTTTTAAAGTCGACTCCTATTTTAAAGTGGATTAAAATTAGAGTTTAAATGTTTCAAAATTTGCGCCATTATGTTTAAAAAATTGTCAAGATCAAGTGTTATTCACTTTGTTTCAGACCTTAGGGTATGTTACAATTGAAAAAAAAATGACTAGGATTTGTAGTGTTTTTATTTGAATTAAGATTAAGATTGAGAGTACACAGCGACCTTTTAGTTTGAACGAGTAATATTGTGCGGTTTTATTGCATGTATAGATTGTGAGTGGGTACTTTTTTTTGTGTCGTAAATAATTTGCGGTTGCACTCAAATACTAAGGCGATATCAATGAAACTCTCAGTTCAGTTATCTCTGACATGTTAAAAAATATATGCAAAATATGAATAAAGAAAGTGTCTAACTTATTGCATAGTTTTTTTTCTTTATTTGACATTAGGGGACTGGATAGACACATTTTATTCTTTTACACAATTTTTCATGAGCTTAAACTCGTGAAACTAAAAGCCAAACTATAACTATTCAAGAGAACATAAGTTGTTCCAAACTAAATTTTGCTCATGCTTGTAAGAGCTTTAGCATATCTATAATGTACTTTTGTACGCCTTGTTATCTGTCAAAATACCATTGGTAGCAGTGCTATTTACGACTAGCCGACCCTGCGAACCTCGTCTCGCCACCCTGCAGAGCAACTCCGGAATAATTAATTAACACAGATATTGTTAAAATGCAATGTGATTTGCTTGAACCCAATTGAAATTGAGAACTACATATCTGAGTTTTTCCAAGCCTTTACAACTTACTTTCTACTTTCATTTAAGTATGCAGTAAAATGAAAATTTCGTTGAAAAATTCAGCAAATTCTCGTTCTTACGTTGTGTTTTGACTATTCCGCAAAACTAGAATTCGATACAGCTTTCGATTGTCCCCCTTATTTGCTGACTTTCCTGTAAGATTATCCCAAAAATTGTATAAAAATGCATTGAGGATTGAGTGGTTAAAGAGTGCCTACCGGACATACAAACAAAACAATGCACCTTGAATTCTATCCAAAAACTTGATTTTAGGTCTTGAAGAGCTGTCAGAGTTTATAATCAAAAATGTTTGCATTTGAAAATCAGTACACTCAATCATGTACAGTACAATCATGCAATTTTCCCTTTGAAAACCAATGAATTTTTCGAGTTTTTCATCAAGAATTTTCTATTTATCCTTACGAAAACCCATTTTGAATCAACAAATTCCAAGCAATAAAAATCAAATTTCCGACCTTTTTTTTTAGTTTTTGCAGTTTTCCCACTCTTCCATGAGGTGTGAACAATTTTTTTTTTCACAGAAACCATCACTGAATACAAAAGTATTAACCATAAAAATTTCACAAATATTTGTTGGGCCATTTCGGAGTCCATAAATGACATACAAACATACATCCATTTTTATATAGGTTGTCTCAGTAAGATCGCACTTTTTAAAATTGGAATATTTTTTTTTCATGCAAGTGGCAACTCTGAAATTTGAAAGATTGCACCTCTGTTTCTTCCGATTATTAAAAATAGAGCGCTTTTCGAAAGAACAACACGTTATATATAATTGTAAAAACTCATTCCAAAAATGAGGAAAGTCACCAAATTTCCAGCCGAGAGAGTACACCTAATGTCAACCATTCGAAGAATGGTCAAAAAATTTGAAGAAAATTTGTCAATTATGGATGATAAGAATCCTTTACGTCAACGTACTGGTCGGTCAGACTCTTGAAATCATTGCTGCTGTAAGCGAGGGTGTTGCCGAAAACCCAAAAACATCAATTCGACAGTGACTGTGAACGGCATCCGGTACAGGAATTTGATAACGGACTTCTAGTGGCCTAAACTAGACAGCATGAATCTGGACAACAGGTGGTTTCAGGAGGATGGCGCAACCTGTCACACCGCGCATGAAACAATCGCCTTATTGCAGCAACGATTTCCAGAACACATTATCTCAAAAAATTCTGATGTCAACTAGCCAACAAGATCGTGCGATTTAACGCCGCGCGCCGTTCGATTTTATTCTTTGGGTTTTGTGAAATCTCGGGTTTATGCGAATAAACCCGAAACAATTCCTGAGCTAAAATTGGATATCCAACGTGTCATTGGTGAGATACAGCCACATCTCTGTGCAAAAGTCATGGAAAATTTCATGAAAAGAGTAATGGCTTGTCATTGGAGCCGGAGAGGTCGTTTGTTGGAAATTTTATTCCATAAAAAAAGTGCACTCTTACTGAGACACCCTATAGGTATACCTATATAGAGATTCACTTGGAATGAAAAACTCATTTGAATCGGAGAAATTTGAAAAAACAGAAAAACAAAGTAGGGGTTTTAATGATAGATGAGGAATGAGGATGCTAGATGCCAATATTTTAAGAAGAATGAGGTAAAGGCTGCCGTGAGGCGGTCTGAGGTAAAGTTGTTAGTAATAACTAATAACTTAAACGAAACCCAATTTTAGAGAAAGAAATAACAATTCAATAGTACCACTACGTAACCATTCTTCTTATTTGACTCAGTCCACCGACAGCGATATCAAAGCGGAAGAGCCGCAAGAGCAGTCGGCGCAGCTGCCGACCTTTACTAAGACGCAGAGATGATTTAGATAGGAGTATATTGTACACGGTTAAAAATTTTGGGTTAGATTTTAATATTTTGAGGGTTACATATATGACAACACCAGAAAAATATTAAAATCTAATAAACTTCAAATATTAAAAGAAGATAAGTAATAAAGCAAATATTAAAAGTTAATACTGATGAGATATTAAAAATTAATACTTTTTGTATTAAAAAGTAATACGCCTTTTATTAAATTTTAAATAAAGGTTGTATTAGATTTTAATAAAAGTTTATTAGAATTGTTAATATTAAATAATTAAAAGCTAATCAAAGCGGTATTTAATGTTAATAAAATTTTGTATTAAAAAATAATAAAATTTTTTATTAAAAACTAATATAACTTTGTATTAAAAATTAATACAATTTAATATTAAATATTAATAAAATGTTATATTAACATTTAATAAAATGTTTTATTTAAAATAAATGAATTTTTTTATTAAAAATTAATAAATTTTTGTATTAAAAATTAATAGAATTTTATATTTAAAATTAATATATCTTTATATTAAGAAAAACATAAAATTCTGTTGTAAAATTTAATACAATTGTATAGATTTGTATTATCCGTTGAAAAATATGAAAATTTAGATGAATTAGAAAAATATCGAAATGAAATACTTTCTGTATTACTTTTTGACTTGGAACACAAAATGTATTATGAATGAATGATTATGAATACATCAAATTAAAAGCTGTAATGTTAACCATTTTCATCGACTCACCAATAGATTAGGAAATGGTTGGCCATACTCTAAGAAGCTGTGAAACAAAATAAAACTCACAATTTTTATTTTTTTCAAATATTTATTGTATGTATTTAAATTAATTTACATTATGTACAATATCTATATAGGATTAGATTTCGAGAAAACACTATTAACAAACTATTATTGGATTTCTGATGACAAACCTCGAATGTATGTGTCCCCTTTGATTGTCCCCTTGTGATTACCAGGGGGCATAAAATCCGCAGTTGTTTAAATCAAATCTCCCTTCCCTGGGTAGTCAAATAAAATCTGAAAAAAAATTTTTTCATTAAAATGAAAGTTTTTTTTTGTTTAAATATTACTTACCAAATTTGTATGACCCGAACTTTACACTAGCGTTCTCCATAGTGACTTTTTTGGAATGACGCTACGCTACAAGCAGATGTCAAACACCAAAATGTATTTTTTTTAAATAAAATTCTATTAAATTTCAATACAAGGGTATTCAAATGTAATACAAGAGGGTTCATTTTTAATGGAATTGTGTTACTTTTTAATACATGGGTATTAGAATTTAATACAAACGAGTATTACATCTGAATACAATAGGAATGTAATACAAACGGGTATTACATTCTAATGCAAGGATATTAAAATGTAATACAAACCGGTATTATATTTTAATGCAAGGGTACTTACATGTAATACAAGAGGGTTTGTTTTTAATAAAATTGTGTTACTTTTTAATACATGGGTATTAGAATTTAATACAAACGAGTATTACATCTCAATACAATAGGAATGTAATACAAACGGGTATTACATTTTAATGCAAGTTTATTTAAATATAATACAAACGGGTATTACAAACGAGTATTAAATATTGGTTTTAATTCCAGATGTATTCAATTCTAATCTTTTCGTATTACAAGTAGTAATTTTAAGACAAAAATATTAAAATTTAATACAAAATAAATTAAAAATGGAAAAATTAATACAAAAATATTAAAATTTAATACAAAATATATTAAAATTAAATGTAATAATTTAAGAATATTAAAAAGTAATATTTTGTGTATTGCATACAGTTGTAATACAGGAGCTGTATTAGAAAATATCCCAAAATTTTTAACCGTGTATACATCAGCTCATCTCCAAAATTTGATCTGAAGAAAATATGCCCGATGAATGAATAAACCTCTACCACAATATTGAATGCAAATTCCTTTGTCAACAGCCTGCTACGTCATTTTCATTATCATTGTGGATTAAGACCAGGAAAGCCCACCATCGATCAGCAATATTCACTCTTTGAAGGATCTTGGTGAAGACCCACAACAAGCAATAAGGTGATGCGCTGTCATGCGCATCCTTTAACATTTAAATATTATGCAAAACTCACAAGTCCATACTGTCCCCTCTGCATGAATGGAGATGAAGACTTAATTAGGAACTGTACGGGCTATTCATGCATATAGATGAAGTCAGGAAAACGAATTGTAGACAAATTATATAGATGGGTCATACAGATACAAAGCAAATAGACAATAGTGCTCTGGGCCGCAGAGTCTTCAAATCTAACCCCGAAGGACAGAGGAAGGGTAGTACAACTGCTCACACGGAACACAAAGGAGGTAGAAGACATCAACCAACTTGATATTTGAAACTGGATCCAGCTAGCTAAGAGACTGAGCTACCTGAAGACAGTCCGACCTGGACTCCACCTAAATGAAAGCATTGAAACATTTTTATTTTTTAGAGCTTGCTCTGGAATTTCAATTCATATGACTCGTATATTGGTACTCATCTTTGCAGTCTGAACAAGGAAATCCAAGACAAAATATTCTTAAACAAACTTTTCTAAAGTTCATAGACGATTGAATGAATGGGTGATACATTCGGCACAAAAAAACGTAATTCTAATGTATCCAGCAGAGTTTTAAAGACTGCAGTCATTTCGGTACTTTAGTTAAGTCACGAATAAGACTGTTTTTTTTTAGTCTTTTAACTTACAAAAGTACTTTAACTGGAAAGGAGCAGTCTCCAGTCAGTACTAATTTTTTAACTTGCAGTCAATTGAAAAAGTCAATTGACTAAAAGTTAATTAACTGCAGTACTTTTTAACTTGCTTTATTCAGTTAAGTCACTAAAAAGTCTTTTAATTTAAGCGAGTTTGGTTTTAGTCATTAAGTCTTTTGACTGCAGTCAATTAACTTTAAGTCAATTGACTTTTTTAGTCTTTTTGACTAAAAAGCAATAAATTGAGTTTGAGTCAATATTATTGAGTCAATACTATTGAGTCAATACTATTGAAGTACCGAAGTAAACAGGGATTTTTTTTGTTTGAACTCACATTGTGAAGAATCCTGTCTACGGATTCGTCAAATAATTTACCCCAGTGTGGGATATGAACGTACGCATATTTTGTCCAACTTTCAGAGGCCAGGGCCGTATACTTCAGGAGATACAGACGGTCAAAAGGTGACATGATGGTTTTTTCGGTTGAATTCACATTGTGAACAATCATGTCTATGGATTCGTCCCATAATTTACCCCAGTGTGGGATATAGACGTACGCATATTTTGTCCAACTTTCAGGGTCCAGGGCCGTATACTTCAGGAGATACATATAGGTCAAAGGGGCGAAATGATAAACGAGGTATAGAAACAAGCCAACAAATCGTAGAAAAAACAGTACCTATTTTAAAATTTATAAACACAAAATTTGTATTCTTCTGCAGAAAAAGATATACATATGTTCAATTGAGCATACGTATTAAAGTCAAACTCATAATCTCGTTGCTATGCGTCTTCTTATTTTAAGGGGATTCAGTGCTGACATTTCTATTGATATTAAACCACTTGATCTTTTTAACATTCAAGTGCTATAGTAAACTTGGACTCTTTTCGATTTTAGTTATTAATTCTTAACCTTGAAATTTCTTCTGTTTTTTTTCCAAGATAGTGGTCTTAACATCCCTTTTAAAATTCTTTTATTCAAATTCAAACTTTTACTTTTCTTATCTTTCGAAGTACAGATTTTTTTTTATTTGGAATTTTGTTGGCTTGTTTTTATACCTCGTGCATAATTTCGCATCTCCTGAAGTATACGGCCCTGACCTCTGAAAGTTGGACAAAATATGCGTACGTTCATATCCCACACTGGGGTAAATTATTGGACGAATCCATAGACAGGATTCTGCACAATGTGAATTCAAACAAAAAAATCCCTGTTTACTTCGGTACTTCAATAGTATTGACTCAATAGTATTGACTCAATAGTATTGACTCAATAATATTGACTCAAACTCAATTTATTACTTTTTAGTCAAAAAGACTAAAAAAAAGTCAATTGACTTAAAGTTAATTGACTGCAGTCAAAAGACTTAATGACTAAAACCAAACTCGCTTAAGTTAAAAGACTTTTTAGTGACTTAACTGACTAAAGCCAGTTAAAAAGTACTGCAGTTAATTAACTTTTAGTCAATTGACTTTTTCAATTGACTGCAAGTTAAAAAATTAGTACTGACTGGAGACTGCTCCTTTCCAGTTAAAGTACTTTTGTAAGTTAATTAACTATAAGTCTTTTTTAAAGTTAATTAACTGCGACTTTACTGACTGCATTACCAAAATACTGCAGTCTTTTAAATCTCTAGTATCCAGATCCATAAACTCTCCGGTCGAAAGCGCGGCGTAGTTAATGTGCAGTAAATAAACAAATCGATTCAATTTCATCAACACCACAAAATTACTAAAAGGAAAGAAAAAACAAACAACCCATAATAGAAAGCCATAGATTTAAATGAACTAAATAAACTTGATGTGAAAACAAACACGAGTTACAGAAATTCAAGGAAATTGGTGTAAAACACTTTTCCTTACAATAAATAAGCAGTCAAAAAGCATCTTATATTGAACAAAATATCAAGAGGTAAAGAAACTGTTTTTTCTCCTATTTATTTTGGATGTAGGCAAACGCATATAGACAGGCGGTATCTTGTGAAGGTATTAACCTTGGCAGCGCTCTTCTCGACATTGGTTCTTCCATTTTTGGTGCACAATTCACTGATCCGGATAATACAACCGAAATTTATCTGAACATGTGTTTTTTGAAGCTGGCAATGACATTGCGTATCTATCTATCCTGCACTCCAAGGCTCTTTCCGAGTAGATCGAAAACTGTATTTTTCTAGCCCATACCCAAAAAAGGCGAATCGGTGCTGTCTCTTCGCTCGCTTCGGTGCATGGATCACCAGCCACCTTGGTGGAATGATAAATTACGCAATTTTGCCAAAAATGCCCCAAGGTGTTTGGGCTTCCTTAGTCGGGAAAAGAAAGTTTTTCACCCTCTGATCGAGTCATTTTCCACAAAATATTTATTATTTATCCTTCTAAAAAAAGAGTATAACTCCTTTATCTATATTTGCAGCCACTCAAGGCATTATTTATACCCTTTTTATGCCAGAGACACAGTGAGTGCATTAGGAAGAAAGAAGGGGTTGGAAAGGAGTTGTCAGTGAACATTGGTCTTGAATTCCTGAACACTGTAATGATTGGGAAAGACAAAGTGTGGAAGAGAAATCCACATTCGCGTAGTACGGCTAAAAAATAATTCTTTATACTTGGGAGTACGTCCGAAATTGGGCTCGAGGGTAAAATAATGGGCATTCCTAGAAGCGCGAGTATACACGGGCGAATTGTTTGAGGGGAGGAATGTTACTGTCTATTTCTCTAGAGCACTTACCGTAAAAGTAACGATAGAATAGAGAGGGTCATGAAACGTTACGACGGTGATCTAACGAATGGACTGACGCAGTGATGTCTCTATCACTCATCATTCGAAGAGCTCTTTTTTGAATACCATCCAAGAGGCTTATGTATGTAGCTGGAAAACCAGCCCAGAGATGAGAATTGTACTCAAGCTTTGGACGGATATAGGACTTAAAGATAGTAGCCAGGGCAGACGGGGAGAAGAATTTCTTGCATCGTCTTAAGAAACCCAAACATCTTGCGGCATTTTTGGCGAAATCGCATATGTGATCATTCCACAACAGGTGGTCAGTGATGCTGATGCACATACCGAGAATCTCGAGATGTTCGGTCTCATTGATACAAGTGCCACTCATGGACAGTGGCAAAGGGTGTATACATCGCTTTAACGATACAAGACAGCATTGGGTATTCGAAGCATTAAAATCTACGCGGTTTTTTGTTCCCCATTGTACAATGCTGTTTAAGTCAGAGTTTAATGAGCTTATCATATTTTGCCGTTGCAGTTCCACATCTGAAGAGGAGGGATGTGAGTCTGGGAACGAATAAGAAAAGTACTATCGTCAGTAAAACAATTTATTGGATTAAAAGTTACAGACTAGAGATCATTAATGAAAATGAGAAAGAGGGTTGGAGACAAAACGGAGCCCTGGGGGACACCAGGGGGTTTCAGACTTGAATCCCTCCAGTACAACTTGTGTTGAACGGTTCTGAAGAAAATCTCTAATCGAACGAAGGAGGGATTCGTCGATACCGAAACCACGCATTTTCGATAAAAGAGCAAGATACCAGACTTTATCAAATGCCTTTGAAATATCAAGTGCAACAATCTTACTTTCTCCAAAACGATGCAAAGATGTGTTCCACTGTTCGGTGAGATAAACCATCAGATCACCAGTGCCGGTCATTAAGAAGCTTTCGGTCTTCGAGATATTTCTTGATAATTTATCAGCGTTCCCATGACCTTAGAAAGAAGGGATGTAAGTGCAATCGGACGATAATTCGAGGGAGAGGAAGCTTCGACCTTTTTGGAATTGGCTGGACAAATGCTGTTCCAACTGTTCAGAACGAGCCCAGAAGAATAGGATAGATAGAAAAGCTTACGCAAGGGTTTTGCCAGCGTAACACCTATTCAGAATAATAGCGGGAATATCATCCGCACCAGCGAATTTATTTATGTTGAGATTGAGATCTTTTAGGACTCTCACAGCACGAGTGCAGAAGAAGATTCGTCCCATGGAATCATTGATGCGCTCAAGAACAGGCGGAGTCATGACACTCTATGTAAGCAAAGAGTTGGCGGCGAGTTGCCTAGCAAAAGGTTAGCTTTCGCGAGAGAGCTATCATTGGCCATGTTAAAATTTTTGGGCTCGTTTTTGATTACTAGCTAAGTAAGACTTTGAGGTGTTTTGAAGTATTTTAGTTTTTATACAAACAAATTCAGAACTAACCACGTGACAACTATATCCTTTTTGTCTTTAAAGTCGACAACCAAGTTACGCATCAAAATATTGAACTTGGTTCGTATTTTATATTTACTTATGGTTGATGCGATCTACAGAAAACCACTGCACTGGTCACAATATCTATAGGTAGTTGTATTATTTTTTTTTTATATAATGGTCACGTAGTCAAGGGGTTTATGGTTCTTTTTTTTTTGCCAAAACACAGTGCGAGCACTAAGAAAAATGGGATAGACGAAATGAAATTAAAGAGTCATAGGTGTCCTGATTTCAATGAGGGAAAAAGTTTTTTTAATATACATATTCAGAATGTGTGTGTGTTTGTGAATAAATCGATTTACTTAGTTACTTAAGGTGGCGCTACAGTCCGGGGTGGACTTGGGCCTCAACCAACAAACCTCTCCAGCCAGCTCGGTCCCTAGCTAGCTGTCTCCAGTTTCGAACGCCGAGTTGGTTGAGGTCGTGTTCAACTTGCGCGCGCCACCTGAGCCTTGGTCTTCCTCTACTGCGTGTCCCTCTGGGGTGGATTCGAAGACTTTACGGGCCGGAGTATTGGTGTCCATCCTCTCCACGTGACCGAGCCATCTGAGTCTTTGGACCTTCACTCTTTTAGCTAAGTCAGTGTCGCTGTACAGCCCGTACAGTTCGTCGTTAAATCTTCTCCTCCATTCACCGTTTATGCAGACAGGACCATAGATCTTACGTAGAATCTTTCTCTCGAAACGGCTAAGTGCGCTCTCATCCGTTTTTGACAAGGTCCATGCTTCTGCACCATATAGCAGGACGAGGATGATGAGGGTCTTATAGAGCGTCACCTTAGTTTTTCGAGAAAGGGCTTTACTGCTCAATTGCTTTCTTAGCCCGAAGAAACAGCGATTAGCAAGAGTTATTCTTCGTCTGATCTCGGCGCTGATGTCGTTGTCCGTGTTGATAGCGGAGCCAAGGTATACAAAGTCCCTAACTACCTCGAAATTATATGCGTCTATCGTGATGTTTTGTCCAAAACGTCGGTGTTGGGTGTCCTTTCTAGATGACAGCATTTACTTTGTTTTGCCCTCATTGACCGCTAAACCCATTTTTTCAGCCTCTGTCTGTATACTCGCAAAAGCACTGTTGACATCACGCTGTGTGCTCCCAATGATATCAATGTCATCAGCGTACGCGAGTAGTTGCACAGACTTCTGGAAGATAGTGCCTCTAGTGTTGACGTGTGAGTTCTGCACTATTCGTTCCAATATGATGTTGAAGAAATCGCATGACAGTGCATCACCTTGTCTAAAGCCTATTTTGACATCGAAGGCGTCGTCGCGTCGGTGAGGTCGTTACCGACTTTGATGGAGCAGCGCGAGTTCTCCATTGTCATCCTGCTCAGGCGAATGAATTTTGTAGATTAGATTAGATTTTTTTAGATTAACAAATGCTTTATTTTTATTTAGGTCTTACAAAGATTATATATGTATATATAATAAACTAACATTTTTAGACCATGGCCTAAGCCGTCTGCCAGTTGACAATATAAACTTTAAAGTAAATTTTAAGTAATTTTTTTTTTTTTTAAAGCCTAGTATACAGTTCTTTGCGAAAAAATAAAAAATAAGAGGTGAAACAAAAATTTTTGTTCATGAAAAAATTTCTGAAAAATAAATTAGCTGTCACTGTGAAACTTACAGTCACTCACAGTCAAAGTGGGACAACATAAAAAACACATATATTTAGCAAATATTTTTGACAAAAAAGCATTCGATATCTAACATTTCACATGCACTTTTATTTTTATTAATTTTTAATGGTTTCAAGGTACTAAGAACAAAATAAATTCAAACGAAAATATGATAGGCCAACTAGCTAAACATATCAAATGGATACAGTATCTATTTTCACTAGTCACTCTCAAAGTGGGACACTTGTTTTTTTCTTTGAAAACTAACGGTAGGTGCCCGTTATTTATAAAAACTCGGTGACTTGTCAAATATTTCAGTTTAATCCTTCGCAAAGCTTTCAATTTTTGAAATTTTTCTATTAAAAAAAAGTAAAATGCCGCGACAAACAACCTTTGAGGAGAGGCAAATAGTGATTTTTAATCACCAAAAGGGTAAAACGGTCCGGGAAATTAGTGACGTGGTTAAAATCAGCAAGTCCACGGTATTTAATATTATTAAAAGATTTAAAGAAGGTCGAATCGAAAATCAATCGAAAAATGTGGAAAGCCGAAGGAAAATTACACCGAGAGATGGAAGATTTTTGATAAGAAAAATAACGAATGATCCTTTGCTGTCGGCTGTTGACCTCCAAAAACTGCTTAAGGACACTAAAAACATTGATTTGAGTGCTGAAACAGTACGACGGTTCCTCAGAGAAAATAAATTGAATGGCAGGGTGGCACGCAAGAAGCCATTGATATCAGAGAAAAATCGTCTTTTAAGATTAGAATTCGCTAGAGAACATTTGCGAAAAGATTTTAGTTTCTGGTCAAAGGTAAACTCAATTATGGTATGTTTTTTTTTGTAACCAATTGTGTTTCGGTCCATTTAAATAAGGTTCTCTTTACGGATGAGTCCAAAATAAATCTTTTTGGATCTGATGGACGAAGATTTGTTTGGAGAAAACCTGGCGAAGCATTCAACGGTAATAAAATACAAAAAACTGTCAAACATGGTGGCGGTTCCTTGATGATATGGGGCTGCATGTCGGCTGACGGAACTGGAAAATTGCATTTTATAAATGGCAAAATGGACGCAAAATATTACATCGACATTTTAAAAGCAAACTTGAAAGACAGTGTGGAAAAGCTTGGGATCAAAGATGATTTTGTGTTTTATCAAGACAATGATCCCAAGCATAAGTCTTGGGTTGCGCGGATGTGGCTACTTCACAACTGCCCAAAAGTTCTTGCTACACCTGCGCAATCACCTGATTTAAATGTCATTGAACATTTGTGGGCAGAACTAAAGAAAAGAGTTGCCAGAAGAAGAGTTTCAAGTTTAAAAGCTCTTAAGGCCGTTGTGATGGAAGAGTGGGAAGGCATAGAGCCATCCTTTTGTAAGAAATTAGTTGAGAGCATGACAAAACGCCTTGAAGCTACCATCGAAAATAATGGGAATGTAACCAAATATTAAGCCTTTTTTCTTTAATTTAATTCTGTCCAACTTTGAATGTGAGTTCAAATTTTGTAAAACAAGGCAGATACTTCTTGTTTTTCTTTTTTGGTCCATTGATTAATACTTTTGTTGTTTTGTTTGTAATGTTTTATAATACCTTGGAATGAATTCTTAACAATAAAAATAATAAATAGTTAAATATGTAGTTCTATATTTGGTTGTTTTTAACCGTTTGAAATGTGTTCAACATATTTTTTCTATATGTGTCCTACTTTGAGTGTGAGTGACTGTATGTCGAATATTTTAATTTTTTTCTGCCAAAACAATGAGCTTCACATTGTTTTGTTTGAAAAAAAATCGAGGTGAGTATAATTTTTTTTCGATTTTGGTTTACAGCTCGGATGACACAGTGGTGAAATGAAAAATATTTTTTTTCGGCAAAAATCTCTCCCATAAGAAATACATTAGTTTATTTTTTTTTGAAGAACTGTATACTAGGCTTAATCTAAAAAAGTTTAAAAAAGTTCATCTATAATTTTTTTCCTGTATGAAAGAGCAAGCTTGGAAAATTGAAACAGAACTTTCCAATCAGCTCCATTGAGAATGGTTATCATTTCATCTTCACTGAGTAAACTCTTCCCGAAAACACTCCTCCGAGATTCCATTAAGATCGGGCATCTGCAAAGGAAGTGGTAGTTGTTTTCCCTTTCTCCTTGGTTGCACAGATTGCAGATTTCCGGGCGTTCCTCTCTATGTGGTATAAAGTTGAGTGGCAGCAGCTCTCCTCTTATTTTTAAAATCAGTGACATCAGGTCGGATGAGTACTCTTCCTTGAAATAACTTCTTGTTGAGAGATTGTAATCGAGCATTGCGTAAATACTTCTGCTTGTTGACTCTCTCGCTCTTGTTACGAATTCCTCTCTTTTCTTCAAATCAACTGCACTTATGAGATCATAAAGTTCAGCTTTCCATTGTTCTGGTCTGTTTACGTTTAAAGTAAGTTGACGGTCACAAAAAGTAGCTAAGTTACTCCAACTCTCGAACCAAGATGACTTCCTTCTTAAAATGACCATAGTTATTTTTTTGGGCAGCCTGTTCTCGTTCATGGTTAACGTCTTCAATATGTAGTCTACTTGCATTTGAAGTGTCGAAATGAATAAAGGAGGAAGACCCGTCTCGAGCATGAGAATGTGAATTGGAGTGCTTTTTGGAAGCCTCAAGGTTCTCTTTAGAAAATATCTCAAAAGATGTTCCACCTCACTAAATTCTTTGTGGCCCCATACTTGTGCGGCGTAACACATAACTGCCTTCGCTGTTGTTTCAAAAATTCGAAACTTTGAATTGAAGTTGACGTCTTTGTTGTGCATAATGGACTTCCACGTTGCATTTAGTGCATTTTTTGATTTGGCCAGTTTTTCCACAATGTGGTTTCTCAGATTCAGATTTCTTGATATTTTTACTCCTAGGTAGTTATAGTCACTTACTACTTCGATTTCCTTACTATCAAATCTCCACTTTTCGTTGCGACAGTTTGGGCCTCCACCGTTACGAAAAATCATAACCTTGGATTTACTGAGGTTTACCTGAAGTCTCCATTTGTAGCAGTATGCAGCTATTCTGTTTATCATCAACTGGAGACTTTCAGGCGTTTCAGCAAATATCACAATGTCATCGGCGAATTTTAAGGACTTCACTAGAAAATTTGCTGCAACTTTTGCTCCACCCTGTAGATCGTCCTCCAAGTCGTCTATGAAGAGTGCAAACAAAAGAGGGCTTAAGTTGCAACCTTATCTTACTCCTATTTCCACTTCATATGATTCCGTTACGTCGTTGTTGAATGATATTGCAGATGTTGTAGATTCATACAATTTATCCAAAATGCGTCCAAATTTTGTTGAAACACCCTTGTTGTATAGTTTAAGCATCAGAGCTTTTCTGTCGATGGTGTCGAAAGCCGCTTTAAAATCTATGAAGAAGGCATACAACTTCTTTTTATCTTTAATGAAAATGTCAGCAATGGATGTGAGTGAGTAGATTTGATCTATGGTTGAGTAATTCTTGCGGAACCCGGCTTGAGACTCACCAAGGAGGTGATTTACTTGTACCCAACCGTAGAGTCTTTTGTAGAGAAGCCTTGTAAGAATTTTCATTGATGTGTTCAGCAAGGATATTCCTCTGTAGTTTGCAGGATCAGTGCGGTCACCTTTCTTGAATATGGGTGTGACGATGGAATCCTTTAAATAATTTGGTATGCATCCGTGTTCATCAGCCTGGTTAAGCGCTATAGTAAAGTGTTCGATGAATGAAGGTGTGCTGAATTTGTAAAATTCCGGCGGTATTCCGTTGGAACCTGGAGCTTTGTTGCATTTCAGTTCCTCCAAAACTGCTTTTACCTCTGAGATACAGACCGGGGCGTCCAAGGCGTCGTCCGCCTGAAAAGGGATAGCAAATTGGAAGCTCGTAGCAAACTTGTCCTTTGTGAGGTTTTTGAAATGCTCGCATAAATCCTTCAGCTCGATCGGTAGGCAGGGTCGCGGTGATTGACTGTCGTTGTTTATAAGGCGTACTTTGCTCCAAAACTGTGACGCGTTCCTGCAACTTGAAAGATCGTGGGCAATGTTCTCGAAGTATGCTTGACGCTTAGCCTTAAGCAGCGCTTTTAAAGTTTTGATAGCAAATATTCCCGCTTTAGAAAGCGGTTTTGAGGGTACTTCCTTACAAGCTTTAACCAAGCAAATGATTTTTTTCTAGCTTGTGAGCAGTCTCTGTCAAACCATTTGTCACGAGGAGTAAAAACCCTGTTATTGTTCATCCTGCAAGATGTTGGTATCGATATTGCAATGGTGTCATCAATTTCGGCGAGATTAAGGTTTGTATTGGATGGAGGTGCAAGCTTTAAGGCAATGTTGGTGTCTAATGCTTCAGCATACGTATTCGCCATCGATTGTTTCCATTTGTATTTTATAGCTTTTGTTGTGCAAACATCTACGCGTTGTAGGCTCATTGGTAGCTGGATTGAAACTTGGATAGGGAGATGGTCCGAGTGAATCTGTGATACAACTTCGAAGTCATTCATTAGGTTACACCAATCCCCATTCACCATAGCATAATCAATAACTGAGTTGCCCTGAGGACCGATAAAAGTGTAGTCACCATCAGCTTCTCCCTGTGTACTTCCATTGCAGATACCAAGACCAAACGAATTACATAGATCAATAATTTTCTTTCCTTCTCGGTTTACAACAACATCTTTCGAATGACGGAGGTTCAAGTTCAAAGGTTTAAGTTCGCTTCCCATTGATCCTGTTGTAGTGTTGTGGCGTTGAAGATTTGATGAAAAAAGTTTTTTTACAGGTTGTTATCTTCAATTAATTTTTTAAAACCATCTAATTGATTAGTAACAAAACCTTCATTATCGGTCCATTCTACAATTATGTTATTAATGTTGAGTCTGTCGTCGCGCAGTGAAACTTTCATTCGAGGTTGAGTGGTCTGAATATGTTTTCTCAGTTGTAAGAGTTTGCTACGCTTCTGTCGGATGGCTGGTGGGTAATCCCGACTTACGGATGCTCCGGTTCCTTTCAGCCTCTTTGCATTCCTCAGAACCTTAAAAGCATTATTTTTGTTTTTAAATTCTGCCAGAGTTGTAACTGTGCCATTAGCTGAGCTTATCTCCCGTATATCTTGGATAGTAATTATATCCTGCGACTCCGATAAAGTTTTGCAGATGTTTTCGGTTTCAACGAGCAGATCATTTGAGCCTTTTTTCAGTCGAAAAACTAAGTTATCCGCATTAGCCGAGGTTTTAATCTGGTTAATTTCATTTTGCAGGGAAATGCACTTTGTGTTTAAAGAAATCAGTGACTCCTTCAGTTTCTCATTTTCGGTTTTAACCTCAATGATCTCATTTCGAAGTCCAACAATGTCTTCCTTCGTAGCAACGTCTTTGAGTTTTAAGTCGAACATTTGGCGTAATTCCTGGATGGACATGGATCCGACTAATTGAGACATGCTTTTTCTTTTTTTGTGTTAAACGTTGCTAATTCGGGGGAGGTCTCACCAACTTTTGTAGGGATGCCAAAACTGGACATGGCTTTATACAGTTCTTCTCTATAGATGCTGTCATACGCGGCCTTGAAATCGATAAAAGATGGTAGGTGTCGATTTGGAGTTCTTGAGTTTTTTCCAGGATCTGCCGTAATGTGAAAATTTGATCGATGGTGGACTTTCCTGGTCTAAAGCCACACTGATATGGACCTATCAGATTGTTGACAAACGGCTTCAGACGTTCACATAGTACTGCAGAAAAGATCTTATAGGCGATGTTAAGGAGGCTGATGCCTCTGTAGTTGGTGCAGTTTAGAGGGTCTCCTTTCTTCAGGATCGGGCAAACAATACTGAGGTTCCATTCATCGGGCATGCTTTCTTCCGACCATATTCTGCAGATGAGTTGGTGCATGCTCCTAACCAA
This sequence comes from Sphaerophoria taeniata, assembly GCA_943590905.1. Taxonomy (NCBI): domain Eukaryota; kingdom Metazoa; phylum Arthropoda; class Insecta; order Diptera; family Syrphidae; genus Sphaerophoria; species Sphaerophoria taeniata. The sequence goes on from OX016541.1 coordinate 103,853,533, forward strand.
GTCATCGCCGGCTGCTTTGATGAGTTCGGCAGTGATGCCGTCACCTCCCGCGGCTTTGTTGTTCTTAAGCTTAGATATTGCTATCTTCACTTCTTCAAGGTCGGGTAGACGGAAATCTTGGCTTGCGTCGTCTTCATTGAATGGTTCATTCTGCCTGACAGCGGAATTTGATTCGTCATCGCCGTTGTACAGTCTGCAGAAGTGGTCCTTCCATATCCTCAGCATTGACTGTGACTCTACTACGATATTACCCTGTTGGTCTTTACAGGCCTCAGTTCGTGCTCGGTAACCTTGAGTCTTTCGTTTTACCTCTTGGTAAAACTTCCGAACATCATTCCTGTTTTTTAGTCTCTCAATATCCTCGAAAGATCGCTTTTCATGCTCTCTCTTTTTCTTTCTGAAAAGCTTGCGTTCTTCTCTCCTCTTCTGCTCGTAGAGCTCCTGAGCTGATCTCGTCCTCCTGTGAGGCGCTGCTTTGTATGCTTCTAGCTTGGCTGCATGCACCTGCCTGCATTCTTCATCAAACCAGGGGTTTCGTTTTGGTGGCCGCGTGAAACCCAGCACATCAGAGGCAGCATCCCTAATGGCTTTCTGGCAATTCTGCCTCTGGTTCTCAATACTCGATGCTGGCTGTAGCGGACTTCTCCTGAGGTTACTTGACACTCGGTCGGAAAAGGATCTGGCGATCTCTTGCGATAGTATAGCCGTATCGATAAATCGATTTGGTTTTCTAAAAATCGTAAGTAAGTAATTTATTACTCATGTGTCATGTCCAACGGTGGGACTAAATGACCTAACTGATGTTTTTTTATTTATTCTCGTTAATATTTGATGAAAAAGTGTCTTCTGTTCCAGTGTGCGTTTATAAAACTAATTTGGGTCCACGTTGTTCGTTTTTTGGTTTGTTTTTATTTTTGCCACAACTTTAATCGCACACAAAACTCAAGAAAACATGCTTACCATAATCAAAAATAACACAACACTTGAACTTTCATTATCTTTTTATTGTCTTTCAATTAGACTGGAAAAAAAACCTCGAATCAAATTAAGCAAAAACAAAAAAAAAATAAACCGAAGACGTAACATTTCCAAAAGAGGATTGTGTCATATCGAATTGGAAATTCTTTTGGCAGACATTTAAACTACGTGCGCAATGATTCTATTGAGAATAGTTGGATGTTCTCCGGGACTTTTACATTATTCAAGAGAAAGAACGCAATTGCGGTTATTTTAAGAAAAGAATTCTAAGTCAAATGAAAGAAATGTCTAAATTCTTTTATTTATTTATCCATAGTGAACAAGGTTTACATTTTCCATCAGAAATAGGAACATTGTGAATAGCGAGCGAGAAGCGAGGGGCTTAAGATTGACAAATCCTTTTTTAGTTGTATACAAATGTATTTTTTTTTGTGCTGCAGTATATGACCATGTTTACACAGGCCTCAGTCAACCGGACTCATTTTGAGGTGAGTCCATCATTCGTATTCAAACGGAAAAGTGTGAGCACGAAATGCTCACTTTGACGTCTGACAATTTTATGTTAAAATGACAAAACTGTAAGTTTTTATTCACAAATATGGACATAGTAGGTCTGTTCGCGTACCCTCCTAAAACAGTCAAAATTTACGAAAAAATAGGAAATTTACCAAATCCTGTTCGAGTCAGGGTTGGAAAAAATCGATTAAATCACGATTTTTTCGTTTGATTACTAAATTAAACTATATTTTTGCTCAAAACGTAACGCGCCCTGAATCCATATCTTGTTTTTAGAGCAAAAGTTGAAAACATGGTCGTAAAGACGTCAGTATGGAAGATTATATCTACCTAGTTATTTTGAAGCCACGCACTTACGAAATATGAGTTTCGACGTATGCACCTCAGAAAAAAAATCAAATTTGCGTTGAAATGTCAAACTCAGGTTAACACATCGTGATTTAATGCGGTGTTGAACACACTTGCATACATACAGAGGATATTTAAGGTAAAGTGGAATTGCTTAGGTAAGTTTAATGCTAAAAACATACTCTACTTCCTATGGGACAAAATTCCGTTGCTCTTTTGAGCATGTCCTTTGTAGAGCTCTAGTTTATTTCGTGCATCCAGTTGGATGGTATGATGATGGATGGCTCCGTGAACCTGGCACCCGAGTTTTGAAAACAAAATTATTGTTTACTTATTTTGATAGGTAAGAGTAGGTATGTAGTTGATTGTAGTGAATTTAATTTTTTTTTTGTAGTTGTACAGACAAAAAAATTTTGACAATCAAAAAAATGTCACCTTCCCAAAATAAAATTTCCAACTTTTTTTGCTTGTTTCCCATAGCATGTAGTTGATTATAGTGCAGTTTTTTTGATTGTAGTAAGACAGAAAACGTATTAAGAAAAAAAAAATAATTTCGACCAAATTGTTCGAACACTACCTTTTTAATACTTTTCTCATACAAAGAAAAAGTACTGGAGTTAATTAACTTGAAACCACGAACTAATTACTCTGCAATAGAAAGAAGCCCTCATTGAGGTTTGTAGTGAAAAAAGAATTTTACTCTAAACGTCCATTAGCTTGTTGACGCATTTTAAAGTTTCGTAGTAGAAGTATTTTGCACTACGAACCTCTATATCGCTCAAAATGACATTTTTATCGTTTGTAGTCGTATATATAAAAATGTTGATAAGCGCATAACTCAACAACGCCTAGACCAATTCGGCCAATTCTTTTTTTTTTAAATGTTCGTTGAAATTCAAAGATGGCTTTTACGGCGAGAAAAATTTTACGGCGAGAATAATTGCCGGAAAAACTCTTAAAACAGCCCTTTTCTTTTTCCCATACAAATGTTTTCTAACTAAAACGAGCTTAAAAAACTTTCACAAACAGTTTCTGAAAGCAGAAAACGTTTTCTGAAAGTGTTTTATGTAACTGGTTGCGATATTTTAGCTAGTTTCGTTAATTGTTTATCCAGAATAGCAACAAAATGCAGTCCGCTGAAAAAATTTTGGAATATAGGCAATTAACTATATTGGAAATTATCCTACGGATTTCACAGCACGTTACTGAGAACAAGGCGAGGAATCGTAGGTCAATTTGGGTGCGACCATTTTGGGAACATGGTGCTGAAAATCAGTACCACGTAAAGCTCATGAGGGATTTGCGCGCAGAAGAAGACGAGTTTTTCGCAACTTTGCTCACGTTTCGGAGGAGCAGTTTAATTTCCAGTGTGACAAAGTACGTCCGTTTGTAAAAAAACAAAATACACCATGGCGTGTGCCTATCAGTGTAGAGGAAAGAGTAGCTCTGGCACTGAAACACCTTGCACATGGCGATAATTACAATGCACTGTCTCAAGTGTTTCGTATTTCCCGGCCTAGCGAATGTACTGCCACAATTGCACCCTTACCACAAAAACAATTGTGAACTTATCACCTACTTCCTTTATTTTTGGCCCACCAGAGTAGGTTCTATGTAAAACATACGTTCGCTTTCAAGAAAGCAAAAAATTTTCACAAACAGTTTCTGAAAGTAGAAAGCGTTTTCTGAAAGTGATTTGCTTTCTTCAAAACTATTTCAGGAGCTAGTTACACCGTGAAAGTTTTTTTTCTGAAAGTGTTTTCAAGAAAGCAAATCATTTTGAGAAATGCTTTCAGGAAAGTACTTTTCGGGTCGTCACACTATGAAATGTTTGCTTTCAGAAAGCTTTTTGCTTTCTGAAAGTACTTTCCTTTCAGTGTGTGACGGGACCTTTACGAAAAACTGGAAAATTTCAAAATGGGTTTTCGAACAGAACTCGGAAAACTTATTGGTTTTCAAAGGGAAAATTGCATGTAATTGTAGGTGCAGTGTATTCCACCGATGCCATTGGTCGAATTTATTCAGTACATTCAAGCAATGATGAATGTTTTTATTTACGACTGCTATTAGTCAATGTACGTGGCCCAACATCATTCCAACATTTACGAACTGTTAATGGTGAATTGGATCTTACAGGGATATACGAGTTTTTCGAGTTCCTTTCGAAAACCCATTTGGAAATTTTCCAGTTTTCCATTTGAAAACCACTGCACCTACAATTACATTTGATTTTCCCTTTGAAAACCAATAAGTTTTCCGAGTTTTTCATCAAGTAAGTAGTGTAGATGGTTTTTCAGAAGTTTGTACAAAACCGGCCAAGCCGTTCTTGAGATATGGTAAAAAATGTGGGAACCCCATTTTCCCTTTAGAACGTTAACTATGCATTTGACCATGTGATGATCCTTAACAAAGCTGTTGTGCATGAGCCAGCGAAGTTTTCTGAGCTGTCATGACCTTACTTACTGACCCAGCAAACATTGTTTTCTTATATATATAAAAATTTCATGCAAATTATACCAGTATAGTGTTTGGCACCAAATTTTGAGGGAATGTTCGGTTAGTGGGGCAGATGTATTTTAAGGGTTAAGTGGGTGGCGGATAGCGGGTAGTAAGTAGCGAGTAACGGGGTAGCGCGTTGAAGTACTGGGTAGTGAGGTAGCACTTAGCGGTGTAACGGGTTAGCGGGGAACGTGTTAGCGGGAACCGTGTAGAGGGTAGAGGGTAGTGGGTAGAGGATAGTGGGTATTGTGTTAGCGGGTTACAAAAGCTTAGGTCTTTTATTTGAGGCAGTACGAAGCCTGCCGGGTCAGCCAGTTAAATAATAATAATAACTAAGAGTCTGTTTGGGGCTAGTTAGTTGAATATAAAATTTGAAGGAAGGAAGAAAATATCAAGTGAAGATATCTTTCCATTCTCATGAAGTTTGGTACCGCGTTTAAAGTTTTCTATTTGTAGATATATTTTCTCTACTCAATGTTTAATGTTCAAAAAGTATTTGTTTGTAGATATAATTTGCAGTTCTATATAAGAAAGTTGATCAGTTACGGTAATTTGAATTTTAATTAACTGATATATGCAGTTTTGAATATTCCATACTCCTCTTTGATCACCCATTGCAACAGAAGTTTTACTTTTAATCTATGAATGTCAACGTTAACCTAGCTAAAAGATTCACAGCTGTATCTATCATTGAACAAATTCGCAAAAATTGGTTAACATCTTATTAGTTATTCTCTGTTTTCACCTTTTCTTTCTTTATCGTCTCGATACAATACCAATAATTTCACTTTTGTTTTTTACTTCTTGCGTTTCACATTTTTTTCCAACAATAATTCTTGGTTGTTGTTGTTTTATAGCATTTAACCGCGAATTCAAGGGCGTCAATTGTTTTTCTTTCCTCTAATTAATTTGGGCACTAATCCAATGAAAGTTAAGAATTTCACCTTTTGTCACAAACACAATTTATAACATACGAATTCATTTAACATTTTAATTCCATGCTTCTTCGCATACAAATTTGAAACCTCCTTTCGCTTTTGTGATTTTTGAAACGAGAAACAAAAAAAAAGCAAATTGTAGCCGGGCGAATGATCTGGCGTGCGTGTTTCGAATAAATAAAATTGAAAAAATATCACATTTGGATTTGAATACCTTAAATGATGCATATTCCTTATTCTTTTTTGTTTATCTTTTGTTTTTATACTTTAAAAAGCTGGAATTTGTCGTTGACGCAATTCTTTTGAAAACCGATAGGGGTACAAAATTCTATACTTTTTTCCTTGCATCATTATAAGTATCGATGAATGTATGTTTTTGCGTACTGGTTTTGTGGTTGTGAACAATGGCGCTGAGTGCGGAAAAATGTGTAGTCATTTTTGATAGTTTATGAATTAATGAGGTATTTCTCAAAAAAGACGACCGGCATACCAGAAAAAAAGAAACTCAAATAGGAGCCCGAACTTTATAGGGTGTTCGGTAATTCTTGCTCCATTCCTTGGGATGTGATTCGTGGGAATATGTACCTAAGTAAAGAAAAAAAAATTGTTCAATAGTAAAGTCTGATATTAAGCTGATGAGCTCGCCAAAAACGGAACACTTTTGCCCACTGTTAGACAAATACACAATTTAGGAACACCACTTATAGAGTGGCGCGACAGCTCTTGAAGTGCCAAAACCTAAGTGGCTTACTCTCATCAAAAATTCTCTGAGTGCGTGTGAAGAATTGAGGGGACTTTCTATTTAACGCCGTTTCCGAACGGCAAAGTTGAGAAGCACTTTTTTCATGATAGGTTGATACTCTTGGAAGTTTTGTCAGTTCTTCGAAAGAGGCAGTGCCGGTGAAAGATGAAATAAAAACTTTTATAGGCACGAGTAGGATTCGAACCCACGACATTCTGCTTAGCAGCCAACGCACATAACCACTACAGGAACACCACTTGCTACATGCAAACATCTTCTCAGATAATATTTATTTATTTATTTATTTATTTATTCATCTACGACATTAATTTGAAATTTTCTCTAGACATAATTAAATCGACATTTTCATCATATATTAAATTAAATAACTTGATGCAACTTGAAATTGGATCACGTAAACCGTAGGAAGTTCTATGAGTAGGTTCCCATAAAAATGGCCTTGGCCGTAACAATCGCTGAGGAACATACAAATGAAATTGGGAAAGCAATTTGCCACAGACGATAGTAGAACACAATACGTCTCGAGCAAACATAGCACCGAACATTTTCCGTCTAACTTCAAGTGATTGAAGACCAAGCAATAAGCATTTCGAGGCATATGATTGACGATCATTATTATTGTTGCTTTCAAAAAAATGACGAAGAGCGAAACGCAAAAATTTTTTTTGAATTTTTTCGATTCTGTTGATGTTCTTAGCTGTTGTAGGGTTCCATAAAATGCAACAATATTCCAGCATAGAGCGGACCAATGAGCAGAATAAAGATTTTAAAGTGTAAGGGTCCTTAAATTCAGAAGAATTTCTTTTGAGAAATCCAAGTGCTGAGTTGGCTCTCGACAATAAGGAATTTATGTGGGAGTCAAAAGACAATAAACCATCAAAAATCACCCCTAAATCTTCAAACTCGTTAACGACAAGCAAAGGTCTATTCAATAAACTATATGATGGAATCATATGAAAAAGTGTTCTATAATAAGGCATGCAGGCACACTTATTAATATTTAACTCCAAATCATTTAAAGAACACCACTTTGAAAATTGATTAAGATCATTTTGAAAACGAGAACAATCATGTATATTTGACACCACAGCATAGAACTTGACATCATCCGCAAACATAAGACAGTTACAGAAACTCAGAATATTAGGCAAATCATTAACAAGAAGTAAAAACAGGACGGGACCCAAATTCCCTCAGGAACACCCGAACTAGCCATTATAGGATTTGAGAAAACATCACCAATGGAGACAAACTGCTTCCGCCCGAATCAACAAATACTAGAAACTAGATGATCACAATGTAGGTACCACCTGCCTAACAATCAAACAAATATGGCCAAGCATAGACCGGAAGCGGTCAAAAGGTTTGATTTCCTTTAGCAGACAAAGTATAAGTTCCACAATTGGAGTCGTAACAGGACACTGCCTAATAGGAGACATGCTATGAGGCTGGGGGTCTACACAAATGATTTCTGTAGAAGCTACTTGGACGAGGAGGAAGAGCAAAAAATTTAACACCTTCTATGTACAATGTACATGTCTGGCACTCTCCAATAGAAGGAATACCTATCTCGGTAATCCCTTCTTCGATAATACTAGTGAATTGGCAACGATCGACACAATATGTCTCTCTAATTTAATTTAAAGTAAAAAAAGGTTTGTTTAACTACATAACCCTCCTATGAGCAACTTCTTTAGTGGTATCACAATGGACGCTTGATTTCTAAGTGAGTCAGCGACATCTAGACAGTCACTCTAACCTAAAGTCTGATATTGAACTCTGACATCACTTTTTGACGATTTAAAAAAAAGGCTAACTTTGGTGTACTAATGTAAGGGCCCTCACTTCTGATTTTTTTTTTTTCTTAGTAGAAATATGTATTAACCTTTCATAGCTCTCGCAATGTGACGCTGAACAAGTTTATCACAAATTTGTCAGTTCTGTTGATCCGAGCCCCGTTGTATAGAACCTCGTTAAAATAGTATTATTATAGTAGTATTAGTATTATTAGACAACGGCAATATCGATTCTTGTTTGTTTGCCAAAATATAGTAACATACTTGTTTTGAGTTCATGTTCGATGTATGTAACCGTTGTTTTTCGTTTTGTGTTTCGATTTTCCTTAACGATGCTTACGTCGCGCTTCAATCAACAGCCGCAGCCACAGCTTCAATAGTGCAATGCTGATGATGAAACGAATGTGTTTCGAAATGCATTCATAAGGTTAGTTAACGAAATTTTAAAGTATAAATTCAAATAAGTATTTTATTTTCGTTAACCCCTTACTGCATGGTGGCTCATATATGAGCCAAACCAGTTTTTTGTTCTTAATTTTTAAATTTGTTTAAAAATATTTATGTTTCGTATTGTGTTTTAAAGAAAATAAACCTGTTTACTGAATTTTACAAAAAATTATGAATTTATGATTGAGTTTAGCTATTTTTTTGATCATCCAAAACAGAAAAGACAGAAAAGTCGAAAATGAGTACCAAAGTGCAATTCAAAATTTCATAAAAAATATAAAAAATGGGTATTTTCTTGAAACCAAAATACATTCAATAATACATAAATACATTATATAATATAGGTATATATGTATTTATAAAATCTCTTTTTTTTGCATTTCTCCATGGTATAGCATATCGGACCCAAACCGTAAAACTCGTATTTCCCGAGTTTTTTGGAAAAAAATGAAAAATCCTGAAACACGTGTCTTTTATTTTTGAAAAATCTATCCAATATTTTTTTTTCATCAAAAAAAAAAAATCATGCAGTAAGGGGTTAATACTTTCTGTAAAATCAAATTAAGGTGATTTTTTAATTTTAAATTAATTGTTATCGGATTTTACGCGGTTCAACAACAAATTTTGATATAGTATTATTATTATTATTATTATTATTATTATTATTATTATTATTATTATTATTATTATTATTATTATTATTATTATTATTATTTATTAACACAAAATTACAAATTTAATGCTAATATCTTTTAGAGCAATAGCTACAAAGGCTTTCCGCTCAAAAAATAATATAATGACTTATAAAGTAATCTTATTATAATTGAGGTAGTTTTCGATTTTTAATATATTTACAGAATTAATGTTATTTAAAAATGAATAGATATTTTGATTTTCCGGTAGTATGGCATTGATTTTCTTTGATAAACTGCATGTTGAGTGGCCAAGAAGATGTGAGATATTAATGTTATTGTTGCAGGCTGGACATATCGGTGGGTTTTCGTGTTTAAGTATGTGCTGATGCGTTAGCGAGGTGTGTCCCAAACGTAACCGAATAAAGTTAGAAATAGCTTTTCTGGATAAATTTGGTGGATAAATGGGTGTTTTCCGATTTGTGTTGATTTTGGAATAGTGATTTTCGTACGAATTCCAGGTGTGGTTTCTGTTATTTTGAATCACTTGGTGTAAGTGCCTTTGGATGTCTTTTTATGAAAATGCATCAAATGTAAACAAAGGTAATTTACTGCATAGCTTAGCGGCTTTATCAGCGAATTCGTTGCCAATAATTCCAATGTGGCTAGGAACCCACATGATTTTTATTTTGTTTGCGTTTTTGATGAGAAGATCACGTGAGTGGTTCACTAGGTTGCTACTATGGTTTGGGTTGGATATGGCTTGAATAACTGACAGGCTGTCTGAACAGATCACTAGTTTGGCACTGGGTGATTTTGTTGCAGTTTTACATGCTTCAAGGATAGCCAAGGCTTCTGCAGTAAAGATGGAGGCATAATCAAGTAGGATACCTGTCTTGATCACTGTGCCATTTTCATCTGTGGTGGCAAAAGATGTGTTGGTGACGGATTTTGAACCATCTGTGAATAGTGGAAACCACCCATCAAGTTTGAGTGACTCCATAATGTCGACATATGTGGAGTAGTATATACGGCTATTTGTGTTGTTTTTGGGTAGATGAGTTAACTGGAGCAAAAAGCATGAACTGTCAATGTCCCAGGGCGGGAAAGTGGTAGTGTATTGCTTGACCCGTCTGTATGGCAGGCCTAAGTCCTTTGCTTTTGCAAGAGCAATGACGATTGTAGATGGCATACGTTTACACATTCTTGAATTGCTTGTTGAGTCTATATCCCGATCAATTATGGAGTTGTTGGAGAATATTAATTTGGTAATAACTTTGAGTGGACTTTCGGATTGTAGTTGTTCCAGTGTGGGAAAACCTGCTTCGGCCATGATGTTGTCTATTCTTGTTGTCCGGAAGGCGTTAATGCTTCTTCTTACTGCGTGATAGTAGGGAGTTTTGATTAGATTCAATGTAGTTTTAGAACATTTACAACATATTTGAAAACCATATTCAATTTTGCTTAAAATTAACGATTTAGCTATGTCACATAAGGTGTTAGTGTGAATGTTCATTTTCTTATTAGATAAATAGTTAATGATATTGCTTCTTATTGCTAAGTTCTTTTTTAGATTTATACAATGAGGTTTCCAATTGAACTTACAGTTAAATCTTATACCTAAAATATCTAGATTATCAACGCTCAACGCTCAGTATGTTAACATTATTAATGGCTAATTCGAGTTTGGGCAGGATAATTTACGACATACGTGTAATAGTTTACATTTATCAAGTGATAATAAAGAGCCAGAATGTTTGCCCCATTCTACAATATCTTCGACAACTTTGGAGAATAAATGTTTTGATTTATCAATATCATTGAGTTTACAAAGGATGAAGACATCATCAGCGTAAATAGTATGGTCTAAATTTTTGTACTTGTTAATGATACAACTAATGTCATTGAAAGCAATCAAAAATAGAACCACCGACAAAGGTGATCCTTGTGGGATGCCGTTATTAAGTGGGTAAGTGGATGAGAAGGAATTTCCTATTTTCACTGTTATTTTTCGGTTTGAGAGAAAAGATTTAATAAAAACATACATTTTGGGACCTATGCCCCAGGTGAGTAGTTTTTTAAGGATGAGATGCACACCGATTCTATCGAACGCTTTCATAAAGTCCAACGAAAGAATTGAGGCATGGTTACGAGCAGAAATAACATTCGAGATGTAATGGTCAATATGTAGAAGGGCGTCAGAGCAGCCTCTATTTGACTTGTATGCAACCTGGTTGACATTGATTAATTTTTTTTTTCTAGGAACCAATGTAGCCGCTTTGAAATTATTTTTTCTAACACTTTAGACATACATGGCACAAGTGATATTGGACGGTAGGCTTCTGGGGAGTCTATTGGCTTATTTGGTTTCGGAAGAGGGATGATTGTTGCGGTTTTCCATGCCTGAGGAATAGTGCCTGTGGTAAATACTTCATTATATAAGGAAATAAGTCTATTTTTGCCTTCCAATGGTAGATTTTTAATCATCGCGTAAGAGATGCGGTCTCTACTTGGGGTTTTACCTTTCAAGGCGCTTAAGCAGCACTCTAACTCAATGTACGTTATTTGGTTTTCTATATTTCTTGCTATTTTACAGCAAGAATCACTAGGAGATGCGAGAGTTAATACTTTTTTTTTTGAGTTAATGAAAGGAATTGAGAAGTTGTTATCGTTGGAGCGATTAGGCCAAGTACTAGCGAAGAGGTTACCAATGTCGATGGGGGATGAAATGTTACCCGAAGGTGTTGATATGCATTGTATAGTCCGAGAAGTGTTGTTTCCAACAAGACAGTGGATATTATGCCAAATTTTGCTGATGGGAGAGTTGGGGTAGTTGGGGTTGATCGTGGATGTGAATTCAGTCAAGGATTTGGTTTTGCTTATCTTCATTTCTCTTCTAAATAAAGCGTTTGCTTTTTTGTAGGCTATGAGGTTGGGTAGCGTTGGACGCCTCTTGAAATTTTTCCAAAGTTTAATTTTTTCAGCTCGCAGTTTGTGTAGAACAGGGTTCCACCAGGGAACTGATTTTTTTTTGAAAATTGAAGAGCTTTGGGGGATAGAGAAATTTGCTGAGCATCGAATTGCTTTTAGTAAGGTGGCTGCTTCTTTGTTTACATTAATGGACTCGGAAATTGGATCCAGATATTGGTTTATCAAAGATTTGTATCGTGACCAATCAGCTAAGTCTGTCTTAAATTTGGGAATGGGAGAGCTTTTGATTTTGGTTAGACTAGTTTGAATTTCAATATAAATTGGAAAATGGTCACTGTTGTGAAGGTCTTCTATAGTAGAGCAAGAAGTGATGGGAAATAGGGTGGATGAACAGCAAGAGATATCGATGTGGGTGAAGGTGTTGTGAGTTGAAAAATGAGTAGGTGAGCCATCGTTTAAGAGACAGAGATCAGAGTTCAAAAGGAATTCTTCTATAACTATGCCACGGCGATTTGAAAATGGAGAGCCCCAAAGAACACTCCAAGAGTTAACATCGCCGCAGAAAAGAATGGGTGTTTCAATTTGGTTAATGATGTTGTCGAGATCAGTTTTTGAAAATACTTGTTTAGGTAATATGTAAATAGATAGAATGGTAAATTTTATTGTTAAATTAATTTGGACCGCTAGTGTTAAAATTGGAGAGTTAATTTGGATTTGACTATGTGGTATATTATTTTTGATTAGAAGCGCAATGCCTTGCTAATTATTTGTATTTTGAGGGTGATTAAGAAAGTATCCCAAATAGGATTTAGGTGGGATAGGGGAAGATTGAAACGCACAATGTGTCTCTTGAAGAGATATGGCACATGGCGATCTTTCCTTTATTAGTAAGTTGAGCTCATCAAAGTTGTAAATATAACCTTGTATATTCCACTGAAGAGCTTTAAAATAATTATTGTTTGGATTAAGGTTTATGGCATTATCTGTTTGAAGATGGTTGGTATAAGGACTCCGCTGTCTGGAAGTTGAAGCATGGCGGCTTCCAAAGGAGCCACCATGATTCAACTCCAAGACAGCAGAGTCAGATGATGGGAAAGAGTTATGTTTTTTATATAGATCCATCATCGTCGTCTATCATAGAAGTGTTTTCGATAAAATAGCTATTTGTTCTTATAAGTTTTTGTGTAACTTGAGAGATTGGAGAGTTTGAAGTGTTAGGGTTAAAAGAAGTCTGTAGTGTTTTACCTTGGAAATTTGACATTATGTTGTGGCTGGTAGATGGAAAATTAGTTAGAGTGTTTGAGGGCTGTGATTGTTCTGGAACAATTATTGTTGTGGTTGATGATGGGTGGCTTGTCTGTGCATTTGGAGTTGAGCTGATGGAAGTTGTTTGAGTGTTTATTGAATTAGATACAACATTAGATAGTGGTGTTTGGAAAACATTCATTTGAATGGGGTTTTGTTCTTTATATAATCGTTTGGCGTCTGCCATTGTGCATTTTTGTTTTGTTTTTATTTTTAATATATCTTTCATTTGAATGTATTTGGGACAGTCTTTAGAGTCGGAAGGATGAGCCGCATGGCAATTTGCGCACATTTGTCTGATACAGTCTGCATTTTCATGGATAGGCATATTACACGTGCTGCATATGGAAGTTGGGTTAGAGCATTTTTTCATGGTGTGGCCTAGCAGCTGGCATTTGCGACACCGCATAGGGTTAGGGAAGTATTCAGTTACTTTAGTCTTGTACCAACCAATTTCTACTGTCTCTGGAGGCTGGAAAGAATCAAACGTAAACAACATTAATCCAGTTGGTTTGGGTTTGGATTCAACAATTTTCGTAAACTTATACACATCTGTGACATTTTGAATTTTCATTTCGGAAATTATTTCTGATTCACTTACATTGATCAGACAGGGTGCATACACTATTCCTTTTGAGGAATTAAGTTGATTATGTAAACTAACTGAAACTTCACACAAACCTGAGAGAAATTTTACACATAAGAATTTGTCGGCTATTTTTTGATTTTTGGTAAGAATGAGAATTTTACCATCTCTTAGTTGAGATATTTGTTCGTATTCGGTGCTGATAGCGTCTATCGCTTTTCTTAGGGCGAAAATACTGATTGAGGTTAGAGGTTTATTTTCATTGGCTGGGGATATCACTATAAATCTTGGATTTTTCGAAGAGGTAACTTTAGGTAAATCAGGGAAATCGTCTAATGAAAAATTTTCATTCCTTTTTTGTCTTTTTTTTGGTGGTGGGCTCCGATAGGGAAACTTCAGAAAGTTCACCAAATCGGTTGCCCGTTTTCAATTTTGGCCCTGAGGCCATTAGGACAAGGGAAAGACAGAGAACCGCACACGCGATATGTGTAATCTATTCACAAGAGAGAAAGAAAAAAAAACAGCAGAAAAAGAAATTGAACTGTAGTTTTTTTTTTGTTCTATAAACGGTAAAAACTAGAAATGCAAGCAAAGAAAGCAACCAAAAGACGATGCGTTAAGCAAGAGAGCTAGTCGACGACTGTTAAAATAGTAATTTGCAAGAAAATTTCGCGGCGTCCGATACAAACCGAGACAGCGCCGAAGACACTGCCTCTCGAACACCCAAATGTTCTCCATTTGAGATGTACGAGACCGCATGAAGGCCATGTAGCAAATTAGGTACCTTCACTCTGGGGTCAATCCGATTGCTGTAAAACAACCGTCTCGTAAGAGCGAAGGCTCCTCTGGCCCTGGTCAAAGCAGCATTTATAAGTCTGTCCGATCCAACTAGATACCGAGGCCCAACGATAACTTTCTCGCGCCTATCCCCCGTAGCCCAGCCAATGAGGTCAGGAATAGAATAGTTTCACATTTCCGGACATTTATTTTCAGTAGAAAATTATCTATAAATACTAATCAATATCAATAACACACGTTATACGGTTAATACCTTAAACACGAACGGTGAAATTAATCCATTTGACATAATCCTCATGTTACCTATTTAATTTAGTGAACATTAGTATTTTGTTCGTTGTTATTATTTGACAAACAATTGCTCTAAAAACAAAAATAATTGTCTTACCAACTTAAGGCAATGGTAGCAAAAATTACAGCATAACGTAAACATAAACGATGCAATTCTATCTTGAATATGGCTTCGTTAAATCGCTCCATTCAAAATGTGTGAAATAATGTATTTCCTTCATAGTTTTTGTTGAGGACCAGTTTTAGTTTTTGTTGGCCAGAGTCTAGTTCGAATTGGAGTGAATCACTCTCTTTTATTTCCAAATAAGGAGCTGATAAGTTTTTTAAATATAAAATGCAAAACATTTAAGATATTTAAAAAACTTATCGACTTGAAGTCAAATCAAAACATTTATTAACTGGAACTAGGCCACACACTTCGAAAAACGACCGCTATTTCGTGTTCAATATTCTCTCTGAGGCCTTCTAACTTCGTCGTCGCGTCGGCTTGTTTGCATAAACCAGGGACTTACGACAGCCCCAAAAGCAATATTCCAGGCCTATCTATTGGCCCATTTCTTAAGATAACATGCTCATAAAACTTACTCTACAATAAATTGATTGTAAAGTGTGCTGTGTAGCTTGTGGCAGCGTCCTGTTGAAATGACATGTCTTCCAAGTCCATATCTTCCAATCGCAAAATACGCCATAATGTGGTCTGAGCGACGTCCAATTCTTGAGAACGTCGCGTCGGCCGTGACTGATTTAGATCGGTTGCTACAAACACCTGAACAGCAGCAATATTTTCGACACTTCAGCCAACCCGTTGACAGTTCGATGATTAGTAAAAAGGTGTAAATTAAATTCAAAGTTGTGAAGTCACTACTGGAAAACTTGATATAAATTGTAAAGAGAAAATAAATTAAATTGATTGATATTGTTTACATTGACACGAATATCCTCTTCAAATAAAACAAAAATTCAATATTATTGTCCCATCAATAATACAACCAATGAAACCTGCAGTGTTTATCTAAACATTCAACGCAGTATAACGTGAGTTCGCTTTATTTGTTTTTAACTAAATTCAAATTATTTGGCTGAAGTTGAGTCAAATCAAGGCATCTTGTTGTTGTTTGTTTTTGTCACGAATAACAATCAATACTTTAGTGATTCAAAAATAATTTTCACTAACTTGCAGCAAAATTTAATTGTTTTCGTAGGTATATGCACTTTTATTCAACTTTTACCTTTTAATCGTTAAAAAAAAGTTTATTACATCATTACTGATTACTGGCCATTTAAAGCAAGTTGTTGTACTAGAAACTATTTCTAAAATTAGAAAAAAATTCAAGGTCATTTGTAGAAGGCATGTAACTAGCTGATCACACAAGCGTAACAATAAATATTGCACAGGCAACACTACTAGCCAAAAATGTAGGGCAAGATTCAGTGCACTCGACATTTGTTTTGAAAAAAAAAAAAACCCTGCCCTTTAAGTCTCAAATGTCAACAGAGAACTTTAAGGCCGTGAAAATAATCATCTAAATTTCATTTTTAAATGTTCATTGTAACTTACAGTTGCCATCATGATCTTAATTGATTTTTCGGTAGAATGACCTTAATGTATGTATGTAAGTATGAGTATAAGTGATAGAACATTAAGGTAGAAAAAAAGAATACGTTTTCGCCTGGCTGAACATATCTGGCCGACTTAAAAAAGACTATAGATTTGAATGAAATTTGGCGTGAATGATTTTTTAACCTGTTCCTCGATTGTGCTTTAAAGATTTTGTACGGAAAATTTCTTTAGCAATTTCTATCAATTTTCGCATGAGATTTATGCCTACTATGGTGATGAAACAGCCATTACTTTCGGCGTCTGATTATCTTGAAGAACAATGGACGGTTAAAAAATATCCGTCTTGTAGGTAGGCTCCTTTTGCATTGTTTTCAATTGGGATCAATTTAAAATATCTTTGAGTAAACCAAGAACAAATATAAGAAAGTTGACTCAATCATTGACACCTTACTGTATTTCAGTTCGTTTTTTTTTCATATTGAAAACCAGATAATGAGCGACGTTTTGCTCAACGAACTTTTGTTTCCTAACTGAAGAAGAAATGTGTATTTGTAAACAATTAAATCTGGATACATTAATTTGATGTTTGTGTGTAGATGCAGATATTGTTTGAGTTCCAATGAATCTAAAAAAGGGAGGATAGAAGATTTTTTTCGTGAGCTTTTTCCTATGGTTAGCAATTGACACCTTAACAAAAACGGATATTTGACAATGAAATAGAGATTTCGCAAAGCACCCATCGTTACTCATGTAATATGTTAGTATTATATTAGTGGGGCGTAGGTAAACCATCGTTTTTTAAACGTTATCGTTATATTGGAATTGTGTTTTTCATACGAAATTAAGTTCAGCACCACAATATACCAACTATTATTTTGTTTTACAAAAAAAAAGGGCTTAAAAGTTAATGAAGATTAATAAAAAAAATTAATTACTTATTTCATCATAAATTCCAATGCAAATAAACAACTTCTTATTTTTTGATTTTTTTTTCAGTTTTTGTCACTTTTTAAGTTGAACTATCGTTAAAATATCATTATATTGTAGACTCTAAACAACAGTTGTTTTATTTATTTTGTTAATCATAATAAAAATGGATATTATCTCCCCTTTAAAGAATTCACGTTCAAAGAACCTTTATAGCACGCTCCGGATAAGGTGGTACTATATGTTTTTATCTGCGATATCCTCCCAGCTCCTTTTCAGCTAGTGAATCAGCTGTTGTTTGTTATGCACATCTTCTTTAGCTGCTATTCAATAAGATTCAAAATAGGTCTGTAGACAAACCAAGCCATAACCTGAACTTCCTCCAAGGCAGAGATAGTCGATCAGGAATAGTGGTCGTGTTAATCTGCAATAAGCTTGAAACCTTCCTCAGATCTTTGTCAAATAAGAATTATAAACCAACTTTAAATTTTGAGAAATGACAATGTCTTCATTGAAAAACAAGGTCAGTTTTACCTTCAAAGCTGATCTTGGCCCAGACCATAACATTGGGGCCACCAAATATTTTGCTTTCGTGTATATAGAAAAAAAAATGAAATATATTTCCACACTCGTACTCTGACGTCCGACCGTCACGAAAAAAAACTTTACCTACTTTACACTCATCTGTGGAAAGCAAACCTTTAACGAATCGCACTGGAATTACATATATGGACGAATATACGTTTTAAATTAAAAACAATCAGCCTTATCATCAATTCTATTCGAATAAATTCTATTCGCCCGGAATTTCAAAAGCTATCGGGGATCTCGCCCGAACATGATTTCATTTCGATCTTGTATTGACATTTCGAATAAAAAGAATAGTTGATAGAGATAGATAGAGTTGAAAAAATAGAGTTCGTTGTTTATCTTTTGAAATGCAGTCTTAATCAAAGTAATGGTAAGTATTGCATTTTTTAAGAATATTCAAATAGAGAATCATGAATCAGAAAAATCATGAAATTGAAATATTTTTCGTGGCCGTTTTCTGATATTTCATATTTCTAGATTAATTTTTAGCTAAAAATATTATAAATTATTAACGTTTTAACTCGAATTTTGAGATAATTTATCATTTCACCACCAAAACGAAAGTGAAAGTTTTAAGCTTAAATATCGTTCGATTTCGCCCGGAATGATTGATGCCGATAAGGGAAATTTTTCGAACATTGATTTTTTTTGCCGGGATTTCTCGATAAGGGAAAGAAAAAATGTGATTTTTTTTCGAGCGGAATGCTGTTCGGGCGGAATTCATGATAAGGCTGGCTGAATGTTATTCTAGTTACTCGGGTCGACTGCCGATCATTTTTTTAAATTATTATTTTAATATCCTTAGCGTCAGTTTCACAATATGCAAGTAAAGTCCCAGTTAAGCTACTTGGAAGATAACTAGCAGTTAAAATTCAAAATAGCGTTTCACAATATCTGAGTAGAGCTAACTAGTAGTTAAAGTGTCAAGTAACTTATAGGGAGGATGAAAGTAGTTAACTGGCAGTTAATAGAATTAAAAGTCTGAAAAAGCAAGCATTTGTCATTTTTTTCAATCAAAATAGAATTAAAAGTCGGAAAAAGCAAATATTTGTCATTTTTTTTTCAATTAAAATAAAATTTAAAGTCTGAAAAGCAAGGATTCGTATATAATTTTCATTTTTTCCAATAAAATGGATATTCTTTTCGACACGTCAAAAAATTGACCTGAGGCTTGAATCTCTGATAAAAATATATAGCAAATACTTCAACCTATTTCTTAGATTTCATGTTTGTCAAAACATTTTTAACTGGAAAACTGGAATTACTGGCAATTAGTTACCCGAAACATAAATTTATCAGAAGGATGAATGTAAAACGTAAAACTCACTAACAGGAGGATTTACTGGCAGGTAATTTAAGTGCTGGGTAACTAATCAGAACTTTACTTGTATATTGTGAAACAGACGCTTAAACTAATAGTCAACAAGTTGATTGTATCGACTTTCTGTTGGCTTTCGAATATTGACAGGTATCAAGCGTCAGTGGAAAGTAGTGTTGACTTACATTTGGCTTATGGGTTGTGAAGTGTTAACCAACACAGATGTTCCAACAGTAGTTCTGCGAATTTGCGCGATCTCAGTCTGATCACACAGCGCACTAAGTCGCACATACCGATACCGGTGTTCCTGAGCAGTCTTAGATCGAAGTTTTCATGAGTCACGACGACGACGTGATACAATTCGAGCCCCTGAAAACTCTCCAGCCCGTCGTGAATTTTAAGGTCACCAAACGTTGGGGCCAGCCTTAACCATCGAATATTCTAGTAGCAGAAATAGTGTCGCATGAAGTCGGCTTCTTGGCATTTTACACTTCAATGGTCAAATTACTCGTTAATCTTTAGAATACTTTAGAAGCAAAAATATTTAAGCGGCCCTTATTTCGTTTTGAGTAGTAACCTAACGAAAAACATTTTAAAATAATGACGACAGTGCATCGATTTTCGTTGTTTTTAGAGCTACTTAAATAAACAACTTTTTGGGTTCCTCATTAAACTTAAGATTCGCATATTATATAAATTACATTTTATATGTAATTATTTATAATTCTTAATTTAAGACTGGTGAGTGCATCAAAAATTAATCTAAATAACTTTTTTTTTTTTTACTTACAGTTTTATCACAGCGACAATGCCAACTAGCAAAAAGCTTAAAGGAATTCAATTTCGAGTGCATCGGCACAGCACAAACAGATGATGAAATGGTGATAAGTGATAGCTTAAGACACTTTGGAACAATAATTGAAAGCATAGAAGATCACCGAGAACATATGGTAAGGATAAAAAATTAGCAAATGCCACAAGTATGATATTGGAATAGTTTTGAAAGTCAATTATGATATAATCATAAAATGTACTCTCAAATAATGTCCAAAATGCCTGATTTAAGCCCGTTTGCTCATTATTTGTATTTGTATTTGTATTTGTATTTATTTATTTGTATAGCTTGATTTTAAGATTAACATCTTGTTTACAATTAAGCTTAGAATTGGACATTAATAGAAATAAGTTGCAACTATAACTAAACTTTTGAATCACAACTAATATATTTTAAAGAGACAACAAAAAGGTAATGAAAAATGAAAATACATTAGTAATATTTACATGTTACAATTTATTAAAATTTATATTGAAGCGATGTGTAGCAACCTAACAGGGAACAGAGAAAAAAAAAGTATTTATAATAATAGTATTCGATGGTCTTCTTTTTGAAAATATGTTTATTATCTGCATTTCGCACCTGAAGCGGTAAGGAATTCCATAGCCGAGAGGCGTTGACAAAGAACTGGCGCTCTGAAGTTACACATGAATAACGTGGAATTATTATTTGATTTGAGCGTGCAGATATCGAGAATCGAATTCTATTATAAAGGTATGGGGGCTGATGCGATTTGATAAGTGTTCGGAGCTTTAAAAGATTTTCAAAGGAAATACCATATATATCTACTTTTTGAGAATTGTGATATGTGGTCAAAGCGACTTAAGCCATAAATATAGCGTGCCACACTATTAAACGCTACGTTAAGTTTCCTTTGGCTTATGGAGTCGAGTTTACAAAAAATTCACAGCCGTATGTCAAGATCGGTAGTACGAGGGTTTTAGCTAACATTTTCCTGGTTTCCAAAGGCGTAAAATTCCTGGCTGGCCAAAGAAGTCGAAGGGCACCGTAAGCTTTACCTACTGCTTGTGTTATATGGGTGTTCCAGTTAAGACTCCGATTAAAACATATACCAAGATTCTTAGCAGTATCTACAAAATCTATTCGGGTGTTGCTTAGCTCTATAGCTGGAATATTTGAATAAATAATCTATTGGTCTTCGTGATATGACTAGGCACTTAGTTTTTTGAGGATTAAGTGTAAGGCCACATTTAAGAGACCAATTGTTAATTGATGCAAGGTCCTCATTAATCTTTCTTACACAATCTTCAGTCATATCAAATGAGCAGCTTTTCAACAATTGGATGTCGTCTGCAAATAAGTGCTCATCACAGTGACGAATTACTCTTGGAGCTTCATTAACGTAAATGGAGAAAAAGGTTGGACCCATTATTGATCCTTGGGGGACACCATATTGAAGGGGCATAAAGTCCGAACCTTGATCTCCAACTACAACTGCTTTGTGTCTACCAGTTTGTTATGAACAAATCAGCTTCACTGCTTCCGGAGAAAAATTATACATTTTCAGGAGCTTGTTACACATAATGTTGTGATCAATGGTGTCAAATGCCTTAGAATAGTCTAAGAGAATCAAAAAAGATGCTTTGTTTCCATCTATCGCATTTCTAATCCGTTCGGTAACGTCGAGTAAAGCTGTGGTGTTGCTGTGACATGCTCGACTGCTTTGATGCAAGTAGACTATTGCGAGCAAAGAACGCTTGAATTTGATTCTGCATCAGTTTTTCAAACACTTTTGACAGGACCGGCAAAATAAAAATTGGTCGAAATTCTGCATTTGCACTGTTTTTGGGAATAGGTTTAATTTTTGAGTACTTCCATTGCGTTGGAAAAATGCTTTTTGTAAGTATTGTATTGAAGATGTGCGTAATGTAGGGTAGAATAATTGGAAGTATTGCCTTAATAAACATAGGATGTAAATTGTCAAATCCAGTAGCATTTGATTTAAGACTTAAAAAACGTTCGACAACCTCATTTACATTGACTCCTGTGAAACAGAATTCAGCTCCCCTGAAGACAGGGGTAAACTCTTCACCCGAAAGGTTTTGGCATATGTTCTGTGTTGTTTGAATCGATGATATGAGATTGGAGTTGATTGGATTACAATCAACATCCATGGTTTCAAGACTAACTCTAACCGACAATTTCCTTAAGATTAGTCCAAAATTTTTGTCCGTGTAAGGACAAGTTTAGGCGCTGTTGATACCATGTGACTTTAGAGGAACGTATAAGGCGGACAGTTACATTACGAAGCCGACGATACTCTTCATAATCATCTGGTATTCTGAAACGCTTCCACTTTTTAAACAAAAGATTTCTTTGATTTATACTCCATCTTATTCTTTGGTTGAACCAAGGACACTCGCCATACTTAACGGATATGGTTTTTAACGGTACGTGACGATCAAATAAATCAAGTAAATTGCTCTGTAAAAATTCAACTTGGTCGTCAGGTTGCTGAAGCGATTAAATTCGTTCCCAATAAATTCTCCTTAATTCGAGCTCCAATGTTTGGTTGTCAATATTCTTAAATATTGAAAAGTTCTTGTTGGTCTGCTCAGACTAAAGTCAAAGGAAAGATGAATCAACTCGTGTTTGGAGAACCCAGAAGCTTGAAGTTGTTCAAAGTGTAGTAGTTACTACTGTGTGAGATACTGCATGCTATCCTATTGTCGTTGTATAATATCTTTCTGTATTTTAGTTCCTAACACAATTACTCTTACTGATACAATAACATAAACCGATTGTCATTTCAAAATATACATATGTACAACAGATCGTTATTTCTGCTTATGCTATTTATAGACTTTACCCCTACTTCCATTGTACAAACGCTATTCTCTTTTCCTTTTATCTTCTCCTTCTTGTTTAAAATATGAAAATAAAGACAGTTTCAAATTGGATGCGAAACGGTGCGGTCATCAGCTCAGCTCTCGGTGTTTTATTTAAATATTAGAAAATATTAAAGTCGATTAACAAATATATGTACTATAAATTATTCAGAAGTGGGATTAGTAAATCCAAGTAAAGTTTCTAATAAAATAGTTCATCCCAGTTTTAATTAAAGTGACGCTGTTCTCCTCGCGAAAAAAAACAAACTCGAGTCAATTTGATGTTTTATTTTGTTGTGTGACACACAAGCAAAGCCATAAATTTTTTTCCCTCCTTTCTAAATTCTTGTTTTTTTTCTCTCATCTTGATATTTGCTATACCTTTGTCGTGCGCGGTGTGCAAATAAATTCAAAAAAAAAAGAAAAAGAAAATGGAACAAATGATCGATGTGTCTGAATACACAGCTGCCCAGCTGCGCGAGTGGTTACAGCGCTTAGGCAAATCAAGCGCTGGTACGAAACCAACTTTAGCTGTGCGTTTGAACGAGATACCAGTAGAACAACGCGGTTTGCCTCCACCAAAACGAACGGCAAATGAAGAAAAAAACTTGCTTGACGACAACGACGAAGAAGCCGACGACGGTGAAGAAGAAAACGAGTCCAATGATGAACAGCAAGAGGTTGAGGAAGAGGAAACAGCAACAGAGAGGCAACAAAGACAAAAGGAAAACGAGTTGTTACGAAGAGAAATAATAGCGAGGGAGAACGAACTATTGAAGATGATGGCAGAGCTGAGCAAACAGAAAAGACAAGAGACGGAAAAGACAACGGGAACGACAACGGGAACGACAACGGGAACGACAACGGGAACGACAACCGAAGAGGCAGCTGGAGTTAAAACAAGTTCAACGGTGGTGACGACAACGGGAACGACAATTGAAGAGACAACGGGAGCAGAAAAAAGTGCGACAGCGGTGACGACGACGGGAGCGACAACTGAGGAGGCAACTGAAGCAACGACAAATTCAACCGTGGCAACTGGAGTGAAAACGAGTTCGATGACGGCAACAACAGCACAAATGACAACTAGAGTGACGACCGGCAGCCTGGCAGTGCAACAGTATACTATGTATAAAGAATTAGTGCCTGAATACGATGGTGGAGCAAACGTTGAAGTCTGGTTGACACAGCTAATGAACGTAAAACAAATGTACGACGTTTCCGATGAAATGTTGCGCACGCTGTTTGTCACCAAGTTAAAAGGCAAGGCAGAGGAGTGGCTGAATGCACAACCAAATTTTTTGTGCCTGAATGTCGAGTCGTTGTGTGGAAGTCTAAGAGACGATTTCACGAAGAAAGAAAACAGGATGGTAGTCAGAAAACGGTTCGAGGCAAGACAGTGGAAGACAACGGAAAGTTTCGACGAGTACTATTTGGACAAAAACCGATTGGCGACTGGACTGGACTTGGATGAGGAAGAACTAGTTGAGTACATAATCGAAGGTTTTTCGGATGAAAATCTGAGACTACACGCTCTGGTTAGCAACTTCACGACAAAAGCAGGATTATACAGATCGTTCCACAGAATACAACAATGCGCAAAGGAGATGGAGGGAAGACCAACAGCAACGGGATCGACTACGAGTGCAACGACAACAGTATCGAGAAGGCCATACGACACGGTAAGGTGTTACAACTGTAATTCAATGGGACATGTTGCGAGTGTTTGCCGTAAGCCAAAGAGAGAGTATGGTGTTTGCTACGCGTGCGGGGAAAAGGGACACATAGTAGCTGCTTGTCCCCAACGGAAATTAGCACAAAGGGTTCATCAACTGAACGAAGAGGAGGAGTCAAACGATTTTGTAAGAAATTTTTTATTTAGTTTTGATTCACATAATGATGTGAAAATCTCTCTAGATTGCCTCATAGATACCGGAAGCCCTATAAGCATGGTAAAGACGTCACGAATTCCGGATGTCATTAAAAAAAATTGTTGTAGTTGTGTAATAAAAACAAAAAATTACTACGGAATAAATAAAAGTAAATTAAAAGTTCTTGGAGTAGTGTCTGGTGTAATTTTTTTCGAGAAAGAAATTGGAATTGAAGTTAATTTGATTATTGTAGATGATGAGGCAACTGGATATGAGGCAATCTTGGGAAGGGATTTTTTAAGAAAAGGGAAGTTTAAATTAATTACCGACATAAAGAAAAAAATTGAAATTAAGTCAAAAGAAAATATAACAACAGATAGTCAGAGCGAATTTGAAAGACAGCTTATGTCAATTGAGTATAAAGACGAGATCGATGTCAAGTTAGAAATAGATAATGATGTTAATTTTGAAACAAAAACAAAACTGATCGAATTATATAAAAAAAATTATTTGTACGCCGATCGCCCCACGGAACCTACAGTCAAAACAAAGATGAGCCTTGTCCTCAACGATGTTAAACCTTTTCATTGTCGTCCACGTAGACTTTCTTATGCAGAAAAGGGTGAACTCAGTTCGTTGTTAGATGAATATCTAAGAAAAGGTTATATTAGGGAAAGTGAGTCGGAATACGTTTCGCCGATAGTGTTAGTGAGGAAAAAGACGGGAGACATCAGAATGTGTATTGATTTTCGGACGTTAAATAAGATAACAGCAAAGGATAGTTATCCAATCCCTATTATAGACGATTTGTTAGATAGGCTAGCCAACAAAACGATTTTTTCAAAACTGGATCTGAAGAATGGGTTTTTCCATGTTTACATGCATGAAGATTCTATAAAGTACACATCTTTCATTACGCCGCTGGGTCAATACGAATTTCTTAGAATGCCGTTTGGGTTAAAAAATGCTCCGTCGACTTTTCAAAGACACATCAATAGGATCTTCTCAGACATGATTAGAAATGATGAAGTTATAGTCTACTTAGATGATATAATGATCGCAACAAAAAGTTATGAAGAACACTTTAGAATTCTTGGAGAAGTTTTTAAAAGAATGACAGAAAATCAGTTGGAGTTAAGAGAGGATAAGTGTATGTTCCTACAGCAGAAGATTAAGTATCTAGGTTTTACGATCACGGGACAAGGGATACAGGCAGACGATAGAGGAATTAAAGCGATACAGGATTTCCCTATACCACAAAAAGTTCACACGGTACAAAGTTTTCTAGGCTTATGCTCATATTTTCGTAGATTCGTCAAAGATTTCTCGATAATAGCCAAGCCTTTGTACGACTTGGTCAGAAAAGACAGAGAGTTTAACTTTGGACCAGAACAATTGCATGCGTTCGAGACGCTAAAGAAAAAGCTAGTAGAAACTCCGGTACTGGCACTTTATGATCCTAAAGACGAAACAGAATTACATTGCGACGCAAGTGCCATAGGTTTTGGTGCCATACTGCTTCAAAAGAAACAGGATGGGAAATTTCATCCGATTTTTTACTACTCTAGAAGGACTACGGATGCGGAGGCCAAATACCACAGCTTCGAGTTAGAAACGTTAGCGATAGTGTATGCCCTAGAGAGATTTAGGATTTATTTGCAAGGGAGACGGTTCAAGGCGGTGACCGACTGCAATTCTTTGACGATGACGTTGAAGAGGAAAGAACTCAATCCAAGAATCTCCAGGTGGGCGTTAGAGTTACAAAATTATGAAATGGTGTTAGAACATCGAGCAGGAAGTCGAATGCAACATGTAGACGCGTTAAGTAGGTCAACGAATGTGTTGACAATAGAAACAAATACGTTCGAAGAAAACTTGATAATATGTCAAAACAAAGATAGTAAAATTGTTAAGATTAAGCAAATGTTAGAGGAGACTGAAAGTAAATCGTATGAGATGAGAAACGGAGTGGTGTATAAAAAGAAGAATGATGGTACCATCGTGTTTTTAGTACCCGAAGACATGATTGATCATGTTTTATACAAATACCATGATGAAATGGGTCATGTAGGTACAGACAAAACCTGTGAGTTAATTTCGAAAAGTTATTGGTTCCCCAATATGAGAGAGAAAATAGGATCGCATATAAAAAATTGCTTAAAGTGTATAGTTTATTCAGCCAAACAAGGTAAAGAGGAGGGTTTCCTTCACAACATCCCAAAAGGGAAGATACCGTTTGAAGTCATACACATAGATCATTATGGACCGGTAGACAATTCCAGGTCTGTCAAAAAACATGTGTTAGTGGTTGTTGATGCTTTTACTAAGTTCGTAAGGTTGTATTCAACAAAGACGACGAATACCAAAGAGGTTGTTAGAGCACTAGAAGACTACTTTAGAGCATATAGCGTACCGAAATGTATAGTGTCAGATAGAGGGAGCTGTTTCACTTCAACTGAGTTTAAAGAATTTTTGATAGCTAGGAATGTTAGACATGTCAAAGTTGCAACGGGATCGCCTCAAGCGAACGGTCAGGTTGAAAGAGTAAATAGGAGTTTAGGGCCTATGTTGGCTAAGTTAGTGAAACCGGAAGAGGGATTGTTTTGGGATCATGTCTTAGACAAGGTAGAACATACTTTTAATAATACGGTGAATCGAACGATTAAGCAACACCCTAGTGTAATGCTGTTTGGAGTAGACCAAAAAGGAAAGTGTTCAGACGAACTCAAGGATAAATTGATAGAAATAGAAAGATTAGGAGAGAAACGGGATCTTAAGAAGGTAAGACAAAAAGCAATAGAAGAACAAAAAAACACTCAGGCATATAACAAACAATATGTAGATAGAAAAAGATGCAAACCAAACGTTTATAAAGCTGGCGATTTTGTCATGGTTAAAAATTTCGATTCACATCCTGGCGCGTCTAAGAAACTGATACCAAAGTTCCGGGGACCTTACGAGGTTACGAAAGTATTGCGAAACGATAGATACGTACTTAGAGATGTTGAAAATTTCCAACAAACAAGGTTACCCTACCAAGGAGTGTGGGCGGTCGGCAATATGAAACCGTGGCTTAGAAAAATTGATAAAAGAAAGAAAAATTGTAAAAAATAGATAAAGATCAGGTGATCTCAAAGGTCAGGATGGCCGAATTGTAGTAGTTACTACTGTGTGAGATACTGCATGCTATCCTATTGTCGTTGTATAATATCTTTCTGTATTTTAGTTCCTAACACAATTACTCTTACTGATACAATAACATAAACCGATTGTCATTTCAAAATATACATATGTACAACAGATCGTTATTTCTGCTTATGCTATTTATAGACTTTACCCCTACTTCCATTGTACAAACGCTATTCTCTTTTCCTTTTATCTTCTCCTTCTTGTTTAAAATATGAAAATAAAGACAGTTTCAAATTGGATGCGAAACGGTGCGGTCATCAGCTCAGCTCTCGGTGTTTTATTTAAATATTAGAAAATATTAAAGTCGATTAACAAATATATGTACTATAAAAGCGAATTACCTTATTTAAGTTACTTACGAAAAAAATGTCAAGTAGAGTAGTGGAATTATTCGAGAAATGAGTAGGATTAGTGGTATTAACTGCATGCAAGTTATAAGTACCTAGACTGTGTGTAAGACTCTGGTTAGTTAGAAGATCACTATTAAAATCTCCGCAAAGCAAAACACTAGAAAAATAAAAGGAATTGTAGTCAAGAATATTCGTAAGTGGAGATAAATTAATGTGCCTATTAGGTCTATAGGTTACTCCTAAGAGAAGATGTTCCCGATGATTAGTAATGTCAACACAAAGGACACTCAGCTGGAGACATATATTTAATTTGATATTTAATAGTATCTCTTAGATAGATAGCTACTCCCCCCCCCCAACACGACCCGTTCTATCATTCCGCATCAGTTTATAACCTTTGAGTCGAAACATGTTATCAGGAATTTTGCTACTGAACCACGTTTCACTAACACAAACTGCATCATACCTTGAACCTTCAAATAGATCTCTAAACTCATCAATTTTCTTGCATAAACTTTGAGCATTGAGGTGGCAAACTTGAAATCCTTCATTTCGCGATGTGATTATATTAATCAGAGCTCGAGTTATGCCAACGTCACTCGAATTAGAACTCAATTGAGAACTATTACCCAACATTAAGTTAGAAAACAGACTTTCAAGTTTGAACTAAAACACATCAAGCACAGAAAAAGCAGATAAAATACAAAAAAGGCCTCAGATACTCTGTTTGATATAAGGGTTGCTACACACGACTTAAAAACGAAATAACTTTTAAGGTTCATAACAAAATATTTAAAAAAGAAACAAGAGAAAAAAAATAATACAATAAGAGTTAGTTATTTAGAAAGCATAGTAAATTAAGAGGGAAAAAATGACAAAAAAATTAATGAAAGATAAACTTTATGAGCGTTGAATCATTAATGTTAAAAAAAAAAAACCAAATTAATAAATATTTATGTAACATAAGTCATTCTAGCAATTAGGGACATTAATTGATGATTATCTGATAAAATCGAGTTTAAAACAAAAACTACTACATACTTAAAATGTTATGTTTTTAGTCTAAACGTTTTCCTTTTTTTGACGTACCTAATGTTCTTGTTTTGACAAGGGTAAAACTTTCATGTTGTTGATTAAATGCGATTTATATAAATCCTGTACATTATATATTTTTTCTCTAGCGCTGTTTAATGTTTAATATTTCTATTCAAGCTGAAACTGGCGAACGATCAAATTATTGAACGGCTTGAAGAATTTCGAAAGAAACAGATTGGTGGCGTGAAGGAGAATAAGAAGAAATTTGATAAGAAGACTGAGAAGTTCTGCCAGTCACAGGAAAGATTTCTAAACATGTCAACAAAGAAACCAGAAAATACAATACAAGAGGTAAATATAATTTGGTATTTTTAAGTTTTAGTATTTAAGATGAACTTATGACTTTTTCTACCTTTTCTCAATGGAAAACTCAATTGAACTCTTAATTCTAAGAGAAGGGCTTCCAATTTACTTTCCAATAAAAAATGGACCCAATTGGCAAATGGATCCATTTTTTTCTTTCACCATGAAAATATAATGCATCGGGTTACGAACGATCCACCGCATTCTCCAGATTTTTATACGTTCGACTTCTTGCTGTTTCTAAACATGAAAAATTCACTCGCCGAGCAGACATTTCTGTAGAATGAGGAGGTCATCTGCGTCATGTAGCCATACTTTGCAGACCTCTTAAGACTAGTTCATACATCTCATCTTCTTTATATATAAAATTATACTGTACTTGTGTATGTCAGTGAATGCCTCCTTACTGGCTGAAATGATTTAAACTATTTTTTTTTATGCGTTCAAGTGGCGCTCTGGACCCACGTTCTGTAACTTATCACTCGCCAGAAAAAAGTGATAAACGCAAGGAATCGAAACAATTTCAATGCAATTTGTTTCGATTCCTTGCGTGTGATAAGTTACAGAACATGGCCCCTGGATGGTTAAGATTTACGGTAAACGTTCTTTTGCCATATGGTTTAGGTTTAGGTTTAAAAATTCATTTATTTCTTATAATAAGTTTAGATACAGCAAGTTCAATATGACTACAATGCAAATAAAATTTTTTAGAAATAAGTAGTGGCATTGTTAGAAAATAAAACAGTATTAAATGCCACTTAAATATTTAACAAAAAATCAAATATAGGTATAAATTGGGTGGGGTGACCCTTAATTTTAAACTTCAATTATAAATATAAAAATGTAGATACAATTGGAAAATAAAGCAAAGAGAATCACAATTGAAAAATTAATAAGCAAGGTGCCAGAAAATATTAATTAAGGTATTACAAAGAGAACGACCAGATACAAAAATTTCAACAAATTAGAAAACCAATTCCCAAAAATTCACCAGAAATTAAAAGGAAAAACAAAAAAACATAAAGCTTATGAAAACACAATTTTTTCCAAATCACCAAAATCAGATTCAAACAGCCAACTCTTAAGATGTTTCTTAAAAATATTTGGTAAAATAAGTGACCTTAACATACAAGGTAGTTTATTAAATAATCTAGAATAAGCAACTGTCTAAAAATTTCGAAAAGTAGTCGTCCGAAAGTAAGGAATAGGTACAAGATATTGCAAGTTGTTTCGCAGGTTATGGCTTAGACCTTAATCTGAAATTTAGATTTCCTGAGCGCAAAAAAAAAGTTTTAAGGACTTTGAAACAATAAAGGTGACGAATTGGAAGAATTTTTAGTCTCACAAATAATGGAAAACTGTGATGCAGTCGTCGTTTTCTGCTTATTATTCTAATAACATACTTTTAGAGAGTCAGAATTGGTTTAACTTTGCAAAAGTGCGTTCCGCCCCAACAAGCAATTCCATATTGTAATTTAGAGTGGAAAATCCCATAATAAATTTTTTTAAGAAGGTCGGGTGAGCAAACTTTTTGGAGATAGTAGAAGTGCCTGAGTGTAGTACGAAAATATTTTTTTTAATTCTCAGTTTGATTACTAAAGGTCATCTTTGAGTCGATTAGCAATCCTAGATATTGAAAAATATCCACTTTTTCAATTTTAAAACAAAGATCACTACAGAATAGGTGGTCACAGTAAGTGATCGTGCTTGTTTCAGAAGAGCAAGAGCAACTATGTAGTTTAAACTTTTTGCACTCAGGCTCATGAAAAAAAGATCTCCGGTTCGAAGAAATTCTGAGAAGAAAGGCCGAAGAACATAATTTTCGTCTTAGAGCTTGTTATTAATTTATGTTCGGCAAACCACGACCTAAAAACCTAAAAAGATTCAAATCCCAATATCTGCAACAAGATCAAGGGGACTATCAGCACCATAGGCACAACCAACATCATCTGCAAAAGCGGTAATTTTTGACTTGAATGGCAATTTAAATAAAAAGTTAATGTAAATTAAGAACAATATTGGACCAAGCACAGAGCCTTGTGGTACTCCTATATTAAGAAATTTGGCCACTTCTTGTATTGTTAATTTTTACTCGTAATGATCTATTAACAAGGTAGGATCTAAACCAATCTCTCATAAAGCTTCGAATACCAGCATTTTCCACTTTAGACAACGGATCAACCATGTCAAAAGCTTTAGTGATATCGAGAAACAGGCCAGCTGAACACTTTTTACTATCTAGGTTAATGAAAATATCGGAGCAAAATTTTAGAAGAGCGTCTTCCGTGGATTTACCTTTCTGAAACCCAAATTGTAGGGAACTAAAGAAGTTGTTTTTATTTAAGAAATCAATTAATCTGTTCTTGATAATTTTTTCAAAAATCTTACTTACAGAAGATAGAATTGAAATTGGTCTATAATTGTTCACTTCTTTCGCTGATCCTTTTTTAAAAATAGGAACAATGTCTGCACACTTCAACGCATCCGGAATTTTTCCTGAAAAGATGCTTTGGTTAAATAAATAAGCCAAAACATCAACTAAGAAACAAGCTATAGTTTTAAGCATTATTATTTGAGATACCATCAGCTCCACAAGTCTTCGATTTTCCGCTTTCATTTTTTCTGATTTCCTATCTTTGTGTCACAGCACAATTCGTTGCGTACACCAAGGGTCAGATTATTGAAAGTTTTGACACTAGTCAGTTTATTTGTTATAGTTTGTTTTTGTTATTTTTTTTTTATTATTATTAATATGAAAAATAACTAGGCAGCACCACTAATAAAGGAGTCTGATGATCGGTTTGGCACCCGTGAAATAGCTATAACTCCAGCCAAACAAAGGATCTGACGGAAAAAGCCATTGGTGGAAGCACCTCTAAGTTGCTATCGTTGTTCAAAAACAACATAAATGGAATTGACGGACGCAGCCTAACTGCAGTGTTAAATAACACAAAAACAAACTATAACAAACATTATTTTGCCATATGAGTAATTTCTAAGAACGGCTGCATGTCACTGAACTCCTCCTTAACGACTGGACCGATTTAATTATTTTTTTTTTTTTGGTATGCGTTTGGGTGGTGCCCTAGAGCCTAGATGGTGCAGAACCACAAATCAGACATAGAAGCTGCCCCGGTAAACGTTGTTTTGTTATATAAATAATTTCTAAGAATGGGTGTACCGATTTGGCTGAAAATTGGTGAGCTGTTTGTTAGAAGCAGGAGACGGTTACATAATACTTTCTTATCCTACTAGTTGACTTGATAAATGTTGTTTTATCATATACGAGCTATTTTACCTGCAAAAAATATCGAGATATTGTCTAAATCGATCGACACTGTTACCGAGCTATTTTAACAATCAAAGCCCTTATGAGTTGAGCACAACTTATACAAAAGTGAGTGGGTGATATGAAACTGAAAATCATTGAATAAATTTAACCTTAGAATATGTAATTTTAAAAACAAATAAAGTAAAGTACTCATACGCCACAGATGATTCGTCCTAAATGCGGCAATTTTGTTTGTTTAAATACCCATTGAGCAAGAAATGGGCCTCTTCGCTGAACAAAATTTGCCTCGAAAACGTCGGATCTTCTTGGAACTTTTCAAGAGCCCATAGAGCGAAGCGATGTCGCTTGGGAAGGTCGAGCGGTTTCAGTTATTGCACAAGCTGCATTTTGTACGCTTTCAATTTAAGATCTCGACATAAAATGCGCCAAGTCGTTCCATACGTCATGTCAGTCAAAATTGCTGCGAACGGCGGCGGCGCCGAATCGACTCTCCACGGTCTACGTGTACACTCTCAGCTACGGCCGCTATCTTTACTTCACAGCGTGCTGGACGTGGTCTATTCGGTCGAATATTATCCAATAATGAATGCTGGGTCTCGAAATGGGAGATGGTGGTGCGAATAACACACTCAGTAGGCCGATTATGTTGACCATAAGTTGAGCGAAGTGAACGAAACACATTCCTCACAGAACGTGAATTTTCGTAATAAAGTTAAAAGACTTGTAAACGTTGTTCAGCCGTAAGTCTTTCCATTATGAAATGCCAAATAACATTAAACAAAAATAACATGACAGCATGACACGACTCACACATGGTTTGTCAAAAAAAGGCTATTGAAAAAAGTATCTCTACTTGAATCACCCTTTATAAAGCTGAAGAGATTATTTGTTTGAACGCGCTTATCTCAGGAACCAGTACGGTTTATTTTTGAAAAAGTTGTCATATTTTTCCTTAAAAGCTTAATTTTCTTTTATTGCTCCAAATGGTATACAATAGTTTTATTAATTAATATTATTACGTCTACTACTATGTCTACTTTTTAGGGTTCCGTACACAGAGTGTAAACCAAACCCTTATAACATCACTTCGTTTTCTGTTCATTCGTCTTTCACAAGCGGTTTCTTCGAATCTGCTAGGCCGATTGCAATGAAATTTGGTACACATATTTAAGTATTCAATAGTAATCTTCATATTTTTAAGATAAATATTTCCGAAGTTATTAAAGCAATTGGAAAAAAACAATTATTGAAGGAAGAATACTAACAGATACCAAAAAATCTACCTATTAAAAAAATTAAGAAGTTTGTACTCCCATTTTCTACCGGCCGGCCGGTTCGCTGTCTTTTTTTGTGGTTGAGGTTAGGAAGAGAGTAAAAAATATTTGTTCATGTTTGCTAGTTTTAAGTACCATCGTTATCGGCCAAACACAGCCCAACACTTTTAGAAGATTTAAAAGTTTTAATTGCCAACTCTAATTTATCATTTTTCTTCTTCTTCTGTAGTGAGAACAAATGATACGTCCTTGGTCTTTTTAGCTCCACGATGATGACTCAATAAGACTTTTAAAATAAAGCAAGAATATCGAACTCAATCCACTTGCATCTCTAATACTGCTTTTTGATGTGATAGTTCCCAAACTGTTTTCCTTCTTTACATTTTTCTAAAATGATTTCATAGATTAAATCTTCATATTTGTATGAATTGTTTTACGAAACCTTGCATAAAGCTTTGCCTATGCAGGGAAAAATCGAAAAATGCTAAACAATTTCATAAATATTCGCATAAAAAAAAACTGTACCTCTTCCTGGTTTGTTTTTGCATACGAACACGTATTCTGGAGTTCATCATGCATTTTTGATGCTTTTGGGGGAGTTTTCTTTGCAATGATTTTATCTTTCTTCATCATGTGCAACTTGGCTTATTATTTTCAAAGCATTGTTTAGGGGTGGCGTGAATTTATTTTGTTTCAGGCGCATGCCTCAACTTTTAAGTTCAATTTTGTCAATCTGACATTTTCAGAGGATATTCGATAACGATACGTTCCAGCTTCTTATAAATTTACGATTTTCTTTGAAATATAAGAAAATGAACTCGCACATGAAACAAAAGTAAACGTTTTACCCTACCCACATATAAATTTACTTGGATTTTTTGTATTGTTTCATTAGGAGTTATTTTTTGACAAGAATGATTTTACACGTATTACAAAAACAAACGGATAAAAGTAGAAGTAGGGTACAACTGCGGATAGAATTTTGACGTTAACTCGAGTCTCGAATATAAACGTCTGACCCTGATAAATACACTATCTGTGTATTAACGCCTCTAGGCAGATCAGACCATAGTATTACTTCTGCAAATTTCTCGGATCAAACTAATCCAGTTAGAGAAAGAGCTCCGAAGAGAATCGTATGGCAATTGGCAATACGAGAATGCCAACTGGGACGGTCTCAATAACTTCTTCCGGATCTTTAACCTCGATAGTGAAGTAGACTCCAGCGCTGCTATGATTAATAATATGATTATTTTGGAAATGAAAATTTTTACCCCGAATATGGTTAAAAGCATCAAACCCAAAGGAAGGTCAAGCTGTAAAGTTCCGGTGTTTTTTTATGGCCGAAAATTAAGGCAAAAAATACTGCAATGTCCCAAAGGCAGTAAGAATTTTTGGTCATTTGTAAAAAATATGCACCCTTATCACAGGCCCCGACGTAGTAGATTCGTACTACGAATCCCGAAAAAAAGTATCATAGGTCCCGTCGTAATAAAATAATTTGCTACGAAATTCGGAGTTCGTAAAATCGACATCTCAAGCCCCGAACGAATAGGAAGTCTGATAATTTTTTCTACGAACATTTTTTTTTATCGGAGCTGTGATTCATATAAATTGCTTTGAAGACTACCGGGCTCCAAATGCTTCTTTCACCTTACCGATATCTTCTTTAGAATAAGGACCACACATGGGGATAATTTTTTTTTCTTTCATTCCTATTAACCGCGAAATGATTTCGCTGAAAACTATCAGTTCTCAATCTAGCAATTTCGCGTCGAATGAGACCAATTACATTTCAATATCATGAGTGGTTCGCGAGATAATCGAGCATACACAATACACATGAAAAGACATTGTGATAAAAAGGGTTGATTCTAATTCCAGTGACAAAAACAGGAGATTCACAAAATCGGACCCATTACAATAACTTCCTCGTGGAAGCTACAAAAAGCCCGAAATTTCCCAAGAATTAACAAAAGCATCAAAAGGTGGAAGTGAACGGCTATTGGGATCAAGTGAGAAAAGAGCTAAATAGCCTCAGTCCATCCGCATAGGATGCAAGTAGTTGGAGAAGATGCATATTTTTTCAACGGAAACGGTCTAAAAGTATTCCTTTTTTTTTTAAGGTTTGGGCGTTTGGCTAAAGATTGGAAGGCGTGTATTTTAAGAAAACTACTACATATTTAATGAAAAAGAAGTTTAAGCTTCAGGACGTCAGAATAAAATGCACACCCGTTCTTTTGGAGAAATCAGTTGGATGTTGTGAATCTGCAAATCTGGGATATGACGATGTTGATGATGGAATAAAACAAATTTGTCAAAAAAAAACTTGAAGAATCAATGAATTAAATGCATCTTTTAACACTTTCTTTTATATTTATAATGCACGTTTTCGCTGTCGATTTCTTTAATTAATAAAAACAACTGCAACTGCTATCGAATCCATTTTTATTTCAAATTTTTACGTCAAATCCGCTTTGCAAAAACTTCCTTGATATTTAATTTGTTTTGAATTTCATATTTTGAAGTATGTCAACTGATTCCGAAAGTCGGAATGATTGATTTGTATGTGGCAATGCTTTTATTGATTTTGTTCGGGCCCTATGATTATAATTTGTTCGTATTCGTAGCGGAGGTTTACGTTCGGAACTTTTCTACGAGGAACTCTGTGATAGGGGTGATGAAGAATTCTTCATCTTCCTCGGTCCCTCGTTAGTTGACAATGACACTCCAATTGTTAGCTCTATCGCGAAAGCTAACTTTTTTGCAGTTGGCCTCCAATTCAACGTTGCTCAAGAGTGTCATATCTCCCCCAGTCCTTGAGCGCGTCAATGATTCCATGGGGCAAATCGTTTTCGCAATCGTGCTGTGGCGAGAGACCTAAAACATCTCAACATACATAAATCCGCTGGTCCGGATGGTATTCCCGTTATTATTCTGAAGAGGTGTTCTTCCACGCTTGCAAAACCCTTGCGTAAGCTTTTCCATCTATCCTATTCTTCTGGGCTCGTTCCGAGCAGTTGGAAAACAGCATTTGTCCAGCCAATTCCAAAAAAAGGCGAATCTTCTTCTCTCTCCAATTATCGCCCGATTGCACTTCTTTCTAAGGTCATCTAAACACTGATAAACTATCAGCTCAAAAAATATCTCAAAGACCGAAAGCTTCTTATTGACCGGCAGAACGGCTTTCGTAGCAACAGGTCCACTGGTGATCTGATGGTTTATCTCACCGAACAGTGGATCAAATCTTTGCATCGTGCAGGTGGCCATGGTTCAGAGGATAGGGTAGTGGATTGCTAAGCCGAACGCTACGGCTTCAAACCCCAGCTTCAGCAGCATTCTTTTTCTACAAAAATCGCCAGCTTATCTGAGGCCACCTGTGCGATAACATGAGACAATACAAATCTAAGTCTCCTCCTCTGAGCCACGTAGGTTTCTGTTATGTGTGCTTTCTTTCTATGTGTCTATCTGTCTCTCTCTGTTGTATTAATGTCTGTCTCTCTCTGTTGTATTAATGTATTGTTCTGTCCAAGCCGATGGTCTCAGTCACCAGTGCTGCTATGTGTCTGTAGTTCGTTACATTTATGTGCGAAGTACTGTGAAATGTATTGTAATGTAATCTTTGCATCGTTTTGGAGAAAGTAAGATTGTTGCACTTGATATTTCAAAGGCATTTGATAAAGTCTGGCATCTAGCTCTTTTATCGAAAATGCGTGCTTTCGGTATCGATGAATCCCTCCTTCGTTGGATTAGAAACGTTCTCTCGAACCGTTCAATTTAAGTTGTATTGGACGGCATCAGATCTGAAACTCACAATATAAATGCTGGTGTTACCCAGGGCTCTGTCTTGTCTCCGACCCTCTTTCTCATTTTTATAAATGATCTCTTGTCTGTAACTTCTAATCCAATAAATTGTTTCGCTGACGAAAGTACCCTTAGCTTTTCTTATTCGTTTCCAGACTCACATCCCTCCTCTTCGGATGTGGAACTGCAACGTCAAAATATGATAAGCTCATTAAACTCTGACTTAAACAGCGTTGTACAATGGGGAATACAAAATCGCATAGAGTTTAATGCTTCGAAAACTCAATGCTGTCTTATATCGTCAAAGCGAGATATACCTCCCCTGCCGCTGTCTATGAGTGGCACTTGCATCAATGAGACCGAACATCTCGACACTCTCGGTATGTGCATCACTGACCACCTCTTGTGGAACGAGCACATACGCGATGTCGCCAAAAATGCCGCAAGATGTTTGGGTTTCTTAAGACGATGCAAGAAATTCGTCTCTCCGTCAGATCTGGCTACTATCTATAAGTCCTATATCCGTCCAAAGCTTAAGTACAATCCTCATCTCTGGGCTGGTGCTCCAGCTACATACTTAAGCCTCTTGGATGGTACTCAAAAAAGAGCCCTACGAATGATCGGTGACAGAGACATCACTGCGTCCATCAATTCGTAAGATCACCGTGTCGTAACGTTTCATGTCTCACTCTATTCTATCGTTACTTCTACGGTAAGTGCTCTAGAGAAATAGCCAGTTGCATTCCTCCCCTCAAACAATTCGCCCGTAATACTCGCGCTTCTAGGAATGCCGATCAGTTTACCCTCGAGCCCACTTTCGGACGTACTCTCAAGTATAGAGAATTATTTTTTAGCCGTACTACGTGAATGTGGAACTCTCTTCCACACTCTGTCTTAGCCAATCATTGCAATGTTCAAGAATTCAAGACCTATGTACACCGACACCTCCTTTCCTTCTTTCTAATGCACTCACTGTGTCTCTGGGCAAAAAAGGGTATAAAAAATCCCTGAGTGGGTGCAAATTATAAAAAAAAGATACATTGCTGCGACAGCTCTAAGCTAAGAGAACCAAGACCTTAGTGGCTTACACTCATCAACAATTCTGTGATTCCAAATGGCTGAAATGAAAGTTTTCTCAGTTTTTCGCAAGAGGCAGTACCCGTGAAACATGGACCCAAACGTTCTGTGTAGCAACAGTCGCAACTACAAAAGTACAAAACAGAAACACTCTTTTTCTACTACTTTGCCAAGTTTAAAATTACAAACTTGACACAATTACAATAATCCGAATTTTGCCAATTTTCCAAAAAAAGAAAACGCTCAAACTATAATCGTAACGTACTAGATGAATACACAAAAACGAACTCTAATACAATCTAGTCCTTTCAATGAAAAAGCTTACAAAAGCTCTTTACGAAGGATTTTAATAAATACAATTTTGCGTTGGTGCACAAGGCACAAGGCACAACCACATGAAGTTTTCTATTATCTTCCCCTCTGTTTGTCTCCCTTGTCGCTTTTTTTTAAATCGTTTTGTATTTGTATTTTCGTCCTGTGAAATTAAATCAGTATTTGTCTCGGGAAAATTTTCTTTCACGACGAACTTCTCGTATATTAAATTTTTGCTTAAACGTAAATCAATAAAATACAAGAAAAATGTGAATTTGTTTGAAAAAATAAACATTTACCTAAACCCTACACAAACGGATTTGATGAAAATATTGAACTAATACTTTTTAAAGAATTCTTTTAATATCCTGACGATGACCTAATCTGAAAACTAAATGCAAGGCTCTCCTCAAAAGAATTTACCAATTGTTGTATTGAAATATTTTAAATGACTTCCGGTGAAGTGATTATCATTATTTCGTATAAAGCCTAAGACTAGGAAACGAAGCTAAATGCTAATAAACATTGGAATGTGGTCCTCGCCGTCATCGTCGTCGTCGGTACAAATTTTAAATTGACGGTGAGACACTCTTATTTACTTATTGATTTTCACGCCTGGGTCCATTTTAGTCTTCTTATGCTACAATTGCTTATTCATTAAAAATGTAGCGAGAACCACCCTTTTTTTCTTGTTGTTGTTTTGTCAATGGCACCAGTTATCGGGAGTTATTTCAATTGGCAGAATTGTTTCTTTTTTTATTGTTTATCTTTTTTTTTGGGTTCAAATCAACAATAAAAAGTTTTTTCTTGTTTTTTATTTTTTTTTAGTTAAATTGCTGATTCCACATATGCATTATTTTTGGGGCCGCAAATTGGCACTTTGATGAGTTTACATTTTGATTGGATATATTTTGTTTGAACTTTTGAATATGGTCAAATGTTAACAAATTTAAATAAATAAATTTTGTTGCTTTTAATTCCTGTGGTAAAAGTCAAAACTAGACTATGTTCAATTGTGTTAACTTGTGCAATTCTTAGCGATTTTTTTTTCGATTAAGCCATAAATATATAAATAATAGCTATTTCAATCCCGGAAGAAATACAGGGTCTGTGAAAAGTTTTCTTCCTTGTTTTATGCTTTTCAAAATGAGAGCTTTCATTGTTTTATTCAACATATATTTTGAGAATAGTATTATTTATGTGATCTTGTTTGTTGGCAAAACCTCGTTCTTGGATAACTTGAGATATATGTTTATACACTTCTCAATAGACTGTATTTTCAAAAAGGCAACGCACATTTGAAGTTTTTAATTTTGAAATCTACTAGGGATGTCAAACAATATTCTGCAGAGGTACAGACTTAGTCTTGCATCTGGCAGCCCTATATTTACTGTCACATCATGCCATGAACCATTTTACAATCAATCTTATCTTCCGGTTGTTGAAAGGTGTGAACATAAAGATTCTTGAATGAACTGAATACTGCTGAATGATTTCACTTTTTCGCTTTTGTCCTATTTTTGCAAATAGGATTGACGAACAAATCTATATGGGAAAATATGCATTATTTTTTTACACTGTCTTCCAAAATCTTGTTTTCTATTTGGTCTGAATAAGATGTTGGTAGTGTCCGTGGCTTAGTGGTTATGTGCGTTGGCTGCTAAGCAGAACGTTGTGGGTTCGAATCCTACTCGTGCCCATAAAAGTGTTTATTTCATCTTTCACGGGCACTACCTCTTGCGAAGAACTGACAAAACTTCTAAGAGTATCAATCTGTCATGAAAAAGTATTTCTCAACTTTTCCGTTCGGAATCGGCGTTAAATTGTAGATCCCCTCAAGTCTTCACACGCACTCAGAGAATTGTTGATGAGAGTAAGCCACTTAGGCCTTGGCTGTGAGCTGTCGCGCCACTCTATTTATTTCTGAATAGCATGTTATCTTCCATTTTGTGAGTTTAAATAAGAATAGTTATAAGACTCAACTCGGAAAAATCAAAAACTTGTTTAACGAAGGGCAACTTCTTTTGGGGTCGCTAGTTTTGCAAATGATATAAAATGAGAAAAAATATCAGATTGATGACGTTTGGCTTCCAACATTCAGATACATGAGGCAGTAGGCGATGTTTGGGAAACTTTATTGTCTATTCAGTCTGGCATTACCCAGCCATTTTTATCGCGGGAACAAGACTCTTGATGTATCTTTAGCCGCCATACAATTTTTGGCTTTTCGCCTCCGTACTCTCTTAATACAGATACAGATGAAACCGATAGTCATGCAAAAACTTTTTTAATTGCGACATATAGAATATATGGCAGTATTGAATTCGTTAAAAAAAAGTTGAGATTTTGATGAGATATGATGTGATAGAGAAGTCGAAAAAAGTGGGTCCGGTGATTCCGTCCGTCTGTCTGTCTGTCTGTCTGTCTGTCTGTCTGTGTCTGTAAAAGTGTAAACGCACCTACAACCTTAACCACTGGTCCGATTGACTTCAAACTTGAAAATTAAAGGTTTGAGCGAATTCGCGTGGGTCGTTTTTTGATTCTTTTTTTAAGACCAATTTAGGGTAGCCATACAATTTTTTTGGCCAGAAAAAAAGTTTCAATTTTCTCAAAAACGACTCCTACTATTTTTTTTAAACTTCCTCGAAATTTTTTGTTTAAAACACTGATGTATTTCTTGTAAAAAAAAAATTGTATTGGTCCAAAACGGAACCTCTCATAGAACCGTTTTTTTGTTATAAGATTTTCTCAAATACTGCATACCCAAATTAATTTTAAGACATTTTCGAAAATTTTTATTTATAAAAAATTAATCTAAAAAAAACCGCTCCTTCGATTTTTTTTTAATTTGGAAAATCAACAATTTCTTAAGAAATCATATGACATCAATTTTTTTTTTCAGATTTGAATATATTTTTGAATTACATATTTCAATTTAAATTTTAATTTATTAATTTTATTTTTAGGGTTCCGTACACAGAGTGTAAACGAAACCCTTATAACATCACTTCGTTTTCTGTTCATTCGTCTTTCACAAGCGATTTCTTCGAATCTGGTAGGCCGATTGTAATGAAATTTGGTACACATAATTTAGTATTCAGTAGTAATCTAAAAATGTTGTTTTCATGTTTTTAAAATAAATAGTTTCGAAGTTATTAAAGAGAAAAGATAAAAAAATACAAAAATGACCATTCTCCCCCCTGATCTCCGAAACTACTGGGCCTAAAATTATGAAAAAGATACTGAGAATAGGGCTCAACCTGTAGATTACAAAAAAAGCAAATAAGAAGTCTGTACTGTTACATATAACACAGATATGACTCAATATTTGGAGTAAATTTTTAATTTTTGACTCAACTTTACAATTTATTTCCTCCAAAACCGTTATACCGATTGAGTTAAAAATTGGCCATTATATCAACGTGTTAAGTAAAAATACAATCATATTTTTTTTATATTTTTAAGAGAAATAGTTTTGTAGTTACATAAGAAAATATGGAAAAATAGGCAAAAATGTCAAAAACAGGCCATTCCCCCCCCCCTAATCTCCCAAACTACTGGACCTAAAATTCTTTAAAATTATTGAGATATAGGTCTATAACATGAATATTACCGGAAAAGTGATAAGAAGTCACAGTTATTTATGTAACATGTAAAATTTTTCAATATACTAATTTCCAATTTCATTAAATTTTAAAACCATTTTTTTGAACAGGTGGTAACCCTATTGACTTCAAATTAAGTACAAACATTCATTAGTTGCCTGCGATGACAAAAATATTTTTTTTGTATTTTTAAGACAAATAGTTTTGAAATTATTCAAGAAAACACAACAAAAAAGGCCGAAAATGCAAAAAACTAAACTTTACCCCCTCCTCATCACCAAAAAACGTAGACCTGGAATTTCCAAAAAAAAATCAAAAAATAGTTCCATACGTATAGATTACAGAACAACAAAAAAAATTGCAGTAATAATGTAAATAACGATATATTTTCAAGGCAAATGGTTTTGAAGTTATTCAAAAAAAAAAACAACAAAAAAGGACTATGAAAAACACTCAATTTCACCCCCTCCTCATATCCGAAAAGGCTTGGCCAGGCATTTCCAAAATAATTTCAAAATGTAGTTAAAACGTGTAGGTTACAGAAAATACAAAAAACATTACAGTGATGATGTAAATAAGCATAAATCCGAATATGTATTAGGGTTCCGTACACAGAGTGTAAACGAAACCCTTATAACATCACTTCGTTTTCTGTTCATTCGTCTTTCACAAGCGATTTCTTCGAATCTGGTAGGCCGATTGCAATGAAATTTGGTACACATAATTTAGTATTCAGTAGTAATCTAAAAATGTTGTTTTCATGTTTTTAAAATAAATAGTTTCGAAGTTATTAAAGAAAGATGAAAAAATACGAAAAAATTTGCAAGTCAATACATGTCAATACATGTGTGGTTTTAGCTGGATAGTAGAGTACTCGCCTGAAGCTCTTGATGTGCCAGGTTCGAATCTTGTCGGGGGACTACTTTTCTTCTTTTTTTTTGTATTCGTATTACAATGAGACTTAATTTTTATTAAAAGTTAAACTCTTCTTTAGTATACAGGGTGTCCCAAAATTCAACGATAAGCCGGAACCAGGGGGTGGCCCTATTCATGACTGCATGGAAAAAAATATAAAAAAAATCAAACGCCATTTTGTTTCAAATTACAACAAAAAATGTAAATTCTCAAGATAAAAAAATCTCTCTTGACATTTTTTACTACTGTGACCACAATTTTTCATTAATTTTTGATTTT
This sequence comes from Sphaerophoria taeniata, assembly GCA_943590905.1. NCBI lineage: Eukaryota > Metazoa > Arthropoda > Insecta > Diptera > Syrphidae > Sphaerophoria > Sphaerophoria taeniata. The sequence continues at coordinate 103,897,808 of OX016541.1, forward strand.
ATATTTTTATCAGAATCAAAAAACATATAGCATCCTTTCCTATTTTCCAAAAATTCCAAATTTTTAGCGGTTTTTAGACGAAAATTAATAAAAAAAGTTTTTTTCCATAAAATTTTATTTTTTTTTTAGTTTCAGTCCACTTTTCAGTCATCGTGGCTATAAAAAAATGTATGGACACTACCATGGCGTCTTTTTTAAAAAATTGGCGCAGGTTATCAAGATTCTAAATTGGTATAACACTTTGGCTAAACTTGCCAGAAAAAGAAGTAATGCATACTTTTTCATAACAACAACCGATTTTCAAAAACTTTTTCTATTCAAATAAATCACTTCCCTATGAGTCTTTAGAATGAAGCACGTTTTATTTAGGCCCAAATATTTTCTGTTTGTTTATTTTAAATCGTCATAATGTTCATTTAATTCAATTACAAAAATTCTAAATAAGAAAAAATGCATAAGTGCCATTTAGGAGTACAAACATATTTTATTTATTTTTTACAATAAATGTTCGAATTGTTTGCCACCTGTATCAATATACGATGTTGTTGAACTATTTTCAGTTCCCGTGAATTGTCAATACCATCTGCTCTTGGTCTTCTAGCACTTCTTCTTTCTAAACGCCCTTCCAAAAACTCTTGATGCACATTTATAAAAACCCGATAATCTGGATATCTTCCAACATTTTTGAACCTTTTTCGGTATATTCGAGTAGCACTAGCAGTGCACCGGCATTCTCCGTACACTATGTACATGTTGACGTATCCGAGGGGGCATACGGAAATGGCATGATAAAAATGATGAAAGTTCAAGGATTTTTCAAAAACTAGTACACAATTTCGAGATCACACTTGAAATTAACATATTAATGGAATAAAAAAAAACAGTGGAATCAGATCGTACTAAATTTTGAAGAAAACGCATCAGAAAACCTATTTTTTCCATAAAGTGTAGTGATTTCTCTGAACAATTTTTTTGTTTGAAAATCGGTTGTTGTTATGAAAAAGTATTCAATACTTCTTTTTCTGGCAAGTTTAGCCAAAGTGTTATACAATTTTAGAATCTCGATAACCTGCGCCAATTTTTTAAAAAAGATGCCATGGTAGTGTCCATACATTTTTTTATAACCACGATGACTGAAAGTGGACTGAAACTAAAAAAAATTCAAAATTTTATGGAAAAAAACTTTATTGATTAATTTTCGTGGAAAAACCGCTAAAAATTTGGAATTCTTGGAAACTAAGAAAGGATGCTATATGTTTTAAGATTCTAATAAAAATATAAAATCAAAAATTAATGAAAATTTGTGGTCACAGTAGCAAAAAATGTCAAGAGAGATTTTTGTTTTTTGAGAATTTACATTTCTTGTTGTAATTTGAAACAAAATGGCGTTTGATTTTTTTAATATTTTTTTTTATGCAGTCATGAATAGGGCCACCCCCTGGTTCCGGCTTATCGTTGAATTTTGGGACACCCTGTATAAGAAGCGACAATCTATTCGAGTTATAATTTTTTTTTTTGAATATTGCAATAGAATCAAGAAATAAAGTTCCTTATTCCTTTCTTACTGTTGTGTTTCGTTTTGTTTGCCGATGGCCAAATTTTTTGTTTCTCTTTAGGGTTCTTACACAGGTGAAAACGAAATCCTAAAAGATCAGTTCGTTTTCCTTTTATTCGTCTTTCACAAGCGATTTCTTAGAATCTGCTAAGCTGATTGCAATTAAATTTGGTTCACATTTTCTAGAGTAGATAGAAGTGATCCGAAAATGTCGCTACCAGATTTTTAGGATACACAGTTTCGAAGTCATTGAAGGAAATAGGCAGAAACACTATTCAAATTGTTTTCCAAGAAAAAGTTTGGTTTCATATGTTAATCCTTATATTAAATATCCTTCAAAACTGAAAAAAGTAGGGTCGGATAATCGAGTACGGAACCCTCCTCGAGCGAGTTTATCTCGCACTTGTCCACTTTTTTTACTTTTGTTTTGTATGAGTTATAATAAGGACTACATGAGCAAGTTCGTACTACCCAGTCGTGCACATTTTTTTTCTCAATTTACTCTCCTGGTTTCATTGAATGGATGGAATCATACCTATCCGACCATAAATATAGCTTTTTATTTAGATATTCAATATCAGAACCATTTACTGCGAAATCGGGGGTCCCTCAAGGTAGTCATATAGGCCCTATTATTTTTATTCTGACTATTAATGTTGTAGAATGTGTGATTGAAAATTCCCATGTTTCAATGTATGCAGATGACCTGAAAATCTTTAGAATGATTTCTTCACCCGATGATGCATTACCCTTACAGACCGATTTAAATAATTTCTATGTTTGGTGTCAAAAAAACAATTTAGAACTTAATGTTTCCAAATGCCAAACAATCACATATTCCCGTAAACATTTCCGTCCGCCAACACGGGACTATAATATCAACGAAAGTAATGTTCACAGAGTAACAACTATCCGAGATTTAGGTGTTATTTGCGATAGTGAGCTAATTCTGCTTTAGATTTTGTCAAACGGTCTAAGGAATTTTCGGATCCTTACGTTACGAAATCTCTTTATACCACGTTTGTAAGGCCTCTACTGGAATACGCCAGCCCCTTATCACCAAGTCCATATAAAGAGAATTGAAGCAATACAACGTAGATTCCTCCGTTTCGCCTTAAGAGGACTTTCATGGGTTGACAATTTTAACTTAACTCCGTATCAAGAATGGTTGCGGCTTATAAACTTACAATATCTAGAAAAACGTCGTGAAGTTGCCGATATTATTTTCGTACACCAAATTCTATCCGGTGCTACAGAATCTTCCACCCTCCTTGACGCAATGAGTATTAACGTTAACTCGTATTCTCTAAGATCAGTTCCCCAATTTCATCAGAACTTATTATGGAAGAGGAAGTAATGAACCAATAACGAGAATGTTACGAAAGGTTAACGAAAACTCTAATATTTTTGATTTCAACAATAGCAAGATCACACAAAGAAAGCTTTTATACTGCACTTCCTTAAACAACTAATAAAATAAATAAATACGTATATGTAGTAGAGAGAAACTGACTCTTTTTTTTATTGTATTCAAATTTTATTTATTTTGTTTTTCCTTTTTGACTCTGCTTGCATTAAGCAGTCCCAAACTCTTATCTTCCTTATATTCGAATCGCCATCAATTTTTTTATTTTAGTAATTTTAAAGAATTTCTAATTAAGTGCCGATATTCCTTGTCTGGTACAATCTGAATTGAAAACGGAGGCCGTCAAGTAGTGTCCGTGGCTTAGTGGTTAGGTGCGTCGTGCCCATAAAGTTTTTATTTCATCTTTCACGGGTACTGCCTCTTGCGAAGAACTGACAAAACTTCCAAGAGTATCAATCTGTCATTAAAAAGTGCTTCTCAACTTTGCCGTTCGGAATCGGCGTTAAATATAAATTGTGGATCCCCTCAAGTCTTCACACGCACCCACAGAATTGTTGATGAGAGTAAGTCACTTAGACCTTGGCTCTTCAAGAGCTGTCGCGCCACTCTATTTATTTATTTATTTATTTATTGAAACTTTCACATGGAATTTGTTCAAATTAAAAAAAATATCACAATTTGAAATTTCTATCTTTTTTCCAGGCTGATGCCAGTTTGGGTATGCACGAACGTGAATACATCCAAGAATCATTAAGCTATGTCCTTCGAATACAAGAAGTACAAGAACGGATAAAATTTGAATTTGTTGAAATTTTACTCGCATTCATATCAGGATGGTTAGTGTTCTATCATACTGCACATGAGCAGGGCGAAGATAACAAGGATTACCTGCAAGATCTGAGGCATAAAGTTCAAAAGGTAAAAACCGGTTAACAGCCTCTAAAACAAACTTATATTTCTCATTCAAATTTTATCATTTGCAAATTGAAGACAAGAGAAAATTTTGAAGAAGCTAGAGAAAAGGTCAATGAACTAAAAAGCAAATATATGGAAAAGAAAACGGTAAGCCTGCTGCTTAATTCACTCTGCTCGATATAACAAATGACATTCCATTTTAGAAACCAGAAGAGAAGTTCACTAAACGTGGATATTTATTTTTGATGGAAAAGAGTAAGTCAGCAATACGAAACTTTACTAATGAGAAAAATTAACTTGAAATACTCTGAAAAAAGGTTCCATTTTGAAAATATCTCTTCTAGAGCCGTTCAAGGCAACATGGACCAAATACTACTGCACTTACAAGAAACAAAAGAAGGAATTCACAATGCTGCAATTCAATCAAATATCTGGCAGACCAGAATCTAATGATGAAAAGCTCACTCTAATTTCGTGCCAACGAAGAGCATCCGAGTTCGAAAAACGTTTTTGCTTCGATCTTACATTTAAGGAAAAACCAGGAATTGTATATACATTTCAAGCGCTCAGTGAAGAGGACCGCAAAGCTTGGATAAACGCCATGGACGGAACGGAGCCAGTAATGACAAAAATACTCTTACTTTACTCTTACTTTACTCTTACTTTACTTTTTGTATTTACAGACCTACCTTACTCCTGGTAAAACAAAAGGTTCCGAAGAGTATCAACTAGATGAGACGGGCTTTGCGTTTGTTCGTAAATGCATTGAAGTTTTAGAGAATCGGGGACTGGAAGAAGAGGGAATATATAGAAAAAGTGGTGTGGGTACTAAAATAACAAAGCTTCTTTCGCTGGGTATGGATAAGAAAAAGACTGATGTAGTATTTAGTGACGAACAATATAAAGATCTTATGGAGAGCAACACAATAGCAAGTGCACTGAAAACATACTTGCGGAACTTAAACGAACCGTTGATGACTTATCGATATCATAGCGGGTTCATTGAGGCGGCAAGTAAGTTAAAATAGTTTTGTTTTTCAATATTAATACAGAAAACCTGTTTTTAAATCATTAATTAAATTTATTGTTGTTCAATAAAAATTCTTGAGGGGTAGGTGGTTTAGATAGTTAAAAAAAAAAAAAAATCTTGAAACCAACTTTTTGATTGATGAATAATGTAATCGTTTACGTAAGATCAGACGCAAGCCATTAAACACCAAACTTACTAACTTACTTGAGGTCCGTTGTGGACTTGGGCCTCAATCAACAGTCTCGGCAAACCAGCTCGGTCCCTAGCTAGCAGTCTCCAGTTTTGCACGCCAAATTGATTAAGTCGTCTTCAATTTGTGTGCGCCACCTGAGTCGCGGTCTTCCTCTACCTCTACGTCCCTCGGGAATAGTGTAGAAGTCTTTCCGGGCCGGAGAATTGGTGTCCATTCGCTCTAAATGACCGATCCATCTGCGTCTCTGGACCTTGACCCTTCTGGCTAGGTCCATGTCGTTGTACAACCCGTAAAGTTCGCTGTTGTATCTTCTTCTCCATTCCCCATCAATGCACTCGGGGCCAAAGATGACCCGAAGAACTTTCCTCTCGAAACAGCCTAAAGCACATTCATCCGTTCTTGTCAAGGTCCATGCTTCTGCACCATACAGCACGACTGGGATGATGAGGGTGTTATACAGTTTGCAAGAGATTAGCAAGAGTTATTCTTCGTCTGATCTCGACGCTGCACAGTGCGTCGACCAGTGGACAAAAATCAAAAAACTAAATATGCGTTTGAGATCTACAATGCTGTGGAGTCTATCAAAAACATGTTTAGCAACTGTAATTTATTATTTTCAATTGTTGTTTTTTTCTTCTGCATTGATTAGCGGGATTTTTATATGCAGAAAAAGAACTTTTATTTTTTTTCTTAGTTTTGATTTCGATTTTCGCATGCAACTATTGATCTCGTTCAAGAAAGTGTTTCTAGTTATAAATTTTTTTTCTCTTGAATATTAATAATGGATATATTAAGAGGTGATACAAACATTTTTTGGTTTATTTGTATGTGATATTACTTTTATAATTAATTTAATTAAAAGTGCTATTTTTTGAGGCACATAAATTTAAATTAGTTGAGTTTCAAAAAAAATATATATCAAAGTATATCTGAATTTTAAGTCTTTTTGTTATCCCCTGCTATTATTTTATTTAAAAACAAAGAGTTCCATTGCTAATTTTTGCAAACTTTCGAAATATTTCGTTCTTTGTAGGACAAGTGCAAGTCATAAAAAATGAAGTTATTTATGAAAAATGGTTTCTTTCGATAAAAAATCGATAATAAAGGATGTCTTAATTTTTGTTATAGCTTATTAAAATATAAATAACTGTCCATTTAAAATAAAAAGTGATTTTGAATCGAAAATTAAATATTTGACTTAAGCTTAGAACGACAATGTTCAAAGACCCATAGTCTTTCAGATAAGCGCTACGAGGCTTGACTTAAAAATAATTTTACACTTCCCGATAGCATTTAACATAATTTTCTTACTGTACCGCCTTTTTATGGACCAGAAACTTCATTATTAGACGCGCCAAAAAAGACGGAAAAAGAAGAGTTGCGAATCTTTCAACTCCAAACTGAAGAAATGAGGTTTCCTTTTTCATTTTTGGCGTCAATTTTTTTGTTTTTTAAAGATGTTACCAAAAATATCACAAATCTGTCTGTATCCCATATCCCTGTTTCCAAAATATTCATATTAACATCCAAGCGGTTCATAAGAAATAAACAATTTTAAAAGTGGGCGTGGCAGTGGGCGGATTGAGTCCATATTTTTTTGTATTAATAACCTTATCTAGAAAATTAAACTCCTTAAATTTCATTCAATTCCTGCCAGTCGTTCTCAAGATATCAAATGATATTCAAAAATGGGCGTGGCAGGGGGCGTAAATATTACCTGAAATTTCGTAAAACTTATTATTTAATTAATTAGCAACAATTATTTTGGCGAAATTTAACAAAGTTTTGTAAAATTGAATTTTGTCCACCATCTCCATACAATCGACGCACTGTGCGCTGGTGTTATTTCCCGTGTTAATAGCGGAGCCTAGGTAGACAAAGGCTGAGTTCGTAATTGCAGGCTTTGTTGCTCATGCCCTGCCTTAAATATGCTCAAATGCTTTTATGAACTCAATTACAACTGCATGTGTGCGGTTATCATACTTTATTGAAAATGAGTTCACAAAAGCAAACGTTGACAAAACGAGAAACCAAGTTTATTTGTTTTTGATTTAATTTGTAGTTCATTCATTTAAAAAGTGGCTTTCAACAAAAATATTTTAAAACGCATTATTCTAAGCTTTGTGGAAGAAACCGTTTTCGAAAACATGATATAAAAGTTGCGAAAATAAGAAAACTGAAAAGTTAAGAAACAGGAAAATCCTTGAACCTTTCGTATGATATTCAACGTGATTTTTTCAAAATTTGAATGTTGTATTTTGTTTATCAAGAATGACGCAACTTCCATACAAACTCTAGCCAACTATTTCAACCGCTTGCAAACTTTTTATCCCCTTTAATTGCGTTCAAAATTCCTATTTGTCCTTTCTTAAGCTCAATACTGTCTCTGTAGCCTTTGTCATTTTCTGACCCCTTGACCACCTCTACAGAAAATCACGTCAATCACATATGCTCTTTGTAACTTAAAACACATGTTTAACACGGGCACCATAGATTTTACCGGGATATAAAGTAGCCTATGTGATATTCTAGACTATAATCTGTCTGTATACTAAATTTCATCCAGATCCGTTAAGTACTTCCGGAGTTATTGAGCAACAAATATCACATTTGCTCCCTGCCATTTTCCTGCAAATTCAGCAACAAAATAAAAACAAATGCCGACTTGACCGCAAAATTACAGTCGTTATACTTTTATGAACACAATTGTTGCCTTGCTCATGCAGAACTAATGCTGTTTGTTTACATTTATGAACACAATTTCGGCAGTACTGCGGAAGTTTTACAATTACGAACTTTATTTTCTCAAGAACGATTTTGAAGAAATCGCACGATAGTGCATCGCCCTGTCTGAATCCTTTTTTGACATCGAAAGACTCCTTGTTGCCAACCTTGATGGAGCAGCGTGGTTTTTCATCGTCATTTTGCACAAGCGAACGAGCTTGGCAAGGATGCCAAAACTAGACATAGCTTTATACAGTTCTTCTCTATAGATGATGTCATACGCGGCCTTAAAATCAATGAAAAGGTGGTGGGTATCGATTTGGTGCTCATATCTAGGTTTTCTCCGGGATCTGCCGCAAAGTGAAAATTTGGTCGATCGTTGACTTTCCTGGTCTGAAACCACATTGATAAGGACCAAACAGATTGTTGTCGAAAGGCTTCAGACGTTCACATATTACGGCAAAAAGGATCTTGTAGGCGATGTTAAGTAGACTGATTCATCTGTAGTTGGCGCAGTTTAGAGGATTTCCCTTTTTCAGGATCGGGCAAACAATGCTGAGGTTCCATTCATCGGGCATGCATTCTTCCGACCATATCTTACAGATGATTTGGTGCATGCTCCTATCTAGATCGTCGCCTGCTGCTTTGAACAGCTCGGCAGCTAGACCATCTGCTCCAGCAGCTTTGTTGGATTTTAGCCGTGATATTGCCGTTTTCACTTCTTCTAGGTCGGGTTCACGGAATTGTTGGCTGTCATCGTGTATGATAGAGGGCTCCTGTCTGACGGCGGCGGGGTTTTGTTCGTCGTCGCCGTTATACAGTCTACAGAAGTGGTCTTTCCAATTGACTGCGATTCTACTATGATGTTCCCTTGTTTATCTTTGCAGGCATCGATTCTTGCTCGATGACCTTCAGTCAGCTGTTTTACCTTCCGGTAGAACCTCCGAACTTCATTCCTGCTGTTGGCTCTCTCAACATCCTCCTGCTCCCACTCTTTTTTTCTTCTGAGAAGCCGGCGTTCCTCTCTCCTCTTTTGCTCGTAGAGCTCACGAGCTGCTCTTGTCCTTCTATGCAGCGCAGGTATGTATGCTTCCTGCTTGGTTGCATGGGCCTGCCTGCCTTCTTCGTCAAACCAGGGGTTTCGTTCTGGTGGCTGTGTGAAACCCAGCACATTAGAGGCGGCATCTCTAATTGCTTTCTGGCAATGTTGCCACTGGTCCTCGATGCTTGGTGTTGGCGGCATAGGACTCCTGAAGAGGTTACTTGACACGCGATCAGAGAAGGATCTGGCGATCTCTTGCGATTTTAACCACCCGATGTCCAATTTTCCTTCAGCATTTCCTTGCTTTGGCCGTTGTCGGAATATTCGTAGCACTACCTTGGCTACGACGAGGTAGTGGTCCGAGTCGATGTTGGCTCCTCGGAAAGTTCGAACATCTAGAATGCTGTACAAGTGCCTTCCGTCGAGCGCAATGTGATCAATCTGGTTGACGGTTGATTGATCAGGAGATCTCCATGTTGCTTTATGGATGTTGAGATGTGGGAACCATGTGCTTGCTACCACGACATTTCGCCCCGCAGCAAAATCGATCAGCCTGAATCCGTTGTCGGAAGTGGTGTCGTGCAGGCTGTGCTTTCCGACTGTTCCACCAAAGATGTCCTCTTTTCCCAGCTTTGCGTTAAAATCGCCGAGGACAATTTTAATGTCATAGCTAGGACATTGCTCATATGTTTTGTCGAGGAGCTCGTAGAATTCGTCTTTGGTGTCGTCCTTTTTCTCTTCTATGGGGGCATGCGCGCATATTAGGCTAATGTTGCCTTGATTCGGTTCGTTGCGTTCGCTTACACATTTGAAGCTCAAGACTTTTTGCCTGAGTCTGCTTCCCACGACGAATGCGCATCCAAAAAGTCGCTGGTGTTGCTCTTGGTAACAATTAGCATAGTAAATGTCGCAGTTTTTCATTCTCCTTTTGCCCGCTCCATCCCAACGCATTTCCTGGATAGTGGTTATGTCTGCTTTGAAACAGTTGAGGGTCTCCGCCAATTGTTCGGCAGCACGCGGTCTGTTAACTTTCCACCTGCATATCCGAAACTCGTTGTCCTTTAAACATTTGCTTGGCTCGTCATCAGTGTATCCGTCCGTTTCCGAGGCCAGTTGTTGCTTTGCAACTAAATCTTTTACTACGTAGTCGGGAAGTCACCCCGAAGTACAACCCCCAACCTGGAGTACCAGGCACTTAATGTGACTCCAAGTGCAAGAGCAAGAAAAACCGCTCCTTTTACGGCCTGGGCTTCAAATAAGTCGAAGTAGCCCGTAAAGGTGTTCACCGAGTAGTTCGGCCTAACTGGAACTGAAGACGCCACCGTTGATTCCAAAAAAGAAATTCATCCACTGCCGTCCCTCGTTGGGAGTGCCTTGGTGGGAACACTCCTTCGTTGTGGGGTAATTAGTAGTAACAGCCTACTCCGCTCCGACCTGTCGACCATGGAAGGCCCTTCTGCGAAAACAAGTTTCCCGATCGCATAACTCTTAGCTTCATAGTAGTAGTCACCGTAAGCCGCTCCGCCACGTCAAGGCTTATCCCATGGAGGGCTTTTTTGTGATTTTGTTGCATTTTCATAAAAACTTATAAAATAGTTATTGCTAACTTATCTTCTTATTTGTTTTCAATAGAACAAGACAATCTTAAGCAACGAGTTCATGAAGTTCATAAATTAGTCCACAAACTGCCACAGCCAAACTTCATAATGTTGGAAATGGTCGTAAAGCACTTAACTGAGTAAGTAAATTGTTATATTAGAATCGAAAAATAAAACAAAAAATGTCTTACCTTCCTCAAAGGGTTTCCCGAAAATACGAAAAGAACAAAATGTCCGTATTCAATCTGGGCGTTGTATTTGGACCAACACTTCTGCGACCGCAGGAGGAGACTGTAGCTGCCATTTTGGATATCAAGTTCAACAACATCGTAATAAACATTCTGATTGAAAATTATGAGTTGATTTTCAATAATCCACCGGGCACGCTCGCTGGAATTCCAGCATCGAATTCCAGTCCACCGGCCAGAGTTCCTAGAACAAATCAAACCGGTGCACCAGCTGTGGGGAATCGTCCCTCAATGTATTCACCCCAGCAGCCAGTCTATCGCATAGTTACTAGTTACACAGAACAACCGATATCTTCTTCGCTGCAAAATATTCCAAACGGAATGATATACCAGCCTAGTGGTAGTGCTTCAGCGAGCAGTACCAATGGAACACCAAATTCAAAAGGCATGGCCCCAAGCGTACCAGTTCATCAACACAAAAGCAACCACCATCAAATGTCACATATGGCATCATCTGAAAGTGACATAAGCGTGCGGCGGGATCCGTCTACTTATGCCACTGTTGGCGTCGGCGGTACGGTGCTTTCAGGTGGCGCCAATTGTCAACTTGTAGCACACCATGCAACACCAGCGAATGCGACGAACTTGCGCCATGAATACCTCACACAACCAGGTGCAGTGCATGCATACAATGGTCCAAGCCCACCAAGCAATCGCGTCAATATATCTCCTCCGCCGCCGATAGCCATACGACCCGAACAGCTCTACGGAACAACTGCTCACGGGCGACCACACTTAAACTTCGCTCAAACCAAGCACTATCCTGGATCTTCGCGAGGCGATTCCAATGACATAATGCATTCCACTAGTAGTTCTAATGAGTCAGTTTGCGACTCAGTATCGTCGTCCAGAGACAAGCCAAGAGCATCGATTGATTACCAGGGACCAATCGGTGTGGCTGGTTCGGTGACAAACCTCCTAGCAGGGGTAGCAAGTGCGAACAGCTGTGATGATGTCGTTGTGACTTCTACTAATACTGCAGTTTCAACAAACCATTCAGCGAGTGAATATGTGCCAAAGAAGGTCCACCGGACGAAAGATTTTGATCAAATAAAAAGAGACTTAAGTGCTGGAACAGCGTGAGTATTTCAATCACTTTTTCCAGAGAAACTTGTATGGTATTGAACGTTTTATATTTGTCTTTGCAGACGAGTGCGTACACTTTATGCCTGTTTGGGCGAGAGCGAAGGGGAGTTATCCTTTGAACCAAATCAAATTATTACCAACGGTAAGTAATGTGACATTTCAAAAGTATTTTGACAAAACAAATTTAAACTACTTTGTCGTAGTCGTGATATTATTTTAGAGCGTTCTCACTCGCATTTGACAACACACAAGGTGCAAGCCTCTGCATTAGGTATAGATTATTCTACTCTTTCTGCTAGTTGGGTTTTAAGCTTTTAAGTTTTGCAGAATTTGACTGACGTTGTTACTCATAGCTTTTTTTTGTCGACATGTCATACTTTCTGCTCCAGCAGCTTTATTGGAGTTTCGGAATGTCTCTCTTAACTTCGTCTATGGCTATACTAGCCAGAATTGTAATATTGTTTTGCTTAAATGGAATCTTACTACTAAGTTGGCCGAATTCGGTACATCACCCCGTTCTATAGCTTGGATAAGTGTAGGTTTCATTTTTTCAACAAAAACTTCAGTTCTACTTCAACAACCCTCAACTACTTTTCCGAAAAAAAGTCAAATCATTAATAAGAACAATAAATAGAAGAGTGGAACAAAAATGCATAATATTGGACATAAAGTTTTACGCCACAATCCAGATCCAGAGCCAACGAAAGGTCCCAACGTTCCTAGTCCTGATTTTAAACTAAAACCGAGTCTACGATACAATGAGGAGGCTTGCACTGAACCCTCTCTAACTACCAGGCTGTGTCGGAAGGCAAGCAACCATACACACCTTCCTCGAGGGACTGTTATAAGACCAGTCAAAGAAAATTCAAAATAGAAACCCAACGGGCTAAACGGAGCTCTTGGAAAAATTTCTGTTCCTTTCCAGGACATTGAAAGAGCTTTCAATAATATCCACAACAGTGCAATTGAGAAAGTCCTTAATGATCTAAATATAGAAGAAGTAGTTATCAAATGGATCATGTGTATGCTGAAAAATAGACAGATACATAGCAAGCTTGGTAATGCACATATTAAGATGAACGCATCTAGAGGAACCCCTCAAGGTTGAATTTTCTCACCACTACTCTGGATCTTTGTGATGAACGAGATCCTGATAAAACTTAAGAACAATCGTATAGAAGTAGTAGCCTACGCTGATGACTTAGCGCTTTTCGCGACGGGTAAATACCTTATCACTATTAGCGAAAAATAAGAAAGCGCATTATCAAGGTTCACCAACTGGACCAAGAAATGCGGCCTTAAGGTAAACCCCCTTTAAACAGAACTGGTTCTTTTCACAAACAGAAGGAAATTACCTCCGTTTGATATACCAATAACACTGCGTTACACGATTTTGGTACCCGCAAGACTGTTAGCTGAAATGAAAAGGTTATGAGTCATAGATTAAATGTCCCAAGCACATGTGGTGTCCAACACGTCTAGTTTTGAAGGTACATGTCCATTATTATTTCTACTACGTGAGTGTACAAATATAAATGTACGCAGTACAGACACGTATTGTACTGATTAGTGATGCCATCGGCTATTCAATTGGAGCAAATTGGCTCCACTTTTATAAGAAAAAATATGAGTGCGACCCATGGAGTCCACACGACTAACTTCCCAGAGTAGAAAAATACGTAAAAACATTAGTTGTTTTGCAAAATATTCAGCCGATGCATCCCGTTGTAGTTGTACACGCACGTTGGTTCAAATTCTAATTCCATAAAACTGATGATTTTATGAAAAACATTAAGTTTATTGAATAACAGTGGCGCCATCTGTCAAAAGTTGATCGTACCAACACTTGGACTCATTCACAACTACTTTGCACAGTAAAATACAGCCTATATTGCTCCTGAATATTGTAGTTTTCTATTATTTCCGAACATTAATATTTATACGGCAAAGCAGCGTTTGGTGGGTCAGCTAGTAATCAAATATAGTCTATGATACTCCTGAATATTGTTTTTTTTCACACTAACTATAAGATTTTTTGCACTATTGTTGAAATTATTGCAGAGATTATCATAATTTTCATTATAGTAGGGTTGTCTTAGATTTTTGATTGCCATTAAAAAACCGCTAAGCATTAAAAAGTCGCTCATAACAACACAATACCGCGTCGAATGAGACCAATTTCATGACAATACGATGAGTGGTTCGCGAGATAATCGAGCCGAAAAAACGTAACGCACATACGAACACACATACACATTCGGATTCTAGTGACCTTGAAACATGGAGATATGCAAAAATTGGAGATTAACAAAATCGGCCCCATTACAATAACTTCCTCTGGGAAGTTAATAATATAATTTTCCTTTTTCTGCTCCCTGTGGGTTTTTATATTTAAGTTAAGTGACGCCAAACTTCAACTAAACTGTCTATTTGTGCCACCACAAATACGTTCTTCGATGGAAGATCCTAACTTTGACAAAAAGCTAACTAGGAAGCAACTGGATGCCTGGTTATCTCTGAAAGTCGTTATTAAAGAAAACAGCCTGCATTTCATATTTTTCTCTATGTATGGATGGGTCCAATATTCCTTCATACTTCTTTTCGTTGTCTAGGTACGGTATTGATAGAAGTCAATTATATGATCATCATCAGAATTACTACTTGCCATGTTGCAAAAGTTTATTATAAACAATGTTTGCAAAAAAGTTTTTAAAAACGCACATTTTCTCTTGAACTTGAAAAAAAAGGAACTATCAGCTGGTCAGAAATCGATCGTACTCATGTGCAGAGAAAAGTCACAAACCAATTGCAATCTAATTGTACAGCAGTCGCTTGTGCAACTGATTTGAGGTTCTCGTTGGAGTACAGTTGTATCTTATCCGTGTACGGAGGGGAGGGAGGGATAAAAAGAAACTTTAATTATCTCTCTTAGTTTATAAAGGGTTTATTATTCAGTTGTTCATGCCAAATCATCATGGCAAGTTACACGATTGAACAGCTCGTTCAAATGATAAAACTTTATTGTCATCAAAATGAGTGTTCGTTAACGCAAACGTTGCGCGCACTGCGCCCATTTTACGCGTGGTGGCCCTTCACAGTCGACTCTTCAACGTTTGGTGGACAAATTTGAGACGAACGGTTCAGTAAACAATCATCCAACACTCGTACGTTCAAGGAACGCAAGATCGGCCGAAAACATCGCCGCGGTCCGTGAAAGTGTACAGCAGCACCGAGGCAGTCCATTCCTCGTCTTGCACAAGAACTCGGCCTTTCGCAAACTTCAACTTGGCGAATTTTGCGTCGGGACTTGGGCCTACACCGGTACAAGATCCAACTGACCCAGGAGCTCAAAGTTCATGACCATAGACAACACCGGCCGTTTGTTCGCTGACTGGGCTTCGAATCACATCTACCCGCCCTTATGGAAAAACCCTTAACTATAATATGGCAAATTCTTACTAAATCAAAATGAGACGTGATGAAAAGAAAATTTGTATGCAGATTTAATAAACGATGGGTATAAATAAGAAAACATTACATTTCAAAGCGGGTATTCAAAACAATTTTTTTTTTTGTAACACACACTTAAAATTTCCGACCGAGTGAGATACCTCGGAGTTGTATTGAACAAAAAAAACTTAACTGTAGTCCAAATGTCCAAGAAAGATATAAGAAAGCCATAAGCGCACTCTACTCATGCAACAAGATTCTGGGTAGAAATTGGGGACCAAACGACCAAACCCCAAAATAGTCATGTGGATGTACACTGCCATTGCCAGACCGATTCTAACCGATTGGTTTTGTGGAAAACTCTGGAGAAATCCACGAATTTAAAAACCCTTACCAAAATACAAAGAATGGCTTGCATCAGCAGTAGAGGTGTGGTGAGGACTACCCCATCTGCGGATTTAGAAACGATCCTCAATCTCCCCCATAGATCTATTCGTCCAAGAATCGGCAGCAAAGAGCGCCTTCAGGCTCAGTCAAACCAACAGCTGGAAAACTAGCCAGAAGGCCACGCAATTATTCCTACGAAATACGTAGATAACAATATCTGCACAGATTATGTATATGACCCCTTACTTAGGTTTAAACAAATCTTTTAGTATTAGCTTCTCCAATAGACTAGTTTGGGAAAATAGTATGCCCTACACTAACGACTCGACCATTAACATCTACACCGATGGCTCTAAAATGAATACTGGAGTAGTTGCAGGTTTCTACTCTGAAAGCCTCAACCTTTCCAATTCATTCAGGCTCCCCGACCATAGCAGCGTCTTCCAAGCCGAGATCTTGGAGTGAAAAACGCTGCTAAACAAATATCCATGTTGGCGATATCACACGCGGACATCACTATTTTCATTGATAGCCAAGCAGCAATAAAAACTATCTCTGCCACCCAAATCAAGTCGAAGCTTGTTTCTTGCTGTTTTGAAGAGCTTAAAGTTCTTGGTACACAGCATAACGTAAGACTCTGCTGGTTTCCTGGCCACAGTCATTTGCCAGGCAACGAATATAGGAATCCCGTCATGTGAACTGAAACATAATGTCAGTAAAATCATCCTTCAAAAATCCAACAAAAGGTGGAATCTCCTAGAAACATGTGTTAATACCAGGAAACTATGGCCTAGATACGATAAGAAAAGATCAGACAGGATTTTAACTCTTAAAAAACCCTCCTTAAGATCCCTTATCGCTATAATTACAGGACACAACCTTCTTGGCTACCATAAGAAAAAAATGGGGCTTAGTACCCATGACCTTTGTAGAGGCTGTGGTGATGAGGACGAAGACACTGCTCATTTTCTCTACCACTGTCCTTCACTCTGTCTTACTAAAAAGAAAACTCTATAGTAGGAGAGCCGCTGAAGACCGACCTTCACCGAACTGTTAACCGGCTGAAACTTTTTTTTATGAAAATTAGTTTGAAAACATATATGAATATGATAGCTTGCCTAACGAAATGTGTGCCAGGCTATATTAAATTTAACTTTATTTTAATCAATAACTAACTCCTCCTTCACCCATATGTTAAAATAAAACGTTGTGACACATAGCCATATGTGTAAGTAGGCTTGAGACAAGAACAAAATTTTATGGGAGAGGGGGGCCTATTCCCCCCGTTTAGCCAGGAGGGGCAGTTTTCTGAAAAATTGGCTAATTTTTTTAAAAAAATATTAAAAATCAACGGCTTCATCTACAACAACGTGTTATACCTTTCTGCAAAGCCAAAAACTTAGGCTTTCATTTTGTATTTAAATTTGATTGTTTTAAATAATAGTTTTAGAAAAAATAATTTTCAAACTCAAAATTTTGCAAAAAAAAAATTTTGTTAAATTTTTAGTTAATTTTTTTCAAAATTTTATGTGATTAAGAACTTATTTTGCATTCAACATTCAATACTGTTAATAATTTTGAATATAAAAAACAGTAACGTAAAAATAAAAAAGTTTTTTTTTAAAGCAAAAAGTGATTTTGGTTTTTTCTTTATTTCTCGACAATGGCAGGGTATTTTCCAATCCGGTTTACTGTGTTCGACTAAAAATTAAAAACAGCATTGAATGTTGAAAACAAAATTAGTACTTACTAACATAAAATTTTGAAAAAATTAGTTCGAAATTTAAGAAAAATTTTTTTTTTCAAAATTTTAAGTTTGAAAATTAATTTTTCTAAAACTATTATTTAAAACAATCAAATTTAAATACAAAATGAAAGCCTAAGTTTTTGGCTTTGCAAAAAGGTATAACACGATGTTGTAGATGAAGCCGTTGATTTTTAATATTTTTTTTTTTAAATAAGCCAATTTTTCAGAAAACTGCCCCTCCTGGCTAAACGGGGGGAATAGGCCCCCCTCTCCCATAAAATTTTTTTCTTGTCTCAAGCCTACTTACACATATGGCTATGTGGCACAACGTTTTATTTTAACATATGGGTGAAGGAGGAGTTAGTTATTGATTAAAATATAAAGTCAAATTTAATATAGCCTGGCACACATTTCGTTAGGCAAGCTATCATATTCATATATGTTTTCAAACTAAATTTCATAAAAAAAAGTTTCAGCCGGTTAACAGTTCGGTGAAGGTCGGCCTTCAGCGGCTCTTAGACTACTACTTCTTCTTCAATGAACTAGAAGAACTATCTAAACTGCCAGGCAAAAGTTTGCTAAGCTTTGTCAAGACCTCTAATTGGCTAAACGAACTACATGATTCATAGGTATATGAAATAATTCGCTCGGGAGGGCAACTGGTGATTGAGGTTCTTATATATATTTCTAGATGTTGTTTCAGTTGCTCTAGATAGATGCTGGGTGTAAATTTTTTCATCTATTTTTGCAATGACATTAGCGAAAAACCCCGGCCATTCATCGACGTTTGTTTCATTTAGTGGAAGATTAGTTTCATGGGTTAAGGCTAATTCGTTCCAATCCTTATATGGTGAGGCCCTCGTTTGCAACAACCTTACCATGATTGATTTATGAAGACTTCTTCCAATTCTTCTCATCACTCTTATTAAAAAGTAGGAGTTTGATTTAAGATTTACAATGTAAAGAGGCGATAATCCAGGTTCTACGTAGATGGCATGGTTTTGCGTTGAATTTGGCAATCTTAATAAGCGCTTGAAAAACTATCTCTGTAGTGCTTCGTTGTGAAATAAATTCTAAATCTCTTTTATTATGTAATTGACATATAAAGCCTTTTCACCAGTCTTCGGTATAGTGCTTCCTGCAGCATGGTGTAAACCATGCAGAAAATAAGTTTAGTATTAGATAATACGATTCCCTTTTTGGCTTAACTAAATTAAATTAAATTATATTGATTACTTTCAGTTCGTTATTCCCATGAACCCGGATGGCTTCAGGGTACGTTAAATGGAAAAACCGGCCTGATACCAGAGAATTATGTCGAGCATCTGAAATCATTTCTCTAAAATAAAAAAAGTCGAAAGGCACAAAAATATTAAAGATCCACTGCTAATGGAATACCAATAAATACAATTTTAAACCCTACATATGCAGAAACATACATATACGGATACAAATTTTAGAAACAACATAAACCAATAACAAAAACAACAACAAAAATATTCATTCCCTGTAATTTTAAGCACCGAGGTGATGTAATTTAATTAAATAAACTTATGTAAGTGTATCATATTATTATACATAAATTTAATATGTAACTATTATTATATAAACGAAGGATATTTCCTGCAATTACTGTGAATTAAAAATGTAATAATAACAAACTAGAACGAGTACTGGGACTAGATGTATTCAATTAAATAAAACGTAGTGTAGAAATTTCTTTTTTTTATTATCACAGAAAACAGTCAAAACAGATATTTTTCTTCTTGCATTGTATATTTTTTCTTTTTAGTTTTGTAATAACTTGTAAACTGATGGAACACAAAACGCATCAAACTGCATGCAATTGCTATTTGTATACACGTTCTTATAAAAAACAAGTAATGGATCAAATTTTACACACGTGTCGGGTCGAATAAGCTCTTAATTTCGTTTCTTTCTTACTAAAGCTTCAGTTATGTAAACAATAAACAATAATGTATTTATCTTATCAACATAGCAAAGACACAAAACTTCAAAATGATTTTGGTCTCGAAACATGGAAATAATGTTGTTAGTTCATAAGAAAACAGTAAAGTACTGGTGAATCCGAGTTGGAGAAAACTTTTTATGACACTTTTGCAATTAAATCATTAGGAATTTCTTTTTTCTATTTTCTAGACAGTCCTTAAAAAAGTTTCATTGAAACCAAAAGTACAGCCTTGGCCAAAAGTATTGAGCCCCCTTGAAATCTTCTTATAATTTCTTAAACCACTTGATTAAAACAACTTCTAGTATTTTGTATGGAAGGATAATGGTTTTTATTAAATTAAGCTCAATATTTTGTTGGGCCACCTTTGGCCTTAATGACGGCAGCAATTCTTTTGTGATGATTACACTCCTCTGCAGATAAAGCGTTCCATTCGTTCCGCAGATGGTGCTTTAGGTGTTCTTTGCTTGAAATTTTATGCTGCCTTATCTTGCGCTTTAATAAACCCCAAAGATGTTCAATTGGAATAAAATCTGGGGACTGGGTAGGTCAATCAAAAAGCTCAACGCAACTTTCGCTTAACCAAGCCATTGTTTTTGCAGCTTTGTGACAAGGTGCGTTATCTTCCTGGAATATTACTCCTTCAAGATTTGTTGCACCAAAAAGTTTGGAAAAGCAGGGTAGAGTCCATGCGACCCTCACACACGAACATTTCCTCCACTCCTAAGGAACTCATGCATAAATGCATAAATCATAAAGCTGCCACCGCCATGCTTAACACTCCGGACTAAATTCTTCACCGACTCGTCGCCGAACAAAAGTCAAGCCAGGGGTACCAAAAATCTGAACGTAGAACAAAAATTATTATGTATCGGTTTTTAAAAGTGATTTTTTTGTGGTCGAAGTTTTTTTTTACGAAGTGAATGATGCTAATCGTTAGATTATCACCCAAACTAGTTTATCTCAAAGTTCGATTCATTTGACCAAACAATATTTGACCAGTCTTCCTCTGTCTAATTTTGGTACTTTTTTGCCCATTCAAGTCTGGCTTTTTGCTTTTTTTGGTGAGAGCAATGGCTTTTCCCTGGCCTTACAAGCTTCAAAAGTTTTCGTCTGGTTGTTCGATCATAAATAGACTTCTTTAACGCCGCTGAAAACTGACTAGCCCGCTTTGATGAATTTTCCGTCCGAATTTTTTATGAGTTTCGTATCAAATTTCTATCCTCGCGCTTTGTTGTCAATCGTTTTCGACCCGATCTTGGCCTATTCTTATGGGAACCAGTTTCGACAAAACGTCTGATACAATACCGCACTGACCGGCGGGAACAGTTCAATGTTTTGGAAATCTCTACCTGAGATTTACCCTGCTGATTTAAAATCTATATTTGGGCACCTTTTTCAACACTTAGTTCGGTTTTTTTTTTACCATTTCGCAAAGGTGTTATCAAAACTCAAATTGACACACGAAAAAATGCAACGGTGGAAAAAGCTAGACTCTTAAAAGCAAACTACTGAAATTCTTAGTAAGTAGTAAAACGTAATTTCGTATTTGTTAGAAAAAACAAAATTAACGTCAAATAATGGGCAAGCCCAGTTTTTTTTTTTTTAAGTTTGTCTAGACCTGTTGAGTAATTCTATATTTTTATCTTAAATGCATAAAAATACGATTTTTATAGGGTGCTCAATACTTTTGGCCAAGGCTGTATTTGGAAGATAAATTCCATTTTTCCTGTGGCATAGGTTTTGAAATCAGAACTCAGAAAGCAATGATATTATTTTTATTTTGTTTTCGATTATTTCAATAGAAACTATCAAATCCAATATTTGTGTGGCGGATGCTGGCAATGCTGTTTACGAAATTCACCTTGTAAATAAGATTTCTTAAAAGTAAATAGTTTCTTTATTTTAATTAATTATTGCCAAAGCAAAAATGTTCGAATTATTCGTTTGCTGATATTGATGTTGTTCGTTCGCTTGCTGAGTATCGACTGAAGTTCTTGTTCGGTTGCTTGCTGGTATCGACTGAAACGAAACAACTTAACTTATTTACAAGGTGAATTTCGTAACAGCGTTGCCAGCATCCGCCACATTTGCATTGAAGTAAGTAGTTCTCAATCGATATATATCCTTCTGTGATATGAAAATATGTTTTTTTTTTTTGAATCAATTTCAAAGATAAACTACTGTTCATAAAACTTTTACTTCAAGGGAAAGATAATGTAATCGATTTTAATCAACGAAATATCAAATTTTGATCGGAAAAACTGCTGACCATCGCTCACAATTTAAATTTATCAAATTTCAAAACGAGCATATTGGCTACCCTCCGCCTCCTTCACCATGCTTGTTGTGTCCACGAAAATGCATTTTCCTTTTCGTTTTTTTTTTTTTTGAGAAACCAAACCATGTATGTATTTGGCAAAAAGTTTTGATTTATTTTTGTTTTTGGATGTTGCGGGAGAATCAAGAACCTCCAATAAACAGACATTTCAAAAGAACCAAGGCTTGCCAACATTACTCTTTGCTCAAACATATCCTATTTTTAACTATGAGAGTTTCATTTTCTCTCCCTAAGTCCATTGTTTGTATTTTGTTTTCGTTTAAAGTTGTGTAATCAATACAGAATTTAAAAAATGTTGATCAGTATCATTTGATTACCAGCCTTATTACCGTACCCAATCGGAAAATTGTCCGGTCGGAAGTTTTATTTCCTTCACCGTACCCGAATCGTACATAAAATAAAGACTCGTACCGACGCACTTCTTTGTTGTTTTGTGATTGGAAAAATATTTTCATTTCCGGAAACGATCGGACAAAAATATTAATAAACTAATCGCATGAAATCGCTCTCATTTTTATATTCCGACGCAGATTTCAAATTTTTTTGTAGATGTCTACGATTAGCCTGTCGGAAAGGATACGGTTGAGTGGACGTACTAAATACATTTACTGTGAAACACGAAGTCTTAAAAATATAATTTGATTATTAAACAAAAAAAAAAATATCTTCCAAACTAATAATTGTATTGCCAAACCAATTCCAAGTCGGCAAAGTGTAAATTGAAAAATAAGCTATCAAAATAGAATTAAGACAAATCCGTGTAAAAAAAAAAAAATCTCTAAAAAAAAAGTAGAAAATATTTAGAAATTGTACGAATCGGAGAGAATTTTGCTCTGATCGGGTACGGTAATAAGGCTGTATGTGTATAGGTTTTAATCGAACAACGTAGGACTAGGGAAGCTAGTGCATTTATCCTTTATTACTTACAATGGACTCAAGGAATTTCATAAAATGATATGTATTGAATTTTTTCTCAAGCCTTCGTTGAAATAGGAACAACAAATTCCTTGTTTTTTTAAATAAATATAATTGTTTAAGTTCTACAATACAGCATGGCGATTAAATTCTTGTGTCACTTTGAATTACATTCTTCAACGCACGCAATTATACTATCATTTCCTGGCTGAGGTGTTTCAATATTTTTTTTTTTTATTTTGATAATTGTTTCCTGATGTCCTCATTCCATTTGTAAATTAAAACTACAGTGTAGAACAACCTGTATTATCCATCGTAAGGAAAATGATAAATTCTAGCAAGCAAAACCACTTATATAAAAATAAACTAGAAAATTATCTTTAAAGAAAAAATCCAATATGTATACACAATTTAGAATATTATGCATACTTTAAGCTCATAATAATAATGAAATAAATAATATGAAACGCAATCAATAAATCGAGTGTATTATTTATGATAAAATCGTGTTTTTACTGTACACTGTTTTTTTTTCTTTTTTAATTACCTTTTGCAACAAAATAAATAAAACAAAATAAAAATCATATGTCCACTGATTATGTTTCTTTATGTAAATATTGATTAATTATTTATTATTGCATAATTTTTGTTAGAGAGTTTGTTTTTGTTTATTATTATTATTTAAGTTATATTGTTATTTTTGTTAAAACACCATTAATCCTCATTTTAAATTAAATGAAGCAGAAAATGTTAAATAAAAATCGAACATAATAATAACAGAAAATGCTTTTTAATTTTTGTTTGTCTAAACTATGATGTCGATAAAGGTCCGGGTATTCATTCCGTCTGTCGGTCTCTATAAACGCAACAACGTTTCAACTACCCACTTCAGTTCGGTACCTACATGTTTTTATTCGTTCTTAAATCTAAAACCATAGAGATATTACCTAGAGTCCCGACTTCCTTCGTCCCTTTTCGAAAACACCCGCAAATCTCCTCTGAGGTGAACTCTCACGATCCTTTCTTATTTTCGTGTCCGTGAAACTTTTAGAAAGAAATAAAAAAAAAAAACAAAAATTCACCTCAACCGTGGGCAAATTTTTTCTTGGGCCCAAAGTTACAGAAGCCAATCGTGTGAAAAAAATCATTTGTTTTTGTTCAAGATGAAATCAAAAATTTATATCGAAACAAATCATGTCGAATTTCTGGTGAATTTATTTATTTTTCAAGCAACGAACGAAGAAAATCTGTGAAAACCGACTGGATAATTGCTTCGAACCAATTGTTCTGACATTGATTATTAATGAATTTCTGACGAATGCAGTTCCCGAAACAATGCACGAAATGCACGATTTAACGCTGGTTAAAAATGTCCTGAATTTCCATAAATTTTTAGCCGATTCACTGCTTATCAACGAGAATACCGATCTGGCCCTAGTCTAGTTCACAGAGAAGTTTGATATTTTGTTCCGGAATCGATTCCGTGGGACGATTATGGACACAGCGGTGGATATCATGCGAAAGGATTTGCATGAAATGACATTCATAGCCAAACAAAATAGCACTGAAGAAGTGGCCAACAATCTGTTTCTCTTCCCTCTGTTTATGGCGTCAAAGAGCATTTTGGTAAGAAATTCATTACAAATAGTGAAGTGTACAACACTGCTTATTTTGCGTTCTAGGAACTTATCCATTTGATGGAAAAAATAATCTGACATGCTGGTTCGGTTGACGGTGATCTGAACAGTTGATATCAGTTATTCCAACTCTAATCCACCCAACTGCCAAGGTTTGATGCATTGCAGTGTGTACAATTCACCCCCAAGTACATGATGTTAGCGTCGGTCGGCGTGCACTAACATGGCATTTTGGTGACCGACATCTGAAGGATTGTAAAGGCGGGACGAGAAAACGACAATTTTGTATTATTATTTGTATTACAATAAAAACAGTTCTAATCTAATGCCAACAAGAATTTCAGAGCTACAATTTTCTTTACAATCTCAGTTGTTTTAAGTGTCCCGGTTTTTTTTTTCCCTGTGCATCGTAGTACTCGCGGATGACCACCAAGAGCTTTGTCAGATTTGTACCCATCTTCGCACTGATTCCGATTACTGGTTGGTTAAGTCGCTGTTCGAGTTCCTTTCAGTTCCATTCAGTTTGGCTTCTTACTCGTCGACCTTATTTGCAACATTTATTCTCAACTGTTGGCTAAATTGATTGATTTAATTGTCAAGAATCTCGTAATTCTTCCAGGGCTCTTCGCTAGAAGCGTCTAGCACGAACATCAACACCGAACACCTCTCAGCGTACTTGAAAAACTGAATACCCAAACCCTTGTTTTTATTGGAATCTGGAATGAGTCCTGGCAAATGTGCGACTGCTACTTGTTCGTAGTCATCGTACTGGATCATTCCAATATGAGGTTTTAAGGTTGTGAATGGGTATGAAGCGACCTTGGTATTCGCCATAGAAATTGCTCTCAGGAGTTGTTCAATGATGTAAGCCAGTTTTCGGAAGATTGTTCTTAGAAGCAATTGGGAAATAAAATATATAGAAATAATTTTTTGCAATACTTACGCCCAATTTCTTCACAAAGTTCTAAAGTTCCCTTAAAACTCGATCTAGTAAATCTCGGTTTAACGTTAGAACTTAGTTTTTAGAAAATTTGGAACTCGGGCATTTCTTCACTTCTCTAGAACTCGATCTAAAATCATAACTGAGTTCTAAGCGCTTAGAACTTGTCATTTTTAGAACCTAGTTCTAGCATGTTTTTAAAATTTTTGAGTCACCCGGCAGTAATTTTTGACACATATTTCCTTCATTTCCAAACAAAATAAATATAATTTTTGAAGTTGCGCTAATTTTTTGTTTGTGTTTGTACATATGTGTGTACGGTGTAGCTATTTGTATGTTTATTTTGGTGATGTCCGTGGCGTGTTATGGCGTTTTTAATTGTTAATCTGTAAGTGAAAAAAAAGCATTCGGAATGCGCTCAATTTGCAAAAGTGACAGTTGTGATTTTAAAACCAGAATGCTTTTTTTCAGATTCCAGATTGCCAATTGAAAACGCCATTAGTTTGTGTGTTGGCTGTTAGCTGTTACGCAAAATCGAATCCTACTCGGGCCCATATCCCATAAACTGTCAAGAAAAAAGTGCTTCGCCGTTCAGGATCGGCCTTTAGGTTAGATTAGGTTAGGTGATAAGGGGTGTTCACAGCATGAAGCTGTTGCGTACACGGGGGCCTACTGGTCCATTGTTATCCCCTATAAAAGAAATAAAAGTTAACATCGATGCTCCTCAATTCTGCCGATTAACGTAGACTGGCTCGTTAACGAACTAGCCTGTGCTATCTATAAATTTCCTCATGTTTGCCATTGAGACCTGTGCTAGATCATCCAGTTCTCCAACAAACCTGTTTCCGAAATGACGGAGTCGGCTAGTTTGAAGGTTCGGACAGCCACAGAGCAGGTGTTTAATGGTTTCTATTTCCTTCTCATCCTGACAGCTCCTGCAGAAATCAGGTGCAAATGCCCCTATCTTGTTGGCCATTGTTCAAATGGATTGCGCAATGACCCGTTAGTACACCTATCAGGATTTTAATGTTCCTTTTACTCAGCGATAGTAAATACCGAGTTTCCTTTTCATTTGTGTTAGGCCATAAACTTCTAGAGATTGCGCAATCGTCCCTGGATTTCCCCGAGTTATTGATTTTCTCTTTTAATTTAAGGTCTATCTTCCTCTTGAGTACCCCAATCGGGACGAGTGGTCCCCTAACTGAATATAGGATCGGCCTTTAATTGTGCATCACATGCACTCAGAGAATTGTTAATGATAAGTGGGTTATACTTAGGCTTTGGCTTTCGTTAAGCTGTCGCCATCGCCGAAGTATACTTCACTGACCATTTGCCAACAAGATTAGCATCATTTGATTCTGATGCAATGCCACCAGATTTCGACGTCTTAAATATGACTCCTGCAGACGATTCCCATATCCCATACTCTCTGGTTGAAAAAAAAGCTACAACCCTAATGACGCCATCTCAAACCGTCAATTTTCCACCGACAGCTCAGGTGTCTACAGCTTTTTCCACCGAAACAACGGTGCCGCGGTCGTCTGACAACACCAACAATAATTCATTACCAACAAATTCTACAAAGTAAATACCAATTTTTCTCAACGAACGCTCGACGCCGTTGTCCAATATGAAATCAGCAAATTCGTTGAAAAAACGAAATTCTAATAAATCGAAGTTCTAAGGCACTAAACCCCCGAATTCGAGGGTCTAATTTTATCAAAGTTCTAACTATAACAAAGTTCTAAATCGAAGTTCTAACGCACTAGAACTTGGTGAAGAAATGACTTAGAACTCAAATGAGTTCTCAAATTTCACTAAACCGAGTTTTAAGGGCTAGAACTTTGTCAAGAAATCGGGCGTTACCCTTTCTTTGCATTTTTCTATTGAATTGAAAATGTCAAATAGTGTTGACATTAGCTGTCAAAACTTTCACCACAGCAAATAAGAAACTAAAGGCCCGATTGTAGTATTTATGTTGTTTGTTCCTAAGGGTGTCGCATACTTTTTCGTTTTTTTTTGCGTTCTTTTTAAGATTTTTAATATTTTTGATACAAATATTGGTAAGGTAAATAATAATGTAATTATATGCTAAAAGTGCAAAGAAACAAAGTACATAATATATTTATTTTTTATATTACATGAATTTGTTTGTATGTTAAGGTTTTTTTTTTTTAATTTGAGCTCAACGGAATCTATTTTTTTTGAAATTTGAGCTAGAGGATTTACACCACGACTGTAATGGGCACACATACCTTAAAAGTGCATAAGTATTAGTGAGAGGTCCCATAAGAAATGCATTGGGAAACTAACACTTATGCACAAGGTATAAATGTGAAAATTTCAGCTTGTAGCCTTGTAGGCCGAAAGAGAGCGAACCACCGAAGTCGGGACTCAAGATAATATATGTCTAAAACAGTGCATACCCGAATGAATCAATTACATTCTTGAGACGTTGCATTTAAATTTTTGAGAACAAAACCGTTTCCAAAGTAAATATTAACCATTGAATTTACACTACTTCGCACATGAATGTGACGAACTACAGACACAAAGCAGCACTGGTGACTGAGACCATCGGCTGGGACAGAACTAGACATTATTTGTTTATTTGTTATTAATCTACGAATATACATACATTCAACAGATTATAAATTAAAAAGTTAATGAAAATATATTTATACTTTTTATTTAGATACACATCTTTAATACATTTTAAAACAAATAATTAATATAAACTATTTAAGTAAGGTTAATAATCGAATTTTGAATAAGTTTCTAGACATAAATATATCCAAACATGAATAAAACTGGTTAAATAAATTACAACATGCAGAAATCGGTTCACGCTGTCCATAAAGCGTATAATGAGAATCAATTACTATGAGCGGTCTGGCTCTTAAGGAAGTGGAAGGGGCATACAGATTTAAGCAGTTAAGCAAACTCTCACAATCAATAGTTGATGTCAAAATATCTCGAGCAAACATAACACTATACATTTTTCTTCTCATATCAAGAGTCTGCATTCCAAGTAAAAGGCATTTTGAATTATAAGAACACAACAGAGAGACAGATAGAAACATAGAAGGAAAATACATAACAGGAACCTACGTGGCTCAGAGGAGGAGACATAGATGTTATATTGTCTCTGCAAAGTAAATATTTCAATTTAAAAATGTTTTTTTTTTTTAATTTAGAAAATTGTTTGATATTTTCTCTATTTTTGGTGATTTTCCAACCCTGAACTCGGCAATGTACAATGATACCATACTTTGTCAAAATCAAATGTGCAGTACAGGCCTTATGGGCCTGCTGCTTAAATAAATATCAGACGTTCCCTTAAAAATTAAAGTACTTCACAGTCAGCTCAACAAATAAATTTCGAATGCAAGTAAGGTCTACATCTTTGATAAATGCGCTATAAAGCAAGTTGTCCATGGGTTTTTCTACGTATATTACGCTTGAATCTCCATTTTATAAGCCGGACTCGGGGATCATTAATTTTAATTAATTAATTAATTTGCTGCTATTTCGTACCGAAAGAATTGATATTGTACTTCCTTTGATTTACGAGAAACGGCTGAGGAGCTGACGTAATATTACGCTAGAATCTCCCTGTACTATATCTATACAAAGAAAGCACCTATCGATTTGAATCCGACCATATATTTTGTTGTTAATTTGTTGCTGAGAAATAGACCAACTATATTTGGCGGAATCGTAACCCTTCATGGGGGTGTACCAACCCTTACCCTGTAAATACGAGATAGAGCGTATCTCGGAAACCAAAGCAGTTAGGAACACGAGATATTCGCGTTTTGAGTGATCTTATACGTACAAACATACATCCAATTTTATAAGCAGAGAGATTTCGTATTTTACGACGGATGTAAAGAAAATGTACACTCGGGCGTATACGTGATTTTTTTTTATAGATTATCTTATTCTATAAATTTTTGAACTTTTTGTGTGTGAACCTAACGTTTTTTTTAATTGTTATCTTGTTATTTTTAACAACCTCTACAGTATATACGAAATTTTAGTAATATTTAGAAATAGAATACTCAGTATCCATTTTTACTTTAGACATATGTATAGAATACATATATGGCAAGTATTGAATTCGTAAAAAAAAGTTGAGATTTTGATAAGGTATGACATTACGATGATAGAGAAGTCGAAAAAAGTGGGTCCGGCAATTCCGTTCGTCTGTCTGTAAACGCATCTACAGCCTTAACCACTGGTCCGATTGACTTCAAGCTTGAAAATTAGAGTTTTGAGCGAATTCGCGTGGGTTGTTTTTTTTTATTTTTTTCTTAAGATCAAAATTTAGGGTAGCCACCATACAATGTTTTTGGCCAAAAACAAATGGTTGCAATTTTCTCAAAAACGGCTCCTACGATTTTTTTTTAAACGAAATTTTTTGTATAAAACTGTTGAGCTTAACAGTCATACAGCCATTAACTTTACAGCGGCTGTTAAGTTTGACAGTCTTTTGCAAACGTGTCATGAACTTGACGCGACGTCTTTAAGACTTTTATTTCCGGACACAGCCAGTTCTTCTTTTTTACTCAACCTTATTAACTATCTAAATTTATTTTAATTGTCTTATTGAACTAATAAAGTATATGAATTGAGGTTAATAAATAGTACTTATTCGATTTATTTGCACAATAATTATATAATATAACGAATCATATTAATTGGCGACGAGGATGGCTGAAGAGCAGCTCAAGCAACAGCAAGCATGAGAAACTCATGAAGAAGAATATGGACACGATGAAAGAGATCATGAGCAAAGTTCCGGGTGCTTTGACCACCACTACAGTTCCCAAGTTTGAAGCTTTCGATCCAGCAGAAGCGAACTGGGAAAATTATATCTTTCAGCTTCAGCAATACTTTGAGGCAAACTCTATCACAGAAGAGAATGTGAAGAAGTCATTTTTTTTTGTCATCATGCGGCGATCATCCTCTAGACCTATTGAAGAAACTTCTTGAGACAACAGACGTAAGTACACACACTTTTAGCAAGCTAACCTCGCAGTTCACACAACATTTTGTATTAGATAGATAGATAGATAACTTCTTTATTAACAAAAAAATTTGATTAGGTAACAATATTTCTTTTCTTAAGAATAATGACATGGCTTATTCTGCCGTCTGCCTGATATGACATTTCATTTAGTGTTATCTATATATATAAGTGTTATCTTAATATCTCAATCCAAACAAGAAAATGTGTTTTCGACTCGACGGTTCTTCCAGTCTTGACATATGGTTGCAAAACATGGCAATCTACGAGAGCCCTCGAAAATAAGCTCCAATCCTGCCAAAGAGCGATGGAAAGATCGATTCTTAAAGTGAGGTTATCCCAACGGATTAACCACGAAAACATAAGAAACCAAACGAAATTTGAAGACGTTCTTCAAAGAACAAGAAGACTTAAATGGGATTGGGCTGGACACATATTCCGAACCTCAGATGATCGATGGACTAAAATAACAACAGAGTAGACCCCGCGAGACAAGAAAAGAAATGTAGGAAGACAACTCAAAAGGTGGAGAGACGAAATACAACATTTTTGCCCAAACTATTGGAGAGAAGCTTTAGACCGACAATTGTGGAAGACGAAGGGGGAGGCTTATACTCATCAAACTTATTGAATAAAAATGTAAAAAAAAAAACAAAAAACAAAACAAACAAAAACAAAATTGTATACTTTTAAGAGTGAATAAAGCATGAATAATAATTTACACACTATCAGAATTGGTCGTATGGGCTTATAGCAAGCACCATTTTACGACCAATGGTTTGCCAACACAGAAACTGTGTTATACCACCGGCTCATAAAATAATAATAATATATATAAAAATGAATAGCTGTTCGTTAGTCTCGCTTAAACTCGGCAACGGCTCAACCGATTTGGCTAATTGTGGTCTTGAAATAATGGTGGAAGTTCAGGTAAGGTGTAAACGGTTAGAAATTTTCAAAAAATGCACAAACACACACGTTATAAGCAAAATTCCTTTTCCCATACTTTGCAAGGAAAAAATCATTTTCCCATATACTTTGTATAAAAAATAATCTTCAAATTTAAGAAATTGAAAATTGAATTTGAAGAAATTGAAAATTAACACTTTATAAGGCCAGCTTAACCGTCCTCAAGATACGTCAAATAAAGCATATGCAGCTTCATATTTCTTAACTTCGGTTAACTTCCTTTGCTATTTTTGTTGTTGTTCTTCTGTGATAGTGACTGCTAGGTGTGCGACAGCTTTTCTTACTTAAATCAATTATTACAAATGTTAAAATAATTACACGGATATGCAATTATAAAAATCAATATAATTTATTAAGCGATATTTAAAGTTCAGAGGTTGAGGAAAGAGTGAACAAATTATAAAGTAAAACAGAAATATGAAATTAAGAATTATTGACATTAATATTGATTAGGTTGTAAGCAAAGTAGTATGGAACTGAGTATGAAATATTTAAGAACATTATTCTAACACTCCTCCTCAATATTAATAAAGTCAAAATTAATTCCAAGTTGTTGAAAACAAAACAAATGTTTATCTTTAGGAACAGCTTTTGTAAGAGCGTCTGCGACCATTTTATCGGTTGGTAGATACTTCAAATTAATAGTTCCTCCTTCTATTGCTTCTCTCACAAAATGATATTTATAGTGTATATGTTTGGTTCTCGAAGATTTTCCGCCAATGCGAGAACAATGCGGGACTTTGAAAAATATCAATGTGACAAGAATACGAGCAATGTATTGCTACAATGCGAACAATGCGGGACAATGTGAAAAGAATACGAGCAATGTATTGCTACAATGCGAGAACAATGCGGGACTTTGAAAAATATCAATGTGACAAGAATACGAGCAATGTATTGCTACAATGCGAACAATGCGGGACAAAAAAATAAATATGAAAAATGAAATTCATAAATACATAAAAATTTAAATTGAAATATGTACCTCGTAAATACATTTAATTCCAAAAATTTAAATGCCAAACAAATTCAAACCTTATTTTTAATTTATTGAATTTTTTTTTTGAAAATCGTCGGAGCGGTTTTTTTTTTTAAATTAATTTTTTATATATAAAATTTTTCAAAAATGTCTTAAAATTAATTTGGGTATGCAGTTTTCAAGAACATTTAAATATACATATTATACTTCAATTCGGATTTTTAAAAATTGATCCGTTTTTGAGATACAGAATTTTGAAAAAAAAAATTTAAAAATATTTTTTAAAAATCCAAAAAAAATTTTGAAATTGTTTTGAATACAAAATATTATTTGAGCAATATATACGTTCTTTCAAAAAAAAAAAAATACGCTGATCGGACTTTTATTTTTTGAGATAATCTAATAAAAAAAAACGGTTCTATGGGCGGTACCGTTTTGGAGCAATACAAAAATATTTTTTTTACATAGAATACATCAAAGTTTTAAACAAAAATTTTCGAGGAAGTTTAAAAAAAATCGTAGGAGCCGTTTTTGAGAAAATTTAATCTTTTGGTTTTTGGCCAAAAAAATCGTATGGTGGCTACCCTAAATTTTGATCTTAAAAATAAAATCAAAAAAACGACCCACGCGAATTCGCTCAAACTTTTATTTTTCAAGTTTGAAGTCAATCGCACCAGTGGTTAAGGCTGTAGATGCGTTTACAGACAGACAGACGGACGGAATCGCCGGACCCACTTTTTTCGACATCTCTATCATCGTTATGTCATATCTCATCATTACCTCAATTTTTTTTTTTAACGAATTCAATACTTGCCATATATTCTATATGTCGCAAGTAAAAATGTAATGATGTGTAATAAAGGTATACAGAAAAAATCACATGACTTTGAATTGATATTTATTCTTTTAATTTTTTAAATAAATATTTTTTTTTTTAATTCATTAAAAATATAAATAGTTATTGCAGCATTTAAAACATAAACATATAGGTACATAGTAAAAATAAAAATAAAAAATAAATATTTCATATAAAAATTCAAAAATAAACAAAATTTGAATAACAGACCATTAAATCAGTTGTTGAGAATGTAGGTAATTTAAAGAACAATATAGTAACTCAGACTATATTTTTTCAGGTAAAAGAAAGGAATATTTATTGAAGGGGTCTTTTTCTTGATTTGAGATTAGCAAAATCATTGATCACATCTTCAAAATCGATGCATCTGAGAAGGAACGTTCCCCACTGCAATTGGTCACCATCATACTTAAAATTCTTAGTGAAATTTCAACATTGGGAAATTCATTCAGTTTTTAAAAAATTATAAAGCTCTAGAATGTTGTCAGTTTTTTCATTTTCGTGTCGACTAATTTTCAAGTAGTCTTTTAAATTCCAGGCATTCAGCATGTAGTTCATCTCCGTTCACATCTTCGGTGTAAAATTTAGCAAAAGATTTGCAGTTCTCTTTTAAGTCTTCTGAATTCAGATTTTTTAATCGAAAATAAAAGTAAAAACGTTGGCCAATCTTCGTGTACGAACTTAGTGTGTCGACAATGGGAAGAAAAGTTTGAATTTTAAATCTTTCTTTCGCAGTCAGAATTACTGAGGATCCAGAGCCGTCAAAAAAAGTCTGGAGTGAGCTTCTACAACTCAACCTTTCAGAAAGGTCCTTATATTCGGAATCCGGGTTTTTTTTTGTCTGGCTGATGAATCAAAGTTATCAAAATTGTCCCTGAGCCCAATTATAAATTCATCTATTGCACTCAGCAAATTTATTGCAACATCCAGGGTAATATTTTGTTTTTGAATTAAAGTACTTGTTTTATTAATTCTTTGCAATACAGAGTACGAAAGTTCTGTAAGTATGGTAAATTAAAGCTTGGACATTTTTTTTGCAGACTAAATACTTCCTCTCTGGCCTCTCGTGCTGTCCTAGTGAGAAGTGTAATCTTTCACCTAGCTCATTGAATGGCCAAAAACATAAACTCTTTACCTCTTTACCTTGAAATCTTAAAAAATTGAGTGCCGTTCATCCGACGGATAGTTAAATCGCCTATGTATGAGTTACTGCGTTGATGCAAACTTGTAGGCGCGGCGTTAATATAGAAACACCATTATATCTTTATTTTTTCATACAGATACAGTATACAAAATGTATGTGTTTTTTTTTTGTTTCTGTCAGAAAGCAAACTGCATTGCCATTCAGTTAGTTGTTCAGCAAGGAAAGTACGAATTCTGATCATTCTTTATGCATCTAAAATTGTATCGAAATATTTTTTTTTTCTTGAAAATAGACCAATAGAGGTTAAGTGATGTTTCAGCAATTTGGGGGCCCCTGGTGATTGCGGGGCCCTGGGCCTGGGCCCAGTGGTAAAGAGGGGTCTGTGCATAGGCTTCTTTTGACGCTTCAGTCAAAGCGATGTATTCCGCTTCGGCACTGGAAGTTGCCACTGTGCGCTGCTTCTTTGACTCCCAACTAATAGCGGCACCTGCAAGTGTAAAACAAAAACCACTTTGAGATTTACGATCATTAACATCTTCGGCCCAACTAGCATCTACGAAGCCTTTAAGAGGAAATCCTGTTTTACGAAATTCAATTCTTGCATGTTTTGTTGTATTAAGATACTGAAGAAGTTGCATGGCTGCATTCCAGTGTTGCTTCCTAGGGTTTTGCGAAAACTGAGCCAAATTGCTCACGCAGAATGATATATCCGGACGACTGAAAACTGCTAAGTGCAACAGCGACCCTATAAGCTCTTGATATTTTAATACTTCTACAGCAACTCGTTCACCAGGGATAGATGGTTCCTTTTGTAGTTTAAGCTTTGCTTGCATAGGAATATAAACAGGTTTATATTTGTCAATTTTATGCTTTAAAACTAAGTTATGAATTAAACGTGTTTGATTAATTGATAAAAGATCATTATTTTTCTTAATTTCTAACCCCACACATAGGGATGGTTCTCCAAGATCTCTAATCTCGAAAACTGAGTAAAGCTTTTCCTTTATAAGTAACACAGAACTTTCTGCGTTAGATGCGACAATGATATCATCAACATATGTTCCAATGATAGTTATCTCGTCATCATCAATTTTAAAATATATGTATTGTTCATATTTCGATTGCGTGAAATTAATGCTTTTCAAGTGAATGTCCAGAGTCTTATTCCATTGTCTACTTGCCTGCTTTAAACCATATAAGGCTTTGTTAAGGCGGCAGACTTTCATAGGGTATTTTTCATCAATAAACCCTTCCGGTTGCTTCATAAAAATTTCTTCGTCTAGCTTTCCATTTAAAAAAGCTGTCGTAACATCTAAATGCTTAAGCTTTAAATCATGTTCCATTGATAATGCATATATTAAACGTAAAGAACTTTGTCGTATTACAGGCGCGTAGGTATCTACGTAGTCAATACCATATTGTTGCGAATAGCCTTTCGCAACTAAACGTGCCTTTCTTCGTTCAATTTCTCCATTAGGTAAATATTTAGATTTATAGACCCACCTGTGTCCGATGGCTGTGCGCCCCTCTGGTAGATCACAGAGACTCCAAGCATTATTTTTCATTAAACAACTGTATTCTAGATTCATTGCTTCACGCCATTCATCATAATGTATTGAATTTCTTGCCTCCTGATAACTTGACGGATCATCTTCTTGTGCATGAAAGGCTTTTTCAACCTCATTCTGGTTATCATGACGTTGGCAGCTTCTTGTTCGATGAGCTACGAATTCAGAATCTTCATTTTGGGTATTTTGACGTTGGCGGCTTCTTGTTCGATGAGCTACGAATTCAGAATCTTCTTTCTCTTCGTTGTATACCGTCATGAATTTGATTTCTTAGACTCAATATTTTTCTCTTCATCATTATTTTCTTCATTTATTTCTTCAAAATTAAAATTTTCTTCTGTATGCTCATTTTCCTTTTCATTCAAATTTAAAAATCTATTTAAAACTTCTACGTTAACATTTTCTTCTTCATTCAGATTCTTTTCTTTTTCTTGTTTTGAATTTGAAAAACTTGGACTTGGTTTATCAGCAGATTTGATTTCATTTTCAATGAAGC
Source organism: Sphaerophoria taeniata (assembly GCA_943590905.1). Lineage (NCBI taxonomy): Eukaryota > Metazoa > Arthropoda > Insecta > Diptera > Syrphidae > Sphaerophoria > Sphaerophoria taeniata. The sequence continues at coordinate 103,933,995 of OX016541.1, forward strand.
GAACATCACGACTCTTAATGATTGTTCGTGTACCCCTCTTCCAAAGACGATAGGCCTTAGATTCTTCCGAGTACCCAATTAAAACATATTCCTCGCTCCGTTGGTCAAGTTTTCCCCTACTTAAGTTTTTAACTAAAACAAAAGCACTACTCCCAATTTGTCGCAAATGACAAACATTTGGTACTCTACCAGTCCAAATTTGCTCTGGAGTTCTGTTCAAATTCAAAGAAGTTGGACAACGATTGCGTACATAGGCAGCAGTATTGATCAGTTCAGCCCATAAGAAGGATGGTAGATCTGCTTCAATGATAAAGCAACGGGCCATTTCTACTAGAGTACGGTTCATACGCTTTGCGATGCCGTTCTGTTGCGGGGTGTATTCTACGGTTAGCTGTCGTTTGATTCCATTATCGATTAAAAATTTTGAAAATTCTTTCGCGTTATCGCTTCTTTATATCTTGATTTTTTTATTTGTTTGATTTTCAACTAAGACTTTGAAATTTTTAAATACTTCTAAATATTCGCTCTTTTTTCGCAAAAAATAAACAAAGACTTTTCGTGAATAATCGTCGATAAAAGTTGGGAAGTATAAACTTTTCTGAATAGATTCAACATTAAATGGACCACAGAGATCAGTGTGAATGATTTCCAATAAACATCTTGAAGATTTTTCGACCTTTGCATGAAAAGAAAGTCTTGTCTGCTTTCCTCTATAACAAGTTGAGCACTGAAGTTTATTATTTTCAAAATCCGGAAGACCACTAACCATGCATTTCATTTTAAGCTGACGAAGTGATCCTACATTAAGATGTCCATACCTTCTGTGCCACCTTTCTAAATTATTGTCCGACTGTGGAACTAAGTTACAATTTTCACTTGTAAGCTTCTTAATAATCATATAAAGTCCTCTGACTTTTACGGCTTCTAATAATTTCTTTTTATTTTTGCTAATGCTTGCATATTTTCCTTCTATTACAACCTTACAGCCATTGTCAGTCGCCTTGCTGGCAGAAATTAAATTACTTCTTAGTTCTGGTATAAAAAGTGTTCTGTAGAGATGAATGGATTTCAGTTTACCATCAACCATTGTATCAAGCTTCACAGTTCCTATTCCCTTGATGTTTGCAAACTTTTTGTTAGCTTCCTGTACCAAACCAGAATAACTTTTGTCTAAGTCAATAAAGTCATCTTCGACACAACACATATGCGAGGTTGCACCGCTATCTATATAACAATTACTTTCCTCATTAATTTCCGAAGTATTGAATGAACTTTGTGTTGGTACATAGTTACAATGCTCAAAAAACTCAGATGCTACAAAACCTTCCTCATTTGCCTTTTCCTTGTTGACAAAATGCAACTTTTCTTTAGACAATCTGACTCGACAATCCTTCTTCATATGTCCTTTTTTTCCACAGCGATGACAATTATATTGAAATGAATTTGAAATACCTGGGTTTTTGCTTTCCGGCCTTCTGGGTTGGAATTTAACCTTCAGAGCTTCATCTTTAACCTCACCATCTGACTTCTTCCTTTGACTTACTTCCAGCAATCGCGCCCGTAGAACATCAATTTTCGGGAAATCAGAGGCAGCATCGAATGCAGCTTGAATGTCCTTATAGCTCTCGGGTAGACTATCCAGTAAAATTGCAGCCAGCAAGTTATCATCCAACTTTGCATCCATTTCCAACAGACGTGAAACAACAGAATTAAATTGTATTAAGTAGCTTTCCATGCTTTGATTTTCGGACATTTTTATGTTAACTAACTTACGAAATTCTTGAACTTTAGTTCTGGTATTTTTCCTGTTGTAAGTAGCTTCTAGAAAATCCCAAATTTCCTTTGAAGTGGCGAGCGATTTTACCAAAGATACTTGAGCCGGTTCCATGCAGATAATCATCTCACATCTTGCATCCAGATCTTTATTCCTCCATTGTTCCAATAGTGCTCCTTCATTTGGTATTTCTTCTTTATTGGTTACAATTGATAGCAAGCGATTCTTATGTAATAGTGCCTCCATCTGGGGCTTCCACGTATTAAAATTATTTCCATTTAGTAATGGAATTTTCCCGATGAAATTAGTCATTTTGAAATAAATTTTAATGAAACAAAATTTTACGATTCTATATCTTTATAGCATATGATGGGTCTGGGCCCATAACCTGTTAAAATAATTACACGGATATGCAATTATAAAAATCAATATAATTTATTAAGCGATATTTAAAGTTCAGAGGTTGAGGAAAGAGTGAACAAATTATAAAGTAAAACAGAAATATGAAATTAAGAATTATTGACATTAATATTGATTAGGTTGTAAGCAAAGTAGTATGGAACTGAGTATGAAATATTTAAGAACATTATTCTAACAACAAATAAAGATGACGAGGAGAAGATGACCCGATGTAGGCCGTCGCAATCAGTCAACGGGTTAACCGCACTGATGACCAAAGAGAGACTGACCAACAAAACAGTCGTATTACTATGTCACAGTTGCGTTCTGTAGTAAGAAGCAATGCAGTAGATAGGCTTAGAATGCAACGAGTTCGTGCACGTCAATCTCAACAACAGCGAGCACGACATAATGTAATTGAGCGATTCCGCAGACGCAGTGCTGCTGTGATTCTGGAACGAGCTGCATTCCATTATGATCCAGCATTAGATTGCTGTGCCGACAAATCGGTAAATATTGGAGAAGTGATAGTAATTTGTTCATATTGCAAGGCATTGAAATACTGTGGTGAATCTACTGGATTATGTTGTGCTAGAGGCAAAGTAAAATTGCCACAGTTGGTCCCACCGCCAGATCCCTTACGCTCTTATGTGTCTTTCATTCATCCATTAAGGTAGTACGAAGTCTGCCGGGTCAGCTAGTAAAGAATAAAAATGAAATTAAATAAATAAAAGTAACAAGTTTTTTTTTTCAAATACGAAATTAAAGTTTATACAAATTCAAAAAAGCATAAAGTAACTCAAAATTAGATTTACACAATTCAATTAAGAAATTTAACAATTTTAATGATTTGAAACACAAAAAGATACCAATTTTGAAATGATTTGAAACACAAATATATTTATACTTTTTCAATTTTAAAGTGATTTGAAACACAAAAGATATCAACAAAAATTTTGGTGCTTGAACTGCAGCAACTGCTGTTTTAAGTTACATAACTATTGCGATATGCTAAGGCGTGTTTGCAGTACTTATAGAGGGTAGACCATCCTAGCGCTCCATTGAGTATTTCATAGAGTCGATTTAGGGTGAGATGACTTGAGTCGAAATACAATTGTCGGATTTCCTGCAGCATTGGACAGATCGCAATAAAATGGATTGTATCTTCACTCTCTCTTCTGTTGCAAAGATCGCAAATTTGTGGCAAGTCAGCTCGGTGGGTCATAAAGTTTAAGTTTAACAGTTCGACACGAGCTCTGAATATGTAGCTTATAGCTTCGGCCGAAAATTCAGTAGAGAAATAATTCGCTTCCGAGGGTAACTGGTGATTGAGGTTCTTATATATGTATATTTCTAGATGTTGTTTCATTTGCTCTAGATAGATGCTGGGTGTAAATTTTTTTTGGCAATCTAAATAAGCGCTTGAAGAAATATCTTTGTACTGCTTCGAACGCCTCTATATTAGTATATCCGAAAACCGGGGTACCATAGCACATGCATGTATTCACAGTCGCGCGAAACAAACGGTATTTTGACACCAGATCAATTTCTTGGTTCGCAAGAAGGTTGTATTACATTGATGTATTTTATATAAAAAATATGAGTGCGACCCATGGAGTCCACACGACTAACTCCCCAGAGTAGAAAAATACGTAAAAACATTAGTTGTTTTGCAAAATTTTCAGCCGAAGCTGTACGTTGTAGTCGTACACGCACGTTGGTTCAAAGTCAAATTCCATAAAACTAATGATTTTAGGAAATGCATTAAGTTTATTGAATAACAGTAGCGCCATCTGTCAAAAGTTGGTCGGACCAACTCGTGGACTCATGCACATATACTTTACACAGTAAAATACAGCTTATATTGCTCCTGAATATTGTAGTTTTTTATTACTGAAGCAATTTTTCTAATCAGATTAATATTTCCGAAAATTAATATTTATATAGCAAAGCAGCGTTTGGTGGGCCAGCTAGTAATAAAATATAGTCTAGGATACTCCTGAAAATTTTTTTCACGCTAACTATAAGATTTTTTGCACTACTGTTGAAGTTATTGCAGAAATTATCATAATTTTCATTATATTAGGGTTGTCTTAGATTTTGAATTGCCATTAAAAAACCGCTAAGCGGATCACGCTCAAAACCTAATCAGCTCTCAACAACACAATACCGCGTCGAATGCATGACAATACGATGAGTGGTTCGCGAGATAATCGAGACGAAAAAACGTAACCCACGTCCGCACATACGCACATACGAACACACATACACACATACAGACATCATCATAAAAACGCTTGATTCGGATTCTAGTGACCTCAAAACATGGAGAAATGCAAAAACAGGAGATTCACAAAATCGGCCCCATTACAATGACTTCCTCTGGGAAGTTAAAAAAAACTAGCTGACCCCGCGAACTTCGTCTCGCCGCCCTTCAGAGCAACTCCATTAACAGTTTTCCGAGTTTTTTATCAATAACTTTCTGTTTTCCATTCGATAACCCATTTTGAAATTTTCCAGTTTTCCATTTGAAAACCAATGCACCTGCAATAATATGCAATTTTACCTTTGAGTGTTTTCCGATGAGTTTTCCGAGTTTTTCATCAAGAAATTTCATTTTTCCATTTGAAATCTTATTCCCGACCCTTGATTGGTTTTTCCAGTTTTCCCACACTTCCATGAGGTTTTTCCATTTTTTTTCATAGAAATTATCACTGAATACAACAGTATTAACCATGAAAATTATCCATTTACAGAACAATGTCTGTGCACCGAAGCGTACTGGGCCAAAGATGACCCGAAGAATTTTTTCTCGAAACAGCCTTAGGCACATTCATCCGATTATTCAAGGTCCATGCTTCTGCATCATACAGCAGGACTGGGATGATGAAGGTGTTGTACAGTTTGCTTTCTTAGCCCAAAGAAACAGCGATTAGCAAGAGTAATTCTTCGTCTGATCTCGGCACTGGTGTTATTGCCCGTGTTAACAGCGGAGCCTAGATAGACAAACTCCTCTACTACCTTGAAGTTTGCATGCGTCTATTGTGATGTTCTGTCCTGGCCGTCGGTGTTGGGTGTCCTTCCTCGAAGACAGCATATAGGTACTTCGTTTTTCCCTCATTTAACGCTTAACCCATTTTTGCCGCTTTTGTCTCAATTCTCACAAAGGCGCCATTGACATCACGCTGTGTTCTTCCCATTATATCAATATCGTCGGCGTACGCGAGAAGTTGAACAGATTTTTGGAAGATAGTGCCTCTGGTGTTGACGTTCGAGTTTTGCACTATCTTCTCAAGAACGATGTTAAAGAAATCGCACGACAGCGCATCGCCTTGTCTGAATTCTTTTTTGACGTCGAAAGATTCCGTAAGCTTGTTGCTATTGAATTTTTATGAATATATTAATGCAAATTAAATTAATACTAATCTGTAATATCGTAAATTCACTACTATTTAAATATAATATACTAAATGGCAACACTTAAATTATCTTACTATAATTTGCTTACCTATGTATACCTTTATTAAAACTTAACCTATTCCTGAATTATACGCTGAACTAAAAACTCGTGTCTTTCATTGCTAAACTAGAATATTCCTAACAGAGGTTATGGGTCATCATTTTTCCGCGTGTTGCTAATTTCAAGTTTTTTTTTTCATTAATTAACGCAAAATGTCAAATTCAATTTATCAAATCGAGAAATTAAGCGATCAGAATTATGATTCGTGGAAAATTCTAGTTAGAAGTGTGCTTATACACAACGACTTATGGAGCTATGTCTCTGGGGGTTCTGTGAAGCCAGAACCAGAAAAGGTCGAGGAATCTATATTATGGTGCACGAAAGACGAAAAAGCCCTTGCTACAATACTTTTGTGTGTGAAACCATCGCAAATTAATTACATTAAAAACTGTAAGACATCGGCAGAAGCTTGGGAGAGTTTGGAAAAGATCCATCAACCTACAGGACCGGCCAGGAAAGTCGCGCTTTTTAAACAACTTCTACAATTAAAAATGGAAGGTAATAATGTTCAGCTCCATATTAATGCTTTCTTCGATTTGGCAGAAAAAATCAAGGAACTAAACATCGAGCTACAAGACGAACTTTTGGCGATTATATTATTGTCCAGTTTACCCAGCGCCTACGAAAATTTCATCATCGCAATCGAGTCACGAGATGAGTTACCATCGGTCGAAGTCTTAAAAGTTAAACTGCTAGAGGAAGGACAGCGTCGTGGAGATAATGAGCCAGCCGAACATTCGTCAGAAAGAGCATTATATTTGCATAATAAGCAAAAGAAAAATAAATATGCACACAAAAATTCTGCAAGCCAACAGTATGCTCAAACGAATAGATCGTCAGACCACCAGTCCTTCAAAGGTAGGTGTTATCGATGCAAACGCCAAGGCCACGTGGCATCAAATTGTCACGAAAAGCAAAAATACTCATCAAATGTTACAGCCAGTTCAGCGTTTGCATTATTAAATTCTATATGTACCAAAGAATTTGATGAAGGCACATGGATTATAGACAGTGGGTCCACGAGTCACTTATGCTGTGACAAGAAAAAGTTTTCGTTCTGTAACGATCACGTAGAGAGAATCGAACTAGCTGGTGGGCAATTTATTAATTCAGCGGGAATCGGCGAAATAGATTTATTCGCGAATAAAAAGATCACACTTAAGAACGTCTTATTTGTACCCGATCTACAAATGAATTTTATTTCGGTTAGCAGAGCTACTAGCGCTGGAAATAAAGTTGTCTTTTTAGACAAGAGTGCAGAGATAATTGATGTCTCATCTGTTAAGTTGCTATGTGCAACCAAGGTCAACAACATTTATGTTTTTAAAGAAAAACAATTCAATGCACTGGCTGCTTGCTCGGAGAGCCCTGTCAAGACTGAGAATACTATGTTGAACAAGAGAACTAGAGATGCTACAGGTGCTGGTTTAAGCTGCGATACTGGAGATGTTGTTGGTACTGTTGCTAAGAGTAGTTGTGATGCTGGAACTGGAAGGCTTGTTGTTGTTGATGCATGGGATAAAGTGTTTGCACTATGGCATCAAAGGTATGGCCATTTAAATGGACAAAGCTTACATACGTTGTTTAATAAAAAACATGGTTCGAGGTGTGAGCTCTCAAAAAATCAACAAAGCTGCAATGAAGTGTGAGGTCTGTCTGCAGGGGAAAATGTCATCTCTACCGTATGCATTATCAGAAAATAGGAGTAAGTCTTTACTTTCAATTATACACACCGATATTTGCGGGCCGATGAGGAATGTATCGAATGGTGGTGCCAAGTACTTTCTGACTTTTATTGTTGATCACTCCCGTATGATTTTTGTGTACTTCTTACGTCAAAAAAGTGAGGCTCTGTACTTTTTTAAGTCGTTTAAGGCAATGGCAGAGAAACAGACTGGTAACAAGATTAAAATTTTAAGAAGCGATAATGGGAAAGAATATGTTAATAAAGATTTTGACAATTTTTTAAAACATCATGGTATCAAACATCAATTAACTTATACCCCACAGCAGAACGGGTGCGCTGAGAGAGCAAACAGAACTCTTGTCGAGATGGCGCGTTGTATGCTAATCACAGCTGAGATGAAGCATGGTTTTTGGGCTGAGGCAATAAACACATCCGTTTATCTCAGAAACAGATCACCAACGAAGTTATTGGAATTTCAAACCCCATTCGAAGTTTGGTTTGGATTTACACCAAATGTGTCTCATTTAAGGATTTTCGGCTGTAAGGCATACATGCGGAATAAAAAACCAGGTAATTCCAAGTTCAGCCCAAAGGGTATTGAATGTTTAATGGTTGGTTATTCAGAGGAGGCTAAAGCCTACAGGTTATATGAACGCAAAACTGGTAAGACTCATATAAGTAGAGATGTTAAATTTATTGAGAACCCATCTAAAACCCATCTGAACCCATCTGATTATGTTCTTATCGAGTCATCGAAAGAAGACGAATCCACACAAATCAATGCATTCAAAGAAGAAGATGATGAAACCGAATTCGAAGATACTTTTGAAAAGGATCATGATGTACGAGAACTATGTGAAATTGAAATACCGGTCATAGCTAAAGCGAAACAACTTGCTGTTGTTGTTGATTCCCCACAAAATGCTGCTGTTGTTGGTGTCCCACAAGATTTTGTTGCTGGTCAGGTTGTAGACGAAGATGTTGATATTGTTGAACGTGAGCCTGATGATGAATATGAGATTTCTGATGATTACATTCCTGTTGGAGGTGATGATAAGTTCGAAGACTGTGAGGATGATGAATTGCAAATGTGTTCCAATGCAACGAAAAAAAGATGCACCTACTGAAAACCGAAAACAGGTTAGTCCTAGCATTTTAACCCTGGATGGTTACCCTTCGTCGAATCGACGAACACCTCGCGTATTTTCTATGATATCTCCTCATCCGTTCATCTTTTTTCATTCCCTTTTTTTACAACATCAACTGGCAATTATCTCGTACCATAGGCGGGCGCATAATCCGTTTGATTAAGCGCAACTTTATTTTTCTTACAGGTGTGTTCGTCGAAACGACGAAGGATAACCTTAGTGTGATTTTTTTTACCACAATTTCATGTAAAATTTTTTTAAAGTGTTGACTAAAAATTAAAAAAAAAAAATTACAATGCATATCTGAAGGGCAAACAATTATAAAGAAGAGACAAAATGGGTTTTATTTCCATATTCAGAGAGAGAAATGACAAAATCCTCATGCCATAAGTGCAAAATGTATGGGCGATGAGCAAAAACTTGATGCTTTTGCCTTTTGTATTTTGAAGTGGATTTCTCACATTTTTTTAAATGTTTTCATTTAATACGGATTTGAACTTCTTATTTAAGCAATCGTTTTGAAGTTAAAATTATGTTATCTCTTTTTTCTCAATTTATTTTTGAATCACTAACTGTGAATGAAGGGACAGTTTTTATTTAATTTCTACAGGAATAATATATCGAAATATAAAATAAATCTTCTAAATTTTGTCTTTAAATATGCCATAGTTTCTTATAAAAAAAATTGAAATTTATAGTGAAAAACAGTTTTGAACCGTTAAGTTTTCAAAGTTGACTTCGTCGAATCGACGAAGGATAACCTTAGTGTAGGAAAAATAAGGGTAACCATCCAGGGTTAAGAAGTGGTAGAGTTAGAAACCTAGAAATTAAAACTATAAAAAACAAAAATTTAAGACGAAGATCAAATTCTTTGAATTTTATGATGAATGTTGGGCAAAATTGTGAGAAAGTACCGAATACCGTGAAGGAAGCCCTTGGTGGTGAAGACTCACAATTGTGGCAGAATGCTATGAATGCTGAATACCATTCATTATTAGATAATAAAACCTGGGTTTTAGTAGATTTGCCAGCATCCCGAAAGGCTATAAAATCCAAGTGGGTTTTTAATATCAAAAGAGACAAATCTGGGAAAATTGAGCGCTACAAGGCTAGGCTAGTAGCGAAGGGCTGTGGTCAAAAGTATCGCCAGGATTTTACTGAAACTTTCTCACCAGTTACGAGGTATTCTACTATAAGACTGGTAGTTGCTTTGGCCGTAGAGTTAGAATTGCTTGTACATCAAATTGACATTACTTCTGCATATCTCAACAGTGAGCTAGACGAATCCATATACATGGAGCAGCCTGAACATTTTGTGAGCAAAGCACATCCGACAAAAGTATGTAAGCTGGTGAAGGCATTATACGGGCTGAAGCAGTCTGGAAGGCAATGGAATCAGAAACTAAATAGCGTCCTATTGAAAATTGGCTTTATGAGATCATCCTACGACAATTGTGTTTATACATACTCTAATCAACATGGAATTCTAAACATTTTGGTCGTCTACGTAGATGATATTATTCTCGCTTTTAAGGACGAAGAAGATCTTAATAATATCAAGTTGAAACTTGCTGCGGAGTTTAAACTCGAAGACAAAGGAACCCTCAACTATTTTTTGGGGATGGAGTTTGAAAGAGAAGGTGATAGAGGGCAAATTACCCTTGGTCAGTCAAAACTGATTACAGAGATTTTATCCGATTTTCAAATGCAAGATTGCAAGCCAGTTAGCACACCGTTGGATCCGGGATCGAAATTGGAGAAGTGCACTAAGTGTCCAAACTGTGCACAGGTTGATACAAAGATTTATCAATCTCTCTGTGCCAAATCTTTAGCAGGTCAAACTATGGTGGTAATAGTCCTTTAAATCAGTTGATTGTCATATACAATAAATTTTACTTTCTCATTAACTCTGTAAATGACAACTTGAAAAGTATACATTTCAAGACCTTGTTTTTTAGATCGATTGATCTTGTTTAATTTATATTTACTGTTAAATTATAAGTTAATAATTGTAACGTTAGCATTTAACGGTTTCTAAATAAAAAAAAAAAATAATTAATAGGGTCGTTAAACTTTATTAGTCTAACAACACGGCCTGATATTTCGCATTCTGTGATTAAATTATCACAGTTCAACACGAGCCCTCATAAAGAGCATTTTACAGCTGCAAAGCATTTGCTCAGATACTTGAACAAAACAATAAATTTAAAACTTATTTTCAGAAAGTCTTCTACTGAATTGGTTGGATACGCCGATGCTGATTGGGGTGGAGATTCGAACGATAGACGATCTTTTACTGGCTTCGTGTTCATTCTCGCTGGGTGCGCGGTTTCATGGGAGTCCCGAAAACAACCTACTGTGGCACTCAGCAGTACTGAAGCGGAGTATATGGCACTCTCTTCGGCATCTAAGGAACTCATCTACTTGCGCAACCTTCTTGATGACACTGGTTTTGGATATTTCGCCACAAATCCCATTGTATTATATGGAGATAACTTAAGCTCTCAACAGCTGGTCCGGAATCCCGTTTACCATGCAAGAAGTAAACATATAGACATCAAAGTACATTTTGTAAGAGACATTTTTGAAAAAGGTTTTATTAATTTAAAATATATATCAACAAATAATATGATTGCCGATATATTAACAAAAAACTTAAAAAAAGTAAAACATTGGTATTTTGTCAATAAGCTTGGATTTAATATAGAAATTTAATTTGAGAAGGTGTATTGAATTTTTATGAATATATTAATGCAAATTAAATTAATACTAATCTGTAATATCGTAAATTCACTACTATTTAAATATAATATACTAAATGGCAACACTTAAATTATCTTACTATAATTTGCTTACCTATGTATACCTTTATTAAAACTTAACCTATTCCTGAATTATACGCTGAACTAAAAACTCGTGTCTTTCATTGCTAAACTAGAATATTCCTAACAGTTGCCAACCTTGATGGAGCAGCGTGAGTTCTCCATCGTCATTTTGCACAAGCGAACGAGCTTGGCAGGGATACCAAAACTAGACATAGCTTTATACAGTTCGTATCTATAGATGTCATGGCCTTAAAATCGATGAAAATGTGGTAGGTATCGATTTGGAGTTCATAGGTGTTTTCCAGGATCTGCCGCAACGTGAAAATTTGGTCGATGGTTGACTTTCCTGGCCTGAAGCCACATTGATAAGGACCAATCAGATTGTTGATGAAAGGCTTCAGACGCTCACATATTACGGCAGAGAGGATCTTGTAAGTGATTTTAAGTAGGCTCTCGCTACTGCTGTAATCTTCCCATAATAATAATAGTAATAATTTAAAAACCAATCTAAATAAGAAAACGTGCCATATTTTTATAAGAATTTATTTATTAATTTTTTTTTTTAATATTTATTCACTGTTTTAACATATCTATAGTCTTTGCTATCGTTATATTTCGTGTTTTTTTTTAATTATAATTATTTGTTATTATTTTTACGTTTAGCCGTTGCTGATGAAAGGCTGTATGAAGAAGAATAATTAAAAATTTCATCATTTTTGAATGCCTTGAATTAACAAAAATGCAATAAAAGCAAATAAAAACGGATTGTTTCAATGACAACATTTTGATGATAATGGATGGATACTTGTATAAAAGTTGACTGCGTTCTCAAACGAAAAAGCAACCTAAAGAAAACAAAAAATGTTCAAACGATAAAATGCAAAATGATAAATAAACAACTGAAATCTATAAATATTTTATTTTGCTATCACTAAATTACGAAAAACTAATCTGAAACAAATATTTTACTACCACTCACTCAAGAGTTTTCCCATTTCTTTCTATCTACATAAAGTGTTCGTGTGAATTAATAAGTAGGACCATGTATTTCATGTGCAATTAAAATATCAAGTACGTAGAACAAATCACAACAACACAAAAATCGGTTTCTTATACAAGGCAATTTTTTAACTAAAATAGTTTGACATTATCGTATTCAAAAATTATTATACATTTCATATTAAGCATTTCCATTTTAACAGTACAATAAAATTACTCTTTAAGGTCTTAAATATTCATTTCAATAGATTATTTAAACAGCCTATTCATAGAACATTAAATGAGGTTCTCCACCCGCATTAACATTCTTTTGCATGTATGTCATTTATTCAAAGGTATAGAGTTGAAAGTTCTATCGAATCGAAGTTTTAGTTTTGATAACCACCGAATTGATTTGGATTGTAGAATTGAGGGCCTCCCTGAAAATAAATGTGAATTTTAGACATGGTTGTTTGATGAGTTAGAAAAACAAATATTACTTCTTGTGTGGATTGCTGCTGCGGTTGGTAGGCTTCATTTGGAGCAGCTCCTGGCACAAGGAAACTGCCTGCTGGGACAGCGGCAGGTGGAAGAGCTGGTGCTAAAACTTGCTCAGTCTGTTTCGGTTGTGCACCAGATGGATTGAAAACATCAACATACGAATTTTTAAGTGCTGAAATTAAATTAAACGAAAAATTATAAATTTTTAACTGAGTTTTCTTTATGACAGATCCTCCGGCCCGGTCTGTGGTCTATTTCACCAAATTACAATTAAATTAACAAATTTGTATTTGTGGGTCACATTTACAAATTTGTACATTGATTTTATGTTTCACAAACCGCAAGTTTAGTTTCTACAAATTTGTTGGAAATAAAGAAAAATGAAGGGAAATTGTATTTGTTGTCTACAAATACCAAAAAAAAAACACGTTTCACAGTTTAATTTGCAATGTTGTAAATGACAACTATTTTTTACAAATTTGTTAAACTCTAACGATAACGTCAAACGGAAAATGAATAAACAGAACAAAGTGAATTCGTGAAAGGTATGAAAAATGTTTTATTCGCAAAAATGTTTATAACGAAAGCATAACATTATGTAATGTCTTGGTAAGTAGGCGAGTGGCAAAAACTGTTTTAAAGATCGATCTCACAATGAAAGCTCGCCACGAGATTGAACTCGTTTTCATATGCAAAAAGATGAGAAAACGCTTGGTGACATGAGATCGATCTCACAAATTGTTAAGCATGGCCTTTCTTGGACTCAGTTCACATAAAACCGTAAGGATGGCTGAATTTATTGTTAATTATGTCGGACAAGGAATTCATAAAGAAAGAAGGTGTCCAATTGGTGAAGATTTTCGTCGGTTGTATCGGTTTAGTGAAGAAGGTTGTGCTATTGTTGATAGAAGAATTTTTGGAGCCGCGCTTAGAAATACGTGGTGGTGCTCTCACAAACCAAGAAAAAATAAGTATCTTTCTGCGATACATAGGAGACCCAAGGGTCAAAATTGGAGTTGGTGAAGACGTTGGAGTGTCTAAAGTGATTCAGCAAGTTTCTACAGAAATAGCAAGCCATGCACAGAATTGGATTATTTTCCCACATACTGTGGAAGAAATACAAGAAGCAAAGGTTATGGAGCAGGAAGTATGAGTATCCTTATGCAATTGGTGCTCTTGATTGCACTCATGTCCGTATAAGACAACCTTTGACCTATCGTTGATGTCAATTCCAAATTAGCTTTTGTAGGATCTAATTATTTTGAGCACAGCATCACTCTTCTTTACCTTATGAATAGGCAACTGCGATTTTTCTAACAAAATTTTATTGTTTTTAAGTTCCTTTACTAAGAACTTATTAAAATTTTCCGATTCATTATTTATATATGCAACATTTTTACTTTCAGACGATATTTTTTCACACTCTTCACATAAAGTATAATCATAACTAAGCCACGAACAGAGCTTTGAGAACGATCTCAATTTCAACGAGTAATAGCTGTTGAGCTCGAACTCGTTTTTTTGCATACAAAATTGAGTCTGAGTTACGCCCTGCTCAATTGATCTCACAGGTGAGTTTAAGCTCGTCAGCTCAGACTCTGAGCTCTTGCTCAACTTTTAGAATACGACCCAATGTGAGCGAATATTAGTCGAGTTTAATATTTCTTTCACAAGAGAATTTTTAATTCGTCGCGAATGAACAACTTGAATCTAAACGAGAACGATTTTTTAGGTTATCCTAAAACGCGCGAACATCTTGTTCGTTGTGAGTGTGTATAGTGTGGAATGTGAACAGACTTTGACAGTAGCAACTAGAATTTCGCGAATTCATTTATATCTGGAAATAGGGCTTGAAACGTATCTAAAATCACTTTTTCCATTCATTCCACGTTCGTTAGTCGTTCTTTAAGTGCTTTAAGAACTATTCACATGAGCACGACCAACGAACGACGAATAAATGAAGAAAACGAAAAGTGAATTCTAGAAACGTTTGAAACCGTATATCCTTAAAAATTCTCAACAAAACGATAGTAGAAAGTAGAAGTATAGTTTATGTTTGATTTATGATGCATAATCTTACTTTTCAATCTCAAAGGTTAATAAATTCGAGGAAATAAATTTATTCGACGCGAAAAGAATTCTAGTTAATACGAACTGCCAAACTCTATTCGCGTTCCACTCCATCTACACTCCCAATGAACAAAATGTTCGCGCGAGTTATATACAGGGTGATTCACGGGCGTTGTGCCAAAAAGCTAGAGCGTGTAGGTTGAGTTGAGACAAGAAAAAAATCGTACGGGAGGGGAGGTTTTTCCCCCCCGTTTAGCCGGGAGGGGCAATTTTCTGAAAAATTGACTCATTTTGTAAAAAAAATATTAAAAAACAACGGCTTCGTCTACAACACCGAGCTTTACCTTTCTGGAAAGCCAAAAACTTCTTCTTTCACCTTGTTTTTAAATTAAATTGTTTTAACGAATAGTTTAAAAGAAATAAATTTTCAAACTCCAAATTTTCAAAAAAAAAGCAAAAAAAAAAATTTTTGAACTAAGTTTTTTCAAAATTTTATGTAATTAAGTACTAATATTGTTTTCAAAATTTAATGTCTTTGTCAGTTTTTAGTCGAAAACAGAAAACCGAATTCAAAAATATCTTTTCGTTTTTGAGAAATTAAAACAAAAACCAAAACCACTTTTTTCTAAGAAAATCTTTGTTTTTATTTTTACCTATATGGACTTTTAGTTTAATTTATAAATTTAATTTTTTTGTAATTGGAGTTTTATGAGGACTCAATAAAGTAGAAAAGTTTTACATTATATTGCTTTTTTTTTGAAAATTTTGAGTTTGAAATTTTTTTTTTTAACTACTCGTTAAAACAATTCAATTTAAAAACAAAATGAAAGAAGAAGTTTTTGGCTTTCCAGAAAGGTATAGCACTGTGTTGTAGACGAAGCCGTTGATTTTTAATAATTTTTTTTACAAAATAAGTCAATTTTTCAGAAAATTGCCCCTCCTGGCTAAACGCGCGGGGGAATAGACCCCCCCTCCGATACGATTTTTTTCTTGTCTCAGGTTTAGACCTACACGCTCTAGTTTTTTGGCACAACGCTCGTGAATCACCCTGTATTCGCCCATTGCCAAACAATAATGATTGCTTCATCAAATGCATTATTGTTTGTAATTAAATCGTTTCCTCTTAGTAGGTATCAATATCAGAGATATGGTTATTTGTTTGATCGACACCCACATCGTCGTTGACCCCGCAAGTTATTGTTTGGCGATGAAAAGCTTCTTTTGTTGGCGATGGGTGAATTTATAACTCGCGCGTATAACCTCAAAAACCATTCTTGCTTTGTGTTTTGACTGTTCATTCACGATGAAGTAATAACTCTCATATGAAAGATGTGACAATATCGACGAATTTTCGTTCATTCGTTGGTCGTTGTTCGTGCTCATGTGAATAGTGCTTAAGACGAAGTACTTTGGTAAGTAAAAATTATAGCTTTGGGTTAATTCAAAAGATGTAAAAAAGGCTGTTGGTTTTTTAATTTTTTGTCTCAACTTTTATTAAATTCAGTTTTTAAAAGTTTCACATCAAGCCGCTTTTGAAATTTGTAAGTATTGTTTTCAACGCCAAAGTTGACAGCAGTAAGAGAGCAGTTGCCTATTTTTTCCTCTTCCTGAGTACATTTTAACTAGTGATGGGATCATTCGAATAATATAATCGATTGTAATCGATTATGGCAATCATTCGAGATCATTCGATTATTGAAATCATTCGAATGATTTCTCAAACCCTGCTACAACTACTACCCTTCAAAATTAAAATCTCAAATGAAAAAAAATCGAATGACGATTATTAGTATTCGAATGACTATTATTATCATTCGAATGAATAATCTATTATTAATAATAGAATGAAAAATCATTCAAATGAAAATAGTACTAGAGTGAAAATAGTAATTGAATTAAAATAGAACTCGAATGAAAATAGTAATTGAATGAAAATAAATAGTACTCGAATGAAAATAGTACTCGAGTGAAAAGAATCGATTATTAGTATTCGCATAAAAACAAATCGAATGATGATTATTTTAAGTTTTAATTCGAATGACGATTTTATTTCTAGTTGAATTTGCAAATTTTTGGAATGAAATTTTGTTTATGATTTTTGGTTACTTTTTGCACTGTAAACTTTAAATTTTTCACCATTTTCATTCGATTTCGTAATTCGAATGATCATTCGATTATTCAAATCATTCGAATACTATTTTCTCGATTATTGAAATCATTCGATTATGCCCATCACTAATTTTTAACCTAGACTTTTCGTTAAAAATATAACAATTTGATATTCATTATTAATTCGCAGTTTATATATTTTTCTTGGACTTGTAGAATCTTCACTTATATCGCCATCGGTGCGATCGGCACAGCCCTCGATTTCTTTCGAAAAAAAAAACAAATTGTAAACAAATCTACACATGATCTTTCTACTGCAAGAATTTTTTAGTAACTGAACAAATTTGTAAAACTTTTTGATTTGGTGAAACACACACCCTTATTGCGAAGATCAACTATCAACCGATTGACGATTGATAGAATTTATCAATTGAATTAAAAATCGGTATTGTGAAAATGAATTGATAAAATAGTCTGTTTCCAGACTTTTTGTGCACTAAATTAGGCAATCTGTCAAATTTTGAGGAGTAGGGAGTGTTAATGGTTGATTTAGAATGAAAACACTCAGCCAGTTTATACCTTAGCTTAAGTATTGAATTTCAAGTTTTCCTTTAGTTTTAAGAAATTTTCTTATGTTTTTATACAATTATTTCAATATTGTAATGAAATTCATGTTAAGAAGAAGTCGAGAAGAAAAAGACTTTTTTAATTTTTAGGTAACTTTTCTCTTTTTCAATATTACATAATCATAATCATTTTCATTTTAATAAAGCTTACGTTGCTCAAAATAATTGTCTCCTCGACTTTCATCAACAATATTTCTAAAAACTAAAAAAATTTGGACGCTGCATTAATTGAGAATTAAGGATGTCTGACGGTTACGATTGTTTGGCTTGCAAGAGGAGAAATGATGCCGAAGACATGGTTGAGTGTACCAAGTGCAAGAAATGGCTACATTTTAGCTGCGCAGGAGTCGATGCTTCTGTTGAAGAAAAAGATTGGTTTTGCAAGGAATGCAAGGATCTTAGTTCTTCACTGGAAAGCGATAGAACCGGAGCGCAGTCTTCAGGAGGCTTAAGCGATGTAACTATGAAGAAGATGTCTGATTCAAGAATTAAAGATGCGCGTTCAAACGTATCAGGAAAGAATGGTAAATCGATTGCTTCCTCTTCGAGAAGTCGCAGAAGTGTTCAATTAGAATTGCTGCGTTTAGAAGAACAGAAAAAGATCGACGACAAATTCCTACAAGAACGGGAAAAAAGAGAAAGGGAATTTATTGAAAGGAAATATGAGTTATTGGCTCGAGAAGCTGTTGCGAAAGAAGATTTGGAGGACGACAACAGTTTGCGATTAAGTCAAACTAGGGATTGGGTGGAGAAGTCCAATATTGCATTAGGAAACCCTATACAAGCTACGGGTTTGCCAGAGGAAAAGAATTTGCAATGCAAGACAACAATTGCTTATAAAGAGCCTGGTTTGGAACCTGATTTTCTTGACCAGAGGCAAATAGCAGCACGTCAAGTAATGGCTAAGGATCTTCCTACGTTCTCGGGCAGACCTGAAGAATGGCCGCTTTTTATAAGTTCTTTTGAGAATGACACGAAGCTCTGTGGATTCTCAAATCAAGAAAATTTGTCTCGTTTGCAAAGAGCTTTGAAGGGAAGAGCATTGGAAGCTGTTGGAACTCGTCTCATGATGCCTTCGAATGTTCCAGAGGTTATTGAGACCCTACGAATGCTTTATGGACAGCCAGAGTACATTATTGACAACATTTTGAAAAAAATTAGAATGGAACCAGGTCCTAAAGAAGAACGTTTAGAGTCTCTTGTGACATTCGCTCTCTCCGTCCGTAGTGTGCACTGCATGATCGAAGCTTGTAGTTTGACCCATTATCTGAGTAACAGGACATTACTTAGAGAACTCGTCGATAAGCTTCCACCAACTTTAAAGTTGAATTGGGCGATGACTATCAATGGTGATGAAACTCTTACCACATTTACTGCTTGGCTCTACAACATTGCTCAAGCAGCATGCAAGGTTACTCCGTGTGCAGAAACAAGGGTCGAGAAACGACAATCCCATCTTCATGCACATTCCGAAAATAAGCATAACAAATCCGGATGCTATCTCTGTGATAAGGATCATAAGCTTGTAACATGCAGTCAATTTGCAGATCTATCCGTCAAGAGAAGATGGGATATAGTAAGCAACCGGAATATCTGTGAAGTTTGTTTGAGTCATCCTAAAGTTTTCAAGTGTCAGAAACAAGCAGCGTGTGGCGTGAATGGGTGTCAACTTAAGCATCACCAGCTCTTGCATTCACTTCCAAGAGAATCAAAAAGCCCCGAACCAGTTGTTGGCTGTTATGAGCATCAATCTTCGAATGCTAACGACATACTCTTCAGTATTATTCCAGTTGTTTTGCATAGCAAAGGGAAGTCTCTAGATACCTTTGCTTTTCTGGATAATGGATCATCGTTAACATTGGTAGAAGAGGATGTAGCAAATGAATTGGAATTGGAAGGAATATCGAAGCCTTTGTGCCTTAAATGGACTGCAGATACGGTTCGATTTGAAAATGAATCCAGGATTGTTCCCTTAGAGATTTCAAGTTCCAATTTGGGTTCAGAAAAACACTGGCTTAGAGATGTTCGCACGGTTAAGAAGCTAGCATTACCAACGCAATCCGTCAATCAAGCTTCATTAACAGAAAAGTATAGTCATCTAAGAGGAATTCCAATCAAATCCTATAGCCAAGCAAAGTGTGGAATTTTAATTGGAATAAACAATCAAAGACTATTGCTGGCTCAAAAGTTGAGAGAAGGATCTTTTGACGAACCTGTTGCTTTCAAAACTCGTCTTGGCTGGTGTGTTACCGGAAATAACGAAAATGAGAAGAACGAATATGGCGTTTACCATGCATGTGACTGCAATAAAGATCTTCATGAGATGGTGAGACAACATTACGTCTTGGAAGACTGTGGGGTAGAGAAGAACTCCATGAAATCTTCTGATGATATGCGCGCTATTCAAATTTTAAACGATACTGTTCATAAAGAAGATGGAAAATTCAAGTCTGGGCTGTTATGGCGTCTCGATAAGATTGTTCTTCCGAATAGTTATCCTATGGCCCTCAAGAGGCATAGATGCTTGGAGAAAATGGTTGCCACCGATTCAAACCTTCTCGAAACTGTCAACAATCAAGCGAACAATCTGATCGATAAAGGGTATACAAGGAAGCTCAGTGCGACGGAGCTAGAGAGACAGCATTCAAGAATCTGGTATTTGCCTGCGTTCATGGTTAAGAATCGCAACAAACCTGGTAAGGTTCGTATGGTTTTGGATGGTGCTGCTCGTACTCAGGGTACATCCCTTAACTACATGTTGCTCAAAGGACCAGATGAATTGACAATTTTGACGGATGTGTTACATGTTCTTCGGTTAAAGAAAATAGCCATCTCTGGAGACATTGAAGAAATGTTCCTTCAGATAAGGATAAGAGATGAAGACCAAGATTGTTTGAGGTTCCTGTGGAATTATGGAAATATTAATACTGAACCCGAAATTTTCAAGATGTTAGTTTTGCCATTTGGATTACGATGCTCTCCGAGTATTGCTCAACACGTCAAGAACAAAAATGCAAAACTCTATGAACAATCGTACCCCGAAGCTGCCAAAGTGATTATGAAACACCACTACGTAGATGACATGCTATACAGCGTTGACACAGTTGAAGAGGCAATCCAAATAGCTCAAGATGTAAAGCACGTACATAGTAAGGGTGGTTTCAACATCCGAAATTGGGTTTCCAACTCCGCAGAAGTACTTCAAGCTTTAAACCAATCAAATATTAGTACAGGAAAATCGTTTATGGAACTTCAAGAACTAAACTCTACAACAAAAGTGCTAGGACTAGGTGGAATACTTCTGAAGACACGTTCACATATTCCTTGAAGTTGAACAAGGGACATGTTGATGTTTTGAATGGCGTTAGAATTCCGACAAAACGCGAACTATTGAGAGTGTTGATGTCAGTTTTCGATCCTCTCGGTTTCCTAGCGTTTTACCTGGTCAAGTTGAAAATCTTACTTCAAGATGTATGGAAGCTATCAATTGGTTGGGATGAACAAATTCCAGAGAATCTGCAAGTATCATGGGAACGATGGCGACAACTTTTACCACAAGTAGAGTCTGTGAAAGTTCAGCGATGCTATTCTCTTCGCGGATTTAAGGATTTATCAGTTCAGCTGCACGTTTTTGTTGATGCCAGTGAAGATGCAATGGCAACAGTCGCATATTTTAGGCTTGACGATGGAACTTATGTTAATTGCGTAATAGTTGGGGCCAAGAGCAAAGTTGCACCTGTGAAACCCATTTCAATACCCCGATTAGAACTTCAAGCAGCTTTAATTGGTTCACGATTCGCAAGAAGCATTTTCCGAAGTCATGCCATTAATATTTCATAGACCATCATGTGGACCGATTCAAGAAACGTTTTGTCATGGCTGAAAGCAGATCCAAAGAAACTCAAACAATTTGTGATGTTTCGGGTAGGGGAGATTCTCGAACTGACAAGATTGGAAGACTGGAGATGGGTTCCTACAAAGATGAATGTTGCTGATGAAGCAACAAAGTGGACTAAGCAACCGAATTTTGATGAAGCATGCCGATGGTTTAAAGGACCTTCGTTTCTGTATGAGGAATCAGGTAATTGGCCTTCTATTTCTAATGAAAATGTTGACATACTTGAACTACGACCACAATATTTGCTGCACAAATGAAGAACAAGTTATCAGTTTTGAAAAATTTTCTAATTGGACACGTTTGTTGTATACCATAGCTTATTGTTTGAGATATATCAATAATCTTAGCCGTAAACGACTCAATTTACCAAAGAATTCAAGTGTTATTTCGTCGGTAGAATTGTATGAAGCTGAAATAGAACTATTCAAACTAGCACAAAAAGACAGTTTTACATAGCTTTAGATAGTTTTAGATAGCGGCCCTGAGAAATCTAAAGGTCTTACCGAAGTCAAGCTCTCTTTACAAATCTTCACCGTACTTAGATGCAAAAGGTGTTTTAAGAGTTGAAGGAAGAATAGATAGAGCTTGGTTCATAACGGAAGAAACAAAACGTCCTGTGATATTGTCAAAAAATCACCCCATGAGTATTTGATAGTAAAACATTACCATCACCGCTTTTACCATCAATGCCAAGAAACAATAGTAAATGAAGTTCGTCAACGTTTCTGGATACCAAGTTTGAGATCTTTGGTAAGGTCAGTACGTTTAAAATGCCCTGTATGCATTATGAAGAGTGCAACACCATCGTGTCCAAAGATGTCCCCTTTGCCAGAAGCGAGACTTGCAGCCTTTGTAAGACCATTTACGTATACAAGTGTAGACTACTTTGGGCCGATCTTGGTTAAATCTGGAAGAAAGACTGAGAAACGCTGGGGCGTATTATTCACTTGCCTTACCATACGAGCTGTTCATATTGAGGTGGCACAAAGCTTGACAACAGACTCGTGTATTATATGCATTCGTAATTTCATTTCAAGAAGAGGAACACCAAGAGAAATTTACTCCGATAATGGCACACATTTTAAAGGAGCAGAGAAAGAATTACGAGACTCATTTACGAAGGTAAATAAGGAAGTTCTTAAGAGACAATTTATCAGCGCTGAGACGAAATGGTTTTTTAATCCACCTGCTGCGCCGCATATGGGAGGTTGCTGGGAACGGCTCGTAAGGTCTGTCAAAGATGTTCTGTATCAAGTCACAAGAAATCAACGTTTGAATGATGAGTCTCTCATGGCTTCGCTGATTGAGGTTGAAAGCATTTTGAACTCTCGTCCACTGACTCATGTTCCGGTTAATCCTGATGATGCAGAAGCTCTCACCCCGAATCATTTCTTGATTGGATCTTCGAATGGTTACAAGCCACTTGGAAATTTTTGTGATAAGGACCTCTTGCTCCGAAAAAACTGGAGAGTATGCCAACAGATTGCAAACATTTTCTGGAAACGGTGGGTAAAGGAGTATATGCCAACTCTTACAAGAAGAACTAAGTGGTTTAAGGATGTTAAAAATGTAGAAGAAAATGACATCGTCCTAATAGTTGATGAAAATCTACCTAGAGGGTCCTGGATGAAAGGAGTTGTAATAAGTACAACGAAGGCAAAAGATGGTCAAGTGAGAAGAGCAATCGTCAAAACAGCGAATGGAGTGTATGAGCGCCCTGTTGTTAAACTGGCAGTACTTGATATATGCAACTCAAAATGTGGTGAACCAGCAGGCAGATGAATCAGATGTTTCACCGGGGGGGAGAAATGTTAATGGTTAATTTAGAATGAAAACACTCAGCCAGTTTATACCTTAGCTTAAGTATTGAATTTCAAGTTTTCCTTTAGTTTTAAGAAATTTTCTTATGTTTTTATACTTCAATTATTTCAATATTGTGATGAAATTCATGTTAAGAAGAAATCGAGAAGAAAAAGACTTTTTTAATTTTTAGGTAACTTTTCTCTTTTTCAATATTACATAATCATTATAATCATTTTCATTTTAATAAAGCTTACGTTGCTCAAAATAATTGTCTCCTCGACTTTCATCAACATCAGAGAGAAAAAAATCTATCAAAAAGTGTCCAAATTCAAGAAAAAATTTACAAAACTTTATTTTTTTTTCTGTTTGACGTATGTCAAATTCTCATTTGACAGAACTCATATTTCTGCCGGAAGAAATTCTTTGGCCTAAGTTTGTCAGGGTGGGGAAATTTTTTACTCTCTCGTGAGCGCTCTCTTCTACACAATTTTTGAAGTTGGGAACGGACTCTGACCAAAAATATCCAAATATTACTAAATTCGGCAGTTTCAAACTGAGTGTGGAACGGGTCTAATATTATGCTACAATTATTTCTATTATTGTGAATGGGACTGTGCATCTGACAGATATTTTTTTTTTTAGGAACGTGCAACGATAATTTTAAGATTCAATAACATTATAAACAAAGACAAAAGAAACAAATAAAAAAACAAATAGGTACAAAATGACTTCAACAGATTTTTTTTTGATGATTATAAGTAGGGCAACCAAAAATATGCTCGAGCATGTTTTTTTTGGAACGTCGAATTTGACAATTGACAAGATAGAAATACGTTTCACGAAAAAACAAACATTTTGGACCCTATTCGTTAGAGCATATTTTAGCATATTTTGTTATAAATGCATATTTTTGCATATTTTGGTTTAAAATGCATATTTTGGCATATTTCATCAATATTTGTAATTTTTGTTGCAAATGTTAAGTAAATATTTTTTTTAAAACTTTTTTTTCGAAAAATTTGCGATGCTATTCAAGTATTTTATCCAAAAGTAACGCATATCACTTGTGAGGCCCACAGGCTCCATAGAACTTGTGAAACACTTCGAGGTCAATTTCCAAAAGTTGATAGTTTCATCGCAAACGTGAAAAAAGTGTTTAAAAGCTCCGTCAAGAATAAGGGTATTGAAAGATATTGTACCGGAAATACCATTTCCTTCGCAAACGATTGCGACTAATTGGGTATCTTGGAGGGAAGCAGTTTACTGTGTAGAAATGTTTTAAAAAAAGTGGAAATCCTTTTCGAAACACTACATGAAGAGGAATCAGCTGCAATACGAGTTGTTAAAAAATTGTTTTAATGAAGTGGCATTAAACGTGACTCGATATTTTTCGATATTTCGGAAAAATTAGAGGGCTCAAATTGTTTATTATGGCAGCATTTATTCGTAGAAAAAAAACTGCATATGAAATAATGGCATTAAAGTTTGCACGTATAACTGGCAGATGATGTAATGTTTTCAGAGAAAAAAATTTAAGTAAAACTGTTTTCCTTTATTGCAACAAAAATTTTAAAAAATATTTTTTTTTGTAATTATTCTGGTTTATATTTTGATTTTTGATTTTTGGTATTTATTTAGCTTTTTATGTTTTTGTTTTGTTTTTCTTATTTGTTCTTTTATTTGTCTCTAAAGATATTTTGACCTCTGTTTTTTTTTTTTTTTGTTGACAAGTCAATAAACTATAAAAAAAAAACACGAAATTTAAGATTTTTTTACTATTTCAAAATTTTTAGAGCATATTTTTAGAGCATATAATTGGCTTTTAAGAGCATATTTAAAGCGCTATAAATGGTTTTTATAGAACATATTTTTGGTTGCCCTAATTATAAGGATTTGGATGATCTTGCTTTGGTTGAAATCGCAAGAATGCGAAGTAATTCGAGGGATGCATCCAATCCTTTAGAATTGGAAAGCCAGATGTAAGTGTATAGCTATTTCGATTTTCAGATATAAATTAATTAATCTATGCGTGCAAAAGGCCCTAGGCTATTTAGCTCTACACCAATTATTTCCCACTCTGCATTAACCACAGCTTTGGAACAAATTCCCTTGGCAAGTTCTACGTTCTCTTCCATCAACTGGACCAATCTGTTCAATTGTTTTTTGTTGCTTACTACTTTTTGAGACCTTCGGAAATAAAAAAAAATTAAAAAATGATCACTTATTTAATTTTAAGCTCACATCTTTTAGCTATATTAATACCCAGACTGAACTCATCAACTGCAAATTTACGATTGAAAGCAAAATTGACAGATGACAACAAAATTGATGAAAATTGTTCATGATACCGATTTTTTCATTCACAATAGACCGTCAAAAAAAATATCACAATGGATCAACAAAATTGACAGCTTTGACAGTTGACAGTCACAATACCATTTAACAAAATTGATTGATAAATGTCAATTATTGATTATTGATAGTTGATCTTCGCAATAAGGGTAACAAACTGACAAAAAAATATGACTTTTAACAAATTTGTACTTGTACTTAACAAAGAAAATTAACTTTTGGTGGAACTAAAATAATGAAATTTCTACAAATACAATTTTGTAATGCAAAGATTTTGTGAAACAGAAAGAAACGTTTTTTCCACAAACTTGTTAAAAAAATGCTTGTAATCTACAATTTGTAGGTCGGTGAAATAGACCACTGCACTGGTCCGGAAGTTGTAGTTGTAATTTGAAAGCCTGTAATAATATTTCTCCTCAATGGCATCAAAGAAAAGAATGTAAACCCTTAAGGCTTTGTAGGGTGATAGGTGGTTGGCAAGAGTTTCCTCTTGAACAGCTTTTGTTTTACAACAAAAGCTCTGTAACCAAACATTTTGTTCATCGATTTTGACGTTTGTTCATTAATTTGTGTGTTCTTCTTTGGATATGGGACCCAAACATTCAACGGACAGTCAAAAGTTTTCGCAAAGATTCAAAAAGAGAAATATTGTAACAGTACTAATTCAGAACATAAGCTCTATAATATTATGCTAACATCATCAGCCCTATCGTCGTATCCGATAGTAACAAAATTCTATCCAATTGGTACGATTTGATACGTCCTAAGGGTTCCGATTGTTAAATCGTACATACCTCAGAAAAAAATTCAAATTTGCGTTGAAATGTCAAACTCAGAGTAACGCATCACGATTTCATGCGGCGAAGAGCAAAAATTCAACTAACGCTATGGCTATGCGATACAGAGCGATTATTTTGTTTTATGCGTCTCGACAGCTGAATTGTGTCGGAACATTTGCGGAACGACATGCATTATTACACGTCAATATTTCCTTTACGAAACGGATACTATGAACAAAATAAATGTTACGATCGGAACTTTTCTACGATCGTAAGTTTCTCCGAACGGATACGACGATAGGGCTGCATAAAAGAATGTCTTCGGCTGGATTGCAAATATGCCCGTTCGGCCTCGATAGGGCCGAATATCTTTAAACAAAAAATAAATAAGATTTTCAATTAGCTTATTGACTTACTTCGATTTCTCTGCATTTTGAACATGTTCGACTGCAGGCTTGGCGGTTTGGTAGGTTCAACGAGAGTTGGGGCAGCATAACCTGGGGCCGCTCCTACCGCACTAAATGTTTGCTTAGCATCTTGGTTTTGTACGGGCATTGTCTGAACAAGCTGTTGCGGAGCAGCTTCTTCCAGTGGCAGCGCTTGTTGAGATTGCTGCTGCATAGATGGCATTGATGTGGGAGGTGCCTGCGATGATCGGGGAACAAGATCACTCATTTTTGGTGGCGGTTTTAAACTTTCTTCACTCTGCTCGTCACCATCTGTGTTTACCCATTTCTTTTTCTCCGAATCCCATACAATAGCTGGATTTTTATCATCAGGCAAAATCATTTGGTTTTTGGGCTTAAGTGAGAGCTTATTCCATATGCCACCAAACCATCCCGAATTTTGGCTAGAACTCTGTCCACTGTTATACATTAGAAGTTTTACAAAAATTAATTAACTTTAAAATTTTATTAATACAAACCCTTTCGGTGCATTCTTCGAATCAGTTTTTGTTCCAGCACTAGAGGGCCCCTGATCGCCTGACTTCTTTGCATCTGCGTGCTTGGAATCGCTTGAATTTGAACCATCAGACTTTTGTGATTGTGTGTTTGGCATCGTTATTGTTGGACGTGCGGTCTAAAGTTATTTTTAATGTTTACTTATACTTTCACATTCTTAAGTAATTATTATGTTTTGATTGTCTTGGTTAAATTTATTTCAAGGGTTAAGGAATTTTGTGTATTCCTTTTAAAGAACGCAAAAACATTAGGTTAAAAAATAAAATAAAACACAAATTAATTTAAATGAGATGAGAATAGAGTTTTAAATCATTAAAAAGAATAAACTGTTAAGTTTAGTTTGTGCTGGTTCATCTTTGTGAGCAGACAGATTCATAGCTTTTGTTGATAACGGTTTTTTTTTTGCGAGGTATAGAACTTTAAGTTGGCATAACTTTTCAAGATGGCGACCGATTTAACAGCTGTCAAGTGATTTATTCTCAGTTTGGTTTGGCAATTGATCACGCCTGAACAACGCTTGCAAAGTGTGCAATTTTATTTCGAAAATTGTGGTTCTGTGCGGAATACGTATCGCGCACTACGTCCATTTTATCGTCGACAAAATCGTCCATCAGAACAGTTGATTCGATTAACCATGGAACGTTTTCGCACCACGTTTACTCTAATTGATAACTCGCATCCCCAGAGACGCCGTACGGTGCGTACTGAAGAAGCTATTGCTACTGTAGAGCGTAGCATTGAGGAAGACCCGAATGAGTCCGTCCGCCATCGAGCACAGGAATTGGATCTGTGTCCACCCACTTTATGGAAGATTTTGCGGAAGGATCTTGGTTTGCGTGCTTACGAAATCCAACTCGTGCAAGAATTGAAGAAAAACGATCATCAAGCAAGCCGTAGATTCGTCGAATGGGTCTAAAACGAGATGGCCGTTGTTCCCGATTTTCATAAGCGAATTTTGTTTAGCGATGATGCGCACTTCTGGTTGAATGGGTACATCAACAAACAAAACTGCCGCATTTGGAGTGAAGCTAATCCTCTAGTGTATATCGAAACACCGTTACATCCAGAAAAACTGACTGTTTGGTGCGCTTTATGGGCTGGTGGAATCATTGGTCCGTACTTCTTCAAAAACGATGATGGCCACCCACAACGTTACAGTCAATGGTGATCGGTATAGAGCCATGATTACTAACTTTCTCATTCCTGAATTGAACAATCATGATGTCCAGGAGCTGTGGTTCCAACAACATGTCACACAGCTCGTGCCACAATCGATTTATTGAAAGACGTTTTGGACCTGTGAATTGGCCTCCAAGATCTTGTGATTTAACACCGCTAGACTAGATTCTGTGGGGTTATGTAAAGTCATTGGTCTATGCGGATAAGCCACAAACGCTTGACCATTTGAAAGACAACATTCGCCGTGTTATTTCTGATATACGGCCACAAATGTTGGAAATAGTCATCGAAAACTGGACGTCCAGATTGGGCTACATCCGAGCCAGCCATTTGCATGCCAGAAATCATATTTTAAATGTAATGCCACAAGATTATCTTTCGAATAAATAAAAAATCATGTCAATCAAAATTTCCATCGTTGTTTGATTGCAATTTAAAGTTCTATACCTATAAAAAAACACCCTTTATTTACTTGTCAGCTGGTTAATTGTTGCACTATTAAGAAGCTTCCGTTGTCGATAACATTTATAGAAAAAAAAACACCCTAAACGATCTTTATTGTTTTATTCGAAACATTATGCAGTTATGTAAGCGTTTGTTACAATTTTTTGGAAAAAATTAGTGAATTATGATGCAATTTCTCGTGTCCATAGCTACACATTCTTTCTTACTTTCCTTAGCAAAAATATTGTTACCCTCCAAAGCAAAATAACTTCATACGCCAATCATCAGAATACGACATTAAGACATTAAATATTTGCATCTTATTTGTTTATATATATGTATATTTGCTTTTTTCACATTTATAATTTATATAATAATAATAATAATAAGTGGAACAAAACAGCGGTATTTTTAGTTTTCATGTATCTACATTTCCAATATTTATTAAACCTATAAAATATGTTATTTTCATTTAACTTATACAAATACTTTTTGGTTTAACTAATACGAAGTTGTATCGAAACTTATTGAAAACACAGTTGAATGTGAAATTACCTTCCCTTACTCCCCAAATGTCTATCTGCTAGACTAAGAGTGTACCGCTTTTTTTTAATGGACTATGCTCCTCCCCTTAAATTTTTCAGCCGTATAGTACTCGCGCTCCAAGGAATGCTTACCACCAGTCGTACTGTCAAATTCAAAGATTAATTGTTTTCGCCGCATTCACGCGAATGTGGAACTGTTTACTCAGATCTGTCGTACCTGGCCTTTGCAATATTCAAGAATACATGACCAAGGATGAAGGGATATTTTTTTACACTGCTTCTCTTGATTATATATTTAAACGAATACAAAATGATTTTAATGATTGTATCATAGTCTAAGATCCGTAGATCCGAATAGAGTCTATGTAAAATTTAATATGTTTACAAATATATTCAGGAAGCTTGCCTAAAAATCTAGTTGCAAAGTGCAATTAATTAACAATAAAAAAAAGTATATTTTTTAACATTAAATAGAGCGCGGCAGCTTTGAAGAGCCAAGGCCTAAGTGGCTTACTCTCATCAACAATTCTATGGGTGCGTGTGAGGAATTGAGGGGACCTACAATTTAACGCCGATTCCGAAGGGCAAACTTGAGAAGCACTTTTTCATGACAGATTGATGCTTTTGAAAGTTTTGTCAGTTCTTCGCAAGAGGCAGTACCCGTGAAAGATGAAATAAAAACTATGGGCACGAGTAGGACTCGAGTCCACGACGTTCTGCTTAACAGCCAACGCACCTAACCACTAAGCCACGGACACTACATTCACATTACACATCGTTTATTTACTTGATAGCTTGGGAGCCGGTGACAGAAAAACTTGATACTTGATAGCTCAGGAGCCGACGACAGAAAAACTGCACAAGCACCATTCACATGAGTACGACCAACAACGAATGAATGATAAAAAGTGATTTTAGATATACTGTGCAGCGTTGTTCTCGGAAAAAAAAATCTTGGGGCCACTTTTGGGCCATTTACACATTTTTGGGGCCACTTATTTTTACTTGCAACATCTAGGTAGGTAGGTAGAAATGGCTGTCCTGCTTCGCGCAGGACACAATTAGCGCTGAGTGCGCCGTTTTGATACCATACCTCGTGAGATTCTAAATGGCTTTGAAAATGGGTTATGGATTATGTATGTTCCGCACGTACAATCCTATATAATAGTGTTGTATTACTTCCTACCCTACAGCCTATTATCTCATAGTGCCATTTAATGAGGGAGAAATAAAGGGGGGGGGGGTGCGTTAAAGCCACTTTGTGCTATTGAGGTATGAGATCAAATCTTTGATCTTGAAATCTGCGAGTTCCTCAATACCGTTGAAGAATTCTTTACCTAAATGGAGTGCTCTTTTCCTAGCCAGGGCCGGACAATGGCATAGAAAGTGTGGGACCGTTTCTTTTTCTTCCTGGTTCTCACAGCTACGGCAGAAAGAGTTATGTGGTATACCCAATTTTGCCGCATGCTCCCCTATAGGCCAATGCCCTGTGCAGGTAGCGACAATCCTGGCTATGTCATGCCTTGGTTTGGAAATTAAATTGGTTGATTTTGGTTTGTTATAGGCGGGCCAGATTTTCCTAGATATAACGCAACTCGTTAAACTACTCCACCTATGATTTGCTTCTGATGTGTATTTGGTCAGGATATTGCCCTTCACAACTCCAAGAGGAGCATATACTCTCACTGCCAATGAGTTGTGAAGGGCTGATCCTTGCCTAGCTAGCTCATCTGCCTTCTCATTTCCCTCACAGCCCCTATGGCCCGGTATCCAGATTAGAGTGACGCTCAAATCAAGTTCCTTGAGAGCCTCTTTGCATTGCTGGACCAGTTTAGAGGATGATAAAGCAGAATCTATGGCTTTAATAGCTGCCTGACTGTCTGTTAGTATAGCTACATTTTGGTTCTGTCGGATATTTTTAAGGGCTTTACAAGCTTCCCTTATCGCTAACAATTCTGCCTGGAATACGCTGGCAAAATCGGGAAGTCTATAGGATTTTGAAATCTCAAGAGATTCACAGAAGACACCTGCACCAACACCACATTCCATCTTTGAACCATCCGTGAAGATAGTTGTGTCGAAGTCTTTCGTCACATCACC
Organism: Sphaerophoria taeniata; assembly: GCA_943590905.1. Classification (NCBI taxonomy): domain Eukaryota; kingdom Metazoa; phylum Arthropoda; class Insecta; order Diptera; family Syrphidae; genus Sphaerophoria; species Sphaerophoria taeniata. The sequence goes on from OX016541.1 coordinate 103,965,694, forward strand.
TTCCTCCCAGTCGATTCTTGACGGGAGCAAGACTCTAAACTTCTTTGAGGTGTCTAGGGTGGGGATGCAGTAATCGGTGGTAGTGGATAGGATGTCTGATGGTATAAGGCTTGTTTGGTTGCAGTGCCCATAGGATCTAGATTTCCAGCAGCCTATTTCTTTGAGTCTCAAGATACTGCAGGACACCTGATATTAGAGGTTTGAACGAATTTATGGTAGCCACCACACAGACACAATTTTTTTGGTCAAAAACCAAAAGTTTCAATATTCTCTAAAACGGCTTCTACGATTTTGGTAAAACTTCCTCGAATTTTTTTTAAACATTCATGTATCTATATTATGTACAAAAAATATTTTTTTATTGCTCCAAAACGGTACCTCCCATAAGACCGTTTTTTTGTTATAAGATTTTTTCGAAAAATGAAAGCCCGATCAGCGTAATTCTTTTTTTTTGAAAGTACATATAGATATATATTGCCCAAATAATATTTTGTGTTCAAACAAATTTCAATTTTTTTTTTTTTGATTCTTAAAATTGATTTTTAAGCTTTTTTTGAAAATTCTGTATCTCAAAAATGGAACGGTATTGAAAATAGAAATTCAAAGAAAATATGTATATTTACGTGTTCTTGAATACTGCATACCCAGATTAATTTAAAGACATCTTTGGAAAATTTTATATACAAGGCGAAGGCCGTTTGCGAATTCAGTTTGAAAGTGGTTAAAACTTGACGTTTGGTTAAATTTTGACACTCCGCATCCGCATACAATAAAATGTGTTAAAATTAGACTAGCTACGGAGCAGGTTAAAAAATGACAGTAGTGGTTAAAAATTCATTCATTTTTAACCACAATGCATCCAATTCGCACACGGCCTAAAAAATTAATTTAAAAAAAAAACGTACAACGGAATTTTTTCAAAAAAATTTAAAAAATAAACACATTTTTAAGAAATTATATGGCATTAAATTTTTATGATAAAATTTTTTTTGAGGTACATTATTTCAATTTAAATTTTTATTTATAAATTTTTAATTACATGTTTTTATTTTAAAATATTTCTTGTGAGTTCACTTTTGGAATACAGGAGCTGACGCAGTCGTGCACATTTGTTTTGTTCAGAAATAAGAAATTTTTTTTCATTAATTCAAAAAAAATCAAATAATCTAAACTGAAATACAGGTACTTAAACATAGTAGGAAAAAATTATAATTAAGTTCTTGAAAAAGCTTGGCCAATGAATTTGCTACTAATAAACAATAAGAAACTAAAGTCTTGGCTGCGAGAGATTGGGATTTATACATTATTAAAGATTTTATGTTTTTACTTTCAAAACATGTTAAATGCGCAGTTGTGTTGTTGACAACAAAAATGGATGGTTTGCTAGCGGTAAAGCATAACAGTAGTTGAATTGCTTGAAAACGAATTCAAACCAGAAAAAGAGATATAGCCATAGCACTTATTTGTTTATTGTTATTTGTGGTACTCATTGATATAGGTACTATTCATGGACTGCTACTGCCAGTAGCCAACTCAGTAGTGGAATCACGATGATTCCACTTTTATTTATTTATTTATTTATTTATTTCTTCATCAATGGATATTTATCTGTTGATTGCTTCACAATTTTTACATATTTACAATTATTAATGCGTATTCAAAAACCTCAAAACAGTTTGTTTAAAAACATTTCTATTCAAATCAAGGTCGACCTCACAATTCACAAAATTAAAAAGTGTTAAAGAACGAGTTAAAGGTTCATTCAATCCATAGTTTGTCCTGTGGCTCGGAACAAGAAAGAGAACGTTTCTGCTTCTTAGATTTCTCTCTGGAACATAAAAGGGTATAAGATTTAATAACTCGGGTGAGTTTATCCTTCCGATAGCAACATCTTTAATAAAAAGTGTACAAAGAGTTTCCCTACAGCTTTTCAACGATTTGAGATCTATTAAGGCGCATCTTGACTCATAAGAAGGTAAGCCCTCTGGCCAACTAAGGTTTCTCAATGCAAATCTTGTGAATCTTCTTTGGACTTTTTCGATTCTATCAGAAGAGTTCTCATAAAAGGGAGACCATATAACACAACAGTATTCTAGTATAGGTATAACTGAAGAAACATAAATAGCTTTTATGGTATAACTATCCTTAAAAACAACAGTATTTCGCTGTATAAAATCAAGAAGAAGCTCTTGATACTATAAAGTTTATATGCGATGCAAACGACAATTTTGTATCAAAAATAACACCAAGATCTTTAATTTCACTAACAGTACATAAAATTTCGTTACCCAGTCTATAATGATAAATTACTTTTGGTGTTGAACGAAAGGCTCTAGATTTTACATTTAGAAATATTTAAATCGAGATGATTGTATCTACACCACAGAAATAATCTATCAATTTTAACGGACAAGAAACCAGCTCTCGAAATTTGCAAGCTTCGACTAGAAACTATATAACCTAACTCGTCAAATCTTTCCCTAGTTTGTAATAAATAATAAATAGAGTGACGCGACAGCTCTTGAAGGCCTAAGTGGCTAACTCTTATCTGGGTGCGAATGAAGAATTTAGGAGACCCACAATTTAACGCTGATTACGAACGGCAAAGTTGAGAAGAACTTTTTCTTGACAGATTGATACCTACTCTTGGAAGTTTTGTCAGATCTTCGCAAAAAGCAGTGCCCGTGAAAGATGAAATAAAAACTATGGGCACGAGTAGGACTCGAACCACCGACGACGTTCTGCTTAGCAGCCAACGCACCTAACCACTTAGTCACGGACACTACAATATTAATTTTATAATTTGTTTTTGTGTTATTTAGTTAGAGGTGCTTCCACCAATGTCTTTTTTCCGTCAATTCCTTTGATTGGCTGGAGTTATAGCTATTTCACGGGTGCTAAGCCGATCATTAGACTCCTTATTAGTGATCCTTGTCTAGTTATTTTTCATTTTAATCGAAAATCTTTTAAGTTCACATCATGGAATTTGAACCTCGACCAGCTAGTTGGGAAGCCAATGCACTACGCATTGCGCTAACAACTCCACTGATTTTTGGTTTCCCATTGCAGACTTTTTATTGTTTATCAATTGCTATGAATAGACATGCATTTTTACCTCTAAGTTGTTATCGTTGTTCAAATACATAAATACAATCTTAATGACGGGTACCTATTGTTTCGGCATTTTTGTTTTGCATTTTGTTATTTTGCTTTTCTCTCTTCGATTTTCTTTTATTTCGCAAAACTTGTTTTGTCTTTTGTTTATTTTTTTTCCTGTTTCGCGCCAGAATTGTTTCGCTCTTTTTGTTTTGCCATTAACTCTCTCACGAAATTGTTAATTTGCAATACGATTGTTTCGCCACAGGTTATCTCGCTAACGGTTATTTCGCATTTTTTTCTGAATTCTCTTGGGAATGTAATAATTGTTATCTAATTAGTCTTCATTAGATGGCTTTTAGTCTTTGAAACCGCCCGCGTAAGGTTAGAATACAGTGGAGTATTTTAATATTGCCTTTAAATTAAAAAAAAATGGAAAGTAAAATCATATGCGATACTTTTAAATCAATTTGAGGAAAGGATAAACTAAGTCGTGAAGGATTTTCCTATTATTTTGAAAAAAATCGTCAATTCAAGTACATATGTACTTCGTCTGTTTTTTTTTTTAATTTTAATTTTTGTGTACGTAAGGATCCTGAAGACTTTAAAATTCGCGCGAATTTTTTTTTGGATAAACTAAGTCGTGAAGATTTTCCTATTATTTTGAAAAAATCGTCAATTCAAGTACATATGTACTTCGTCTGTTTTTTTTTTCTAATTTTAATTTTTGTGTACGTAAGGATCCTGAAGACTTTAAAATTCACGCGAATTTTAAAGTCTTCAGGATCCTTACGTACACAAAAATTAAAATTAAAAAAAAAAACAGATGAAGGCGAAACAATTAAAATCAAAATAATAAAAAACCGAAATAATCGAAAAGCGAAATAAACGAATGCAAAATAAACGAATGCAAAATAAACGAAAAACGAAAAGACTGAAAGGCGAAAAAAAATCAGCATAACAATCGAAAGCGAAGCAACTAAAAGACCAAACGAATGAAATGCGAAATAACAAAATGCAAAACGACCGTGGCGAAACGACCAAAAGCGAGATAAAAAAAGCGAAATAAACCATACCCCTTAATGACATGTTCAATTTTTGATTGAGGTAAGCGGTTTGAACAGATATCTGCTCCTAAAACCGAATATGACCTCAACAGCATTAATAAATGAAGGTTTTCTACTAAGCAACTTGGAGTTATTGTCGTAAATAGCTGCTCCAGAGTTTCTTTAAAAAGAAAAATTCAACAACCACATGCTTAGCGTTTTAATGAACTCGGCCAATCAAAAATGAAGGTCGACCTACTACTCCTACTCTCCGTTTGTAATTTCGAGGGCTAGCATCGGCGGAACCATTTATTTTCAAATTTCAATCAATCAATCAAAAATCAATCGTACAAAAATCAATTATTAATATTTTTTTACCTTACCCAATACTTGAATTTCACAAAATCGGGGCCATTTCCCGTTGGCCCGGGGCATGGGGCCAAACAACAAATAATTAATTTAGTTATTAGTAAATCCGAACAAAATTTAAATACATTCAATTTTAATGATTTGCTAGGGTTAAAATTATATTTAATTATTTTGGTCTAATTTTAAACTAAAAATATGTGTGCCAGCAATTTCTGGCACACCAGACTCTCTCGAAAGTACATAAAATTTGCAATAAAATGGTATCTTGCAAATCAATTTCCATGTAAGTGCGAAATGGTCATAATTTTGAGAAATATTTGATAGAAGCTTTGATAATCGATAGTTGATACTCATAATAGGGCTGTTATGGTAAATGAGCGAAATGTACTCCCAAAATGTCACACTTGTCACCTTTAATCTTTAAATATTTGAATTTCAATTCAATTCAATTCAAGCTTATTGGCTAAATACAGTAAGACAAAGTCTTTTATAGCATTTTCACATGTTGGGTAACGTATAATAAATTAAACATATTGCCTTTCCTCTTTTCCCTCATCATTTCCCTTCATATTACAATACTGGGTGTAAAAAATTGTTTGAGAAGTGCTTAAAAACCTCGGATTTGAATGCCGTTGCCTCTCTAATTCGTTTAATTCCAATTGGCAGAGAATTCCAGAGGCGAAAGCTGTTTACAAAAAAATTGTGATGAGTAAAGGTATCTGAATGAAGGAGTAATTATGTTTTCCGTTATTGACGAAAAACAAAATTGTAACTTCTCATAAAGATATTGAGGTGTTCTGGTGTAGATTACTTTATACGTTAGATTACAATTTTGGAAATTCGTATATTCAGGAAGGGTGCATTTAAGAATTTTTGTATTATACCGAACGCCACAAGCAGTTTGTGTTCAGAAAATGAATCTAGCTTGGGGTATACAACTTCAGAGTAAGAAATTATTGGAAAAAGTAAAGTTTTGAGCATACGGAGTTTAGTTTCTCGAGGTGTAAAATTTGCAGCTATCCACAGTTTCCTAAGAGTTCCATAAATCCGACCAACAAGAGAGTTAATTTGATCTCTGCAAGATGAATCAGTTGTGATTTTGAAACCAAGGCTAGTCAGTGAGTTAACAAATGGGACACTAAGATTGTTTAAGGTGATTGACGGAGTACTGTCAGTTGTTTGCCTTAGAAACTATAAGCGCTTGAGGATTTAGCATGAGACCATTATCTTTGGACCATTTGCATATTCTGACGAGATCTTCGTTTATGCGAAAAATAAGATCATCTATCAGACCAATCCTACGTGATAAGTAATTTTGTAAATTTGAAAGGAAACATTTTCACAAACAGAAGGCAAGTCATTAATGTATGTAAAAAAAAGAATCGGGCCCCAAATAGACCTCTGTGGCACACCCATCTTTAAAATTGAAGGTTGGGAGTAATTTTCTTGAACAGCCACACGCTGTGTTCTATTAGACAAATAATTGGTAATAAACTAATAAGGCTAAGAGCCACATCTGAGAAACCAAAATAGTGTTTAAGTTTTTGACAAAGAACAAGGTGGTTGACTTTATCGAATGCTTTAGAAAAGTCTAACAGACACAAAACCGTTACATTCCCTTGATCATACTGTAGTCGCAAGTCATCTAAAATCTTGACCATAGCTGAAGAGCAAGAATGGTGAACTCTGAAGCCAGATTGATAAGGAGATAATAATTTTTTTTGCAGTGAGGTGAGCAATTATTTGCTTAGTAAGGACTTTCTCCAACACTTTAGACAAACAAGGTAAAATGCTTACTGGTCGATAGTCTGACGGTTCAATTGAAACAGACTTTTTTGGGACAGGGGTTATTCTGGCAGCTTTCCAAGCCATTGGAAAAGTTGACGACGTAATGCAGTGGTTAAATAGATGGGTCAAAGGATTGATAACATATGGTAGGATGAATTTTATAAACCTAATGGGTATTCCATCTTAACCAATGGCTTCAGACTTTATGGTTAATAAAAACGTTCATGATTTCTTCTTCGTATACAACTTCGAAATTAAAACACTCCATATGATCATTAAGTAGAGCAGACTTAGGGATTTTATCCCCTAGTAAGTAAATTGGTAGAATAAGTAAATTGGTTGTTAAGTATGCCAGGATTAATTTCAAATTTTGATATTTGCTGTTTACCAACACCAATTTCACGCAAATTTCTCCAAAGTTGCTTAAGTGGTAAATCGGTGTTAAGTTTCGCGGAAAAAAATTGCGTTTTGCTAATCCGGTGATGAGAGTTGCCTCGTTCCGATACGTAGAGTACATTTGCCTTTCGGAAACGGTAATTTTTGACGAGACTATTAAACTTAATGCCAAAGTACAAGTTCAGGGGGGCGCGCAATAAGGCCCCAGGAAAAAAGGCCCCAAAAAAAATGAAATAAGGCCCCAAAAAAAAGCACACAAAACAACAACAACGAAATTTCTCAAATTTTGGGGTTTTCTTTCATTTTTTGGGGCTTTTTTTCATTTTCTTTTGGGGCATAATTTCACTTTGAAATAAAGTTTTGGGGCTTAATTTCATTTTAGTTAAAAAACTATTTGGGGCTTTATTTCATTTTTCAAAATAAGCATGAAAATGCATTACAAAATTTGTCTAATCGAGTACCCAAAGCTTGTTGGAGCTAATTGCGTAATTTGTGAGGATTTTCTGGCAAATATTTTGCTGTTGACTTGTTAAAATCTTAAGATTTGCAATGAATGAAACCTTAAAATTCAAGCTGAGTCCATTGCAGATGGACAAGAGAATTACAAGTGTCCTTGTTGTAGGGAAAATGTTCAAGATGCAATTCAAGTACCTATTTGCTTAAAGGTTTGTGATTACATCACCTTAAATAAAGTTTGTACAATTACGGAAAAATTTTTGCCCAAAAGAGAATCAATTTGGGGTGTGAAAATAAAAAAAATCGCGCGAATTTTTTTATTTTCACACCCCAAATTGATTCTCTTTTGGGCAAAATTTTTTCCGCTCGCTTCGCTCGCTAGCAATTGCACCTGCTGTATTTTGTTTCAGACTACAATTTAATTAATTTAAAACATATTACCTACACTGATTTTGGAGTTAAGGTTTAATAACAAAACAATGTAAATGGTTCTTATACGTGTTCAACATGAACTATGAAATCAATAATTAGATATCTGCTGGACTTTCTATCAATAAAAAAAGGTCTTTCTGGTTGAGCTATTAATGCAATTAAAACAACTCAGTAAAGTGAAAGTGTGTTCAAGTATAGTGTTCTTGTAGAATTCCCAACTCTTACCGAATCCCTAAGTTCGGTGAGTTTCCATTTTTACGTTACGTCACATAGACTTAAAGCATACGGTTTATTTCAACCGTTATGCAAGGGTAAAAGCTTGAAAATGTTATAAACTTTCTACTCAATTTATTGTTTGACAAACAATTATCTAAAATTAACCACAAGGGTTAGAAGACCCGAATTTGATTTCGCAACTTATGATCCACCAAAGTGGGTCAGTAGTTTCAAATTCAAATTCTGCCCTTATGACCCACAAGTCTGTGTCTGTGGTCTCAAAGAAAAAACGCCAAAGTCGATTTTCAACATTTTTCAGGAGAGACGTTTGAAGTTTTTATGAAAAGTGCAAGATTAAAAATTGCTAAAGAATATTATTGGAGATTTAATTGCCTTGAAACTAGCGCAGAATTGAAGGTATTTTAGCTCGCAATTAATTCAAATTCGCCCCTTATGACCCACCAGTTCTTATTCTACTAAGAGTCCTTGTTGCAGGGAAATTGTTAAGGTCACATTTCAAGCATTTGTGTAACAGTTTGGGGTGGTATTTCATTATCTTACTAAGTTATTTTTATGAAAAAGACGAATTGGGGTTTAATTGCATTTTTCCAAAAAAAGTAAAACAAGTTGGGGCCTTATTTTCATTTATTTTGGGGGCTTGTTACAGGGAAATTGTAAGGGTCACCATTTGAGCGTTTTTGGAACAGTTTGTGGTGATATTTCATTATCTAACTAACGGTTTTTTTATGAAATAGACAAATTGGGGCTAAATTTCACAGTTTGGGGCCTAATTTCATTAATTTTGGGACCTTTTTTCATTTGGTTGGGGCCTTATTTCATTGGGGCATAATTTCATTATGAAAATATACCCCAATTTGGGGCCATATTTCATTTTTTCTTTGGGGCCTTTTTTCCTGGGGCCTTATTTCGCAGAGCCTAAGTTCAGTTCTATTAGACTCAGGGCTCTTTTGGGAAAGCTGTCATTAATCATTCATTTTTAAATCATTCAGTTATCAAAACGTTTGAATTAAACTTTGAATTGTTGGCCCTTATTGCGTGAAACGATTATCGTTTGTAAAACCGCGTATTCGTTAAATTTCGATTGTGTAAAACGAGTATCGTTAAAAAATACGATACTCGTAATGAATTATCGAGTGCTTTTAGCTATCGTTTTGCTGACTTTAGTTTTGAGTTTGTTGTCATTGCTAAATATTATTTGCCAACGATTGAAGCTAAGGCCAAGGCCAAAATTCTCTGGACCGCTTTGTCAGGAAAACTCAACGCAATACAATATTCAACTCATTTTCGTTTCTCATAATCGCTCTTTGTTGTGACTTTCGTTTCTCTGGGTTTCGTTTTTTCTGCCGTTCGTTTCGTAATACACAATAAGGGCCCTGAAATTATGAATCACAAGCAAAACGTCAAATGTATTTTCTAGTTTTGACAGAACTCCGAAAGCACATTTTATTGCAATTCAACAATGAGAGACACTTTTTACGTTTAGTGCTTAGGCCATCCCCAAGTTCCAATCCATGGATCGAACGAGTTTTGTTAATTAAACTACATCGTTAAGAAAGTATGTGCACGACTGGGTGGCACGATGCAATATCTTAGAGCATTTTAAAAAAAATATTGAATTTGAATTATCAAATCTTGAGCCGTTATCGAGGTACTGAATTTTGAAGAAAAAAAATATTTTTAATGAAATATTTTTTCAATCAAGCGGGTAACTGGGTGTAACTGGGTAGCGCGTAAACAGTAGTGGAGAAGCTAGTAGAGAGTAGCGGGCTACAAAAGTCTAGGTCTTTTTTATATCGATTGAGGCAGTACGAAGTCTGTCGGGTCAGCTAGTATTCTATATATTTTATGTATATGAAAATGGATGTATGTATATATAATGTATATATCCAATGGACTCCGAAATGGCCCAAAAGATATTTGTGCAATTTTCATGGTTAATACTGTTGTATTCAGTGATGGTTTCTGTGAAAAAAAAAATGGAAAAACCTCATGGAAGAGTGACAAAACGGGAAAAACCAAACAATAGGCAGAAATTTGATTTTTTGCTTGGAATTTTTTGTCTTCTTTTCGAATGGACAATAGAAAGTTCTTGATGAAAAACTCGGGAAACTCATTGGTTTTCAAAAGGAAAATTGCACTGATTTTCAAACGGAAAAATGGAAAATTTTGGATTGGGAACTCGGAATAGTCTGCGAGAGCACGAAGAACTTCAAGACCTAAAATCACGTTTTTGCATAGAATTTAAGGTGCATTGGTATGTTTGTGTTTTCGGCAAGGACTCTTTATCCGCTCAATCCTCAATGAATTTTTCAACGAAATTTGCATTTTACTGCATGCTTTAATGAAAGTAAAAAGTTAGTTGCAAAGCTTGGAAAAATTCAGATATGTAGTTCTCTATTTCAATTGGATTCAAGCAAATCAAATTGCATTTTAACAATATCTGTTTTATCTCTATGGTATAGACTCTTAAGCCGCCCAACGTATTTTTATAAAATTTTGACAGTACGCAAAGCTTAGCCGAGTCATGTTTTTTGTGAAAATAAGTTTTGGACAAATCTTACGGGAAAGTGGACAAATGGAAACAATAAACTGTTCAGAAATAGCTTTTCTAACGGAACAATTATTTTAGCTAAAAATTCGAAAATTCCAAAAAACGAGAATTTTTTAAAACTTCTTTTACATTTGATTTAAAGGCAGGCGAGACGAGGTTCGCGGGGTCGGCTAGTATAAAATATTATAGTGACAATATACATTTATATAAAGCTATGTACTTTAGGCAATGAAAAAAAACTTTGTTTGTATTGGATAACAGCTGCCGGTGTAGGGAAGTTTATATGTAGTTGTAATCCTATGCTATGTTAACATTTTATTCGTCGTCATCAGCAAGCTGATGACGAGCACAGTCAAGTTAAGTAAGTCGAACGAGTCGGTTGTTATATTAAAATAAAGAAAAGACGATAATCGAACAATAATTGTGTACTGTGTTTAGTTTTGCTAACTGAATGATCTTTTCCTAATTTGTTATTGAACAAAAACCAAAGGTTAAAGTAAGGTTGTTTATTTTTTTTTTCGTTTGGACCCGAAAGGTGAACTCTAGTAGGATCATGTATTTTAACTAGTGATGGGATCATTCGAATGATATAATCGATTGTAATCGATTATGGCAATCATTCGAGATCATTCGATTATTGAAATCATTCGAATGATTTCTCAAACCCTGCTACAACTACTACTCTTCGAAACTTAAATCTCAAATGAAAAAAAAAATCGAATGACGATTATTAGTATTCGAATGACCATTATTATCATTCGAATGCAAATAATCGATTATTAGTATTCGAATGAAAAATCATCCGAATGAATAATTGATTATTAATAATCGAATGAAAAATCATGCGAATGAAAATAGTAATTGAATTAAAATAGTACTCGAATGAAAATAGTACTCGAATGAAAATAGTAATTGAATGAAAATAGTAATCGAATGAAAATAGTACTCGAATGAAAATAGTAATTGAATGAAAATAGTAATCGAATGAAAATAGTACTCGAATGAAAATAGTACTCGAATGAAAAAAGTAATAGAATGAAAATAGTACTTGAATGAAAAGAATCGATTATTAGCATTCGCATAAAAACAAATCGAATGATGATTATTTTAAGTTTTAGTTCGAATGACGATTTTATTTCTAGTTAAATTTGCAAATCTTTGCAATGGAATTTTGTTTATGATTTTTGGTTACTTTTTTAAAGGCAAACAAAAATTTGTATTTGGAGATTCTTTGCTTTTTTATATATGTACATGATTGGTAGAAATTTTTGCGAAAAAATGAATACGGAACATTGTTTATAGCTAAGAAGAATAACAGGCTATTTTTAAAAATGTTTCTAAAATGAAATTGAACAATAAACCCAGGTCGGTACCTACCATCTGAGAGAGTATTTTCTAAGGCAGGTCTATTGACGAATGACCGTCAATATTATTATATCTGTAAAATAGCTCATTGTGCACTGTAAACTCTAAATTTTTCACCGTTTTCATTGTATTTCGTAATTCGAACGATCATTCGAAAGATCATTCGATTATTCAAATCATTCGAATACTATTTTCTCGATTATTGAAATCATTCGATTATGTCCATCACTAATTTTAACATACATCTGAATTACGGGTATACCTCCATAATATTTTATTAAATTGGTTTTCGATTAGTTTACAAGCATTCTCATTCTTCGAACAGAGCTGTTTTCTCGCCTTAGGTCAGTAAACGAATTCAAAAACACATGTCGTTTAGTAATAAATTTCGATACAAGCAACATACTAGTCGTTCTATTTTTAATGCACCTATTTAGTCCATAACACAGGGATGTCTAAATGTTTTTCTTTTCTTCAATTATCGGACCATCAATGTCGAACGTTCGGACTTCTCTTTCATTAATCACTTTCTTACTATCTAAAAACTTTTCAAAATTTGTTAGACTTGTTTCCACATCTGTGCACATTTTTTTATAATTCAATGGTATCGAAGGATTGTTATAAAGTTCTTGTATTGTCCAAGCAGCATGATTATCTTCATAGTATTCTTCGTCGTCGTCCTCCACATCGTTATCCTCTGCATCGTAGTCGTCATCATCGTCATCATCAACGTCGTCGTCACCATCACCATCTTCCTCATCAAAAATGTTGCTTTTATTTGCTTCCGGATCATAATTTTCTAGAATGGCATTGAACCTACTCTTGAGGGGCATATCAATGGGGTACGTTCCATTGAAAACAATATTTTTATAGCTCATACACATTGCTTGTTTGCTTTTCAAAAGTGTCTGCTTTGCATACTTATTCGAATTAATTTTACTATTTACAAAATTGCTACTACACGCTTGGCTTACTACTGAATTATTGGAATTGGAGAGATCAAAATTTACTCTTTTCGAATTCGAATTCGAAACAACATAATTCAATTTTGACAGATCTAAGGACTTGTTGTTATTGTTATTATTACTGGTACTGGGGTTACGTTTTGTTACTAATTGCTTAACATTACGAGGAATAAGTGAAAGCGTTTGACGTTGCGTTGCGTTGCGTGTATGTTCTTTACTACTTACATCTGTGTTAATATTATAAGGCTGCTGATGTTTTTGTGATTTATCTATTGTTCCCGAAGAACCAGGAGATGTTGGAGAGTTATGTTTATGCAATGACTTAAAGTTTCGTTCGACTGGCATTAAATTGAGTGGTTTTGTTTGTTGTGTCTCTAGCAACTGGGGTGTTTCCGGAACAAAGCTTTCTGGTGATTCCGGTGAGGTGTTTTTTGTTTTCAAATTTAAATACTTTGATTGACATAAGGGGCTGTGGGGACCGTTAATGTATGGTCGTTGAGATTTAGTAGTGTTACTCATTGAATCGGAGTTATCTGATTGTGAAGTTGATTTTGAGTTACTTTTATCCTCAAGCTGCATTCCAGGTGGAGCATAATAATGAAGGGCAATGTGTTAGCATTCTTAAAATTATGTCTTTATAAACTTTTCAAAACAAATAAGAATTACTTAAAAATAAATAAAAAATTATGAAATGATAAAAATGTCTAAGCCTTGACGTGGCGGAGCGGCTTACTGTGACTAATACTTTGAAACTTAGAGCTATGCGATAGCGAATAGCAGAAGGGCCTCCCATGGTCGACGGGTCGAAGCGGAATAGGCTGTTACTACTAATTACCCCCCAACGAAGGAGTGTTCCCATCAAGGCACTCCCAACGAGGGACGGTCGCGATTCATTGGAATCAACGGTGGCGTCTTCAGTTCCAGTTAGGCCGAACTACTTGGTGAACACCTTTATGGGCTACTTCAAATTATTTGAAGCCCAGGCCGTAAAAGGAGCGGTTTTTCCGGCTTTTGCAGTTGAAGTCACATCCTGGTACTCCAGGTTGGGGCTTGCACGTCCAGGTGATTTCCCGACTACGTAGAAAAATATTTAGTTGCGAAGCATCATAGGCCCCGGAAACAGACGAATACACTGATAACGACCCAAGCAAATGTTTTAAGGATAACAAATTTCGGATATGCACGTGGAATGTTAGGTCCCTTACCAGACCACGTGCTGCCGAACAATTAGCGGAGACCCTCAACTGCTACTAACCGCCATCCAGGAAATGCGATGGGATGGACCGGGCATAAGGAGGATTAAGAACTGCGATATTTACTATGGTAATTGCTACCGAGAGTAACAACAGCGGCTCTTTGAATGCGGATTCGTCGTGGGAAGCAGACTCAGGCAAAAAATTTTGAGCTTCAAATGTGTAAGCGAACGCATCACGACGATCCGAATCAAGGCTAAATTCGGCAACATTAGCCTAATATGCGCGCATGCCCCCACAGAAGAGAAAAAGGACGACACCAAAGACGAGTTCTACGACCTCCTCGATAAAACAAATGAGCAATGTCCTAGCTATGACAGGAAAATTGTCCTCGGCGATTTTAACGCAAAGCTGGGAAAAGAGGACATCTTTGGCGGAACAGTCGGAAAGCACAGCCTGCACGACACCACTTCCGACAACGGATTCAGGCTGATCGATTTTGCTGCGGGGTGAAACTTTGTGGTAGCAAGGACCTGGTTCCCACATCTCATCATCCATAAAGGAACATGTAGATCTCTCGATCAGAATGCTCTTGTCCAGCATTCTAGATGTTCGAACTTTCCGAGGAGCCAACATCGACTCGGACCACTACCTCGTCGTAGCCAAGGTAGTGCTACGAATATCCCGACAACGGCTAAAACAAGGAAATGCTGCAAGGAAATTCGACGTCGAACGGCTACAATCGCAAGAGATCGCCAGATCCTTCTCTGATTGCCAGAAAGCAGTTAGAGATGCCGCCTCTAATGTGCTGGGTTTCACACAGCCACCAAAACGAAAACCCTGGTTTGATGAAGAATGTAGGCAGGCCCATGCAGCCAAGCAGGAGGCATACAAAGCGGCGCTGCATAGAAGGACAAGAGCTGCTCGTGAGCTCTACGAGCAAAAGAGGAGAGACGAACGCCGCGCCGGCTTCTCAGCAGAAAAAAAGGGAGCATGAGAGGCGTCCGATCGAGGATGTTGAGAGAGCCAACAGCAGGAATGAAGTTCGGAGGTTTTATCGGAAGGTAAAACAGCTGGCTCAAGGTCATCGAGCAAGAACCGATGCCTGCAGAGATAAACAAGCATAATAGAATCGCAGACAATACTGGGGAATTGGAAAGACCACTTCTGTAGACTGTATAACGGCGACGACGAACAAAACCCTGCCGTCAGGCAGGAGCCTTTCATCGGACACGATGATAACCAACAATTCCGTGAATCCGATCTAGAAGAAGTGAAGACCGCAATCTCACGGCTATAATCCAACAAAGCCGCTGGAGCAGATGGACTACCTGCCGAGCTGTTCAAAGCAGCAGGCGACGATCTAGATAGGAGCATGCACCAAATCATCTGTACGGAAGAATGCATGCCCGATGAATGGAACCTGAACATTGTTTGCCCGATCCTGAAAAAGGGCGATCATCTAAACTGCGCCAACTACAGAGGATTCAGCCTACTAAACATCGCCTCCAAGATCCTCTCTGCCGTAATATCTGAACATATGAAGCCTTTCGTCAACAATCTGATTGGTCCTTATCAATGTGGCTTCAGACCAGAAAAGTCAACCATCGACCAAATTTTCACGTTGCGGCAGATTCTGGAAAAAACCTATGAACTCCAAATCGATACCCACCGCCGTTTCATCGATTTTTAGGCCGCGGATGACAGCATCTACAGAGACGAACTGTATAAAGGTATGTCTAGTTTTGGCATCCCTGCCAAGCTCGTTCGCTTGTGCAAAATGACGATGGAGAACTCACGCTGCTCCATGAAGGTTGGCAATGACCTTACGGAATCTTTCGACTTCAAAAAAGGATTCAGACAGGGCGATGCGCTGTCGTGCGATTTCTTTTACATCGTTCTTGAGAAGATAGTGCAAAAGTCCACCGTCAACACCAGAGGCACTATCTTCCAGAAATCTGTTCAACTTCTCGCATACGCCGATGATGATATAATGAAAAGAACACAGCGTGATGTCAATGGCGCCTTTGTGAGAATTGAGACAGAAGCGGCAAAAATGGGTTTAGCGGTAAATTAGGGAAAAACGAAGTATATGCTGTCTTCAAGGAAGGACACCGAAGACCGATGGCTCAGACAGAACGTCACAATAGACGCATACAACTTCGAGGTAGTAGAGGAGTTTGTCACCTAGGCTCCGCTATTAACACGGACAATAACACCAGTGCCGAGATTAGACGAAGAATAACTCTTTCTGTGGTCTAAGTAAGCAATTGAGTGGAAAAGCCCTCTTTCGAGCAACTAAGGTAAAACTGTACAACACCCTCATCATCCCTGTCCTGCTGTATGGCGCAGAAGCATGGACCTTGACAAGAACGGATGAATGTGCTTTAGGCTGTTTCGAGAGGAAAGTTCTTCGGGTCATCTTTGGCCCCGTGTGCGTTGATGGGGAATGGCGAAGAAGATACAACAGCGAACTTTACGGGTTGTACAACGACATGGACTTAGCTAGAAGGGTCAAGGTCCAGAGACTCAGATGGCTCGGTCTGTTAGAGCGGATGGACACGAATGCTCAGGACCCGGAAAGCCTTTTACATTATTCCCGAGGGACGTATAGGTAGAGGAAGACCGCGACTCAGGTGGCGCACTCAAGTGGAAGAGGACCTCAGTCAACTTGGAGTGCAAAACTGGAAACAGCTAGCTAGGGACCGAGCTGGTTTGCTGAGACTGTCGATTGAGGTCCAAGTCCACACCGGAATGTAGCGCAACCTTAAGTAAGTAAGTAACTGTAATTGAGGATAAGATATGACCTGTGGACAGATACCAAAACTAATAACCACGAATTTTGTACCGTACAGCTAACATTTCAAAAACAACCTTTAAGGAGATTTATGTTCTAACCATGCTCATGTAAGAAAACCTACGAAGCAGGTTTCTCATGGCTATAAGATTGCAAATTCTGGTATCCTGTAACTCCCAGACTCTACTTAATACACAATGTTTAAGCACTGCGACGGGTACTGCGTACATGTCGTTTCATTTGTTCCTCTGGTTGTTTTCCTATTCACATCACAAGTAACAATTCCCCTCCTCAACAAATCTTTTTATACAATGGACAAAACAAAACATCTTTTACCGTACCTCATCGTTTTGAATGGGAGGCTGATTAGCCCAATAGTTTTGCTGGTCATCTGGACGATACGACGCATATGTTTGATTGTTCCCGCCATCGAAATTTGATTGCATCGACTGCTGCTGGTATGATTCCTGCGACAATGGCGGTTGCATATACCCATTCGTATTTATATTCGTTGTTTCTTCCGGAGCAATGTTTTGTGTCATTTGACCATCCAGTGGATTGTAAAACTGTGGATACATCTGCTCATTTGGTTGTGGGATTTGGCTAACATCAGATGGAGGCATATATTGCATTTGCGTTGGATCCGCTTGTGGTGGCAGCATCTGTTGTTGATCTTGCACAAGTGTATTCGAGTTATCGTACTGTAAGTTTAACTCGTTAAATTGTCTGTTAATTTCCGCAAACTGTTGATCTATTGCATTCGATGTTGGATGATAATCTTGATTCATATTTTGTGAATTAGATTGAACCTGAGTAATGAAATGCGTTTAGAATAATGTTGCGATGCACAATTTTTAGTCTATTTTTACCGCATGGTTAAGGGCTAATGAATGAAGTTCTTGTAGCCATGGCTGTTCATCAAAACACAAGTCATTATTCTGATCCGAACTTCCCTCAACCATTTCATCCATCGATTTTTCCAGAACTGGATCGTAGTACTTCAAACGATCGGCGAGTTCATACACCTAACCCAAGAAAAAAGAAAACATGAATAGTTTAATTCACAATTTAAAGATTAATTAAATGTACCTGGTTGATGAACATTGGCTCATATTTCGCCGGATCCCGCTTGATATGCAAGGATATTTGTTCCATATACATCAAACATTTTAATTGATAACCGTAATCAAGCATTCGGGTAGCAAGCAAATATTTGTAAGGCTGAGAAGTAAATACACGTCAATTAGTTGGGCATATTATTTTATTATAATTCTTTTTTGTTGTTCTAATGTAAGCCACCCCTCAATGTTCGAAACGTCAAACATCATCGACTCATGTTCGAAGAGTAAAACGTCATCGATGCTGTTTGACGTTTGCGACAGAGAGTTCTTTCTTTTTTTTCGAAATATAAATCAGTCTTATTCTTTCTTTTGTACCGGCAAGAACCATTGTTAAAATAAAATTTAGACTTTTATAAAATAAAACTAAAGAAAATTAGACTTTAATAATTTGTCATTTTTTCAAGCAAACCTGGAATTCCACGAGGGAAAATTTATCATCGTTTAGAGAACAAGCATATTCGTAGACCTCCGTCATCATGATTGACTCGTTTGTTGCAAATTCTTCAAATTCTTTTTGATGCGATGATCCAAGGAGAACCAATCTGTAAGAAAAAAACATGATTTCTTTGGTCATTCGTTCGTAGCTTGTTAATTTCATATCAAAGCTATCACAGACCATTGCAGTATTTCTTTTGTAATGGGTTGAGACTCAGAGACTCAGTCGTTTAATATGTTAGAACTAGCTGGAAAATGGGTGTCTAATAACAGATTAAGAGTTTCTTCATCTGTGGTAGTCCACGAGCCTGTTTCAGTCATTAAAGCACTGGGTTTTGTTGAACTTTTTGAAAGAATCTTGAGGCCTCTGAAGTATTTTCTATTTTTCCACAGAAATTTCTCCAAGAAGACCTCTTGCTCTTCCTTAATTCTTCCTTATATTGCTTTAGAGCTTATATATATAAGTCCCAGTCATAGGGAGATCTAATGTACTTAGATCTATTGGAGAGTTTGCGAGAACTCTTCCTGAATGGTTCTAGTTCTTTGTGCCACCAATGAGGTTTCTTTTTACCCTTTAAAATGATTTAAGGGCATGAAGTCCTCATTGATTCATTGAAGGCTTCGGTGGAGGAGCGTTTAAGAAGATTGTGGTCAAGTAGTTGTGCTAGTAGTTAGTACCTCCCTATATCGTTCCCAGTTTGTATTACGGTGATTGCGAAAACCCGTAGATATGTTTGCCAGATCAAACTGAATATATCTATGATCTGAGAAGGAGTTCTCTTTTGAGACTAGCCAGTTTGAAATTAAATTATGGATCGAGTCAGAAGTAAGTGTTATATCTAGTACTTAAGTATGTTACTGGAGCACCAGTCCGGAGATGGGAAATATACCCAAGCTTTTGATAAATATACGACTTGTAGATTGTACCAGATCGCGAAGGGAGAAGAATCTCTTGAATCGACTCAAGAAACATCTTCTGGCATTTTTTGGAGAAATCGCATACGTGCTCGTTTCAAGAGGAAGAGGGTTTGAGACAAAACGGAGTCCTGGGTCTAAGCAGTATTTATATTTTGGGTTTAAGACTTAAATCCATCTAATAAAACTTGTATAGAACAATTCGAAAGTTTTTAATCCAACGAAGAAGGAATCATTGTACCATGATCAGACATTTTCAACAAGGTAGTAAAAAGTAAAATGCCTTTAAAACATCAATCAAATCAAAACTTGTGGAGTCAGGACGCCTCTGGCAGTGTAGAAGTTAAGAATAGCTTTCTTGAGAGAGCCAACTAATGGTGTGTCATTTCCAAGACCCGCAGGCACCGAGGAAGAGGAAGAATTTTTATTATTTTTTCCAAATGACCAAAAATGTTTACATCCTTAAGGACATAGCAGTATTTCTTGCCTTAAGTTTTGGACATTTCCAGAGACGTCAGAGGTTAGAAACAAGTCAATTGTGAAAAAAAAAACATTTGGGTATTACTTAATCCTTTTGCTTTGAAAACTATTCAACAATGTCATTAAAATTATGTGGTACTACTCACCTTACAGAGTTTTGAGAAGGAAAAGGATCGCTTCGTTCTTCTGGATATTTGTTAAATCCAACTTGGGCCATTAAATAACAGAAATGTGCTGCAAACAAATCTCCACGGTTAAACAATGAGTCACCTAGAGTTGTAATTGCCTTTCTATCCAATTCTGGTTTTTGCGAAGTATTCGATAAAATCATTGACAAATGCGGACGCCAATCACCCCATTTTTCATCCTGGACACTTGTTACACTAGAAGGTGTCCGTCCGCTCATCAATTGATAGAGCGTTTGAAGCGGATCGTTCAGTGCCAACTTATTTGCAAATTTCATCATAACATTTGCATGCGAACGCCTGTCAACTTTTGATGCCAGGAACAAAGCATGTCCCCAAAGATTTTTATCCGTTGCCCAGTCTAAGGCTTCATTAACATTTCCATATAGTAAATAGTTTCGGAATTTTTCCGTTATTTCTTCTTCATTCAGCGAAGGTGCTTTCGATGTTTGTTCATCGGATTCATCTTCTGACAATTCATCAACATTCTGCTCTGGATCACTAGGGGTATTCTCTTTAGATTTTCTCAGCTCGTCTGACTGTAGAGAATCACGTTCGTTTGAATTCGAATCAACAGAATTCTTAGTAATTTCATATGGAAATTGTTGTTGGTTTTTGATAAGAAGCTCTGCTATATCAGTTCCCACGACCATCTAATAAAAAAAACGTTTAGTCATATTATAATTTTTGTTGTTGTTCCAATGTAAGCTACCCCTAAATGTTCGAATCGTCAAACATCATCGACTCATGTTCGAAGAGTAAAACGTCATCGATGCTGTTTGACGTTTGCGACAGAGAGTTCTTTCTTTTTTTTCGAAATATAAATCAGTCTTATTCTTTCTTTTGTACCGGCAAGAACCATTGTTAAAATTAAATTTAGACTTTAATAAAATAAAACTAAAGAAAATTAGACTTTAATAGTCAATAGATTTGTCAATGGTTCATCTTGTTTGGAAGAACTTACTCCATTTTGTCGCAATAACAGTATCAGTAAATTCCACATCAAAGTGAACGATGGTCTCGAAGCCTGTGCCATGGTGGATAGGCTGCTTGTTGAATTTTGCCTCGAACGATTTATAGCCGAATACGGTCCAAGCCGAATTTGGTCCTCACAAAATTCAATAATCGTTTTTTTGTGTGTTAGACCGCGAACAAGTGGTCCGGGGAACGATTGAAATAGTTTGTTAGTTGCATCATTGCAGCCCATTCGGAAGATCTTCACCACATTTGTTATTCCACCATGAGAGTAGTTTGGTTTTACAGCGACCATTAAACCAGGGCCTAGGCTAACAATCGGATGATCACTTGTAAATTTCTGTGGTGTAAGTCGTTGAGGATCTTCTTGGGTTGATGTAGTTGCGGCATCAACTAAGTTCAGTGATAAGTTATCCGGTCTAGGTTCAATCAATTAAAAACATTAAAGAAATTCATTTTTGTTACACGTGTTTAATTTTTAAATAAATTTTATTTTGAAGGCAAGTAATGTTTATTAATAACTGAAAAGGAGAAAACTATAACACACCAAATACTGAATAGGATAATATACAAATGGGGGCATATAAAGCAATAAAATAATATGAAGCGAAAAAACAAAAATGGTTTTCGACATGATAATCGTTTCGTTTAAGTAATGAGTTTAGTATAATCTGGTACCAGACTGAAATTATATACAGGTGAGATTATTTGAATATAAATAGAAAGAAAGGAAGAGGTGAATGAATTAAATCCACAACAACTATGACATAAAATTATCTTAAGATTCCGATTGTTTTGAAGAATGAGTTATCACATGAGAAACCTATTTTGCCTTTGGCGTCGTCCTATTGAAATTGAAAATATTGCTAACAACTTACTGAGCCAATTACCTCTTTGTGAGAATAGCATTTCCTGTACATACAATTTAAACCTGAGCATCAATACACAGGGTGAATGGCAGATACACGAATAGGTTGGATCGAGCAAAGTATACATCCACCTTAAAACCAGTTTCAAATAGAGGTTTAAACTTCAGTTCAGTGAACCCTAAACAGCGTTTTAGTTTTTTAGTTTAACTCGTTTGTTTTCATACTTTAATCCGAACTAAGTTCAGTAGAACTTCGTTAAATTAGATACAGGGTTTTCCAATAAGAGGTGTTATTTTGAATAGCCCACTATTTCGGTAGGTGTCATATTTGAAGCTGTTATGTGAATGGAACGATACACGCTTCAACAACGCATTGAAATTATTAAAATTCACTACCGAGTCCTGTGACAAACTTTTTTTTTGGTTCGTCGTGAAGCACCTTGTCGGACCGCCATACAGAAATTGGTGGAGAAATTTGAGCTTCGATGAGGTTGGATCAACAGTTACGGTGAATTGATTGCGCTATCGAGAGATGAGTAGTGATTTTTTATGGCCGCAGTTGGATGATATTGATCTGGACAACGTTTACTTTCAACAAGACGGTGCTACGTGCCTACACAATATACAAAACCATTGATCTTTGACGGGAAACGTTTCCGAACCGTGTTATCTCTCGAAGAGGTGATCACAATTGGCCACCGAGATCTTGTCATTTAACATCTTGCGACTTCTTTCTGTGGGGCCTATGTGAAAGATAAGGTCTACGCAAACAACCCAGCGTCGATTCAAGACCTCAAAGATGGAATTCGTGAGGCTATCGAGGACATAGGGCAGCCATATTGCGTTTTGTTATGGAAAATTTCATGAAAAGGATATGGTCCTGTAAGCGTTGTCGTGGTGGCCATTTTGCTGCTGTTGTTTTTCATTATTAACATTAGAAAATCACCACTCGCAATGGGGGCCTTAAATTTAAGAAAAAGAGAAGAACAAAATTTAGCTGAAGAAAAAGAAAATTGTATGAACCTGACGGTGGTGGTCCAAATGATATGACTGGAAGTTCTTAGGACCAGGCCCAAAGGCTTCTCTGAGTTACTACCAGCGAAGTTATACATCAGAAAGATCTTATAAATGTTGTACTGAAAGGAGTAGTAGGAGACGTTTTACCTACTACATAGATTCGACTTCGGCTTAGCTGTCAAAAGCTCCTCAAAATCAAAGCCAACAAATAAAGGAAGATCATGAACACAAAATGCTCATTTTACCACCAAATAAGGGATTGAATTTTCTCCAAAATAATGAGGGGCTAGTTCTTGCACATTCTAAATCTTTCAATTAATTCTAGTTGTGATACATTCACATTGGCAATCAATACAAAAGTATCCTCGTTGCAAAGTATCTTGGTGTGATCTTAGATAAAAAACTAAACTGGAGTCTGAACAGCAAAGATAAGTACAAAAAGGCGTCCATTACTCCTGCAATAGAATTTTCGGGAAACCCTGGGGACCAAACCCTAAAATATCAGATGGATGTATTCGGCAATAATTTGACCAATACTAACCTATGGTAATTTGGTTTGGTGGAAAGCTTAAGAACAAGCACGAACCTGAAAACTTTCAAAGACTTCCGTGTACTGGCTTTACAGGGGCAATAAGATCCACCCGAACTGCGGGACTGGAAGTTATTCTCAATTTAAAACCCCTAGACCTCTTTGTTGAAGAATCTGCGGCTGAAAGTGCCTTGAGACTTAGTCAGACTAAAGTCTGGAAAAACAGTTCCATTGGACATGCTCAGATCCTTAAAAGTTAGGGGTCATAGTACTTAAAATAAATAAATGGAGTGGCGCAACAGATCTTGAAGACCCAAGGCCTAAGTGGCTTACTCTCATCAACAATCTCTGAGTGCGTGTGAAGAATTGAGGGGATTTACAAACTAACGCCGATTCCGAACGGCAAAGTTGAGAAGCACTTTTTCATGACAGATTGATACTCTTGGAAGATTTGTCACGTCTTCGCAAGAGGCAGTACCCGTGAAAGATGAAATAAAAACTTGGCCTGAGTAGGACTCGAACCAACGACGTTCTGCTTAGCAGCCAACGCACTTACCAACTAAGCTACGGGCAACTGCGGTCATAGTACTACAACAGACTATAAAATACGCGAACTTGATTTTCATAAACCATTCCAGGGTGCCATCCCAAGCAGAGAGGAATGGAAAAATAACATACCATACTCCAGTGAATCGTCAATACTATACTGATGACTCTAAGATGGATACTGGTGTAGGGGCAGGCTTCTATTCTGAATCTCTCAAGTTAACCGCCTCGCATAGGCTTCCAGACTACAGTAGTGTCTTTCAAGCGGAGGTCCTGGCAGTGACAACAGCTGCTATACAGGTATTAATGATGGCGATACCACGGATCACCTTTTACATTGATAGCTAAGCAACTCAGGTAAAATCAAAGCTTGTTTCATACTGCCGCGAAGAGCTTAAGGTTCTTGACGCACAGCACAACATTAGACTCTGCTGGGTCCCAGGCCACAGCGATATACCAGGCAACGAGAAAGCCGATGAATTAGCAAGATTAGGGTCAACGCTTGACGCAAGCTAAGCTCAGCTAGTCAGCATCCCTACCTGTTATTTAAAACAGGAAATCTCAAAAAGAATAACTTTTAAGGCCGATGAAAGGTGGAACCTTCTTGACACCTGCGGCACTACAAGAAAAATCTGGCCTTGTTTTACCAAACGAACGGAAAGAATTATGCAGCTACACAAGGGATCACTTCGATCTCTTGTAAGCATAATCACCGGGCATAATGTGTTAGAATATCATAAGAAAAAGATGAGAATCTTCTTTTCTTTTCTTTTCTTTTCTTTTCTTTTCTTTTCTTTTCTTTTCTTTTCTTCTCTCTCCTGTCTAAATCATTATAGCTTCTTTTTCCCTCCTCTTCTCCACCTCTTCCTGCTTTCTTCCTATCTCTTCTTTCTCTCATTTTCTCCTTTTATTTCCAAACAATCATTAAATTTTATTATAAATATTGTATAATTTTTGCCTACAACTTATCTTTCTTTTCTATTCTTTTTATTTCATTGCTTTCATTGTTAAACTTAATAGGTTATCACTAGTTTATAAGATATTATATCTTAATGTGTATAGCCATATCGAAATAAATAAATAAATAAATAAAATAAATCAGTTCAGATGATCTATGCAGAGGATGCGGTGACGAGGAGGTGCATGAAGACACTCCGCACTTTCTATGTCACTGCCCCGCACTCTCCCACCAAAGGAAGAAATTGTTCGGCAATTGTTTCTTCGGGGATTTAGAAGAACTCTAGTACTCCAGGTACTAACATTCCGAACTTCGTCAATGCCTCTAAATGGCTTGATTAACGATACACATAGGTTTTTATTAGCTTGAGTAGCAATACTCACGGGTATCACAATGGATCTGTATTAATCTAAGTGTGACGGTAGCGACACCATCTGTCAGCCCCATAACCTAACCTAATCTATCATCGCTGCTTAAATACTTTCACTAAACAAAGCTTTTGTAAGACCAATTAATGTTTTTTTCGTCAAAAATGCAATTCTTTCAAGTAGCAGCTGTCATTAACTTGAATGCCAAGATAAACTGAGTTCAAAGTTAACCCAAACTGTAAAACCTAATGAAGCCTTGAACTGAAGTTTAAACTGCGGGTTAGAGATGTTCTTAACGCCTACTTTCCCCCGTTTACACGAAAAGGCTTATTTCTGAAAAGTTGACTAACTACCGGATTTCTTGGAAACAATTCTCTGTTTTTATTCAATTTGTTTCAGTCGCCCATGTTCTGAATTTCGATCGAAAGTGAATTGAAATCACTTTTCAATTTCACGTGAAATGAAATTGCATGTTCTTCAATTCGATCGATTTCGAAAACTTCGAAATTGTTTCGAACTGTCAGAACTGAAGGATCATCCATTTTTATTTTGTTTCTGAAGTAAAATTTTTGCTGTTTTGAAGATGCAATTTTAAATGAAAAAAGGAAGCTGAATTCAAGAGAAAAAATAAATAATATAATTGATATTTGAGTGTGTGAAAATTATGTAGAATTGATAAATAAAGTAAATTCTTGATTTCCTATTTTAAGCTTTCATGGTAAAGACGCTTTTTTCATTTGTTTTAAGGGAAATAGAACCTTTTATAATACCTTCATCGATTCCTTCAATTCAAAAACTTGCTGCAACCCTCCGATTCCTAGCAGAAGGAAGCTATCAAAGATCAATTGGCAATTCACAGAAATAAAAAATGTGATTTGAATCCGTTCAAAAAATGGAACATGGGAATACAGAACATCCATTTTCATGTTCGAAAATCCAAATCACAATAACGAATTGTGGAACACCCAAATTCACTTTCGCAAAGTGTATTCACAACAAGTGAAATGCAGAACATGGGCGACTAAATAGTTTTCGATAAATTTAATTAAAAAATCTAGAAAATTCTACGTAAAGAGTTATTAGAAAATGCAATGACCGTCCAAGAAACCATAAATCATTTTCGAAGAATTCACATCTAATGAAAGTAATAATGATAGTATAAATGGCGTCGGGTAAACACCTCTGAAGTCATTTCGATTCCATTTGACAAATGTATACTCTTGACAGTTTTGTCAATTCTTCACAAAAAGCAGTACCTATGACAGATGAACAAAATATTAGGCCCGAAATTACATTATAAATACCGTTTAGCTACTGTAAGTTACTGTTACCAATACTAGTTTAAGTACATTTAATTGAGTTTAATTAATAAGGGGTACTTTTGAGTGATACACTGCTTTTCTTGACAAGCTCTATAGGAATCAAATGCAATCATCTCATATCGTGTCAAAACGTGTTTGCAGTTATCCTCGATAAATTGAATTATTGATTACCTACTGTTATATAAAGAATGTAATCCTGAAGTAGTTCACAGACTCTACAACTAACAATACCGGAGCTTTTTAGCATTACAATTATTATGTTTTACTGCTTGTTACCGTTTGTTTACATTTGATTCTCTTAGAACAAATTTTATTTATGGTAAGCACCTTGATTCACTGTATTCACTTCGAGCATAGTAAGACCGAGCCGTTGATGCATAGTAATCAGGCCCAGACAATCGATTTATTTGCGAAAGATTTCCTGTTGATGTTCCACCACTTAAACCATACATGCGCTGCTGTTGTGCCTGCTGATGCTGTGATTCGTTCATCGTTGAGTTCATTGAAACTGACGACATATTGGCCGCCATAGTCCCAGGGGGCATAAAATGCCGCTGATAATCAGTCGGATGAGGAATGTATTGATGATGTTGAACGGTGTACCTAAATTGATTTTTGTTTTCAAGGAATTTATGTTTTTCTTGTTGTTTTTTTTTTTAGACCTTACTATATAAAAGTTTACTTTTGTTTAAATAAACGTAAGATTTCATAATTTTTGTGTTGATTTAAAATCGCACTTTGGTACTGAAGACAAGGAACACAATTTTGTTCGTTAAAAGTATTAAAATATTTGTTAATCAGTGAAGTGTTAATAATTCGATGGATTCAAATGAGATAAAAGAATTTTATAGAAAAATGTTTTGATGTTGATATCAACTAAGGAAATGAACAAAAAAAAAAAGAGAAACCAATACAGTGTCCACTCAACAATTGTGTGCAATATAAAAATAATAGAAATTTGTTAGCGGCTATGTATTTTCCAATTCTTTTAGAGTGATGTGGAATGATTTTTTTTTCTTTTTTCTAATTTCGTTTGTTTCCTTTCTCTATGAACCCCACAGGGTGGAGTTCTCTCACCGCTACTCTAGGTTCTTGTCATGAACGGCATACTCTCTAAATTGAAATCAAGTGGAGTAAAAATAATAGCCTACCCTATTGCATTACTAGCGACTGACAAGTTCCTACCCACTTTCAATGAACAAACTGAATATGCCCTCTCGTTGGTAAGTAAATGGACTAGGAACTGTGGACTGTGTGGTTCCAGCTAAAACAGAACTAGTGCTATTTACTAACAAACGTAAAATACCCGATTTTAAAATACCACAGCACAACATTAGACTCTGCTGGGTCCCAGGCCACAGCGATATACCACCAGGCTACGAGAAAGTCGATGAATTAGCAAGATTAGGGTCAGCGCTTGACGTAAGCCAAGCTCAGCCAGTCAGCTTCCCTAGCTGTTATTTAAAACAGGAAATCTCAAAAAGAATAACTATTAAGGCCGATGAAAGGTGGAACCTTCTTGACACCTGCGGTACTACAAGAAATATCTCTCCCTGTTTTAACAAACAAAGAACGGAAAGAATTATGCAGCAGATCACTTTGATCTCCTGTAAGCATAATTACCGGACATAATCTGTTAGGTTATCATGTGAAAAAGATGAGAACCAGTTCAGATGATCTATGCAGAGGATGCGGTGACGAAGAGGAGCATGAAGACACTTCACACTTTCTATGTCACTGCCCCGCACTTTCCCTACAGAGGAAGAAATTGCTCGACAATTATTTCTTCGGGGAAAAAACTCTCCAGTTACTAACATTTTGAACTTCATCAATGCCTCTAAATGGCTTGATTAATTGAACACATAGGTTTTTATTTTTAGCTTGAGTAGCAATACTCACGGGTATCACAACGGATCTGCATTGATCTAAGTGTGACAGTAACGAGATCAACTTTCAACTGTCAGCCCCTCAACCTAACCTAACCTTTCTCTATGAATAAAAAAGAACATATTTTGTCTGAATTATTAAGGTCCAACGACAGAGAACAGATTACGTTCGACTCGAATGGAATGATAGTAGATAGAAGAGAAAAGCTGCGTAAAACATACATATGAGCTCAATATAAACGTAGTTTTAAAGGTTACTATTCCTAATTTTTGGTGTATAATTTGCACCCACTCACGGGATTTTGTATACCCTTTTTATGCCAGAGACACAGTGAGTGCATTAGGAAGAAAGGAAGGGGTTGGAAAGGAGGTATCAATGTACATTGGTCTTGAATTCTTGAACATCGTAATGATTGCGAAAGACGAGTGTGGAAGAGAGTTCCACATTCGCGTAGTACGGCTAAAAAATAATTCTCTATACTTGAGAGTACGTCCTAAGTTGGGCTCGAGGATAAACTGGTGGGCATTCCTGGAAGCGCGGGTATTACGGTTGAATTGTTTAATTAATGAATTATTCCCACGCCTCTTTCCCCCCCAGATACCGCACGCGCTGGGTTCCATTTTCACCGAGTACGATTGCAATTACGGTTGCTAGTCGTATCGGCACTTAATTAGAAATTATTTGTAATAAATAAAATAAAAAAAGTGATGACGATACGAATATCAGGAAGATAAGAGTTATGGACTGCTTAATGCAAGCAGGTACAAAATGGAAAAACAAAATAATTTAAAATTTTACAAAAAGTAAAAAAAGAAAAAATGCAAAATTTTAAAATCAAAAATTTTAAAATTTAAGGGAATGCAACTGGCTATTTCTCTAGAGTACTTACCGTAGAAGTAACGATAAAACAGAGAGAGACACGAAACGTTACGACGGTGGTCTAAAGGAGTGAATGAATCAGTGATGTCTCTATCACCTATCACTTTTACGGCTCTTCTTTGTATAACATGCAAGAGGCTTAAGCAGTAACTGGAGTACCAAGGGCCTGATTATGGGATTCGCTGCGAATCGTTTTGCTAGCGAGTTTGGCGTTTTTCAATTATTGGGTACGCTTTCGTCTTCTTCGTTTTGAATTCGACCGATTAACGAATTCGAAGGCGTATTTGAAATGTCATAATGTTTGCTGGCGAGTGTTATAAGAATGATATTGTCTCTCTCTTTGTATGTGAGTTGAAATCCGACAGCTTTTTATTGGCGGATTCACAGGCGAAAGAGTGTTTATTCAGGGTTACCACTGGGACTCTTTGAGTCAAAAGGGACTCATTTTTGTTTATGTTTGTTATTGCATACGTGTTTGTTTGTTTTAGTTTTGTCTACTAACAACTAACACGACTCTAAGTGATGAGACATTTGTCGTAAGATTATGCTTGCTATAAGCTCTCTTCGGCATTTTCTGAGAGTGTGATTTTTGATAAGCTGGTAAGCTGGCTCAGGGACTCATATTATTAAATTTGACTCATCTTTTTAAGTATTCTACAGTTAGTGAATGAAAAAAAAAAGAGTTTATTTTCATTTCTTATTAACATTCTTCTTCTCATGCAAATTATAACATGTAAACAATACTCTTGCAAAACGGACTGAATTAATGATAACCAACAGATGACGCTTCAAAAAAGGCCGCTATCAACTGCCAAAGCTCAGAATCTTCTATTAGAAGAACCTTTGATTGAAAAATAAAATTTATCGAACGTTCTTTTACTTCGTTCCTCTGAGGGACTCATTTATTTCCAAAATGACTCATTTTTTCAGCTGCGGGGACTCATTTAAATTTTAACGTGCGGTAACACTGGAATATTAAGTGTCAAATCAATGGAATATTGGAAGACATTTCTTCGCTTCGCCGCGGATTCGTTAATAAGGAAATACGACGCGAGTCGAATTTGAAAGGTCGAATTGAAAACGATCCGCCGCGAATCCCATAATCAGGCCCCAGCCCAAAGATGGGAAATGTACTCAAGCTTTGGACGGATATAAGTCTGATAGATAATAGCCAGATCAGACGGGGAGACAAATTTCTTGCACCGTCTTAAGAAACCCAACCATCTTGTGGCATTTTTGGCGACATCGCGTATGTGCTCGTTCCACAAGAGGTGGTCAGTGATGCACATACCGAGAATCTCGAGGTGTTCGGTCTCATTGATGCAAGTTCCACTCATGGACTATCGCTGGTCTAAGATCCTTCGCGGATTCATTCCCTCGCCTGCCGACATTCGGGATAAAAACTACTCTAACAAATCTCTAAGACTCGGGAACATGATTTAGACAGAGACATCCTTTAAAGATCATCTCCAGCCATGGAATCGCCAGAAATTGCGTTTTCTGAAGCATGATCGGCATTATGCCGTTCAGGCCTGGAGACTTGTACGGGGAAAATGTATTGATTGCCCAAGCAATATTTTTCTTGTTTATCAGGGTATCTATGTGTTCTCTACCAGCCGTCGACGAGCCATTAGAAATAAGCGTTCGAGGGTTGTTATTCTCACAACCCGGAAAATGCGTCGCAAACAGCAGTTCCAGGGACTCTACAGGAGAGGCTGCCCAGGAATCGCCAGACTTTTTAAGAAAACAAAGACAGCAATGGTCTTTCGATAGAACCCTTCCAAGCCTGGTAGATTCTTTTATGTTTTCTATTGTATGGCAGTAATCCTTCCAGCTTTGCTGTTTAGAAATGGCGATGGCTCTAGACAGTCTTTGTACGGTTGGTAGAATTTGTGTTTGTGGCAAATATTAAAGATCACTCTAGTATTTTTCCTGAGACTAGACAGTTCTTCATTCCACCACAAAGGGAATGATTTACGGCTGTATTTAATTGGGCACGAGACTTTGTAAGCCGTGTCAAAAGCTGCCTCGACTTTATTTGTCTTGATTTTGAAAAACCTACGACTAATTTCATAGTTCATAAAGGAGAACAAGCACTATTTAGCACGAGTTCGAAGTAGTGCAATCCTTAAACTATCTGATGACGTATTACCATGGCTAGACAATAAAAAAGAAAAACATCTCTCCACATCTCTCAACAACAATTGTTTAATGGCTGCAACCAAAATTGTGTCTGGGATACGAAAAACAATTAAAATCATAATCGATCTAAATTCACAACTACCACTGTATTAAAGAATGTTTTTTGTTGTTTTGCTTAGTTGTCGAAAATTGTGAAAATGTACAAAAGCATTTTTAATCACTCAATACTAAAACCACCAAACACCAAAACTTACCGATCCTTCTCATTATTGGCCGAGCTTCGGCCCGAATGTACCGATTCCCTTCCGTTATTGGCCATGGATTCGGATGCTGGAGCTTGTCCGTAATATTTCTTATACCATTCGGAATATGCCTGTGGGTTTGTACGTACCATCTGTTCATAATAGTAAGCTGCATAAGGATCATATCCATATCCAGAATATCCAGCATACATGCTATGGCCAGCATAGCGGGGATCCTTTTCTCGAATTCGGGTGTCCTTTTCAATGTCGCTCTCTCGTGCATTACGACTGCTTGTCTTGCGATATTCATCATATTCGTTACGTGTTTTTTCACGACTTTCTTTGTGGCGACGTATATCACGATCGTCACGATAATCTCTTTCTACTCGCCGGCGATCACCATCAGTACGATGTCCTCCTCGTCTCTCGTGTCCGCCACGTTCGTCGCGAGTATCGTACTTTTTATAGCGACGATATTCTTCGTAAGCCTCACGATCACCTCTTTCTCCCCGATCAGCACGGTCGACCCGATCCCCACGGTCTGCGCCCCTTCGACGTTCGATACGCATTGAGCTTTCCGTTTCGTATTTCGAATCTGCATCATAGCGACTGCCAGCGTATCGACCACTTTGTTTACCCTCACGCTCATGGTACATTTTTTCGCGGTACCTGTTATCACGATCATCACCTCTGTAGCGTTCACGAACACGCTCACCACCGGCATCTCGGTCCCGTTTATCCCTACGTTTGCGCTCTTTGCTGTCCCTCTCTCTGTCTCGTTCGCTGCGGACGCTGCCTTCACGATATCGCCTCCGTTCTCTATCACTAGAGAACTCCGATTCTTCGCTTTCGTATCGGTTTTCCTTCGACTCCTGGACAGGTCGTCGTTTTTTAGTTTCATTATCTGCTCCTAGTCTCCGAGATTTATTGTAGTGACGGTCACGCTGGTCACTTTCATCATTTCCAGTTGAAATATTTGATAGATCCTTCAGATTTATGTCCTGAACCGCACTAGTTTCTTGTTTCTTATTTTGACTTCCTTGAACTTGACGATCGAAACTATTGGCTCCATCAAGTTCCTCATCGCGAGCATTTTGCACAGGACTTATGGGTCGATGCTGATGATTATGATGATGTTGCGACGTTTGCGAAGGCTGCGGATGCTGATGTTGGTCTTCAACATTTTCTCCGTCCAATTCCACTTCTCTCTGCTCGACCTGAATCGGAAGAACTATAGGAGTGGCTGATGAGCCATCTTCTAAGCCAGTAACTACGCGCTGTTCTTGAACATCACTTTCTCCAGGAACCAAGTACAAATTTCGATCGGCCGTAATGTCAATTTGACTTGGTAAACTGTTATTCTGATTATTGTCGGATGAATTGACAAATGTAGATCTTTGCGGCTGAGTGGGATCTGTGTCCTCACCATCAGCTTGGCGCTCAATATTAAGACTACTGGCATCCTCGGTTCCTAGAATTTGACGAGATTCGTTTTCTGGCTGTCCTAGCACAAGCCTCGATAACCCAGGAGGAGGGAAGTCGTCCGATTCGTTATATTGCTCCTGGGTAGCGATATTAAATGCATTGTCAGCATGACCACCGCCAATTTCTGATAAGTGACTGGTTTGAAGATATTCATTGCGATCGTTGTTGGGTGCGATTTCTTGATTTTCGTGCAATATCTCTGAGTTATCAGGAGCGATAACTTCATGGTTTTCAACCGAAGGATTAGCAAAATCTTCAGGAGGTGGAGGAGGGGATGCATAAAATGCAGCTGGTGGTGAAACAATATTCGATTGTTGTACATTGGCTGGTGGCTCAAGAACAGCCACACGATGGTGTTGTGGTAATCCAGCTCGTTTGAATGGATTGTTCGCAGGCGCAGCGGAAGACGTTGGAACACTACTAACCATCGGTGGTGGCAGTGTTGGATTTGATGATTTTAATGTTGAAGCTGTTGCAGCTGGTGGTGGAGGATGTTGTTCTGGTCGATTTTGAAATGCATGAGGAGGAGTTGTTGGCCCAATAGAATTGACAGTATCCTGTAATGTACCAGGAGGACTGGCGAATTGGCGTGGTGGTTTTGGAACGGGCTTAGCCTGAGAAACATACACAGGACTTGGTATGTTGTTGTTAACCTGCGTGCTTTCGGGCAAACCTGATAAGTCGTTAAGAGGAAGATTGGTTGGTTTAACTTGAATTGTTGAATCATGCTCAAGTGGTTGCGGCATAGTGGTCAGTAAAGGTTGTTGCAATGTTCCTGTGTTGTTTGCGACTGGTGGGGGCTCGTTTTTCTCGTTGGGTCCGTGAAGAGGAGGTTTTTGAGAATTCTGGTACAAGTCATTAGATCGTTGATTTTGACTTTGTTGGGCGTTTTCTTCAGAAAGTCCCCATTGCCAGTTGTCATTGGATTCTATGCGGAAACTGTCATCTATGCCTGTTGAATTGGCCTGCAAAGTGTTAGCAACAGCGGTTGCAACATGCGGTTGCGGTAATTGGGGCTGTTGTTCTTGTTGTTGGTGCTTCTGGGGATTATTTTCATTCCAATCCCAATCGCCCCAGCCGTCATTAGAGTTGTTTGGCCTATTATCGAAATATTCTGCAGCCTCTTGGACGTTATCCATTTGCTGTGTAGTTTGACGCGAATAGCTTACAGGAACTACAGGAACAAGAGGAGTGTTGTTGTTTTGTGGCAAATCGGTAGGTTGTTGGACATTTTGCTGTTGGTATTGCTGTGGAATTGGGTATGTCGCCGGTGCCGGTTGTAATGTTGGGTACTGTTGTTGTTGTTGCGGTTGATTGAAATTATCGTTATTCAAAAAATATCCTGATGTCGATAATGCTGCTTGTTGTTGCCGTTGAACTGGGGGAACTTGGTAATCTTGAGATGTCCAATTGTTATTCAGGGGTTGTTGTTGGTTCGGTTGAGACATTGTTGTTAAAACATTATTTTCTGGTTTTTGTTGAAAGGCATTGCTCATAGGATTTGTAGCCCAATTGTTTGGCGGCGGTTGCTGAATTGGTTGCATGAGTTGTTGTTGGTTAAAGTTTGGCTTCCAAACCGACTGAAAATAACGAACACATAAATTTAATATTTAAATGCGTTTGCTACAACAATTTAACAAAACAGAAAAAAATAATTGCTTAGTTGTTTTAATTTAATAAAAAAAACTACCTCGTTTAAGTAGTCCAAAATAGAGGAAGGACAAAGTAGAAGGAAGGACAATTATACAAAGAGACACTGCGACTCACTAGATAACAAACAGACAATAAGATTTTAAACTTATATTACAACCGTTACGCTCCATGGGGTAAGACTTGATGTGGCGGAGCGGCTTACGGTAACTACTACTAAGAAGCTTAGAGCTATGCGATCGCAAAACTTGTTTTCGCAGAAGGGCCTCCCATTGTCGACAGGTCGAAGCGGAGTAGGCTGTTACTACTAATTACCCAACAACGAAGGCACTCCCAACGAGGAACTGCAACGGATGCATTTCTTTTTTGGAATCAACGGTAGCGTCTTCAGTTCCAGTTAGGCCGAACTACTTGCTTATTTTGCGACTTATTTGAAGCCCAGGCCGTAAAAGAAGCGATTTTTCCGGCTCTTGCATTTGGAGTCACATTAAGTGCCTGGTACTCCAGGTGGGGGTTGTACGTCGGGTTGACTTCTCGACTACGTAGAAAAACTTTTAGTTGCGAAGCAACAACAAGCCTTGGAAACGGACGGATACACCAAGCACATGTTTTAAGGACAACGAGTTTCGGATATGCAAGTGGAATGTTAGGTCCCTTACCTAACCGCGTGCTGCCGAACAATTAGCGGAGACCTTCAACTGCTACCAAGCAGACATAACCGCCATCCAGGAAAAGCGATGGGATGGAGCAAAAGAAACCCCTGGTTTGACGAAGAATGCAGGCAGGCCCATGCAGCCAAGCAGGAG
Source organism: Sphaerophoria taeniata (assembly GCA_943590905.1). Classification (NCBI taxonomy): domain Eukaryota; kingdom Metazoa; phylum Arthropoda; class Insecta; order Diptera; family Syrphidae; genus Sphaerophoria; species Sphaerophoria taeniata. The sequence goes on from OX016541.1 coordinate 104,001,195, forward strand.
GCATACAAAGCGGCGCTGCTTAGAAGGACAAGAGCTGCTCGTGAGCTCTACGAGCAAAAGAGGAGAGAGAAACGCCGGCTTTTCAGGAGAAAAAAGAGGGAGCATGAGAAGCGTCAGATGGAAGATGTTGAGAGAGCAAACAGCAGGAATGCAGCTCGGAGGTTTTATCGGAAAGTAAAACAGCTGCCTCAAGATCATCGAGCAAGAACCGATGCCTGCAGATATAAACAAGGGAACATCATAGTAGAATCGCAGTCAATGCTGGGGAATTGGAAGGACCACTTCTGTAGACTGTATAACGGCGACGACGAACAAAGTCCCGGCGCGCCGTTAGGCAGGAGCCTTTCATCGAACACGATGATAGCCAACAACTTCGTGAACCCGACCTAGAAGAAGTGAAAAAGGCAATATCACGGCTGAAATCCAACAAAGCAGCTGGAGCAGATGGTCTAGCTGCTGAGCTGTTCAAAGCAGCAGGCGACGATTTAGATAGGAGCATGTACCAAATCATCTGTAAGATATGGTCGGAGGAATGCATGCCCGATGAATGGAACCTCAGCATTGTTTGCCCGATCCTGCGCCAACTACAGAGGAATCAGCCAACTTAATATCGCCTACAAGATCCTCTCTGCCGTAATATGTGAACGTCTGAAGCCTTTCGTCAACAATCTGTTTGGTCCTTATCAATGTGGCTTCAGACCAGAAAAGTCAACCATCGACCAAATTTTCACTTTGCGGCAGATTCTGGAAAAAACCTATGAACTCCAAATCGATACCCACCACCTTTTCATCGATTTTAAGGCCGCGTATGACAGCATCTACAGAGACATTAGTTGTAAGATCAATGACGTTTATATGCTAAATAAAATTACAATACAATACAATACAAAAATATAAAGCTATGTCTAGTTTTGGCATCCCTGCCAAGCTCGTTCGCTTGTGCAAAATAACGATGGAGAACTCACGCTACTCCATCAAGGTTGGCAATGAGCTTACGGAATCTTTCGACGTCAAAAAAGGCGATGCGCTGTCGTGCGATTTCTTTAACATCGTTCTTGAGAAGATAATGCAAAACTCCACCGTCAACACCAGAGGCACCATCTTCCAAAAATCTGTTCAACTTCTCGCGTACGCCGCCGACGATATTACACCAATTAACGAGCTTATATGCATTCTGCTTAGAGATATCAGGCACCTAGATCTATTTAAGTCCAAATTAGGCCAAATGTTTTTCGTCGCCTGACAGGTGGTTATGTTATTCCACCTGATGTTAGTTTTCTTAATAGCATCTTGTTGTAGCAAAAGTTTGCAAGTAGGGATTGGTATACCAACATTAGCTATTTGTGGTTTGATGGGTAATGTTGTACCATATTTGGCGAGTTCATCGGCCTTGCAGTTTCCTGGAATGTCTCTATGGCCGTCTCCATTAGAGACGATCGACAGTTTGGGACCGTAATTGAGTTTGTAGAGACAGATTCCAGGGATTTTATAGCTGCCTGACTATCTGAGAAAATCCGGATATCAGATGTAGATACCACGTTTTCTCTGAGCCAGGACAGGACCTCCTTAATCGCCAAAAGTTCTGCCTGAAACACGCTACAATGATTTGGAAGGCTGAATGAGATACTTAGTTTAAGTCGTTCGCAGTACACACCTCCACCAACCCCATCACTAGTTTTCGATCCATCTATATAGAAGTGGATTGCCTCGTCTTCCAGGAATGTTTAATTTTCCCAGAAGGATCTGGAAGGTATAGAAGTTTGAAAGTTTCTATCGAACTGTAGTTGGGGAATGGTGTAGTCTGTGTGCTTTGGAATTGATTCTAGATAATTAAGAATAACAGTGTGGCCAATGTTATTGTTAGTCCACTGTGAAGAGGCATTCAGGCGAATAGCAGAACAAGTAGCTATTTGTTTCCTGATTATATCCAGAGGTTTCAGATAGAGTAGGGTGTCTAGTGCTGCAGATGGGGTCGTACAAAGTGATCCGCTTATACTTAGGCATGCTGAGCGTTGGACTTTACTAAGTTTATCGCAGTTCATTTTTACGTCCAAGACAGTCCACCATACTGTCACACCATAAAAAAGAATCGGTCTAATTACCGATGTGTATAGCCAGTGAGTGATTCTGGGTTGTAGATTTGCTGGTAATGGACAGGTAAGAATTTCGTTAACTACCAGATTCCAGAGTAGAGGGGAGAGAACACCGCCTTGCGGCGTACCTCTGCTGACAAATCTTCTAGCGGAACAGCCGCCTAGTTCTGAGTTAACTTTTCCGCTAGTTAGCATTGTATGAATTAACTCACCAAGCGAACTCTCCACATTCAGAGATGACAGTGCAGATGTGATTGCAGATGTGTCCAAGTTGTTAAAAGCGCCTTCTATATCAAGGAATGCAACCATAGTATACTCTTTATGATGGAGGGAGTATTCGATAGTGCGTACTAATGTGTGTAGCGCCGTTTCCACCGATTTGCCCTTACAGTAGGAATGCTGGGACATAGACATGAGTCTTGTGTCAATGTTTGCTATGAGATGTATATCAACCAGTCTTGATGATAGACTTATGGGTCTAAGATCTTTAACTATTATTATTTAAGTTAAATGCAAATTTTTAATTGTGAATAACTCGAGCAAATTAAAATACGTGGTTATATTCCAACTTATGTTAATCTACTTTCATTTTTACCATGATCTACCTCAAAGCTAGATGGAATAATTATTCCATAAGTTAACATTTCTATCATCGACCAAGTCCAGGCCTAGGTTTGCATTCATAACAATATATTATGTAGTTGTTTGAACCGGTTCCGAAGTAATATATTTTTAAGTCTGCTCCACATAGCTACAAAACTGTGTTCAACATGAACCAGTAACAAAACAACAAGTACCTGCTAAAAAGTTGCAGCGAAAAATCAACTAGAACATTTTCATGACGTTTTCGATCGTAAGCGAAAAAATTGTAAATAAAAGAAAAGGAGATTAGTTAGTAAAGGCAGCAGAAGTATGCACAATTGTTCCAATGTATTAACAGAAAAATAAAGAAAAACACAACATTTAAAGCAACTAACTACATTTTGATCTACTTCCAGCTTTTTACCTGAGAGCCAAAGGGTACCGCACTACCGTGATCATTAGGGCCACCAGCAGCAGCACCCACCTGCGCTTGAAGTGGCTGCTGGAGTGATACCAACGATTGTGGTTGAGGATTGGTTATATTCGCCGGCTGGCGATTAGGAACCCACGACATATCCGTCACTTTTGTTAATTAATTAAATAATCGATATTTTTTTCGTTCGCCAGTCCCAATTTCCAGTTTCAATTAGAATCGTATGCACTGTTGGACTCGATTGAACTTATCCCCACTTTTCTGCACAAATATACAATTTACCTATCAAGCATTGTCAATAAACTGGATTTCATATTCGTTTTCTTTTTGTTTTTAATTTTATTATTTATTCGTTTTCGTTGATTGTGCAAGCTAATCGCAAGTGAATTTTTAATAAAAATTCTCTAAGGTGATTGACGGGTTCAGTGAGAAGTTTACGACGTGGATGTTTTCGTTCGGTTGCTTGCGATTGAAGTTGAGCTAAGAGAAATGCTATTTCAATGCAATTCGTCTAGTTTCTGATCCCACGATCTATTTGCGTATTTTTTGGTGATAAATTGAAGCCGAAAATGCAAATTTTATCGATGAAAAGTACAAATTTTGTCAATTTTTTCACAAAAAAAATCACCACAATGAAGAGACGACAGAAATTTACTGTGTGAAATAAAAAACACTAATTAAAAATTGACAGATGTATACTAGTGGTCTCTTTCTTATCGGCTCACTTTAGTGCCACCAAAAACAAAACGATAACTGTTATACTTGCACCAAAACGAACACTGGTCTTTTTTTTTCAAATGTAGACCTATGCGAGTCGACAGGTTTCCAAAATAGTTTTCGTAACCAAAACAAGATTTTTTGCTTTTGTAGACTTTCACCTATGGTTGAGAAAAAACACAAGGACTATTTACCTAAGCATGCACGAACATATAAATATTAAGACACTGGATAATTTGATGGATTTGAACTTGTATTTTGTCTTTTATAGTTAACTTTTTTTATAGTTGCAAAATTCTTCGTAGTTTTGAAGGAAATTTGGATTTTTACAAGTAAAAAGGGCAGAAAATTGATAGCGTAGAACAAACTTACTGCCAACTTGGAACTTAAAAACTTTCGTTTTCAACCTGTCAAATGAAAAAGCGGAAGGGTCGCTATTTGGATAGTCGTCAAAACGGGATGGCCATAGACAGGTTTTTGGCAAAAGTAAATTTGAACAGGGATGAACAAGAGTAAAATCAGAGAAAAAAGCAAATAAATTGAAACTTCACTGCATATTTCATAATTTCACTGCTTTACTGCAGTGGAGTCGAGATTTAATCTAAATCTAGAGTGCTTTCATAAATGCATGGTTGCTTTGCTTACATCTTTGTATATGGATTTACCTAGTACTATCAAGAATGGTTTTCGAGCAAGCAAGCAGAGAACACACATTACAAACTAATGTAAAAAACTGTCAAAAAACTGTCAAACCAAGCAGAAAACCATTCTTGATATTACCTGGTAAATCCATATACAAAGGCTTACATGCGATCATTTGCAATCATATTAACGTCAGACAAAAATACTTGCGCATGTGTTTACACTGCATTTATGATACTATATACCTGTCTCTTTTATTCAGAAAGAAATTCAGTGTGCATGTGATTTTTTGTAGTTGCACATTTGCGCTGCAAATAATTGCGTTTTGCTTTTATGAACATCTGACTTTTATCATTTGCATTTATGAACAACATGCATGCGTCAGACTTTCGCAACCATGCATTTATGAAAGCACCCCTACTTTTCAATCCCGAAATTTAGCATACAAATTTAAATCATGCAAAATGGAGATTTAAAATTAATCTACACGGGATGAATAATTTTTGGACTTAAATAGGTTTTAGTAATTAGTCCAAGCACACACGAGATGATGGGTGCTTTCATAAATGCATGGTTGCTTTGCTTACATGCGATCATTTGCAATCATATTAACGTCAGACAAAAATACTTGCGCATGTGTTTTACACTGCATTTATGATACTATATACCTGTCTCTTTTATTCAGAAAGAAATTTAGTGTGCATGTGATTTTTTGTAGTTGCACATTTGCGCTGCAAATATTTGCGTTTTGCTTTTATGAACATCTGACTTTTATCATTTGCATTTATGAACAACATGCATGCGCACTGATCTCTATTATAACTGGATAGTGGATAGGAGCAAAAAGTTTGACTCCCATAGAAGACTGTTATAAGTGTAAAGGTACCATCCAGGTATAACAGTTATACCAAAATATAACACTTCCCCAACACTGATATCTATAATAGAGATAGAGATAATATAGATCAGAGATATAGACAAAGGAGATCAGTCACTTTTTTTGTTGAACATCACTTCACTCTGTCTCACTTTTTCGGTTTATATAGAAAGAGATGCACAAGTGTAAGAGTACCATGTCAAAATCAATAGGAGTCAAGAAAAGTGTTATAATTTGTATGGAATCCACTATCCAGTGTATTATAGAGATCAGTGTGCATGCGTCAGCACTGATCTCTATAATAACTGGATAGTGGATTCCATACAAATTATAACACTTTTTTTTGACTCCTATTGATTTTGACATGGTACTCTTACACTTGTGCATCTCTTTATATCATCTCTCTATATTCATCAAAAAAAGTGACGTTTGGTTTCCCATCTCCCTTTTAACTCATCTGTGGAAGTGATGTTCAACAAAAATTCCCAAAAAATCAAAAAAAATTTTATAAAATTTCCAACCCATCCCATAGAAATCAATAGTCACAACAATGGATACCGTTGAAATGCCCAAATTACCCGAGAATCAAAAATCATTTGCTGGTATTCCCGAGGCGGTGTTCCTCGACGAAATCGATGCATTTATGGACCAGCCCGAGAAGAATTGTGAAAAAGTTCTCCATCGGCTGGACGAACAGCATGGCAAATATAGATTTATGGCATACAATCTCGATACCCGGAGACGAAAGCTCAAACAGCAAATTCCCATCTAGCAAAAGTCCCCCGAAATGATTGATGTTTTGCGCAATCAAACCGAAGCACGAGACCCTCAATTCTTTCTGAGCGATCAGGTGTTCATCAAAACTGTTGTTCCCCCACTAAAAATGTGTGCCTTTGGCTGGTAGCAAACGTTATGTTGGAATATCCACTAGACGAAGCCGAGGAACTGCTCAAGCAAAATATGCACTCGGCATTGTCGAATTTAAGGAGTGTGGAGCACGATCAGGACTTTTTGAGAGACCAAATCACAACCACGGAAGTTAACAATTGGGGTGTCAAGAAACGTCAAGCAGCGTCGAAAGAGTCTGCCGCAAACGCCGTCGCCGTCATGGCAAACTGATCTGTCTCATGCGATTCTCCCCAAAAATAAATGTAAAGTCAATGTTTAATAAAGCATTGAAATTGTACGTTTTGAAGTGCTTTACAAGGTTTATGTTAGTTTTTTAACTCAATCGAACTTAGATTAGAGTCCGAGAAGCTCCAAGAGCTCAAATAACAGTCTCCAGTTGTACTTTTGGCTTTTTAATGGACTTGTGTCGCATCAGTTTATAAATCAATAAAAATCATTACACGCAAACAAGAATTGTCGTCATTGTGTCAAGCGGAATCCGACTTGGTTTTATTGGTATCAAAAGAGGTTTCACTTAGGTTCCTAAAGTCTGTGTTCTCCCGTCACCGAAGGCGTCATCGTCAAGTTGCAGTCATTTGTGCGGTTCGAACTTTATTCGACTGAGCCGCAGGATGAAGTCCAGCAGAAACATTTGGATCTTGATTTCGCGTGGGTTCTCCGTCACATAGAACCCCGCCACACCGGCTTTTTCTAGCAGGGATTGTTGGTCACATGCTGGATGTCCATTATTCCCCTGACTATCTCGAATATTGTGTCATTGAGCAGGGAGTTGGCTAGTTCGTAGGATATCCTTATTTAGAATTGTCTGGAAAGATTGTTCAATAGTGGAATGCGTTGGCTTTTAAGAATGAAAACTTACTCGTCAACGAGAAAGTACAATTTCCTTTGGAGGTACTCTGGTGAAGGCTGTGAGTCATCTTGTTGGTATGTTTCGTCTTGAGATAGGTTATTGTCTTCGCCTCGAAAATTGGTTTCCGTTTCCATTATTTATGTTTTTTAGAGGTTTTATTTTCTTATCGCACGTGTACACAACGCTCGGGTGAAGTTCGCAATGCATTAGAAAGGCGCCGTCGTATTCTTTGATATAGCCAGCATAAATGGGTCGGGCCAGTTTGATGTCCTTGGAGAAGACTTGTTTCTTGAAGTAGCCAATTGCAAACTCATCGGCGTAGGTGAGGAAATGCCGCAGACCTCGCCGAATGCTGTAGTCTTTGAGGCTATTCATCAGGTGCGATCCGTAGCCTTTATCTTGTTTGCTGCCGGTCACAGCACAGAATACGATCTCGGTGAAACCCTGAGTGGGGAATGGTCTAAAACAAATGCCACCAATTGGCTGGTTATCCTCCATAAGAGCCAGGGTTTTGTGCTTGGTGTCGAAGGCCAATTGGCTGATGTATTCGCGAGGCATTTTGACCAATTGATGAGCAAATACACTGTGAAGACCTATGAAAGAAAGGGAATGAGTTTCGTGGTCTGGTAGACATCAATTAATTCCACTTACCCAGAAGCCATAACATAGTCTGCTTTTCAACTGGTTGAGACAACGAATTTCCGACAATATGGAACTGAATTTGTCTGAATAAATAACAATTAAAGTTTCGCAGCACAGCCGTATTTGTTTTTTTTTTTTCAGCTGTCAGTGGGGAAGTGTTATATTTTGGTATAACTGTTATACCTGGATGGTACCTTTACACTTATAACAGTCTTCTATGGGAGTCAAACTTATTGCTCCTATCCACTATCCAGTTATAATAGAGATCAGTGTGCGTCAGACTTTCGCAACCATGCATTTATGAAAGCACCCGATTTCCACTGATCTCTATAATACACTGGATAGTGGATTCCATACAAATTATAACACTTTTCTTGACTCCTATTGATTTTGACATGGTACTCCTACACTTGTGCATCTCTTTCTATATAAACCGAAAAAGTGAGACAGAGTGAAGTGATGTTCAACAAAAAAAGTGACTGATCTCCTTTGTCTATATCTCTGATCTATATTATCTCTATCTCTATTATAGATATCAGTGTTGGGGAAGTGTTATATTTTGGTATAACTGTTATACCTGGATGGTACCTTTACACTTATAACCACGGTTGCCGTTTTGGTAGAATTCTACCAAATTTGGTAGATTTTAATTGTTCTGGTAGGTTGGTAGATTCATGTTTAATTTGGTAGATTTTAATCCTTTCGAATGCAAATGTTTATGAAAATATTAACAAACCTGCCCTAAATTTATTTTTCAAATTGAAAAAAATGACTGAATCTTTTTTTTATGCAAAATTATTTGGGCTAAATATTCAGTATAAATGAATATACATAATAAAAAGTCAATCTTATCTTTTCCCATCGTGTCTGTAGTAAAGGGTGTCTTTTTTCGAGGTCTAGAACTTTAAGTTGGCATTACTTTTCAAGACGGCGACCGATTTAATAGTTGTCAAGTGATTTATTCTCAGTTTGATTTGGCAATTCATCATGAATAGACTCACGCCTGAACAACGATTGCAAATTGTGCAATTTTATTTCGAAAATAATGGTTCTGTGCGGAATACGTATCGCGCACTACGTCCATTTTATCGTCGATAAAATCGTCCATCAGAGCAGTTAATTCGATTAACCATGGAACGTTTTCGCACCACGTTTAATCTAATTGATAACTCGCATCCGCATCCCCAGAGACGCCGTACGGTGCGAACAGAAGAAGCTATTGCTACTGTAGAGCGTAGCATTGAGGAAGACCCGAATGCGTTCATCCCCCATCGAGCACAGGAATTGGATCTGTGTCCATCCACTTTATGGAAGATATTGCGGAAGGATCTTGGTTTGCGTGCTTATAAAATCCAACTCGTGCAAGAATTGAAGCCAAACGATCATCAAGCAAGGCGTAGATTCGTCGAATGGATCCAAAACGAAATGGCCGTTGTTCCCGATTTTCATAAGCGAATTTTGTTTAGCGATGAAGAGCCTTTCTGGTTGAATGGCTACGTCAACAAACAAAACTGGCGCATTTGGAGTGAAGCTAATCCTCAAGTGTATGTCGAAGCACCGTTACACCCAGAAAAGCTGACTGTTTGGTGCGCTATATGGGCTGGTGGAATCGTTGGTTCGTATTTCTTCAAAAACGATGATGGCCACAACGTTACAGTCAATGGTGATCGGTATAGAGCCATGATTACTAACTTTTTCATTCCTGAATTGAACAATCATGATTTCCAGGAGCTGTGGTTCCAACAAGATGGCGCAACATGTCACACAGCTCGTGCCACAATCGATTTATTGAAAGACACGTTTGGTGACCGCCTAATTTCACGTTAAGCCACAAACGCTTGACCATTTGGAAGACAACATTCGCCGTATTATTGCCGATATACATATACGGCCACAAATGTTGCAAAAAGTCATTGAAAATTGGACGTCCAGATTTGACTACATCCGAGCCAGCCGTGGCAGTCATATGCCAGAAAACATATTTAAAATGTAATGCCACAAGATTATTTTTCGAATAACTAAAGAATCAAGTCAATCGAACATTCCATCGTTGTTCTATTGGCAATTTAAAGTTCTATACCTCTAAAAAAAAACACCCTTTATTATCTACACATACTTCAAAAGTACAAAATAAGGATTGAAAATTATATTTTATCTAAAATAAATGTGATGTTTTATAAAATTGAACTTTGGTAGATTTTTCTTTGAATTGGTAGATTTTGGAAATTTTTTTGGTAGAAATTTTTTTCGGAGAACGGCAACCGTGCTTATAACAGTCTTCTATGGGAGTCAAACTTTTTGCTCCTATCCACTATCCAGTTATAATAGAGATCAGTGCCGATTTCAGACTGGGGGAAAAATGTGTAAAGCGTGCTTTACACGATATGGATTTTTCATATGGACTGTCACTTTTTCCATGTGGAAAATTATACAAATCGTGTAAACGTATTAAGAATCCATATCGAAATACAGATGGAAATTCCATATGGAATTTTTTCATTTAGAACTGTTTCTAAATTTCATCTGTATACAGACGAAATCGGATTTTTTAAACGACAAAAAAGCTTATATTTAAACATGGAGAGCACGAAAAAGATGCGTTGTTATGTTATTTTGTGTTTTTGCCTATAAAATAATAATAATATAACACATTTTAGGTGTTTTGGACGAAAAAAATGTTTTGAAACTACAAACGAAAAATCCAAATCGTCTAAATGCTTTTCTGATTTTACAATCAAAATCCAATTTGACATACATATGAAAATACATTTGGAAATGAAAAGTGACAGTCCATATGGAAAATCCATATCGTGTAAAGCACGCTTTAGTATATATTTCGTACCAAAACTGTCAGCTTTTGTATATGTGTTAGTTTTAGTCTTCGTTCATCCACCAATTTTCGAGTTGAAACCTTTGTATATGGAATTTATAGTATTTTCAGCCTCGAGAATTTTTGGTTGGAGAGTCTTCCTGTCTTGGCGCTGTCAGTTTTTCTATATACAAGAATTTAGTTCTGTATCGCGTTCCGGACGTCGTTGTCGTCGATTCACGAGGCTGCAACTACTATAAATTCCATATACAAAGTTGAAACTTGCAAATTTCAGTCCATTTCATACTGCACACTTCGCTTCCCTTACCAACTAAACTGATTTTAGTCCAGATCTTTGTATATATATTTAACAGGTATGATCGAAATGGTATTCGACTGTAGCGCCAACTGGTTGCAAGACGAGAAAGCCATTTTTTTTACATAAGTTTGTAATGTGTGTTCTCTGCTTGCTCCTGTCAAAAAACTGTCAAATCAAGCAGAAAACCATTCTTGATAGGATCTGTCAAACAATTCGAAATAACAAACAGGTTCAGAAAAAAAGAATTTTGTCGTCACTCTACTTGCAATTTTTAAAAATTAATTACCGTGTGTTCTTTTATTTCAATCAATAAAATAAAAGTAAAAAACAATAAGACAAACAATTTTCTAAAATTTTAAAGTAATTTTACGGTCGGATCGATAAAATTAAACTGTGATTTTCTGGGATTTGATTCCCATTAACCTCGTGTGCGCTGCATGTGTGGTGAGCACACCAGAAAGAAATGAAGGAGAAGGATAACGCAAGGGGAAAAAACCTGACAAGAAAAAAATTGCTGCGGCTTACCAGCTTTTAGAACTGAAAAGCGGAAAAATCGACATCGTGGTTCGTACACCACCAAACGACACAGCCACACCGACGCACGTCCGACGATGATGGGCCATCCTCCAAATCACACCACTTCATTTAATGGTGCATCAACATCAGCCCATGCTCTGGCTTCTCAGACTGGAGCTACCGCAACGCACACGGAAAACATCGACACCCACATGGACGACGATGAAATCCTTGAAAACCCGCTGGAGGAGATGGCCGGCCAGTGGCACTCCCCAAACAAAAGACAAACAACCTCGAACAAACGCAGTGGCAGTCCGAACGCTGCAAACGATGGGATGCTCGGCAACAAATTCTCAGTACTCGACTCGGGACTCAAAATTTTACCATCCAAAAAAGCAAAACAATAAGCGACGGCAACGTGGTCGAAGCCGACGACAACAGAAAATCAGACAACGATGGACGAGTGAACGTGTCAGCACCTTCAAGTAGCAGCCGGCGGAGGACGGAGTCTCCAAGCTCGCGGGGTAAGTACTGCCCTCCAATTTTTTTTTAAAAACGTAGATTTGAAAACGCTCATTAATGATTTTCGTGCGAGATCGGTTCCTTTTAATTATAAAGTTATAAATCGTGGTAATTCAAGTAGACTTTACATAAATAATAGCCAAGTTCACCGTGAACTTCTTGAGCTTTAGAGGAGATCCGAAAATGTTGAGGCATACTCCTTCACTTTGAAGGAGGATCGTACCGCGAACGTTGTCCTAAGAGGACTCACGCTTGATTTCACCGAAACTGAAGTTCTTAACGAACTGAAAGAAAAAATACCAAGTGTTGAAAAAGTCTCAGTGTTCTAGACAATTCGATCTAAGGCGGAAAAAATCCGGTACAACCTTTTCCTTGTGAGGCTCAAAGCGGGTGCGACTCCCGATGAACTCACAAAAATACGTTATCTCTTTAACACAAGAGTGTACTGAGAGAAGCCCAGGGATAACAAAGGTGCACTTTATTGCCGTAGATGTCAGGACTTTGGGCATCTCGCGAAAAATTGTGCCAATAAATAAAAATGTGTGAAATGCGCCAACTAACATGATCCTGGTGGCTGTACAGTGGCAAAGCAGGACGGAAGTAAGGCAGTTTGCGTCAACTGTGGCGAGAATCATCCTGCAAACTTCAGAGGCTGTAATTCCTACAAAAAATACGAAGCTGCAAGAAAACAAAAAATTAAATTCGCCAAGGAAAAAAAACTTGAACAAACTGCCTTCTCCAAATCTGTTTCTAGTGGAAATTTTGTTGTCCCTGGGGTGTCTTATGCCAGTCATCTTGCCGGTCCTCGCCTGCCTCAGAACCAAAACTCCTCCAGTGATTTCACTTCCAACAAATCAACTCACAACACAGGGCCAGTAGGTTCAAATGTAATTAATGACTTTATGAATTTATCAAAAGAACTGTTTCGAAATGAATCAACTTATTTCTAAAATAGAGCACTTTATGTCTAACTTGGGCAGCTTCCAGTCGTTGGTTATCAAGCGACTAGCATATCTTGAGCTGGTAAACCAGCTCCTTGTTAGTTCGCAATAATGGCAGTAAAAATTTGAAACTTCAACATTACGTCTTTAATCCATCATGCCAGGAGAATCGAACTAACCAAAATTCTCCGAGCTAGCGACTGTGTAGTGGCTTTCATTCAGGAAACCCACTTGAATTCCAGACATAAAGTGTTCATTGATGATTTTAACACTCTCAGAAACGATGAACTCCAGGGTGTTGCGGTGTGTATCAAACAAAATATCCAACACGAACTTGTAAATTTTCAATCCTCACTTATTCCAACTATTTTTATTTCCATTAAATTTAAATTTAATAATCTAACAAAAAAATTTTTACTCGGTTCTGTGTATTTTCCTACAAATTGTTCAACAAATCAACTAACAGCTGAACTAAATAAAATTGACTCACTTGCTGCCTCCTTCGACGGTGCCATTATTGGTGGGGTCTCAATGCTAGAAGCCCCAGATGGGGTGATAGCTGGCAAAACCTTAACGGGACCACACTCATTAATTGGTATCAATCTTCAACTCCTTCAATTTCGAACATTACTTCAAGCACTCCTACTTTCCCTCGGGGTCCATCGTTTCTCGACCATTTCTTAATTTCAAACCACCTTCTTAATTTCATTAATACAAATTTCAGTGTGGAAACTCTTCCCACATTTACAGAACACTGACTGGAATCTCTTTAAAGATGATCTCGACGCGTCGCTTAGGCCTGTTTTGCCTCCTTACGACTCCTGTTTATCCAACGATGATATTGAAAGCTACATCTATGATTTTAACAGCAAACTGCTCTCTTGCCTTGAGAACAACTCCACTAGGATTCGTCCTTCTTTCAAAAAATATCAAAACCTTCCTTACGATATTGAAAAACTTTTCAAACTGAAACATCAATGGCAGAGAAAACTAAAATCAATTTTCCATAGATCCTTTAACACAATATCAGAACCATACAAGGAACTTTCCTCCAGAATTTCCCTTTTAAACAATATTATTAAAAATAAAGTAAATTTATGGCTAAACAAGCAAATAAGCGAGAGACTAGAGAGAATAAAACCAGGCCCCCATGCTTTCAAAGAGGCATTCAGGATTATTGGAAATAAAAAAAGGTTTACATGCAACAAAATTATTAGTAACAACGTCATAATAACCAGTGAAGCTGAAATAGTTTCTGTATTCGAAAATCATTTTGCAAATGTATATCAAGAAAGAACTCCAACTTTCAACCAAACGACTAGTGCTTCGGTGCTCTGCTTTGAACCCATCAACCTTTGAATTTTTTGTAAGCACTGACACCATTGAAAGCATCATCAAACAAATCAAACCAAAAAAATCAGCAGGGCAAGAAGAAATCACTAACTTTGTATTAAAGAAACTCTCAAAAATTGCCATCAGTTTTCTCACCATCTTGTTCAATAATTGTATTAACAACGGATACTTTCCAAAAATGTGGAAAGAGGCTAAAATCCTTCCCATCTAAAAAAAACAGAATAACTTCGAACTGAATAACTTCAGGCCTATCTCACTGCTTTCCAATGTAGGCAAATTATTGGAAAGAGTCATTCTTGACAAAATGCTGCTTCCTTCAGAGTGTCCAATTGGCCCAATCCCCGATTTTCAATTTGGTTTCCGCCGCAGTCATTCCACTGTTCATGCTCTATTGAAACTGCAAAACGATGTAGTCCTAAACTTACGAAACAAACGCTGCACGGTGGCTTGTTCCCTCGATGTAGAGAAGGCATTTGATTCTGTTTGGAGAAACGGCATTCTAGCAAAAATAGCGTCCATAGGCTTCCCCCGCCATATAATAAACATCTTGGAAAGCTTCCTCGCGAATAGAACCTTCTTCATCCAGATTCAAAACACCAAATCTCAAGTTAGAGAATGCAATAGCGGAATTCCTCAAGGGTCTATTTTGGGACCTCAACTTTTTAATCTCTTTTTATTCGATTTTCCTCATCAGTATACTGATAGGATAACGATCTCACCTCTACTGGTTTGCTTTACGCGGATGAGGCCACTCCATCGACATCGGTAGCACATACTGCGGCAGCTCGCGAAGCTGAAATACAACGCCGCGATCTGAAGAAATTCTTGGAGTTTGCTGAAAAACATCACATCGTTCTCAATCAAATACTACGTCAATCGGCTACGCATCTGTCGGATGGTCCATTCTCGTTGCTTGTCGATCACACTCGAATTTTGGACTTTGATGTGAAGCGCAAATATTTCCAAAGCGAATTAGAGCGCATGGACGAGGGAGTACGACGTTTCTTTGTATTACCAGTAAAGTCGCCATCTTTTTTACTGTAACAAGATGTAAAGATTTCAACAAAGCAGCAGTTTCGTTTTCGATCATATTTGTAAAAGCGTATATTTCATTACAATTACAAAATAATACAATAATAAAATTAAAATAATAATTTCGAATGTCATTGGCAGACAACACAAATTAAAAAAAAAAATGGAGCAATTATAGAAGATAACAAATTAAGTTTTATATTTATATATGTATGTAATAATAATAATAATAATGTTTTTCATTTTATTTATAAACAAAGAGGAACTAGAGTAAGCAAGACTCAGAAGGAAAGCATGATAATGTTTATGCTTGAAAATAAGGAGTTTGCGAGGGGTCAAATTTCGACTGCCGAGGGGAGCCGGTGCACCCAAGAATTATGGGCGATTTTGAGCAACCGGCTTAACTCTCTCGGGCCCAACATCAAAACGATAGACCAATGGAAGAAGGTAAAAGCACAGATAATATAGTTACATAGATATCGCATCCAGTGCAAAGAAAAATTACCACTTTTTTTATCCCTTATTTTCAAGAGATTTGTTATAGTCAAACCTTGCAACCAAAATCAACAGAACAAAATCAAACAACAAGAACAAGATGCAGCCACAAACTCTAACTTGCGAGTTGCATTCGAAAGATACAAACATTTTCTTTTCTCCATACCATTTCGTGTGCCAACACAACAACAACAACAAGTAAAAAAAAAGAAAACACAACAAGCAACTTGACAATTCAATACAAATAAGAAGCAACATAAAGTCTGAGTATGATTCACGCTAGTTTGATCGAACTGGGACGTAGTGGTACGTCCCATGGAATTGAAAAATGGTCATTTTTTTCCCTCTGCGTGCGATATCTATGTAACTATATTATCTGTGGTAAAAGTTAAAAGTTTTAAAGAAAAATGTCTTAAAAATTTCTTTTCAGTGTTTCATCTGGGCGCATGATAAATTTTAATTCAACCCAACCGATAAAACAAAAAATTAACACAGCATTCAATTTCATAAACAAAGTTTTGGACCTCAGCGACGCTAAATATGAAACAGAAAATATAAGAAAAATAAAAACAATATTAAAAACCAATAACTATCCATTCTACATAATTGACAACCTTTTAAGAAAAAGATCAGAAGAATCAAAGGAAAAAAACAATAAAAACAATAACGATGAAGTAAGAACCAAAAGAGAGGCAAAAAAGTTCTTCTCAATACCATATGTTCCAAACTTAACTGACAAAGACAATAGAAATTTACATAGTGCCTGGTTTCACGAGCGCAAAAAAGAATTACGTTTGTGGATACACACAGAATATAGAATAGAATATTCTTTATTGAGTCTTTATAAAAATTTTACAATGTGGTGTTTACTTATCGATGACTTAAGTATAACTGCGGCTATAATGTATTGCCTGCTTTGACAGTAAAATGGAACGCCTCGTGGCTTTATTTGAATATAGTCTGACTGCTCTTGCTCAGGAGAGAGTTTACATATACTTTTTCTTTGACGACATGTCACATGAATATACATATATACAAAACACTAATACTACTTAAAACTAAATAACGAATGGTCAACAATCAACCAGTTATTATGTGATAGAGCGAGAGCGCTCTATAAGATTTTCTTTTCATTAAAATTCACAGCAATTTTGAGTTAGATATTGAGAATGAAAGATAAGTAATAGTTAAAAGTTATAATATTGTCTCTTTTTCTCTTGTAACGAGATAAATGTTTGAAATTGAATCTATGAAAATTCAATCTTGAGGGTACATTGTACTTATGATTACACATAAAACATGGATACAAAAATATACATCGAATTGGTTGAGCAATTTGAGATTGTTTTCATCTTTCTTTTAAGTCATTTTTGTTACGATCAGTCTTATTATTTTCAATCGAATTAGTGAATAATACAGGAAGAATAACGAATATAAACTAATTCTATACATTATTTAGATTAATTAAGATTATCAGGTAAGTCCTGTCCACCAACACAGGAAAGATAATAACTTTATTCACAAAAATTTAGATTTCAGCGGTCGACACAGTCCCCGTAAAAAATAGTGAACAGAGATATGTGTGCAGTTAAAAGCATCTTAAAAATAGATTAGGTTAGGAGCATTCAGCCACGGTTTTGGCCCGAAGTGGCCGTGGAGTTAAACGAGGAAGTGGATGTTAGTGAGGAATCCAGGTCAAAAGATGTAATTCCGAGGGGAGATAAATAACTGGAGTTGTCCCGAGTGGACCCTATCTGTGAAAGAATGACGTGACCAATAAGGTCATTTTCTGAGAGTTCTAGCCTCATAATTGGATCATGAGAGTTAGGTTGCGAAAGTGACATTTATTTTCTAGGAGAATTTTTCAAAGCTCAATTCTCCCAGAATGTACAACTAACGACGAAATGTTATATTGTTTTACACTTAGCAACATCATTTGGAACAGAAAAGAAGTTCATTGACCAGATCTAGGTAGGCCATTCTTTTTTCGGTTAATGAGTTAAAGTTTTCTAGGTTGGACATAAATTTTTCAATTTTGCCCAACAAGGATCTCATATCATAACCAAAGAGGTCGTTGGAAAGTGCCATGAATTGATTTAGGATTTTTCCCGTTGTCCGTTCCTGTTGTGGACCATGAGGGCCAGATTCGACTTGAGAGTTACTGGGATGAGTCTTGAAGTGACTCGCAAAGTCAACCCCAGGGATGATCGAGGCCCCATTGGAAAGGGCGAGCGATAAGTTTCTAGTTTTTTCTTTTTTGTTTATTGCCTCTTGCAAAAGCTGCTTTCTCCTTGAATCATACTGTTTAAAGTATTTGCATCTCCGGAAATTAGCCGGGTGGTTCTCTCCACAGTTCACGCACACCGCTTTGCTACCCTCATCCCTCACTACAGTGCAGGCGCCGGGTTCGTGTTGCTTCCCACATTTCACACATTTGTACGCGAAGGCGCAGTTCTTGGCCAAGTGCCCAAATTGTTGGCATCTCCTGCACTGTAGGGGACCTCGATTTCCCTTAGGATTCTCCCAGTAGACCCTGGTGTGGAATAAGTATTTAATTTTTGTTAATTCTGACGCATCGGTACCAGGAAGCAGACGAACAAGAAACAGATTATATTTTATTTTCTCCTGCTTTGACCTTAATGTCTCGAAGAGTGAAATATTAGAGATGTTGGGGATTCGTTTTTTTAATTCATTAAGGATTTCCTCTGGTGAATCGGATGAAAGTCCACGAAGGACAACATTTGTTGTTTTATCTTCCCTTAAAGTGAAAGAGTATGCTTCTGCTACACCTGTGTTCCTCAGCATACTCATCAACTCCCTATGAGCATCGCTATCATCGATATACAGTTTGCAACTACTACCTCTGTTCACTATTTTGTACCTAAACTCTACCGCGTTCTCTTGGAATTCGGAAATTAATTTTCTAACATCTACATTTTTCAATATTATTGGTGGACAGAACTTACCTGAATACATTTTATCATCTACAGTGGACGTTTGATTCTGCTTATTGCTAGATGTTGCTGGAGAGGCTCCCTCGCTGTTCTTTTCTTCATCGTCGTTGATGGTTCTTTGTTGCAGTTGTTTGGTCACGGAGCTATTGTGCTTGATGTTTAACGAGGTTTGTAGTTTCATGTTGGCCAGTGAAGCGAATTTATTTTTGTCTGGTACGATGTCCATTTTTTGTGATGTGGAGTTCACGTTAGCAGCAGCTGCAGTGTGTTTTTTTGGCGGGGTTTTCCAGTTACTCGAGTCAATTTCAAAATCCTCAGAGATTGGCAATAAATGCATATCTGTTGCAGTCATATCTTCGTTTGAAGTTACAATATATGGTGGTTGAGTCTCCGCTTGGAGAGGAATTGTCTTGCCAGGGTTTCGTTGCACGCTGGTGCTTGATGATTGACCGGTTTGACCACTGAGGGCGATGAGTTGCTGGGCAGCGTCCATAATTTTGTTGTACGGTGCAGTTTTTTTTGATTTGAAAAAAATCAGATTGTTGCTTCATGGCAGTAAGAAACACAGTTAATCCGTGCGTGGGAAAGCAAGGCAGGTTCTACGAACAGGAATGTGAGCAGCCGAAACACGTGTGGCTGAAATCCACCAACATCCGTGTCGGGGAAGCACCATCCACCGTAAATCGTCGAAAAAACACTTTATTGAAATGTTTTCTTTATTTAGGATATTTTATTTTAATAAAATCAGTACTGTTAAAGATGAAATAAAATTCTCGATTTCTAGATTTTTCAGAGTGATAAAAATGGCGTCTTAACTCGATGAATGCTCAACCCGTTCTCCGATACACACAGAACAAAAAATTAAGTGGGCATGCAACAATAGAGCAGCAGTCGGAGATTAAAACACAAAAGAAAGAAAGAGAAGAAACATGATGATGAGAAAAAAACATGATTTTTAACGCAAAACTCATATCTGAAAATGAGGAAAAAGACGAAACTTGGCATTTTTTTCCATCCCTTTCCTTCTTTCTAAAAATCATCCGCTCTCTTTCGTGAATTAATTCTTTTTTGCGCTCGTGTAATCAGGCACATAGAATAATAAATAAAGAGAACATATCATTCTCTCACAAATCAAATTTGACACTTAAGTCAATTTTCACAAACACCAAATCTAAAATACAAAAAGAACAACAACACAACGTAGTGTATAAAATTGAATGCAAAGGCAAAGAAAATGAGAATTGCGATCTGGCTTACATAGGACAAACAAAGAGAAATTTAAAAGTAAGACCAGTGTTACCGCTAGAAAAAAATATTTTCGAGTCCAAGAAGCTTGAAAAACGAGTCATTTAAAAAAAAAACGAGGCCACGTGAAAAAAAATTTAAATTCTTTCAGAAATCATTGTTTTTTTTTTATTTTTAAGATTCAAGAAATTAAATGTGTGATTTGATTGTTCGAAATACAAGTGTTTAAGACAAGAAATAACAGTTCAAACATATGATTTTTTTTCACAATATGAAATTCTTATAGTAGGGGAGTCATTGAAGCGAAAAATACGACCTGACCTCCGAATTTTTTTACTGTGAACCGATTTGCATGAAATTTTGCAATAAGGCTCATCTTACCCTTAACTTCAGAAGTGAAAATGATTTGAACTCCGCCACCACCCTGGGGGTGGTTGTCACCCCTTCTCGGGGGTGATTTTTTTTTCATATAACCTCAGATATCGATAGAAGGCTTAATTTTAAGCTCAAAATCATTTAGAAAGTTTTTCAAAAAATCCAATACTTTTCAAGTTATTGGCAATTGAAAATTCGCAATATTAACACTCCGAAATTTTCAGTTACTAAGTAGATCAAAAATATGATAAGTTTTTGGACCATAACTCCTTCAATTTTCATGCTATCACAATTTATAAAAAACCATTGTAAAGGTATTTAAGAGAGCTACAACATCCTTCATTGCAATATATAGTAAAAAAACTTTTTTCCAAAATGGTGAAGTGTTAAAGGGCTTAAGAGAGGCTGTGATTGCGCTGCCACGCGTTTTTTTTTAAATTTGAAATTTTGCTTTTTTTAAATCGTGAGTTTTTTAAAAAATATGTGTCCTGAAGCAGCCAAACTGATACTATCTATCAAACTCTTCATAATAAAATTAATTCTAGGCGGAATACAATTAACTTTAATTTTGGTGGAAATGGCACTTAAGAAATCCATTGATTTAAAAGAAAAAAACATTAAATGCTCCCCTTATTTGCAATACAACTCACTTATCTTACGTGCAAAAGACTTTTAATAGTGCTCATCTTAAAGCTTATTTCAAGCGCTATAAAAACCTTTTGTATTAGAATGCATAAAATGCATCTGCTCGCCGCTAGATGGCATTGACCACATCGATTAAATTTCAAACAAAGTAAAAAACGGCTTTGATCTTTAATATCTAGCTTAATATTGCACTTAGAATACTTTATTAAAAACCAAGTTCTTCATTATTGTTTTACCTGCTACAATTTTGTCCTTAATAAAATTTTCGATAAAACGTATATTTTTGGAGATATTTGCAAAAAACCGATGAAAAACGTGAAAAAATTTCGAGTTTTCAATTGCCAATAACTTGAAAAAGTATTGGATTTTTTGAAAAACTTTCTAAATAATTTTGTGCTTAAAATTAGGCCTTCTATCGATATCCGAGGTAATAAAAAAAAATCACCCCCGAGAAGGGGTGGCAACCACCCCCAGGGTGGTGGCGGAGTTCAAATCATTTTCACTTTTGAAGTTAAGGGTAAGACGAGCCTAATTCCAAAATTTCATGCAAATCGGGTCACAGAAAAAAAAATTCGGACCTAAAATGCTTCAATGACTCCCCTATAGTAATTGTTCCGATTTGTGATCTGCAAAAAAAAACGAGTCAAACGTGATAAAAACGAGTCCCCAAGTCAAGGAAGAAAAAACGAGTCCATTTTGACTCTAAAAAGTCCATGTGGTAACACTGAGTAAGACTAACTGAACACGAAGCAGACATAAAGAAAAACAAAGAGACAACTGGACTTGCACAGCATATAACACAAACGGGACACTCAGTGAACTTCGAGGGTGTAAAAATATTGGAAAGAGAGAGAAAAATAAACACAAGACTAACGCTAGAAAGTTTACGAATCCATCAAAAAATAAAGAGAACCATGAACACGAAAGAAGACATCGACAACATCAAACAAAGCTATGCTTTAGCACTCTAACTTCTAACAGCTGTGATATAAGCAGGGATGCCATTCTAGCGACTTTGTCGTTAGATCTAGCGACATTTCAACTTCTTCCGCGACAAAAAATATTTTGATGTCGCTAGATTATTTCTAGCGACTTTTGAAGCCAAGCATTTCTGAGTTGTGAAACGTAAATACTATTTCTATTTTATGACAGCACCAGTAGTTGTACAGTACATCCCTGGCATTTAAGTTAATTTGACATTTTTGTAATTCCATTTCCAATACTGGAAATGGAAACAAATTCACCACACCACACACACACACAATAAATCGTATGCGAAATGTAAGTGCGAGTTAGCGCAATACTGTTTTAAGAAATCCATCTGTTACAAATTTATTTTTCATGTTGATGGAATAGATTATTACTATTGAATTCCAATAAGTTTGTGTGTTAAATAACTTTGAATTTAAAACAAAAAATAATAAAGTTATTCAAAAATAAATTTTTGTTTAGCTTTATTTTACAATTTTTTTCTAGCGACTTCTAGCGACTTTTTGTCTCCAGAATTTCAGCCAATCTAGCAACTTTTAGGGGTTGGCCTAGCGACTTTTCATTTCAGCTTGTGGCAACACTGGATATAAGTGTCTTTCTTGATTTTTCTTGTTAAATTTTATAGTTTTTTGCGTGTTGTTTTCATCATATTTATTATTTATTTTCAATTTGTGTCAGTGCTGTCAGGTGTGGGAAAAAAGAAAAGAAAATAGTATGATTTAATACAAATGTAAGAAAATGTAAAATTAAACAAAAGTAATTTGACGAAATTAATATAATTGAAAATTTATTATTTATATGTATTCATACAGATTGAATAAAGAAAAATATCCCCTGAAGAAGTAAGGAATTCTTAAGAAAAGTTGGGAGAAAGAATGAAATAGTTTTTTATTTGCATTCCCAAACCAAAAAGACCAAAAGAGCCTATTTTCAACACAATCAATAATAGAATGCATGATAGTCTAGAGAATACATTTGACGAAATAAAAGCACAAATCGCTACACTTATGTCCCAAAACGAAAAAAATAATTGCTCTGTTGGAGAAATAAAATGAAAAATGAAAAATTCTTGAGGAAAACTCGAAAAACTTTGAAGGAGCAAATTATTTTTATTTTCTAATATTACTTACTTATTATTAGGTTATATTTAACTAACTTATACACATATTTAATTTTGTCAACAAAAAAAAAACCATAAAATATACATACATACTTACATATTAAACTTAACTATCTTATTATATTGTCCTTAATTATATTTCGGACCATAATTGCTTCCCGATGATGGGCCGAACTATTTTCAAGTGGAGAAAACACCTCTTCATCCAACAACTCCTCAACAATAGTGATGTCATCCATCAAACCATGGCTCAATCTAAAATTATGGAGAACACAGCAGGCATTTATTATTCTCCCTGCAGCTTCCGGAGAATAATGAAACCCTGTTTCGAAGCACCGAAAAACGAACTTCAACACTCCATTGAGACGCTCGACACAATTTCTAGTCCGAGCATGGACAGTGTTGAATGCTCTCTCCCGGGAGAAATGAAAAATCAGTAATCAATCACGAATTTCCATGTCGTAAATTATGAAAAATCTTTTTTTTGTAAATCATCCCCTTTTTTCGTAAAAAGGGAGTCAAAATTGTAATTCAATCTTTATTCCGTCTAAATTTACAAAACTGTATAATTTGAGAATTACGAAAAAATGTCATGATTTTAGATTTCCATTGTAATAGCAATTTACAAATTTTGTATTCGTAATTTTAAACATTTGGAGCATGATATAAATTGTACCACTAAATAATTCTGATTTACAAAATTAAAGATCGAGATTTATGATCTCAATATTCTAAAAACAAAGCAAAAAACTAAAAAAAAAAGTACAAAGCACAGCAGCTCAAAACAACAACAAACTGCCAAACACAGCACAGTGAGTACCAATCCCTCTTCCTAGCACAAATAGTTGCATGGCATATCATGTGCATTACAATGCAATGAGTGTTCATACAAAGTATTGTAATATTCGGCTTGGTCCGACAATTAAAACTTATTCACTTTTTAAATAAAACACAAATTCACTTTATTCAAATCACTCACAAACTTATTTATTCAACACTTTCAATTATAACTTTGCAAACACAGTGTACTTTTCTTTATCGCAGTTCACAATCAATTAATTCATCTCGCCACTTAACGGCTATTTATATAACAAAAATGATGGGTTCTAGAAACTACTATTGGTTCCTATTGGTTCTTGGAGAAGCTGAAAGTTCGAGAAGCTCTCTATTTACAAATAAAAAATACTGGGATTTTTTTGTAGGGGCTAACGTTCTTAATGCTGAACAAAAAGTTTCTCTTAATCTTAATTAATTATTGCCCCTCACAAGTGTTTACTACTACAATTAAACGATATTAAGTGAAGAGAGTATGCACATTAAATAAACAAGAGATACAGAGTAAGTAAAGAGAGTAAGAAAAGTGTGTACATTAAATATAGAAAGAGATACAGAGCGTAAGAGATAATAAAGTATACACATTAGACATTACAAAAGAAGGAGAAACAGAGCGTATGAGATAAATAAAGTGTATACACATTACATTGCCCCCTCTTTAGGATTGATCGTCCCGAACAAATCCATCATTCTCATCACCACTGTAGCGATGTAGTCGGTCGCGATGTACGACTTTAAGTTTACCTCTGACTCCTTTTTGTATCCGGTATACGACGTCGTTGATTTTGCTAATCACTGTATATGGACCTTCCCAGTCCCGTTGAAGTTTCGGTGACAAACCCTTTTGTCGATGGGGATTGTAAAGCCACACTCGATCTCCTGCTTGGAACTCTGTTGTTGTCGCTCGTATATCGTAGCGTGTCTTCATTCGGTCACTGAACATCTTTATTTTTGACCTAGTATCGTCGTGGATCTGAAGGAGTCTTTCTCTGAGGTCATCCAAGTAGTCATCCTCGGCTTGCGGTTCCGACGTGGGACATCCAAATTTTATTTCGCTCGGCAATCTGATGTTCCTTCCCATCAAAATCTCAGACGGTGTATGGCCAGTTGAGCTATGTCTTGCACTTCGATACGCCATCAAAAACAGTGGAATGTGTCGATCCCAATCTCGCTGGTTGTCGTCCACAACTTTGCAAAGATGTTCCTTAAGGGTTCGGTTGAACCGTTCGACCATGCCATCAGATTGTGGGTGGAGTGGTGTTGTTCTTGTCTTCTTGATGTGAAGAAGCCCACAAACTTCCTGGAATATGTTTGATTCAAAATTCCTTCCCTGGTCGGAATGCAGTTCTAATGGAACACCAAATCTGCTCACCCAGTTGAACACAGTTTGGTCTGCGACTGTTTTGGCTTCTTGATTCGGAATGACGTATGCTTCAGGCCACTTGCTGAAGTAATCCATGACGACCAGAATATAACAATTTCCATTATTTGTTTCCGGAAATGGACCCGCCACGTCTATTACAATCCTTTCAAAGGGTGATCCGACATTATACTGCTGCATTTGGCTGTGATTCTTTTTGTTCGGGCCTTTGGTGGCAGCACAGGTATCACATTTTCGGCACCACTTCTCGACATCTTCCCTTGCATGTAGCCAATAGAATCGTTGTCGAACCTTTTCTAGCGTCTTGTTCTTGTTTACTCCTAGATGGCCTCCCGAAACTCCATCATGCATCTCTCGCAGAACGTCCATAATCCTCGATCTCGGTAAGACTAGCTGCATTACATAGGACTTTCCATCTGCTGATTCCCACTTACGTCGAAGGACACCTTCTTGGACATGCAACGAGTCCCACTGTGCCCAATAGGCCTTCAGAGCCGGACTTCTGTCGGAGATATCAGCCCATTCTGGTTTTTCCTGGTGTTCCTTGCATGCGAGGATGGGTTCAATATCTGGGTCCTCTTGTTGGGCCTTCCTCAGCTCGTCGTTGCTCCAGCCGTAAATGGGATCGGTTCTGGTTCGTTGGACAGTGACCACTTCTTTTTCTTCTTGGCGTCTGCAATGCTTACAGTCTTGCTTACATGGTCTCCGAGACAGTGCATCAGCATTTGAGTGAAGCTTCCCCTTCCGATGTTGAATTTAATAATCGTACGTCTGCAGCCTCTCAATCCATCTCGCCACTTGACCCTCTGGATTCTTGAAATTCAAAAGCCAGTTTAGTGCTCCATGGTCGGTTCGGAGAAGAAACTTCTGTCCATAGAGATACTTATGGAAGTGCTTTGTTGCCAAGATCAGTGCAAGAAGTTCTCTTCTGGTCACACAATAGTTTATTTCTGACTTTGAGAGTACCTTGCTGTAATAGGCAATTACCTTTTCTTCACCATCATGTACTTGTGATAGTACGGCACCAATCCCGACATTGCTGGCATCAGCGTCAATGATGAACGGTTTTCCGGGAGTCGGATAGGTCAGCACTGGTGTATTACACAAGCGTTGCTTGAGCTCTTGAAAGCTGCGCTCGCACTCACCTGACCACTTGAACTGCTTTCCCTTTTCCGTTAGCTGATGTAGACTCTTGGCGATCTCAGCAAAGTCCTTGACAAAGCGCCTATAATAGGTGGCTAGACCCAGAAAGCTTCGGAGTTGATGTTTGTCCTGTGGTGTTGGCCAATTCTTCACGGTGTCAACCTTATCAGGATCCGTCTTAACTCCTTGGGATGAGATGATATGTCCCAGGTATTTCACTTCGGTTTTGAAGAGTGAACACTTTTCTGGATTGAGCTTGAGGTGGGCTTCTCGAAGTCTTTGAAAAACTGCTCTCAGATTTGTACAATGTTCATCAAATGTTTTCCCGTATACGATAACGTCATCCAAATAGACTAGGCAAGATTTCCATGTGAGTCCTTGCAGGACGCATTCCATAAGGCGCTCAAAAGTCGCTGGAGCATTGCACAGTCCAAAAGGCATCACTTTGAACTGCCACAATCCGTTTCCTGTCGAGAACGCTGTCTTCTCTTTGTCTTCAGGATGGATTTCTACTTGCCAGTATCAACTTTTTAGGTCCAAAGTTGAGAACCATTGTGCTCCTTCCATTGCGTCCAGAGTATCACTGATCCTAGGCAGAGGGTAGCTATCCTTCTTGGTCACATCATTCAACCTTCGATAGTCTACGCAAAAGCGGGTTGATCCGTCTTTCTTCTTTACCAGGACCACTGGAGACGCCCAAGGGCTTTTAGAGTTTTCGATCAGACCCTCTTCTTTCATGGTGGTTATCAGTTCTTCAACCTCACCTTGTTTGGCTAGTGGAAGGCGTCTTGCAGGTTGACGGATCGGCTTTGCATCCCCGGTGTTGATTCGATGTTGAAACAGTTGTGTTCTGCCATATTTCCCTTGCGATGACGAAAAGATGTCTGCAAATTCTTCGAGGAGACCTTCTGCAGTTCTTCGATGTTGGTGACCAAGATTAGATGACTTGAGAATGTTGGTCTTTATGGAGCTCAGCTCTCCGGACTTAGAGGTTTGCCTTGACTCTTCTTCATTGATTCTTGTTATCGCTGATACAGATTCGCATTGTCCGACAATCTCACCTTTTCTAAGCTTAACTTCGTACGGCTTGATGTTCAGTATTCGTACGGGAACCATGTTCTTTACAGGTCTAACAAGAGTTTTTCCAATGGCGACGTTTTGGGAGGACTTTACAGATGCTGGTTCGACCATGAGATATCGATGGCTTCCAGGCTTACCCTTCAATTTCGTCCACACGAATACTTCTGAAGAAGCAGGCAAAGTCAGATCTTCTTTGATGACGGTTTTCACAGATAGCGAGGTCTCATATGAGTGAATCCCATAGATCATCGGAATCTCGATGTTTCGATATTTCAGGACTTGGTTCCCGATGTCCAATATCAATCCGTGATCTTTCATGAAATCGACGCCGACAATGCACTCGTCGCATATATCTGCTACCAGGAACAGGTGAGAGAATTCCAGCTCTGCCATCCGGATCTTAAGACGTACCTCACCATAGACTTTTGCAGCTTCTCCAGTTGCAGTCCTTAGACGATAGCTATTGGTGTTGTGGAGCCATGTCTTCTTAACGAGGTCCTGCCGTACAATGGACGCCGTGGCACCGGTGTCGATGGTAGCCACACATTTGTTGCCGTTTATACTTGCTTCCACGGTCAGGCTCCGGTTGTCACGTTTCGTTTGGGAAACCTGGATGGTGTTTCTGGGGCCATCGATACCAGAAACCAGCTTCTGCCCCTCGAAGTTGGTTCTTATTCGTTTTCCCGGGTGGGAAACAGCTTCGGAAGCAACGTTGTTGGTGTTACTTTGACTTGTTGAGTAAGTTCTGTTTCCACAGTGTTGACATGAGGTTCGTCTTCGCGGTAATCTGCACTGTCGTTGAAGATGCCCGGTCTTGTTGCAGTTCCAGCATCGTGCTGGTCCGTCTCGCTGACTCCTTTCCAGAGTAGCCTTCTGACAAAAGCATTCTTGGACTTCCAATTCTCTCCCGCGATGCACGTTTTGGGAAGCTTGTTCTGCGGCTTCCATTGTTAGAGCGAAAGCCAATGCTTCTGGTAGTGTTTGCTTTCCGGCAGTGCGAATAGCCCTTTGGAGATATATTTCGCCCACAGCTCTCACAAAGGCTTCAACAGCAAGTTGATTTATTATCTCGTTGCCAGCTGTTGGGTATGCCAGGTGAACCAATCGCTCGATATCTGCCTGAAGCTGCTGCAGAGTTTCACCTCTTTTCTGTGCTCTATTGTTAAGCTGAACTCGGAAGACTTCTGTCATGTGGCTATCCCCAAACCGCTGTTCGATTGCGTTTACCAGAACTTTGAAGTCACCGTTCTTCTCTGCTGGGATGGTTTGTAGCAGTTCAGTAGCTGCTCCTCTCAAGGCAAGCGTAAGAGCAATGTATTTTTCGTCATCGTCCCAGCCGTTTGTTAACGCTGCTGCTTCAAACTGTTTCTTGTAGATTGACCACGGTATCTGACCATCAAAGCTTGGAGGATTCACTTCTCTCTTCCTTGAGCACTCACCAGAAGGTTCTCGAGCTTTCATCTTTCGCACTTTTTCCAGTTCCTTTGTGATGGTATCGATTTGTTCGTCGATTTTTTCGATACGTGCATTTTGTTTTCCGACGCACTCGTCGAGAGTATTGATTTTCTCTTCGAAGTCCGCAAACCTGCCTTCTAGAAGATTTTTCTGTTCGTCAAACCGCTCTTGAACATTCTTGTTTTGAGTTTCTAGTTGCTCCCGAACATCATTTCTTTGAGCTTCTAGTTGTTTGAGGACATTCTCTTGCTCGTTCTTCTGCTCGCTTCTTTGAGTTTCTAGTTGCTCCAGAACATTCTTGTTTTGAGTTTCTAGTTGCTCCCGAACGTTATCTTGTTCTTTCTTCTGTGCGTCAAACCGCTCTAGCACATTCTTTTGATTCTCTTCAAATTTGGCTAGAAGAAGTGTCATCATGTTAGATAAGTCGGCAGTTGCATTTACCTCTTCCGATTTTGCTTCCACTTCGAAAGCAAATGCATCTGGGTTTTCATTTTGTTGTTCAAGATATTCCTGTAGCCGTTTTACGAGTTCGATTTTAATTCCTGCCCCACTTAAGCCACGTTTGCTTAATTCGGCCTTTAGCTCAGCGACAGTTAGGTCTTTCAAAACTTAACTCATTTTTTTTTTTTTTTTTTTTTTTTTTTTTTTTTTTTTTTTTTTTTTTTTTTTTTTTTTTTTTTTTTTTTTTTTTTTTTAACTTCACTATTTCACACAAAATAGTTTAATCACTGTTCACTGTTTTATTCTCAATAAGTTTTAATCCCACTTCTGACACCAATGTAATATTCGGCTTGGTCCGACAATTAAAACTTATTCACTTTTTAAATAAAACACAAATTCACTTTATTCAAATCACTCACAAACTTATTTATTCAACACTTTCAATTATAACTTTGCAAACACAGTGTACTTTTCTTTATCGCAGTTCACAATCAATTAATTCATCTCGCCACTAAACGGCTATTTATATAACAAAAATGATGGGTTCTAGAAACTACTATTGGTTCCTATTGGTTCTTGGAGAAACTGAAAGTTCGAGAAGCTCTCTATTTACAAATAAAAAATACTGGGATTTTTTTGTAGGGGCTAACGTTCTTAATGCTAAACAAAAAGTTTCTCTTAATCTTAATTAATTATTGCCCCTCACAAGTGTTTACTACTACAATTAAACGATATTAAGTAAAGAGAGTATGTACATTAAATAAACAAGAGATACAGAGTAAGTAAAGAGAGTAAGAAAAGTGTGTACATTAAATATAGAAAGAGATACAGAGCGTAAGAGATAATAAAGTATACACATTAGACATTACAATAGAAGGAGAAACAGAGCGTATGAGATAAATAAAGTGTATACACATTACAGTATGTATATGATATGACTTCAACAGCAGACGAATAGAGGATTATTGTTTGAATTCCTGGGTCGGATCGACTGACGCAACTGTTAAGGCATAACACTAACAGGGGCGTCGAGTCGAAAAGAAGTCTGGAATTCAATTCAGTAGTTCTCTTAGAGCTCGTTTGTTTTGGTTTTTTTAATTTTTTAATACTGCAATGGCTGAGAATTTCAGGGTCGACTACAGTAATATTCGTGGGTTGAGAGCGAATTTTCTGTCGACGTACCTGCATACTGTTTTAAACAGGCCAGCTGTTTTGGCACTAAGTGAAACCCAAGTAGGAGAGGCTACTGACCCTACGGAATTTCACATTCATGGGTACAACTTAGTGCCATTATTCCTTCCCCACCATGGCCTCGCCGTTTATATCAGATGTGACGTTGCTTACCAATTTCAACCACAGTATAGCTCTTATTTGAATCCCTTCTTTAACTTTATGTGGTTCAAATTTTCTGTAAATAAGCACGTCATTCATTACTGTTTCCTTTATAGAAGCCCCAATTTGGACAGGGTTTCAACTTCTAACGAATTTGACTCACTGTCCGACTCCATACAAAGAATTGTTTCCTTGTGTCCTCGCACTGAAATCGTTGTTACGGGCGATTTCAATGTACACAATTCTTCCTGGCTTCTCCATTCGAGCAAGACAACACCCGAAGGAGTGTGTGCTGAGATTTTTGCTGAGTTTAACCATCTTGCTCAGCTGGTCAATGAGCCCACTCGAATACCGGACATTGACGGCCAAGCAGAAAACACTCTTGACTTGTTCCTTACCTCTGACCCTGATAAATATACAATAAGTGTATTATCGCCTCTAGGCCGATCTGACCATTGTGTCATATCCGCAAATTTCTCGTGTCAAAAAATACCAGTTAAAGAAAGAGCTCCTAAGAGAACCGTTTGGCAGTACGAGAAAGCTGACTGGGACGGTCTCAATAATTTTTACAGGATCTTTAACTGGTCACTATGCTTCCTCAATAGTGACGTAGATTCCAGTGCGGATATGCTCACAAGTTTAATTCTTCTGGGAATGAAAACTTTTATCCCGAACAGGGTTAAAAGCATCAGACCCAAAGAGAACGCATGGTTTGATATGAGCTGTAAAGAAGTTATCAGGGTTAAAGAGGTAAGTTTCCGTTGTTACAAAGCCAACCCTACAGTAGGAAAACCGGAATAAGTTTAAACAGGCCAGGAAGGCCTGCAATGTCCATATTCGACGGACCAAATTTTTACATGACCAAAAATTAAGGCAAAAAATACTGCAATGTCCCAAAGGCAGTAAAATTTTTTGGTCATTTGTGAAAAACATGAAGAATTCTTCTTCTTCCTCGGTCCCAACTCTCATTGTTGATGATACTCCAATTGTTAGCTCTCTTGCAAAAGCTAACCTTTTTGCTAGGCAGTTCGCCTCCAACTCTTCTCTGCCAGAGAGTACCATGACTCCCCCAGCTCTTGAGCGCGTCAATGATTCCATGGGACAAATCTTCTTTCGCACTCGTGCTGTGGCAAGAGTCTTAAAAGATCTCAACATACACAAATCCGCTGGCCCGGATGGTATCCCCGCTATTGTTCTGAAGAGGTGTTCTTCATCGCTGGCAAAACCCTTGCGTAAGCTTTTCCATCTATCCTATTCTTCTGGGCTCGTTCCGAGCAGTTGGAAAACAGCATTTGTCCAGCCTATACCCAAAAAAGGCGAATCCTCCTCTCCCTCCAATTATCGTCTGATTGCACTTACGTCCCTTCTTTCTAAGGTCATGGAAACGCTGATAAATTATCAGCTTAAGAAATATCTTGAAGACCGAAAGCTTCTTAATGACCGGCAGTACGGCTTTCGTAGCAACAGGTCCACTGGTGATCTGATGGTTTATCTCACCGAATAGTGGAACAAATCTTTACATCGTTTTGGAGAAAGTAAAATTGTTGCACTTGATATTTCAAAGGCATTTGATAGAGTTTGGCACCAGGCTCTCTTATCGAAAATGCGTGCATTCGGTATTGATGAGTCCCTCCTTCGTTGGATTAGAAACTTTCTCTCGAACCGTTCTATACAAGTTGTATTGGACGGGTTCAAGTCTGAAACCCACAATATAAATGCTGGTGTGCCCCAGGGCTCCGTTTTGTCTCCGACCCTCTTTCTCATTTTCATAAATGATCTCTTGTCTGTAACTTCTAATCCAATTCATTGTTTCGCTGACGATAGTACCCTTAGCTTTTCATATTCGTTCCCAGACTCACATCCCTCTTCTTCGGATGTGGAACTGCAACGACTAAATATTATAAGCTCATTAAACTCTGACTTAAACAGCATTGTACAATGGGGAATAAGAAACCGCGTAGAGTTTAATGCTTCGAAAACTCAATGCTGTCTTGTATCGTTGAAGCGAGATATACCCCCCTTGCCACTGTCCATGAGTGGCACTTGCATCAGCGAAACCGAACATCTCGAGATTCTCGGTATGTGCATCACCGACCACCTCTTGTGGAACGAACACATACGCGATGTCGCCAAAAATGCCGCAAGATGTTTAGGTTTTTTAAGAAGATGCAAGAAATTTTTTACCCCCTCTGATCTGGCTACCATCTACAAAACTTACATACGTCCAAAGCTTGAGTACAACTCCCACGTTTGGGCTGGTGCTCCAGTAACGTACTTAAGATTGGTGACCATACCATCGTTGAGACATTCACGTCACTTGAACATCGACGTAATGTCTCATGCCTCACCCTCTTTTACCGTTACTTCAATGGTTTATGCTCTAGTGAAATAGCCAGTTGCATTCCTCCCCTTAAGATATTCAACCGTAATACCCGCGCCTCCAGGAATGCCCATCAGTTTACCCTCGAGCCCAGCTTCGGACGTACGGTTATGTTCAGAGAATCGTTCTTTAGCCGTACTACGCGAATGTGGAACTCTCTTCCACACTCTGTCTTCCCCAGTCACTGCAATGTTCAGGAATTCAAGACCAATGTTAACCGACACCTCATCCTTAACCCTCTCCATCTATCCCACTTTCCCTAACGCTCGCACTGTGCTTTGGCATAAAAAGGGAACAAAAACCCCTTGAGTGCGTGCTTATTATATAAAAAAAAAAAAAAAAAAAAAAAAAAAAAAAAAAAAAAAAAAAAAAAAAAAAAAAAAAAAAAAAAAAAAAAAAAAAAAAAAAAAAAAAAAAAAAAAAAAAAAAAAAAAAAAAAAAAAAAAAAGCTCTTGAAGCTAAATGAACGAATTGATCTTAGATAATCGTAGTTTACAAAAATATTTCCTGAATTAAAAAATAGGTGTTTATTAAATCAGGAATTCTTATCGCATTTTACTACTTTTGAATCCAAACTGTTTTTTTTTGGTTACGATTCTTGAATCGTAAATTACGACAATATTTCCTGAAAAAGAAAAACGTTTTGTGTTGTTTGTTTATTCCCTAGTTTTCATGCGGTCGAAAATCAATTCCAATTTTTTAAAGCGTCGAGTAGCTCAGTGGGTAGAGGTGCCGATCAAGAGACCGTCGTGCATTCTCATGCCTGGGTTCGAATCCCAGCAGTGCGGAGTGACGGATTTGGAAAAATAGTCGCCACTAAGCAATGCAGAATGAGAAGGAAGTACGGAGATTGATCGGTGAGGAGAGAGAGGAAGGGAGAATATAGTACCGGGGGAAGGGCGAGGTAGGGAGAGAGAAAAAGAGACAAGATCCCCCCGAAACGGGGATGGTTGGGGGGGGGGGAAACAAAACGGATTTTTTTTTTTCATTCCCTAGCAAAGTAATTTACAACTAGCTGATCGTAAATTACGCTTCTGAATCGTAAATGTTTTTTTTGTTTATGATTCAAAAGTGTCGAATTACAACTTTTGAGTCGTAATTCTTGACAAGCCAAATGTAAATTTACAATTGGCTGATCGTAAATTACGCTTCTGAATCATAAATGCTTTTTTTTTTGTTGCGATTCAAAAGTGTAGAATTACAACTTTTGAGTCGTAATGTCTTCATTTTCCTCTTTTTCGTAAATTACAAACACGAATTCGTAATATTTGATTCCCAATCCAAGGTCCATAAGTAGATTCATTTTTCGTGATTTACCGCTTGTTTTTCTTGATTTGATCTTCGATTTCTTTCTGTGCCTGGCGTCTTGCGAAGCGCGATATGGTGTTATCAACCATGGGCGCAAAGGATAGCCAGAGTCTCCTAGAATTAACGATATTTTCGAGTAAGATATTAAGAATGTCATAGGTTAATATAGAAATCATACCGAGGAGCCAAGAACATTGTTCCATCCTTCCATTCCGCTCGAACCGCTGTTCCATGATATCTTTAACGGAAGAATTCTCCCAAATAAAGCTATCATGCGATGCACCTACAAAGCGTGCCAGTAGGTACTGCTAGTATCCGCAGATCAAAATCGCAAATCTAAAGTGAAGGTTGAACTATATGCATACATACTTTGTCATTTTAAGATCTTTATATAAAATACAAACCAGTTGAACATTCTTAGAGTGGTATCTCTTGCCAGGGGCGGATCCAGAGACTCTTGTTAGGGGGTGCGGCGCCCCTGAAAATGTTGATTCAAAATGCAAAGAAAAAAGGTCTTCAAAAGTAGTTTTAAAGTACTTTCTATTTTTTTATCACAAATTTTAAGGATAAAAGAAGTTATAGATTAACAGCTTACAATATAATCACATGATTAATTATTCGAACAGAGTTATAACGGTACAATTTTACAATGCGAAATTTAATCGATGTTTGCTTTGGGCAAATCTATCTATGATATTGCCTGTATTCAAGTCTAATCCAACTAGTCGATCTTCTGCTTCGCTTGATCACAGCAAAATTTGAGTTCTCCCGAAAGTAGAAAAAGTTATCTCTCCACTTGCTAAGGAAACAAAAATTTGAAGAGCACGCGCAACGTAGGAAAAATGTTATGATCAATAGCTGTTAAGCATCCCAAGCTTTGTATATATTATATTCTTGGGTAGTATCAAGATTGATTTTCTGCTAGCAGGTATAATATCAAACTTATGTTAAAAAAAACTGCTTCTAAGGCAGGTCTCAAAGTGGTGCTACAATCGATTTCCACCTTGGAGGAACTACCCAAGAATATTATATACAAAGATCCAAAGAACAGTCATACTTTTCCAAATCCCATTTTATTTTCCACGTTTTTAATTTTTGTAGGACATTTTTGGAGATAGGAAACCAAGCTGTTAAGCAATTACAATGCCTACTACGTTAATTCAATGAATTGAAGTTGATTTTATTATATGTATTATGTAAGCAAAGTTTATATATTTTTAACTTCCCAGAGGAACTTATTGAAAATTATCCGATTTTGTGAATTTACAATTCATCAAACCCTTTTATCATGATTTCTATGTGTGTATATGTGCGTATGTGCGTTATATTTTTTCTGCTCGATAATCTTGCGAACTACTCATAGTATTGACATGAAAGGACTCATTCGATGCGGAATCGCTTTATTAAAAACTTATTAAGTTTACAGCGATAACGGTCTAGCGATTTTTTTACTCAGAATTAAACATTTGAAAGTAGTAAAAATTAGTCATTTTTGCATGAAAATTATGATTATCTCGGTGTTAATATCAATTTGGTCTCATTCGGCGCAAAATTACTTGATTGAGAACTGAATAAGTTTTCAGCGAAAAAATCGAACGAAATCAAGTAGGTATTCATCAATTATTCATGAAAATTATGATAATTTGTCAGCATAAAATGCAACAATAGTTCGAAAAAAATTATTAATCAATGTTATAAAATATATATTTTAACAACAATTTTTTATAAACAATTGAAACTGAGTTTAAGCGATATATTTTTGTGGTTTCTCGGAAAAGAGGTCTATATAGGAATAGGATATTCATGACTTTAAACCGGTGAAAACGCATTAGTTAAGTTGACAACAGTTTCATTTTCTATAAACAATTGAATTTTGTTTTTTTACTTTTCTCCTCTGGGAAGTAAGTCGTGTGGACCACAGGGGTCGCACTCATATTTCATTATTTTATTTTCACCTGAATATAATGTTACCACGTGCCACAATCGTGATGAGATGATTTATGTTTAACATTATTTTAAAATGATATTTTGCTTGTCAAATCACAAGATTTTAGGCGGCTCAGGGGGGGCGATCGCCCCTATCGCCCCCCTCTGAATCCGCCCTTGTCCCTTGCGGTTTAAGTAGCAAGCTTCAATTTCATTGTTGAGCTTTTGAATTTTAACGTGCGTGCAATCAATCGCTCCAATCACACCATAAAACCCGTTGCTTCGAAAATTTTTATGAATGATATAAATACAAATATGTTATTTCAAATTATTCAATTTGTATTACCTTTCTTTTATAGGTCCGTATTCTTCTTCGCGAGGATATTTTATAAATTTATTTGCAAGTTTGTTGTGCAAAACTGCACTGATGTCTGCAACGCACCTGGACACCATTGTTCTGCTCATCGCAGCACAGAAATCTTGCGCAATATCTCTTTGGTATGAGCCTGAGGCGTAAAAATGTAAAGCAGCACACAGACGTATTGGTATTTTGGTATTGGACTAAAAGTTTTCCTCTGGCCTTGTTTGAGGTGAAGACGAACTTCTTCCAACAGAATACGTGCTGCTTCACGGCTCAGCCGATATATCTCCCTAAATTGGTCCTCCGGCATCTCGAAAGGATTGGTATTATCCCTGAGATTTCGTCTCTCCACTCGCATCCTATTTCTTCACTCACGGGCTTCAGCGTAGAGCATAACGAAGGAAAACATCATACTTTTTTTTGTTTATTTATTTTCCTTTGAAAAGGCTTTTAAGAAAATTGTTTAAAATTCAAATTTATGTATTTGCACAAACGTTTTGTTACAAATGTCAAAAATTAGCGATTTCCACATTCAGAAAGAAAACAAGTAGTAAATTGGCTTTGCTATATTATTTGATGTAAAATGTAAAATGGGTGAATGTTTGTTTGCATGTCCGGTATGGACTCCTAAACGGCCCAACAGATGTTTGTTTTTTTTCTGTAGAGAATTTCTTGTTCCAGATAAGCCACGAATAGAAAAATAGAAAGTTTTTGGTGCAAAACTCGAAAAATGCATTGGTTTGCAAAATTGCATGGAATGGTAGGTGCACACGTTTTCAAAAATTAAAAAGCCTGGAAGGAAAACTCTGAAGAAATAACTCTTTTTTATTTTCTAATTGCTTACTTAATTAAAGTTATACCCAAATTACATTTAGGGCCAGTTCGTTCACACTTGATCATCTATAATCAAGGATTATTCCAGTTGATAATCCTTGAATTCGTTTGTTCACAAAAACTGTAATTAATAAATCCATGATTTGAGCACTTAATTTGAGATTTTGTTAATCATCCAATTTTGCTCGATTAAGGCAATTTAATCAAGGATGTACTATAATTCAGTTTTTTCATACTTGATTTATAAACTGACATTTTTGCTTACCTTTTTGTCAAACGAAAACAAAACAATACATATTCTCGGGCTGCCAAAACGATTCGTGTGTTTAAAAAAAATAAAAAAAGTGGACAAGTGCGAGATAAACTCGCTCGAGGAGGGTTCCGTACTTGATTATCCGACCCTACTTTCTTTCAGTTTTGAAGGATTTTTTATACAAGGATTAAGATTTGAAACCAAACATTTTCTTGGAAAATAATTTGAATAGTCTTTCTGCCTATTTCCTTCAATGACTTCGAAACTGTGTATCTTAAAAATCTGGTAGCAGCATTTTCGGATCACTTCTATCTAGAAAATGTGAACCAAATTTAATTGCAATCAGCTTAGCAGATTCTAAGAAATCGCTTGTGAAACAAATAAAAGGAAACCGAACTGATCTTATAGGTTTTCGTTTTCACCTGTGTAAGAACCCTAAAAAGAAACAAAAATTTTGGCCATCGGCAAACAAAACGAAACACCACAGTAAGAAAGGAATAAGGAACTTTATTTTTTCTTCATCAAATAAACAATTGATTTTATTGCAATATTCAACAATAAAAAAAAACTAATTATATTTCGA
Organism: Sphaerophoria taeniata; assembly: GCA_943590905.1. Taxonomy (NCBI): domain Eukaryota; kingdom Metazoa; phylum Arthropoda; class Insecta; order Diptera; family Syrphidae; genus Sphaerophoria; species Sphaerophoria taeniata. The sequence continues at coordinate 104,039,567 of OX016541.1, forward strand.
ATAGGTTGTCTCTTCGGCCCGGTGCACACACGCGATTTTTGTCGCGGCGATATCGCAGCGATATCGCAACTTTTCAGTGCACACTTGCGACATTTACCGCAGGTTTCAATCTTTACTTCGAGTTTGTATTTAAACAATGGAGGTTTACAGGGAAAAAAATGTTTTCGCGTACCTCGTGCATAAAAATTATGTTCTTAATAAAAAGAAACGACGTCACTGACGTTAATGGCTAACAAAAGGACTATTTTATTCATCGTTTCAAAATAAAAGACAAAATCCTGAACATTTTTTTAACAATTTTCGAATGAGTGTAAGATCTTTTGATGAGTTGGCGGTCAAAGTTTCACCAAAAATCAAAATAAAAGTCAAATAAAAAGAAACCAGCATCAAAATCATCCATATTTTTCCTCGCGGTAAAAATCGCATGTGTGCACTGCACAATAGAAAACAATGTAAAACAAGACAAAAATGCGATTTTTGTCGCCGCGATATCGCTGCGATATCGCAGAAACTTTTGCGACATTTTACCGCAGAAATGTCGCAGAAGTGTCGCAGAAGTGTCGCTGCGATATCGCAAGTGTGTGTGCACCACTCCATTTGATTGTGAGTACTTTATGTCGTAAAAGCGATATCGCAGCGATATCGCCGCGGTAAAAATCGCGTGTGTGCACCGGGCCTTATATACCAAACAAGAGTTAAACTTATAATAAAAATTAAGTCTCATTGTAATACGAATACAAAAAAGAAAAGAAAAGCAATACCCCGACAAGATTCGAACCAGGCACATCAAGAGCATCAGGCGAGTACTCTTTTTTTTTTTTTTTTTTTTTTTTTTTTTTTTTTTTTTTTTTTTTTTTTTTTTTTTTTTTTTTTTTTTTTTTTTTTTTTTTTTTTTTTTTTTTTTTTTTTCTTTTCAAAATTCATTTTTTATTAATTTTCTCTTATTACTACTTAATACTAGACAAAGAATTCAAACTAGCTTATGATCTAAAATCTTATATTTGACTTACTGGCCCCAACCGGGTGCTCTAAGGAATTCATGATTGACTTAAAACTAATGCCTTTCGGCCTATGAACTATGTGTTTTATTTAATTTATTTTTTGTTTCTTGTTAGAAAAATTGAAAAAACTAACACGGTGTCATTTTTATGTTTTCTTACATGCTACTTAAAATTAGGTCCTTAAAAAATAAAACTTAAGATTAACTAAAACTACCTATTCTACCTAACAACTACTTGCGAACTAGAACAGCCACAGCAGCAAATCTCTATCTTTTTTTGTATTTCGCTTTTATGTTTTTTTTTTTTGTGTTTTTTGTATATTATATTTAATTTTTTTTTCATTATTTTTATTTCATTTTTTTTTGTATTTTTTATATGTTGTCCTTTTCAAATGTGTGCCACCATGCCTACTCTACTTTTTTTTTTTTATAATTTGCACCCACTCAAGGGATTTTTTATACCCTTTTTATGCCAGAGACACAGTGAGTGCATTAGGAAGAAGGGAAGGGGTTGGAAAGGAGGTGTCGATGTACATTGGTCTTGAATTCTTGAACATTGCAATGATTGGGAAAGACAGAGTGTGGAAGAGAGTTCCACATTCGCGTAGTACGGCTAAAAAATGATTCTCTATACTTGACAGTACGTCCGAAGTTGGGCTCAAGGGTAAACTGATGGGCATTCCTAGAAGCGCGAGTATTACGGGTGAATTGTTTGAGGGGAGGAATGCAACTGGCTATTTCACTAGAGCAATTACCGTAGAAGTAACGGTAGAACAAGGAGAGACACGCAACGTTACGACGGTGGTCTAAAGAGGTGAATGAGTCAGTGATCTCTCTATCACCAATCATTCTTACAGCTCTTTTTTGTATTCCATCCAAGAGGCTTAAGTAAGTAGCTGGAGCACCAGCCCAGAGATGGGAATTGTACTCAAGCTTTGGGCGGATATAGGTTTTATAGATAATAGCCAGATCAGACGGGGAGAAAAATTTCTTGCATCGCCTTAAGAAACCTAAACATTTTGCGGAATTTTTGGCGACATCGCATATGTGCTCGTTCCACAAGAGGTGGTCTGTGATGCACATACCGAGAATCTCGAGATGTTCGGTCTCGTTGATGCAAGTGCCACTCATGGACAGTGGCAAGGGGGGTATATCTCGCTTCGACGATACAAGACAGCATTGAGTTTTCGAAGCATTAAACTCTACGCGGTTTTTAATTCCCCATTGTACAATGCTGTTTAGGTCAGAGTTTAATGAGCTTATCATATTTTGCCGCTCCATTTCCACATCCGAAGAGGAAGGATGTGAGTCTGGAAACGAATAAGAAAAGCTAAGGGTGCTATCGTCAGCGAAACAGTTAATTGGATTAGAAGTTACAGACAAGAGATCATTAATGAAAATGAGGAAGAGGGTCGGAGACAAAACGGAGCCCTGGGGCACACCAGCATTTATTTTGTGGGTTTCAGACTTGAACCCGTCCAAAACAACTTGTATAGAACGGTTCGAAAGAAAGTTTCTAATCCAACGAAGAAGGGATTCATCGATACCGAAAGCACGCATTTTCGATAAGAGAGCAAGATGCCAGACTTTATCAAATGCCTTTGAAATATCAAGTGCAACAATCTTACTTTCTCCAAAACGATGTAAAGATTTGTTCCACTGTTCGGTGAGATAAACCATCAGATCACCAGTGGACCTGTTGCTGCGAAAGCCGTACTGCCGGTCATTAAGAAGCTTTCGGTCTTCGAGATATTTCTTTAGCTGATAGTTTATCAGCGTTTCCATGACCTTAGAAAGAAGGGACGTAAGTGCAATCGGCCGATAATTGGAGGGAGAAGAAGATTCGCCTTTTTTTGGGATTGGCTGGACAAATGCTGTTTTCCAACTGCTCGGAACGAGCCCAGAAGAATAGGATAGATGGAAAAGCTTACGCAAGGGTTTTGCCAGCGTGGAAGAACACCTCTTCAGAATAATAGCGGGGATACCATCCGGACCAGCGGATTTATGTATGTTGAGATCTTTTAGGACTCTCGCCACAGCTCGAGTGCGAAAGAAGATTTGTCCCATGGAATCATTGACGCGCTCAAGAACAGGCGGAGTCATGACACTATCTGGCAGCGAAGAGTTAGCAGCGAACTGCCTAACAAAAAGGTTAGCTTTCGCGAGCGAGCTAACGACCGGAGTGTCATTGTCAACGAGCGTAGGGACTGAGGAAGAAGAAAAATTCTTCATGTTTTTTACAAAAGACCAAAAATTCTTACTGCCTTTGGGACATTGCAGTATTTTTTGCCTTAATTTTTGGTCATGTAAAAATTTGATCCGACGAATATGGGCATTGCAGGCCTTCCTGGCTTGTTTAAACTTGTTCCGGTTTTCCTCAGTTGGGTTGGCTCTATAACACCGGAACTTTACTTCTTTTTCCCTGATAACCTCTTTACAGCTTGAATCAAACCATGATTTTTCCTTGGGTTTGATACTTTTAACCCTATTCGGGATAAAAGTTTTCATTCCCAAAATAATCATATTAGTAATCATATCTGCGCTGGAGTCTACGTCACTATCGAGGAAGCATAGTGACCAGTTAAAGATCCGGAAGAAGTTATTGAGACCGTCCCAGTTGGCTTTCTCGTATTGCCATACGGTTCTCTTCGGAGCTCTTTCTTTAACTGGATTAGTTTGGCACGAGAAATTTGCAGATATTACACTATGGTCTGATCTGCCTAGAGGCGTTAATACACTGATAGTGTATTTATCAGGGTCAGATGTAAGGAACAAGTCAAGAGTATTTTCCGCTTGGCCATCGATATCCGATATTCGAGTGGGCTCGGTGACAAGCTGAGTAAGGTGGTTAAACTCAGCAAAGATTTCAGCACACATTCCTTCGGGTGTTGTCTGGCCCGAATGGAGAAGCCACGAAGAATTGTGTACATTGAAATCGCCCGTAACAACGATTTCAGTGTGAGGGTATAAGGATACAATTCTTTGGATGGAGTCAGACAGAGCGTCAAATTCGCGAGAAGTTGAAGCTCTGTCCAAATTTGGGCTTCGATAAAGAAAACAATAGTGAATGATGTGCTTATTTACGGTGAACTTGAACCACATAATATTGAAGAAAGGGTCGGAGCAGTGTCCATATTGTGGGAGGAATTGATAAGCTACATCATTCCTAATGTAAACAGCGAGACCATGGTGGAGGGAGAATAATGGCACTAAGCTATACCCATGAATGAGAAATTCAGTAGGATCGGAATTCTCACCTACTTGGGTTTCACTCAGTGCCAGTACAGCTGGCCTGTTCGAAACAGTGTGGATATACAAAGCAAGAAAATTAATTCTTAGCCCACGAATATTGCAATAATCGACTCTGAAATTATCAATCATTGCAAGTTAAAAAAAATAAAAGACCAAAACAGACAAGATCTAAGAGAGTTACTGAATTGAACACAAGAAATCTTTACGATTCAGCGCCACTGTCAGTGTTATGCCTTGACGGCAGCGTGAATCGATCCGACCCTGGAATTCAAACAGTTAATCTCTTTTCATCTGTTATTGACGACACATCATGTGCACACATTGAATGAGTAAAAAAAAAGCTCAATGCAATGTAATGCACAATGATAAGCCGTGCAATTGTACGACGGGGAAACGAGGAGAACGGGATGGTTGGGTTATGTACTTACTGTGCTCTTGTGGCTAGCGGGTATTTTTAAGCCTTTTTTGTGGGTGCATTTTTCTTGGTTTTTTTTTTTTTATTTGTTTTTGTTGCTTGTTGCGTTTCTATTGTTGTTTGTATGAGGTTTCGATATTTTTTTATTGTTGTTTGTTTGCTTTTTTTTGGTGAATATTTTTTTTATGTTTGGTTTTAAGTTTTTCGTTTAGTGTTTATTATTGTTGGTTTTTATTGTTTAAATGGACGCGAGGGACATGGACGGGACATTAAATGAAAAAACTAGACAAAAGCACTGCACACGCACAGACACAACCCGACTTAAACCTAAACCCAAAACCCTTAGACTAAAACAAGTATACAAGCCGGCCAAGGCTCAAAACCCACCCCGACTACCCATTATCAAGTGCTGACTGAAGCCACCAGAACTGGTGCTCCTGCTTCACCCTATCAATTCGGTCCCGTTCGGACACAGCCCTACTGAACCGGAGGAGCTCTGCTCCGTCCTGTGCGAGGACGTCTCGATGGTAAAGGAGCCGCCGATCGACGGTTCTCCGCCTGACGTGGTAGATTAGCGGGATCGCCAATCTGTCCTGTATCAGACCGCATTTATCTAGGTGGAGGAATGCCTCTGGTGGAATGAAGCCGCTCGAGCGTGCACTATAAAAATATTCGTCGTTCGGATAGAACGCCCCAAAGATCAAATTATTCGTCGAAGTCATAGCTCTCGCAATGTGACCCCGAATAAGTTTTATCACGAAATTGTCAATTCTGTTAATCCGAGCCTCGTTGTACGAACCTCATTAGAATAGTAATGTACATAAGAAGATTCCGGTGTCCGATGCAAACCGAGACAGCGCCGAAGACACTGCCTCTCGAACACCCGAAACTTCTCCATTTGTGATGGTGCAACGTTGAACCACACTGGACAGCCATAAACGATCATCGGCCGTATGAGGGCCATGTAGCAAATTACCTTCACTCTGGGGTCAAGCCGACTGCTGTTAAACAGCCATTTCGTCAGAGCGAAGGCTCCTCTGGCCTTAGTCAGAGCAGCATCTATATGTCTGTCGAAATACAGATACTGGTCCAACCAGATACCGAGGTACTTCACTTCGATTTTGCTCGTTAATCGCTGTCCGTGAGGCCCAGGTAGGTAGGTAGGTAGAAATGGCTGTCCTGCTTCGCGCAGGGCACAATTAGCGCTGAGTGCGCCGTTTTGATACCATACCTCGTGAGATTCTGATTGGATTTGAAAATGGGCTATGGATGGTGCACGTTCCGCACATGCAGTCCTATGTAAAATATAAAATGTAATTTTATTCTCCTACCCTACGGCCTATTATCTCATGGTACCATTTAGTGAGGGAGAAATAAGGGGGAGGTGGTTAAAGCCACTTTGTGCTATTTAGGTATGAGATCAAATCTTTGATCTTGAATTCTGAGAGTTCCTCAATACCGTTGAAGAATTCCTTACCCAAGTGGAGTGCTCTTTTCCTGGCCAGGGCCGGAGAATGGCAAAGAAAGTGTGGGACTGTTTCTTTTTCATCCCGGTTCTCGCAGCTGCGGCAGAAAGGGTTATGTGGTATACCCAATTTTGCCGCATGCTCCCCTACAGGCCAATGCCCTGTGCAGGTAGCGACAATCCTTGCTATGTCATGCCTTGGTTTGGCCGTGAGGCCCAACGATGACCATCTTGCGCCAATTCTTGCGCGTATCCCTCGTGGCCCCGGCCAACGAGGTCCGGAACAGAATTTTTTCGCATTTCTGGACATTTATTTTCAGTTTCCAGTCATCGCAATATCGCTGAATCTTCTCGAAGTCACGTTGCAAGAGAATTCTAATGACTTCGACCTTTGGGGCAGTTCTGTACGCAATCAGGTCATCGGCATACGCAATTGCCTGGGAAAGGCTACCTATCAGATCGCTGGTGTAAATGCTGAAGAGGATCGGCGAGTTCACCGCTCCCTGTTGAAGACCGTTTTTAATTTCAAAGGTGGTGGTAGAAGTTACATTGCCACTTTTGACAACAAACTTTCTACCGTTGAGCATATCATGAAGCATATACAACAATGGTTTACTGATGCCTAGTCTGGTGAGCTTTAGGTACAAACCTTCTAACCATACGGTGTCGAAGGCCTTCTCTTAATCAACCAGAACAGCACCCGTGCATTGTTTCTTGGACTTATTCCATTGGATATCAGAAACGAGCTTAGACGCGGCATGAATGGTGTCATGTCCCGCCTTGAACCCGAACTGGTTATCCGGAATTATTTTGTTGTCCGCAGCCCACTCAGCCAGAGCCCTATTGATTACCTTTTCGAATACTTTGCTGATGCTTGGAAGAAGACTTATTGACCGGAGATTCGAAGGATTGGAGTTGTCCTTTCCCTTTTTCGGAAGAGGATGAACCACAGCTGTCTTCCAACGCACTGGATAATATGCATTATTCAGCGCGTTGTTGAACAGAGTGGTATAAATGTCGATGGCCTCAATCGGTAAGTGTCTTAGTACAATGTTGGATATACCGTCGACACCTGCTGACTTCTTATTCTTTATTGAATAGAAGATGAGCTGGAGTTCTACCTTCGTGATGAGCAAGGGACTTGGGCCCGTTCGCTCGGCGATTATAGCGTTTGCTAGGAAGTCGTCATCAAACCGGGTAAAACCACGGTTCTCGGATCGCCAATGCGAAATATCATTCCTCAGGTAGAAGTGATGAAGTAAGGCTCTGTTCTCCAGGTCGTGGTTCGGGCGAGTGCAAGCATTCACCTTATACACTTGCTGGAAAGCAGCACCAACTGTCTCCACTTTCTCCTGCGGATCTTCAATCACAAAGAAGTCATCGTCCAAGACGGCTTCCTCAGGATCAATTTGCGCTGTCAGGAGTACGTCTCTGTTCTCTATAGTTCCCTGGAGTTTCAGGCACGGAAGGTCGTTCTGATTATTTTTTCTAAATATTTTATTGATTTGGGGAAACATGCTCGGGTCGCTAGAATTAACGGCCCGAATTTTGTTGTCCCAAAACAAATTGATAGAAAGTCTATAGTTTTCTTTAATCAATTGGTTAATGTTTTTGATCGACGACTTCAGTGCCCTTATCTCCAGGTCGTGGGGGTCTGTGAAGCCTCTGTACAAGTTTTTCAGTCTTGTCCACTAGTCCAGTAGTCCACTTTTATGTCTGTGAAGTGCGTCTATAGTCGCGTTTCTGTAGACGTCGTTTTGGTCGCGTTCCTTGTATTTCGGTATTGTCCGTTCCATCGTTCGTTTTATCGTTTCGTCCATCTGTTGTAGATGTTGGTCGATTTCGTTGTTCGTTAAGTTTCTGTTATTTGGTGGGGCTATGTCACTCGAACGGAGTTCTCTCGCTAGGGCGTTGGTGAAACGAGGCCAGCGCATCTTACTGTAATTGTAAGAATACGTTGGAACGTATTCATCCAATTCCACGCACTCGTTCAGAATCTGAATTACAGCAGCCAAGCCACAGTGATCACTGTCGTAGTCGATTGTCTGTAAACAGTTTCGAGGGTGATTACCCACTTTGTCCGTTATTGTCAGTCTGGTATCGTACAGCAAAAGGTCCAGGAAGGAACCGCTCCTTGGGAACGATGGCCTTTCAGTAGCCAGCAGGTCGACACCATATTCAACACTGTGAAGATTCATCAAATTAAAAAGATGATTACCTCTTGGATTATTTGTTTGATTTCCCCAATCTTCATGTTTCGCGTTCAAATCTCCGGCCATAATGAAGTAGTTTTCTTCCAAGCTCAGTTTTAGTACCCTATAGAGAATCTCGAGCTCTGAAATAAAGATATTAGCCTGCGGAGCTTCAGCCGCATAAGCCGCAATCATATACATCCGCTTCCCTTGAGTGAGAGAGATGCATACGACGCAAACTTCTAGCGTCCTGAGCTTTTGCAAATCATTATTGTATATGACTTTATAATTAATGCCCTTTCGTATGAAGATGGCAACACCGCCTCCTTGAGTAGAGTCGAGTCGATCCCTTCTTACGATATTGTAATTGTTGTTAGTCAGTTTATGTTTCTGGTTTAGCTTGGTTTCGCTAGCCATGAACACATCGGGACTGTGGTCTTTCAACATCTGGAACAAATTAGCTCGGCGTTCAATCCTAATCAGTGAATTTACATTCACAGCTAGGATCTTTAGGCGCGTCTCCGGCAGCGCGCCCTTAACCGTGAATTTGCGCTTGGCCAGCCATCATAGAGTAGAGTTTATCTACTCTTCCGGCTTGCTCCAAGATCTCACTTTGCAGTCCTGCTAGTTGTCCTTGAATGGCAACCAACAAGGCCACAATGTCTGGCTGCCCCTCCGGTGCCTTAGGCACTTGGGCCTGTGAGGCGACCGGTGGTGGAGCCTGTTTCGTGTTACCCATTCCTTTTGCAGAGTTCACGTAAGAAATATCGGGCCTTACGAGTGAATTTGCTTTTGGAGCTTGTCGTAGTGGTCGACTTTCTACGGCCTTCTGACTGGCCTGTTTTTCTTTGATTTGTTGGACCTTATAATTAGCAGGGTGCCCCTCGTTTCCACAAATAATGCACTTGAGCTGGGTTAAGTCTTCAACCCGCTCCATACCTATCCTGCATTCCCCTCTTTTGTGGGTTTCTGCGCACTTGACGCAGCGCTCCTGCATTTCGCAGTTGGCTGCGGCATGGCCGAACCTTTGGCAGCGCATGCATTGTAGCATGTCGTCGTGCCTCATTAGTTTTTCCCATCTTATAACCTGGAAGTCAAGGACGGAAATACTCCTTAGACTTTCCAGTTTACTTTGGGGCGATAATGTTACTAGGAACATTGGGAGCTTGTAACCTCCACGCCTAGACTTGACCGTTGAAAACGGCTTGACCCCGATAAACTCGAGATCGTTACCCGCTTTTTGACGGAGCTCATCTAAGAGCGCCTCAGGTTCCGTGCAGGAACTGATGCCCTTTAGAAGGACCGTCTTAAATTTTTCGCTTCGAGGCGTGAAGCTGAAGAACTCAGCTGTGGCCTCCTTCAAGAAATCTTTAAGCGTGTTGTATTCGGGCAATGTGAAGCATTGCACCGAATACCTTTTTTCTTTCTCATTAATGATTTTTATGTAAAAATTACCATTTGTGGCCGACTTGCATACCTCTTTTACGTCCTCCAGGTCTAGTTTGTGGGTCCTGATAGGTGGCACATTCTTGTTCCTTGTGGGCTGTGGCTGCTTCTGGTGTTGCTGCATTGCTGCTGCCGATGTTGATGCTGCTGGTGGTGGTGATGCTGGTCTTGCTGCTGTTGGTGCTGCTGCTGGTACTACAGCTGGTGCTGCTGCCGCCAATTGTTTGGGGGCCCCCGATGTGCTGGGGCCTGGTTGTGCCGCCCCTGTTATGGGTCTAGGCGGCTGCTTTTGTTGTTGGTTATTGGCAACTTGCATTTGCTGTTGGGGCTGCTGTGGTTGTTTTTGTTGTTTTTGCTGCTGTGGTTGTTGTTGTTGTTTTTGCTGTTGTGGTTGTTGTTGTTGTTTTTGCTGCTGTAGTTGTAGCTGTTGCTGCCTCTGGAGTTGCCTCCGTTTAAACTCGGCTGCCTCTTCTTCCCGGCGCGCCTCTTGTTTTTGCTTCAGGCGGAGCAGCAGGGGCTTTATTTCCTCCTTCAGCGTGTTGAGCATTTTTTCGCATTTGTCTATGCTGTTCTGCTTTGTGAGGAGGACTTCCTCAACCTCCTCGTCGGTGTAATCGGTAGACAGCCCCTCGAATCGGTTACTGCCACCGGACCTGTACAGTCCTTCACCCTCTTCGGACACGTACTCTACGGCATCATCAGAAGAGTATTCTTCTAACTGCCGTTGAATCTTCTTCGAAGCCGTTTCTTTCGCTGCCCTTGAAGTGTCATCCACCTTAGCTTGCAGCTTGGCTAAGGTGGTGGCTTGCCTTTTGTTAATTAAATTTGGCTTTGGCCTTTCGCTCCTCCTCCTTTTTTTGCTGATGTCGCTATCGCTTGCGGGATTCTTCTCTTTCTCCGCTACTTGGTTAGCAACCGATGATTTCTTCGCAGAAGCATTTTTCGATGCCTCTGCCGCCTTCTCTTTGATTAAGTTGATCATTTCAACTTATAATTGAAATAAAAAAACTCAACCAATACTAGGGCTCGAACTCACAACTCTGAGTTCTCGAGCCTATACACTAGCGCTGTGCTATTAAACTCGTTGACTAACTAACTTTTTCTAACTTTTCTACTATTCACCACACTTGAAAATAAACCACACTGCCAAAGTCTTTCCTGCACGAAAGTCAGAGATCGACGAAGGCGAGTACTCTACTATCCAGCTAACACCACACATGTATTGTCTTGTGACAAATGTTTTATATTTTGGATGAGGGCATACAAATTTTCAAAAAATTATAATGGTATTCAAACTGTACTAGTTGAGTACATTAGGACCCGTGGTCGAATGGTTAGCGACGTCTGGCATTTGAGTGAAGTGATCCAGGTTCAAATCCGGTGGAAAATTTTATTCACAACACTTAAAGTACAAAATCAATACAACAAAAGAAAATCCCATAAAAGAGTGTAAAGGGGGGGGGGCAAAATTGTTCGTATTTTTTATCTTTTCTCTTTAATAACTTCAAAACTATTTATCTTAAAAACATGAAAACAACATTTTTAGATTACTACTGAATACTACTCCGAAGTGAAAAGTAGTTCGTTGGCACAAAAGTTAATCACTAAGCAGTGGAATTTAATTGAAATAACCAACCATTATAAGGTATTTTATCACTTTTTCACTTTTAAAATATCACGAAAATATCAAAAAAATTTTAAAACACTGGAAAACAAACGTTATACTGAGAAAAACTCTCAGTTTTCTTCTATATAAAATTAAAATAAACAAACTTAACCAGCAACATTTCAATAAAAACACGAACTGTCATAAGTCAAAACTTGTGCAACAGCTGTCAGAAAAAAAACCCCTAACGACACTTAACACGTGGCCATCTAGTGGTGAATAGAAGTAGCAACATCCTACCAGGGCTGCGTTCCGAAATAATGGCTATCACACTCGAAACTTTAAAACTATTATTAGAAGAACAAAAAAACGACATTTTTAAAAATATTAACGAAGCTTCAGACAGAGTCATAAAAAACACAGACGAAAAGGTGGGAATCCTCTCCGAGAAAGTTGAAAAGCTCGAAAAAATCGTTGAGACGCAAGGAGCAATAATCGAGCAACAAGAAGCTACTTGTGCCAGACATGAAAAACAAATTTCTCAATTAGAATTGACAGTGAGAAAAAACAATTTGATAATTTTCAAGGTAGAAGAGAGTGAACGGACCTCAGAAGAACTTCTATTAATAATACTTGACCATATTAACAAATCGAATGACCAGTTCAAAGTTGAAGAAACGGACATTGTAAGCTGTTTTCGTCTAGGCAAAAAAAACGAAGGCAAAATAAGACCAATTAGAATAGTTTTTAAAAACTTTGAGAAAAAACAAAAAGTTTTACTGGGGAAAAAGTTTGGGGCAAATTTCACTATGACGGAAGATCTCCCAAAATCAATGGTTGAAGCTCGGAAACCTCTTATCCCGAAACTGCTAGAACTCAAAAAAGAAGGAAAGAGGGCTTACTTTAAATTTAACGAACTCATTGTTGATGGAAAAGTTTGGACAGAAAATGAACAAGAAAATCCAAGAAAAAGAACACGACCGGATGAAAGCTCACCACCAGAACAACCAAAGACCAAAGAAATTAACTTAAATAAGACAAAATCTATTATAATAGGATCAACCGAAATGAACCCCAAGAAACAACCGACAAATCCAATAAGAAAATATCTTGCTACAAAAACAGCTAACGAATTTTTAGAAAAATGCAGTGACCCACAAACTTCGAAACAACAAAACAAAACAAATTATAACAAATAGCAATTTCTGCCTAACAATAACCAGACGAAATATGAAGACCATGTATTAACATTAAATATCGGACATAACCAAAATACACATTCAACTATAATACAACAAAAATCCTTCCCAACCCGGCTGATCACCGTGGGAAGAGTAGATCCACACCCCCCACATAAAAACAACCAAACAGAATATTGTACCCACAAGAACCAACATGAAACTCTAAAGATCTGTACTTTCAATGTCAGGACACTTTCCTCAGATGAGAAACAGGAAGAATTGGGACAAGCGCTGAAGAAAATTAAATGGGACATCATAGGACTATCAGAAACAAGATTACTAGGACAGAAAATAATAAACAATGAACATGATATCTTTTGCTACGTAGGAGAGACAAAAGGTCTCTATGGTGTTGGATTCCTTATTAAAAAAGAACTAAAAGAAAAAATCACTGACATCAAGCTATACAATGAAAGAATGTGCAGCATACAACTAAAGATAAAAAACACGAAAATGACAATAATTCAAGTATATGCACCAACAGAAAAAGCTGATGACGAAGAGATGTTAAGATTCTACAACAACTTAGAGGAAATATATACAAATAACAAAACAGAAGTAATGTATGTGATTGGAGACTTTAACGCTAAGCTTGGAAAGAGAGAAAACGAGGAAGAAAAGAAAACAATAGGACCCTACGGATATGGAGATAGAAACGAAAGAGGAGAAAGAGTAATACGATGGATCGAAGAGATGAATTTGAAATTTGGTAACTCGTTTTTCAAGAAAAAAGACAACAGAAAATGGACGTGGATATCACCGAATGGAAAAATAAAAAACGAAATAGACCTGATTCTGACGAACAAAATTGAGACAGTCAAAGACATATCCGTACTCAACAACGTAAAGTTCGATAGTGACCACAGATTAGTAAGAACAGAAATCATTATAAACCATAAGACACTGAAAAGAAACCGACAAGTCCATTACATACCAAAAATGATTCCTGACCAAAAAATACAAGATTATAACCAAACATTGACAGCAAAGATAAATCAATTATCATTTTCAAATCGAGACATACAAAGCATATATGACGAATTAGAAAAGATCATAAAAAACTCTGCAAAACTATCAATCATGGACACCAAGACATCAAAAGACAAATTATCCAACGAAACAAAAATCTTAATCTCAAGAAGAGATACTCTTCGAACCAAGCAACAATTACTTGACCAAGAAAAAAATGAACTAAAAGAATTAAGAAAAACTATCAAACTAGAAATAAGGAAAGATATCCACAAGTTCAACGAAACAATAGCTAGAGATACGATTAGACAAACAAAATCAATAAAGAAAACAAAATCATTACTTAACAATCAACAGGAATGGATAATTAGCTTGAAAAGTCAAAATACAATCAACATAACAAATAGAAAAGAGTTAAACGAAAATGCCACTAAGTTCTTCGAAAAACTATTCTCCTCGACCAAGCATACAAATGAAGAAGAAAATACTGACATCATAGATACAACACCAACTCTAATGTTTAGCAAAGAAAATATTGAAACGACCATAAACGATTTGAAAAAGGACAAATGCACTGGAAATGATGGAATCTCTGCAGAAATGTTAATATACGGAAAAAAAATCGCTCTCCGAAATCTTAACCTTTATATTTAACGAAATCATAAGAACTCAGCAAATCCCTAAACAATGGAGAGAAACAACCATTACACTTATACATAAAAAAGGAAAAAAAGACGATTTGAATAACTATAGACCTATAAGTAACATTTCGACAATTTATAAGCTGTTCTCAAAAACAATCTACAGAAACATCAAACAAGACTTTAACAATAAACAACCTAGGGAACAAGCTGGATTCAGAGAAGGTTTCTCAACAACAGACCACCTACAGACGATGAATCAACTAATAGAAAAGTGCAATGAATTTCAACAACCAATATACTTTTTATTCATAGATTTCAGTAAAGCATTTGACAGCGTTGAACACGAAACAATATGGACATCCCTAGCAAATCAAAATATGGACCCAAACATTATAAGAACTATCAAAAATATATACAAAAATAATGTAGCACAAATAAAAACAGAGAGTACAGGACGCAAATTTAAAATAACAAGAGGCGTCAGACAAGGAGACCCGCTTTCACCACCACTATTTAGTGCAGTTTTAGAGGATATTTTTCAAAAGATGAACTGGAAGACAAAATATGGAATAAGGATATGTGGACAACTTCTAAACAATCTAAGATTTGCGGACGATATAGTACTCATATCTACAAAAGCTAAACATATACAAGAAATGACAACAGAACTTACTAGCTTATGCAAGAACTATGGACTACAAATCAACAAATCAAAAACAAAAGTGATGACAAACCACATCAGAGAGGATATAATTTTGGACCATGAAAAAATAGAATACATAGAAGACTACATATACTTGGGACAACTAAAATCTTTTAAGGACCAAGAGAAAAAAGAAATCAACAGACGCATCACAAACAGCTGGAAGCAATTCTGGAGCCTCAAACAGATTTTAGAACTGGACCAAAGTGCAGAAACACGAAAATATCTCTTCGACTCCGCTATTTTACCGGTGCTTACGTATGGACTACAAACCCTGAGCTTGACTGCGAAATCCCTTGACCAGCTAAGGATCTGTCAATCCAAAATGGAAAGAAAAATCCTCAGAGTAAGACCCAGCGAAAGGATAAGAAATGAAGACATCCGAAACAATACTCGAATAATTGACGTGATAGATAGAACCAAAAGACAAAAATGGAGTTGGGCAGGACACATATCAAGACTACAGGATCAAAGATGGACAAAGTTGACAACAAAATGGAGACCAGAAAGCAAGAGACCAACAGGCCGACCGAACAAGAGATGGAGCGACGATCTTTGCCAAATAAACACAAATTGGTACAGTGAAGCGAAAGATCGAGACGTATGGGCCGCCTTGGGGGAGGCTTACACCAAAAACTAATAATAAAAATTGAAAAATAAATAATCAAACAAATAAATATCAATTATCTTACTTTTCTTTTTTAGTCTAATTAAAAATTTTCTATTTGTAATTAATATTAAATCTATCAAATAATTTGTAAAAATTCTAATTAAAAATTCTTAATATTGTAAACTTTAATTAATAAGGCAATAAAAGCTTATATAATAATAATAATAAAACTGAATACTAAAATATGTGTACCAAATTTCATTGCAATCGGCCTAACAAATTCGAAGAAATCGCTTGTGAAAGACGAATGAACAGAAAACGAAGTGATGTTATAAGGGTTTCGTTTACACTCTGTGTACGGAACCCTAAAAAAACAGCTTCAACTGAACAAAAGAATAAAATGAAGTTATTTTGTTTAAATTATAACTTCTCCATAACCCATCAGTGCACATTGGGCCATAGATAACCTGAAAAACTTTCCTCTCGAAACAGCCTAAGGCACATTCATCAGATTTTGTCAGTGTTCTTGCTTTTACACCACACAGCAGGACTGCAATGATGATAGTCTTGTACAGTTTTACCCTTGGTTGATCGAGGGAGGACCTTTACCACTAAATTTCTTTCTTAGCCCAAAGGAACAGCGATTAGCAAGAGTTAGTCCTCGTCTCATCTCGGCGCTGGTGTTATTGCCCGTGTTAAAAGCGGAGCCTAGGTAGACAAACTCCTCTACTGCCTCGAAGTTATATGCGTCTAATGTGAGGTTCTGTCCGGTGTAGGTGTTGGGTGTCCTCCCTCGAAGCCCGCATTCACTTCTCTTGGAAGTATCGTATATATTTACCAAAAGATAATTAAAACACGACACATAACCATTAGATGGTGGAGCTATATTCCAGAAGGTTTAACTTTCTCACCTTAACAAGCAACCAACAACTGTTCCGCTTTCTTGAAATTGTAAACATTTTAAGACATTAGTACCACACACTCCACTGATACAAAAGAACAGAATTTTAACGAAATTGCATAAAATTTTTATTTATAGGTAAGGTATAGTTAGTTAGTTAGTTTTATTGACTTCAAAATATACAATAACAAAACATTAGATTCTTAATTGTAAGATTACACAAGTCTTTAAATGGTTTGGCCGAAGGCCGTCTACCAGACTGACATTTTTTTGTTTTTTATTAGTTTATACATACGAAAGAAAAAAGCTAATTAGATACAATTCAATGAAGTAATCTTTATAATTTTCAAACTTTAAAACTTTAAAAATTTTCCTCAACTATTCTGGTTCTATATCAAAGAGCGTTCAATGAGTATTCATACAGAAGGTCCCAACCTAGTTCTCCATTCAAGATGTTGATCTTTTCCTCTAGACCGAGTACATCTGTCCCAAAATAGCGCTTTCGGAACTCCTTGAGTATTGGACAAACTCCCAGGAAGTGAAATACATCTTCGCGTTCTTTGCGATTGCATAAATCGCACATTATTGGCAATTCTGGACGGTGAGGAATGTAGTTCAAATTGATGAGTTCACCTCTTACTTTGAATAACAAGCTGATTTTTTGTGTACTGTTTTTGGCCAAGAAGTAGGTGTTGTGGTTCAAGAAATGGTTAACTTTACTGTAGTAAGATCTGTAAATAGATGCTTCGGCTTCACTCAAAAACTTATCGTACAACATGTTGCCGACTTTTTTCAGCAAGTCATCAAAATTCAACTTAAGCACCTCGATACTTTCGTCAGCTGATATTGAAAACGTAGTTGAGCATTCAATTGCCAGTTTCTTCCACTCTTTAACACACGAAACTTCAGAATTGATACTATTCGCGGTATTCTCTCGTCACTCATCGCCAAAACTCTTAACACGTAGTTGAAATGTAATTTAAGTGTGTCTAAAAAGAGGGGTCCTACTCCTGTTTCAAGATGTAACATGTAGTTGGGCGTCGTGCTTGGCAACTTGAAAGTACTTTTAATAAAAAAACGGAGGAACTTTTCCACAGCTTCAAACGATCGATATCCCCATACTTGCGCTCCATAAAACAGTATTGCAATTGCGGTAGCTCGAAATACTTTGTGTTTAGCTATATGCGAAACGCTATTTCTTAGAGTGCAACTTCTCCACACAGAACACATAGCACGCTTTGCTTCTGATAATTTGGATTGTAAATGCTTTTCTAGATTCAAGTTAGATGCAATCAAAACTCCCAGATACTTGTATTCCTTTACTATTTCTATCGGTTCTTCGTCAAACGTCCACTTCTCCCTCCTGGAATATCTTCCACCACCGTTTCTGAATATCATCATTTTTGATTTAGAAAGATTTACTTGCAGATTCCATGTTTTGCAATAAAGTTGAAGCCTATTTATCATTAGCTGCATCCCGTCTATAGTTTCAGCTAGGAAAACTATATCGTCCGCGAACATCAGTCCTGGAATATTCTTTCCTCTTATATCAATACCACCTTTCACCGAATCAGTTATGTCATTTATGTATAAGATAAAGAGAAGGGTGCTTAAAACGCATCCTTGCTTAACGCCCATTGACGTACCAAACTCATCTGAAAGAGAATTTCCATCCCAAACTCGTGCGACATTTTCTTCGTACATGGCTCTTATGACAGATATAAGCTTAGATGAGATTCCATATTTATAAAGCTTGTAAAAAAGTGCTTCCCGGGGAATTGAATCGAAGGCTGCTCGAAAATCCACAAAAAAAGCGTAGAGCTTTTTTCCTTTACTTTTATAAATGTCGGCAATATTTATCAACGAAAAAATTTGGTCAATTGTCGAGTAGTTCTTCCTAAAGCCAGCTTGGAATTCGTTTAATATTTGCTCAGATTCGAGCCACTCGTTGAGTCTATTATATAACACCGAGACAAGAATCTTTACTGCCGTATTTAAAAATGAGATGCCTCTATAATTTGATGGATCTTCAAAATTTCCTTTTTTATGTAGCGGAAAAATAATTGCCTTTCGAAAACTCTCGGGGACGTCAGCGGTGTCGAAAATTCTGTTGTACTCCAAAGTCAGAAGACGTAAGAAATCTGGTGTAATATTTTTAAAATATTCATACGGTATTCTGTCTTCCCCTGATGCTTTATCTTTTTTTGCTTTTTCGATGACTATTTTTACCTCATTTTCGGATATAGGCGCATCCAGAAACTCATCCATTATTAAAGGTGGTGCATATTGAAACGATGGAGCTATTTGTGAAGTGTTGAGCAAGCTTGTAAAATAGATTTTCAATTGTTCAATTTTCCCAGTTCGCTTCTGCTGGATCGAAAGCTTCAAACTTGGGAACTGTAGTGGTGGTCAAAGCACCCGGAACTTTGCTCATGATCTCTTTCATCGTGTCCATATTCTTCTTCATGAGTTTCTCATGCTTGCTGTTGCTTGAGCTGCTCTTCAGCCATCCTCGTCGCCAATTAATATGATTCGCTATATTATATAATTATTGTGCAAATAAATCGAATAAGTACTATTTATTAACCTCAATTCATATACTTTATTAGTTCAATAAGACAATTAAAATAAATTTAGATAGTTAATAAGGTTGAGTAAAAAAGAAGAACTGGCTGTGTCCGGAAATAAAAGTCTTAAAGACGTCGCGTCAAGTTCATGACACGTTTGCAAAAGACTGTCAAACTTAACAGCCGCTGTAAAGTTAATGGCTGTATGACTGTTAAGCTCAACAGTTTTATACAAAAATTTTCGTTTAAAAAAAAATCGTAGGAGCCGTTTTTGAGAAAATTGCAACCATTTGTTTTTGGCCAAAAACATTGTATGGTGGCTACCCTAAATTTTGATCTTAAGAAAAAAATAAAAAAAAACAACCCACGCGAATTCGCTCAAAACTCTAATTTTCAAGCTTGAAGTCAATCGGACCAGTGGTTAAGGCTGTAGATGCGTTTACAGACAGACGAACGGAATTGCCGGACCCACTTTTTTCGACTTCTCTATCATCGTAATGTCATACCTTATCAAAATCTCAACTTTTTTTTACGAATTCAATACTTGCCATATATGTATTCTATACATATGTCTAAAGTAAAAATGGATACTGAGTATTCTATTTCTAAATATTACTAAAATTTCGTATATACTGTAGAGGTTGTTAAAAATAACAAGATAACAATTAAAAAAAACGTTAGGTTCACACACAAAAAGTTCAAAAATTTATAGAATAAGATAATCTATAAAAAAAAATCACGTATACGCCCGAGTGTACATTTTCTTTACATCCGTCGTAAAATACGAAATCTCTCTGCTTATAAAATTGGATGTATGTTTGTACGTATAAGATCACTCAAAACGCGAATATCTCGTGTTCCTAACTGCTTTGGTTTCCGAGATACGCTCTATCTCGTATTTACAGGGTAAGGGTTGGTACACCCCCATGAAGCGTTACGATTCCGCCAAATATAGTTGGTCTATTTCTCAGCAACAAATTAACAACAAAATATATGGTCGGATTCAAATCGATAGGTGCTTTCTTTGTATAGATATAGTACAGGGAGATTCTAGCGTAATATTACGTCAGCTCCTCAGCCGTTTCTCGTAAATCAAAGGAAGTACAATATCAATTCTTTCGGTACGAAATAGCAGCAAATTAATTAATTAATTAAAATTAATGATCCCCGAGTCCGGCTTATAAAATGGAGATTCAAGCGTAATATACGTAGAAAAACCCATGGACAACTTGCTTTATAGCGCATTTATCAAAGATGTAGACCTTACTTGCATTCGAAATTTATTTGTTGAGCTGACTGTGAAGTACTTTAATTTTTAAGGGAACGTCTGATATTTATTTAAGCAGCAGGCCCATAAGGCCTGTACTGCACATTTGATTTTGACAAAGTATGGTATCATTGTACATTGCCGAGTTCAGGGTTGGAAAATCACCAAAAATAGAGAAAATATCAAACAATTTTCTTAATTTAAAAAAAAAAACATTTTTAAATTGAAATATTTACTTTGCAGAGACAATATAACATCTATGTCTCCTCCTCTGAGCCACGTAGGTTCCTGTTATGTATTTTCCTTCTATGTTTCTATCTGTCTCTCTGTTGTGTTCTTATAATTCAAAATGCCTTTTACTTGGAATGCAGACTCTTGATATGAGAAGAAATGTATAGTGTTATGTTTGCTCGAGATATTTTGACATCAACTATTGATTGTGAGAGTTTGCTTAACTGCTTAAATCTGTATGCCCCTTCCACTTCCTTAAGAGCCAGACCGCTCATAGTAATTGATTCTCATTATACGCTTTATGGACAGCGTGAACCGATTTCTGCATGTTGTAATTTATTTAACCAGTTTTATTCATGTTTGGATATATTTATGTCTAGAAACTTATTCAAAATTCGATTATTAACCTTACTTAAATAGTTTATATTAATTATTTGTTTTAAAATGTATTAAAGATGTGTATCTAAATAAAAAGTATAAATATATTTTCATTAACTTTTTAATTTATAATCTGTTGAATGTATATTCGTAGATTAATAACAAATAAACAAATAATGTCTAGTTCTGTCCAAGCCGATGGTCTCAGTCACCAGTGCTGCTTTGTGTCTGTAGTTCGTCACATTCATGTGCGAAGTAGTGTAAATTCAATGGTTAATATTTACTTTGGAAACGGTTTTGTTCTCAAAAATTTAAATGCAACGTCTCAAGAATGTAATTGATTCATTCGGGTATGCAATGTTTTAGACATATATTATCTTGAGTCCCGACTTCGGTGGTTCGCTCTCTTTCGGCCTACAAGGCTACAAGCTGAAATTTTCACATTTATACCTTGTGCATAAGTGTTAGTTTCCCAATGCATTTCTTATGGGACCTCTCACTAATACTTATGCACTTTTAAGGTATGTGTGCCCATTACAGTCGTGGTGTAAATCCTCTAGCTCAAATTTCAAAAAAAATAGATTCCGTTGAGCTCAAATTAAAAAAAAAACCTTAACATACAAACAAATTCATGTAATATAAAAAATAAATATATTATGTACTTTGTTTCTTTGCACTTTTAGCATATAATTACATTATTATTTACCTTACCAATATTTGTATCAAAAATATTAAAAATCTTAAAAAGAACGCAAAAAAAAACGAAAAAGTATGCGACACCCTTAGGAACAAACAACATAAATACTACAATCGGGGCTTTAGTTTCTTATTTGCTGTGGTGAAAGTTTTGACAGCTAATGTCAACACTATTTGACATTTTCAATTCAATAGAAAAATGCAAAGAAAGGGTAAGTATTGCAAAAAATTATTTCTATATATTTTATTTCCCAATTGCTTCTAAGAACAATCTTCCGAAAACTGGCTTACATCATTGAACAACTCCTGAGAGCAATTTCTATGGCGAATACCAAGGTCGCTTCATACCCATTCACAACCTTAAAACCTCATATTGGAATGATCCAGTACGATGACTACGAACAAGTAGCAGTCGCACATTTGCCAGGACTCATTCCAGATTCCAATAAAAACAAGGGTTTGGGTATTCAGTTTTTCAAGTACGCTGAGAGGTGTTCGGTGTTGATGTTCGTGCTAGACGCTTCTAGCGAAGAGCCCTGGAAGAATTACGAGATTCTTGACAATTAAATCAATCAATTTAGCCAACAGTTGAGAATAAATGTTGCAAATAAGGTCGACGAGTAAGAAGCCAAACTGAATGGAACTGAAAGGAACTCGAACAGCGACTTAACCAACCAGTAATCGGAATCAGTGCGAAGATGGGTACAAATCTGACAAAGCTCTTGGTGGTCATCCGCGAGTACTACGATGCACAGAGAAAAAAAGAATCCGGGACACTTAAAACAACTGAGATTGTAAAGAAAATTGTAGCTCTGAAATTCTTGTTGGCATTAGATTAGAACTGTTTTTATTGTAATACAAATAATAATACAAAATTGTCGTTTTCTCGTCCCGCCTTTACAATCCTTCAGATGTCGGTCACCAAAATGCCATGTTAGTGCACGCCGACCGACGCTAACATCATGTACTTGGGGGTGAATTGTACACACTGCAATGCATCAAACCTTGGCAGTTGGGTGGATTAGAGTTGGAATAACTGATATCAACTGTTCAGATCACCGTCAACCGAACCAGCAAGTCAGATTATTTTTTCCATCAAATGGATAAGTTCCTAGAACGCAAAATAAGCAGTGTTGTACACTTCACTATTTGTAATGAATTTCTTACCAAAATGCTCTTTGACGCCATAAACAGAGGGAAGAGAAACAGATTGTTGGCCACTTCTTCAGTGCTATTTTGTTTGGCTATGAATGTCATTTCATGCAAATCCTTTCGCATGATATCCACCGCTGTGTCCATAATCGTCCCACGGAATCGATTCCGGAACAAAATATCAAACTTCTCTGTGAACTAGACTAGGGCCAGATCGGTATTCTCGTTGATAAGCAGTGAATCGGCTAAAAATTTATGGAAATTCAGGACATTTTTAACCAGCGTTAAATCGTGCATTTCGTGCATTGTTTCGGGAACTGCATTCGTCAGAAATTCATTAATAATCAATGTCAGAACAATTGGTTCGAAGCAATTATCCAGTCGGTTTTCACAGATTTTCTTCGTTCGTTGCTTGAAAAATAAATAAATTCACCAGAAATTCGACATGATTTGTTTCGATATAAATTTTTGATTTCATCTTGAACAAAAACAAATGATTTTTTTTCACACGATTGGCTTCTGTAACTTTGGGCCCAAGAAAAAATTTGCCCACGGTTGAGGTGAATTTTTGTTTTTTTTTTATTTCTTTCTAAAAGTTTCACGGACACGAAAATAAGAAAGGATCGTGAGAGTTCACCTCAGAGGAGATTTGCGGGTGTTTTCGAAAAGGGACGAAGGAAGTCGGGACTCTAGGTAATATCTCTATGGTTTTAGATTTAAGAACGAATAAAAACATGTAGGTACCGAACTGAAGTGGGTAGTTGAAACGTTGTTGCGTTTATAGAGACCGACAGACGGAATGAATACCCGGACCTTTATCGACATCATAGTTTAGACAAACAAAAATTAAAAAGCATTTTCTGTTATTATTATGTTCGATTTTTATTTAACATTTTCTGCTTCATTTAATTTAAAATGAGGATTAATGGTGTTTTAACAAAAATAACAATATAACTTAAATAATAATAATAATAAACAAAAACAAACTCTCTAACAAAAATTATGCAATAATAAATAATTAATCAATATTTACATAAAGAAACATAATCAGTGGACATATGATTTTTATTTTGTTTTATTTATTTTGTTGCAAAAGGTAATTAAAAAAGAAAAAAAAAACAGTGTACAGTAAAAACACGATTTTATCATAAATAATACACTCGATTTATTGATTGCGTTTCATATTATTTATTTCATTATTATTATGAGCTTAAAGTATGCATAATATTCTAAATTGTGTATACATATTGGATTTTTTCTTTAAAGATAATTTTCTAGTTTATTTTTATATAAGTGGTTTTGCTTGCTATAATTTATCATTTTCCTTACGATGGGATAATACAGGTTGTTCTACACTGTAGTTTTAATTTACAAATGGAATGAGGACATCAGGAAACAATTATCAAAATAAAAAAAAAATATTGAAACACCTCAGCCAGGAAATGATAGTATAATTGCGTGCGTTGAAGAATGTAATTCAAAGTGACACAAGAATTTAATCGCCATGCTGTATTGTAGAACTTAAACAATTATATTTATTTAAAAAAACAAGGAATTGGTTGTTCCTATTTCAACGAAGGCTTGAGAAAAAATTCAATACATATCATTTTATGAAATTCCTTGAGTCCATTGTAAGTAATAAAGGATAAATGCACTAGCTTCCCTAGTCCTACGTTGTTCGATTAAAACCTATACACATACAGCCTTATTACCGTACCCGATCAGAGCAAAATTCTCTCCGATTCGTACAATTTCTAAATATTTTCTACTTTTTTTTGAGAGATTTTTTTTTTACACGGATTTGTCTTAATTCTATTTTGATAGCTTATTTTTCAATTTACACTTTGTCGACTTGGAATTGGTTTGGCAATACAATTATTAGTTTGGAAGATATTTTTTTTTGTTTAATAATCAAATTATATTTTTAAGACTTCGTGTTTCACAGTAAATGTATTTAGTACGTCCACTCAACCGTATCCTTTCCGACAGGCTAATCGTAGACATCTACAAAAAAAATTGAAATCTGCGTCGGAATATAAAAATGAGAGCGATTTCATGCGATTAGTTTATTAATATTTTTGTCCGATCGTTTCCGGAAATGAAAATATTTTTCCAATCACAAAACAACAAAGAAGTGCGTCGGTACGAGTCTTTATTTTATGTACGATTCGGGTACGGTGAAGGAAATAAAACTTCCGACCGGACAATTTTCCGATTGGGTACGGTAATAAGGCTGGTAATCAAATGATACTGATCAACATTTTTTAAATTCTGTATTGATTACACAACTTTAAACGAAAACAAAATACAAACAATGGACTTAGGGAGAGAAAATGAAACTCTCATAGTTAAAAATAGGATATGTTTGAGCAAAGAGTAATGTTGGCAAGCCTTGGTTCTTTTGAAATGTCTGTTTATTGGAGGTTCTTGATTCTCCCGCAACATCCAAAAACAAAAATAAATCAAAACTTTTTGCCAAATACATACATGGTTTGGTTTCTCAAAAAAAAAAAAAACGAAAAGGAAAATGCATTTTCGTGGACACAACAAGCATGGTGAAGGAGGCGGAGGGTAGCCAATATGCTCGTTTTGAAATTTGATAAATTTAAATTGTGAGCGATGGTCAGCAGTTTTTCCGATCAAAATTTGATATTTCGTTGATTAAAATCGATTACATTATCTTTCCCTTGAAGTAAAAGTTTTATGAACAGTAGTTTATCTTTGAAATTGATTGATTGAAGGATATAAATCGATTGAGAACTACTTACTTCAATGCAAATGTGGCGGATGCTGGCAACGCTGTTACGAAATTCACCTTGTAAATAAGTTTAGTTGTTTCGTTTCAGTCGATACCAGCAAGCAACCGAACAAGAACTTCAGTCGATACTCAGCAAGCGAACGAACAACATCAATATCAGCAAACGAATAATTCGAACATTTTTGCTTTGGCAATAATTAATTAAAATAAAGAAACTATTTACTTTTAAGAAATCTTATTTACAAGGTGAATTTCGTAAACAGCATTGCCAGCATCCGCCACACAAATATTGGATTTGATAGTTTCTATTGAAATAATCGAAAACAAAATAAAAATAATATCATTGCTTTCTGAGTTCTGATTTCAAAACCTATGCCACAGGAAAAATGGAATTTATCTTCCAAATACAGCCTTGGCCAAAAGTATTGAGCACCCTATAAAAATCGTATTTTTATGCATTTAAGATAAAAATATAGAATTACTCAACAGGTCTAGACAAACTTTAAAAAAAAAACTGGGCTTGCCCATTATTTGACGTTAATTTTGTTTTTTCTAACAAATACGAAATTACGTTTTACTACTTACTAAGAATTTCAGTAGTTTGCTTTTAAGAGTCTAGCTTTTTCCACCGTTGCATTTTTTCGTGTGTCAATTTGAGTTTTGATAACACCTTTGCGAAATGGTAAAAAAAAAACCGAACTAAGTGTTGAAAAAGGTGCCCAAATATAGATTTTAAATCAGCAGGGTAAATCTCAGGTAGAGATTTCCAAAACATTGAACTGTTCCCGCCGGTCAGTGCGGTATTGTATCAGACGTTTTGTCGAAACTGGTTCCCATAAGAATAGGCCAAGATCGGGTCGAAAACGATTGACAACAAAGCGCGAGGATAGAGCTGTTCCGCGGATGAAAGTGAGTTCACCATTGCGATCACCTTCACAGCTTCCATTTAGAACTCGACAGTCCACAGCATCTGCAAGCTCAAGAATTTTGGTCCCTTTTGAATCGCACACCTCGTCCTTTGATTTACGGTCACAATGAATATGGGTTGTGTCTACTCCGCTGTTAAAATTATTTTGCGATAAGCCTATTCTTCCGTTAAAATCACCAATTAACATGAGATTTGCTGCTCCTAGCACATTTATAAGGTCTCGTAATTTGTCAAAATCGCACTGCCAATGGCTGCAGTTCAAGTAGATTGGAACAACGTAATGAATACTCTCTTCTATTTTGATTTCAAAAAGTCGGGATTGCTCAATATTTTTAAAGTTGATTACAGCATCTTTAAGTCCCTTTTTATACCCGAACAATTCACCACCACTTCCTCTACCAAATATATTACTTTTAACAGCTGGTATGAATTCAATTTCGTAGTTCATAAAAATATTCTTAAAGTTAGTTTCATCAAAATCAATAATATATGTTTCTAATAATATAAATACATCAAATTGCTTAATATAATTAAAAAACTCAGTAAATAAACTTTTGTTTTTAAGCCCGGCGACATTATAGCTTATGATTTTAAGTTTTGAAACATTAAAGTTCGCCTGGCAGACGGGTTCTTCTCAGTTGGGTGAAGTACTGTGTGAACATCCACTCACAGTTTGTACAGCGGTTCTGGGTTCCATTGTGGTTGCACCTCTTCCATTTTGCAGTTTGACGTTTCTATCGGTGGCTGACATTGACGCTTCATTTTGGTTGTTCATATTTTCAGATTGTAATTTGTTTAATAATATCATTGAATAAGAAGTACAGGAAGGGGTCTTATGAAAAAGAAGTGAAGCATTTTTCTAAGTAGTGTGAGTTTCACAAACACAAACGCATTACAACAGGGCTGGTCTGCAGTTGAATGGTTAATCTCAGGGGCGCCAAACGAAATATGATTGAATCAAGATTATATCAATTGTGCATCAATTTTATTTTTCAATTTCAATCCTTTTTTTTGGACTACATGGTGTTTTAACGTTCAGGTGTACATGCACGATTTTTCTTATTTTTTTCTTATTTTTCGTTACATTTTTTTCATTTTTCATCCTTAATTCATCATATTTACTGTCCTTTTTCGGGTCGTTTTAGAAAGCGCATTCTGTGAACAACTTGATCAAGTGTTAAAAAGCACAAGAAATTGTGTAGCGCCTAACGATCACCAACAAAAATAAATGCGCTCCTGAACTCGAGTTTTAGTTTTTTTGACAGATGAAACTACAAAACAACATTTGACCAATCACAGCTCGGCAAAATGGCAACACAGTCAAAGTTTGACACTACAAAATCCAAAAATTGACATTACAACTTCCCAAATTGACGTCATCAGAAATTTTTGTTGCCTCACTCACGTACACTGTACATGTAGCTAACACCGCTTCCTGTACTTCTTATTCAATGAATAATATTGTTAACCTTCCGACCACAACACATTTAAAATATACATGCACTACAACAGGGGTTGCACAGCACCCCAGCCAGGAATAAATTTAAAAAAAATACTTTCGAGGACAACATACAATTTTTATTCAGACCTTACAATTCAAATACTATTTTAAAAACAAATAAAAAACTAAATCCATGAAAAAATTAATATATTTACAAAAAAAAAAAAAACTTTAAACATATCTCTTTCCCGTGTTCAGGGTATACAGGACATTGGCATTAAAGACATACAATCCTGGCTTTTGCGGTCTTGTATCTGTCTACATACTGCACGTCGTGATTCCTGTTGCCTATTTAGAGGGGGCTCACCTTCATTGGACTCCATGGGGTGTCATGCAACCCCCTTCCATCCTTCAGCTAATTCTTGGAGCAAATGTTTATCATGACGTCGGTTCATATGAGGTTTGGCCAGTTGTAATCCTTATTCTTTGAGATGTATTCGTCTGTATACTTATTCGGTGACTGATTAGCGCGTTAACATTATATTTTACACTCCATTTTATATAGAGAAAAAAGAAGGTACTACAAATTTTCATATACATGGACCACAACATGGGGTGCTATACAACCCCAATGTTCACCTTTTGCCCTCGTACCCAAAAAATATTATCTATCGCGGCGACTACTCATCAGCAACTGACACTTGAGATATTAAACGACAAATACATAGAACGGCAGAAAGGTATACTAAGCAAAATTAAAGTTACAGTAAAACTAAAAATGCCTGGGGTGTTAGAGCACCCCTGTTGTGGTCAGAAGGTTAAAGAATGAGGAATCTCCCCCATGAAATGTTTTATTACAGCCAAACTGTCTTTATTGCTCCCATTCTTGAGTCCAAGCGATTCATCCCATGTAAAAACAGCGTCTTCCACATACAGCCTATCGTCTCTTACGAAGATTTTCATTCTAGGTTTTGACTCGTGGAGTACCTTCATTATGGATACCATCTTACTTCTTCTTTGCCGGGCATTAAGTGTTAAATCGTAATAGGTATATAGATATCATTTCATAAATACAAAAAGCCACTTGAAGGACAAATGTATGAACGTCATACTATTATGTATAACTATGATAAAGGGATTTCCAATAAGAGGTGTTATTTTGAATAGCCCGCTATTACAGTAGGTGTCACTTTTGAAGGTGTTATGTTTTGATATTTGATATTTGCAAGTAGAAATTACGCCATTACTAAAAATAGAATAATTCACGCTTCAACAATACATTTAAATTATCAAAGTTCACTACAAAAATGGTGAAAATTTAGCAGTCACAGTTCGCAAAACTAAAGCAGTTTTGGGTCATCGTCTTCTTCCTTGGGGCCACGTGAAAGATAAAGTCGATTCAAGATTTCAAAGATGGAACTCGTGAGGCTATAGAGGACATAGGGCAGCCTTTTTGCAATTTTGTTATTGAAAATGAAAATGATGTGGTCCTGTAAGCGTGCTCGTGGTGGCCATTAATTTGCCTGATGTTCTTTGCTTTCATTATTAACGGCATACATTCCTTTTTATTATGAAATAAAGATCCAAATTTTATTGAATACTAGCTGTACCCTGCCACGCTTCGTAGTGGCACATTGTGATTGAATGGTTGAGAAATGAGAAACAAAACAAAGAATAGGATATACAATATTTTTTGTTTTACCGCTGTCTGCGTAGATATAGAGATTATCTGGTTTGCCGACTCGGGAACACGCAACATACAGTTGTCCATGTGAAAAGCAATCCGCCTCTAAATCTAAACCACACAATTCTAAGGATTGACCTTGAGCCTTATTTATTGTGATTGCAAATGCCAATCGAATTGGGAATTGCAATCTATTAAATTGAAATGGTGTATCGGTCGGGATCATGGGTATTCGAAGAATCAGGCCATCTTCACCTTTGAAAGGCCCCGTTAAAATCGTTGCTTCCACTACGTTATTCATTAATTTCTTAACTGCGAGTCGCGTGCCGTTGCAGAGTTTTGGCTGATTAATATTCCGCAAGAGGATAATTGGTACACCTATTTTCAATTTTAATATGTGTGGTGGTATCCCTGGCAGATCAAGTGAGTTTAAAAATTCCGTTGGATAATTGACAACTTCATCTGCTTCCACAACGGTGTCTATCGACTTATATGTAATTTCATCACTTTGAATACTGGATTGAATAACATTATTAAGTTGATAGAC
Organism: Sphaerophoria taeniata; assembly: GCA_943590905.1. Classification (NCBI taxonomy): domain Eukaryota; kingdom Metazoa; phylum Arthropoda; class Insecta; order Diptera; family Syrphidae; genus Sphaerophoria; species Sphaerophoria taeniata. Next base: position 104,069,660 of record OX016541.1, read on the forward strand.
ATCTTTATTCTTTGCGGTGAGGATAGCTCGTTCATTGAGCCAATCATGATTTCTATGATTTATTTGAATGTCAGGAAATACTTTTTCGATCAGTTCTTCTTTCGATGTTACTAAATTACAAAAATGATCGGGAAATGATATTCGTCTAGACGTCTCATCGACTGGCAGCTGACCGTTTCCAATTTCTAGTAACTGTCGCAACTGGGGTACATTTGACGTTGGGGCACATTTGACTTTGCGATTTTAAGTGTGAACGTAGCCTTTAAGAAGAAAAATTGGCATTGAAAACGGCGCCTTATTTGATTTAAAAAACAATGTAGTGAACTGTGACAGGCTTGCTTCAACTTTTCTACGAGCAACACGCGTTTCTGTGATTTCCAGATACTTGATGTAATTTTCCACCAACGGTACGTAAGCATTTTATGAGTTTTGTGAAAGTGTATTTTTATTGTGAAACATTATTTTGATAGTGCTTTCCATTTAAAATTTATAAATTAAAGTAAATTTTGTGAAAGTGTAATATTAATTAAGGAAAATAAAAAAAATAGCTGTAAACAACCTTTGGGGCACATTTGACTTTTTCAAATGGGGCACATTTGACTTGTGTTAGGGGTACATTTGACATTTGTTAAAAGTGCCCCATATTGATCCTGATAACACGACTTTTCATTTTCGATTGTTACATGTTAATTTTTTCAGGAAAAATGGTTCGCAACTACAAGAAAAAGTCAAATAAAAACTCAATCGACAAAGAAAAAGTAAAGAGAGCTATTTCAGACATCCGAAAAAATCGTGGAACACGTGGAAAAAGTCAAGGGTGCCCCGGGCTCGGGGCACTTTTGACAAAATGACTCTTTTTACAAAACTAATTTTTAAAAAATATGTAAATGTTAAAAACGGAATATCGGCATGGCAATTCTATCTCAAACATTCAACGTATTGAATGCAAAAGAAAAGATTGAAATCCATTAACCGAATACAAAAATACAGGCTCTTTAAAATTAATTGTCAAATGTGCCCCAGTTTCCCCTACGTACGTGCCGCCATTAGTGTTGAATATTTCAGGCAAGCATTTATTTTGTCTGCTGGTGTCGATCGAGAAATTACAGGCAATGTTTGCCTAAAATCTCCTGCGAGCAATATCAATGCATTCCCGAATGGTTGAACATTTCCACGCAAATCTCGTAACGATCGATCAAGAGCTTCAAGCGATTTTTTATGTGCCATCGTGCATTCATCCCAAACAATTAGTTTACATTTTTATAATACTTTTCCCATACCGGATGCTTTAGAAACATTGCATGTAGGAGTCTCGATGATTTGCATGTTTAATGGTAACTTTAGAGCTGAATGCGCAGTTCTTCCACCTGGTAACAATGTCGCAGCTATTCCAGACGAAGCAAGAGCTAAGACTATGTCACTTTTTGATCGAACCGTTGCTAGAATCAATCTAATGAGGAATGTTTTACCAGTTCCTCCTGGCGCATCCAAGAAGAAGATCCCCCCAATTTCGTCATTTATCATTTGCATTATGAGATCATAAATGCTTTTCTGTTCACGCGTTAATTTGGGAATGTTCGATTGGATATATGCCTGAAGATCAAAAATGTTGTAACTCTGTACACGGCGTAAATCTACATCAAATGCAGCACTCGCAGTTCGGGTTGGTGCTGGCATTCCTTATTGATTAAGAACTTTATTTGCAATAGCTAAGCACTTGTCTTCAATATTTATTATTTTCGTTATAAATGGCTTCTGTAAATTCTAAGGTCATATTAGCATTTTCAAGGCGTACTCTATGCAAAATATCCTCAGCCATATGCGATCGATATCTTTCCCATAAATCTGTGGGAGATGAAGGAAAGCAGGCGGTCAATATAATTGCGAATAATGTGCGAATTTGGTTTGGATGTGCAGTGTTGCACGCGGCATTGATGCATATGTTCCACTGTTGATTATTTTCTAATAAATTCAGAGCTTGACACGCAGCGCGGAAAGTAACATGTGTCACGCCGTCAACTATTTTTAATTCCTGAAAAGATCTAGGACCAGGCACATTTACCAATAGCATGCGAAGGAAAAAACATTCATCTTGATTGGGATGGACTGTATAAAGTCTACCAATTGTATTTTCTTTGAGAATTCCAGGGTGACCGTCGACTGGCTCCCCTCGTCTGCGTCGTACGAATCCTTTTTTAGGTACATTCCACGTGTAGTAAGAGGGAATTTCTGAATACATCAGTGTTCTGGCGAAAGCGTCTTCCTGGCATAAGGTGAAAAAAGCACATTTGCATCTGTGAAATAAACGCGCTGTCCATTTTCTAAATGTACTGCCAAGTGAACCACAGCTGGATTGCGTTCATGCATGGGAAATGAAAAAATTCGCCATGCAGCTTCATTGCTGCTTATAGGTATATCTTCCAGCCTGGTATTGAGCAATTTCATCGATGTCTCGTACTGCATTGTTGTTACTATTATCTGATTGCACACTAAAAACTGCCATATCGCTGCCTTTATTAACATATTTACAGATATATTTAATTGATTTGACGGAATTGCAATATTCTACGTTTATGTGGGCTTTATATGTTTTTGATAGTAGAGGAGAATATGGAACCACCCAACGGTTGTCTATGTCAATATCACCATTTTGCATGTGTATAGTTGCCGAATTGCCATCATCTTCAGTTGATCGCCTTCTATACCGAGGATATCCATCGTCACCTGTTACTGTGTTGGCTGTGAATGCTCGAGGATATTGCTTAGAGCATTTCCCATCTATCATGCATGGTGACTTTGGATTAAGTGTACCACATGGTCCATGTATCATGTTTTGATGATAACTACATGCAAATCCTTATCGAAGTCAGCCCGTGGAATCTCAGCGCATATCACATCATCGATTTCGTCTGAAGTTATTTTATTGTAGAGCCAGATTAGTATATGCGCATGTGGCAATCCTCTCTTTTGCCATTCCACTGAATACATCCAGCAGCGCACAGATCCAAATTCTTTATGTTTCACCATGAAATCCATCAGCAATTTAAGCTTTTGTCGGAAAACACGTGCTATAATGTCATGACTATCCAAGTGTGATTGCCCAGGAAGTAACAGCTGCCGTATCTCGTCCCAAACTGGATTACACGTGAAAGTGATAAATAAATCTGGACGCCCGTAATGCCGAACATATGACATTGCATCTTGAGCATATTCTTGCATGTGGCGTGGACTGCCAATGTATGAAGATGGCAAAATAGTTAGCTTTCCAACGTTGGTTGTATTACCGTCATTCACAACTGCATCTCGTAAGTGGATATATTCTTCGGAGCGTAATTTAGTCTGATTCAAACGTAGAAATAGCAAACGTTCTGTTTCAATTTTTGCATACATATCAACAATATACTGGTGAAACAACTGACGGCATTTTAAAATATAATTGTCCTCGTTCCTACGAATCATTAAGCGGTAGGCGTAAAAGTTCATTGAGCTGCACTTTTTATTGGTTTCTGCACTATCGACTGGATTTATCATTTTCACATTGAAATGATATCCATCGGCACCATCCCTAAAGATCACTGGATTGTAAGGTATCGTAACAACGGCGAGTTTCTGATACGTTTATCAAGTGATTATTTCTTCGATGGAGAACAATATCTCTAGGTTGGAACTGATCTCCGACTATGACAATTGGTACTTCATCTATAGTTGGAGCATTATATCTCCGGACATGTTCCCCAGCGGGAGTTTTGTCTGCGTGAATAACAATTTTGTGGGTATCTGATGGCATCATATCAATTGCTGTTTTGAATAAACGCACCAAATTGTTCCTTTCGTGAAGAAGCTCCTGCAGCTGTGAAATAATGGATCTTCTTAGCGCGTATTGTATTCCACAACGTGCATCTAACTCATCTCTATCATCACAAATGAAGTTCATTTGTAGAAATTTATGGTCTCTATCAGAGAACGGGAGCAGGGAGCCAGCCTTGTGATATATTTGCCCTTTGATTTTAAAAGTTGGCATGAATTGAGCAGTCATGATTTCCGCACCAAATGACGTCATTTGGAAGCAAGACTTATATTTCCTGATGTTCGATAAGAAATGCTTCGATTCAGCGGTAGATCCAGCAAGTAAAGTTTTCAATGGCTCTGGTGGTGCATTAAGTTGAGGCAATTTGATTTTTCCACCAGCGCAACACATCCCTTTCGTTTCATTACTAAACTTTAGAGCCTGGCAGTAGCCACATACATCACTCATCTGACCAATGACAACATGCTGACTTGAACTATAATCAACACCTGGATTGTACCGGAACGCAAGACGATTATATTCCAGATGCAGATTACCTGTTCTTTCTGTTTGTGTTTCATTTATCCTTACTCTTTCGTGTTCATTTCGTTCAGAACGAACCAAATTTGTTGCTGGAGAACGCGACTGACGTGCTCGCAATCGTGCATCCTCAAGCCTGGCTGCTCGTCTTTCGGCTGGGTTCACGTTACGTGTCTGGATGGTGCTTAGTCTGTTTCTCTCTCGTACGGATGCTCGCTCTTTCTCAGGTCTTTCAGAACGAACCAAATTTGTTGCTGGAGAACGCGACTGACGTGCTCGCAATCGTGCATCCTCAAGCCTGGCTGCTCGTCTTTCGGCTGGGTCCACGTTACGTGTCTGGATGGTGCTTAGTCTGTTTCTCTCTCGTACGGATGCTCGCTCTTCCTCAGTCATATTCGAAAGCCGTCTTCTTGATCTATCTGTGTAGCGAGTGCGACGACCCAAATTTGACTTTCTGCGAGGCATTATTTCGGTTTTCACTGAAACAGAAGAAAGGAATGAGATTATAACTTCTTATTGCTCTCACACCTCTTATATTCTCCTATCTATCGTGATTTCACTTTATTGAAATTTCCATTTTGCATTCATCATGCACGCAAAATAATAATAATAAAAAATCCTTATTGATTTCAAATATTACATTTTTATTAAGTGCTTGTTTTGTGCAATTTATAATCAACAAAAAAAAATTAAAATCCCGAAAGTTTTAGTGGTTTGTGCAAAGAACTATTCTTGACAATCAAATGTTGAGTTCTATTGTCAATAATTACTTGGCCAGTAATAATTAAAGTTCACAAAATCTCGAACAGATTGCGTCGGTTATAGCTCGATAAATGTCTGGAAAAGGAAATAATTTTATCTTAAATCTGTCAATTGTATAAAATTAAAAATAAAGAGACTAACTTTTGATTTTGCTGTATCACTGCCCCTTCTTTCGATACGAACCAATTACAGTAATAATTTTATTACGTCGGTTCTTCTTCATTATGGCTTCTTGTTTTCTTTCCAATAAATCTGATATGTTTTGGAGCGAAGACGCCATGTTTTCTGACAAATTATCTATGGCAGATAAGTCAGCATCACTTATCTCCAACTTGTCTTGCGACAAAAACAAATTTACCAAAATTAATTGCTCTTGCACGCTTTGGCGTTGAAGTCCGTGGCTTCTCGTCAGAAACGCCAAATTGTGTTGACATTGGTTCAACCGAATTTTGTTCATTGTCAATAACAGCTTTCGACAATGACAAAAATTCTGACGTTTCGTTTGGTAATTCCATTGCAGACACACAGGCACTTAAGGAATAGTACATAGGTAAGTTACACACTTTCTGAATTGTACTCAACACCACAAACACAATCAAAGATGTTATGCATGTGCTTTTCATACATGTACATAACATAATCCGTTAAAAATTTAAAATAAACTTTTCAATATGAATAACTGAAATTTTCATTACTCACGATATTAAATGTACAGTAGGTATTATTATATAATAATAACATGAATCAAATCACATTCATGTTGTACAATAAAATTTAACATTTTAACTTATTTTTTAAACCAAAATGAACTTACGTTTTCAGTAAATTTTCAAGGCACAACCAATTTATTCCGTGCTGCAAACAGGCTGAAGTGTAAAAAGCATTATTTCTTAACATTTATTATTTATTTTTTAAACCAAAATAAACTTACGTTTTCAGTGAATTTTTGATTTATTCCGTGCTGCAAACAGGCTGCAGTATAAAAAGTATTTTCTCTTTACATTTATTATTAGTTTTTTTTTAAACCAAAACAAACTTACGTTTCAAATGAATTTTCAAAGTATAACCAATAACCAATTGATTCATTCCGTAGGTCTACACAACAAAATCAACAAATCTCAATAAGGAAAAAACCGTTGACAAAATTTCAAGTGTATGAACGTTATTTTTTGTCGATGAAAAACAATATTTGTCGAAAATATTTGACAAAATGTTCATAGTAGATAGATTGAAGCTAAACTATTTTTCAAATTTAAATTAACGACAGACAACGATTGACATAAAAGTGAAATAAGAAACTTAATCCTTGATAAAGTTTTGACAGTGAAACTGACTGATAGACTGAAAAATGGAACAATTTGTAGAAAAACCATGATTTGTTAATCAAGGTTAAAAAAGTGAACAAACGCTCTTTGATTATCATAGATTCTTAATCATGAATTAAGGGGAATCCGTGATAATCAAATTGAAGATTTAACCCACTCTGAACGAACTGGCCCTTAGTGCACAAGACTTAAAAATACATATGTATGTAGGTATTTACATATTAAACTCGACTATATTATAATATTTTCCAAAAACTACTACTGCTACTACTGCTGTTAGTTTTTTTTATCTTTTCTCTTTAATAACTTCAAAATTATTTATCTTAAAAACATGAAAACAACATAGATTACTACTGAGGAAATAAATTGTAAAGTTGAGTCAAAAATTAAAAAGTTACTTCAAATATTGAGTCATATCTGTGTTGAGACCTATTCTCAGTATCTTTTTCATAATTTTAGGCCCAGTAGTTTCGGAGATCAGGGGGGAGAATGGTCATTTTTGTATTTTTTAATCTTTTCTCTTTAATAACTTCGAAACTATTTATCTTAAAAACATGAAAACATCATTTTTAGATTACTACTGAATACTAAAATATGTGTACCAAATTTCATTGCAATCGGCCTAACAAATTCGAAGAAATCGCTTGTGAAAGACGAATGAACAGAAAACGAAGTGATGTTATAAGGGTTTCGTTTACACTCTGTGTACGGAACCCTAAAAAAACAGCTTCAACTGAACAAAAGAATAAAATGAAGTTATTTTGGGTGTTTTCATAAACGTCAGCCTAACTTAGGCCTAACTTAGATCTGTTCATAAACTCAGAAACTGCGTCGTACAAACGCAGATGAATTGCAGTAGGCATGTTCATAAACGTCATAAATATCATCAGCGTCGGGCAGATTGTGCAGCCATTTTACACTGATTGCAGACAGGAGACAGAAGAAGAGAACGTGGGAAATAAAAGCAAATAATTTGAATTGCGAAAAATGTAATTTATTATTCATATTTTCTTAATAAATTTCTGTTTTAAGTGAAATTTATCTTTTTTTTAAGGATTTTTTTGGATTTATGTCTGATGTTTATGAACATTCAGTGACTTGCTTAAAATTGTACTAAAGCAGGCCTGCACACGTTCTGCGAAATTGATGCGTTCATTTATGCAACAAAGCAGAAAGACGATTGTACTAACGCAGATTTCCGACGTTTATGAAAACACCCTTTGTTTAAATTATAACTTCTCCATAACCCATCAGTGCACATTGGGCCATAGATAACCTGAAAAACTTTCCTCTCGAAACAGCCTAAGGCACATTCATCAGATTTTGTCAGTGTTCTTGCTTTTACACCACACAGCAGGACTGCAATGATGATAGTCTTGTACAGTTTTACCCTTGGTTGATCGAGGGAGGGCCTTTACCACTAAATTTCTTTCTTAGCCCAAAGAAACAGCGATTAGCAAGAGTTATTCCTCGTCTCATCTCGGCGCTGGTGTTATTGCCCGTGTTAAAAGCGAAGCCTAGGTAGACAAACTCCTCTACTGCCTCGAAGTTATATGCGTCTAATGTGAGGTTCTGTCCGGTGTAGGTGTTGGGTGTCCTCCCTCGAAGCCCGCATTCACTTCTCTTGGAAGTATCGTATATATTTACCAAAAGATAATTAAAACACGACACATAACCATTAGATGGTGGAGCTATATTCCAGAAGGTTTAACTTTCTCACCTTAACAAGCAACCAACAACTGTTCCGCTTTCTTGAAATTGTAAACATTTTAAGACATTAGTACCACACACTCCACTGATACAAAAGAACAGAATTTTAACGAAATTGCATAAAATTTTTATTTATAGGTAAGGTATAGTTAGTTAGTTAGTTTTATTGACTTCAAAATATACAATAACAAAACATTAGATTCTTAATTGTAAGATTACACAAGTCTTTAAATGGTTTGGCCGAAGGCCGTCTACCAGACTGACATTTTTTTGTTTTTTATTAGTTTATACATACGAAAGAAAAAAGCTAATTAGATACAATTCAATGAAGTAATCTTTATAATTTTCAAACTTTAAAACTTTAAAAATTTTCCTCAACTATTCTGGTTCTATATCAAAGAGCGTTCAATGAGTATTCATACAGAAGGTCCCAACCTAGTTCTCCATTCAAGATGTTGATCTTTTCCTCTAGACCGAGTACATCTGTCCCAAAATAGCGCTTTCGGAACTCCTTGAGTATTGGACAAACTCCCAGGAAGTGAAATACATCTTCGCGTTCTTTGCGATTGCATAAATCGCACATTATTGGCAATTCTGGACGGTGAGGAATGTAGTTCAAATTGATGAGTTCACCTCTTACTTTGAATAACAAGCTGATTTTTTGTGTACTGTTTTTGGCCAAGAAGTAGGTGTTGTGGTTCAAGAAATGGTTAACTTTACTGTAGTAAGATCTGTAAATAGATGCTTCGGCTTCACTCATAAACTTATCGTACAACATGTTGCCGACTTTTTTCAGCAAGTCATCAAAATTCAACTTAACCCTTTCGGGACGCAATTCAGGTGATGAAGTTATAGACATCTTTCACTTTGGAACTAGTTAAGGAGCTTTTCATTATTTTATTTTATGAAAAAAAGAAGACATTTGTTATGGGCGTGGCCAGTGGACGTTGGTACCATTCGGGTTGTTTTGGTACACAATTGTACCACCATGTCCACACAAAAACCGAATGGTACATATGTGTACCATGTTATGTGGTACAATTGTGTACCATTCGTTCGGTATAAACAAGTATAGTATAGACAAGCGAGTTACAATTTTTGAAATAAAATAATTTACAGCTACTAGATCTGCAAAAAAAACGATTAAAATTTGAACATAAAATACACCGGGACGAGCTGGTACAAATCTTGTTTGATTACTGCAGGAAACTTTGATTTTAGGGATGTTCAAACCTCAGGTGGTACACATGTGTATCATGCGTCCCGAAAGGGTTAAGCACCTCGATACTTTCGTCAGCTGATATTGAAAACGTAGTTGAGCATTCAATTGCCAGTTTCTTCCACTCTTTAACACACGAAACTTCAGAATTGATACTATTCGCGGTATTCTCTCGTCACTCATCGCCAAAACTCTTAACACGTAGTTGAAATGTAATTTAAGTGTGTCTAAAAAGAGGGGTCCTACTCCTGTTTCAAGATGTAACATGTAGTTGGGCGTCGTGCTTGGCAACTTGAAAGTACTTTTAATAAAAAAACGGAGGAACTTTTCCACAGCTTCAAACGATCGATATCCCCATACTTGCGCTCCATAAAACAGTATTGCAATTGCGGTAGCTCGAAATACTTTGTGTTTAGCTATATGCGAAACGCTATTTCTTAGAGTGCAACTTCTCCACACAGAACACATAGCACGCTTTGCTTCTGATAATTTGGATTGTAAATGCTTTTCTAGATTCAAGTTAGATGCAATCAAAACTCCCAGATACTTGTATTCCTTTACTATTTCTATCGGTTCTTCGTCAAACGTCCACTTCTCCCTCCTGGAATATCTTCCACTACCGTTTCTGAATATCATCATTTTTGATTTAGAAAGATTTACTTGCAGATTCCATGTTTTGCAATAAAGTTGAAGCCTATTTATCATTAGCTGCATCCCGTCTATAGTTTCAGCTAGGAAAACTATATCGTCCGCGAACATCAGTCCTGGAATATTCTTTCCTCTTATATCAATACCACCTTTCACCGAATCAGTTATGTCATTTATGTATAAGATAAAGAGAAGGGTGCTTAAAACGCATCCTTGCTTAACGCCCATTGACGTACCAAACTCATCTGAAAGAGAATTTCCATCCCAAACTCGTGCGACATTTTCTTCGTACATGGCTCTTATGACAGATATAAGCTTAGATGAGATTCCATATTTATAAAGCTTGTAAAAAAGTGCTTCCCGGGGAATTGAATCGAAGGCTGCTCGAAAATCCACAAAAAAAGCGTAGAGCTTTTTTCCTTTACTTTTATAAATGTCGGCAATATTTATCAACGAAAAAATTTGGTCAATTGTCGAGTAGTTCTTCCTAAAGCCAGCTTGGAATTCGTTTAATATTTGCTCAGATTCGAGCCACTCGTTGAGTCTATTATATAACACCGAGACAAGAATCTTTACTGCCGTATTTAAAAATGAGATGCCTCTATAATTTGATGGATCTTCAAAATTTCCTTTTTTATGTAGCGGAAAAATAATTGCCTTTCGAAAACTCTCGGGGACGTCAGCGGTGTCAAAAATTCTGTTGTACTCCAAAGTCAGAAGACGTAAGAAATCTGGTGTAATATTTTTAAAATATTCATACGGTATTCTGTCTTCCCCTGATGCTTTATCTTTTTTTGCTTTTTCGATGACTATTTTTACCTCATTTTCGGATATAGGCGCATCCAGAAACTCATCCATTATTAAAGGTGGTGCATATTGAAACGATGGAGCTATTTGTGAAGTGTTGAGCAAGCTTGTAAAATAGATTTTCAATTGTTCAATGTGCAGTACCTACTGTAGTCGTTGGAATCTTTTTTCCACTCACAAGCCTAATTGCTTTCCAGAACTCCATAGAGTTTTTTGCGCTGTTTACCATCTCGATGTTTTTTTCATCAAAATTTCGCTTTTTTGCTTTACAGAGGTTTTTGAAGTTTTTGTTCGCTGTCGCATAGAGGATTCTAAAATTGATGTTATTGGTCGTTCTGAATAATTTCAAGTACGCAAAAGATAGGTTCCTAGCTCTCATGCATTCACTGTCAAACCACTTTTGCTTATTTGCCAAAACCTTCTTTCCTGATGTTTTTTGGGGTGCTGCTTTTTTGATAATGCTCGTTAACATGTGCATATCTAGATTAGCTGGAACATCCAAAATTGTTTGAGTTTCGAGCTGTCTGTTTAGGTTTCTTTGGAATAGTTCTCTGTAGCTGTCTTTCCATTGAAGCTTTGGAAGAAGAGAAAGGGCAGGCTCAGTTGTCTCCATACGAGATGTTTTCATTCTAAAGGATACCTCTAGCGGCATGTGATCCGAAAATGTCTTTACTCCTACTCTAAAAGCATCAAAAAAGAGGAACCAATCTCCAGACAGAAAACAATAATCGATCACTGAACCAGCTGTTCCGCGGATGAAAGTGAGTTCACCATTGCGATCACCTTCACAGCTTCCATTTAGAACTCGACAGTCCACAGCATCTGCAAGCTCAAGAATTTTGGTCCCTTTTGAATCGCACACCTCGTCCTTTGATTTACGGTCACAATGAATATGGGTTGTGTCTACTCCGCTGTTAAAATTATTTTGCGATAAGCCTATTCTTCCGTTAAAATCACCAATTAACATGAGATTTGCTGCTCCTAGCACATTTATAAGGTCTCGTAATTTGTCAAAATCGCACTGCCAATGGCTGCAGTTCAAGTAGATTGGAACAACGTAATGAATACTCTCTTCTATTTTGATTTCAAAAAGTCGGGATTGCTCAATATTTTTAAAGTTGATTACAGCATCTTTAAGTCCCTTTTTATACCCGAACAATTCACCACCACTTCCTCTACCAAATATATTACTTTTAACAGCTGGTATGAATTCAATTTCGTAGTTCATAAAAATATTCTTAAAGTTAGTTTCATCAAAATCAATAATATATGTTTCTAATAATATAAATACATCAAATTGCTTAATATAATTAAAAAACTCAGTAAATAAACTTTTGTTTTTAAGCCCGGCGACATTATAGCTTATGATTTTAAGTTTTGAAACATTAAAGTTCGCCTGGCAGACGGGTTCTTCTCAGTTAGGTGAAGTACTGTGTGAACATCCACTCACAGTTTGTACAGCGGTTCTGGGTTCCATTGTGGTTGCACCTCTTCCATTTTGCAGTTTGACGTTTCTATCGGTGGCTGACATTGACGCTTCATTTTGGTTGTTCATATTTTCAGATTGTAATTTGTTTAATAATATCATTGAATAAGAAGTACAGGAAGGGGTCTTATGAAAAAGAAGTGAAGCATTTTTCTAAGTAGTGTGAGTTTCACAAACACAAACGCATTACAACAGGGCTGGTCTGCAGTTGAATGGTTAATCTCAGGGGCGCCAAACGAAATATGATTGAATCAAGATTATATCAATTGTGCATCAATTTTATTTTTCAATTTCAATCCTTTTTTTTGGACTACATGGTGTTTTAACGTTCAGGTGTACATGCACGATTTTTCTTATTTTTTTTCTTATTTTTCGTTACATTTTCTTCATTTTTCATCCTTAATTCATCATATTTACTGTCCTTTTTCGGGTCGTTTTAGAAAGCGCATTCTGTGAACAACTTGATCAAGTGTTAAAAAGCACAAGAAATTGTGTAGCGCCTAACGATCACCAACAAAAATAAATGCGCTCCTGAACTCGAGTTTTAGTTTTTTTGACAGATGAAACTACAAAACAACATTTGACCAATCACAGCTCAGCAAAATGGCAACACAGTCAAAGTTTGACACTACAAAATCCAAAAATTGACATTACAACTTCCCAAATTGACGTCATCAGAAATTTTTGTTGCCTCACTCACGTACACTGTACATGTAGCTAACACCGCTTCCTGTACTTCTTATTCAATGAATAATATTGTTAAAGAATGAGGAATCTCCCCCATGAAATGTTTTATTACAGCCAAACTGTCTTTATTGCTCCCATTCTTGAGTCCAAGCGATTCATCCCATGTAAAAACAGCGTCTTCCACATACAGCCTATCGTCTCTTACGAAGATTTTCATTCTAGGTTTTGACTCGCGGAGTACCTTCATTATGGATACCATCTTACTTCTTCTTTGCCGGGCATTAAGTGTTAAATCGTAGAGTCGTTCGGGGTAAGTGTGCGCACTTTTGACTTTGAAGAAGGATGCCATTCAAAATATAGATTATACACAAAAGAAATTAATTAAATATCGAACGTACATGTTTTTACTACTTAAATTGAAGTATAAAACATCAATTATTTATAAATTAAATAATTTGTTTATATGATAACCAAAACAAGTCAAAGTGCGCACACTTGCCCCTATGAAGGGGTAAGTGTGCGCAGGATGTAGGGTAAGTGTGCGCAGGTTCTTTAACTAATTTTTTTTTATATAACGAATTTCACACAATGTAAACACTTCCTTTTAATATCTTTTATAGAAAAGTTGAGTGCATAAAAGTATAACATGTAAAAACATATACGAAAAAATAAAGTTCTTCTCCAATACAAAAATCAAATTTTGGTCTCTAACTAACATGTAGCTTCCCACCAACCTATCAACATACGGTCGTTCGGGGTAAGTGTGCGCACTTTTGACTTTCAAGAAGGATGCAATTCAAAATATAGAGTATATATAAAAAAGTTAGTAAAATATCGTACGTACATGTTTTTACTACTTACATTGAAGTATAAATCATCAATTATTTATAAACTAAATAATTTGTTTATATGAAAACCAAAACAAGCCAAAGTGCGCACACTTGCCCCCAAATGATTGCGCACACTCACCCCGAATGCACTATTTTATTGTTTTTGCAAAAATATAAACAAATTATTGTCAAAATCAGTAAAATCTCTACTCAAACGTAAAGTTCAAATAGTATAATCTATAAAAAATCACTACTCACTGCATTAAAATACAAACAGAGATCACTGACACGTTTTGAAAATTAAGAAAATTTTTAGTGAAACTTACCTTTTTTTTCTTTTGTCTTTCTACGACGCATCAAACACTACAACAGCACAGACATAACTGACCTCAATAAAGATCGGATATCTGCTAAATTGTGCATTAATAGAAATTAGAATTTCATCTCCTTTTTTAAAAAAATCGCTACGCGCACACTCACCCCGCTGCGCACACTTACCCCGAACGACTCTAATAGGTATATAGATATCATTTCATAAATACAAAAAGCCACTTGAAGGACAAATGTATGAACGTCATACTATTATGTATAAAATTTTGATAAAGGGATTTCCAATAAGAGGTGTTATTTTGAATAGCCCGCTATTACAGTAGGTGTCACTTTTGAAGGTGTTATGTTTTGATATTTGATATTTGCAAGTAGAAATTACGCCATTACTAAAAATAGAATAATTCACGCTTCAACAATACATTTAAATTATCAAAGTTCACTACAAAAATGGTGAAAATTTAGCAGTCACAGTTCGCAAAACTAAAGCAGTTTTGGGTCATCGTCTTCTTCCTTGGGGCCACGTGAAAGATAAAGTCGATTCAAGATTTCAAAGATGGAACTCGTGAGGACATAGGACATAGGGCAGCCTTTTTGCAATTTTGTTATTGAAAATGAAAATGATGTGGTCCTGTAAGCGTGCTCGTGGTGGCCATTAATTTGTCTGATGTTCTTTGCTTTCATTATTAACGGCATACATTCCTTTTTATTATGAAATAAAGATCCAAATTTTATTGAATACTAGCTGTACCCTGCCACGCTTCGTAGTGGCACATTGTGATTGAATGGTTGAGAAATGAGAAACAAAACAAAGAATAGGATATACAATATTTTTTGTTTTACCGCTGTCTGCGTAGATATAGAGATTATCTGGTTTGCCGACTCGGGAACACGCAACATACAGTTGTCCATGTGAAAAGCAATCCGCCTCTAAATCTAAACCACACAATTCTAAGGATTGACCTTGAGCCTTATTTATTGTGATTGCAAATGCCAATCGAATTGGGAATTGCAATCTATTAAATTGAAATGGTGTATCGGTCGGGATCATGGGTATTCGAAGAATCAGGCCATCTTCACCTTTGAAAGGCCCCGTTAAAATCGTTGCTTCCACTACGTTATTCATTAATTTCTTAACTGCGAGTCGCGTGCCGTTGCAGAGTTTTGGCTGATTAATATTCCGCAAGAGGATAATTGGTACACCTATTTTCAATTTTAATATGTGTGGTGGTATCCCTGGCAGATCAAGTGAGTTTAAAAATTCCGTTGGATAATTGACAACTTCATCTGCTTCCACAACGGTGTCTATCGACTTATATGTAATTTCATCACTTTGAATACTGGATTGAATAACATTATTAAGTTGATAGACATCTTTATTCTTTGCGGTGAGGATAGCTCGTTCATTGAGCCAATCATGATTTCTATTATTTATTTGAATGTCAGGAAATACTTTTTCGATCAGTTCTTCTTTCGATGTTATTAAATTACAAAAATGATCGGGAAATGATATTCGTCTAGACGTCTCATCGACTGGCAGCTGACCGTTTCCAATTTCTAGTAACTGTCGTGAAAATACTTCAGCTGATGGATCATTCTGCAACTGGACACGCATATTCATAGTCAACTGCAATGTACGTACGTGCCGCCATTAGTGTTGAATATTTCAGGCAAGCATTTATTTTGTCTGCTGGTGTCGATCGAGAAATTACAGGCAATGTTTGCCTAAAATCTCCTGCGAGCAATATCAATGCATTCCCGAATGGTTGAACATTTCCACGCAAATCTCGTAACGATCGATCAAGAGCTTCAAGCGATTTTTTATGTGCCATCGTGCATTCATCCCAAACAATTAGTTTACATTTTTGTAATACTTTTCCCATACCGGATGCTTTAGAAACATTGCATGTAGGAGTCTCGATGATTTGCATATTTAATGGTAACTTTAGAGCTGAATGCGCAGTTCTTCCACCTGGTAACAATGTCGCAGCTATTCCAGACGAAGCAAGAGCTAAGACTATGTCACTTTTTGATCGAACCGTTGCTAGAATCAATCTAATGAGGAATGTTTTACCAGTTCCTCCTGGCGCATCCAAGAAGAAGATCCCCCCAATTTCGTCATTTATCATTTGCATTATGAGATCATAAATGCTTTTCTGTTCACGCGTTAATTTGGGAATGTTCGATTGGATATATGCCTGAAGATCAAAAATGTTGTAACTCTGTTCACGGCGTAAATCTACATCAAATGCAGCACTCGCAGTTCGGGTTGGTGCTGCCATTCCTAATTGATTAAGAACTTTATTTGCAATAGCTAAGCACTTGTCTTCAATATTTATTATTTTCGTTATAAATGGCTTCTGTAAATTCTAAGGTCATATTAGCATTTTCAAGGCGTACTCTATGCAAAATATCCTCAGCCATATGCGATCGATATCTTTCCCATAAATCTGTGGGAGATGAAGGAAAGCAGGCGGTCAATATAATTGCGAATAATGTGCGAATTTGGTTTGGATGTGCAGTGTTGCACGCGGCATTGATGCATATGTTCCACTGTTGATCATTTTCTAATAAATTCAGAGCTTGACACGCAGCGCGGAAAGTAACATGTGTCACGCCGTCAACTATTTTTAATTCCTGAAAAGATCTAGGACCAGGCACATTTACCAATAGCATGCGAAGGAAAAAACATTCATCTTGATTGGGATGGACTGTATAAAGTCTACCAATTGTATTTTCTTTGAGAATTCCAGGGTGACCGTCGACTGGCTCCCCTCGTCTGCGTCGTACGAATCCTTTTTTAGGTACATTCCACGTGTAGTAAGAGGGAATTTCTGAATACATCAGTGTTCTGGCGAAAGCGTCTTCCTGGCATAAGGTGAAAAAAGCACATTTGCATCTGTGAAATAAACGCGCTGTCCATTTTCTAAATGTACTGCCAAGTGAACCACAGCTGGATTGCGTTCATGGGAAATGAAAAAATTCGCCATGCAGCTTCATTGCTGCTTATAGGTATATCTTCCAGCCTGGTATTGAGCAATTTCATCGATATCTCGTACTGCATTGTTGTTACTATTATCTGATTGCACACTAAAAACTGCCATATCGCTGCCTTTATTAACATATTTACAGATATATTTAATTGATTTGACGGAATTGCAATATTCTACGTTTATGTGGGCTTTATATGTTTTTGATAGTAGAGGAGAATATGGAACCACCCAACGGTTGTCTATGTCAATATCACCATTTTGCATGTGTATAGTTGCCGAATTGCCACCATCTTCAGTTGATCGCCTTCTATACCGAGGATATCCATCGTCACCTGTTACTGTGTTGGCTGTGAATGCTCGAGGATATTGCTTAGAGCATTTCCCATCTATCATGCATGGTGACTTTGGATTAAGTGTACCATATGGTCCATGTATCATGTTTTGATGATAACTACATGCAAATCCTTATCGAAGTCAGCCCGTGGAATCTCAGCGCATATCACATCATCGATTTCGTCTGAAGTTATTTTATTGTAGAGCCAGATTAGTATATGCGCATGTGGCAATCCTCTCTTTTGCCATTCCACTGAATACATCCAGCAGCGCACATATCCAAATTCTTTATGTTTCACCATGAAATCCATCAGCAATTTAAGCTTTTGTCGGAAAACACGTGCTATAATGTCATGCCTATCCAAGTGTGATTGCCCAGGAAGTAACAGCTGCCGTATCTCGTCCCAAACTGGATTACACGTGAAAGTGATAAATAAATCTGGACGCCCGTAATGCCGAACATATGACATTGCATCTTGAGCATATTCTTGCATGTGGCGTGGACTGCCAATGTATGAAGATGGCAAAATAGTTAGCTTTCCAACGTTGGTTGTATTACCGTCATTCACAACTGCATCTCGTAAGTGGATATATTCTTCGGAGCGTAATTTAGTCTGATTCAAACGTAGAAATAGCAAACGTTCTGTTTCAATTTTTGCATACATATCAACAATATACTGGTGAAACAACTGACGGCATTTTAAAATATAATTGTCCTCGTTCCTACGAATCATTAAGCGGTAGGCGTAAAAGTTCATTGAGCTGCACTTTTTATTGGTTTCTGCACCATCGACTGGATTTATCATTTTCACATTGAAATGATATCCATCGGCACCATCCCTAAAGATCACTGGATTGTAAGGTATCGTAACAACGGCGAGTTTCTGATACGTTTATCAATTGATTATTTCTTCGATGGAGAACAATATCTCTAGGTTGGAACTGATCTCCGACTATGACAATTGGTACTTCATCTATAGTTGGAGCATTATATCTCCGGGCATGATCTCCAGCGGGAGTTTTGTCTGCGTGAATAACAATTTTGTGGGTATCTGATGGCATCATATCAATTGCTGTTTTGAATAAACGCACCAAATTGTTCCTTTCGTGAAGAAGCTCCTGCAGCTGTGAAATAATGGATCTTCTTAGCGCGTAGTGTATTCCACAACGTGCATCTAACTCATCTCTATCATCACAAATGAAGTACATTTGTAGAAATTTATGGTCTCTATCAGAGAACGGGAGCAGGGAGCCAGCCTTGTGATATATTTGCCCTTTGATTTTAAAAGTTGGCATGAATTGAGCAGTCATGATTTCCGCACCAAATGACGTCATTTGGAAGCAAGACTTATATTTCCTGATGTTCGATAAGAAATGCTTCGATTCAGCGGTAGATCCAGCAAGTAAAGTATTCAATGGCTCTGGTGGTGCATCAAGTTGAGGCAATTTGATTTTTCCACCAGCGCAACACATCCCTTTCGTTTCATTATTAAACTTTAGAGCCTGGCAGTAGCCACATACATCACTCATCTGACCAATGACAACATGCTGACTTGAACTATAATCAACACCTGGATTGTACCGGAACGCAAGACGATTATATTCCAGATGCAGATTACCTGTTCTTTCTGTTTGTGTTTCATTTATCCTTACTCTTTCGTGTTCATTTCGTTCAGAACGAACCAAATTTGTTGCTGGAGAACGCGACTGACGTGCTCGCAATCGTGCATCCTCAAGCCTGGCTGCTCGTCTTTCGGCTGGGTCCACGTTACGTGTCTGGATGGTGCTTAGTCTGTTTCTCTCTCGTACGGATGCTCGCTCTTCCTCAGTCATATTCGAAAGCCGTCTTCTTGATCTATCTGTGTAGCGAGTGCGACGACCCAAATTTGACTTTCTGCGAGGCATTATTTCGGTTTTCACTGAAACAGAAGAAAGGAATGAGATTATAACTTCTTATTGCTCTCACACCTCTTATATTCTCCTATCTATCGTGATTTCACTTTATTGAAATTTCCATTTTGCATTCATCATGCACGCAAAATAATAATAATAAAAAATCCTTATTGATTTCAAATATTACATTTTTATTAAGTGCTTGTTTTGTGCAATTTATAATCAACAACAAAAAAATTAAAATCCCGAAAGTTTTAGTGGTTTGTGCAAAGAACTATTCTTGACAATCAAATGTTGAGTTCTATTGTCAATAATTACTTGGCCAGTAATAATTAAAGTTCACAAAATCTCGAACAGATTGCGTCGGTTATAGCTCGATAAATGTCTGGAAAAGGAAATAATTTTATCTTAAATCTGTCAATTGTATAAAATTAAAAATAAAGAGACTAACTTTCGATTTTGCTGTATCACTGCCCCTTCTTTCGATACGAACCAATTACAGTAATAATTTTATTACGTCGGTTCTTCTTCATTATGGCTTCTTGTTTTCTTTCCAATAAATCTGATATGTTTTGGACCGAAGACGCCATGTTTTCTGACAAATTATCTATGGCAGATAAGTCAGCATCACTTATCTCCAACTTGTCTTGCGACAAAAACAAATTTACCAAAATTAATTGCTCTTGCACGCTTTGGCGTTGAAGTCCGTGGCTTCTCGTCAGAAACGCCAAATTGTGTTGACATTGGTTCAACCGAATTTTGTTCATTGTCAATAACAGCTTTCGACAATGACAAAAATTCTGACGTTTCGTTTGGTAATTCCATTGCAGACACACAGGCACTTAAGGAATAGTACATAGGTAAGTTACACACTTTCTGAATTGTACTCAACACCACAAACACAATCAAAGATGTTATGCATGTGCTTTTCATACATGTACATAACATAATCCGTTAAAAATTTAAAATAAACTTTTCAATATGAATAACTGAAATTTTCATTACTCACGATATTAAATGTACAGTAGGTATTATTATATAATAATAACATGAATCAAATCACATGCATGTTGTACAATAAAATTTAACATTTTAACTTATTTTTTAAACCAAAATGAACTTACGTTTTCAGTAAATTTTCAAGGCACAACCAATTTATTCCGTGCTGCAAACAGGCTGAAGTGTAAAAAGCATTATTTCTTAACATTTATTATTTATTTTTTAAACCAAAATAAACTTACGTTTTCAGTGAATTTTTGATTTATTCCGTGCTGCAAACAGGCTGCAGTATAAAAAGTATTTTCTCTTTACATTTATTATTAGTTTTTTTTAAACCAAAACAAACTTACGTTTGAAATGAATTTTCAAAGTATAACCAATAACCAATTGATTCATTCCGTAGGTCTACACAACAAAATCAACAAATCTCAATAAGGAAAAAACCGTTGACAAAATTTCAAGTGTATGAACGTTATTTTTTGTCGATGAAAAACAATATTTGTCGAAAATATTTGACAAAATGTTCATAGTAGATAGATTGAAGCTAAACTATTTTTCAAATTTAAATTAACGACAGACAACGATTGACATAAAAGTGAAATAAGAAACTTAATCCTTGATAAAGTTTTGACAGTGAAACTGACTGATAGACTGAAAAATGGAACAATTTGTAGAAAAACCATGATTTGTTAATCAAGGTTAAAAAAGTGAACAAACGCTCTTTGATTATCATAGATTCTTAATCATGAATTAAGGGGAATCCGTGATAATCAAATTGAAGATTTAACCCACTCTGAACGAACTGGCCCTTAGTGCACAAGACTTAAAAATACATATGTATGTAGGTATTTACATATTAAACTCGACTATATTATAATATTTTCCAAAAACTACTACTGCTACTACTGCTGTTAGTTTTCTCAGGTATATTAACATTGGCGATAACGGAAAATGATCCGAAGGTTAAATTTGATAAAATTGGTAGACTATTATTGCTATTACTACAATTATTAACATTACTGTTGCTGGTTGTTTGCCGTTTTGGTTTGACGCCAGGCGACTTTAGTGTAATTGACGTCCACTTTCGTGCCCGTGCATTTAACAAAAGAAATCATTATTTAACAATGGTCAGAATGTGATGTCAAAAGTAACTTACAAACTTGGGAGGATGTTTGCAACCCCCGGTTTTGATCCGTAAGCTTTCGTGGTATAAGTAGTTTGATATATCAGTGCTTGGCATTCCTTTAAAAGAGTTTAAATTCTCCAGAAAATGCTGAAAACAAACAAAACACAATTTGTCAAAAAAATCCTTCCCAAAGCAAATCGACTTACCCTGATTTTAGGATCAACCATCAAACAATACGGCACACATAGAGGGTTTATTTCTCTTGATATTTCTTCAAGTGCTCTTTGTCGTTTAATTCTTCTGTGATTTCAAAGACGTACACAGAGCTTTCGCAGGTCGAGCGGCTTAGTCCAGTGACTGATGGTCACGATGCGTCCTGAAAAAAAGGCAGTTTTTCGAATTGCTTTGTCACCGAAAATGGTCACCAGTTTGGCCAAGGCAACATAATCGTCGGGTGCCTTGAAGAACGGATAAACTGACGAGAGTATCGACATAAATATCACTCCCACAGCCACAGCCCAGATATCGACGGCCGTCGTTTGATCGGGGTACTTTAACAGCACTTCGGGCGATCGGTAGCCAGGTGTGCCAGCACGTGAAGTATGAACTTCTTTTTCTATCAAGCAGATATTGCAGATTTGGGGCTTGCCATAGCAATAGCACTTTGCATTCGGTATCTTGCTTGTGCTGTATTGCAGTGATCGACTGGGAATGATTGGTGGTGTTGGTGTGTAACGAATTTATTTTTGTTTCGGGTAGGTCACCGCTGGTATGCTGGTACCACTGTAGCTCGTCGGACAAGGGGTGGTTCTTTGACCTAAAGTCCTTATAAAATAAAAAAAATCATACCAGGCTTTTGCATCTTAAGAGTGTTCCGGACCAAAACTGCGTTTTTTCAAAAGGTATTGTGAAGCGATTGTATGTCGTATCGAAATGATTAAGGTGTCATTGTATAGACAAAAACTATTTCTAAAAAACTATTGGAGCACAATTTGTTGAAAATATGTAATTCACTACTGTACTGTAAACTTAGTTTTTTGTATGAACATATTTTTATGTTTTTTTATGTTTATAAAATATTTTTCATTCCTCAATAAAATTTATAACGTTCTGTTCAATATTCAATTTAATTAATGTTAAAAACTAAATTTACTTTTAATTTGGCATCACCTAGCATCTACTACTTTCTTTAAAACTCCCACAAGCTTTACGTCCCACTACGATCCATTCACCTGTCATGTCATCCTATTTTCTATTCCTCTTCATTTTTAGTTTCTTTAACTCACTTGAGATTCGACCGTCAGCCAGGCAAGTTATATTTTATATAATACTAGCTTTATTTTCAATAAATATTTGTTAGACATAATTTTTTGTCTTATAATTTTTTTTCTTTTCCTTTCTTTGGAATTGCTTTTCTTGAAGCACATTTTAGCTATTTTTTATCGAGCTATCGAACATTGATCCTTCGAGCCGGATACTAATAATAATTATTCAATTAAGAATTATTTAATAATCGTGTGCGTGTGGTGTGCGGTTTTTTTTTATTAATCTCAATTAAAAGTGAATATTTTGTGTGTATAAAAAATATACATATTTCTCACACAATTCAATTGCTGTTCATAACGGTTTTGTATATACTTACAATATATACCTACTCAATTTTGTTTGTGCAGTGCATCTTCTTTTTAAATTTATATTTTTTTTTTGCTGTCTGCAGCAATTGCAGCTATTTCTTTGCATCATAAATCGTGTGGAAGTTTGCATTGTTCAGAGGAGTCTCAAGCTCATAACTTGTTCTTGGTGCATTGGACTTACAGTACAGTAAATTAAGTTTACTGTTAAAATATATAAATCTGCATCACACGTGATTATCGCTTAACGCTATTCTTAAATAGAATCCGTTTACTTTTAACAGTTATTTAACTTCTGTGAAACTTTTTTTCTTTTTATTCTTTTCATTTATTTCTTTTTTCTTATAATTTTATAACTTTTACACATCCCTGCTTGAAGTTTTTTGGGTTTAGTGTCATTTTGGATTTTATTGGATTTGATTTTAACCAAAACAATTTTAAATACTTTTTTTTCTCTTGTGAATTGGTTTCTTAAAAATTTGAAATGGAAGAAACATTAGAAACTCTTTTCACAAAGCAACAGAACTTGATTGATGACTTAATTAATTTTAAAACTAATTTTAGTAAGAGTCCTAAGGAGCGCCTAGCTAAGACCAGCCATCTTAATGGCCGCCTAGAAATATTAGAAAGTTACATGATTACTTTTCGTGAAAATCATATAAAGCTTTCTCTTCTATACAAAGAGAAAAAGAAAGATAAACCGGACGCTACATATTTTATTGAAAAACATCATGATATATTTCAAGACATGTTCTTAGACCTTAAGTCCGACATTGTTGACAGAATTAAGGCAATTTCTTCCTCTGCTGATAAGGAAACTTCATTCAATCATAACACTTCTTTTGGTGATCGCAGTTCAAATGAGGAACATGGTGTGCATCTTCCAATCATTAGTCTTCCCGAGTTTAATGGCGATTATAAGAACTGGATGCAGTTTCGGGATTTATTTACGGGAATGATTCATAATAAACCGGGTCTAGATAGTGCTAGAAAACTTTTTTATCTTAAGAAATGTGTCTCAGGTGAAGCTGAGAAAATTATACACTCTATTCCATGTTCAGCTGCAAATTATGATTCTACATGGCAAATGCTTTGCGAAAGGTTTGATAAAAAACGTTTTATTATTGAATCGTATTTAAAAACATTATGTGAACAACCTACTATGCGAAGAGAGTCTTGTGATAGCATAAAGAAACTTCTTTATACGACCAAGGATTGTTTGACTTCAATCCAAAACTTAAAGGTTAAAACCGAATCATGGGATGTTTTAATTATTTTTATTCTTTCTCAAAAACTTGATAGTGTGACCCGCAAGAATTGGGAGCGGTTTTTGACTACTAAAAGCTCGCAAAATAGATCTAAATCGAATCAGTCGGGAATAGATTCTGAAGATTATGATCTTCCAAAACTATCAGAATTTTATGAGTTTTTAGAAGATTCTTTTCGATCATTGGAGGCAATTGACTCTAAGCCAGCTTCAATTTTTGGTGAAACAAGGGATAAATTTCCAAACAATAAACGAGCAAATTATGTTAAAACGTTTCATGCTTCCAATAATACGAGTGCGTGTCCAAGTTGTAATGAACCCCATCTACTCTACCAGTGCACAAACTTTAAGTCACTTACTCATGAAAGTAAGATGGATTTTTTAAAATCTAAAAATCTTTGTTTAAACTGTTTGTTGCCAGGACATTCTGCTGTAAAATGTCGAAGCAAGTTGACATGTCAAAAATGTAATAGAAGGTACAACACAGTTATGCATATTGAGAATTCAAACCATTCATCCAATGACACTGCTGCGCATCCTATTGCTGGTTCTTCAAATCAAATTTCTCATGTGTCAACTTTTTTGGGTTCAAATTCTACTTCGCAAATACTTCTTGCAACAGCAAAAGTAAAAATATCCACTGCTGCTGGTGATTTCATTTTTAGAGCCCTCATAGATCAAGAGTCTCAAGTATCGTTCGTTACAGAATATTAGCCGTGTTTTTTTCACTACTCTGTAGCCAGCACAGCAAAATTCCCCTTGGCAAACAACAACAATTTGATTTTACAGTCGATAAAAAGGCCAGTAAAATAATGACATTTAAGCCGGAGATAGAACTTCATATTATTGAAATGTAGATGGCGCTGATGGCGTTAAGAAGAATTATTTTGCTACGCGATTGTTGGCAATTTTGAAAATTATTTGTAATTGATGAAAAAACAAACAAAAACATGGAGGAACAGCCCCTCGATAAAATTTTCCGATTGTTGCGTGTTGGAAAATAGGAAAATCAAATAGAATTCATGCAAAATTACTGCTGGCTGCCTGTGTTCAGTGTTTGTGGCCCCTCTTCCCGTTGCCAAAAAAAAGTGCACACAAAGACGACACATTTTTTCTGTTTGTATGTGCAAATTTTCAATCGAGCCAACAAAAACGAATAGTTTTCCAAAAACTTTTTTTATTTTTTTACTCTTGCAATATTTACCTTAAGCTAAATAGGAGATGTGGACGAATAATTTTTGCGACTTCATTTTGAAGCTGAACATTTTCTTTTTTCTTGCTTTTTGCTCTCTTGGGTTCTTTTTTGTTATCATTCACCACTGCTTTATAAACTCTCGGGTTGGCAAACGAAAAATAATAAAACTACATTTAACCAGGCACACTTTTTTGTTGAGATTTGTTGAAAATTATTAATCAAATGTTGAAGAATTTAATGATGGCGTATTTTTGAAATTAGATTTTGATTTTTGAAGTTTTTTGAAATTTAAATTGAATTTGACAGATAGAGTGAGTTGGAGCGTTTTTTTTCGCACTTGATTACTTTACTGGCTACCGAGTAGTGAAAAAAACACGACTATTGTGTTCAAACATTGGGACTCAAGAAAACTCCTATTCATTGTGTTATAGACGGTATTGGCTCTATGACTTCCGATGCGTGTAAAAATTTTGTTGAGTTCAAGCTTAATTCGTGCATCAATTCCAAATTTACGCTACTTGTTAACGCTTTGGTTATGACTTCAATAAGTAATTATTTTCCTGTTGCAAAACTTAATTCTTCATTTTATTTCGACATTGGCAATTTAACTCTGGCAGATCCTCAGTTTGCAGAGCCTGGACGCATAGATATACTGCTTGGTGCAGATGTGTTCCATGAAATCATCCTTGACGGTATCATCAAGACTACTAATGGCCCATTGGCACAACAGACTCAATTAGGTTGGATCCTTTCAGGACCAATTAAAAAATTGAATTCTCAGAGCAGAGATGTTGAAAATATTTTAACTTGTCACACTCAGGTGAACATAGACAACACTCTTCGAAAGTTCTGGGAACTTGAAGAAGTATCTTCAGAACGCGTGCAAACCACTGAAGAAAAGGCTTGTGAAAAATATTTCCAAGAAACTCATTACCGTTCTTCTACTGGAAGATATATTGTTAGACTTCCATTTAAGTCAAAAGTCTTAGGCGAAGACTACCCAAACTTTAAAAACTCGAGTCATAATGCTCGAAAAAGGTTCGATCATTTAGAACAGAGAATTTTTCCAAAAAATATTAAGCTTAAAAATGAATATCATAAATTTATAAAAGAATATATTGATCTTAATCACATGGAACTCTCATGTAATCTTAATGACCTTGCTGAGTCCGGCAACCTTTTTGTTCTTCCGCATCACGGTGTTTGGAAAGAGAGCAGTTCTACCACCAAATTGCGTGTAGTATTTGACGGCTCATCAAAGCCTCCATTTTCTAAGGCACTTAATGAAGAATTACTGCCAGGTCCTATTTTACAAAATGACTTATCTTCTGTCATATTGCGATGGCGTGCTTTCTTCGTTGTTTTTACTTCGGATATAGAAAAAATGTTTCGACAAATCCTTATACATCCTGAAGAAACTAAGTTTCAACAAATTATTTGGAGGAATGACCCTGCTAAGCCTCTGCAGTTGTACAAACTTGTAACCGTTACCTATGGTACAACGTGTGCACCATTTTTATCAATACGAGTGCTACAGCAACTAGCTGACGATGAAGCTAGTAAACATCCAATTGGATCTGAGATTCTTAAACGAGATATATATGTGGATGATATTGTAATGTGTATACACTTTATTTATCTCATACGCTCTGTATCTCCTTCTATTGTAATGTCTAATACTAATGTGTATACTTTATTATCTCTTACTCTCTGTATCTCTTTCTATATTTAATGTACACACTTTTCTTACTCTCTTTACTTACTCTGTATCTCTTTCTATATTTAATGTACACACTTTTCATTACTCTCTTTACTTACTCTGTATCTCTTGTTTATTTAATGTACATACTCTCTTTACTTAATATCGTTTAATTGTAGTAGTAAACACTCGTGAGGGGCAATAATTAATTAAGATTAAGAGAAACTTTTTGTTTAGCATTAAGAACGTTAGCCCCTACAAAAATCCCAGTATTTTCTCTCGAACATTCAGCTTCCCCAAGAACTAATAGGAACCAATAGTAGTTTCTAGAACCCATCATTTTTGATATAAATAGCCGTTTGGTGGCGAGGCGAATTAATTGATTGTGAACTGCGATAAGTAAAGTACACTGTGTTTGAAAAGTTATAATTGAAAGTGTTGAATAAATAAGTTTGTGAGTGATTTGAATAAAGTGAATTTGTGTTTTATTTAAAAAGTGAATAAGTTTTAATTGTCGGACCAAGCCGAATATTACATTGGTGTCAGAAGTGGGATTAAAACTTATTGAGAATAAAACAGTGAACAGTGATTAAACTATTTTGTGTGAAATAGTGAAGTTAAAAAAAAAAAATGATAAGTAAAGTTTTGAAAGACTTAACTGTCGCTGAGCTAAAGGCCGAATTAAGCAAACGTGGCTTAAGTGCGGCAGGATATAAAATCGAACTCGTAAAACGGCTACAGGAATATCTGGAAGAACAAAATGAAGACCCAGATGCGTTTGCTTTCGAAGTGGAAGCAAAATCGGAAGAGGTAAATGCAACTGCCGACTTATCTACCATGATGACACTTCTTCTAGCCAAATTTGAAGAGAATCAAAAGAAGCAAGAAACTCAAAACAAGAATGTTCTGGAGCAACTAGAAACTCAAAGAAACGAGCAGAAGACCGAGCAAGAGAATGTCCTCAAACAACTGGAAGGAAATGTCCTCAAGCAACTAGAAACTCAAAAGAATGATGTTCTGGAACAACTACAAGCTCAAAGGGATGACGTTCGAGATCGGTTTGATGAACAGAAAAATCTGCTAGAAGGCAGGTTTGCGGACTTCGAAGACAAAATCAATACTCTCGATGAGCGTGTCGAAAAACAAAATTCAACGACTAATGCACGTTTCAAGAAAATAGACGACCAGATCGAAACCATTACAAGCGAACTAGAAAAAGTGCGAAAGATGAAATCTCGAGAACCTTCTGGCGAGTGCTCAAGAAAGAGAGAAGTGAATCCCCCAAGCTTTGATGGTCAGATACCGTGGTCAATCTACAAGAAACAGTTTGAAGCAGCAGCGTTAACAAACGGCTGGGACGATGACGAAAAATACATTGCTCTTACGCTTGCCTTGAGAGGAGCAGCTGCTGAACTGCTACAAACCATCCCAGCAGAGAAGAACGGTGACTTCAAAGTTCTGGTAAACGCAATCGAACAGCGGTTTGGGGATAGCCACATGACAGAAGTCTTCCGAGTACAACTAAACAACAGGGCACAGAAAAGAGGTGAAACTCTGCAGCAGCTTCAGGCAGATATCGGGCGATTAGTCCACCTGGCATACCCAACAGCTGGCAACGAGATAATAAATCAACTTGCTGTTGAAGCCTTTGTGAGAGCTGTGGGCGATATAAATCTCCAAAGGGCTATTCGCACTGCCGGAAAGCAAACACTACCAGAAGCATTGGCTTTTGCTCTAACAATGGAAGCCGCAGAACAAGCTTCCCAAAACGTGCATCGTGTGAGAGAATTGGAAGCCCAAGAATGCTCTTGTCAGAAGACTACTCTGGAAAGAAGTCAGCGAGACGGACCAGCACGATGCTGGAACTGCAACAAGACCGGGCATCTTCAACGACAGTGCAGATTACCGCGAAGACGAACCTCATGCCAACACTGTGGAAACAGAACTTACTCAACAAGTCAAAGTAACTCCAACAACGTTGCTTCCGAAGCTGTTTCCCACCCCACCAACTTCGAGGGACCGAAGCTGGCTTCTAGTACCGATAGCTACAGAAACACCATCCAGGTTTCTCAAACGAAACGTGACAACAAGAGCCTGACCGTGGAAGCAAGTATAAACGGCAACAAATGTGTGGCTACCATCGACACCGGTGCCACGGCGTCCATTGTACGACAGGACCTCGTTAAGAAGACATGGCTCCACAACACCAACAGCTATCGTCTAAGGACTGCAACTGGAGAAGCCGCAAAAGTTTATGGTGAGGTACGTCTTAAGATCCGGATGGCAGAGCTGGAATTCTCTCACCTGTTCCTGGTAGCAGATGTATGCGACGAGTGCATTGTCGGTGTCGATTTCATGAAAGATCACGGAGTGATATTGGACATCGGGAACCAAGTCCTGAAATATCGAAACATCGAGATTCCGATGATCTATGGGATCCACTCGTATGAGACCTCGTTATCTGTGAAAACCGTCATCAAAGAAGATCTGACTTTGCCTGCTTCTTCAGAAGTATTCGTGTGGACGAAATTGAAAGGTAAGCCTGGCAGCCATCGATACCTCATGGTCGAACCAGCATCTGTAAAGTCCTCCCAAAACGTCACCATTGGGAAGACTCTTGTTAGACCTGTAAAGAACATGGTTCCCGTACGAATACTGAACATCAAGCCGTACGAAGTTAAGCTTAGAAAAGGTGAGATTGTCGGACAATGCGAATCTGTATCAGCTATAACAAGGATCAGCGAAGAAGAGACAAGGCAAACATTGAAGTCCAAAGAGCTGAACTCCATAAAGACGAACATTCTCGAGTCCTCTAATCTTGGCCAACAACAACGAAGAACTGCAGAAGGTCTCCTCGAAGAATTTGCAGACATCTTTTCATCATCGCAAGGGAAATATGGCAGAACACAACTGGTTCAACATCGAATCAACACCGGGGATGCAAAGCCGATTCGTCAACCTGCAAGACGCCTTCCACTAGCCAAACAAGGTGAGGTTGAAGAACTGATAACCACCATGAAAGAAGAGGGTCTTATCGAAAACTCAAAAAGCCCTTGGGCGTCTCCAGTGGTCCTGGTAAAGAAGAAAGACGGATCAACCCGCTTTTGCGTGGACTATCGAAGGTTGAACGATGTGACCAAGAAAGATAGCTACCCTCTGCCAAAATCAGCGATACTCTGGACGCAATGGAAGGAGCACAATTTTTCTCAACTTTGGACCTGAAAAGTGGATACTGGCAAGTAGAAATCCATCCTGAAGACAAAGAGAAGACAGCGTTCTCGACAGGAAACGGATTGTGGCAGTTCAAAGTGATGCCTTTTGGACTGTGCAATGCTCCAGCGACTTTTGAGCGCCTTATGGAATGCGTCCTGCAAGGACTCACTTGGAAATCTTGCCTGGTCTATTTGGATGACGTCATCGTATACGGGAAAACATTTGACGAACATTGTACAAATCTGAGAGCCGTGTTTCAAAGACTTCGAGAAGCCCACCTCAAACTCAATCCAGAAAAGTGTTCACTCTTCAAAACCGAAGTGAAATACCTGGGACATATCATCTCATCCCAAGGAGTTAAGACGGATCCTGATAAGGTTGACACCGTGAAGAATTGGCCAACACCACAGGACAAACATCAACTCCGAAGCTTTCTGGGTCTAGCCACCTACTATAGGCGCTTCGTCAAGAATTTTGCTGAGATCGCCAAGAGTCTACATCAGCTAACGGAAAAGGGAAAGCAGTTTAAATGGTCAGGTGAGTGCGAGCGCAGCTTTCAAGAGCTCAAGCAACGCTTGTGTAATGCACCAGTGCTGACCTACCCGACTCCAGGAAAACCGTTCATCATTGATGCTGATGCCAGCAATGTCGGGATTGGTGCTGTATTGTCACAGGTACATGATGGCGAAGAAAAGGTGGTTGCCTATTACAGCAAGGTACTCTCAAAGTCGGAAAGAAACTATTGTGTGACCAGAAGAGAACTTCTTGCACTGATTTTGGCAACAAAGCACTTCCATAAGTATCTCTATGGACAGAAGTTTCTTCTCCGAACCGACCATGGAGCACTAAACTGGCTTTTGAATTTCAAGAATCCAGAGGGTCAAGTGGCGAGATGGATTGAGAGGCTGCAGACGTACGATTATGAAATTCAACATCGGAAGGGGAAGCTTCACTCAAATGCTGATGCACTGTCTCGGAGACCATGTAAGCAAGACTGTAAGCATTGCAGACGCCAAGAAGAAAAAGAAGTGGTTACTGTTCAACGAACCAGAACCGATCCCATTTATGGCTGGAGCAACGACGAGTTGAGGATGGCTCAACAAGAGGACCCAGATATTGAACCCATCCTCGCATGCAAGGAACACCAGGAAAAACCAGAATGGGCCGATATCTCCGACAGAAGTCCGGCTCTAAAGGCCTATTGGGCACAGTGGGACTCATTGCATGTCCAAGAGGGTGTCCTTCGACGTAAATGGGAATCAGCAGATGGAAAGTCCTATGTAATGCAGCTAGTCTTACCGAGATCGAAGATTGTGGACGTTCTGCGAGAGATGCATGATGGAGTTTCGGGAGGCCATCTAGGAGTAAACAAGACGCTAGAAAAGGTTCGACAACGATTCTATTGGCTACATGCAAGGGAAGATGTCGAGAGGTGGTGCCGAAAATGTGATACCTGTGCTGCCACCAAAGGCCCGAACAAAAAGAATCACAGCCAAATGCAGCAGTATAATGTCGGATCACCCTTTGAAAGGATTGCAATAGACGTGGCGGGTCCATTTCCGGAAACAAATAATGGAAATCGTTATATTCTGGTCGTCATGGATTACTTCAGCAAGTGGCCTGAAGCATACGCCATTCCGAATCAAGAAGCCAAAACAGTCGCAGACCAAATTGTGTTCAACTGGGTGAGCAGATTCGGTGTTCCATTAGAACTGCATTCCGACCAGGGAAGGAATTTTGAATCAAACATATTCCAGGAAGTTTGTGGGCTTCTTCACATCAAGAAGACAAGAACAACACCACTCCACCCACAATCTGATGGCATGGTCGAACGGTTCAACCGAACCCTTAAGGAACATCTTTGCAAAGTTGTGGACGACAACCAGCGAGATTGGGACCGACACATTCCACTGTTTTTGATGGCGTATCGAAGTGCAAGACATAGCTCAACTGGCCATACACCGTCTGAGATTTTGATGGGAAGGAACATCAGATTGCCGAGTGAAATTAAATTTGGATGTCCCACGTCGGAACCGCAAGCCGAGGATGAATACTTGGATGACCTCAGAGAAAGACTCCTTCAGATCCACGACGATACTAGGTCAAAAATAAAGATGTTCAGTGACCGAATGAAGACACGCTACGATATACGAGCGACAACAACAGAGTTCCAAGCAGGAGATCGAGTGTGGCTTTACAATCCCCATCGACAAAAAGGGTTGTCACCGAAACTTCAACGGGACTGGGAAGGTCCATATACAGTGATTAGCAAAATCAACGACGTCGTGTACCGGATACAAAAAGGAGTCAGAGGTAAACTTAAAGTCGTACATCGCGACCGACTACATCGCTACAGTGGTGATGAAGATGATGGATTTGTTCGGGACGATCAATCCTAAGGAGGGGGCAATGTAATGTGTATACACTTTATTTATCTCATACGCTCTGTATCTCCTTCTATTGTAATGTCTAATACTAATGTGTATACTTTATTATCTCTTACTCTCTGTATCTCTTTCTATATTTAATGTACACACTTTTCTTACTCTCTTTACTTACTCTGTATCTCTTTCTATATTTAATGTACACACTTTTCATTACTCTCTTTACTTACTCTGTATCTCTTGTTTATTTAATGTACATACTCTCTTTACTTAATATCGTTTAATTGTAGTAGTAAACACTCGTGAGGGGCAATAATTAATTAAGATTAAGAGAAACTTTTTGTTTAGCATTAAGAACGTTAGCCCCTACAAAAATCCCAGTATTTTCTCTCGAACATTCAGCTTCCCCAAGAACTAATAGGAACCAATAGTAGTTTCTAGAACCCATCATTTTTGATATAAATAGCCGTTTGGTGGCGAGGCGAATTAATTGATTGTGAACTGCGATAAGTAAAGTACACTGTGTTTGAAAAGTTATAATTGAAAGTGTTGAATAAATAAGTTTGTGAGTGATTTGAATAAAGTGAATTTGTGTTTTATTTAAAAAGTGAATAAGTTTTAATTGTCGGACCAAGCCGAATATTACAATATTATATCTGGAGCTGACGACATAGACAAAGCTAAAAATATTCAAATAGAGCTACAACAGATTCTCAAATCTTTTGGATTTAAATTAAGAAAGTGGTCATCAAACTCACCAGAACTTTTATCTGATCTACCATCTGAAGATTGTGAAATATCATTTAATTTTGAGGGAAATTCCGATTCTTCGATTAAGGCCCTTGGTCTTTTCTGGAATCCTCATTGTGATAACTTTTTCCTTAAAATAACACTTCCAGTACGAAGTTCGCATACAAAACGCACTCTATTGTCTGATGCTGCTAAGTTGTTTGATCCTCTTGGGTGGTTGGCCCCAACGATCATTCTTGCGAAAATCTATTTGCAAAGATTGTGGTGCGCTGGCATAGGATGGGATGACCCTCTTCCCCTTCCACTTAAGGATGAATGGGAAAACTATCGTAAATCTCTACAAGCCTTAGAAACGATTGAAATTCCAAGATGGTTAGGAACTTTTACCACCTCTTTTGGTGAAGTGCATGGCTTTTCTGATGCCTCAAACTCTGCCTATTCAGCAGTACTTTACTATCGCTGCATAAATGATGATAACATTTCTATCAATCTAATAACGGCTAAAACTAAGGTTGCCCCAATCAAGCAAGTATCGTTACCACGACTTGAATTATGTGCTGCTGTATTGCTAGCAAAACTTTTCAAAAAATCCATGTCTGCAATTGAAAGTCAATCACTAAACATAAAGCCATATTTTTGAACTGATTCAAAAGTTGTCCTTGCATGGATTCATGCATTACCAATACGTTGGAAAACATTTGTTGCCAACAGAGTAACTGAAGTACAAGAAATGACTAATATCTCAGACTGGTACCATGTACGCTCAGAAGATAACCCAGCTGATTGTGCTTCACGAGGGGTTCAACCTTCTGACTTACAAAGTCATCCCTTGTGGTGGCATGGTCCTAAGTGGCTTCGTCTTCCTTTCTCTGAATGGCCAAACCAAAGAATTTCAGACTGTCAAACTGAACTAGAGAAAAAAGCTGATGCTTATTCTTTAGCTGCAAATGTAACTCCAACTTTTGATCTACTTCTGAAATATTCTTCATTAAACAAACTTCTTCGTGTAACAAGTTATATAAAACGTCTCTTCAATTTCAAAATGAGGGATACTTTTGAGGAATATCTCAATTCCAAGGAAATTCAAAATTCCTTTTCTTGCCTCATACGCTTATCCCAATCTCAGTACTTTTCATGCGAGATAAAAGATTTAAAATCAGACAAACAAATCTCAAATAAGAGTAAAATTAGTAATCTTCATCCTTTCATCGACGATGAGGGAATTTTGCGAGTCGGTGGAAGACTACGCTTTGCTGAAATTGACCAGTACGCAAAGCACCCGATTATCTCATCAAATCATTGCAATCTAGCGAAACTTATTGTGTCGGATTCGCACATTAAGACTATTCATGGTGGGCCTCAATTAATGATGTCCTATATAAGGAATAAATTTTGGATTCTTAATCTGAGAAATCTTA
Organism: Sphaerophoria taeniata; assembly: GCA_943590905.1. Classification (NCBI taxonomy): domain Eukaryota; kingdom Metazoa; phylum Arthropoda; class Insecta; order Diptera; family Syrphidae; genus Sphaerophoria; species Sphaerophoria taeniata. Next base: position 104,104,689 of record OX016541.1, read on the forward strand.
CAAAATCAAAGTTTCATGACTGCACTTTATGTCTTCGTTTTAACTATAAGCGTTCAACACAACTTATGGGATCACTCCCCAAAGTACGGGTTAACGAAACCAGACCCTTCCAACACACTGGAGTGGACTACGCTGGTCCATTCGATATCCGTATTTCAAAAGGAAGATCACCAAAAACGTATAAAGGTTTCATTTGTGTGTTTGTATGCTTGGTTACATGTCTTAAGAAGGATTCCTAGCTGCCTTTAGACGCTTTACTGGACGTAGAGGAAGTTGCAGCAACATATGTAGCGACAATGGGACAAACTTTGTCGGTGCTAACAAAACTCTTCGTCAGCTGAATAGAGAATTCAACGAACTATTTCCACAACATGTAAGAGAGACCATTGCATCTGAAGGAACCTTTTGGCACTTCATTCCACCTGCCTCACCCCATTTTGGAGGTTTGTGGGATGCAGGGGTAAAATCAGTTAAGTACCACTTAAAAAGAATCTTATTAAATCGAATTTTAACTTTTGAAGAAATTAATACCCTGTTAATTCAAATTGAATGTGTTCTAAATTCCAGACCTCTTTGCCCTATGAACGATGACCCATCCGATATCACACTCCGATTCTCATCGGAGAACCATCTTTCATAGTTCCTGAACCTTCACTACTGGATGTGAAAACGAACCATCTTCAACGTTGGCAGCAGATTCAACAAATGTTGCAACATTTCTGGGATCGATGGAGAAAGGAATATTTGACCAGGCTTCAAAACCGGCCCAATAAGCTTTCGAAAATTCAACGGAATTTCCGCGTCAACGATATTGTGCTTATTACTGATGAACGTTTTCCTCCAGCAAAATGGCCATTAGCAAGGGTAATACAAGTCCATCCAGGACAAGACGACATTTGCAGAGTGGTAACGCTTTTATGGAATGGGAAACAATATAAACGCCCCATAACAAAACTGTGCCTGCTTCCTACAAACGAACCGATAGATTCTACATTATCATCTTAAAAGCTGATTTTTTTTCCTACAGCGAGTATCAGGCGCTGACAAACCTGATCCCTCACGCAATGACTATATCGGAGGAAATGCCTTTATACAAACATATATTTCATTTACTTAACTTTTTCATTATTGATATTTTAATTGTTAACTTTAAAACTTAATTAATAACAGTCGTTCTTGGCTGGCGGTATGTTCAATATTCAATTTAATTAATGTTAAAAACTAAATTTACTTTTAATTTGGCATCACCTAGCATCTACTACTTTCTTTAAAACTCCCACAAGCTTTACGTCCCACTACGATCCATTCACCTGTCATGTCATCCTGTTTTCTATTCCTCTTCATTTTTAGTTTCTTTAACTCACTTGAGATTCGACCGTCAGCCAGGCAAGTTATATTTTATATAATACTAGCTTTATTTTCAATAAATATTTGTTAGACATAATTTTTTGTCTTATAATTTTTTTTTCTTTTCCTTTCTTTGGAATTGCTTTTCTTGAAGCACATTTTAGCTATTTTTTATCGAGCTATCGAACACGTTCAACATTCAAGATTAAATTCAAATCCATGAAATATTATTTCAAAAGGTTATGGGCCCAGGGAAACGCCCAGGAAAACGCTAAGAAGAATAAATATACCGCAAGAAAGAATTACTCCGAAGATTTGTTGTGTACAAATAGTAATATCTTTTATTATATTATTCTTTGTTGTTTTGTTTTTTTATCTTGAATAAGAATTAAGACATTATATAACTGTAATTATGTCAAGCAATTTTTTGGCCACGATTGAAAAGCTAAAGGGGCGTGACAATTATGCTATTTGGAAGTTCGTAATAAAAACTTATTTAGAACATGAAGGACTTTTGGAATCTGTTGAAGGTACCGAAACGAATGCTTCTCTTTCTCTGATTTCAAAATGCAGAACGACTCTGATATTGTCCATTGATCCGACTAATTTTATTCACGTTCAAGAAGCAAAAACGGCAAAAGAAGTTTGGGACAAATTACATAATGTTTTTGAGGACAAAGGTAGAGTTCGTCGAATAGGTTTAATTCGTCAATTGTCTCAGACGAAACTGAACGAATGTTAATCCATGCAAGTTTATGTAAACACAATCGTAGCAGCTGCACAACGTTTGAATGCCATTGGCTTCAAAGTGAATGACGAGTGGCTAGCGTGTTTTTTATTAGGAGGTTTATCCGAAAAGTATGGACCAATGGTGATGGCATTAGATAATGTCGAAGTTCAACTATCAAGTGACGCGGTAAAGACAAAATTATTACAAGAAATTCCATCTAATAGCAAGAATAGTGCATTCTTTAATAATACGAAACAGAGGAAAGGTGGCATTCGTTGCTACACATGTAATAAGAAAGATCACAAATCACCTGATTGTCCAGACAAGAATAAATTTAATAAGTATTCCAAAAAGAAATCTCATACAGCTTATAATATGAAGCCTGAGTATAGTTCAGTGTTTTTGACTGGACAGTTCAATAAATTTGATTGGTATATTCGGGTGCAACTCAGCATCTCACAATGAATAGTGATTGGATTTTCAATGAAAAGAAATCTAATATTTCGGAAATAATAGCTGCCAACGATACAAGAATGAAGGTCGAATCTTGTGGCACTGTTAAGTTATATGCTGATGTTAATGGAACACCAAATCCAATTGAAGTGCGTGATGTTTTATGCGTTCCTAATTTAACTGCCAATCTTTTATCAGTAAGCCAATTAACGAAAAATAATAATTATATTGATTTTAACGCAAATGGTTGCTCTATTTACTTCCATTGTAAGTCCATCATCTCTCCTCTTCAGCATGGTTTCTTTAAGGGCAGGTCTACAACAACCAACTTAACTCAATTCGTCTCTAATTCCCTTCGTGCCTTACAGAAAGGTTATGACGTTGACGTTATCACCACCGACTTCAACAAAGCGTTCGATAAAATCTCCCATAAAATTATCAACCTTAAACTCAAAGCCTTCGGGTTTCCCTTTCCTCCTGCGTTTATCTCGTGGGTTAGTTCCTATTTAAAAAACCGCCAGTATAAGGTTGTTTTCAGATTCTCCTTATCTGAACCTATCTCTGCCACTTCAGGCGTCCCGCAGGGTAGTCATCTCGGCCCTTTGCTTTTCGTTTTGTCTATCAATGATATCGTGGATATAATTCATAGTTCTGACCTTTCCATCTATGCTGATGATATGAAGATATTTAAAACTCTCTTTACCCGATTCCCATTCTCTTCAAATAGATTTAAACTTATTTCATACCTGGTGGACTACAAATTTTTTGGAGCTTAACATCAAAAAATGTCAATCCATGCATTTCTCCCGCAAACGTTCTTCCCAATCCCTAAGGACCTACTATTTCGGTGATCTTTCCATCCCGATTGTTTCCTCCATCCGTGATTTAGGGATCATTTGTGACAAGGAGCTTAATTTTCATTCGCATATCGATAACATCATTAACAAGGCCAATTCATCCCTTAGTTTTGTAAAACGATGGTCCAAGGAATTTCCTTATGTTATGTTACCAAAGCGCTCTATATGACTTATGTGAGGCCAATCTTAGAATACGCAAGTCAAGTCTGGTCTCCATATCAAATTACATACTCCCGTAGAATCGAAGCAGTACAGCGTCGCTTCACCCGTTTTGCCCTACGCGGTCTCCCCTGGTCTGATCAATACTTTCTACCTCCTTACGAAGAACGGCTTATGATTATCGGCCTTCATATACTAACTCAACGACGCGCTATGGCGGACATAATTTTTATCTACCAATTGATAACCGGTAGAATCGATTGTCCAGCACTGCTGGAAATGATTCAAATCAACACCAACCCACGTAACATACGATCAGTTTCACTCTTCAATCTTCCTCTTCACCGCACCAACTGTGGCCACTATGAACCCATCTCTAGAATGCTACGTTTATGTAACAGTGTCCATTTTGTTTTTGATTTCAACATAAGTGTTTCTTTTCTTCCCTTCGTAGATCTCTTACTCTTAACAACTTTTCCTTCCCATAATTTTTTTGTTTTTTTTCTCAATCCCTCTAGTTTTTAAGTTAGTAAGGGTATTCATGCAACGTCGTCGTAAACTTTCCGACGTCGTAAAATCGGAAAGTTTACGATGTTCGTTTCATAAACGCCCCTTTATCTGCTTCCGAAAATGTCGTAAACTAAGTCGTAATTTAATCAGCTGATTGTTAAACGTCATGATACACAGAAATATCAGGCATGTACAGTACACTTTTTGTGTCTTTGTGTTTTGTGACGTCACAAACATCTTTTATTGTTTTTTTTATTCGTTAAGTGAAGACTCAGAATTTAAAATTATTTTTTCCAAAACATATGAAAAAGCGGTAAATAAATAATATTATTTATTTTCTATACAGACAAAAATCAGATGACTGTTGTGATGTCACTCAGAAGGTCAGCACATACCTTAAACATATTTTGTATCCTGATCGTACGTTAAACGTCAAACGACATTGAGCATTAATCAGTTGAGAATTTTTATTTTATTTTTATTTTTATAAAAAATATTTATCCGTGGTTAAAAAATGCCTAAAAAGAGCAATAAGAGAAAATTTATGGAACTATACCTATACTAAAATTGCTTTTGATGATTTATTGATGTTGGAGTTATTCGGAGAAAATGATGGTATGTACATTTGTCAATATGAGCGTACTTACATATTCCTTACCAAAATTATGAACATTTATTTTGTGGGTAGATAAACGTAAAGAAAAAGTAGATGAGATCATAGAAGATTTAGTGCTCACAATGACAGTAGCTGACCATTCCCGATATACTGATCCATTCATCCATAATTCGGTTCCAAAACAACAAAACTTTTTAAAAGATGTATTGCCTTATTTCGACGAAAATAGATTTAAACAAATAGTACGAGTGAATTGGTCCAACTTTGATATAATTATGGACCTTATCAAAGATGACGATGTATTCAATGGTGCAGGGTCTTGCTTGCAGTTGCCTGTGGAAACACAATTAATAATCGTCTTATATCGATTAGGCTCCAGCGGCGAAGGAGCCACTATTGCTAAAATTGGAAGCCTGTTTGGTATTGGTGACGGCGCGCGGAACAATTCAGGTACTAAATCAAAGCTATTTTCTTATGCACAGTTGAATTTTAAAATCATTTTCCTTCCTAGGTAATAACTGAAAGAATTTTCAAAGCTGTGCTTCGTCTAAGAAAGAAGTATCTATACTGGCCAGACGCTTCAGAAAGAAAAACACTTGTTTCAGAAATGTATGATAGTTTGCCTAACTGCATTGGCTATGTAGATGGGAGCGAAATTAAACTAGCCGAAAAGCCATCGGCAGATCCGGAAGCATATTTTTCTCGAAAACATATGTACTCTCTGAAAGTTCAGGGTATCTGTGATAACAAATTGCGAATCCTGCATATGGTTCTGGGATATCCAGGTAGTGTTCATGATGCTCGAATCTACAGTAACTGTGAATTGTACAAAAAACCACAGGAGTTCTTTACGGGAGCAGAATGGATAGCAGGAGATACTGCATATAAATTAACAACTACTGTTATCACTCCCTTTAGAGCGAATTCTACAGAGTTGACAACAGATAAACGGAATAAATTCAACAAGCATTTCAGTGCACATCGAGTGAAAATTGAGCACTGTTTTGGTATTTTGAAGGAGAGATTTAATAGTTTGAAAGAACTGAAAATTCAAATAAAAAACGAAGCTTATATCAAATTAGCATGTCGTTGGGTTCTAGTCTGTGCAATTTTGCACAACATTATAACCATAGAATCAACAACTGAAGATACTTTCCCTATTCCAGACGAAGAAGAAAATTACTATGAAGAGGACATTTATGAGGAATATGAACCCTCAAACCATCAAAGTTCTATCAATGATCCTGGTCAAGTAAAAAGACGGTCTTTGGCGGAATTAATTATAGAACATTTTTAATAAACTTGAAATAGAAATAAATTGTACAAAAAAATTAATATTAAATGTTCTTGTATTTTAATTCTAATTCGTATCTTTGTAGTCTTTCTTCCTTTTCGAGCTCCAACTTTCGAAGTTCAAATTGCTGATCCTGCGATTTTTCCTGCAACTCGAACTTTTTGATTTCAAGCTCCATTTTTTTTTCTTGTAGGGCTAGTAATCGATCTATATTACTGGAGCTCCTGTTCTTGTTCCTTTGTCTCCTGTTAATCTTTGTAAACTCTTAAATGAATAATAAAAACAAAACATTAATAGTAAAAAATTAAAAAATCAAAATGCAAATAGCAAAACAAAAATAAAGAGATAAAAGGTTTTTTGAAATATTAAGAAAACATAACATTACTTACCTTTAGCTCCTGATTTTTGTCGATTCCCTTCGGGTGTTTGTTCTTCCTGAGGGTTTCCAGAGCTTGTCGAGGTCGAAGGAAGGTTCAAAGGACTGCGGTTGGGATCATGTTCTTGCAAATCATATGTTGGTGGTGAACATGGAACACATAAATCAGTTTCTTCATAAGGAACTTCTTCTATTATATCGTCTGCATCAAAAGATGTGTCGAAAATAACAGGAGGGTTAACATTTTTCCGAGCTCCAAAAATTTGTTCCAGCATGTCAAATTTAGGACAAAGTCTTAGGACGTATTCCTCAACACTTTTTTCGTCCCCACTGGCAAGAAGACCAGCTCTTGTGTTGCCTTTCTAGGTGACCGCTGTAACAAATGTTCCTTTTAAATATCTTATCTTTCCACGGATGCACACCCAGTTGATGTTGGCTATGACTGGGGTTTGCAATGCAATCCTTTGGTAAAATTTCTGAGCTGTGGGTTTCTGAAAGTTAAAAGATTCTCAATATAATTTAATAGGTACATATGTGTGCAACAGACCTCAAAAGACTCTGGGTGCTCCTTAATATCTTCTAGAATTGCGTCTAAAAGAACCTTCGTCTCAAATTGTATCCAGCAATGAGTTGGATTAAGCCGGCGACGTTGTTTAAATATTTTGCTTTCCTCGGAGTTCTAAAAAGAATACGTATTTAAAAAGTTTTTTTTATTTTTTTATTTCTTTATAATTTTATCTCACCTCAACCATTTTAATAAAGAAAATTATTTATTTGTTGATCCAACTTTATCTGACTTAGAAATAACTTTCGAAATCAAACGTCACTGTATGTACCGTTACAAAAAGTTTACGACTTTTCCGACGTTTACGACCAAGTTTACGACACAAATTCGTGTCGGAAAGTTTACGATTTGTCGTAAAAGATTTCCCATACAAAATTTGACAGCTAGTTTACGACGTCGGAAACTTTCCGATGTTTACGACGTTTACGATAGTTTTACGACGTTGCATGAATACCCTTAGTATAAGTTTAGAATGTTTAAGTTTTAATTTTAAGACATAGTTTTAGTTTTGGCTTGTATTAAGCTTCATAATAATAATAATAATAATAATAGTTATAAAAAACAAATTCGGTAAATTGATGGCTACTGCAAATTTAGTTGATGGGTTATATCGTTTAAATGGTGCAAAATGCTAGAGTTATGTTGCAATATCTAAATGTGATAACAATGTGACATGGCATCGTAGATTAGGTCATATTAACATCAATGATTTGTTGAAAATGAAGAAAGGGACTGTGAACGATGTTTCTTTTAATGAAGAAAAGTTAACCGATGTCCCTTTAATCAGGCTGCAACAAGAGCAAATGAGATTTTGGAACTTGTTCATGCCGACTTGGCAGGACCAACTCCAACTACATCAATTGGTGGAAGTCGATACTACTTTGTTTTGGTAGATGATCACTCAAGAATGACTTTCACATATTTCTTAAAAACCAAAGATGAAACTTTCGAAAAATTCTGCGAGTTTAAGGCATATGTCGAGAACCAAACCGGCAAGAAGTTGAAAAAGTTTCGTTCAGATAATGGAACTGAATTTTGCAACAGAAGGTTTGACAATTTGTTCAATGTTTGTGGAATAGAAAAACAAACGTCGACACCATATACTCCACAACAAAATGGACTTGCTGAGAGAACAATTCGAACATTGACGGAAAGAGTGTTATGTATGATTACAGATGCAAATTTAGGTAAAAAATTTTGTGCTGAGGCTGTTGCTACTGCAACATACATAAAGAACCATTCATCTTCACGGGTTTTAAATGACAAGTCACCGATTGAAGTTTGGCCTGCAACAGACAAAGTGGTTGAAAGCAGAGATGTTTTCTTTTTAGAACCAAAAAATATCAATAATCCAGTTATGCCATTTACAAAATCAAATGAAAGTTCAGATAACGGTTGTATAGTTGTTGAATTGGGTGATAGTGGCTCATCTGATGAATACTGTGATGCTGTGGAAGAACCACCATTTCAAGAAGATGAAATTAGTGAAGAGATAATTACAGCAAATCAAATGAAATGGTTACATCAACATCAGATCCAGTACAAATCAACAATTCAAATGAAACTACAACGTTAAGAAGATCAACGCGAATTAAAAATGCAATAAACAGACAAGATTTCGTTCAATATTCTGTACAAGATAATGTTAATGAACCATCATCTTATAGTGAAGCAATTGCAAGTTTAAATAGTGAAAATTGGAGAAGTGCAATGAATGAAGAATTTCAATCACTCTTAGGAAACAAAACTTGGCAATTAGTAGATTTACCACCGGACAGAAAAGCAATCAATTCAAAATGGGTATTCAAAATCAAGACCGATACAAATGGAAAAATCCTTCGATTCAAGGCGAGACTAGTTGCGAAAGGATGCAGTCAACGTGCTGGTATTGATTACGAAGAAACGTTTTCACCAGTTGTTCGATATTCTTCAATACGTTTAATGATGGCATTAGCAGCTAGATACGACTTAGATATCGAACAGATGGATGCAATAACAGCATTTTTACAAGGCGATGTCAATGAAACCATTTACATGAAGCAACCCGAAGGTTTTGATGACGGAAATGGTCGAGTTTGCCAGCTAAAAAAGGCTATTTACGGTTTAAAACAAGCAAGTCGACAGTGGAATAACAAGTTGAATGAAGTGATGATAAAAAGTGGATACAAACGCTCACAAATTGATTCGTGCATTTATTTTCGTCGTCAAGGGAAGAGCATGATTTTTGTTGCCGTCTATGTGGACGATTTTTTAATTTTTTCGAACAACAAAGGATGGACAAACCAACTCAAATCCAATTTGACGAAGAATTTCAGTATGAAAGATTTGGGAGAAGCAAGTAATTGCATCGGGATGAGAATCACTCGGGACAAGAAGAAGGAACAATTACACTTGACCAAAAGGAATACACGGAACAAATAATTGACAAATTCAAGATGAATGATTGTTATCCTGTGAAGAACCCAGTAGATTCAAATCAAAGATTAACCAAGGATATGACAGCTATTACACCGGATGAGACCAAGGAAATACAAAATATACCTTATCAAGAAGCAGTAGGAAGTTTACTTTATTAATCTGTTTGTACTCGTCCAGATATATCGTTTGCGGTTGGAAAAGGTCACTGGAATGCAGTAAAAAGGATTTTCAAATATCTCAGAGGTAAAACAGACTATAAACTTCAATTTTCGCGTGATGGAAACCAAAGTTTGATTGGATTCTCGGATGCAGATTGGGCATCAGACATTGAAAGTCGAAAATCATGTACTGGCTATTTATTTAAGCTTCAAGGTGGAGCAATCTCATGGACTAGTAAACGTCAACCAACAATTGCTTTATCAAGTGCAGAAGCAGAATACATGGCTTTGTCATCGGCTACACAAGAAGCTATTTGGTTAAAACAGCTATTACAAGAAATTGGTGAGAATATCGATTCAGTTGAAATTCATTGCGACAACAAGAGTGCCATCAATATTGCACACAATCAACTTTACAGTCCAAGAACTAAACATATTGACATTCGACATCATTTCATAAGAGAAAAAATAACAGATGGCTTAGTTAATATCAAATATCTCAACACTGAAAATATGGTTGCTCGTTGCTGATAGTTTAACAAAAGGTGTTACTAATGATAAACATAATTTTTGTTTAGAAAATATTTATAATATGTTAATATTTCGTTTGTTTGTTTTTAATAATATTTTAATTTAATTATTTAAAACCATTTATGTTAGTGTTAATTTGATGTTATTTGATTGTGAATTAAGGTGGAGTGTTGAAAATATGTAATTCACTACTGTACTGTAAACTTAGTTTTTTGTATGAACATACTTTTATGTTTTTTTATGTTTATAAAATACTAGCTGACCCGGCAGACGTCGTCCTGCCTTGATTTGAAGAATTAAATGAAACTCCGTCAAGGAGTTTTTGGAATTCATTGGAATGCCTATGGAGCCAACAGCTGAAAATTCATTGTACCATCCTGAGTTGTCCGAGTTTTTCATCAAGAACTTTATATTTTCCATTCGAAAACCCACTTTGAAATTTTACAGTTTTCCATTTGAAAACCAATGCACTGCTGCAATAATATGCAATTTTCCCTTTGAAAACCAATGAGTTTTCCGAGTTTTTCATCAAGAACTTTCTGTTTTATTTTCGAAACCCCATTTTGCAAATTTCCAGTTTTCCATTTGAAAACCAATGCACCTGCAATAATATGCAATTTTCCCTTTGAAAACCAATGAGTTGTCCGAGTTTTTCATCAAGAACTTTATGTTTTACTTTCGAAACCCCATTTTGCAAATTTCCAGTTTTCCATTTGAAAACCAATGCACCTGCAATAATATGCAATTTTCCCTTTGAAAACCAATGAGTTGTCCGAGTTTTTCATCAAGAACTTTATATTTTCCATTCGAAAACCCACTTTGAAATTTTACAGTTTTCCATTTGAAAACCAATGCACCTGCAATAATATGCAATTTTCCCTTTGAAAACCAATGAGTTGTCCGAGTTTTTCATCAAGAACTTTATATTTTCCATTCGAAAACCCACTTTGAAATTTTACAGTTTTCCATTTGAAAACCAATGCACCTGCAATAATATGCAATTTTTGCTTTGAAAACCAATGAGTTGTCCGAGTTTTTCATCAAGAACTTTATATTTTCCATTCGAAAACCCACTTTGAAATTTTACAGTTTTCCATTTGAAAACCAATGCACCTGCAATAATATGCAATTTTTGCTTTGAAAACCAATGAGTTGTCCGAGTTTTTCATCAAGAACTTTATATTTTCCATTCGAAAACCCACTTTGAAATTTTACAGTTTTCCATTTGAAAACCAATGCACCTGCAATAATATGCAATTTTCCCTTTGAAATCCAATGAGTTTTCCGACTTTTCATCAAGAACTTTCTGTTTTACTTTCGAAACCCCATTTTGCAAATTTCCAGTTTTCCATTTGAAAACCAATGCACCTGCAATAATATGCAATTTTCCCTTTGAAAACCAATGAGTTGTCCGAGTTTTTCATCAAGAACTTTATATTTTCCATTCGAAAACCCACTTTGAAATTTTACAGTTTTCCATTTGAAAACCAATGCACCTGCAATAATATGCAAGTTTTGCTTTGAAAACCAATGAGTTGTCCGAGTTTTTCATCAAGAACTTTATATTTTCCATTCGAAAACCCACTTTGAAATTTTACAGTTTTCCATTTGAAAACCAATGCACCTGCAATAATATGCAATTTTTGCTTTGAAAACCAATGAGTTGTCCGAGTTTTTCATCAAGAACTTTATATTTTCCATTCGAAAACCCACTTTGAAATTTTACAGTTTTCCATTTGAAAACCAATGCACCTGCAATAATATGCAATTTTCCCTTTGAAATCCAATGAGTTTTCCGACTTTTCATCAAGAACTTTCTGTTTTACTTTCGAAACCCCATTTTGCAAATTTCCAGTTTTCCATTTGAAAACCAATGCACCTGCAATAATATTCAATTTTCCCTTTGAAAACCAATGAGTTGTCCGAGTTTTTCATCAAGAACTTTATATTTTCCATTCGAAAACCCACTTTGAAATTTTACAGTTTTCCATTTGAAAACCAATGCACCTGCAATAATATGCAATTTTTGCTTTGAAAACCAATGAGTTGTCCGAGTTTTTCATCAAGAACTTTATATTTTCCATTCGAAAACCCATTTTGAAATTTTCTAGTCCCAATTTTTATTTGCGAAAATATCGATAAATCAACGAAATTATCGATAACAAATTACAGGTACCCAATTTTTATTTGCGTTTTTCTCGCACGTAATTCAATAAAAATTAGTTTTTCCAACTCAGGAACCATCCCGGGTTTATGCACAACAACTTTTCCAAAGATTATTACATGATCAAATGTGTAGTTTATGAGTCTATAGGTAATATACAAACAAACATTCATTTTTATATATACAGGGTGATTCACGAGCGTTGTGCCAAAAAGCTAGAGCGTGTAGGTTGAGTTGAGACAAGAAAAAAATCGTATAGGAGGGGGGGGGTCTATTCCCCCCCGTTTAGCCGGGAGGGGCAATTTTCTGAAAAATTGACTTATTTTGTAAAAAAAATATTAAAAATCAACGGCTTAGTTTACAACACCGTGCTATACCTTTCTGAAAAGCTAAAAACTTCTTCTTTCACTTTGTTTTTAAAATAAATTGTTTTAACGAACAGTTTTAAAAAATTAATTTTCAAACTACAAATTTTCAAAAAAAAAGCCAAAAAAAATTTTTTGAACTAATTTTTTTCAAAATTTTATGTAATTAAGTACTAATTTTGTTTTAAAATTTCAATGTCTTTGTTAATTTTTAGTCGAAAACAGAAAACCGGATGCAAAAATGTCTTTTCGTTTTTGAGAAATTAAAAAAAAAACCAAAACCACTTTTTTCTAAGAAAATCTTTGTTTTTATTTTTACCTATCTGGACTTTTAGTTTAATTTATTAGTTTAATTTACAAATTTAATTTTTTGTAATTGGAGTTTTATGACGACTCAATAAAGTAGAAAAGTATTGGATTTTCAATGGATTAACCATTTTATTCATTGATTACGTCTGAAAACTGACCTGCAATTTTTTCTTACTATACCTGGGGCCGCGGCCACTCGCCGGCGAAGGGTTCTACCTGCTGGGGGCTTAAGATAATTAAACCGCAATTTTTCTTGAATGAAAAAACAATTAACAACCTAAAGGTTAATAAAAGGCATCGCATATTTACTTAACAACCATTTACAATTAAAATATTAATTCATCAACACATAACAATAACAAACTCATATGTTCGAGAAGAGTTAGCGGACAGGAACTTCTGCTACGGTTTAACTTGTTGTCGAGATCGGGAAGCCGAAAGACTCTACGCTGAAAGATATCCCAATAGATGGCGCCCAAGTTGTAGCATGTTTTCAAGAATCCGCCGACGAGAGCACGGAGAGCTAGAAGTGAAAGGTCAGTGGCAGACGTTTTCAATGAACAAAATGATTAATCCAGGGAAAATCCAATAATTTTCTACTTTATTGAGTTCTCATAAGACTCCAATTACAAAAAATTAAATTTATAAATTAAACTAGTAAATTATATTAAGAGTCCAGATAGGTAAAAATAAAAACAAAGATTTTCTTAGAAAAAAGTGGTTTTGGTTTTTTTTTAATTTCTCAAAAACGAAAAGACATTTTTGCATCCGGTCTTCTGTTTTCGACTAAAAATTAACAAAGACATTGAAATTTTAAAACAAAATTAGTACTTAATTACATAAAATTTTGAAAAAAATTAGTTCAAAAAATTTTTAGTTTGAAAATTTATTTTTTTAAAACTATTCGTTAAAACAATTTATTTTAAAAACAAAGTGAAAGAAGAAGTTTTTAACTTTTCAGAAAGGTATAGCACGGTGTTGTAAACTAAGCCGTTGATTTTTAATATTTTTTTTTACAAAATAAGTCAATTTTTCAGAAAATTGCCCCTCCCGGCTAAACGGGGGGGAATAGACCCCCCCCTCCCATACGATTTTTTTCTTGTCTCAACTCAACCTACACGCTCTAGCTTTTTGGCACAACGCTCGTGAATCACCCTGTATAGATTTTTCATTCCTCAATAAAATTTATAACGTTCAACATTCAAGATTAAATTCAAATCCCTGAAATATTATTTCAAAACAATTTCAATTAAGTACATCGTTACTCAGTAGTAAAGGCTCAAAAACGCCAAAATGGCCAAAAATCGTACTTTTTCAAAGAGAATTCCATCAAAATAAAAACATTTTTCGCTTACATTTCTTAATGAGCATAAAATTTGACATTTGAACTGTATAACTATTGGAGAAAAAATAAAGTTAAAAAAAATAAAAATAAAAATATTATGAATAAAAATTGTATTATTGATAAGCAATTTTTCTTATGATGCGATATTTATTTATTTTTAATCTCTTCATTTATTTAGCACGTACTTGTTCTCAACACATAGCAATCAAAACATTTTGAAAAAACTTTGATCAAACACATTTTATTTCAAAATTAAGAGATAGCCAAATCTGCCTAAATTTGAAAATTCAAATCAGTAACGGCTGGTGGAAATCACGATGCAAGATGCATTTAGTTCAAAATTTGTCGTCTGCAGTTGGGTGGCGCTTCCAGCAGTAAGAATTTTCAGTTTCAGTCCGGAACACTCTTAAGGTGTCCATAGATGCGCGAGAATTTTTCATTGCCCTCCCTACCTTTGTCGTCGTACTCGCCTTGACGACCCTTAACCAGCTATCTTCTCTTTACCTAGATCTCCATTTTCCTTCTCATCTCCCTTCTTGTCTCAATAAATTATTCACTCATGTTCAAATGTAACAAACAATTCATTCGTTTATTAATATATTAAGTTTATATTAGACATGATGTTGATCACTTCATGTGATTCTTAAAATATTCAAATTTAAATCTATTGTAATCGAAATATCGTTTATATAAAAAAAAAAAAAAAAATCTTGTTATATTCGTAACTGAAGATGCGTTTGTTTTGAAACTCCAATTTCAAGTTTCAATTAGGAAAAGATATCTACTTAAAATAGATTTTCAAAGAAAAAGTCTTCTTTTTCTTTCTTTCTTTAAGCCAAAGAAAAATCAAGCTGCAAATACGTATGTAAAACAAATATTAACAAAAAACTTGACTCACCACTCACCCCTTTTTTTGCTCCGATGTAGTGGCGTTTTAACCAATCAGGTTACCGCTCGGTTGAATTTTATGTCAGCAGAATCGAACTATGGTAGACTTCCGGATTCTATGGCAGACCTTATGTCATGAGATGAACGTCGACATCGTCGTTAACTCGTTCTCCCAATCTACCTAACACTATGACTAGACATTAGCTTTTTCGTTAGTCGTTCTCATGTTCAAAAATTACCTTATTCGTGCTGGTCAAATTTCGACTTCTTTTTCTATATACGCTGATTTAACTTTCGAACTGTTCAAGAGTAACGTTGAAATCGAATGATTTTGCCGTACAAGAAATTATACTGTTTGACTTAAGATTTTTGCTTTACTTTATTTTCTTCCCACCCACTTAATGGCATGGTCTAATAATACAACAACTATCTATACCAATATATTGTAATATTCGGCTTGGTCCGACAATTAAAACTTATTCATTTTTTAAATAAAACACAAATTCACTTAATTCAAATCACTCACAAACTTATTTATTCAACACTTTCAATTATAACTTTGCAAACACAGTGGCGCAAAATTATAGTCCGCTAATGAACAATTTTAGTGTGATACTAGCTTAAAATGACGTTTGAGTCATGTCTGAAACGTCATATTATGCTAGTATCACACTAAAATCGTTCATTAGCGGACTATAATTTTGCGCTAGTATCTTTAAGTAGGGTATATTCGTAACTCCCAAGCCAAAATCGGCACCAAACTTGGCATCGGCACGGCACGGCGGAGCCGTCCCAATTGGGATTTATGCTAAGTTTCCAGTTTGATTCTAATTGGGAATAATTGATTGATGGTTGGATTTCTAGCACCATTTGTATTTTCATTGAAATATTGGTAGTGGGATTTGTTGTGAGATACACTTTTCTAGTTGGATATCGTTGGGTTTTGCTTGGTACCGTTCGTATTTCTAGTTCAAAAATTAAATTGTTGTTGGAATCGGCCTGATTTGGTTGGGTAGCTCCTACTCCTTCCAATTCAAAATCCATGTCACTCCCAAGCCACCGGCACGTACCGCACGTCCCAATTGGGATGAATGCCAAGTTTCCATTTTGATTCTAATTGGGAATAATTGTCACTGGTTGGATTTCTAAGTTGGCACGGCACCCAATACATATTTAGTTGGGTAATTTCCGGCACAACATTCGCACCTGCATGGCATGCAATATAAAATTGATATGTGCATAGTGCATTGGCTAAACATATTCTTATTAGGATGTTCATATGCTTAGGATCAAATAGAAACTAGCATTCCAAAATACTTACTTCTGTTGGTTGTGCTGGTTAGAATTGTGAACAATGCATTGGAATCGTGCTGATTTGGCTGGGTAGCTCCTACTCCATCCAACTCAAAATCCAAGTCACTTCCAGGACAGCGGCACTTCCCAATTGGAATTCTTGCCAAGTTTCCAGTTTAATTTAATAAAAATTAAATTCTTGTTGGAATCGTGCTGATTTGGTTGGGTAGCTCCTACTCCATCCAACTCAAAATCCATGTCACTCCCAGGACACCGGCAACATATTTAGTTGGGTAATTTCTGGCACAACATTCGCACCTGAATGAACTTACTTACTTAACCGGCTCACCCCAATCCATTCAGGTGTTGTAGTTTCTCAAAAACTTTGTCGCATTCATATGCACCTCCGTTATGCATAACTTTAAGATATTGACGAAGATCGTTTAAAGAAGTTGACATTGTTCCCTACCAAAGGAAAGACAGAAAAAATGGCCTGAATTGAACGTAAACAAGAGAAACTCCTTACAAAATACTCATTGAGATAAGTCATTTTCCAGTATTCCATTTGAAAACCAACAATCCAGAGGGTCAAGTAGCCAGATGGATTGAGAGGCTGCAGACGTACGATTATGAAATTCAACATCGGAAGGGGAAGCTTCATTCAAATGCGAATGCACTGTCACGGAGACCATGTAAGCAAGAATGTAAGCATTGCAGACGACAAGAAGAAAAAAAAAGAAGTGGTTACTGTGCAACGAACCAGAGCCGATGCAATTAAAAACAACATATATTTTTTTTTTATACAACTTTAAATTTTTTTTTTTTTTAAATATTCATTAAATATTTGACATTTTATTATTTTAATTTTAATAAAAGGAAGACATCTCGAGGGATGTCCGGGATTTCGTCAAATGTTAGGGAGGCCTGCTCCCATTGCGCCAAGACGAGGGCTGCCACCACCCTCGCTTTTTTTAAGTCCACCTGCTGATTTATTGCTGCATGGCAGCAGCACTTCTCGACAGCCTCTATTGCCGCCCTGATTTCTCCGACTTTTTCGGGAAAATCCCAGATTTGCTCCTCGAATTCTTTTAAAAATTGATTTGTTAATGCTGATATGAAAACTGTCTAACTGAATTGTAGAAGCTAAGAACATTTTGCCTTTATACCCTAAAATATCATTGAAAATGATCTTATCCCACAAACATACTCCCAATAGTAATTTCATGCACTATCACAACAACTTTAAAATTTGATCTCAAAACCGGAATACTTTTTTTTTCTTTATGTGTCTTTTAAAAACACCTAATTTCTAATTCAAAACCCAACGATTGTTTGTTCATTGAGTTTGCATCCAAATTTTATAACAGAACATAAATTACCCCAGAACATAAAGTAGATACTTATTTTACTATCGACAAACCAAAAATATTGTCACGCGTGTCGATCTTACGATTAAAATAGGGCTATGATTTAATTCATTCTTTACACAAGTGTAGATCTTTTGTTACAAGTGCCCATCGTTAAAAACATGCTCACACAAGTGTTGATCTTACAAACATAAAATTTGATTGCTCAACAATAATTATTATGTTATTTTTTATAGCCTCCCTAACCGATGCATTTGCCTCACTACCAATTGACATTGCCATTTAGCTCGCACTTGCAGAAAAAAAAAATAGAAAAATTATCAGAAGAGCCGATCTTTATTTCATTGCTCACACAAATGACCATGACAAGTAGCATCCATGATCCTCGAATAATCCAAACAATCCAAAAATTCAAACCGAGTTCCTATCAAATACTTACAATGTGGGATCCTTATGTGTTGATCCTATCAAATACGTACAATGTGGGATCCTTACGTATTGATCCTACGAGGAAAATATTTTCATGTTCATTCAGGAGAATAATATTAATTCAATACAAATTTTCTGTATGTTTTATTTGTTATTCATACGAATGAACATATTAAGGAGGCGCATATATACATTTTTATCATAAGTGTAATTGTGCTGCACGTAGAAACGGGGCTGCCTGAGCTCTTTATAAAAACGTTCAAATCGCATATTGACTATTAGTCCAGTCATTTGGTAGTTTTACCTGGAAAGTTTTCCGGGAGTTTTGAAAATTGGTTAATTTATAGATTTGGGTATGCTCTTTTCGAATTTCAACTTTGCCACCTCGTACCCCGCCGCTCGCGCCGCCATCTTGAAAAAATGGCGCCTAAAAACGGTTTTTTGAGAATATCTCCTTTCCGACGCATTTTACGAAAAAAATATACAAAATTAATCTAGAAAAAATTTCCTACAATTTATGTATCAATAATTTTTTTCATAAAATCAATAGTTTTTGGCGTACGAGCGCCACAAAGTATCATTCATCATATTACGAGAAATACCTGCGCTTCAACTGAATAAGCACAAAATTTTTCTGAAGTTTGTTGTCCATTTTTTCCTAACTTTGAACGTTAATGCATTCATTTGACGATGCTTACCGATAGTTTATGATATTGAGAAAACAAATCAAAAAGAATAATTTAAAAAAGACCACTATTATTTCCCTGGCTCTCATGCAAAGCTTTCCAGATTAAAAAACTCAGTTTTTATTTGCGTCAACTGAATAAGCACACGATATTTCACTCTCATTATTTTAGTTGGTTCTGAGAGTCTTAAGTTAATTGGTATACCAAATCAAAAGTTGAAGTGCTGTTAGTGCATTTAGCCGTTAAATTAAAATTTAAAAAAATATGGTTAGATCAGAAGCTTTAATAGTGTCGGACGAGTTAAGGTTGATTCGTTAAAAGAATAAAGACTGACCGTGCGTGCTATAGCTACCAACGTTGATCGTAGTCTTAGTGTTGTCTATTCGTACCTCAGAAACCAAAGTTTGTACGAGTAAAACATGAAAGGTAGTAAAAAACGGCAACATTCGAAGTTGATCGACGAGCAATTTTGAGATGTGCTTCCAGTTCATGTGGCTCCGCGGTAAAAATTAAATAAAAAGTTGGTGTAACTGCAGGTGTTTCAACAGTCCACAGAGTACCAAACAGCGCAGATCATTTAAAATGATTGCAACTCCAAAAGAAACCACCATTAAACGAGCAACGAAAAGATATTCGTTTAAGATTTTCTAGACTCGATGTGAGTTGGAAAAATGTGTGGCACAACGCGGTTTTTTTTCGGATGAGAAGAGTTTAAATTTTGATGTCCCTGGTGGTTTTAATTATTACTGTTCTAAGACTAGTTGAATCTCAGAAATTATATAAATTCTCTATGCCTTAGTTGAAGTACTAGAGACATTAATTTGTACTTAGTTAAAGCACATGCAAGTTGGGAATAAAAAAAACTGTATTTCAACAACGTTATAAACAACTGACCACTTTATTCTATTTCAACATTAGAAGTGCCGTAAACTCATATTGTGCCTTTACTTTTTAGCTCGGTGTAGAAAATATTATATAACATAATTAACTGTAACATTAAATTATTCTTTTCTGAGGTTATTGAACTTCTTATGTATTTACACAGATTGTGAACATATTTCATTAGTGTTCAATTAGGTATGTAATTTATATTATCTATACTCAATGAGTTAGAAGAAATAAATATATCTGTGGTAATAAGTTAAAAGAGCTTAAGTCGACATAAGCGAAAATCAAGTTTTTAATTTCACATAATTGGCAATTTGTCAATCTTTCATTTGGTCTGGGTCCCATTACTCTACGATAGGAAATAATCGTTAAATTTTAAAAATAGCAAAATAGCTTATGTTTAAATGGACAAAGAATGCATTTGCACAACAGCTTATGTCTACTTTGGACACAATTGGATTAAACAAAATCAGAAAACACATGTTTTTAAAATGGCTTAAGTCATGATTTGAGCCCTTAGTGCTTGTGAAAATCAAATGAAAGTGATAACTTAAGTCGACATAAGTTACTTTAAAATCTCACAAATTGAAACATTCATGCCCAATTTCATAAACAAACACTAAAATTGCTTTTATCAAAAATCTTTTTAAATTTTATCAGACCCTTAAAATTTTTGAGTTTCACCAATTTAAAATGGGAAATTTCAGGGAATTTTTTGTCAAAATTGACATCCTCATGAAAATATATGAGAAAAAATGAGAAAGCTTTATACTCACTTTTTAAAATATTCAATGACACTTTTAAAATTTATTGAGGCAAAAATGGGCATTTAGTTTTGAAAGGTGTTTAAAAGCTTGTTTACTCAAAAAACGCTTGGTGAAATGAAAAAATCTCATTTTACGGTTTAAAAGCCTCTTAAATGTTTAAAAGTTGTTTATGAAATTGGGCATCAGTAACTTATGTCGACATAAGCTTTTTGAAATAGAGTATAAATCATAAAGCATTTTTTTGAAACAGCTTATGTTTAGAAAACTTGTTTTTATTAGCCTTGTTGCTTCTTTCAACAAAAAAAGATTTAAAGGTAAATAAAGAGTATTATAAGCATGTGTCCTGAAAAAAAAAATCGTTTGCCTACCACCAACAGTTTTGAAGTTATTGCCAAAATAGTCTTTAAAATCTAGTAACAAAAACTTCATTTTACCATAGCGGAAAATGACTAAAAATGACTTAAGCTACTTTAACTTATTGCCACAGATATAGTAATCGACTTGCTTCTATTTCATATTAAAAGCTTTTCGAGCTATATAACTCTATTTCATTTCATAACGACCTTGCTATAATAATTTTATAGCAAGTAGAATAAGTGGTATTTAATATGACAAATGCCAATGTTAGAAAAGATAAGCCATATAAACATTAAATACAATTTTTTGACATTTCCTAATTCGAGTCTTAACAATTTCCAGTGCTCATTAAAATGTCTGAAAAACTATAATTATTTAAATTTAAAAGTTATTTAATGAACTATGTTGGGTAGCAACATGCTCCCTCTCCAAGCGATGATTATGTTTCCAATTTCTGTTGGAAGGCAACATGCTCCCCCGCAAGTGATTATGTTAAAATGATGAATATGGTACGGAATAGTGGATCTTCTCTGGCATTGCTCATGATTGAACTGCAGCAGCTTTTTCACAGGATTCCATGGTATAAGGAAGATCCCCTTTGTAAATTTTGGTTTAGCTCGCATAAGACCGCGTTATTTCATCACATCAGGATTTGGATGACGTTGCATATAGACATGAAACAATAATAAATCAAAGCATTAGTGGTTTGTTTAAATAATAAAGGCCTTCTAAGAATGCAAACAAATTGAGTTAAGTTTTTTTTTCAGAATTGGTGATTTAATAGTTTTTTTTTCTCTTTAATTTAATTTTTTGTTATGATTTTTTTTTTTTTTGTTAATTTGATATGGGCAGTGGAGATATTTTGACGATTGGTCGTTTAAGTATTGAATTTTTTGTTTTTATGGTCACAACACGTATTAAATCGTCTGATCCAGGATTTAGTTCAATGACAAGACCGAGTAGCCATTCAGATGGTGGAAGATTATCTTCTTTGATGAGTACAATATCTCCTATTTTTATATTCGATTTTTGTCCCAACCATTTGGGGCGTTGTTGTAGTAGGTGGAGGTGGGATGTACTCCATTGTTTCCAAAACTCTTGTAAAAGTCTTTGCATGTATCTCCAACGATCGAGGTTATTTATATTTTTCTCTATCAAATTTCTTTCTGGCAGCGTATGTAATGGTGCTCCGATGAGGAAGTGTCCCGGTGTTAACACAGTTAAATCATTGGGATCTGATGTCATTGGACACAATGGCCGTGAATTAAGACATGCCTCGATCTGTGTGTAGTGCTGCATATTCTTCAAACGTTAACTTCGACAGTCCAATTACTCTCATCAAGTGGTACTTTATGGACTTGACGCCTGCCTCCCACAACCCTCCGAAGGGGGTGAAGATGGTGGGTTAAAGTGCCATGTTGTTTGGTACAATGCTAAGTTTTTGGCTACCTCAGCTGACCATTCAGACGTGATAAATTTGCTGTCCTTTCTAAGCTCATTGTTTGCTCCCTTAAAATTGGTACCACAGTCGCTAAAGATATTGTTACAAAAACCTCGCCTGGCCACGAATCGTTTGAATGCGGCAATAAATGCGACTGCAGTTAAATCACTAACTAACTCAATGTGAATTGCCTTTGTTGCAAGACATATAAACACAGCAATGTACCCCTTGTTCATTTTGTTGCATTTTCCCTTCCATGCCTTGATTTCTACTGGTCCGGCATAATCTACGCCAGTGTTTGAAAATGGTCTCGATATTGTTACTCGTTGCTTCGGAAGGTTTCCCATTAGTTGCTCGTGCATGATTGCGTTATAACGATGGCACCTGACGCATTTGTGTATGATTGATTTAACAACTCTTTTAATGTTAGTTATCCAATATTCGTTACGAATTTCTGCCATCATCATCTGTTGACCACCGTGAAGAGTTCTTTTATTAATGTCGTCTGCCAGCAAAGTTGAAAAATGATGTGTTTCGTTGAGTATAATCGGATGTCGTTGATGAAATGGAAGTGATGAGTTACCCAATCTGCCTCCAACTCGTAGAATATTATCTTCGTCCAGAAACGGGTTGAGATTTCGAATTTGACTTCCCTTTGGTATGGAGTTGTTTTTCTGTAGCATATCAATTTCTTTCGTAAATAATTCTCGTTGTACGACCCTGACAAGTTGATAATGGGAAGACATTAGCTCATCTACAGTAAGAGGATGAGTGTCAAGGGGCTTTCTTCCATTTGTTTGAAGATATTTGTTGTAAATGAATCGCCGCCAATTTGCTGTGCACTGTACTAGTCGCTTAAGTGTTGAAAATTCCTTAAAAAAGTCATTATTAATTTTATTTAAGAAGCATAGTCGTGCTTCGTTTTTTGTTTCTTCTTCTGTTTCCAGAGAATTTAGTTGTGGAAGCTTACAGAGTGTGAACCCCTTAAGAAATTGTGGCCCACACCACCAAAGTTGGCTGCTGATAAGCTCTTCGGGTGAAAGTCCCCGTGAACCAATATCTGCAGGGTTATCCTTACCACTTACATATCGCCAGATTAACTTGCTTGTAAGACCTTGAATTTCCGTGATTCTATTGGCTACAAATGTAGTTCGAATGGATGGACTCCCCTTTATCCATGCCAAAGTGATCATGGAATCGCACCACGCATACATCTCAACTTGATTGAACTGCAAGTTTGAAAGTTTAGCAAGTAACAATGCTGCACAGAGTTCTAGCCGTGGTAACGATATGTTTTTAACAGGTGCTACTCTAGTTTTTGAAGCTTACAGCTGAATTCTTTCTTTACCGTTTAATAACACACGTGTATATATGACCGCCGCATATGCTTTCTCTGAGGCGTCACTAAAACCATGCAATTACACCTGTGATTGCTGATTTATTGATAGCCAGCGTGGAATTTCTACTTGTTCCAATTTGTGTAGCTCACCTCGTAGTTCGCTCCACGATTTTTCTATTTCGGATGGTATGTTGCCGTCCCATGTTACTGCCTTAATCCAAAGTTGTTGCAAGATCAATTTTGCTTTTATTACGCATGGTGACATCCAGCCAAGAGGGTCGAATAAGCACGCGATGTCTGCAAGTATAGATCTCTTTGTATATTTTTTTGTTTCTGGTATGATGATTTTGAATGAAAATGTATCTTTTGCGGGATGCCATTGGATGCCTAACATCTTAATTGCATCCTTCGATTCAAATGTTAAAGGAAGATTGACTTCTCTTTCATTTTCAGGTACTCTTCCTAAGATCTTTGTTGAGTTACTGGCCCATTTTCGCAATGGTAATCCAGCTGAACTTAATGTTGATATAACATCTGTTTGTAATTTTATATCATCTTTTTCGTCATCAGCACCATAAATAAAGTCATCTACATAAAAACCTTCCATAATTGCTTTGGCAACATGAGGTTGAGAACCCTCAGTGTCCATTGCCAGTTGCTGTAAGGTACGTACTGCTAAATAGGGGGCTGATGCTGTTCGAATGTCACCGTTTTAAGTGCATATATCTTTATAGGTTCATCATTTGTTTCTCTCCAAAGAATGAGTTGGTATGGGGTGTCATATTCTGCCATCCATATTTGTCGATACATCATGCTGATGTCTGCTGCAAAGGCTACCTTGTACTTTCTCCATTGTGCTATGAGGTCTATTATATCCATCTGAAGTCGTGGGCCAACCATGAGATAATCATTCAGTGAAATGCCCTTTGACGTTTTGCATGAAGCATCAAATACGACCCGAAGCTTGGTTGTCGAACTCGATTCCTTAAATACTGCATGATGTGGAAGGAAATAGTGTTTTCCATTTTCCAATTCGGCATATGTTTCAACTTCCTTCATGTGACCAAGTGTAGAATATTCTTTAAGACATGATGTGTAAGCTTGTTTTAACCTTTCGTTTGATTTAAGGCGTTTTTCGATTTGAAAAAATCTTGCCATTGCTGCACTCTTTGAATTTCCAAGATTGGGTCTTACATTCTCCTTGAATGGCAACTGCACCTCATATCTACCATCTTCTCTTCGTCTCGTTGTATTTTTAAAGTGAAGTTGACACCTTTCTTCTTCTGGGGTAACGGGTAAGTTTGCGTGCATCTAGATCTTCTTCGATTTCCCAAAATTTTCTCAGTTCAACATCCAGTGTGGTATGATGGCTTTGGATTGTTGTTTTAATCGTTTGAGGCTTAACGGTGGTTGTTCCAGTCAGAATCCATCCTAATTCTGTTTTTTGTGCGACTGGAGATCCATTTCTTCCTGGAATCAATCCTTCCAGAATTATTGCAGGATAGACATCGGCACCTTGGAGCATGTCTATCTTTCCAGGTTTAAAGTAGGATGGGTCTGCCAATGGCAAATTTGACAAATGCTCCCAAGAAGTTGTACATATTTGACGAGCCGGTAGCACAGACGTCAGTTGGGAAAAAACAAATGCCTTAACATCAAGACTGAAAGAAAGGTGCATGAGAAGAGTGTTATATCGACCATCGAACTGGAGGTGCCCGTTGATGTTTGTCCCAAACCTTTTACATTTGCGAGTGCCCTTTTTTTCTTAAGACTAAGGAGTTGTGCTATATTTTCAGTTAAGAATGATGCTTCTGACCCAGGATCTATTAATGCCCTAATGACATGTTGAGTTCCATTAGCTGCTAAGACTTTAACCAGGGCAGTGGCTAAAAGAACATTGTTGTGAATGTAGTTATGAAATGTGTTGTAGGTGGATGAAGGCTGGGCATTATATTGACCATTCCACCCTTGTTGGTAGTTACTCTGATTGGTGGTAAAAGAACCATCCTGCACGTTACTATCTAAATTGGATGAAGTGAACGGATTATAATTCTGACCTTGAGAAGAGGTCGGTGCGACGTTTGATGTTGTTGCCCCATTATGCAAATTATTGTAGACATTTGCATGAGTGAATCGATTCGGATTTTGAATTTGATTGAAATTTAAGGAATAATCTTGGACATTATTCCATCCATTAGTAGGAACTAACTGATTATTATCACCTTGAACAAAGTTGGTGTTACACGCTATTTGATTTTGTCTCTGAAAAGAGTTGTGAGGGAAGTATTGTTGATTGTTCGCACGAAAACTATTTTGGGATTCAAAATGTAAAAGCGTATGATGTTTTTGACCACATTTTTGGCAACAATTACCGCTCTTACAAACTGAAGCATGGTGGTCATACCCCAAACAATTGGAACAGACAGAGTTAGCTTTGACTACTTCACTCCGAGTTTTCACATCCATTTTTAGGAATTTTGGACATTGACGTATACCATGTGATGCTTTACATAATCGGCAAAGAAACTTCTTTGCCTCATTTGGTGTTTTCGTGTTATATATTTGCGTAATTTTGTTTGAATGTGAAGCATTTGAGGTGGTTGTACCTTGGTTGAACTCCATAATGTTTTCTAAGGAGCTGAATCTCCCTTCAATAAATTCGGAAAATAATTTCCAATCTGGCAGAGATTTTGAGGACCCAAGCTTTTCTTCCCAATCCTTTTGTGTTTGGAGCGGGAGTTTTTGATACACTACGTAAATGAGAATAGCATCCCATGTTTCAACAGCAATTCCCAAATTAGAAAGTGCAAGAATACAGTTTGTACTTGTATCATGCAAGGATTTTAGTGCTTCTGCGGATTCGTTCTCGAGATTTTCTTGTTCCATCAGGACCTTCAATTGATTATTGACTAGTTTTCGTTTATTTTGGTAACGGTCGTTTAATATTTTCCATGCTGCTGCATAATTTTTTCCATCAGCGTTAACAGATAAATGCTGAATCAACAACGCTGCACTGTCTGTTACATGAGTTTTTAAAAATTGTAATTTCTGTGTATCACATAATTCATCATTCTGATCAACCATACTTTCAAACAAATTATGAAATTCAGACCACTCGTTTAATGAGCCCGAAAATTTTTTGATTTGAATTGGTGGCAACCGAATGTCACCCAGTGAAATTTTTGACGTATTGAAACGCGAAATATCTAGATGCGTATGAGTTTTCTTTAACAAATTTATCAAGTTCATCGTTCAACATTCCCGATAATGAAAAATAAGCACGTTTAATTTTACCAAAAGTATCTGCCTCGAAATAGGCCTCCTTACATATATCAGTAGAATTATTAAAAATCAACTCGTGATCTTTTTTGGCGCGTTTAAAACATTCTTCACTATCAGTTATACATGCTTTCACATAACCCTTTGATTTCCGAGCCTCATTTGCATTTTTAAATTCATTAAAATCAAATTCTAATTCTTTCAAAACAAGCTCTTGACGTTCGATTAGTTTAGGAAGGCTGATTTTTGCCATTTTCACTTCACTAGGGATTCGTATTATGAGATTGGTTTGAATAAAGAATGTTATGAGACAAGGCGAGTTGCGTGGAAATTATTTTCGAACGCAGAGGTTATAAAAATAATCTTTTTGTTTGCAATAAAAAGGCAAATAAAGGAATTACATTCCTACCTTAGTTTGCTTTTGCAACTGCAACTTCAGTATATGACTATTAGTTACAGTTGCAGAAGGCTTATGTTGGACAGTTTCTATAGACTGTTCGATGCGGGATTCTTCAGATCGTTGGGTACTGTGGCCGATAGACTGTCCGTCGATGATCGGGCTGCTATTTTCTAGATTTTTTAATCTATTTTCACACTAACCCACAGTACACTTTTAATAGTTCTTTTTATAATTGTTAAGACTGTGACAATTATATTTTAGTTCACGTTTGAATTTAAACTTTAAAATTGTTCTTTAATTTGCGCTTAATTTCAATAAAGGCTCGAAGGACCATGTTCTAAGACTAGTTGAATCTCAGAAATTATATAAATTCTCTATGTCTTAGTTGAAGTACTAGAGACATTAATTTGTACTTAGTTGAAGCACATGCAAGTTGGGAATAAAAAAAACTGTATTTCAACAACGTTATAAACAACTGACCACTTTATTCTATTTCAACATTAGAAGTGCCGTAAACTCATATTGTGCCTTTACTTTTTAGCTCGGTGTAGAAAATATTATATAACATAATTAACTGTAACATTAAATTATTCTTTTCTGAGGTTATTGAACTTCTTATGTATTTACACAGATTGTGAACATATTTCATTAGTGTTCAATTAGGTATGTAATTTATATTATCTATACTCAATGAGTTAGAAGAAATAAATATATAGTAATCGACTTGCTTCTATTTCATATTAAAAGCTTTTCGAGCTATATAACTCTATTTCATTTCATAACGACCTTGCTATAATAATTTTATAGCAAGTAGAATACGTGGTATTTAATATGACAAATGCCAATGTTAGAAAAGATAAGCCATATAAACATTAAATACAATTTTTTGACATTTCCTAATTCGAGTCTTAACAATTTCCAGTGCTCATTAAAATGTCTGAAAAACTATAATTATTTAAATTTAAAAGTTATTTAATGAACTATGTTGGGTAGCAACAATTACTTTCACGATTTGAGAAAAGAAGAACGATTTTAAGCGCGGCATCATGGTGGAGAAGGTGGAGTTATGATATGGGGAGCAGTTAGCTACTATGGAACTATTGAGCTTGAGTTTTAAACGTCAAAAACGACTGCAATTACCTACAAAAGAATATTGGAAAGAAAGTTTCCTTCATTTTCGGATATTTTTGGACCCTATAAATGGATATTCCAATATGACAACGACCCCATCCAAACGTCGTGCACTGTAAAAAGTGGGATACAGGACTAGAATGTTAAATTACTTCAACGGTCGCCCTATTTACCTGACCTGAACCTCATAGAAAATGAAAGGGGATGGTTGGTACGTAAAGTCTATGAGTCAGGCCGTCAGTTTGAGGACAGAGAATCGCTTATTCCAGCCATTAAGTTACCATGGAGAGAAATTTCGCTGGACTACTTAAAGAGTTTATACGATTCCATGCCATCCCGAATTTATGAAGTAATCAAGAATAAAGGTGGTAGTACCCAATACTAGAAATAACCAATAAAAAAAATATTTAAAGAAAATTTTGTTCATTTCTATCCGTTTGATTTTATTTGCATTTTTAAAAGTTGTGCTTATTCAGTTGACGCAAAAAAAAATGAGTTTTTCAATCTAGAAAGCTTTGCATGAGAGGCAGGTAAGAAATAGTGGTCCTTTTTAAATCATTCTTTTTAATTTGTTTTCTCAACAACATCATAAGCTATCGGTAAGCATCAGCAAATGATGCATTAACATTCAAAGTTAGGAAAAAATGGACAACAAACTTCAGAAAAATTTTGTGCTTATTCAGTTGAAGCGCAGGTATTTCTCGTAATATGATGAATGATACTTTGTGGCGCTCGTACGCCAAAAACTATTGATTTTATGAAAAAAATTATTGATACATAAATTGTAGGAAATTTTTTCTAGATTAATTTTGTACAAGATATTTTTTTCGTAAAATGCGTAGGAAGGGAGATATTCATAAAAAAAAACGTTTTTAGACGCCATTTTTTCAAGATGGCGGCGCGAGCGGCGGGGGTACGAGGTGGCAAAGTTGAAATTCGAAAAGAGCATACCCAAATCTATAAATTAACCAATTTTCAAAACTCCCGGAAAACTTTCCAGGTAACCCTCTTATTTTTTACCAAATGACTGGACTATATGTAATAAAAGTGATGCTTCTACCGAATGAAAGGCTGCCTAAAAAAACTGTTCTGTATGCCTTGCAACGAAAATCATTGTGGTTTGAAGAATGGTTCAACTTAGCAACGGTATGTGGAGTTCAACTGAATCTTAAATTAGAAAACGTTGGCACATGGAAGGTACAAATGTATGAAATGGTGAAGTGCTTGGATCAAAAATGGAATGTATATGGAAAGCGAGGACGTCAATGCATCGATCTATATATGTAAACCTGCAGCACATTCTCGAAGATAGGAACTACTTCCAAATCAACTTTAGTGTGAAAAAAATATCCACAATTTCAAGATGAGAGGAGAGCTGCAAAAGCTTAACTATCAGCCGCATAGAGACAATTTGAGAGTTGAATCTTGAATGTACAATGTGTAACCTAGGAACGAGGGAAGATGTATTCCACTTCTTGGGTGTGTGCCCTGTGTTGAAGGAAATCAGAAGAGCTTACTTCGGAAAAAATGTTTTGAATGAAGTTGGAAGTGAAGGATGGAACTACTAAATGGAAAAGTTTGGGAAAAACTATTTTGTTACACTTCGAAAGCAGAAAGATACAGATTTCAAATAATAAATGGCTGTTTTGAAATGCAATTAAGTACACAAATAGAATTTACAGAGTAAAAACTATGAACACTGTGTGATTTATTATAACTATGTTACTATTTATGCTTATTTAATGTTATTATTTGATTTATTTTTTCAAGCATATTGTTTTTTACAAGTAAACGCAAAACACGTTATCAACGAGGTTTAGAACGTAATATTAAAACCCAAACCACGTTGTGAACGAGGTTAAGAACATAATATAAAAACCCAAACCACGTTGTGAACATTAGGTTACGTTCCCCAAAAAAAAAAAACATCCGAGTTTTTAAGACAACTAGGCATGGTTGGATTTGTCGAGAGATGTTTCCTTAACCTCGATGCCTCCGAAGATTCTTCTATTGAGCTACAGAAGGATCTTTTTGCTATTCTTAGTTCTTGTTTATACTTTTTGAGGGATTCCTTATAGGAATCCCAATCTTGGGGGTGTCTAGACTTTTTTTGCATGATTGAAAAGCCTTCTACAACCTTTCTTGAGTTTGTATATTATATTCTAAGCCTCACTCATAACATGTATTGGGACTTGGGTTTATGTAAATATTATAGGATCCCACAATGTAGGTACTTGATTAAGTATCATTTGTAAGGATAAACATGATTCATTTTTTTTAAATTATCAACTTCCTCTCAATGGTAATAAAAAAAGTTACAGTGGACAATTACTCTTATGATAGAGATAGATAGAGATAGATAGATAATTTGATTTATTTTTTCAACCATATTGTTTTTTACAAGTTTACAGTTTCTAAATCATATAAGCCGTCTGCCAGAGTTTGCTCTATTTTAATACAATGCGTGAAAAAAATATGTATATAAAAATAAAAAAATAATAACATTAAATAAGCATAAGTAGTAACATAGTTATAATAAATCACACAGTGTTCATAGTTTTTACTCTGTAAATTCTATTTGTGTACTTAATTGCATTTCAAAACAGCCATTTATTATTTGAAATCTGTATCTTTCTGCTTTCGAAGTGTAACAAAATAGTTTTTCCCAAACTTTTCCATTTAGTAGTTCCATCCTTCACTTCCAACTTCACTCAAAACATTTTTTCCGAAGTAAGCTCTTCTGATTTCCTTCAACACAGGGCACACACCCAAGAAGTGGAATACATCTTCCCTCGTTCCTAGGTTACACATTGTACATTCAAGATTCAATTCTCAAATTGTCTCTATGCGGCTGATAGTTAAGCTTTTGCAGCTCTCCTCTCATCTTGAAATTGTGGATATTTTTTTCACACTAAAGTTGATTTGGAAGTAGTTCCTATCTTCGAGAATGTGCTGCAGGTTTACGTATATAGATCGATGCATTGACGTCCTCGCTTTCCATATACATTCCATTTTTGATCCAAGCACTTCACCATTTCATACATTTGTACCTTCCATGTGCCAACGTTTTCTAATTTAAGATTCAGTTGAACTCCACATACCGTTGCTAAGTTGAACCATTCTTCAAACCACAATGTTTTCGTTGAAAGGCATACAGAACAGTTTTTTTATGCAGCCTTTCATTCGGTAGAAGCATCACTTTTATTACATAGTCAATATGCGATTTGAACGTTTTTATAAAGAGCTCAGGCAGCCCCGTTTCTACGTGCAGCACAATTACACTTATGATAAAAATGTATATATGCGCCTCCTTAACATGTTCATTCGTATGAATAACAAATAAAACATACAGAAAATTTGTATTGAATTAATATTATTCTCCTGAATGAACATGAAAATATTTTCCTCGTAGGATCAATACGTAAGGATCCCACATTGTACGTATTTGATAGGATCAACACATAAGGATCCCACATTGTAAGTATTTGATAGGAACTCGGTTTGAATTTTTGTATTGTTTGTATTATTCGAGGATCATGGATGCTACTTGTCATGGTCATTTGTGTGAGCAATGAAATAAAGATCGGCTCTTCTGATAATTTTTCTATTTTTTTTTTCTGCAAGTGCGAGCTAAATGGCAATGTCAATTGGTAGTGAGGCAAATGCATCGGTTAGGGAGGCTATAAAAAAAATAACATAATAATTATTGTTGAGCAATCAAATTTTATGTTTGTAAGATCAACACTTGTGTGAGCATGTTTTTAACGATGGGCACTTGTAACAAAAGATCTACACTTGTGTAAAGAATGAATTAAATCATAGCCCTATTTTAATCGTAAGATCGACACGCGTGACAATATTTTTGGTTTGTCGATAGTAAAATAAGTATTTACTTTATGTTCTGGGGTAATTTATGTTCCGTTATAAAATTTGGATGCAAACTCAATGAACAAACAATCGTTGGGTTTTGAATTAGAAATTAGGTGTTTTTAAAAGACACATAAAGAAAAAAAAAGTCTTCCGGTTTTGAGATCAAATTTTAAAGTTGTTGTGATAGTGCATGAAATTACTATTGGGAGTATGTTTGTGGGATAAGATCATTTTCAATGATATTTTAGGGTATAAAGGCAAAATGTTCTTAGCTTCTACAATTCAGTTAGACAGTTTTCATATCAGCATTAACAAATCAATTTTTAAAAGAATTCGAGGAGCAAATCTGGGATTTTCCCGAAAAAGTCGGAGAAATCAGGGCGGCAATAGAGGCTGTCGAGAAGTGCTGCTGCCATGCAGCAATAAATCAGCAGGTGGACTTAAAAAAAGCGAGGGTGGTGGCAGCCCTCGTCTTGGCGCTATGGGAGCAGGCCTCCCTAACATTTGACGAAATCCCGGACATCCCTCGAGATGTCTTCCTTTTATTAAAATTAAAATAATAAAATGTCAAATATTTAATAAATATTAAAAAAAAAAAATTAAAGTTGTATAAAAATAAAAATATATGTTGTTTTTAATTGCATCGGATCTGGTTCGTTGCACAGTAACCACTTCTTTTTTTTCTTCTTGTCGTCTGCAATGCTTACATTCTTGCTTAGGGTGACGTGGTCATCGATGCACCACCCTATTTTCAAATGACCATAACTTTTTCCAATGAACTCTTTTTGCTATGTATTTTTGTATTTCATTCTTTAGATATGTTATGAAAATACGTACGAACTTATATTTTCGATATGATCTGAATTCTTTGTGTAAAAAATACTTTTTCCCAAAAAACCAAATGGTGCATGGTGCACCATGGTATGTACTGAATGCACCAGTCGTATGTACACGATGCACCACAAATTTATTTAAAGAATTAAAACAATTTTTTAACGTCATAGACAGATTTATTTTTTCAAACAAAAATATACGAGAACTTAAATATAAAAAAAATCGATCAAAAGACCATATCACTTAAGGGAAATTTAAAATAAAAACAAATAGAGGAACTCCACTAAAGCAAAGTTATTATAGGATTAAAGTTCATCAAATGGACGGTTAAGAAGTTTAGAATTCAAAGCAACTGATGAATATGCGGTATCTTCTTGATCAGATAAATTTTAGCTGCTGCAGTCGTTCCTTCATTTCATCTTTGTCTTTTTACACAGTAAACCACGGTGCATTCAGCACCATGCTTATGTGGTGCATTATGCATACGCTGACCATCCGTCCCGGTTTTCCCGGGACTGTCCCGTATTTCAATAGCCCGTCCCGGTTTTTTTTAAGGAAACCCGGGACCTACAAATGTCCCGGGTTAGGTTATTAGTCCCGTATTTGAACATATACAAATATTATAAGTATTAGTAACCGTTATAATAAAAGAAACATCAATTGAAAAGCATGAAATTCTTTACCATGTGCGAAAATTTTATAGTTCTATGTTGAAATCTTTGTGCGATTTCCTATTTATCCTCTATTTTGTAAAGGTATAAACGTTGTTAACCCTTCCATCCTGTAGGTACAGATCCTACACGAAAAATCTTGGATGGAAGGGTGTCCAGTCAGACTAGGACCAGGCCAGGTATGGTTGCTGCCGTTTGCTGAAGCTCGCCGGATATGGGGTGGGTTCTTTGGCCTGCCTGACCGGACTACCGTAGTTAATCATACCTGTTCAAAATTGAAAAAAAAACTAAGTGACGATAAAAAAAAGTGAAACAAGCTAGGACAGAAACGACAACATCAAACAGACTGACAAGCAAATGAAATAAACTACGTTACGTACAAAAAAAATTAAATGTTGAGGGTAAACGAAGAATTCCGCCACCGAATCACCTATTCCTTCTTTCAATATACGGGTGCCTTAGTTGGTAATGGCACCCTTGAGCATCCCTCCCACTGCCCGTCTCATTGCTGAGAAGGCTCCATGGCTGCCGCTTGCTCACAAATAATGCGACAGCCCCTAAAATCTAGGCTCAACGCCTCACCTACGTACACTCACCCGTCAAACAACCTCATGACCCGATTGGCCTCATCAGTCACTCCATACAAATAATTTACAATCCCATTATGATTTTAACATATTGATATTATGAGTTTATTAAAAATGAATTTGGTTTAAGATAGAATGCAAAAATAAGTAATTAAGTTTAAGCTATTATCTAATTTTTATTATGTGGAAAAGTAATGGACAAACGAAAAAAAAATATTAAGAACGTAACATGTATGTACAGAGAAATGAAATAATGGCAACTCGGGCTATGGTTGCTCTTTTCGTCCGTAAAATAAGAAAGAAGCAAATAAAAATAATATTAATTACCATACCTTTGAATCCTTAGCACCTGTGCGCACACGTAACTTAGAATCCTGTGGACTGTGTAGGAGGAAGTTAATTAAATACACATTAACAAAAAGAAAAACCATAAGAGTTGTTTGTACCACAAACAAACAAATGAACATTAAACAAACTAATCAGAATCACTATACTTATTTTCAAAGATAGAGAAAAACACTATGAACTATTAATTTATATAATAAAAAAAAAACTATGAACTATTATTTAAATATGTACACATAAAAGCATCTTGAACACTATTCTTCTAACTGGAACTGCAGTACAGGATTTTTGGAAATTGGAAGTGAAGGGACGTCAGGGATTTGTTTGTTTTTGTTTTTTTTTTTTTTTTTTCTTAATTGAGACCACTTTATTTTGTTTGTTCGATTGAGGGATCGTTTTTGTTTTTTTTTCGATATATCAGGGACTTGTTTTGATTCTCTTTTTTTTGTTTCTTTATTTCTATAAAGACCACACTATTTTTTTTTGTTTGATTAAACAGGGCAGGGGTAAGGATCAGGAGAATGACTTAGCACTTTCTTTTTTTACTGAAACTTCGTTTCTCTAAATGTTGATTTTCACTTAATATGAACGTTTCTTGAGTGTCTTTTGCACCATGGAATAGAAGCAGAAGTTTCTGCCACATATAATGTGATATCAATCAAATATCTTTAAACTGTAGGTATTTATTCCAATAACTTCAAAAGAATGTCACCATCACATTAAAAAGGTTACTTGAAAGATTTTCAAGACACGAAATTTTAATATCATTTATTTTGCACCATATCAATCGGAAAAAATCTCCCTCACACACCAAGCACAGCAACAACGTTAAGTAATTTTTTTTTCAGAGCAAAATAAATAACAAGGATATCAGAGCCGAGCGATT
Source organism: Sphaerophoria taeniata (assembly GCA_943590905.1). NCBI lineage: Eukaryota > Metazoa > Arthropoda > Insecta > Diptera > Syrphidae > Sphaerophoria > Sphaerophoria taeniata. The sequence goes on from OX016541.1 coordinate 104,140,344, forward strand.
CCATGTTTTGTTTTTCGTGTAAAGTGTTTTTAAGCAAAGTGTTTTTGTGTTTGAATTATGTGTAGTGTATTCTGTATTATGGGCGACCCTACAAAACTTTTCACCCCGACGAACGCCAGCGTTCCAGGCGTGAAATGGAAGAGGAGCCTTATGTCTATGTCCCTTGTGTCGTGTATATGATCGTGGTGTGTGTGAATGTATGAGTGTATTATTGCCATCTCAAACCCGTATATCTTTGGCGTGAAAAATACCCAACGAAACACCCTTCATGTCCTCGAGTTCATAAAGACTGTTACCCTGAATATTCTTCACCCTAGCCTTAACGAACTTGGGACAAAGTTTTGCATTCAGGCGTTTGAATGCATCGCTTTGCACAAAGTTTCGTTTGAACACCATATCACCTAATTGGAACTGCACATCTTTACTTCTTGTATTATACGTGTTTTCGTACAATTTGTGTGCTTTTTCAAGTGCATTCTTAAGGTAGCTGTGAATTATATTCATCTTCGACGACTTCGGCAACACCTGAAACTCGGGTTTACTCATGGATTGGAGATTCCTCAGCAATTTGTAGTCTGAACCGTGTTCAATTTTAGAGTGACCAAATAATGCTTCATATGGAGACATTTCAATAGCAGAATGAATCGTGGTTCTTAGCGCACTGGCTATTGAAGATAGGTGCCTATCCCAATGTCTTTGATCCTTCTCAAGATAAGAACGGATCGCGCTCAAAATCGAACGATTCACCCTTTCACTCGCGTTTGCCTGCGGTGAATAAACAGCTGTTTTTATGTGTGTGACTCCATATGACAGCAAAAATTTGGCAAAGTCTTTACTAACAAATTGTTTGCCATTGTCAGACAACAACGATTCAGGTACTCCAAACACTGAGAAAATCTGTTCCTCCAGGAATTTCACCGCACTTTCAGTAGTCGCCTGTCGTAAGGGATAAATATGCACAAACTTTGTTAACTGATCCAAGCAGATGATAATATGTGTATGTCCCTTTGTCGATCGTGGGTAAGGCCCCAAGAAGTCGATGAAAATATGTTGGTATGGCCTTTCTACCACATATGCCTTTCCCATTTTCGGCCTTAAGATGGAATTTGGCGCTTTCGAGACTTTACATACGTCACACTTCGTAATAAAAGATTTCACTTGAGCTGCCATATTTGGCCAGTAAAATCTGTCACGAAGACGATACAAAGTCTTAGCAATACCACCATGCGAAGCTTTTGGAGGCTGATGAGCGAGAAGAATTAAGGATTTGGTTAACGTCGATGGAACCCAGAGCTTCCACACCATGTCGTCTTCAACTGGGTTGCCTGTACAGTGTTTGACTTTTTTGTACACAAACCCATCAGAGATTTGAAGATCCGGAAGCTGGTCTTCGTTTTCTTTGACTGTCTCGACTAACTTCATATATTCCTCTGATTTGAAGCTCAAATCGTTGAGGTCAATATGAAGGACATCATGTGGATTCTCTAACAAAGAAACATTATCAAGGGCGTCAACAGCGTATACTCGCGATAGTGCGTCAGGAACAACGTGTTGAGACCCTTTCCGATGTTCAATGTCAAAATTGAAGCCTTGAAGCTTCAAACTCCATCGTGCCAACCTACCATGTAAGTCCTTCTGGCTCATCAACCACTTCAAACTCGCATGATCCGTTACTATTTTAAAAGCATGTCCTTCCACATAAGGACGAAATTTCTTTACTCCCAAAACCGCAGCCAAACATTCCTGTTCAGTCACAGAAAAATTTCGCTGAGATTTCGTTAGCTTGTGGGAATAATAGTAAATCGGTCTCTCTATACCTTCATCGTCCTCTTGGCACAACACACAACCAACGCCGGTACTTGAGGCGTCACAAAGGATCTCAAATGGTTTCCTGTAATCTGGTGTTTGTAAAATTGGTGCAGTTGTCAGTGCCTCTTTGAGCTGATTAAATGCAGCAATTGCATCTTCACCAAACTCAAATTTAGCACCTTTCTTCAAGGTATTCGTGATTGGTGCCGCAATTCCTGAATAATTATTCACGAATCTGCGATACCAACCAGAAAGCCCAAGAAATCGCCTTACCTGACGCACGCTTTTTGGAACTGGAAACTCTGTGATTGACGAAATCTTTTCCAGATTGGTCTTCAGGCATCCCTCACCCACAACATACCCAAGATAATCCAACTCCCTGAAACAGAACTTGGACTTTTCTAAATTAATAGTAAGTCCAGCCTCTTTCAAACGAGAAGCGACTATCTTAAGCATCCTTATGTGCTCTTCAAATGTAGGGGTAGCAATCAGGAGATCGTCGACATAAGGAAAAACATTCTCTCTATATTGATGCGGCATGACCTTGTCAATTAGTTTACACATACGTTGTGAAGCGTTGCACAAACCAAATGGCATGACGGTAAATTGAAGCAATGGCAGTCCAGGAATGCTAAAAGCAGTTTTTTCCTTTGAACTTTCCTCCAACGGTATCTGCCAAAAGGCGTCCTTCAAATCCACACTCGAAAAGAAATGTGATTTTGAAAGGCGACTTAGCAAACCTTCTATATTAGGAACCGGACCAGCATATTTCTTTGTAACGGAATTGACCTTCCTGAAGTCTAAGCAGAGCCTGTGTTTGCCGTTTGACTTCTTGACTAGGACAACAGGAGAACTCCAAGCACTAGTGCTTTCTTCAATCACGCCCAATTGAAACATGCGATCGACCTCCTCATACAAAAGTTTTTGAACCGCTGGAGAAACAGGATAGTGCTTCTGCTTTATCGGCACTGCATCACCGGTGTCGATGTGATGGCTTTCACAATTCGTTCGTCCTAGGCCCTGTACCGCAAAAGAGGGAAACAATGCTTTTGCAGCCTCTAACGCTTCTGATTGCTCCAATGTCAAATGATGAGCATTCGGGTTTGTTTGAGTTGTTTGGGTAGTCTGAAGATTCAAACCGGAAATGATCTGTGGAGCAATGTTAAACAGCTTCCAAAAATCGACCCCCAGGTAAAGTTTCTGATCCAAGGTTGGAACTATAAACAGGCGCATTTCTTTTTTAAATCCCTTATATTCAACTTCTAGAAACGCAGAGCCAACGATGTCTTGGCTTTGTCCGCTTGCTGTCTTCACATGCAACAACAGCTTTTTAAATGGAATATGTTTTTTCTGAAGGAATTCTATGGCACCAAGACCGAGACAGCTTATTGAAGCCCCTGAGTCCAGAAGACCAAGGACACTCTCATTGCATATTTTTACATTTGCATACGGTCTTGGGTCTTCAGAATTTAGAAACACTGTCGCCGATATGGCTCTATAATCTTCCTTTTTGTCAGCAAAGCGTTTTCTAAGTTTCAGGATTTTTTTAGTACATACTTGTTGTTTGTTTTCATTGTAATTAAATATTCGAGAGCGCACCTGTTCATAATTTAACAACCTTTCGTGTAGTGTTTTGTGCTGTATGGATTCGTTTGATTGTGGAGATGTATTTGTGTTAAATTGTCTGGATGTAGTAGTGTTTCCTTTGTTTTGCGTTTGTGTTTCTCTTTTGAGTATTTGTATTGGATTGTCCGGTCCTGTGTCAGCTCTCGTCCTTATTGTCTTGTCATCTATTGTGTCCTGAATGGATTTCCCGGTCTTCCTACTTGAGAGCAATTGTTCCGGGGATTCGAATTGCTCGACCTGGTGTTTTCCGAACATGAACACCGAAAAGATGTTACATCCGGTCGGCCACATTTGTAGCAAAACAGAGCCCTTTTATAACTTGGACATTCGCGAAAAGTGTGCCCTGGACCCCTGCAGTTCCAACATTCAAGGACCTTTTTTCGCTGATTCAATTCAGGACATTCTACAGCTTCGATGACACGTCCGTAATCATCGTCAACGTTCTCAAAGTCGAGCTCATTCACCCTTCTACGGAAATGCTGTTGGTTTTGCTCCGAAATTTGTCGCTGTCTGGAGTGTTCAATATTATATTTTTCAATATTGCGGCAGGTATAGACCATCTCTGGTAGACTTACAGTTTTGAACGTTAAAAGCTTACTACCGATGTCGGGTCGAACATTTTGACGAAGCAGGAAGATAAGACGATCAGGACCTCTTGGTGTTCGCAATTTTGCATTGAGATTCAGAACATCCGAGTAAAAATTGTCAAAAGACTCGTTTGAACCCTGTTTTCGATCATCTAGCTTCCTACCTAGCTCGTCATCGGTTTCCAAACAGCCATAGTGGTCAATAAATGCAAGTCTAAAGTTCATCCAATCTTGTTTGTTATGTGTCTTTAAATGTCCCCAGTACCAGTTTGTCACGTTACCGTCTATAAAGTGGTGAAAGTTTCGGAAGATCTCTTCCCATTCCACACCGTAAGATTCCTGCAGATGCTCCAATCGGAATAAAAAGTCTTCGACCCCCATGTCTTTATTGTTGAATTTTAATCCCCATTTATGGAAATCGTGTGTCGGTTTGTGTCCTCTAATTTGGTTATGTGTATGTGTAGTATTTTGAATGTAGTTGTGTTGTCTTGGTATGTCGTTATCGTATCGGTGTAAGTTTTCTGGTGTTGTGTTCTGTGGTGGTGGCTGTTGTGTTAATGATGGATGAATTGTAGAGTTATCTATGGAAGGAATCACTATCTGACTAACGATGTCCCTCATTTCACCCCGAAAAAAATTCCTCTCTCTCGCTGCCCGTGCGTCTAGAGACTTTAAAAGATTGACATTCTGGTTTTCGATTGTATCTAACACAATTCTCTCAATGCGTGAGTCGAGATCTGCCATAGGATCTTTGATTGGTTGTGTAGACAATGGCGTTGAAGTTAAAGCTGTTTTGGTCTTGTCTGGAGTTTTATTAATATTTAAATTGAACTTTGGAAATGGCAATGGTTCCTTATGAAAAGAAAAAGGATTTGACAAAGTTCTCAAATCTGCATGAGCTTTAAAGAGTGCTCTCCTTGGGCTAAAAGACAAAGTCGACCCCATTGGGTATTCATTACCCTTGTTCTGGGCTAAATTCTTACTACACCCCGGTAAGTCTGACATTTTTTTTTTTTGTTATTATTTTTCTTTTAACAATTCATTTACATACTGGAGTGACTGATGACCTTCGAGAAATGCAGGCAATTAACAGTGTGAGTTCCAATTGTACATTGAAAGAAGTTTCAGCTCATCGGTTCCAGTTTTCGATTAGATGCAACATACGGTATTTGCGAAAGAAAATGCAGCAACAGACAGAAAAGTACTGAGTTTCCTCTTCCCGGACAGCAAATCTTAAGCTTTTACCATAATCGAAAACCAAATTTGTCCAAAACATTGCAAACCTCCGTTCCCAGCAACTGACAAAGAGGTAGTTTAACATACCTCTTCCGGACAACAAACAGAAGAAATTGCAACATTCTAAACAAGGTCGAGAAAATTAAACGCAATTTGCCTAGAAAGAACGAAATCTAAACAAAGACATTATAATTTTCTCTGTCTTCAAACAAAGCCTGAAAAAATTAGATTCCTAGCGACGAATAACAGAATTTAACATCCATTACTGGACAAAGAATCCAAATTAACAACCGTTGCAAGAAGACAGCGGAATTGTCAGCTTTCCCACAACATGATAAAAGTATTTAAATTAAGACCCGGATGAAATTAGATGAAAAAAAATAGCATTACTGAAAAATTGAGAAACGATTGTGAAAAAAAATAATTAAAAATTAAAATGAAAATGCAAGGAAAGGAAAAGTGAAAAGAAAGAGCAAACAATCAAATAGCAAACAATCTAAAGAGGAGCGGAATTGCCCTTAAAGAAAATTTGCCCCACGTTATGGGCGCCATCTGTAACGGTATAAACGTTGTTAACCCTTCCATCCTGTAGGTACAGATCCTACACGAAAAATCTTGGATGGAAGGGTGTCCAGTCAGACTAGGACCAGGCCAGGTATGGTTGCTGCCGTTTGCTGAAGCTCGCCGGACATGGGGTGGGTTCTTTGGCCTGCCTGACCGGACTACCGTAGTTAATCATACCTGTTCAAAATTGAAAAAAAAAACTAAGTGACGATAAAAAAAAAGTGAAACAAGCTAGGACAGAAACGACAACATCAAACAGACTGACAAGCAAATGAAATAAACTACGTTACGTACAAAAAAAAAATTAAATGTTGAGGGTAAACGAAGAATTCCGCCACCGAATCACCTATTCCTTCTTTCAATATACGGGTGCCTTAGTTGGTAATGGCACCCTTGAGCATCCCTCCCACTGCCCGTCTCATTGCTGAGAAGGCTCCATGGCTGCCGCTTGCTCACAAATAATGCGACAGCCCCTAAAATCTAGGCTCAACGCCTCACCTACGTACACTCACCCGTCAAACAACCTCATGACCCGATTGGCCTCATCAGTCACTCCATACAAATAATTTACAATCCCATTATGATTTTAACATATTGATATTATGAGTTTATTAAAAATGAATTTGGTTTAAGATAGAATGCAAAAATAAGTAATTAAGTTTAAGCTATTATCTAATTTTTATTATGTGGAAAAATAATGGACAAACGAAAAAAAAAATATTAAGAACGTAACATGTATGTACAGAGAAATGAAATAATGGCAACTCGGGCTATGGTTGCTCTTTTCGTCCGTAAAATAAGAAAGAAGCAAATAAAAATAATATTAATTACCATACCTTTGAATCCTTAGCACCTGTGCGCACACGTAACTCAGAATCCTGTGGACTGTGTAGGAGGAAGTTAATTAAATACACATTAACAAAAAGAAAAACCATAAGAGTTGTTTGTACCACAAACAAACAAATGAACATTAAACAAACTAATCAGAATCACTATACTTATTTTCAAAGATAGAGAAAAACACTATGAACTATTAATTTATATAATAAAAAAAAAACTATGAACTATTATTTAAATATGTACACATAAAAGCATCTTGAACACTATTCTTCTAACTGGAACTGCAGTACAGGATTTTTGGAAATTGGAAGTGAAGGGACGTCAGGGATTTGTTTGTTTTTGTTTTTTTTTTTTTCTTAATTGAGACCACTTTATTTTGTTTGTTCGATTGAGGGATCGTTTTTGTTTTTTTTTCGATATATCAGGGACTTGTTTTGATTCTCTTTTTTTTTGTTTCTTTATTTCTATAAAGACCACACTATTTTTTTTTTGTTTGATTAAACAGGGCAGGGGTAAGGATCAGGAGAATGACTTAGCACTTTCTTTTTTTACTGAAACTTCGTTTCTCTAAATGTTGATTTTCACTTAATATGAACGTTTCTTGAGTGTCTTTTGCACCATGGAATAGAAGCAGAAGTTTCTGCCACATATAATGTGATATCAATCAAATATCTTTAAACTGTAGGTATTTATTCCAATAACTTCAAAAGAATGTCACCATCACATTAAAAAGGTTACTTGAAAGATTTTCAAGACACGTTTTAATATCATTTATTTTGCACCATATCAATCGGAAAAAATCTCCCTCACACACCAAGCACAGCAACAACGTTAAGTAATTTTTTTTTTCAGAGCAAAATAAATAACAAGGATATCAGAGCCGAGCGATTCCATGTTTTGTCTTTGTATATATAGTCCTATAGTACCCGCACGCTGACGATTCGATCGAGGCGACACGAGTGGCAGTATAAAAATTAGCTCTCTTGGCTTTTTTCACTTCTGCATTTGCAGACAATTTCTGTATATTTTTGAGAACATTCTCTGAGTCCTCTGCACTGTACCTCTTTCGCAGAATGTACTCTTAACTCTTAAGGGGGGGTCTCACGAAAATGCAAACTCAAAACTCAAGTAAAAGTGTGCCCATGTATTGGTGCGTTATTTTGCTCTCTTAATGGCAAACATTTCTTCCATTATGACATTATGAGAGCAAATGTTTTTCTTCTTGCTTCTTTTCATTTTATATTCTATTTTGCTTTCGTATGCAGATCAAAGACAGATCACCACAGGGCACCAAGGCGACAACGATGTACGATGTTTTAGGTATACAATGTATTTTGATGTTTGTTGTTGGTTATCGTGTCGGTGGCGGCGCGCGTGGCGGCGGATCGGAGCGCTGATCAAGTTGTTTTGTCATTTCTTATTTTGTTTCATTTATTGTACATGGACGGAGAAGTGCAATCTCATACATAAAGGAGGAACCCATTTGGTTGCACTTAGGTAGTACATATAGATATTAGATATGTTATATGTAGGTACCTAATGAATGTTATTTTTTTTTTTTGTTATTTACCAAGTAGGTAATATGTTGCAATAGAAAACTTCCTTCTCACTAGGAACTGCTGTATTTACATATTTCTCGCTTATTGGACACAGTGTGTCTAGTTCATCTAGACAAAAACCGGTTTTGTAAGCAAAGGAAGCAAAATATGAATTGCACTGAAGACGAAGACTAAAACTAACACACTCACAAAAGCTTACCAGTTTTGGGTACTCACACATGCAAAGCAGGTTCATGTATACATTTCTTCCCCCAGACTAAAAGTGTCTTGTGTTTCAAAAAATTTTCATCTCTTGTGTGCAGCCCATTGCTATCTCCATATGTAAGCAGCAAATAAATAGGTATATACATAATGTGCATGCATATAATTTGTACATTATCGTAATAGGAAATTTTGTTCAATTCCATTTTTCATTGAATGTTGGAGAATAGCTACCCGTTTTGGTGAGAACTCTTATATCAGCTACTGTAGCAGGTACCTACAGTGGTTTGGATGGATTGATAAAATAAATAAAAACGAGAGTGAATATTTTAGTATTGTTTTTTAAATTATTTATTTTTTTAAATACTTAACATTGAATGAATGAGAAAACAAATTAAAACTAAAGCACTGTATCAGGTGTTCTTAAAAATAATTTGGAGATATTCCGGATTTGTATTCATTTTTGAATTTGGTCTTCAGTATTCCAAACACGCATGTTTCTTGGTACTCTGGGGTCACACAGTTCCAAAAGTAGATGATTATTGTAGTACGAAACAAGTTTTTCCTTCATTTTATGCTGCCAGAATTCGTCATCTTTTACAATTGTTGTCCATGTGAAATCACACGAAGTCCATACGCCAAAGTAACATTTTTCGCGACCAGTAATATGCAATTGTCCTTGAACTTGGTAATAGTAATCGTGTGTTTTTTTGAGCTCCCAATTATCACCTTGTTTTTGCAGATAAGCTATTTTTTTCAATCCTACAGCTTGTCATAGCTTTTGCAGACGAAGGGCATTTTACTTCACAGATAGCAGAATTTCCCACCAAACCATCAGGCGTTGCTCCAAGAAAATGAATTTCGCTATCAATAACAAAGCCACATTTTTCCACGTGAATTCCTGCTTGTTCTTCCAGTTTTTCTATGGCTTTGTTTTCGTTTTCCATTCCCCAGGCGACACTCGAAGAGAAAAATAAGCCGTAAAGAGAAGCTTTCACTATGTTATGATAGCTGACTGGTGTTCGGACCTTGCATATTTTTCCAAAGTTTGAAGCTGTTACCATTTCCTTTCTGAGTTCATGCCATTTTTCACAATTCGCCTGGTCCCTTGTTTGTTCTTCGATTTCATGCCTTAGTCTATAATTTGTATGCAAACGTTCTTCGAATTCTTTCTTCCTTTTTTCCATAGCCTCATCGGGTAAGTCGGTTATTTGCAGATCATCATCATCAACATTTCCGTAATTTCTATCAGCAGGAGTCTTACGCTTTCTTTTTTTTGAAGCAGTTTTTTTAGAACTTCGAAAAAGTTTCCTCTTGTGGAGCTCATTCCGTCTTTTTGTTTCACTTCGTACTAGAATTTTTTTGGTTGGTGTATTTTCACTGTGATTGCGAGTTTTAGCATATTCGGTGAACGCCCTCTTTGAATTGAACTGAACGACGGCAAGAGCACATCTATTGCTGTACGATTGGCCCAAGGAATAGTTGATTCTTTTTCCACCCACGTATTGACACAGGACACTGTTGAATTGTTCGCAAATATTGGAGTCATACCCGAATAGAAGGCTTTGCGCATTTTGTTTCATCCTGGTTATGTATAGTTTGATACAGACCAGCACCCCATCACCTTCAAGTTGTTGGATAAAGTTCTTTCCAATGGTATCCACACCGGCGCAAAAATACTGAGCACACTTCGAATGACTTCCAAAAACGTGGTACGGTACATTTAATATATCCTCCTGCAGCATTTTCAGCTTATCATCGTCTTGGCTGTTCCTACGGTAAATAGTTGCGCATTTGAGTCCTTTTATTATTTTTTCTAGAGATGATGATACAATTTTTCTACTGCTCAGGTTATATCTGGTGTTTTTCGTTAATTGCATCAATTTTTTTCGTAAATTCCGGTACAGATGGTTTACACATTCAATTTTTTGGATGCTTCGGTTGGGGTACGGCTTAGCTTCCAAAAGCCTTTTGTAAACATTGCTGTCACCATCAGCAATAAATTTATCGAATATGACTCCGTATTTTTCCCAACAGTATTTAAAACCATCCACCAGAATGTCTGCTTCCATTTTTGTTGATGGGCCGGTGTGGTTCTTGTTGCAGCTATGTTCCGGTATGTCATGTTTTCCCTCGCTGATCTTGCATATGTGGCAATATTTGTTTTTTACTCCATAAAAAAGTACCTTTTTAGATTTGTGTCCAATGACTGTCGCAACGCCCGATAGAGCCTTGTAGTTGGATCCATATGATCTGTGTGACCAAGCTCCGTCAGTAACAACTGTGATTAGAGCGTTACCGTTTCCATCGATGTTTCCATTTTCTTCCGCAAGCCTTTTTTCCTCTTCAATTGCTTCAACCATTTGTCTTTCAGCAGATTCAACCCAAATTTCCTTCGTTTGATTCTCGATTTTCCTGTATTGATTTGAGCTCATAAATGGAACATTTATAGCTTCTAAAACTTTCTTACACTGTGTATATCCGTTTCCAGCGAGCATGGTTCCAACGACAATTTCCGTGTTGATACTTCCTTGGTTATCTTCTTCCTGGTGACAGGTGAGCACTTCAAAAGCCGTGTTGCACATATTACAGCTAAAAGAAAGCTTTGAACTCAGACCTTGCCGAATTTCTTGAATAAGTACTAAGTTGTTTAATGTGCATCCAAATGTTGTACCATGCAAAGAGATTCTCATCAAACTATTTAAAAATAAATTTAAATCTACTATGCGCCGGCCTTCAGGAACAAAAGGGACATGGCCTTTTGTCGGGCCATCGACTTCAATGGGGATATTGAAATCATTTAAATGAGCTTCTATTTCTTCATGCTCAAAAATATTTCCAACGTTGGAGGATGCAGTTGCTGTTATAGGATATTCTGAGCCAATAATTGTTCGAGTAGACCTGTAATCATATTAATATAGAATGTGATTAAAAATTTATATATTAGTTCATATTAGTTATTTATAAGCGCTACTTACGTTTTACTTTTTGTTTTATTAGGAGTCTTAGTTTTTTTTTCTCCATAGTACGGTTTTTTTTCCACCTTTAGGCATTGTAAAGTATTGTACGTTATGTATAAATAAAAATTTGTCTCAAACTGAAACTAACTAATATGAACTAATATATAAATTTTTAATCACATTCTATATTAATATGATTACAGGTCTACTCGAACAATTATTGGCTCAGAATATCCTATAACAGCAACTGCATCCTCCAACGTTGGAAATATTTTTGAGCATGAAGAAATAGAAGCTCATTTAAATGATTTCAATATCCCCATTGAAGTCGATGGCCCGACAAAAGGCCATGTCCCTTTTGTTCCTGAAGGCCGGCGCATAGTAGATTTAAATTTATTTTTAAATAGTTTGATGAGAATCTCTTTGCATGGTACAACATTTGGATGCACATTAAACAACTTAGTACTTATTCAAGAAATTCGGCAAGGTCTGAGTTCAAAGCTTTCTTTTAGCTGTAATATGTGCAACACGGCTTTTGAAGTGCTCACCTGTCACCAGGAAGAAGATAACCAAGGAAGTATCAACACGGAAATTGTCGTTGGAACCATGCTCGCTGGAAACGGATATACACAGTGTAAGAAAGTTTTAGAAGCTATAAATGTTCCATTTATGAGCTCAAATCAATACAGGAAAATCGAGAATCAAACGAAGGAAATTTGGGTTGAATCTGCTGAAAGACAAATGGTTGAAGCAATTGAAGAGGAAAAAAGGCTTGCGGAAGAAAATGGAAACATCGATGGAAACGGTAACGCTCTAATCACAGTTGTTACTGACGGAGCTTGGTCACACAGATCATATGGATCCAACTACAAGGCTCTATCGGGCGTTGCGACAGTCATTGGACACAAATCTAAAAAGGTACTTTTTTATGGAGTAAAAAACAAATATTGCCACATATGCAAGATCAGCGAGGGAAAACATGACATACCGGAACATAGCTGCAACAAGAACCACACCGGCCCATCAACAAAAATGGAAGCAGACATTCTGGTGGATGGTTTTAAATACTGTTGGGAAAAATACGGAGTCATATTCGATAAATTTATTGCTGATGGTGACAGCAATGTTTACAAAAGGCTTTTGGAAGCTAAGCCGTACCCCAACCGAAGCATCCAAAAAATTGAATGTGTAAACCATCTGTACCGGAATTTACGAAAAAAAATTGATGCAATTAACGAAAAACACCAGATATAACCTGAGCAGTAGAAAAATTGTATCATCATCTCTAGAAAAAATAATAAAAGGACTCAAATGCGCAACTATTTACCGTAGGAACAGCCAAGACGATGATAAGCTGAAAATGCTGCAGGAGGATATATTAAATGTACCGTACCACGTTTTTGGAAGTCATTCGAAGTGTGCTCAGTATTTTTGCGCCGGTGTGGATACCATTGGAAAGAACTTTATCCAACAACTTGAAGGTGATGGGGTGCTGGTCTGTATCAAACTATACATAACCAGGATGAAACAAAATGCGCAAAGCCTTCTATTCGGGTATGACTCCAATATTTGCGAACAATTCAACAGTGTCCTGTGTCAATACGTGGGTGGAAAAAGAATCAACTATTCCTTGGGCCAATCGTACAGCAATAGATGTGCTCTTGCCGTCGTTCAGTTCAATTCAAAGAGGGCGTTCACCGAATATGCTAAAACTCGCAATCACAGTGAAAATACACCAACCAAAAAAATTCTAGTACGAAGTGAAACAAAAAGACGGAATGAGCTCCACAAGAGGAAACTTTTTCGAAGTTCTAAAAAAACTGCTTCAAAAAAAAGAAAGCGTAAGACTCCTGCTGATAGAAATTACGGAAATGTTGATGATGATGATCTGCAAATAACCGACTTACCCGATGAGGCTATGGAAAAAAGGAAGAAAGAATTCGAAGAACGTTTGCATACAAATTATAGACTAAGGCATGAAATCGAAGAACAAACAAGGGACCAGGCGAATTGTGAAAAATGGCATGAACTCAGAAAGGAAATGGTAACAGCTTCAAACTTTGGAAAAATATGCAAGGTCCGAACACCAGTCAGCTATCATAACATAGTGAAAGCTTCTCTTTACGGCTTATTTTTCTCTTCGAGTGTCGCCTGGGGAATGGAAAACGAAAACAAAGCCATAGAAAAACTGGAAGAACAAGCAGGAATTCACGTGGAAAAATGTGGCTTTGTTATTGATAGCGAAATTCATTTTCTTGGAGCAACGCCTGATGGTTTGGTGGGAAATTCTGCTATCTGTGAAGTAAAATGCCCTTCGTCTGCAAAAGCTATGACAAGCTGTAGGATTGAAAAAAATAGCTTATCTGCAAAAACAAGGTGATAATTGGGAGCTTAAAAAAACACACGATTACTATTACCAAGTTCAAGGACAATTGCATATTACTGGTCGCGAAAAATGTTACTTTGGCGTATGGACTTCGTGTGATTTCACATGGACAACAATTGTAAAAGATGACGAATTCTGGCAGCATAAAATGAAGGAAAAACTTGTTTCGTACTACAATAATCATCTACTTTTGGAACTGTGTGACCCCAGAGTACCAAGAAACATGCGTGTTTGGAATACTGAAGACCAAATTCAAAAATGAATACAAATCCGGAATATCTCCAAATTATTTTTAAGAACACCTGATACAGTGCATTAGTTTTAATTTGTTTTCTCATTCATTCAATGTTAAGTATTTAAAAAAATAAATAATTTAAAAAACAATACTAAAATATTCACTCTCGTTTTTATTTATTTTATCAATCCATCCAAACCACTGTAGGTACCTGCTACAGTAGCTGATATAAGAGTTCGCACCAAAACGGGTAGCTATTCTCCAACATTCAATGAAAAATGGAATTGAACAAAATTTCCTATTACGATAATGTACAAATTATTTGCATGCACATTATGTATATACCTATTTATTTGCTGCTTACATATGGAGATAGCAATGGGCTGCACACAAGAGATGAAAAATTTTTGAAACACAAGACACTTTTAGTCTGGGGGAAGAAATGTATACATGAACCTGCTTTGCATGTGTGAGTACCCAAAACTGGTAAGCTTTTGTGAGTGTGTTAGTTTTAGTCTTCGTCTTCAGTGCAATTCATATTTTGCTTCCTTTGCTTACAAAACCGGTTTTTGTCTAGATGAACTAGACACACTGTGTCCAATAAGCGAGAAATATGTAAATACAGCAGTTCCTAGTGAGAAGGAAGTTTTCTATTGCAACATATTACCTACTTGGTAAATAACAAAAAAAAATAACATTCATTAGGTACCTACATATAACATATCTAATATCTATATGTACTACCTAAGTGCAACCAAATGGGTTCCTCCTTTATGTATGAGACTGCACTTCTCCGTCCATGTACAATAAATGAAACAAAATGTTATGCCCAGATTGCATCACCCAGAGCTGACCCGCTCCACTTTATTGTATTAATGCAATAATGCAGAACAGCAACTTTGTGTCACACTTAATGTGACACAACGCTCAGTGGGTCAAGCCAAATTCCAGAATGCAACTCAGCAGGTCAAAGCTGAGTAATGCATTTTGGAAGTTTATGAAGTTCCAGGTTGGTCTCTGGAACTCAAGTTGAGTTTTAACAGAACAACCAACCGCGACGGTCGACTTTTCTTTGAAATATTTAACATAATTAACATTGGCGCAGCCGGTTCGCGAAGCAATAAGTTGATCAAACGTCAATCGTTTCGAAAAAGAACCTAACAAAAACAACAAGAAAAAAATATAATTATATTACGATAAGTGCGTGAGCCGCTTAGTGAAAAAAAAATTGTGCCTATTTCCGAATCAAAAAAGTGAAAAAAAAACAAAAAAAAACGAGTATCCATCCGAAGCCACAGTATTTATCAAGCAAAAAAGTGGAAAAAACAAAAAAACGAATATCCATCCGAGGCCACAGGTGAGTATGCATATCAAATTGTAATGTTTAAATAGAACAAGCTCAAATTTAGCTTGTGTAGTTTTTTTTTATTTATTTATACATTTGGTGTTTTTTGTTGGTGGTTATTTTTTTTTCTTTCTCGTTCTTGTTGGCATAGGTCGGTGATAGAATTATTTTTTTTTTGTTGTTGGGTATAATATTTCAAGGTTATTTTAATGCAAGCGGTTTGGTGGTTTAGCTCCAGAATTTTGTGATAGTTTTATGGCAAGAACAGAAAAGTCTAAATCACAATTGCTAGAAGAAATCCTCCAATTGGAAAAGCAATTAAAAGACCAAGGTGAAGAAATTCAGAATTTCAACCACCATCTGTTGCGTGAGCTTAAGACTATCACATCTAGGGAATCATATTCCCTGATTTACTCGCAGTTAAGTTCGCAGTGGGGTAAATTTACGAGGCTCGAGACTACAGACTCAATACTTGCTGAGTATTCAGAGGCAGTCCAAGGGCTCCAGGATAAAAATAAAAGAGAAATCCAGGAGCTAAGAGCTGAACTGAACGACATTCAAAAAATTCGTTTGAGTTTCAATCAGAGTCAGCTTGAAGCCGAAAACGTAAATCAGCAGGCCGAAGAAGAAGAAAGAAAAGTCGACCGTCGCGGTTGGTTGTTCTGTTAAAACTCAACTTGAGTTCCAGAGACCAACCTGGAACTTCATAAACTTCCAAAATGCATTACTCAGCTTTGACCTGCTGAGTTGCATTCTGGAATTTGGCTTGACCCACTGAGCGTTGTGTCACATTAAGTGTGACACAAAGTTGCTGTTCTGCATTATTGCATTAATACAATAAAGTGGAGCGGGTCAGCTCTGGGTGATGCAATCTGGGCATAACATCCCTCCCCCCTTAGAAAGTTCAAGCCAGGTCTCCAGAACTGCTTCGTTTTTCTTTATTTAATTGTAAGTACTTATTATTTTATTGAATTTCTTTTAATTGATTGTTATGGACTCTTTTAATTTTGCTGCCCATTTTAATTCTCGAATTCACATCACCTGTTGATATTATTTGAAACGGGCCCAACCAGATAGGAGAAAATTTATTTTTCCTTGCGGGATTTTTCAACAAAACATTTTGCCCTACTTTAAAAGCAATGGTTTTAGCACCCTTATCGTAATTAACCTTCGATTTAATCTTAGCTCTCTCAAGATTCTCGTTGGCTAACCTGTGGGCTTCCTCGAGCTGATACTTGAGTAGCAGAGGATAGTCATCGGCGTTATAAAGTGGAGTGGTTTTTCTCTTCAGGTTAGTTGGCATTTCGAAATTAAAACCAAATAATGCATTTAAAGGGGTAAGCTGCGTAGCGGTATGAACGTGGTTGTTATGGACATGCATGGCCTGTCTTAACCACTGGTCCCAGTTTCTTTCGTCTTTTACCGCAAAAGATCTAAGATATTCGGCTAGCGGTCTATGACTTCGCTCCAATGAACCATTGGCTTGAGGATGGTACGCTGTCGTGTGAATTTTCTTCACGCCTAGTAACTTGCATGTCTGCGAAAAAACCTTCGACGTGAAGTTTGCACCATTATCAGTGACGAGTATCTTTGGGATTCTGTATCTCGTCACGATTTGTTCGTAAAACACTCTAGCCACTGTCGAAGCCTCCATATCGGGAAGAGCTGCACAGTCCATAAACTTTGTTAAATCATCCTGAAAAGTCAAAATATATCTGTTTCCAGAATAAGACAGGGGAAGACCACATACTATGTCCATATACACTTTATCGAAAGGTACTAATGGAGTATCAGTTAAAACCATTGGCATCTTAGTTGGTTGTGAACTTTTATTTTTCTGACACTCTGGACACCTCTTAACGTAATCAAGAACTTGACTCTTCATACCTTTCCATCGAAATTGTTTTCTGATGCGTTGGTAAGTTCTTGTTGCGCCTTGGTGACCCCCTAGTGCCGATTTATGGAAATCTCTCAAAACCGTTTGAATTTCTTCTGAACTTGGGTTATGGCTGGAGAGGTGTTCCATAAAAGGTTACTATTTAAAAACTGTGGCTGTTGTTGTGGTTCGTGTATTTGGTTGTACGCAAACGTTTGGTTAGAAAACTGGGAGTTGTTAAAGTTATTAGAATATTGGGGATGAAGAAGCTGAGATGTTTTAAGCGCCGTGTCTGCCAGTGTCTGCAAATCTTCCCCGGAAACAGTCAACATAAATTGACGCAAAGCTGGATCCAATAGCCCCATCTTAAAGCTGGTAATGATCGAGTTCTGTAGCTCCCGCTTTAAAGCCACTGAATCAGAGGCTTGGTAACTTGCGTCTATTATGTCGTTAGCCTTTGTTTGAAGACCCGTCAAACGTCTGGCAAACGCGTGTATATCCTCTGTTGCAAGTTGGTGGGATTGTTTAATTTCGCCAGTCACACTATCCAGTGTTCTGACGGTCAGATACGTTCCCTTAATAAGCGTTTCCAATTTCTTTAAAGAAGTTGGTTTGCTTGACCTCACAAGTTCAAACGCATCTCCAAATTTAAATAAATTTTCTCCTATCTGGTTGGGCCCGTTTCAAATAATATCAACAGGTGATGTGAATTCGAGAATTAAAATGGGCAGCAAAATTAAAAGAGTCCATAACAATCAATTAAAAGGTTTTTTTTCATAACCACCATTTAATGCCAAAAAAGACACACCATAAAGAGACTAAAAAGAAAAACACAAAAACCAAATATTAGTTTTTTTTCTCTTCAATATCAAATTTTTAATAATTTCTGTCTTTCTTTTCAGTATTTATCAAGGGAAATTTTTCATCAATTTTATTTTATTTTATATTACAATTTTTTAACAGTTTCTCTCTCTTTTCAGTATTTATCAAGGGAAATTTTTGATCTAGTTTTTTTTAATTAATTTTTTTATTAAGATACCAAAACTTGAAAGTATTAAATATTAAACTTTAAGTATTAGTCAGGTATTACAGGAAAAAATAAAAAAATGTTCAAGTTATATTATTTTGAAATAACTATGTATATGCTAATTATTGACATCTACCCCGGGCAGTCACAAAAACAAGATGACATCCAGAACTGGTCAAATGCTCAAAACCTCTCGAACGAAGAAAACAACTCCTCATCGTCGAAGGACGTCAAATCAACACCAACACAAGTTTCCGATGAAACCACTTTAAAAAGTATTTAATCCGTTGACAATAGTACAACTTCAAAATATTCAAAAGATCCTCCAATCTCAAGAAGAAGATCATTCAAAAGCAAATTCCGAAGGCACCGAACAGCACCAATCGACCATGACAACATATTCGTAGGCATTCGAAGACGTAATTAGTTCGTCGATTCAAATACGTTCGAGTGTCCCCACCGCCAGCGTCGCCAAACACCCGCCTCGACGAAATCGAATCGGAAACGTCGATAAATGCTTTCTACGAGCCTGAGTTCACTGAAGGCGAAGAAACCAACATCGAGGACATATCCCTGCCAAAATGTCAAACAACTGTCCATGAAGACGGGGAAGACCAATTCGATTATTCACAACAAGAAGTAGCTACAGATTTAGAGAAGCGTCTCATCGATTTGGATATGAGTCTCAAGGATCTTGATGCGACTTTTGAAAAGGCTTTGAGTCCTGAAAAAACCCCAAGTCCATCGCTAGATGATGCCGAAAGCAAGAAACTCCAACAGTAGCAGAGCGATAATGCTTGGATGCCGGATATAATCAGCGAGGTCGAACTTGGACGGCGACATCAAGCTATGCTTGAAAATAAGCTAAAGCAATTCGAACACGCCGTTCCTTACAGGTACGTCCGTGAAATTCCAAACAAGCCTCCATCACCGTTTGTACCTCCAGCCCATGGCAGCCCAAGAATTATCCACACCAATACTTCTACCAATACGGGTCGGAAATCACAATCATTTTTCCAACGACCTCAATATTGGAAAAAAGAGTACGGAAGAGCTGGATACAGGTTGGAACCTCTCGAATTCGGAACGTAAAGCTACAGAACAAGATTGGGAGATATCACTACACCGTTACTCCATAATGTCGATGGTTTCTTGGGGAGCAGTTGCTGTCATCGTCATATTTCTAGTCCGTTGTTTTCGATCCAGATCAAAATCCATTCAGTCCACCAGAACAAAAACACCATCACTAACAAGTCTACCACTACGTGAGCTGAATATTAACCAAGTGCCAAAGAGACGTGCCCCTGCAACACCTCCAGCCCAAACAAACAACAGCAAAACAGTATTCAGTATTACCTCTGCCCGGGTGTAAGTTAAAACAAATTTTTATATGAAAAAAAAAGAAAAAACAAACATACATAATATGGAAAAATGATAACAAAAGAAAGCTAAAGAAGAATTGTTAAACAAGTAAATTCTATCATTTTCGCTAACTATTACAGTATTCTTTATTAATTTTATATAATATTTTTAAAAGCTTATGTTATATTATAAATCGATAAGTAACAGTAAACAAAAAATGTTAGATTATGGTTATTATTATTATTTTTATATATAAAAAAAAACCAAAGAGGAAACAAACTAAAAACAATATTATTTCATATTAATTAATTTAATAAAAAAATTAAACAAAAACAAAATGTTAGAAATAAGAACTCAGAATTAAATTTCATATCAATTAATTTAATAAAATATTGAACAAAAAATGTTAGAAATAAGTACTTACAATTAAATAAAGAAAAATGTTAGAAATAAGTACTTACAATTAAATAAAGAAAAACGAAGCAGTTCTGGAGACCTGGCTTGAACTTTCTAAGGGGGGAGGGATGTTATGCCCAGATTGCAAACGATATTATTTATTTGAATTTCTTCTGGGTTTGATAGAGAAATCCATTGGTTCGTTTCCTTCGGTATATCCTGCCCACTCAGCCTTTTCTCCTGATTCCTTGCCACCTGTAGCCTTGTTACTGCTAGGCACTGACCCTCAGGACAAGCGATGCGACTCAAAGCGTCCGCATTAGTATTCTTCCTTCCGGGTTTGTACTCTATTTTGTAGTCGTATTCTGAGAGTTTGTGGTGAAAGTTAACAAGACGCGTGGTTGGGTCTTTAACGTTAAAAACTCCTTTCAACGGTTGGTGGTCAGTATAGACTACAAACGGTCGCCCAAGCAAATAGGTTCTAAAATTTTTAGTCGCCCATACGACGGCTAAAAGTTCCCTTTCTATTGTGGAGTACCTTTTTTCACAGGGACTTAGAGACCTACTTGCGTATGCAATCGGCTTGTCGTCACCTGCTGTTCCCTGCGATAACACTGCACCTAAGGCCTCACCACTAGCATCAGTTGTTAGGATGAATGGTTTAGTGAAATCGGGGTAAATAAGGACCGGAGGGGATGTTACCGCTGTTTTAAGGTCTTCAAATGCCTTTTGGCATTCTTCACTCCACTCGAACTTTGTGGTTTTCCGAAGGAGGTTATTTATGGGATAAGCCATAGCCGCAAAATTTGGTACAAATTTGCGGTAGTAGTTTACAAATCCCATAAAAGACTGAACTTCCTTGATGTTTTTAGGAGGTGGGTAACTGGTTACGCAACTAGTCTTAGATGGGTCAGGTCTCGCACCGTCTTCAGAGCATATATGACCCAGGTATGCGACTTCCCTACAAAGAAACTTGCATTTATCTATATTGAGTTTTAAACGGCTTTCCCGGAGTCTACTAAAAACATTTACTAATTTCTGACAATGATCTTCCAAATTCTTAGAATAAATCACAATATCGTCAAGGTAGACGAAACAATCAATGCCGTGGAGCCCTGTCAAAATATTATTCATTATTCTTTGAAAAGTAGCGGGTGCTCCTGAAAGTCCAAATGGCATTCGGTTGAATTCGTAATGACCTAGACTTGTGCTAAAGGCAGTTTTTTCTCGATCCTTTTTGTCAATAAGAACTTGGTGGTATCCGTTGGCCAAATCAAGGGTTGTGAAATACCGACTATTTCCTAACTGGTCCAGAATATCTTCTATTCTCGGCAGAGGAAAACTATCTTTCACTGACACCTCATTCAATTTGCGGAAATCAACCACAACTCTCCACTTCTTTTTTCCATCCGGTCCTGCTTTCTTAGGAACGACTAAAAGAGGAGAATTCCATGGTGATTTACTGGAAGCAATAATTCCATCGTCAAGCATTTTTTTGACTTGTGAGTTTATTTCATCTCTAGCAATTTGAGGTAACCTATATTGTTTTTGATTTATAGGTGCTTGATCCACTTTCACCGATATCTTATGAGAAAGAACATCCGTATGGCTTAAGATGTCACCATCCAAGTGAAATATGTCATTGTATTGACTACATATTTCTTCTATGCACGCTCTTTCCTCATTATTCAAAGACGGATTTAAGTTTAATGCCTTAAGCAAGGAATCTATTCTTTTACTCGCTAGTTTTGAGCCATGTATACTAAAGATGTTTGGAAACTTATTCTTCTCAACCTTAAATTGATTGAAATTAGTAAATTTGGGAGTAAAATTTTCATGAAGATAAAAGTTTTTCGTGGTTGAGTTCAAGACCGGTACTTGGACTTTCCCGTCCCTCACGTTCACCACAGTGTTAGCCAAATATATGCCTGGGTAAATTTCTTGTGAATGAACCAGAATTTCTGGAGTTTTTGATGGCACTTTTAACGTCACAACAGTTTGAGTACGGGCTTTTATTTCCCGTTTTTCTAAACGTGCGTTGCCAACCATGCATTGAATATTGTTACTTCTCTCAAACGCATGTATTAGGGGATATTCAGAGACAACTGATTTTTCTTTATTTAAAAATTTCAAAGTTTTGGTCACTGTATCTATAACGGAATGATTCCAAAGAATATCCCGACCTAGTATACCATCGACTGGAATATTAATCTTACCGTCTATAATGTGCCATTTTGCTTTGCATTTTTTGGACAAAAATATATTCGCTCTAACCGTCCCTAACGTTACTCCATTACCACCAAAGACCCCTCCTAATTCCTTAGTCTCTTTTTTACAAATGTTTTGAATATTTTTTAAAACACTTAGTTTGAGTAAACTTGTGTCAGCTCCAGTGTCTACTAACACTAAAATTTTTCCGTTTTTAGCTAATGACATAGGTAACTCTACATACACATCGTTTTCTCTGATTACATTTATTTTTGCTCTCCAAATTATGTTCCTATTTTTCAACCTACTTATCATAGCAACTAAATAATTCAAACTGTTTGATATGAGTTTTTTGGCCTCTTGTATGATTTGTGTTACTTTTTTATTAGTAGTCAAAAGTAGAAAGTTAATCATCGTTAGCCATTCAAAGCATAGGAAGTGTATCCACATTTGAATGTTTTCATATTTATTAGTTTGTTTTTTGCTGGTTGCCGTAGTGTTGATGGATATATTTGGTTCGCAAAAGAAAAAACCGTTTTCCGCTTTTATGTAATCTTGTTGTTCAGGTTTTTCCTGACCTTTTTTTTTAATTTTTTTATGTGGTAGGGGTGTGGTTTTTGGTTTATCTTGTTGATCAGGTTTTTCCTGCCTTTTTTTAGTTTTTTCATGTTGTAGGGGTGTGATTTTCGGGGCACAGCTCAAGGGTTCTGGCTGGCCCCTATCCCGTTTCCCGGTGCATGTTTCGCCAAGTAATTCCTTTTGCTAAAACATTCGTTTTCCGAATGTCCTGGCCTCGAACACCAATCGCACTTAAGTTTCGACTTTCGTGATGGTTTAACAGAAGCTGCAAATACTTGGGCTTTTGGGCATGATCCAGGTCCATGGCCATATGCCTTGCAGGACTCGCAATAGGGAGTATTGCGCCTTATCCTACAATCTGTATATGTGTGATTTGGTTTGTTACAAAAACCACACTTTAATGATGTAACTTTACCTGGAATGGTACCTAAATGCAAATTACAATAAATGAAACAAAATAAGAAATTGCAAAAAAAACTTGTTCCTTGTTCTAATATTCACGAACAACAAAGATCAGCGCTCCTCCCCGCCGCACGGCAGGCCACCGGCACCGCCACCACCACCAACGCGACGCGGCACCTTGCTACGAAAACAAACAACAAACATCGAAATAACTAGCGTCCTCTTCGTCCCCGATTGTCTATTATATATATATTTCACTTTACTTTTTCCAATAGCTTCAAGAAATTGTATGACCTAATTGGAAAAACAATCATGATTTCAAAGTGCCACCTCATCAGTCATCTTCGTCACTTATTTGTGATGCAAAAAAAAACACAAGTTCTGTCCATTCATCCCAGTCCACGATCTCTCAGCGACAGAAAATGAATACATAGACTCTCCTTAAAAAACGAAAATCATTTACCAAACCAATTGCATAATGTGTGCATGTTTTGTTGTTGCTGGATAAAAAATATTGAGAGAGCAAATACAAAAAAGGGAAAAGAGAAATGAAAAGCGCCACTTTTGTTAGCGGAAAACTGCCGAACTGCTTGTTCTATGTGTGTGTGACAACTCGAATTTTCTAAGTAAAATTTATGAAATAGAGAGATTTTAAAATATTTATGTATTGAAAACTGTAACAAAATGAACCTTTATTTTTATAAAAACTAATAAAGAAGATATCGGAAAAAAATACAAGACAAAAAAATTGTCTCTATTTACTCTAGTTTGTGCACAATTTTGTGACAAAAGTTGTCATTTTGTATTGCATTTTTAAAAATGTTAGAAAAAGAAAATGAAAAAAAAAGCTTCGTGGCGACCTATAAGAACTCAAAAAATTTTAGGGAAAAATAAATTTGACCACAAAAAAAAGGTTTTTACCCATTTCCTGGCGCCCCAAACAAAAAGAAAGTTAAAAATATCCTCCTTTTTTTGGGTTTTACGCCTCAAAATCAATAAAATATATACGTTAGAAACAAAATTAAAGTTTTTACTTATTTAATTGTTTTTAGGCTTTGAATAACCGTTTATTTGGTTAAATTTGCTCAAATATCTTGGAAGATATACGCGGTTCCGTGGACAAGCTTTTTCGAAAATTTGCCATTTTTTCATAGTTTTCGGAATAAAATAGAACAAAAACGGTAAACAATTTCGAAAAAAGAAGCTCGTGGCGACCTGTAGTATCATTTTTTCTTGAAAGTTAAGAAATAAAAAAAATAAAAAAATTATATTTACGGATTTCCTGGAGGGGGAACCAAGGCTATGTCAAAATTTTTGGCTTTTTCGAGATATTATTAAGTTTTCACGTTGAAGTGAAATTAAAAAGAAAAAAAAATGTTAAAGATATTAGTTACTCAACATTTTTCAAACCAAAATAATTTTATTTCATTAAAATATTCAAACAATTGTGGGCGCTATGAAGTTTCGCGCAAAATGCATTTCATTTTTTGCCTTGAGACCTAGCCTTAAGTGTCAATTTGATACGCAATGTCATGTCAATGTCTATTGGTGGTGGATGGTGGTTGGTGGGACGGTGAGATGGGATTGGACATTGGATCGTTTTTTCTTACAGTATGCATGTTTGAAAATTGAAATATATGACAGGATGGTGTATTTTTTTGTGTGTGGGTAAGGAAAGGATTATTGGAATAGAAGAAAAGAGAACAAAAAAGTACGGAATATCATTTTATGATTGCCACATTGGCAACAGAATTTGAATGGTTTAATATTTTTGTTTTTATTTTCAAGGAATGTTTAAAGGATAGCAAATATTTTCAATGGGAATTGTTTTGTTTTGGTAGGTGATATTGTACTGCTTTTTTTGTACAAAGAAATTATTTGAACTTTATAAATGTGTCTCATTCAGTTTCTTTGAACAAAAAAAAAACAAGGTGCCGATATGCTGGCTGATGGCTGATGTCCTAAACGAAAAACAAGAACGAAGAACAAAATCTATGTAGGTATGCGTTATTGTTATGGTTGTGTGTTCTAACACATTCAAAATTTCTATTATCGAACTTATAATTTGTAGGGTAGTAACACTATACGTTGCGATATTTCAAATTTTTAGGAGAATGAAGGACAATGAACTGATTTTGTTATTGTCGCAGGTCAAGTGCATTGAATTTGTTTTGGATTTCTGGATTTCTGAATTATGCGATCGGGAAGTTTGTGGCTACTCATTTTTGTTTTAAGAAATGTATTGAAGTTGAAATGTTTAAACATAATACATATATTGGTTTTGAAAAAAATAAATGGTAATATTGCAAAAATTTGAAATAAAAAAAAAGAATTTGAATAGTTACATAAGTCTACAGATAAGAATGGAATGGATAGAACTTTTATAGCAGTAGATAGCATCATATATATACATATACCTTTACAAAAAGTTAGCATTTAATTATTAACTCTTGGCCCGATGTATATGAAATATGTCATATGATTGGGAGTATTCATATCTGTAAGGCGTCCGAACCAAAGCAATGTAAAAAAAGATGTTTTATTCCAAGAAGTATTTTGGACACCCCGAAGAGGATCAAAAGTGATCCTTTGTACGGGAAGAAACAATTCTTGGAAAATAACATGGATGATTTAAGTGAGGAACAAAAGACGTTCATAGGATTCCAATTCCTTCACAAGACCAATGCTCCATAGTGTAAAGGAGAAACAAATTTTATAAGTCCCCAGTTTCTTGTGAGAATCCCTTTTTTAATAACAATTGGAAACAGACCATTTGTTATTTCGTAGGATCTTCAAAGGGTGCCATGCTTTCAAAAATGATAGTGTCTATAGTGCAGAGTGTCAACGATTGTGGACTTGAAGTTGTTGGCACTTGCTGCGATCAAGGCTCCGCGAATGTTCGAGCATATAACTTGCTTATGGAACAATCAAAGGGACCCTGGGTAGACGTTGGAGGTCAGAAAGTATTTCTATTTTTTGACTATCCACATATGTTTAAGAGTGTTAGGAACATTCTCTTGAATAAACAGATCAAAATTCTTGACGAAGTAGTTGACTGGAAAATTCTTGAGAAAGTTTATGAGATGGACTTGAAAAGTCCCTCGTTTAGGATTTTAAGTAAATTAAGTAAAAGACATGTGTATCAAAATAATTTTGAAAAGCTGTCAGTGAAGCATGCAACTCAGGTACTAAGCTATATTATATATCTATACATTAGTTGCAATAATAGTAAGTAATACAAAAATATTTATTTATTTTCTGTGATTGTGTTAATTTTTTAATTGTAAATTGGCAAATATTTACCTAAAGTAAGCAATAATGTACAGTGATTATGCCTACTGGGGATAGATACCCTTAAAAAACGCATTTGGTACTCTACCTCCTGGGTAATGTGGAAAAAATACGATTTTGAATAATAAAAAATGTTTCAAACTTTCTTTTAAGTTTTTTTCTTAATTTTAAAATGAGACATCGTCATAGAGTTGTTTTGAATACTGAACCTGTATTTACCTCGAATAAAGTTATGTGAAGTGTAGATGCCTACTATTTCTTCACCCTTGAAAAAAAAAATCCAATTGATTGGAAACTGAATAAATGTAGGTATCTATCAAAAATATTAATGCCCGATTTCATGAACAACTTTTAAACACTAAACAGGCTTTTAAACCGTAAAATGAGATTTTTCGGTTTCACCAAGCGTTTAGACACTTTTTAAAACTAAATGGCAATTTTTGACTCATTAAATTTTAAAAGTGTCAGTGAATATTTTAAAAAGTGAATATAACGCTTTCTCATTTTTTCTCACATAATTTTCATGAGGATGTCAATTTTGACAAAAATTTCCCTGAAATATCCCATTTCAAGTTGGTGAAACTCAAAAAATTTAAGGGTCTGATAAAATTTAAAAAGATTTTTGCTAGAAGTACTTTTAGTGTTTGTTTATGAAATTGGGTATAAAAATTGTTCATTTTCACCCGTTTCATACTTTAGTTAAGCCAACACCTTTTTTCAAAACAGCAGATTGTAGGTACTTCCGAAAAAAATTGTTTTTAGTATTCAAATTCAATGGCATTTAAGGTGCAAAAACAAGAAATGATCCAAATATTCAATTTGAAAACAAGTTTCTGCAGCCTAAATATTAGGTCCGTTCGTTTATCCCATAAAACTGCCCAAAACTGCCCAAAACTGCCATATTCTCCCACTTTTTCGTTCGTTTACTGCCACTTAAATTAAAATCTGTCACTTTTGAAGGAGAAAAATATTTCCCCTATCTGCCGAATGAAGCCTCAAAAATTTCTTGTGGCAGTTTGTGTAAGTTTTGTCAAACCATAAGAAGTACATTGAATTTTGTTGACGTTTGACATAATTTTGTGCATTCGGCAGATTTTTGGTGTGAAGCGTTCGTTTACTTTTTGGGTGAATCACAAAATTTCGAGGAGTGGGGATGATTTTTGACAGTTTTTACACAAACTGCCCAAAAAGTAACCTATTGTATCGAATAGCCAGGCCTTTACTTGTAGTAAAATATTAGAATTGTACCTATTGGTTTTCTTGCACACATTATGAAATACTGCAACATAGGAATATCAATCAGAGTATATCTAATAATGAGTAAGGACACTCTCTACTTAGTTAATTTTTTGTTACATTTTTGGTCTCAAATACTTGGGAAATAGACGGTAAATCTAAGTGTTATAGTGAGAAGGAGACAAAACATAAGGACTACAAAAAAACAAGTGGCATGACAGCTATCAAAGTATCAAGCATCTTTCGTCTTTGAAAATTCGTCCTAAGAAATGCCATAAAAAACTTGTTAATTTCAACCCTCAATTAGTGTGACCTGATTCAATCAAATAAAACATGTTACAAGGGTTGATAATTGAAGTTTAAATCGTAATATTATGATATTTGATATCTTAAGAAGTTATCACAGCCCATACATTAGTTAATTTATATTCTAGATTAAATTATTCATATTTTTTATTCATTTATATGGGTTTGTAAGCAAAAAAAAGCAATTACTTGAAAAACAAAATAAAGTGATCTAAAAAAGATTAGTTTGGCCACTCCACTCCTTTTCAGATTGAGAGGAAAAAAAAACAAGAACACATGCACAGACCATCAGTCAGATCAGCATTTTGGGAAATTCCGATTTTATGTATCGTACACATGCAGCTCTATTTGTTGCGAACTCTTTCTTTCTTTCGAATTTTTCTAGACCGAACATTTTTGAACTATTCTTTCCCACTAGAACTTTTTTTCTGTTATTAGCGTTTTTTATTGAATTTGATATACTCTGATATCAATAGCCTTAAAAACTAACTTCATATGTTCATATGTATAAAATTCATAAAGGCATTTGAATAACATGTGTTTGCTGATCTTTTGTTATTGCCTTTGCGTTTGCATTTTGTTTATTCTACTCTCTTATTCGCAACCAAGAAAAATTCCCTGTTCCCTCTCTTTCCTTTGCTTAGTTCTTGTTCTTTCAGTAAATCTGTATCTGATTCTCTGAGAGCGACTGTCGGCTGCAAAAAAAGAATGACAGCAAAGTACAAGTGGCGCCACCTTCGATTTGACGGCAGCTTAGTGCGTAACAAAATTCAAGCGCGTGGAAATACTATAGGACTATATATACAAAGGTTTTGTTTTTCGTGTAAAGTGTTTTGTGTTTGAATTATGTGTAGTGTATTCTGTATTATGGGCCTTTGTATATATAGTCCTATAGTATTTCCACGCGCTTGAATTTTGTTACGCACTATGCTGCCGTGGGTGGCGCCACTTGTACTTTGCTGTCATTCTCTTTTTGCAGCCGACAGTCGCTCTCAGAGAATCAGATACAGATTTACTGAAAGAACAAGAACTAAGCAAAGGAAAGAGAGGGAACAGGGAATTTTTCTTGGTTGCAAATAAGAGAGAGAGTAGAATAAACAAAACGAATAATTTGCATTATGCAAACGCAAAGGCAATAACAAAAGAGCAGCAAACACATGTTATTCAAATGCCTTTATGAATTTTATACATATGAAGGAAGTTTTTAAGGCTATTGATATCAGAGTATATCAAATTCAATCAAAAACGCTAAAAACAGAAAAAAAGTTCTAGTAGGAAAGAGTAGTTAAAAAAATTTCGGTCTAGAAAAATTGGAAAGAAAGAAAGAGCTCAAAACAAATAGAGCGAGCTCTGCTTGTGTACGATACATAAGATCGGAATTTCCCAAAATGCTGGTCTGGCTGATGGTCTGTGCATGTGTTCTTGTTTTTTTTCCTCACAACCTGAAAAGGAGTGGAGTGCAGTGTTGCCAGATTGAGGGATTTATCCCTTTTTATGGGATAAAGTAAGCTAAAAGGGACAAAGGGATTTTTTTTACCTCGTAGAACAAAAAAAAGGGATTTCTCTTAATGCAATATTTGTTCATTTAGAATCATATCTGAACGCGCATAAGTGAATTTTCAACAGATGTGTACG
This sequence comes from Sphaerophoria taeniata, assembly GCA_943590905.1. Lineage (NCBI taxonomy): Eukaryota > Metazoa > Arthropoda > Insecta > Diptera > Syrphidae > Sphaerophoria > Sphaerophoria taeniata. The sequence goes on from OX016541.1 coordinate 104,170,010, forward strand.
GAATTTGGATTTTCATCATTTGTTTTACAACAACCTTCCCCATCCCTAGTACTACGCTCTTCTTCTTTTTTGAAAATGAGTTGCTTATAAGTTATAATTGTCGCTTTTGTATGGTGGTGTGGTAGTACATAGTCTCATGTTTCTTTTTGTCATTTTGTAATAGTCTGTGGCCAATGTCGATTGTCGTTTTTTTCTTTTTAACCTCTGAGCAGATGTGTCAAGGCAAAGGTCTGAAGGGTCTGAGCAGATCATATTCAAAGTCCTCCGATAGTAATTTTTTACTACTTATTTTTTTAACAATTGTTTGTTTCCCAACAGTATACACCGGGAGCCCTCAATCCTGAAAGTGCACTTACACGGATTTCAAATTTTTTTATATTAAAAGATAGTTTATAGAAATACCAACAAATTAAGCCCGGTATGACGAGGAATATCCTGGCACCAGTATTTTTTGCAATTTTTTGCATTATTAATAAATTATTGATAATTTGCACTTATCGCGGATTTTAATTTTAACTAGCGCATACTATTGGAAATTTAATGTGCTTTCAGGAAAAAATGGTATAACAGCTGCCATCTTGGCACTAATGTCTGTCATACCTATTTTAAAAACATATGAGTGACAAAATTTTAAAATAGGTATGACAGACATTGGTGCCAGGATGGCAGCTGTCATACCATTTTTTCCTGAAAGCACATTAAATTTCCAATAATATGCGCTAGTTAAAATTAAAATCCGCGATAAGTGCAAATTATCAATAATGCAAAAAATTGCAAGAAATACTGGTGCCAGGATAGGCCTCGTCATACCAGGCTTAATTTGTTGGTATTTAACTATCTTTTAATATAAAAAATTTTGAAATCCGTGTAGGTGCACTTTCAGGATTGAGGGCTCCCCGCCTAGTAGATGCGCTATTGTCTTAGAAGTTGTCTTTGTCAGATCAATTTATTCTGAGCAAATAGAAGTAGCCCTCACCATATAGACATTCTAGGCGAAATGGAATGAATGGGGCGAATTTCAGCGCTTGGTTAAAGCCAGACTTTAAGGCATTCTGTACGACTTGTGGGACGACAATTCAATGCAGAAAACTCTTTAAGATTTAATATTGTGCTATTAAATACAAAATTTTAAACTATATTTTGATTGTGTTTTTTTTTTTGGTAGTGTGTGGGATAGTTGTGGGATTTCTATAAGATCTGTGTGGGAAAAAGGGATTTTTCGAACCTAATGTGGGAAAACCATGTTCAAAAGTCTGGCAACACTGGTGGAGTGACCAAACTGAGGGTTGAAATGAACTAGTTTTTTATGGCATTTTTTTGGACGAATTTTCAAAGTCGCATGATGCTTGATAGCTGCCATGCCAATTGTTTTTTTTGTATTCCTTATGTTTTGTCTCCTTCTCCCTATAACACTTTAGATTTACCGTCTATTTATCAAGTATGTGAGAGGTGAGACCAAAAATGTAAGAAAAAAATTAACCACGTAGAGAGTGTCCTTACGCATTATTAGATATACTCTGATTGATATGCCTTGTTGCAGGATTTCATAATGTGTGCCAGAAAACCAATACAGTTTTAATATTTAACTACAAGTAAAGGCCTGGCTATTCGATAGAATATTGAGGATGAGGTTGAAGCTGCAGAAATTTGTTATCAAATTGAATATTTGGATCATTTCTTGTTTTTGCACCTTTAATGTCATTGAATTTGAATACTAAAAAAAATGTTTTGAAAGTACCTACAACCTGCTGTTTTGAAAAAAGGTGTTGGCTTAGCTAAAGTATGAAACGGGTTTAAATGAATAAATTTTTATATTTTTGAAAAGTACATATGTGCATTTATTCAGTTTTCAATGAATTTGACATTTTTTATTTTTATACAGATTCAGTATTCGAAGCAACACTATGATGAGCTCTCATTTTAAATTAATAAAAAAAACTTATCAGAATGCTTGAAACATTTTTTATTATTCAAAATCGTATTCTTTTCCACATTACCCAAGAGGTAGAATACCAAATGCGTTTTTTTAAGGGTATCCCCATTAGGCATAATCCCTGTACATAATTGCTTATTTTAGGTACATATATGCAAATTTACAATTAAAAATTAACACAATCACAGAAAATAAATAAATATTTTTGTATTACTTACTTTTATTGCAACTAATGTATAGATATATAATATATATAACATTTTAACAATTACAAATGTAAATCACAGGGATAATTTTACTTAACCCTAGAAAGATAAACATATTTTTTATTACTGAAAAGATAAACATGCGCCTCAGAGGCGCACAATGAAAAGAATAGGTTTATAACAAAATTAAATTATTATTTTTATTAGGAACTTCATTTTATTGTTACAACATTAATAACAAAAAAGTAATATAAAAATAAATATGCATGTTTTATTCATTTTTCAAAGTAAAGTAGGATTTTATAAATCCATTACAAAAGGAACACAAAATTAAAATTCTTCGGTATATGGTTGCAAAATTTAAGTAAATAGTTGACATTTACGTCATTTTGTCTTAAAAACTATTAAATTATAATTTATTCAGTCTCAAATAATTTCAATCAGTACAAAATAAATATAAAATCCATGATTTTATACAGTTGTTGCAAACGTCATGTTTATGCTCACCACATACTGTTTTTTTACACTTCGAACATGTCATTTTGGACATTCTTTTCTTTTTCGTTACACAAAGACTACAATAACGCCGAACTTTAGGTGGAGGTTCCTCATCAGATCCTTCTTGACTGGTTTGTGGCAAGATATTATTAATATTTTCTTTCAATCGTCTAGTCAAAGTAGGTACTTGTAATCTCGATTGCAAACATGGTGTCACAAGGTCACAGCTTAGCTTTTTCATGTATTCCCTGCGATTTACTGGTCTGTCTCCTTTCATTAGAACATTGTGTGTGTAGATGATATATGAATTGACAAATGCTATGTTTAAAATGCCATAAAACATTGTCATTGGCCACCTATTTGTTTTCCTGGAACAAGACATGGACGAGCACATTTGATCGAAAGTGTCGACGCCGCCCTTTGTCTGGTTATAGAACATGATCATGTCAGGTTTTCCAGTTGAAGTGTTTATTTTAGGGCCTTCATCGCAAGAAGACAATAAATAAACCATCTTCGACGGCTTCGGCTTATAAGACACGAGGGTTAAATTCCCATCAAAGGCAAACATAGACGTTCCCACTTGTCGACAACGAGTGTTTTTCATCTGTTCAGGAATTTCTCGCTTGTTTGATCTTATCGTACCAACAATCGTTAATTTATACGGTGCAAGTAGCAATGATTTTGTGGCAGGAACAGATGTGAACCAATTGTCACAAGTTATGTTGCGGTTTGTGCCGTGAACTGTTTGTGATAGCTCCTTCAAATAATATTCGCCTTGTGGTAAACCATTGGTGTTTGTTGCTTTTCCAATGTATGGCATAGCATTCAGCATGTAACTCGTTCCGCTATCGCACATCATTGGAATTTTTATTCCATACTTACTTGGTTTGTTTGGAATATACATGCGAAATGGGCATCTACCTCGAAATCCAAGTAATTGTTCATCAATTGTCACATTGCTTCCAGGACTGTAATTATTGTTGCATTGAGTAATAAACAAATTCCAAACTTTCCGAACAGGAATAAAGGGATCGAGCTGACGAGGAGTAGGACGTAGAGTTTTGTCATCCATTCGTAGACACCGGATTATAAAATCGAATCGATCTCTGCTCATTACAGTCACATATCTCGAACCGGTGAATGAACTGTCAAACAATTCATCTGTTGATAAATGATTATCCTTCATGACAGCACTTAGAGTAAGGACTCCAATTAAGGCTTTGATTTCACTAGCATTTGTATCTTTGAATGTTGCATAAGTCATAGTTGCCGAACGTTTTCTTGATATCTCCACATTTGTCCATTGAACGATCTCTCGAATGATTTCATCGGTGATAAATAACTCAAAACATTGAAGTGGTTCGAAAATATTCCGGCACATTCGAGTAGGGCCTCTAGCACTGCGAATTATATTGATCGCAGATGTTCTACCATGACTTCTGCCTTTTGCAGTAGCCCAAACATGTCTATTTTTACCTCTAATAACACTTTGAGATGGAATTATTATTCGATGATCATGTCCACGTGCTATGTTTCCCTGTGATGAGTTGTCATTCAAGTTTTCATCGGCTTCATCTGCATCATCTATATACTCATCTTCGATTTCGCTCTGAACTTCATCTTCACTTTCGTGATCCTCCATCTCACTGTCACTTCCATCGTTTGCATTTTCTTCTTGGTTCATAATTAGGGCAACCAAAAATATGCTCTATAAAAACCATTTATAGCGCTTTAAATATGCTCTAAAAAGCCAATTATATGCTCTAAAAATATGCTCTAAAAAATTTTGAAATAGCAACAAATCTTAAATTTCGTGTTTTTTTATAGTTTATTGACTTGTCAAAAAAACAGAGGTCAAAATATCTTTAGAGACAAATAAAAGAACAAAAAAGAAATAAAAACAAAAACATAAAAAGCTAAATAAATACCAAAAATCAAAAATGAAAATATAAACCAGAATAATTAAAACAAAAATATTTGTTAAAATTTTTGTTGCAATAAAGGAAAACACTTTGTAGGTACATCATCCGCCAATTATACGTGCAAACTTTAGTGCCATTATTTCAGATGCAGTTTTTTTTCTACGAATAAATAACAATTTGAGCCCTCTAATTTTTCCGAAATATCGATAATTTTTTTTTTTGCTTATTGGAGTCGATGGTATTAATATTAACTTGGGCATCGATCAATAATTTTATGTTAGCTGAAGGCCGATTGTTTCCAGTTGTGCAATAAATTTCAATAAAAATGTATAATTGGATGATAGAAAAATCAAGTCACGTTTAATGCCACTTCAATAAAACAATTTTTTAACAACTCGTATTGCAGCTGATTCCTCTTCATGTAGTGTTTCGAAAAGGCTTTCCACTTTTTTTAAAACATTTCTACACAGTAAACTTCTTGCCTCCAAGATGCCCAATTAGTCGGAATCGTTTGCGAAGGAAGTGGTGTTTCCGGTACAATATCCTTGAACATCCTTTATTCTTGAAGGAGCTTTTAAACACTTTTTTCACGTTTGCAATGAAAATATCAACTTTTGGAAATTGACCTCGAAGTGTTTCACAAGTTCTATGGAGCCTGTGGGCCTCACAAGTGATATGCGTTACTTTTGGATAAAATACTTGAATAGCATCGCGAACTTTTCGAAAAAAAAAGTGTAAATGTGAAATGTGAAAAAAGTGAAAAAAAACAAAAATTACAAATAATGATGAAATATGCCAAAATATGCATTTTAAAGCAAAATATGCAAAAATATGCATTTATAACAAAATATGCTAAAATATGCTCTAACGAATAGGGTCCAAAATGTTTGTTTTTTCATGAAACGTATTTCTATCTTGTCAATTGTCAAATTCGATGTTCCAAAAAAAACATGCTCGAGCATATTTTTGGTTGCCCTATTCATAATTATTGACATAAAGTCTTCACCTTCTCGTGTGCCCGCCATCGTACTAACACGTTCCTAAAATCCACAAATGAGAAGAACTTATGCCAAAAACAATAAAACAAAATTGCAAAAAAAATCATAAAAGTTACACAGAAGATAAACATGCGCCTTTCGAGCGCCACACATTCTCAGAATTAAAAAACCGTTGCACTTACCGAACTCAATCGACCGTCTCTCGCAAGCGTTCACCACAGACTGAGTTGGTTAGAAAGAACGAGCTTGTGCGAACGACGATTGAAAGGAAAAAGCCAAAAATGTATTTCGTGTGCGCCTCAAAGGCGCAGTTTATCTTTCTAGGGTAAAGATATTTACTAGATGACTTATTACTAAGGTCCTTATTTGTATTCTGAAGAGTAAATATGATCAGCCCAGTTAAAATGAATCGCAGAATTTTCTCCTTGTGCTCTTCACAGCAGCATGTTGCTAAACATTCCCTCATTTCCTGCCTAATGTCAGTCAACCAAGTTTTCATGATTTTTGGCTTTGTGTGGTACTTGGAAAAGTCAGCTTTGAAAATAGTCTCAACTTTCCTTACAGTTTCTTCGAAAATAACCGAAGGAATTGTAAGTTTTCCGAACTTGGACGTAGTTGAGACAGTGTTATAAGCTTTTAGTTCCACAAAAAGTGTTTGTTCACGTTCCTTGACGTTATCCTCAATAAGGTATTGAGAACAGATTTGGCAATTAAGATTTTTTACAAGTTTAGCTGCTGCAAATCCGGCATAGTACAATGCCGCCGCACTCTGGAGCTTCTCTTGTGGAAGAAGTGACTTGCAGTATCTTGCGATGATGCTCTCTTCTCTGTCCTCGGCTTCGTGTAAATCCTGTTCGTCATTGTCTTCTTCGTCTTCACGGGGAATGCTGTCCTCACCCTGGACAGCACATTCCATTCGATGCTCCATCATGTTCGCTACTAGACTGTCGGTTTCAAAGTCTTCTAGCTCCTGTCCCTCGAGGTCCTTGGTTTTTTTTAAATTAGCCCTATCTAACAATGGTGCAGCCTTTGCGTCAGTATAACCGGAATGTACAGCCAAGCCTAGTTTGTGGAACATGATCTCTTTGAGATTTCTCACAAACCGCCACGCTGACGGATTTTTTTCATAAGAACCCCTGTTCATACGAAGCATAGAAAAAACATTTTCGGCAACGTCAGTGTTAATACGGGACAGAAGAAGGTATTCTTGTCCTTTTCCTTTCTGGTACTCCCACATTTCCTCCATTGCCCAAATGGTGTGGTAGAGTCCATGAAAACAAGGTGGAACTTGTATGGAACCACTGGAACGCCAAGTTTTTATCCATAACTTCGCATCATGGAGAACACTTAAGGTGTTCGTTGAGTCAGAGAGGACTTCCTTGTTTGGGTTCCTAGAATACAGTTCACCTGTATTAAGGCGATCAAACAAGTCGTTCATTCTGCTAAAGAATGAAGCAGTTGCCTCGGCTCTCTTTTTTTCCTCAACGTCTTCGAACGCATTGAACCTAATAGCTGTGTGAATTCCTGCTGCTACGGTATGGCTTAGTACCTGAGTTGCATGCTTCACTGACAGCTTTTCAAAATTATTTGGATACACATGTTTTCTATTTAATTTACTTAAAATCCTAAACGAGGGACTTTTCAAGTCCATCTCATAAACTTTCTCAAGAATTTTCCAGTCAACTACTTCGTCAAGAATTTTGATCTGGTTCTTCAAGAGAATGTTCCTAACACTCTTAAACATATGTGGATAGTCAAAAAATAGAAATACTTTCTGACCTCCAACGTCTACCCAGGGTCCCTTTGATTGTTCCATAAGCAAGTTATATGCTCGAACATTCGCGGGGCCTTGATCGCAGCAAGTGCCAACAACTTCAAGTCCACAATCGTTGACACTCTGCACTATAGACACTATCATTTTTGAAAGCATGGCACCCTTTGGAGATCCTACGAAATAACAAATGGTCTGTTTCCAATTGTTATTGAGTCCTCTCAGCGTAAAAACCATAACTTTAGAGGCTATTTCGTTTTCTCGCCCGAAATCTCCAAAATCATTGAGGCCGTATATAATATCATCCTTAATATTATACTCCAGCTCTCTTTTGATCGCCATTTCATCAAATAGCAACACACATTTTTTGTCTAGGGGACTCATAACCGTTGCTTTGTCCTTAAGCATGGTCTTAACCAAATCTGTCATTCCGGCTGCTAGACGCAGTTCTGAATGCCAGCGCCAGATTGTGCTCAGAGAAGGCAACTTAAAAGAGGTGTCTAACAAGAAACGGTATGCTGCTGGGGACTTATAAAAAAGAGTGAGAGCAAAATTTTTTTCTTCTTTAGACCATGGAGCATTGGTCTTGTGAAGGAATTGGGATCCTATGAACGTCTTCTGTTCCTCACTAAAATCATCCATGTTATTTTCCAAGAATTGTTTCTTCCCGTACAAAGGATCATTTTTGATTCTCTTCGGGGTGTCAAAAATCCTTCTTGGAATAAAACATCTTTTTTTACCTTGCTTTGGTTCGGGCGCCTTATATGAATGCAGACCAGGGGATGGGAACTGCGAAGGAGAAACTGGAATGTTGAAGTCAACTGGTTGCAGAGAATAGTTTCTCATATAAGTGCGAGAAGCATTGATTGGCATGTCAATCAATGACAAAGCAGGAGTTGACGATTCTGGATGGACGTTACGTTCTGGTATTGAAAACACGTTTTCATCATTAAATTGAGTAGAATGTGAAACTGCAGAATCACCTGCAGAATTAAAATTTTGAGAAGGAACTGGAGTACCGAAAGCATTGCCAGCTCGTGAAGGATTTGAATTGACCGTTGAGGTTGGTTGCTTCTGGGTTCTATTTTTATATGCAATCATAAGGTGATTGCATAAAGGGTCTACAGAAATTTCTGAACAACTGCAGATTTGGGGGTTAGACATAGGCAACGAACATTTCTTTAAAACTTTCTGCGTGCCTCTTATAGCAATGTCTTTTTGGTAAAAGTGTTTTTCACAGAACTTATATTGGTAACGCACGTTCTGGCTTAAACTTACACTGCCATGCTTCAGCCAAACGGGTCTCCTATTGTCATTAGGAAATTGGAAAAATGAAAGTGGACCTAGGTTTCTCAATTTCTCGAGACAATTTTTATAGGAGCACTTAACCATTTTGTATGTAGCAGATATGTATATTATAAAAGAGATTAAAAATAGAAATATGTAATAATGATATTTAACAATACAAAAATAAAGTGCAAAAGTGCTTAAAAATAAACAAATAACAAAATATAATAATAGCCGTGTTTTATTGGGAACTCAGCTTAGCTAAGGAATAGGAATTCCAATAAAACGCTTTACTCAGCTTTAAACTGAGTTTCTATTTTATATTTAAAAGTTGGTACCCCTGCAATCAAGATCTGTCAAAACCTGTCAGAGAAAAAAAAATTCTACCTAAAAATACTAAAATGGACAACGAAACGTACAATGAGGCAAGTTTTTATAATTATTTCTTGTTACCTTGCAGTTATTATCAGATTTTCTATTACTTACAGTTCATGTTATGGTTTTTAGACTCGTCTTCAAGTGAGAGTAGCTCTTCATCCTCAGAATTTGAGACCAGTTCCGAAGATTCCGCATCAAATAACGAGATGCATGCCAGCGTTTCCAATTTTATGGAAACCATTGAGGCCTACAGTGAGATGGATTTCAAATCACATTTTCGTCATCAGAGATCAACTGTAGACCAATTAGTTGGTAAGCGATCTATTCATTGCTTTAATATACACATACGTATGTAAAAGTAGAATTTCCTTTCAGTTAAGTATTCCATGTCTATTTTCTTCTCTTCAACTCCCAACCATGGAGGAAAACAAAAAATCGAAGCAAGGAAGGAAGTATACCTTTATGTTTGGTATATTAGCAACACCTTGACATTCAGGCAACTTGGCAATTTGTTTGGGGTATCAAAATCAACAGCATGGAATGCAGTTGGACGTGTGAGCAGCTGGTTAACTTCAATAGCCAGCGAGTACATCAAATGGCCCCAAGGAGATGCCATTGCTGAGAATTGTGCAAAATTTGAGCAGAAAAAGAAAATACCGGGCGTAATTGGAGCCATAGACTGCACACACATCACAATAGCTGCTCCAAAAATAAACAAAGAATGTTTCTACGACAGAAAGCAAAATTTTTCTATAGTTTTGCAGGCAGTTGTCGATGCAGACAAGAAATTTATTGATGTATGCTGCGGTGAACCTGGGTCTTTACACGACAGCAGGGTACTAAGGAGATCTGGGCTATACCACAAAGCACAACGTCATTACAATCGCTTATTTCCATCGCACACATTTCTTTTGGGTGATTCCGCTTATGCCGCTACGGATTGGATCGTACCACCGTACAAAGACTACGGCCGTTTAAGTGATCAGCAAAAAAATTTTAATTACATTCATTCTTCTACAAGGATGGTGGTTGAAAATGCGTTCGGATTACTTAAGGGTAGATTCAGGAGAATAAACAAGTTCACCGAAGTTCATGAATTTCCTTGATTTTGATGAAAATTCGTCCGAATTTCACAAAATCATAGTGATAATGAAAAAAATAAAAAAAAATTAAAAAATAAACAAATTCAAAAGAACAGAAAAATAAGAAAAAACAAAGCTTTCCTTAAAATTGAAACAAAAAGTGTTTCGCAAGTTTGATTGATCGAAACAGAGAAACGGTTAATCGTATTAATGTGAAATTTTCACCAAAATCAAGGAAATTTTATGAGCTTTAATAATTAAGCCTCAAATTAGTTGTATCACTGAAAACCACAAAATAACGGTAGTTTTTATGAAAAAGTTGAAAAATGCGTATTTTGGACCTTTTTATAAATTGATAGAAAAAATTGAAAAAAGCAATATTTTTATTTTTTCAAAATGTTTTTGTGTAGAAAATTTAACAAATTTTTCAAATCTGCCTTTATTTTTTTTGTAAGTCAATATTTAGCAGAGTTATTAGGGTCCAAAGTCAAAATTGTGTTTTTGCATGTAAACCCATTTTTTGATTAGAAAAAAATCGTAACGATCTGAACCAAACAGTGAATTATAGCCAACAAAATTCTAAAATTGAATCTTAGATTGGTTGGATTGAAAAAAAATTTCCGTTCATTTTATGAAACCTCAAAGTTTATTTTTTTTTTCGATTTTGAAATTGAGTGAACATTTTTTTCGCTCAAGCAAAAACGACTAACGGTACTTTTTTAACTCAAAATAATTTGAAAAGAAAAAATGATAACCTTTGAAAAACTTTTTATTTCACTTCAATCCGACTTTTTTCTACTGAGATACAGCCTTTTAAAAAACCACTCAATTTTTGAGTTTTTTCAAGTGTTCCTTTAATTGTTTTGACTAGTGTAGTTAAATATCATATCCATTCAAACATTTTTCCGGATCCATTTCAATGGCCGCCATCAAAAACTTACTTTTTCCTTCATTTAAATAATTTAAAACCAACATTTAAATTTTATTGGACGTCATCAACACTATTAGATTATTTTAAATCAAACTGGAAGATAATCTAGATTATCGTTCAGTGGAAACGTAATATAACACTATCTTTTTAAAAAATTAAAAATTAAATTATAAAGAGTTGAAATATGCCTAACCCCTCACATTTTTGGTTACGCTTTTTCTCAGCATTTTATTTTACTCCCATAGGTACATTTCTCATACCGGGCTCTAGTTCTATATATGAATCGATTCTAAGGGAATAAACTTCAAAAATACATTGTTTTTTCTACGTTTTCAATTCGCTTATTTTTTGTCCCGGGTTTTGCTCCCAGAAATATGGTCACCGTAATCATGCACCACCCTGACATTTTTTAAACAAATTGAAATAGTTTATAACAAAAGGAACAAAACTATTCACTCCTTATTTTAAAATGTTAGCAAATGTTCAAAAAACTGTTTAGTTGATTTGTTGTAAAGAAACTCTTTAATTTCACTCAGATATTAAAAAAATTAGCTAACCTTATTTTTTCACTTTATCACTGTAAATTTATAAAACACTCCGCACAAGTGAGCCACCAAAGAGAAACACTTTCAAACTTAAGTCTATCGGAGTTTCTGAAAGTAACGGTTACATTTGAAAGAGGTATACACTAATCCAGCGTCCGGTTTGGCGTGAATAGCCGTGGTGCATTCTGCACCACTGGTGCATTGATGACCACGTCACCCTACATGGTCTCCGTGACAGTGCATTCGCATTTGAATGAAGCTTCCCCTTCCGATGTTGAATTTCATAATCGTACGTCTGCAGCCTCTCAATCCATCTGGCTACTTGACCCTCTGGATTGTTGGTTTTCAAATGGAATACTGGAAAATGACTTATCTCAATGAGTATTTTGTAAGGAGTTTCTCTTGTTTACGTTCAATTCAGGCCATTTTTTCTGTCTTTCCTTTGGTAGGGAACAATGTCAACTTCTTTAAACGATCTTCGTCAATATCTTAAAGTTATGCATAACGGAGGTGCATATGAATGCGACAAAGTTTTTGAGAAACTACAACACCTGAATGGATTGGGGTGAGCCGGTTAAGTAAGTAAGTTCATTCAGGTGCGAATGTTGTGCCAGAAATTACCCAACTAAATATGTTGCCGGTGTCCTGGGAGTGACATGGATTTTGAGTTGGATGGAGTAGGAGCTACCCAACCAAATCAGCACGATTCCAACAAGAATTTAATTTTTATTAAATTAAACTGGAAACTTGGCAAGAATTCCAATTGGGAAGTGCCGCTGTCCTGGAAGTGACTTGGATTTTGAGTTGGATGGAGTAGGAGCTACCCAGCCAAATCAGCACGATTCCAATGCATTGTTCACAATTCTAACCAGCACAACCAACAGAAGTAAGTATTTTGGAATGCTAGTTTCTATTTGATCCTAAGCATTTGAACATCCTAATAAGAATATGTTTAGCCAATGCACTATGCACATATCAATTTTATATTGCATGCCATGCAGGTGCGAATGTTGTGCCGGAAATTACCCAACTAAATATATATTGGGTGCCGTGCCAACTTAGAAATCCAACCAGTGACAATTATTCCCAATTAGAATCAAAATGGAAACTTGGCATTCATCCCAATTGGGACATGCGGTACGTGCCGGTGGCTTGGGAGTGACATGGATTTTGAATTGGAAGGAGTAGGAGCTACCCAACCAAATCAGGCCGATTCCAACAACAATTTAATTTTTGAACTAGAAATACGAACGGTACCAAGCAAAACCCAACGATATCCAACTAGAAAAGTGTATCTCACAACAAATCCCACTACCAATATTCCAATGAAAATACAAATGGTGCTAGAAATCCAACCATCAATCAATTATTCCCAATTAGAATCAAACTGGAAACTTGGCATAAATCCCAATTGGGACGGCTCCGCCGTGCCGTGCCGATGCCAAGTTTGGTGCCGATTTTGGCTTGGGAGTTACGAATATACCCTACTTCTTTACTTTATCTCAGTTCACAATCAACTAATTTGCCTCGCCGCCAAACGGCTATTTATATAACAGAAATGATGGGTTCTAGAAACTACTATTGGTTCCTATTGGTTCTTGGAGAAGCTGAATGTTCTGGAACACTACTCCACTTACAAATAAAAATACTGGGATTACTTTTTGCAGGGGCTAACGTTCTTAATGCTAAACAAAAAGTTTCTCTTAATCACTAGGTATTGCCCCTCACAAGTGTTTACTACTACAATTAAACGATATTAGAGTTAAAGAGATACAGAGTAAGTAAAGAGAGTAAGAAAAGTGTGTACATTAAATATAGAAAGAGATACAGAGCGTAAGAGATAATAAAGTATACATATTAGACATTAAAAATAGAAGGAGATACAGAGCGTATGAGATAAATAAAGTGTATACACATTACATTGCCCCCTCCTTAGGATTGATCGTCCCGAACAAATCCATCATTCTCATCACCACTGTAGCGATGTAGTCGGTCGCGATGTACGACTTTAAGTTTACCTCTGACTCCTTTTTGTATCCGGTATACGACGTCGTTGATTTTGCTAATCACTGTATATGGACCTTCCCAGTCCCGTTGAAGTTTCGGTGACAACCCTTTTTGTCGATGGGGATTGTAAAGCCACACTCGATCTCCTGCTTGGAACTCTGTTGTTGTCGCTCGTATATCGTAGCGTGTCTTCATTCGGTCACTGTACATCTTTATTTTTAACCTGGTATCGTCGTGGATCTGAAGGAGTCTTTCTCTGAGGTCATCCATGTAGTCATCCTCCGCTTGCGGTTCCGACGTGAGACATCCAAATTTTATTTCTCTCGGCAGTCTGATGTTCCTTCCCATCAAAATCTCAGACGGTGTATGGCCAGTTGAGCTATGTCTTGCACTTCGATACGCCATCAAAAACAGTGGAATGTGTCGATCCCAATCTCGCTGGTTGTCGTCCACAACTTTGCAAAGATGTTCCTTAAGGGTTCGGTTGAACCGTTCGACCATGCCATCAGATTGTGGGTGGAGTGGTGTTGTTCTTGTCTTCTTGATGTGAAGAAGCCCACAACTTCCTGGAATATGTTTGATTCGAAATTCCTTCCCTGGTCGGAATGCAGTTCTAATGGAACACCGAATCTGCTCACCCAGTTGAACGCAATTTGGTCTGCGACTGTTTTGGCTTCTTGATTCGGAATGGCGTATGCTTCAGGCCACTTGCTGAAGTAATCCATGACGACCAGAATATAACGATTTCCATTATTTGTTTCCGGAAATGGACCCGCCACGTCTACTGCAATCCTTTCAAAGGGTGATCCGACATTATACTGCTGCATTTGGCTGTGATTCTTTTTGTTCGGGCCTTTGGTGGCAGCACAGGTATCACATTTTCGGCACCAATTCTCGACATCTTCCCTTGCATGTAGCCAATAGAATCGTTGTCGAACCTTTTCTAGCGTCTTGTTCTTGTTTACTCCTAGATGGCCTCCCGAAACTCCATCATGCATCTCTCGCAGAACGTCCATAATCTTGGATCTCGGTAAGACTAGCTGCATTACATAGGACTTTCCATCTGCTGATTCCCACTTACGTCGAAGGACACCTTCTTGGATATGCAACGAGTCCCACTGTGCCCAATAGGCCTTTAGAGCCGGACTTCTGTCGGAGATATCAGCCCATTCTGGTTTTTCCTGGTGTTCCTTGCATGCGAGGATGGGTTCAGTATCTGGGTCCTCTTGTTGAGCCTTCCCCAACTCGTCGTTGCTTCAGCCATAAATTGGATCGGTTCTGGTTCGTAGGACAGTGACCACTTCTTTTTCTTCTTGGCGTCTGGAGACAGTGCATCAGCATTTGAGTGAAGCTTCCCCTTCCGATGTTGAATTTCATAATCGTACGTCTGCAGCCTCTCAATCCATCTCGCCACTTGACCCTCTGGATTCTTGAAATTCCAAAGCCAGTTTAGTGCTCCATGGTCGGTTCGGAGAAGAAACTTCTGTCCATAGAGATACTTATGGAAGTGCTTTGTTGCCAAGATCAGTGCAAGAAGTTCTCTTCTGGTCACACAATAGTTTCTTTCTGACTTTGAGAGAACCTTGCTGTAATAGGCAATTACCTTTTCTTCACCATTATGTACTTGTGATAGTACGGCACCAATCCCGACATTGCTGGCATCAGCGTCAATGATGAACGGTTTTCCGGGAGTCGGATAGGTCAGCACTGGTGTATTACACAAGCGTTGTTTGAGCTCTTGAAAGCTGCGCTCGCACTCACCTGACCACTTGAACTGCTTTCCCTTTTCCGTTAGCTGATGTAGACTCTTGGCGATCCCAGCAAAGTCCTTGACAAAGCGCCTATAATAGGTGGCTGGAGTTGATGTTTGTCCTGTGGTGTTGGCCAATTCTTCACGGTACAATCTTATCAGGATCTGTCTTTACTCCTTGGGATGAGATGATATGTCCCAGGTATTTCACTTCGGTTTTGAAGAGAGAACACTTTTCTGGATTGAGCTTGAGGTGGGCTTCTCGAAGTCTTTGAAACACTGCTCTCAGATTTGTACAATGTTCATCAAATGTTTTCCCGTATACGATAACGTCATCCAAATAGACCAGGCAAGACTTCCATGTGAGTCCTTGCAGGACGCATTCCATAAGGCGCTCAAAAGTCGCTGGAGCATTGCACAGTCGAAAAGGCATCACTTTGAACTGCCACAATCCGTTTCCTGTTGAGAACGCTGTCTTCTCTTTGTCTTCAGGATGGATTTCTACTTGCCAGTATCCACTTTTCAAGTCCAACGTTGAGAACCATTGTGCTCCTTCCATTGCGTCCAGAGTATCACTGATCCTAGGCAGAGGGTAGCTATCCTTCTTGGTCACATCATTCAACCTTCGATAGTCTACGCAAAAGCGGGTTGATCCGTCTTTCTTCTTTACCAGGACCACTGGAGACGCCCAAGGGCTTTTAGAGTTTTCGATCAGACCCTCTTCTTTCATGGTGGTTATCAGTTCTTCAATCTCACCTTGTTTGGCTAGTGGAAGGCGTCTTGCAGGTTGACGGATCGGCTTTGCATCCCCGGTGTTGATTCGATGTTGAACCAGTTGTGTTCTGCCATATTTCCCTTGCGATGACGAAAAGATGTCTGCAAATTCTTCGAGGAGACCTTCTGCAGTTCTTCGTTGTTGGTGGCCAAGATTAGAGGACTTGAGAATGTTCGTCTTTATGGAGTTCAGCTCTTTGGACTTCAATGTTGGCCTTGGGTCTTCTTCGCTGATCCTTGTTATCGCTGATACGGATTCGCATTGTCCGACAATCTCACCTTTTCTAAGCTTAACTTCGTACGGCTTGATGTTCAGTATTCGTACGGGAACCATGTTCTTTACAGGTCTAACAAGAGTCTTCCCAATAGTGACGTTTTGGGGGGACTTTACAGATGCTGGTTCGACCATGAGGTATAGATGGCTTCCAGGCCTACCCTTCAATTTCGTCCACACGAATACTTCTGAAGAAGCAGGCAAAGTCAGATCTTCTTTGATGACGGTTTTCACAGATAGCGAGGTCTCATATGAGTGAATCCCATAGATCATCGGAATCTCGATGTTTCGATATTTCAGGACTTGGTTCCCGATGTCCAATATCAATCCATGATCTTTCATGAAATCGACGCCGACAATGCACTCGTCGCGTATATCTGCTACCAGGAACAGGTGAGAGAATTCCAGCTCTGCCATCCGGATCTTAAGACGTACCTCACCATAGACTTTTGTGGCTTTTGGGTGTTGTGGA
Source organism: Sphaerophoria taeniata (assembly GCA_943590905.1). Classification (NCBI taxonomy): domain Eukaryota; kingdom Metazoa; phylum Arthropoda; class Insecta; order Diptera; family Syrphidae; genus Sphaerophoria; species Sphaerophoria taeniata. The sequence goes on from OX016541.1 coordinate 104,186,838, forward strand.
GCCATGTCTTCTTAACGAGGTCCTGCCGTACAATGGACGCTCTCACAAAGGCTTCAACAGCAAGTTGATTTATTATCTCGTTGCCAGCTGTTGGGTATGCCAGGTGAACCAATCACTCGATATCTGCCTGAAGCTGCTGCAGAGTTTCACCTCTTTTCTGTGCCCTGTTGTTTAGTTGAACTCGGAAGACTTCTGTCATGTGGCTATCCCCAAACCGCTGTTCGATTGCGTTTACCAGAACTTTGAAGTCACCGTTCTTCTCTGCTGGGATGGTTTGTAGCAGTTCAGCAGCTGCTCCTCTCAAGGCAAGCGTAAGAGCAATGTATTTTTCGTCATCATCCCAGCCGTTTGTTAACGCTGCTGCTTCAAACTGTTTCTTGTAGATTGACCACGGTATCTGACCATCAAAGCTTGGAGGATTCACTTCCTTCTTTTTTGAGCACTCACCAGAAGGTTCTCGAGCTTTCATCTTTCGCACTTTTTCTAGTTCGCTTGTAATGGTTTCGATCTGGTCGTCTATTTTCTTGAAACGTGCATTAGTCGTTGAATTTTGTTTTTCGACACGCTCATTGATTTTGTCTTCGAAGTCCGCAAACCTGCCTTCTAGCAGATTTTTCTGTTCATCAAACCGATCTCGAACGTCATCCCTTTGAGCTTGTAGTTGTTCCAGAACATCATTCTTTTGTGTTTCCAGTTGTTTGAGGACATTCTCTTGCTCGGTCTTCAGCTCGTTTCTTTGAGTTTCCAGTTGCTTGAGAACATTATCTTGCTCCTTCTTTTGCTCGTTTCTTTGAGTTTCTAGTTGCTCCAGAACATTCTTGTTTTGAGTTTCTAGTTGCTCCAGAACATTCTTGTTTTGAGTTTCTTGCTTCTTTTGATTCTCTTCAAATTTGGCTAAAAGAAGAGACATCATGTCAGATAAGGCAGTTGTATTTACCTCTTGCACTTTTGCTTCCACTTCGAAAGCAAACGTAACTGGGTCTTCATTTTGTTCTTCCAGATATTCCTGTAGCCGTTTTACGAGTTCGTTTTTATATCCTGCCCCACTTAAGCCACGTTTGCTTAGTTCGGCCTTTAGCTCAGGGACAGTTAAGTCTTTCAAAACTTTACTCATATTTTTTTTTTTTTTTTTAATTTTTAACTTCACTATTTCACACAAAATAGTTTAATCACTGTTCACTGTTTTATTCTCAATAAGTTTTAATCCCTTATTCTGACACCAATGTAATATTCGGCTTGGTCCGACAATTAAAACTTATTCACTTTTTAAATAAAACACAAATTCACTCAATTCAAATCACTCACAAACTTATTTATTCAACACTTTCAATTATAACTTTGCAAACACAGTATCTTTACTTTATCTCAGTTCACAATCAACTAATTTGCCTCGCCGCCAAACGGCTATTTATATAACAGAAATGATGGGTTCTAGAAACTACTATTGGTTCCTATTGGTTCTTGGAGAAGCTGAATGTTCTGGAACACTACTCCACTTACAAATAAAAATACTGGGATTACTTTTTGCAGGGGCTAACGTTCTTAATGCTAAACAAAAGTTTCTCTTAATCACTAGGTATTGCCCCTCACAAGTGTTTACTACTACAATTAAACGATATTAGAGTTAAAGAGATACAGAGTAAGTAAAGAGAGTAAGAAAAGTGTGTACATTAAATATAGAAAGAGATACAGAGCGTAAGAGATAATAAAGTATACATATTAGACATTAAAAATAGAAGGAGATACAGAGCGTATGAGATAAATAAAGTGTATACACATTACAATATGTATAAACTCCTCTTATACACTCCAAAGAAAACAATAATCTTCCCTACTCCTCTACAACCTTAACTCAAGTCGATCAACATTTTTTGGATTGTAATTCGAACTCAAAAAAAAGTTGCAGAACCCAAAACTTCCAGTTTATAAAAAAGAAACGGAGCGTCTGATTAGATTAGTATGACATTTGTCACCCTACTTTCCATTCGCAATTTCATCTCTCCATTACGAAAGTCTACACAAGAATCAATAGGCCTTTTTCTTTTTTAGCTCTGTGCAGGGTACGGAGTAGAGCCTGAGCTCATCGAGCTCGGTCTGAGCAGAGTTAGCTCAGACCTTTCCGAGTTAATAAAGAAACAAACCTGAGCACGGAACTGTCACACATACAAAAAAAATTGAAAAAAAAATTATTTTCCTTCATTCGGAGAACAACTTACTCCGCCCGCCATTTCTACCGTTTTAATTTTTTTTTTCGCATCATCTTTGTATATGGAATTTATAGTAGTTGCAGCCTCGTGAATCGACGACAGCGACGTCCGGAACGCGATACAGAACTAAAATCTTGTATATAGAAAAACTGACAGCGCCAAGACGGGACGACTCTCCAACCAAAACATACAAAGGCATCATCTCAGTCATGATAAATGAACAAAATACATGAAGTTGGCCGCGCTCAACTTTTTACTCCATCTACTCCATCAATTTTAACCGAGCTCGTAGATCGCGCTCTGACCACGGTCTGATCTAAAAAATAAACAAAAGTTGAGCGCTCCGATATGTCTGAGCTAAAAAAGAAATAGGGTTTTTTTTGGCAGCTCCGTACCCTGCTCGGAGCTAAAAAAGAAAAACGCCAAATGAAGGCAATATCGATACGCGCTAATCAGCTGTGCCAAGTTTGTGTTTTGGTTTGACAGCAGAAATAATTTATTTGACATAAAAATTGGAAATTGTTCGGTTTGTTTTTTTTTTGGTTATTTTTCGGTTCGACTGCAGTTGTACAGAAGTACCTTTCGTTGGAGTTGTGTTGATGTTAAGCTGTCGCAGAGGCATCTTGAATGGTGTAGCCGGTGGTGTTTCTGTTGAATGTGAGCACCGCAATCGCTTTGCTGTGCTTTCTTCATTGCCGGAAGTTGGAACCCCTTCGCTGTCATCACATTCCCTTCTTTTCGCTTTTACTGGTTGGGCATTCGATTTTGACGTAGTTTTGGGAACAGAAAATCCTGTCCTAAACTGTTCCAAACTGTTCTAGACAGACTCAATGAACACCAAAGCAGAACAGTTTGGAACAGCAAATGTGTCAATGAACACCAAAAAGCTGTACTTTTCTGTTCCAAACTGTGCCAAAGTGTGCAGAACAGTGTCGCTGAACATACTTAATGTGTGTTCTCTGCTTGCTTGCTTGAAAACCATTCTTGATAGTACTTGGTAAATCCATATACAAAGACTCGCGCATTTACACCTTAAAGAAAACAAGAGGTGCGTTTTTGCGCTGACGATAGTTGACTATAGTTTTTGTGTCAAAAAAAAATGGTTGATGTGTCATAGTTGAAATAGTTAGAAATAGTAGTTGAAATAATCCAAAAACGCTTTTTAGTTAGGTTTGGTTGAGCTGTCAAACAAGAAAAACAAAAACAAATCTTTTGAGGTTACATTTTTCTTTTCTTTTGATCATAATATTATTGAAATGGATAAAGAGACGCAAATTTTCGTTGCTCTAAATTTATTGCAAAGATTCAAGAACGATCTTGATATGGTAAGTTTTTGAAGAAAATTAAAATAAGAAAATATTTATTTATCTTTGAACAACCCACAGCAAGAAAGGCAAATGCAATATTCGAACTGAAGTCCACCCTCCATGATGAAATCCTCAAGCTGTTCCAAGTAAGCCAGCTCCTGATATTCTCCTAATTGCTGCTTCCAGATTCGCTGAAAAACTATCAATAATCAATTCAATATCTATTTTATGCTTTTATATAAATAAACGGAGAAGGTCTTTATTTTCTGATACTAATGAAAAAGTTACTGCCGACAGAATTATATACATGCATAAAAGCAATAATAAAAATAAGGCCGAATTTGTTCGCATGTTTCTTGCTGATTGTCTTCCTCAGCTGATGGCTTCGTCCTTCTCCTTCGCCCTTCTTCGGCTTCCAGTATTGCCTCGACTTCGGTCACCTGGTTGTCGGTGATGGTGCATGCATACTTGAGTCGTTCTTAATTGTCTTCGAGGTTTTTGAGCTTTGATTTCGATAGCTGAAGCTGCATCGATGACGTTTGAGGACTTTTCCCGCTCTTCGTTGAGTTCACGAAGGAGTTTCTTGATCTCCAAACGATGAGCATGTGAAATTTGTTCGACGATCTAAAGAATACAATGAACGTTAAATGAGATCTGTTTGGAGATGAAAAACCTTACCTCAGATTTCTCCTTCAACCTCTCCTGCTCGGCGTTTTCGCAAATTTTGTGCTCCAGTTGCTTCTCCACCTTCCACAGGTTTAAGTTTGCCTTTCGTGCCGACTGACGTTCGACAATCATCTGCTCATGGGCAGCGGCCAACTTCTCCTCCAATTTTTGGTACTGCTTCTCGAGTAGGCACAATCGCCGACGTTCTTCGGTCGTTCACTGAACTTCTCAGCCATGTCCTCCCGAGATAGGGATGTTTGCGGATCGCAGTGTAGTCAATTCGATTGGAAGGGATTGTGACCAGGGAGAGATTGAGATTCTTGAAATTGGTGCTGACTTTTAAGTCACTTGGAAAGGCGATCATTTCCTTGGCGTGACTCTCCTCGCAGTTAGGGTGACCAGATATAGAGTCAAGGAAAAGAGGACACCTACCAAATTAAAAAAAAAAAAACAGAAATTCAATGTTTGTTATAGTTTTCAACTTATAAAACACAATTTCAACTTAAAGTAATAATATCTATATAAAATATTACCTGAATCAATCTTAAAATATTGCAACAATATAGGAAATATTTTTTGGTCTCCATGGTTGCTGGCAGAGGTTGAAATCGACAAATAATTTGTGTCTTTAATGTCGTCAAGAACACAATTTCAGTGATAAGGGTGCTAAGAAATTGATGACAATTGCTTCTGTCTTGGAAATATGTTGAGCGATTTTCGAATCCAGCAAAACACACTTTAAGAATTTGTGGCTGCAGTCAACAGATCGGAATCCAAAGTGGTGAAGTACAGTATGATAAGTTAAGGCACCCTCAGCTACAGATACTTGGTCGTCAAATTTGGAATTTCTTGAAATAAGAAATTCCGTTACATATTTGCAAGAACTCGCAGATTTTATATTATTTTTATGTTTTTCGGTAAGTAAATGTTGGGGTTGGGGTCAAAATTCTGCAGGGGTCAAAATTATTTTGTCAAAATTCTGCTTTCAAAATTCTGCTTTTCAAAATTCTGCTTCTAAAATTCTGCTTTTCGAATTTCTGCTGCTCAAAATTCTAAATTCTTAAATTCTGCTTACCAAAATTCTGCGAATAATATAGAAAAGAGAGGTTTGAAAATATTAAAAAGCGCGCGCTATATTATTCGCAGAATACCTTCTCCCATTAGAGATTAGCAGAAGATTATTTTGTGTTTGCATAGGTACATAGTTACATCAGTATGTATAATAGGTACTTTATCTCCTGTAAGCTGTAAGGTTAGTCTAATTTGTTACGCCTTCGAGTTAGTGTTCAAATTTTACCATGAATATTTCGATTGTAAAATCCAATAAGGGAAAAGATAAACTTTGTGTTGATGGCTATATGTTTTATCTTGAAAAGTTACACAAATGTAAAACTTGCTAATCGACTTAGAGACAAGTGCAAGGGACGAATAGTGACTAAATTGAATTTTGACCCCAACCCGAAATATGTTTGTGTTTATGAATAAACAGACATAACAGCCAGAATTTTGAAAAGCAGTATTTGAAAAAAACAGAATTTTGGTGACCAGTATCCATGTTCTCTAACTTGGTCGAAAAGTTTCCCATTCGATTTAAGGTGGAACACAATATTCCACCGTTTCTCTATCGTGGAAAATAAACTGTATCTATAACATGATGCGAAAACAGCCTGTGTGAAAATTAAAATTTCCAGTTTTCAATGGAAGAAATATTTACTTTCGATTCACAGCGACAGTTTAAGTGTGATTTTGTTCATTCAAATTTGAATTCAATTTTGTGATTTTATTTTCAACTTTTTAAAACATAGAGAAAATTCTTGTTTTTCTCTCTCAGCTTCTTCTATTTTTGAAAATTTAGAAAATCTTAAGTTGATTAGCGAAAGAGTTTAAAATTTAAAGTTGAAAATTAAAACTTTAACTGAATTCAAAAGTCCCAAAGTTGACTTCAACTTGGAATGAATGAAACCGCCCTAAAAAATAAAAATTGATGATTATAATTTTATCCTCAAACCACACAGGCAACAAAAATGTATGCAAACAAAAAGGAAAAGTAAAAAGAATTTGTTGCATGTACCAATTTTTGTTGCACAATGCACATTTGTTTCGAGGATAAAAGTTAAATCAAGTCAACTTTTGTTGGCGTCGAGCTCAAAACCGTACCAGCATCATCATTGTAAGAGAAAATTACAAATTTATGATTCCAACATTTACGCAGTGCAATTAATCCTTAAAAAGTTTATTTACTCCACAAAAAATAAATAAATCATTTATTGTTCGAGTAAAAACAATAAACGAGCTTGAATTCAGCTTTAAAATATTATCTCACTTGCTTGAGAGTCGTCGAGTTATTTTGGCAGATAAATCGAATAAAAATTTCGACTTCAGAGTTATAGACACAGTTTTACTCACATTTTTCCAGTATTTCCAATAATTTCATTTCAAGTTATTCCTGATCGAGTGAAAAAAAGTTACAGAAACAGTTGAATGTGAAAAACAGATTTTTGACCCATTTCATCGTAGTTTTGTTCTGATTCGCACTGTTTATGCGAAAACTTATTCGATGTGAGAGTTACACAACATGGACCCAGGACCCATGTTCTGTAACTCGGTCGAAAACTTTCGGAGTCGAGAAACATATGTTGCGGGGCGATAGGAAAGGGGGAAATAGGAAACGGGGATTGGGATTCCGGATCCCGGAAAGAACAACTCGCCGGAACCAGGGTCGAATATCCGGTGGACTGGGTCGTGGCATCTCCGGCTACGCTCGCTGCTGATCAGGGCTGGTTCGTACCCCTCCACCGGACCTCACCTCGCCACAAAACATGTAACTTACAATGCCACTTACTCCCTGCTATATGTACCCATGCGACTTACTCACTCACTCCGCAGATGGTATGCGGTTCTATCGATCGGTCCGTAGATGGTAAAACGGACCGCTACCCTCTCCACTCCTATGGAATCCTCTCGGTAGACTTCTCAAAGGATCCCCCATTTAAAATTGTCAGGAGACAATTACCAAACCATACTCGCTTACCCCATCACTGCTCCCTCGAACTCCCTGAAACTTGGTCTCTTAAAGTGCCATACTGCGTATTGTTAAACGCATTCAAACAAATTCAATTTGGTGACTCATGTCGGTTACAAAAATTTTATTTTACAAAATTCAAAAAAAACATACTATTAACAATAAAACAAGATCATGTAATGCAAAACAAAAGGGACGAACGTCAGACGCTATGGAATGCTGATTTTTGATGCCAAGTGGTCCTTAGGCCACGTTTTCTTTGCGCGATTGGAGAGATGAACTCCCACGCACACGGCAGCGACCTAGTATGTGCCCAGCCTACCCCGAACTTGATGTTAAATTTTTACTGGATAATAATTCCACCTGTCATATACCTCTACCCTCCCTCAAGAGCGCACTAAAAGGTTCGGTATCTGTATATATATATATACAAAGGCTCAAACGTTTTTCTATATATCAACCGGACGTTCTCGGGGGAAACCGGTTACCACTAGCTGGCTCAATGCCGATTCTACTTTTCTACAAAAAAAAAGGAAATGTTCTAAACGTATTCCTTAACGTCTCGAAGTTCAAACAAAAATGAATAACAAGCAATACAAAATAATAAATGGAATGATTAAGTAAAATATATGATAAAATTCGAACAATAAATATAGATAAAAGTAGGAAATAAATAATACATGCAACGGTTGAAATTTTATGAACAAAAAAAAATTTTAAATCTATCGTTTCGATATAACGGACGGCGAAATACTTTTGAATCCCGATTCGAATAACGGGGGTATACTTTACGGCGTTATGGCAGCCAGTAAAAGCTTTCTTGGTATTGAGGTTCCGTTCTCCGCTTTATAGTAAGTTTGGTTGCGGTCCTCAATTTAAATTATCATGCAATTTTTTTTAGAGCTTAATGTATTAGAGGCTTCGGTGCTTGCATTCGGTATTATCCGAAAAATACAGTATGGCCGTCTTGAAGTGGCCTTCTCGCATCCGACCACAAATCTCTTTTTGGTTCGTTTGATTCGTTTCGTATGAATTTAACTTGTTTCCGATGTCTTAAATATTACATAAATTAAGAAAATGGTACTTATCGGTTTCCAGCGATCCAAAATGGCGTCAAAATTTTGCCCTTGACGGGTGACCGCTCTTCGGCACCGAAACCTAAATGCACAAATACATATGTCACTATCAAGTAGTCAACGAGTGAAATCAAATTTCCCGCCAATTTACCCCAAAATCTCGTATACGAATTTTCTTCAAACTCACCTCACACTATTTCGCAGAATATCTTCTTAAAAGCTCTATTTCACCTTGAATTTCGTTTCTTGCACCTTCAAAATGGCTATAGTACAAAAAAAAATGAATTACCCACACTACTACAAAAACTTTTATTACGGGCTTACATTATGCCTTGATTTCAACCTTTTCACTGACAACCACTTTCTTTCGGAAACTATCGGAAACTAATCGATCATGGGTTTCGCTCTCCTTCGAAACTCCCTCATTTGCCTAACTGAACGAACACGATCCTTTGCTTCCGAAACACATAGGTTCCATTGCGCTCATATTTGTTAGCTGAATCTAGAGAAACACACTTTTTCTCTTCTATCACCCTCTATAATGATGAGTCTCGAACAGAGGTGCGTTTTTGCGCTGACTATAATCAACTATAATCAACAATGGTTGACTATTTCTCGTTTTTGCACGCCAATAGTTACGATTCGTAATCACAATTGTCGTTTTTGCGGTCTGTGTTGATGTGTCAAATCGTAACTATCTCTAACTATTTCCAATCCATCTCAGGAGGTGAGTTGAAAGTGGTTGGTGTGTCAGTGTTTTTTTTTTTTTTTTGTAAAATGGCGTCTTTAATAATTGTCAATCTGGAATCTATGAAAAAACATTCTGGTTGTATATTTTTTACAACCGCGTAGCCGCGAATTTAATTACAACCAAAGGATTTCTGTTCGTTTTCAATTATTTAATTACAAAATAAAGAAAACAAGGTAAGCCTTACAAATTTTAAATTGTCGGAAAAAAATAACTTTATTTCGCCGGATATTTTGCAAAATCAATCAAATCATAAGGAAATTTCTCTCGTGCACTTTTCAGGTAAGTCTTTTAAAGTAAGAGCATAAACCACATAATTTACAATTGCTTGAAATTCCTTAGTTTGATGAGTTGGATCAAAATATAACAATTCAAGAACATTATCGATTTCCTCGTGAGGAACGTCCAAATTCAGAATTGGCAGAAGATGAAGACAAGAAACAAAACTTTAACGATAATAAGACACAAAAAGACGAGATCGAAGACATGGACCAAACTATCCCCGAATTTAAGGCACATCGATGTGAATACTGCATGGACATAGTTAGTTTCGATGATCCTGATCAGTTAAATTATCATTGCAATGCCCTCCACTGCACCGATTTTCCATATTTATGTCCCAAATCCAAATGTGACAAAAGTGAATGTGTGACCTGCGGCAAATCGTTCACCTATCACATGACTTGGCATGACGATGCCAAATTGCACAAGTGCAAGTATTGCGAGAAGAAATTCGTTCAAGTAACTCATTTGGTGGTCCACGAGAAATCGCACACCGGAGCTTGCATCTATCAATGTTGTGAATGTGGAAGTGGTAAGTGGTAACCCTTTATTTGCTCAAAAAGAAATAATAATGTTTTGAATACAGTTTTTGCAAATAACGATCAATTACTTGAGCACAACAAAACCCACGAGGAAACATACTTACCTTCAAAAGAAACTTCTGGAGACCAGCAAACTGCAATCAACACCCGTACAAAGTTTTGCGAAATTTGTCAAAAATGCTTCCGATCCGCTAATGAATCTACGCTTGCACAATTATAAGTTTCACGGAGCTTTGCCAACACAAGAAGTCAAGGAAATAATCAAACTAAAGAGACATAGTCTTACTGTACCTGGGAAGTCGTTTGAGTGCAGCAAATGCTCCGAATCGTTCTTGCTGCATACCCAACTCGTGATGCACTTGAAAAAACACGACGAAAATAGACCTTTCAAGTGTCCGACATATCCAAAGAGGTTTAAACTCGAGAAATACCTCAAAGTTCATGTAGATACGGTGCATTTGAAGAAGAAAGACCATCAGTGCGTGACATGTGGATCGATGTTCAGGTCCAGGCCAGCGCTAGACGAGCACATTGCCTCAAGACATAAAGGTGACTTATATTCCTTACTATGAACTTTACTGAAATCACTTTTTAATTCAACAGACACTAAATACAAATGTGAAGTGTGTGACAAGAGATTCGCTTTCGATAGAATGCTGAAAAATCATATGCTGATAAGGAAGTAAAGCCGTTTGAGTGCACGCTGTGCAACAAAAGGTTCAGACAATCGTTCGTTTTAAAAGGTAATTGTTTCGGATATGGATATAAAATTTTTGTTCAACGTATTTTCCACTCTGCAGCTCACTTCAAGGGACATCAAAAGAGGCAAGCCAAGTTATTTTCGAAGCTAACTTTGGTGGCGGAGAGTGAGAAGTAAAATGCTTTTGTTGTTGCAACTGATAAACAATCAGGACACCAGGAAGTGCCTAGTTTGGATGCGGTTAAGGCGTTCAAGGAAAATTTTAATGTCTCAATGGAGACTATTGGCGTAATCGAGGTAACCGTCGGAGCGGAATTTTTTCTGATGTCTCCCGGGAGTTCCGGGATTTGTGACAACCTCAATTCATGCATTTCATGTATTTGCAGACATGTCTGTATGTAGTAGTAGTACATAAGTAGTTTAGTTTTGAATTTAATTCATTGCTTTTATGTATTCTGTCGGAAATAAAAAAAATGTTTAACTAGTTTCAGAACATAAAGACTTTTTCGTTTATTTATATAAAAGCACGAACTGGATATTGTTCACCGAATCTGGAAGCAGCAATTAGAACAATGTCAGGAGCTGCCTTACTTGGAAATGCTTGAAGATTTCTTTATGAATCCTTCTTCGGTCAGGTTTGTGTTCGTTCCCAGCCGCTACCACTAAATCGTCGTCAGAATCAGATGACGAGTTATTTTACAACAAAAAATTGTTTGTTAAATCCTCCATTTGCCTTTCTTGCTGTGGGATGTTCAAAGATAAATAAATATTTTCTTATTTTAATTTTCTTCAACAACTTACCATATCAAGATCGTTCTTGAATTTTTGCAATAAATTTAAAGCAACGAAAATTGTTGTCTCTTTATCCATTTTAATAATATTATTATCAAAAGAAAAGAAAAATGTAACCTCAAAAGATTTGTTTTTGTTTTTCTTGTTTGACAGCTCAACCAAACCTATCTAAAAAGCGTTTTTGGATTATTTCAACTATTTCTAACTATTTCAACTATGACACATCAACCATTTTTTTTTTTGACACAAAAACTATAGTCAACTATCGTCGGCGCAAAAACGCACCTCAGATCGGCCATCTTTCGAACTTCGAAATTCGAAATACGGCTGTCATCGACGTGCTGAATTGTCAATGTCATCTGTCAACATTACTACGTCACATTTCAAGGTAGAGATGTGAAAACATTAAAAATTATATTTTTTTTCTTTATTTTTCTAAAATTCCAGAAATGTTCCGGGTTTTTGCCTGTTTGGTCGTTATCCACAAAGCTGCCGCTACAAAACTCCGGATTTGGCGAGCGGATGGATGGCCAAAGACGGAGACCGACAGCTGCTTTAAGAAATTCATGAAAATTCAAGAATCGTGCGTGGGGAAGAACCCACGACCCTAAAAGCCGGGCATAAACAAACAACTTTTCCTATCTAGGTAATTATCTAAGCTTCCTATCTCTTCCTCATTATTTTGTAAGTATGTAATGCCTTTGCAGCTTGTTCCTGCCTATTCGGTGTTAATGCAGTGTAAATCTCAAGTGGTCACAAGAGACCGTTACCAGGTAACTCGTGCAATTATATACTACCATTATACACTACCCCCGTGTCGTTAAAATATACCAAACTACTTTAAGAACATAATATTTATTTACAAATTACATACGATAAACGCTTCGAGTTATTTGTGTACATGAATTCCTTTAATATAGAATTCCCAATTGGAATGCTTCTAATGAACATACGTGCATCTCTTCCTTTTTTTTTCTTTACAACACTATTCGTTTACCAACCATGTTCCATCTGTTAGTTTTCGGTTCTATCTTATTTTTCTTCTTTGAGGTGGTATAATCAGCAATTAAACAAAACAAAACAAACTACATAAGGTACAACGACGGCATGCAACATTTATATCACAGAGTAGGTTACGTTCTAATTGCACAGATGTTGATTGCACGATGTATATTGCACTAAGTATCCAATTCTCCTCCCAGTATGAGGAGGGGTTAAATCTTGTTCTCGGCTTTTATTTTCAATATCGAAACTGAAAATTACACGTAAGTTCACATTACTATTGACATCGAACAATATACAATCGCACAAGACAACTTCTCTTTCGAACGTTCTCCATGTATTAAGTTGAGGTTCAACCTCGTAATTAATTCCGAATGCTTTACAATAAATATCCACGACGATCAGACGATACTTTTAAGACAATTTTTTGTTTCGACCACATTAAAACGAACATTTGAATGAGTGCCATACCAAAACGAATCAATGAAAACATAATAAAACTTACATGACTACGTATACTTAATGCTACCCTTCACCAAGTTCTTACAGAATCCCACCACCATTATGTCTACGATAAATAAATGCAACAAGAATTTAAATAAATAAAATAAATAAATAAAATAAATAACATAAATAAATAGAATAAATAGAATAAATAAATAAATAAAATAAATAAGACAGATAAATATTGTAACATCTAACAAGCTATACACGAAATTCCGGGTTTAATTGAGACACACAGACCAAAGCTAGGATCGTACATTTGCTACTGTTTAAGGTCCTTGACATGGAACACACCGATTTTCTTGCCCCCTAAATTCTCAAATTCATACATATTCTTCCCTACAGCCCTCACTATTCGGCATTTTGTGAATTTAGGGCAAAGTTTGGCTGATAGGTACTTGGACGAATCGCTTAAAATAAAATTTCTTTTATATACTTCTTGCCCTGCGGTAAAACGAATCTTCCGACTACGGAGATTGTATTTCTTGGCGCTATTCTCATTCGCTTTTAAGATTTCTCCTTTGACTTTCTCCCGCACGCCTTTCAGTCTATCGTGTCTGGAAAGAACTAGCTGGTCTCCATCGTCTATTCCGGTTAGCTTCCTAGCCAATTCATACCCACTGCCGTGTGTCATCATATTGATGCCAAACAGAGCGAAATATGGTGACACACCGGTCGATGTATGACTAGAACTCCTCAACGCGCAAGCGATGTCACTAAGGTGCAAATCCCAGGTTCGTTGGTCGTCTTTTATATACGAACGTATAGCAGCCAGCAGTGTTCGATTGACTCGCTCCGAAGCATTGGATTGGGGTGAATAATTCGCCGTTCGGAAATGGCGTATGCCGAATTTTTTTATTAGGTGTTGGAAGTCTTTGGCCAAAAATTGTTGGCCATTATCCGAATGGATAATCTCCGGCACTCCGTAAACATTAAAAATATCATCCCGCAAAAATCTCACTACACTGCTGGACGTTGCGGCTCGCAACGACTTCAAGAAAACGAATTTAGTCAGATGGTCTAAGACCACAAAAATGTGCGCGTTGCCCGCGTTTGACCTGGGATATGGGCCCAAGAAATCCACGTATAACTTTTGAAAAGGACGACTCACACTAAAAACATTTTCTATAGGAGGACGCAAAATTTGAGATGATGGCTTACACTGTTTGCAAATTTCACACCTAGTAACGTAAGATCGGATTTGGACCGTCATATTCGGCCAAAAGAAAAATTGCCTAACCCGCTGCAGGGTTTTGGCGATGCCTCCATGGGTGGCTTTTGGTGGATCGTGTGCTTTCGCTATTATTTCGTCTGTCAAACCAGCTGGGACCCATAAGCGCCAACTATGTTCCGTCACTAGATCTCCTTCACCTACCGGAAAAGCCCTCTTGTAAACGAACTTATCCTCAACTTTAAGATCCGGTAACTCACTCTGGTGGGCGATTATGGTTTCTATCAGGCTGGTGTATTCTTCGGAGTTGAATTCCTCCGAGGCTAAATCGATGAGTGGGGCTACTTCTTCTAATCCGATACTGTCTAAATGGGACCGAGAAAGAGTGTCTGGCACGACGTTAAGGGCTCCCTTCCGGTGCTCTATGTCGAAGACATAGGACTGTAACTGGAGACTCCACCGAGCCAATCTGCCGCTCAGGTCCTTCATGGACATCAACCACTGCAGGCTGGAATGGTCGGTGATCACAGTAAAATCCATGCCCTCGACATAGGGCCGGAATTTTTTTATCGCCATCACCGCCGCCATGCACTCCTTCTCGGTCACCGTATAATTTCTCTGACATCTATTTAATTTTTGTGAGAAATAAGCGATAGGTATCTCCTCGTTCTCTTCGCCTTTCTGAAATAGAACAGCCCCTAACCCCGAATCTGACGCGTCGCATTGTACATAAAAACGCTTTGAAAAATCGGGACTACTCAGGACTGGAGCGGTCGTCAGGGCCTTTTTTAAATCTTCTACGGCGCGTACCGCCTCTTCCGAAAGACTAAATCTCCCCTCTCTCTTTTTTAACATATCAGTCAGTGGGGCGGTTAAGCTTGAAAAATCCTTTATGAAGCGCCTATACCACCCTGCTAGGCCAAGTAGCCGGCGGACTTGCCTCGCATTCTTTGGAATTGGAAAGTTGACAACTGCTTCGACTTTTTCCGGATCTGTTCTGTACTTTCCCCCACCAACTACAAATCCCAAATACTTTAATTCTTTAAAACAGAATTTCGATTTTTTTAAATTTATTGTCAGATTGGCCTTCCTCAAACACTCGGCTACTTCGCCCAGCATGGTGATATGCGTGCGGAAATCCGGTGACATGATGAGCAAGTCGTCTAAATACACAAAGACATTGTCCCTGAGTCGTGCAGGAATTACTTTGTCCATTAAACGGCAAAGACGTTGTGCCGCATTGCACAAGCCAAACGGCATTACCGTGAACTGGTACAAAGGTCTTCCCGGAACCGCAAATGCAGTTTTCTCCCTACTCTGCCTCTCCAGCGGTATTTGCCAGAAGGCCTCTTTTAGGTCGACGCTACTCATAAAATACGTATCAGGCAAACGACTGAGCAGCCCGTCGATATGAGGAATAGGGTTCGCGTCCTTTTTGCTCACTGCGTTTACTTTTCGCGAATCCAAGCAAAAACGATACTTAATCGTACCGTCAATTCCTGGTTTTTTGATAAGCACCACAGGGGAGCACCAAGGACTCTCGCTCTCCTCTATAACGCCGAGCCGCAGCATTCGGTCCACTTCTTCATATAAAATAGCTTGTACCGCTGGTGAGACTGGGTAGTGACGCTGCTTTACAGGATCAGCGTCCCCAGTATCGATGACGTGCTCGATCATGTCCGTCTTACCGAGACCATGACGCTCATAATCGAGAAATTTCAGCTTAACCGCTTCCAGCGCAGCCTGCTCTTCGGAATTAAGGTCATGGACATTCGTTTGACTTGCTTCCTCTTCTACCGAAATCGCACTTATCAAATTTGGAGCCACTTTGAATAGTCTCCAAAAATCTATTCCCAAATATAATTTTTGTTCTAGACTAGGAACTAGGTAAAACGTTATCTCCTGTTCTATCCCTTTATATTTTACCTTCGTTCTAACCTTCCCTACAATCGCCTGCTTCTTCCCATCGGCTGTTCTAACTCCCGCCTCATAAGGCCAAGTTTTTAATTTCGCTGTCTCCACAAACCTACCACAGTCCTTACCTAATACGCTGATGCTGGCCCCACTGTCCAGTAGCCCAAACATCTCTTGCCCTGAAATCTCTACTTTTGCATACGGTCTCAAATCTGTGTTTGCGTCTAACACCGTTGATGATACACTCTTCCTCACTTCCCTCCTTGCTAGATATCTTTGCCTTGTTTTTTTAATTCTCTCTGATACCCCTGTCTCACTTCCTCCGAATATCCTTCTCTTCGCCTCTTGGTACTCCCTCAATCTTATATGGAACGGTCTTATTTCAAATTTACACATCTTTGCTACTTGACGGGGACCTTGGACTCTCTCTAACAGACGGATGTTGGTACTCTTCTCTAATCTATTCTTTGAATCGGGGGTTCCGGGGCGGAGCACGATTCCCCCGTCGATTTCGTGTTCCGGTTCTTGTTTTCCGGATTGCAATTTGGGCATTTTGGCGTGATCACTCCATCATGACCGCATCTGTAACAGAAAATGGATCTGTTTGTGGATGGACAATCCATGAAAGTGTGTCCACGAAGTTTGCAGTTCCAGCAAACTAAAGAGCTCGCATCTCTCTCCCGCCGTACGGCCTGTGGCCGCGAGCCCGCACGCTGAAATGCGGCCAAGTGTTCTCCGTCCGAGGGGTCCTCATCTAGTTCCCCGGCCAATTCATTGACGACATACCTATTCGGCTGTCTGGGATACTTTGGTGGCTCCCTTTCCCTCTGAGGAAACGCGAACTCGGCTTCCTTACAAGCCAGCCGCAGCTGTTCCATTGTAAATATAGCTTGCGGATATACTAAACGACCTATCCTCTCATTTAAATTCCGTTTCAGTATTCTCACCAATTCGACTTCCGGAATAGGAACTCTGAGCTGAGCCCGCAAGCGATTGATGAACGCGAAGTAGTCGTCGCAAGATTCGCATACACCGTGGCGACGATCCATCATTTCCCGAACGATCTCATAATCGGATCGCGAATTCCGATATTGCCGCATCAGTGCGTCGCGAAGGGTTGGCCAGTCGGGGCATTGGTGGGTGTATTGAAATTGCCAGTACCATTCCTGAGCTTTGTCCGCCAGGAGAAGATGGAAATCCCTCAATATTTCAGCCCAGGGACAATCATACTGCTTCTGAAGGATCTCCAGACGGAAAACAAAATCTTCAGCGGTAAGTTTTTCTAGATTACCGTCAAACTTTAACCCCCATCGATCAATCTTTATATAATTCTTCACAGGTGCTGGTGATGTCATCCAAGAACGTGAATTTTGGCCTGGGTCCTCGAAGAATCTCAGTCCCGGTGCCATGGGCCTAGTGTCATACGCAGCTTGGTTCATTCTAGACGAAAAGTGAACATTACCGTTCCTCGTCGGCTCGAAGTTCCTGGATGCTGTGTCCCATAGTGGTGGTTGCGATGTGCTACCACTCGGATTGTTCGCATCCATTCCTCTCTCAGTCCGAGAAGGCAATTGAGGACGGACCGGAGGAGGGTTCGCTTCTTTCCATTGACGGAATGTATTTTCCATGTTGGCTTTCATCATCTCGGTCAACTCTCCTTGGATCGTCCTGGTACACCTTACACAGGCCTCATACACGGCAGTATTAATTGCTGCCAGCATTTCGGCAGACATCGTGGTGTCACTTCGAGAATTATTTTCCTCACTCGAGCTCGAACTCCTCTCTTCCATGTTGATCAGAAATATCGCTGCCGACCCATTGGACTGACTTGCATTAGCCCCAGATTGCTCTTTTGCCGTTCCTCCGCCCTCGGTGATGCTACTGAAGGCTGGAGATTCCGTCGACCCCGAAGTTCCACTCGTCTGATCTCCAGACGACCTTCCAGGAGGAGGAGAGTGCCTAACCAACTGCACTTGGGAGGTCCAGCCTTCGGCGTTGCTGTGGTGTTCAACCACCTTCTTCGGTGAATGCCCTACCATCATAGCAGTCTTATCGGCCAACTGTGAGTACTGTTTTCTAGTAACTATCCCTTCTTGATTTACTGAAATCCCTATAATTTTCTCTACCTCCTCTAGTTGCCTTGCATTCATCGCCTACGTCTAAACCGCTAATTGGACGAATTACCAACCTACTTCTCAACCTGAGCGAGTCCTGATAACAAGGTCTTCAAAGTATGAATTATTAGATATTAAGTCTATGCGTTTCTTATCTCTCTTTACCCGATGTTTAAATTTAACCGATTAGAAATAAATTTTTGTTTCTGTTACTCCAATTCAATCAATCGATCAATTGTATCTTATTTTTACCAATAGCTTTACGTTACTTTTCTTTTCCTATTTTGAAAATTTTGTTTTGTTTAATATCTTTTTTTCTTCTTGTTTATTATTCTCATAACTAATCGGGAGTTCTCGAGAGCAATAATGTTATGGTTCGCGAGTACTTCTCTATTCACCTATTCGGTCGCATGAGTATATATGTTCAAAACACTAACACACAATGTAACGATACACTAAACTATTTCACTAATAACAATCTACTCGGAATTGCAAATCAACGTCGCTATTGGTTGGGCCTTCTTATCAGCCATCCCCACCAAGACTTACGCTGATTACCAGCTCCTACAAAAATGACAACACAGCTTCACTTCTAAACTCCCCGTTGATACTCGGATATCCGTCGCGATTCCACCGGTACTCAGCAACCTTATAGTGTAAGACCTACGGAATTCCGAATCTGGAACAGTTGTGCTTTTCCTTAATTCCACTCCGGGTATACTAATCTTCTCAGCTTTCTCAACGCTTATTGTCGCGATTGACCAAGTATGCTATGCTGCTTTCCTGGTCACGACCTACAACCTCGATTGACTAAACTGAACTTGAAGACTATAAAAACAGAAGAAAGCTCACACATACGCACACACACACACACCATTTACTCTTCACATTGGACTTTACGTCTGGGCGCCATTTGTTGCGGGGCGATAGGAAAGGGGGAAATAGGAAACGGGGATTGGGATTCCGGATCCCGGAAAGAACAACTCGCCGGAACCAGGGTCGAATATCCGGTGGACTGGGTCGTGGCATCTCCGGCTACGCTCGCTGCTGATCAGGGCTGGTTCGTACCCCTCCACCGGACCTCACCTCGCCACAAAACATGTAACTTACAATGCCACTTACTCCCTGCTATATGTACCCATGCGACTTACTCACTCACTCCGCAGATGGTATGCGGTTCTATCGATCGGTCCGTAGATGGTAAAACGGACCGCTACCCTCTCCACTCCTATGGAATCCTCTCGGTAGACTTCTCAAAGGATCCCCCATTTAAAATTGTCAGGAGACAATTACCAAACCATACTCGCTTACCCCATCACTGCTCCCTCGAACTCCCTGAAACTTGGTCTCTTAAAGTGCCATACTGCGTATTGTTAAACGCATTCAAACAAATTCAATTTGGTGACTCATGTCGGTTACAAAAATTTTATTTTACAAAATTCAAAAAAAACATACTATTAACAATAAAACAAGATCATGTAATGCAAAACAAAAGGGACGAACGTCAGACGCTATGGAATGCTGATTTTTGATGCCAAGTGGTCCTTAGGCCACGTTTTCTTTGCGCGATTGGAGAGATGAACTCCCACGCACACGGCAGCGACCTAGTATGTGCCCAGCCTACCCCGAACTTGATGTTAAATTTTTACTGGATAATAATTCCACCTGTCATATACCTCTACCCTCCCTCAAGAGCGCACTAAAAGGTTCGGTATCTGTATATATATATATACAAAGGCTCAAACGTTTTTCTATATATCAACCGGACGTTCTCGGGGGAAACCGGTTACCACTAGCTGGCTCAATGCCGATTCTACTTTTCTACAAAAAAAAAAGGAAATGTTCTAAACGTATTCCTTAACGTCTCGAAGTTCAAACAAAAATGAATAACAAGCAATACAAAATAATAAATGGAATGATTAAGTAAAATATATGATAAAATTCGAACAATAAATATAGATAAAAGTAGGAAATAAATAATACATGCAACGGTTGAAATTTTATGAACAAAAAAAAATTTTAAATCTATCGTTTCGATATAACGGACGGCGAAATACTTTTGAATCCCGATTCGAATAACGGGGGTATACTTTACGGCGTTATGGCAGCCAGTAAAAGCTTTCTTGGTATTGAGGTTCCGTTCTCCGCTTTATAGTAAGTTTGGTTGCGGTCCTCAATTTAAATTATCATGCAATTTTTTTTAGAGCTTAATGTATTAGAGGCTTCGGTGCTTGCATTCGGTATTATCCGAAAAATACAGTATGGCCGTCTTGAAGTGGCCTTCTCGCATCCGACCACAAATCTCTTTTTGGTTCGTTTGATTCGTTTCGTATGAATTTAACTTGTTTCCGATGTCTTAAATATTACATAAATTAAGAAAATGGTACTTATCGGTTTCCAGCGATCCAAAATGGCGTCAAAATTTTGCCCTTGACGGGTGACCGCTCTTCGGCACCGAAACCTAAATGCACAAATACATATGTCACTATCAAGTAGTCAACGAGTGAAATCAAATTTCCCGCCAATTTACCCCAAAATCTCGTATACGAATTTTCTTCAAACTCACCTCACACTATTTCGCAGAATATCTTCTTAAAAGCTCTATTTCACCTTGAATTTCGTTTCTTGCACCTTCAAAATGGCTATAGTACAAAAAAAAATGAATTACCCACACTACTACAAAAACTTTTATTACGGGCTTACATTATGCCTTGATTTCAACCTTTTCACTGACAACCACTTTCTTTCGGAAACTATCGGAAACTAATCGATCATGGGTTTCGCTCTCCTTCGAAACTCCCTCATTTGCCTAACTGAACGAACACGATCCTTTGCTTCCGAAACACATAGGTTCCGTTGCGCTCATATTTGTTAGCTGAATCTAGAGAAACACACTTTTTCTCTTCTATCACCCTCTATAATGATGAGTCTCGAACAGATCGGCCATCTTTCGAACTTCGAAATTCGAAATACGGCTGTCATCGACGTGCTGAATTGTCAATGTCATCTGTCAACATTACTACGTCACATTTCAAGGTAGAGATGTGAAAACATTAAAAATTATATTTTTTTTTCTTTATTTTTCTAAAATTCCAGAAATGTTCCGGGTTTTTGCCTGTTTGGTCGTTATCCACAAAGCTGCCGCTACACATAGGAAATCGAAACAAATTGTGTCAAATTTCATACAAAAAAAACTAGTTACGCTCCGTTTACACTGTTTTCGGTATGATTTTCTCGATGTGAGATGTTACAGAACATGTACCCAGAATGCAAAAAAAGGCAGAATTTTGAAAATCAGAATTTTTCGATTAAAAAGCAAAATTTTGAAAAGCAGGGGTGGAATCGGCTAAGGTGATTTGTGATAAATGATAATCACATATCACAAATTTAGTCTGTGTAAGGTGATTATCACTTGTGACAATCACATTTTTGTGATTTTTTTCTGTGACAGGCTTTTAGTAGTCACTTTCATACAAAATTTGTTTGAATGTTTTCTTGAAATCAAGAAAAAAAAATGAATATTTTTGTGCCCTTATGAATATTTATTTTTTGTGTGTTTATTGAATACTTATTTTTTTTATTGCAATAAGCAATGCGTTTTTGATAAACAATTTTGTTTGTCGTATTCAAACTGAATCAAGAGAAAGAATGCGACTGGACAGGATTGAAGTTTTCGCGCGACGGCAAAACAATTTTTATAAGCAGAAATGGGTCCATCAGTCTGGTCGATGCCTTCTACGGAACCCCGCTGCAGACATTCACCGGCTATCCTATTTGAGGCCTCATTGAGGCCAGTTTTAGTCCAGACTCGCAGTTTATATTCTCTGGCAGAACCGATGGCCCAGTGCATGTTTTGAATGCCGACACGGGTTATAATATAAGATGCGTGTTCTTAACGGAGATCATCCGAGCCCGGTGAAGTGTGTGCAATTCAACCCTAAGTACATTATAGGCCTTTTTCTTTTTTAGCTCTGAGCAGGGTACGGAGTAGAGCCTGAGCTCATCGAGCTCGGTCTGAGCAGAGTTAGCTCATACCTTTCCAAGTTAATAAAGAAACAAACCTGAGCACGGAACTGTCACACATACAAAAAAAAATGAAAAAAAAATGTGTTTTCCTTCATTCGGAGAACAACTTACTCCGCCCGCCATTTCTACCGATTTAATTTTTTTTTCGCATCATCTCAGTCATGATAAATGAACAAAATACATGAAGTTGGCCGCGCTCAACTTTTTACTCCATCTACTCCATCAATTTTAACCGAGCTCGTAGATCGCGCTCTGACCACGGTCTGATCTAAAAAATAAACAAAAGTTGAGCGCTCCGATATGTCTGAATTAAAAAAGAAATACGGGTTTTTTTTTGACAGCTCCGTACCCTGCTCGGAGCTAAAAAAGAAAAAAGCCTTATGTTGGCATCGGTTGGCGTGCACTAACATGGCATTTTGGTTGCCGACATTCTGAAGAAGGATTTTAAAGACGGGACGAGAAAACGACAATTTTGTTTATGTCACCTCAATAATGCAACTGAGCTTAGAATTTGTTTTCTCGGCATAGTTACAATAAAATCTATGTACAAATTTAAACATATCAATTTTCTTTATTAGTATGTCTTATAGGCTACATGAAATGAAATCAAATGCAATCTGGTTCTCTTATTCTTTTGGTGCTCGCTCCAAATACGTCTTTATGTTCTCACCCTTGGAATTGGAACCCTTTCAACTCATTCTGCACCACGGCTACGTTCGGCATATACGAAATATCGATGCATGGCATGAACCAAATTCTTTACGAGGGCTTCGTCGTTTTGCTGACCAATGTCTGGTTGTCAGGATTTGTATACCTGATTATGACACAGTTCCGGTCGATCCAAAAGACCGGATCTCTTCGTACGTCGATATGTTTTTTGGGAGAATTAAGATTGTTTCAACATCTTTGGGAACTCCATTTTCGTCACTTCAAAAAATACAAATGAGAGATAGTGAAGAATCATTTCGTTTCGTATTCTAAATTCCAACTTACAGAATAATGTTAATGTTCTACGCAAAATTTTGCATACTCTCCCAAGTTGCGTTTGGGTTTTGTAGTCCCATGAACGTTTGCTTGAAACACGCCGAAGTACTCCACTCAAAAACGCATTACATGCGGACTGAACAACATTTCTACAAAAGATGTACGATCTTAGCACTGTTTTTTGCTGACAAAGTTTTGTTAAATTCGATTTTTGTTAATTTCAAATTCAATTTTGCACATTTGTTTGTATTTTGATTTTGAGTAAAATGAAACTTAATTAATTTGACTGCCATGTCAATGGCCAAGTGATTCCAAAACTAATAATTTTTTTTGTGATAACTTTACGCAGACGGAAAATTTCATTTCATCACATGTGACTTTCACAAATGTGATAATCATTTTTGAATTTAGCCGATTCCACCCCAGAATTTTGAAACCAGGGGTGGAATCGTGTAAGGTGATTTGTGATCGGTGATAATCACAAATCACAAATTTTGTCTGCGTAAGGTGATAGTCACAAGTGATAATCACCAATTTGCTACTTTTCCTTGTGACAACAATTTTGCTATCACATTGAATAAAATTTTTTGTTTATTGATACTTGAACAGTCAAATAGAATAAATGTATTCGAACTTGAAATTTCAATTTCAATTTCAAAATCGAAACTTTTTCGTTTCCTAATTTTCTGTTTTCCTAATTCTCTGCCCCGCCGTTTCTTTTTCAATATCAACTCATGTAATAAAATGCTTGCAAATAGTGGCGCTACAATCGGTTGCCAGAGTGATTGTACTAGTCATAATATGTCATTTGTTTTTTTGGGAAATGATGCCAAGCTTCGAAATATTTTTTGTGATCACCTTATGCTCAAAACAGATGTGCAGAATTTCTGCACGCAGCGCTGCATGCAGCGCTTCAAACAAAACACATGTGCAGAAACTCTGCCAAGTTTTGTCAAAACAAAAACGACACCTGTCAAAATTTTATTGATTTTGGTTGTTTTGTGTTTAAAAAAATTTGAAATTAGTCATCAACGAAATTTTTTGTATTCATTTTGAATAGGTTTGCTTGTCGAGTACTGTCCGTCCGTGGCTTACTGGTTAGGTTCGTTGGCTGCTAATCAGAACGTTGTGGGTTAAAGTCCTCTCGTGCTTCTTGCGAAGAACTAACAAAACTTCCAAGAGTAGCTCTACAAGAGTTGTCGCGCCACTCTATTTTTATTTTATGGTCTTCGAGTAGGAGAAGGAAAGGTTTGTGGACCGCAAAGGACCTTAGAGCTGCCCTCTTAATAAATAGAAACAGAAACAAAAGAATAGGAATTGCAATTTTTGGTGTCTATAATTTCGAAAATGTACAATACTTTAAAAAATCGGTTAGACCAACAACGTTGCGTGATTCCATCTCATAAATAATATTAGAAGATTGAAAGAAGTCTAAAAATAGATAAATGGACTTTTATTCCACATATCGTATTGCAGGATTCCCTTGCTCACCGGAGAGCCTGCGTATTTTTCGTCTGTTCAATCTGTTGGTTGAGTAACTTGTGACTTCTTTGAGCTTCTGGAAATCGTATTTCTTCTGTGGCGTGAAAAAAGCATTCAAAGCATTTGATTGTTCCGATATTCTGTTGATTCGATTTGCGATTGGAGGCAAACCAGAAGTCTTAAGCTATAATTGTTCGATTGCCGTGACCCTCCTTCTTATAGCGAGTGAAAAGCTTTGATTTTTTCACCCAAGACTTCGTGCAATCGGGGATATTTGTGCGGACACATGAGCGACCAATCTCCATCGGCCTTGACACGTTTCATAATGATTGCTGCATTGGTTATATGGTAGAGGTCATATATTTCCTCTGGGAATGCTTTCTTTGAGACAGCAATACGTGTCGCTGAATTGAATAGTCGGCATGGTTTGTCGTGAGACTAGCTGCTGTTTCGGCCAGATTATCCAGGTCCTGGGTTGCTACTCCAGCATTGAACAATTTGAAGGTAATTGCTCCTGGATCAACGAAATCCATGTTCAAGTTTTAGCATAGCTTTTGGATGTTGTCAAAATGTACTTCTTCTTTGCGGCCATTACGCTTGAAAACATACATTTTTTTTGCCTTCATCTGAAAATACTCAAGAGAATTTTGATGTTTTTATAATATTGTGAAATTTTGCATATTATAAATACCTTTAAACAAGTAATGCATTATGCTCAAAACAGAACAGATTTGCGGAATTTTATTTTCAATTTAAATTTATTTTACGAACTGACAAGTTGAAATAAAAATAAACTGTCAACAGTGTCAGCAAGCTTTCAATTTAAGTAGTACCAGATAGCAATTATTTTGAAAATTTTGTTTTTCAATTATGGCTGCAATGAAACTAGGCAGAAAATTTAGAAATAGAGACATCACGCAGCGCTGTTCTGCATGCAGAATTTGCTCCCATAAGAGCCTGTGTATTTTTAATTTTGCTGCGCAGCAATTCTGCACATCTGTTTTGCCCTTTACACAGAAGGAAAATAAAATGTGATCACATTTTATAGTCACAAAGGTGATAATCACAAATCACCTTACACGATTCCACCCCAGAATTATGACCCGCTCCCAAATGTTGATCAAGATCTCATTTTCCTTTATTTGCTGCCAAAAATGAAGAATTGCAAGTAGCACAAAAGACAATAATGTTGATCGTTTGTATCGTACTGTTCAAACATCGGATATTGCTTTTGGAGATCATTTTATTAGAGATGCATTTGCGCTTTGGCATTTTATTTTAAATATCGCAAGAACTTTCACAAAAAGATTTGTATTTACACAAAAAAGAAACAGTTATGTTTCTTGCTGAGCTGTCAGATGACGGTTATTAAAAAGTAGAAAAGAACAGATGGCGTTCTGAATGGGTTCTGGTAGGGTGAGTTCAAGTCAACATTTTGTGATGAAAATTCTTTTAAGGCCGTCTTCACACGAAAATTATTTTTTAATATAAATCGAAAACTGAGAGAACACCGAAAAAGAGGACAAATTTAAAAAAAAAGTCACCGGACAAAAGTTTTTTAGATAAAAAAGAGGACATGTCCTCCATAAAGAGGACGCCTGGTCAGCCTACTCGCAGTGACTGAGGATTTTCAAGTATGTCTTGTGGACATTGTGGCATTGTCCTCGTGAAATGGTGACTTCGCAGATGAGTTCATAGCCTATAATACCCATGGACCAGAAGTCACAGCTGACCTGTAAGTAGTTTTTAGCATCAATGTTTTGTTTAAAACTCGAGGTTTGAAAGAACTTACGCTATGCTGGGATTTGGTCAATCTGCAATAGGAAATTGTCTCGAGCAGTTCTCGAGCAATGTAATCAGGAGTTCCAACCGGCGAGGAACTGTGCACATGCCCGTCACGATTCAAGGCAGCGGGATTTCAAAAATCTTCCAGTTTGATGGCGGTCGATTAGAATGTTTTCCGGATTGATGACGCGATGGACATAGCCCATGCAATGGAGAGCATGAATTTATGAAAATTATAAAATTATGAATTTATGAATTTATTCTGATTTTGAAAACAAGAGGATTCCCTTCGGATTTTAAAACCAGAATGTTTTTACGAGTACACACTACACTACACATTTTGAAACCAAAAAAAAAAAGTGCACGAGAGAAATTTCCTCATGATTTGTTTTCGTTTTTCTAATGAAGTTCCTTTTGCAAAATCTCCGCCAAAATAAAGTTCTTTTTTTCCGATAATTTAAAATTTGTAAGGGGAACCTTATTTTCTTTATTTTATTTTATTATTATTTGCGGCAGTACGGATACGGACGACTACGCGGTTGTAAAAAATGCACAAACATAATGTTTTTTTTTTTAGATTCCAGATTGACAAACGCCATTATACAAAAAAAAAAAACACTTTGACACACCAACCACTTTCAACTCACCTCCTGAGATGGATTGGAAATAGTTAGAGAAAGTTACGATTTGACACATCAACACAGAGACAGACCGCAAAAACGACAATTGTGATTACGAATCGTAACTATTGGCGTGCAAAAACGAAAAATAGTCAACCATTGTTGATTATAGCTCATTATAGTCAGCGCAAAAACGCACCTAAGGTCAAGGTGTTGTAAAATTTGAAAAATCAAAATATTTGTATAAAATAATTTGTTTCAACCCTTATGTTATCTTCCAACCACAACTAACGCCACTCGGTCAACTATGCAACTATTTTGACATTTGTTGTTGTCGTGGATTTTGACGCAGCTGACGTGTTGGTGTTGCTAGAAGTTTTGCTATTTGCTGTCCTTTCAATAAAATTGTTTTTAAAATTGAAAAATATCTTTACTTTCTTCAAAAAAGCCAAGCAAATGTAATATTTTCCTTTTAAAATTCTTATTGTATTCAAAATTAGTGTAAAAATAACTTTACAAATTCAAAATGGCCCTCCTCACAATGATAGCTCGAGTAATTGATGGTCTTCCACTGGTCGGTACAATGCAGGATGACGAACAAGTAATATTTCCTCAACAAAATTTAAATTAGAAAATAAAGTACTTAAATGTTTGAACTATGTGCAGTCTGGTCGGAGTATATTGGAATATCAAAATCAAGCGAAAATGCTCTTCAGGAAACTTGGATCACACTCGCCAGCGCGATGCAGTATTGAAACAGGACCTTATCTATTCCAGTAAGGATTTTAATTCAGTTTTGAGTTGTATGTCCAGTTTTAACATTTCATCCTCAGCTATTTAATTGAAAACGATGTTTGCTACCTTGTTATGTGCGATAAAATGTATTCGAAGCGATTAGCATTTAACTACCTAGAAGATCTGGCTCAAGAGTTTCATGGGACGTACGGCAGACGAGTTAATTCCGTGACACGTCCATATGCATTTATCGAATTCGATGTTTACATTCAAAAGGCCAAAAAGCAGCTAACAGATAGGAGAAGAAACATAAACACAATCAATACACAGCTGCAGGATGTTCAGAGAATAATGGTAAGCAGCTTTTTTTATTATTCAAGAATTCAAATTGCTGATTGCAAGCTAACAAAATTTCCAAATGGTCAAAGGTCAATAAATAGTTATTGTTGCCGTATCTTTTTAGCATTTGAAATGTGTAGCTTTGAACGAAGGTTTCGAATGCAAATTTATGCTGTAAACAACTTTCTCACGCATTTCATCATTTGAATTATTCAAAGCACCACTTTCTAGTGTCCGTGGCTTAGTGGTTAGGTGCGTTTGCTGTTAAGCAGAACTTTTTATTTCATCTTTCACGGGCACTGCCTCTTGCAAAGAACTGACAAAACTTCCAAGAGTATCAATCTGTCATGAAAAAGTGCTTCTCAACATTGCCGTTCGGAATCGGCGTTAAATTGTAGGTGCCCCAATTCTTCACACGCACCCAGAGAATTGTTGATGAGAGTAAGGTACTTAGGCCTTGGCTCTTCAAGAGTTGTCGCGCCACTCTATTTATTTTTTTACTTTCTTCCTGTACCTGGCTAGTACACACGCCAATCTGTTCCAAATTGGTTGTATTTGAAGCCTTCCTTTTCTTGGATCATCATCATGCTCTCAAAAATTATCATCTTCGGGTCTGCTTCAGTTC
The DNA here is from genome assembly GCA_943590905.1 of Sphaerophoria taeniata. Classification (NCBI taxonomy): domain Eukaryota; kingdom Metazoa; phylum Arthropoda; class Insecta; order Diptera; family Syrphidae; genus Sphaerophoria; species Sphaerophoria taeniata. Next base: position 104,215,481 of record OX016541.1, read on the forward strand.
TAGTTCTTCGACCTATTCCGATTGTTTGCCGAAGCCATCCAACTTCGCAACTCAATGCTTCAGACACCTTGTCTACGCGTTCCTTCCAGCACAAATTTGGTCTGCATTGATTTGTACTGCAAATTGATTTCACTGGTCTCTTCGCTGATACGAGCCACCACATAGCTAATGATCTCTGGAAACGTCCTTCTATACAAACGGGGCCAATTATTCTCCGTAGGACTTTCCCCTCGAACACACCTAAAAGTTCAGAGTGCATTTGGGCCCAAGTACCCAAGTGTCAAGAATCCGTAAGAGTCCTGGCAAGACTTCTGGATTTTAGCGCCGCCGACGTTTTTCGTCTTCTATATTAAGAACGCCGACTGCTACTACAGGGTAATTGAAGTATCGCACAGCTTCCAGGGTTCCAAGCCGCGTTCGTCTTATTTATTATTTGTTTTTCTCTTGTCAACGTTTTCTGGAGGCGGAATCACCATGTATCTGGTTTTCTTCATTCATATTGAGCCCCAGGTTTTTCTCCGCCGGTTCCAGATGACAATGCCGTCTGCATACGAAGACTTGTCGACGATAGTCCCTTTTGAAGATGTTCCAAAGTCACGAATAGCTTTCTTCAACCATATATTTGCTGCACTCTTGTGATATCTCCTTTCTTTTGTGTGACACATAATGTATTACATTTCTGTTCACGTACATGTACTTCATCGAGAAGTTGGTGATAACCAAAGATAGCAATTCATTAAAGTGCACTTCCCATCGTTCCTTCTTCTTCTTCTTCTTTATATTCCTCTTCGCGTGCCCGCGTTATGTATTGCACGGTATGCGTGCTTATTTCTATTCTCCACTCCACACGGTTTCAGGACTTTTCTCCTCATCGAGCTCTTCGAAGACAAGTCCGACGCATGGCACACGTTGTCTGGCGGTTTCACTGTTCAAAGAAGCCGCGTTGTTTCGATCCTAAGAGAAGGATGCATTGTGTCTTCAATTACCAATCCATGCCCGCAAGATAATATTCAGAGTCGATGTTGGCACCTCAATACGAGCGCATCGCCATCAGTCTCGTGGATTTGCGGCCGACGGCAATCTAACAACACGTGGTCTTATATGGAGCTCATACCAGTCAATGGATGTCTCTCCAACTTGTTTTATTACCTGGTTCATCGGATTTAAACGGAAACTAACAAACACTGAGTCTTTCAAAACATCAATAAGGCACTTTTGTGTACTATATAATGTAGGGTAGCATTATCCAAATTAGATTTCGAAGGGCATATTATTAGCTGAATTGCCTTCATGCTCCGAACCAGAGTCATTCAAGGATCGATGGGTAACAGCCAACTCACTAGATTTGCCGAAAGAGGAACACCCCAACGTGGGGTTCTATCTCCCCTCTTGTTGCTACTAGTTTTGAACGAAATCCTATGCAATCTTGATAATAGTGGAGTTAAGGTAGTAGCGTATGCCGACGATCTGGTGCTGATGTCCTCGGGACTTGGCCGACAGTACTCAGTGAAACCATGGAAACAGCGCTTAAAAAAGTTACAAATACGCCACTAGATGTAGACTTGGAGTTAACGGAAAAAAGACTGATCTGATGTTATTCACTACCAAATATAAAATACCCTCCTTTCCTCTACCAAGATTTAATGGACAACCACTTGCTTTATCCAAAGAAGCATAATACCTAGGAGTTATCATAGACACCAAGTTAAATTGGAAAAGTAACATAGAATAAAGAGTAAAGAAAGCTAGTATCGCCTTCTATTCTTGTAATAAAATCTTTGGTAAGAAATGGGGACAAAGACCTAATATGATCCTTTGGATTTACACGGCGATATTTCGCCCCATTCTGACATACGGATCAATTGTTTGGTGGCCTGCCCTAGACAAAAAATAAGTCCGTTCCTTTACTTTTTCAAGTAACTTCAAGCTGCCGAAAGTTACTAAAAACTGCTAAATCCTGTTCCCTAACACAAAAATTTCGTAAAAAAGAGACGATGAGAGAGTAAAACATTTCCCCTCAAATGAGAGAGTTACTTAAATCTGCCCAAGAAAATTCTTCGGGCAAGTTTTAGCAGCTAAAATTTAGCTGTCAAAAACAGCTGTCATCAGCTTTTTGAATTCAATTTCAAATCATCAAATCAAATTGGAAAATTGAAATCACTTTCTTCTGATTCTGATGAATCAGGCAACAACGCTGTTATAGCAATAATTGTTTATTCGTGTTGATTTAGTTTTATTAATCACGATTTACGAAGATTTATTCTTGTTTTGCGTTTGACGTTTCTGTCATGTAGCTATTTTACTACAACTTACTACAAAAGCGTTCCTTTACTTTTTCGTAACTTTGACTTTCTGTGAGAGAATTCATCCCCACTCCTGCAAATTTGACAGTTTACTTGAAGTTACTTGAAAAAGTAAAGGAACGGACCTAATATAACATCGATAAGCTAAAAAGAGTTCAAAGAACTGCCTGCATTGGAACTACGGAAGCAATTAGATCTTGTCCTACTGATGCACTCAGTCATTCTGAATCTTCTTCCCGTTGACCTTCACATTCACGAAACAGTCTCCTGTAGTGCTTTAAGACTGAGAGAATCGGGTATGTGGACTGCAAAGTTTTTAGGTCATAGTAGGTCCGTTCCTTTACTTTTTCAAGCTGCCGAAAGTTACTAAAAACTGCTTAATCCTGTTCCCTAACACAAAAATTTCGTAAAAAAGAGAGACGATGAGAGAGTAAAACATTTCCCCTCAAATGAGAGAGTTACTAAAATCTGCCCAAGAAAATTCTTCGGGCAATTTTCAGCAGCTAAAATTTAGCTGTCAAAAACAGCTGTCATCAGCTTTTTGAATTCAATTTCAAATTATCAAATCAAATTAGAAAATTGAAATCACTTTCTTTTGATTCTGATGAATCAGCCAATAAGGATGTTAAATGGAATAATTGTGTATTCGTGTTGATTTAGTTTTATTAATCACAATTTACAAAGAATTATTTTGGTTTTGCGTTTGACGTTTCTGTCATGGAGCTATTTTACTACAACTTGCTACAAAAGCGTTCCTTTACTTTTTCGTAACTTTGACTTTCTGTGAGAGAATTCATCCCCACTCCTACAAATTTGACAGTTTACTTGAAGTTACTTGAAAAAGTAAAGGAACGGACCTAGTAAAATTCTAAATCTATTACCTAAAGAAATAAAACTAGACCACTCTGGACTACACGTTACCAACCTTAAGCTTTGGTAAGCAAGGTTAAAAGGTAAGGTTAAAATTTCAACTAGGCAAAATTGGAAAATTAATAGCCCTGCAAAGGATTTCGACATCAGAGTTTACACTGATGGTTCCAAGATGGAACTAGGTGTTGGGGCTGGTGTCTCTTCCGAAGAACTGGGTATTAAAAAATCCTTTAGACTGCCCGATAGATGTAGCGTTTTTCAAGCTGCAGTTCTAGCGATTAGACAAGCTTGTAGGATTCTAAAACAAGCAGTTAAATCTGATAAAAGTTCAAAAAAGGTAGCAATCTTTATTAATAGCCAAGCAGCTTTCAAGGCTATAAACAGCAACCTGACTAAGTCCAGAATCGTTAGAGATTGCAAGCAAGAGCCAGGACGGGATCAAGCCTTCAAATATCCCTTGCTGATGAAGTTAGGATTCCCCTAGGTGTCATGAAAACGGATAATCAAAACCATTTTCTTAAACAAATCTAGCGTAAGAAGGAAAAATCTCATCAACTGCAATATCTCGAGACAGATATGGCCCACTTACGCCAACAAACGTACCAAGGAACTTCTGAATAAACCTAGGTAAGACTTTGGCAGGATAGTTGCCATTTGCACAGGCCACTTGGCCGATCGGACAACATTCCTTGAAGCTTGGTATTCCCCACAATGAATTTTGTCGTAGCTGTAGAGATACTGCTCAGAGGGAAACACTCCATAGCACTTTTTGTGTAAGTGCCCCCGGCCCTTCTAAATGCCAGAACATTGGCTCTGGGTGCTCCCTTCCTACGCGAGTTTAGCGAACTCGCAAATATTAAAATTGTGAACTTGATTCTCTATCTTAACAAAACAAATTGGATTTAAACACTCCAAATCTCTATTATGCACTGTACTGTGCGTATCTTTATATAACTTTATATAATTTATTCTTTTTAGGTAAGTTTTATGGTATTAAAACGGCGTAATTGAAGCGCTAATTGTGTTCCCGGGCAGGGGCTGGCCAGAACAGCCATTCTAACCTAACCTAACCTTATATAAAGTTTTTTTTTTGCCTCCCAAAGCAATGACCAGCATTTGATAGCAATACATTCACTATCTAGCATTCTGTTTCTTATCACAAAATTGGTAAGAACAAAACGCAAAATATAAATGCTGGTGTACCAACTGATGAACATAAACACTTCTGTTTTTCATATTTCTTTTCCAAGCCCACATACCTTTTATTTCGGATGTGGAACTGGATTGACATAATTTTTATTTTTTTTTTACTAACTTGACAAGAGTCTTCTACACGCGTATTTGCTTTCTTCTTTGTTTCTTTCATGTTTTACAAATTTTTTGACTTTGTAATTTTAAAATTTTTGATTTTAAAACTTTGCATTTTTTTCTTTTATTTTTACTTTTTGTAATATTTTAATTTAAAATTTTGTTTTTCCTTTATACCTGCTTGCATTAAGCAGTCCCAAACTCTTATCTTCCAAATATTCGTATCGCCATAACTTTTTTTTTATTTTTTTATTCCAAGGAATTTCTAATTAAGTGCCGATACGACTAACAACCGTAACTGTTAATCGTACTCGGTGAAAATGGACCCCAGCGCGTGCGGTATCTGGGGGGGAAAGAGGCGTGGGATTTATAAAAAATAAAAAAATAATGGGCCCTATCGGGAATGAGATTTCCCTGGAAATATTTCCCACGTTCGGAAAATTCGTATCGTAAATAATGTTCAAAATTCTCCTAGAAATTTATTGCGATCATGAAAACTTTTCCCATGAGAAATTTCTCGTGATTTCTCTGGAGTTTTTTCCCATTTATTTTGATGGAAAAGTCGCCAGCTAAAGTCTTTCTGCAGTGGAAAGAAGATATTTACGGACTGAAAAGAAGAGTTACCTTTATTATTACCTTGCAGGAATAGAATTCGAAATTTTTGGAAGCAATCTTTAAGCCTACTTCAAAACCATATGCTAGAATCGAAGGATGGGTTCTTCGGCTTCAGTTCTTTAAATTTGAAATTGTATATCAGCCTTGAAAATTTAACACATACCAGATACATTGTCAAGATTAAGCAATATTCAAGATGCGGACTCCTTCGACAGAAATTGTGAATACAACGTTTGTGCAATAATAGTGAATGTGGTTCTCCGTGCTCTAACGATAATTGAGGTGATGAAAGAAAACGCCAATGACCAAGAGAAGACAATTGGACTTCTAGTACTAAAGATAAGTTATTTTCATTTCGATTTGAACTGTGCACATTGGGGAACTTTCCTCTTTGGGGTTCCACCAACACCTTTGCGAATGAGAGTAGTGGAGTAAGGACCGGACGGCCGGCCGCGCGCCGACCCCTGGCAAGGCAATGGGTTGCAATTGCAATGTATTTATTGGATTCTTTACCACAGGACACTGGTGAAGTTGAAAATATGCATCGATCAATTTTGAAGCCACTACAAATAGCCCACAGAAATGGGGCGGACTATGAGAAAGAAACGTGACATCACATGGTATAACGGGGAAATCAACTTCAAAGATACTATTTATTAGATTAATTAGAGATAAAATCCCTTCCTTAGAAGCCACTAGTGGAACTATTAAAGACACTGAGGAAAGAGCATTGTACATTGTACAAGATTAACAAACCAAAAGCAAAAGAGAGGCGATAGAGTTCGTTGTGAAGGAAGCGGATGTTTGTCAATAAGGTCGTTATTCAACTCCGCGAACAAGTAAACAACAACCTTCGATCCAACTGATTTTAGTTATTTGTATTTCTTCCTCATTTAGAGATCCTTTGCTATGCATTTTAATGATCCATCAAACTAAAATTGTCAAACAAAAACAAAAATTATTCCAAGCAAAAAGAAATATGTACGTATTTCTGTCAAAATTTATTTTCGAAAATAATTTTGTTTTTTTAAAGTTGGCAGTTTTTCCCTGGGAAAAATTCATTCCGAAGGAAATCCACGATAACTAGAAATATTTCTTGGGAATTACATTTTCCGTGAGAAAAAAACTTTCTTGGGAGATTCCCGATAGGACCCAATAATTTTTGTTTAACGAACTACTTAATATGCTCTTTTGCAATCAATAACCAATTGAATTTCACATCTTTTTGTTCTATTCCAGGTACAAAATATTGATGATGTATTGCAACGAGGAACAGTTTTATCAGGTAATTCAAAATGAGTTGCAATTTTTGTCAAATAACTAAAGCAATCAATTTTCCATTCCAGAACTTGATACGAAAACTCAGAACCTCTCAATGATGTCGCAGAAATACAAAAAAGATGCAACCTATTTGAATCGTAAATCAATGTATGTTAAGGCAGCTGCTGCCGGAATTGTTGTTCTAGTGTTTATATTATATTTTTGGGTATTATAAGAAAAATAGAAAAAAAGAAAACAAAAAAACAAGAAGCTATATATAAAAAAAAAAACGAACACACTGTGCATAAATTATTTTTAAAAATATATTACTTAAAAATTCAGAAACAAGTAGTAAAATTAATTGAGGTATTTAATTCAGAAACCTTTAAAATTCATCTTTAAACTTATTCTTCACTAAAATTTTGGAGGTTCATAGGGTAAAACCAATCATCTATTTCTGCCAGCAGAACTGCAGCCAGGAGCTTCTTCTTCTTCGGTGACATTTCCGCCATCGGAGTCCGATGAAGACGAAATCTCATCCCAAAGCTTTTCATCGGAGAAAAGATAGTTACTTGGCTCCATTTCCAGTTGTTCTCGTTTAAGGCGCCTCTCCGCGCGTTTTTTCTCAATCAATTCTTTTTCGATGGTTTCTTGGCTTTTTTCATTGTATTCTTTTTGGATAAGTTTTTCCATTGTTTTCTGGTATGCATTCTTTTCCGCTTCGAGGTCATCATCTGAGAAATACAAATTGCACAATTGAAATTATGAAAACTTATTAAAAATACTGACTAGGTTAGGTTAGGTTAGAGTGGCTGTCTAGATGTAATTGACTCACTTAGACCTCAAGGCCAAGGGTCCATTTTGATACCAGCAAAGAAGTTACTCATGGGAGAGTATGGAACTTAAACAAACCATTTTGTAGTTTTAATGAAGTTAGAGAGACATTATGTGTCGATCGTTGCCAGTTCACTGGTATTGTCGAAGAAGGGATTACCGAGATAGTTATTCCTTCTATTGGAGAGTGCCGGACGTGTACACAGCGATCTCCGGATGGTTGAACTACCAACCAAATCGACCATGTGCTAATCGGCGCAAGGCACGCATCCAACATCCTGAACGTGCGCACTTTCTGAGGAGCAAATGTCGACTCTGACCACTTTCTGGTAGTGGCTAAGTTTCGAGCTCGACTATCAAATGATAAAAAAACACGTGCGGCCCAAAGATAGAAGTTCAACATCGGTTGCCTTAGCACTTCGGATAATGCCAGAGATTACAATGAGCGTTTGAGTGAGCCACTCTCCGCCGTCCGTAACAGTGAACGAAACCTAGTCACCGAAGCACAGGGAATTGTAGATCTTTTCAAGCAGCACTTCCAACAGCTGCAACGAAAGAGAAGCAAGACCAGTCAATGAAGACCAAGTCCTAGCCCCCAGCACAGAAGAGGTAGAAAGAGCCATCTAAAAGCTAAAACATAACAAGTCCGCCGGGTCGGATGGCATACCTGCGGAACTCTTTAAGTACGGAGGAGGTGTTTTGATGAACCGCATGCACCAGGTCATCACCAAAGTGTGAGAGGAAGAATGCATGCCCACTGACTGACCATATGCCCCATCTGCAAAAAAGGCGATCCGATGTAATGCAAAAACTACCGTGGCATATCCCTGCTTAATGTTGCATACAAAATCCTATCCAACATACTGTGTGAGCGTCTTAAGCCGTTCTGCAACACAAAATCGGCACTTACCAGTGTGGCTTTAGGCCAGGCAGAACAACGATACACCAAATATTCACACTGAGGCAGATCCTGGAAAAGTCCAACGAATTTCAAGTCCCAACCCACCATCTTTTCATCGACTTCGAAGCTACTTACGATAACATCCACCGCTAAGAGCTTATGATGGTGATATCTGAATTCGGGATCCCGAACAAACTGATCCGGCTGTGCCGCATGACGCTAAACAATACGCAGTGCAGTGTGTAAATGGGTAACAGCTCATCCGAGTTATTCCAAACATGCACAGGGTTTCGACAAGGAGATGCGTTGTCATTTGGCTCCTTCAACATAGTCCTGGAGCAGATAGTGCGCAAGGCAGGTGTGAGCACGGAAAACACTATCTAAAACAAGTCTACCCAGCTCCTAGGCTATGCAGACGACATAGACATCATCGGTCGATCCAAGAGAGCTGTGCTTGAGGCCTTCACAGCGATTGAAGAACAGGCGAAACTAGTTGGTCTTGAAGTGTATGAGGACAAAACAAAGTACATGTTATCAACAAACAAAGCAACATCTGTCCACCGCCTAGGACAAAACGACACTGTTGGTAGCAGCAATTTCGAGGTAGTTAAGGAGTTCACCTAGCTTGGAACAAACATCAATCCCACAAACGACACCTTAGTAGAGATCCGAAGAAGAAGAATTACCCAAGCGCACCGCTGCTGCTTCGGTTTGGCCAAACAACTGGGTTCAAAACTCCTCACTCGAAAGACAAAGATCTGCTATGCAAAGTCCTACTCTACGCTGCCGAGTGTTGGACGATAATTAAAAAACGGGAATTGATACTGGGCACTTTCGAAAGAAAAATTCTTCGACGGATTTTTGGTCCCGTATGCGACGATGGCGAATGGAGAAGAAGATACAACCGAAAACTGTATGAGCTGTACCAAGATGTGGATGTAGTCCAGAAGGCCAAGAAAAGACGACTACATTGGCTCGGCCACATCGAACGAATGGACGACAACTCTCCCAGGTTCGAGACGACAAAGAAGACCGAACCTACGGTATAAGGACAAAGTGACTGCGGATGCCAGAGCGCTTGGTTTCGGCGACTGGAGAGTGCATGCGAGGGACCGTTCCCGATGGAAGGCTGCAGTATCTCAGGCATTAATTAATTACTTATATGAGATGTGTTTATTTAGGCCACAAAACCCAGGACGGGTGTCGTACGAAATCCCCAAAAGACAAAATCACCATGGGGACAAAATCTCCAAAAAAAAAATCCAACTTGCCAATATCTCCACGACAAAATCCCCACGGAAAAAATCCCCAAAGAAAAAATACTTTTTGCCAAAATCTCCTTGAAATCTCCAAATCTCCAATATTGAGATTTGAATTGATTTTTTTATTTATTTTGAATAAAATGAATTACATTTAAAATGAATTAAAGATTTATTTCTTAAACAACCTTAACTGAATACAATAATATCTCAAAAACAAATACATATGTTCAAGTAGTGAATCATGCGATTAAATCGCGCGATTTAATCGCATGATTCACACTTGAACATATTTGTTTTGGAGATTTTGGCATGGAGATTTAGTCCATGGGGTTTCTTTCTTTGGAGATTTCCTTGTTGGAGATTTCAGTTTGGGGATTTTGGGTTTGGGGATTTTCGTTTGGGGATTTTGGCTTGGGGAAAACGTCACCAACCCCCCAGGACACATGAGATTATAATTGTAAAGGCGCCGGGAAAGGTCGCTCTACCTCTAACCAAGAATTAATTTTTAGGTTAAATAAAAACCTTTGAACTTACCACTTTCAATGATGTCCGAGGAGAGTATATTCTTATCATAGGCAACATGAATGCACGGATACTCAACAAGAACCTTGCCCGCCAGGTTATCTTTCAGAGATTTCGTACAATCCAGTCGGAAAAATCTATTCCGAGATCTCTTCACACCCTCCGCTTTCAACAATACGATAAGATTCGCAATGCCCTCACTCTGATAATATTCCAAGCACTTCTTCATCGGTACAACTTCTGGATTCTGCTCATTGACATATTTGTCCAGCAATGACGCTAGGGTATCGTCCTCGGAGCATTTCTCATCGACAAATACCATATTTTCAGCGTTTACAAACACCCAATCTACTCGCCAATAAATTGTATTTGTTTTCCAATTCAAATAGGAAGTGTTCCCGTTGCGACGAGAAAAGTTCTCAAGCAAAAAGCGCACTGTTATATTTCGATCAGCTGCAGCATTTCGAAAACGGAATAGTTGTGTTGGTAAAATCTTGTTGTAACGGGTATAACGTTTCATACGGTCGTGTTTTCGATCTTCAACGAATCGTGTACATTCTTCGAGGAAATAGTAGTCGCTCATAAAGTCCATTTTTGTCATTTTTTTTAGTAGAATAAATTTTGTGCGGTCTCGAATTCCTGAGCACTCGAGTTCCTTCTTGTGAATTTGTAAGCAGGGTAAGCAGCAAGTTTTAACCTCACATTTGGGACAAGTGTACTTGGCATCAGTAGCTCCGCAAACTTCACATTTTCCCAGACGTGTACTGTAAAGAAATACGTTTTCATAGCGTTAAAAATAGATTTAAAGTTGGTTAGCACTGAAGAAAAATATAAGGTTGTCGGTACGGTAAGTGGCTCAACAGTACTGAAATACTTACTTTAAAGTTCCCGTGTTGGGCGACGATATGGAAGTTGTTGAATCTGTGTCGCTGTCCATGGCTAAATGTCGCTTCATTGTGGGGTTTGTCCTTGTTAAGTAGTCTTTTATTTTAGGTTTTTAACGTTATTGCCGTTTTTGTTTTAACTTTTAACAGTAATTTAGTTGTAAAAATTATTGTTTTTGTTTCCGAATAAATTTGATTTTCCCTGTCAAAAGTCAAACAAGCTTTTCGGAGAGTCAAGTGCAAGGGCTGCCACTTTTCTAAATTAATTAAGTGCAAATAAAAAGAGTCAATTCGTAGCGCCATCTTTCAAAAGTTCGCTGATGAAAAAAGCTTAAGCGTGCTTCACACGATATGGATTTTCCATATAGACTGTGAACAATTCCTAAATTTTAAAGTTTAGCAGATTTTTCAAAATAATATTCGAGTGCTCAGAAAATGTTCAGAGCAGTTTTCGTTACGATCGTTTTTCGTGTTAACATAAATATTTAGAAAAGAAGTGTCCGAAATATCAAACGTGTGGAAATATGTCTGGTATTACATGTCGCATGTATTTAATGCACAGTTCTAAAATATTTTCGGTTGAATTCTGATTCAGTGATGCGCTCATTATTACTTTCATTTTTTTACCTTTCTCTTTCGCACTTCATTCAAGCAAGGAAAAACATGTTTATTGCTTGGTACACTTTTCTCAATAAAAAAAAATAACAACAGAAAAACAAACACGACTCAGAAAAGAAACATCTTTATGTGCTTATTATTTTCCCTTATATCCAATCAAAACAAGTTATTTAATTGAAAAACCAACCATGCTCCAAACTTGAGGAGTGGCATCATTTGGTCATTACGTTTTCGGAGTTTCTGCTATGAACTGTCAAGAAGTGTCAAGTTTAAGAAGCACGTGTAGTGTACACAAATACAACAAAATTACAAAGCGAACATGCATCTCTTAGCTCTTACTCTTAGTTGCTTAAATGAAAATGAAATGAAATTGAACCATGTTCTCTTCGAAACGCAATAATTTGGTTTTGTTAATTGTTTTCGTTTGTTATTTGTTAATTATTATCTTAATTCTCTTTACCACAGAGGAGGTATACCGTATACCTAGAGTCGCAACTCAAGGCATTTTACTCTCTTTCGACTAAAACATTTAAATTTGATAAAATACACTACCCAATGCAAATGTATTGGTTTTTCAATGCATTTCAAATGGGAGGCCAAACCAATACGTTTGCAATGGGTAGTATATTTTTCTCGTATCCCAAAATTTTTTGGACAGTAAATTTTTAAAAAAGAGAACGAGTTGCGACCACGGTTGCCACTTGGAAATTTAAAATATGACCAAAATTAGAAGGAAAAATGACCAAATGCAGCAAAAAAAAAACCATCATATTATGAAATATTGAAAACTTAGGCCGTGTGCGAATTCAGTTAAAAATGCGTTAAAAATTGACGTTTGGTTAAATTTTGACACTTCGCATTATTTGACTAGCTGCTGAGCAGGTTAAAAAATGACAGTAGTGGTTAAAAATTCATCCATTTTTATTTTTTAACCACAATTCATCCAATTCGCACACGGCCTTAGTATAAAAATAATGAACTGTATCATTTTAATACATTTTTTTTTCAAAAACGATTTCTCAAACCAATATCTACGCTCGATGGAATCACTAATGAAAATTCACATGAATACAAATTACTTATGATAGCAAGAGAAAATCACGTATACAGGGTGGTTTCTTTGCAAAATGTAATAAAACGAACAAAATTAAATTGTTGTCCATGTATTATGGCTTTATCATTAAGAGCCAACATTCTCATTAGTTATGGAACAGAACTTCGGTCAAGTGGCCGCCCGACTGGTTTCGCAGTAGCAGTAGCGCATTCTGTCACTCCAATTTTCCAAGACCTTGTTGATGATATCGAGCTGTAGCTCACGAATTTCTTGGTTGATATTGGCCATAAGTGCATAAATCGATTCTGGATTGTTAGCAAAACATCGGTCCTTTACGGTTCCCTACAAAAAAAAAATGTCCAAAGGCGTGAAATCGCAGCTCCGAGTGGCCAATCGACATAACCAAAACAAGATTTGGGAATCTGGTTTGTAAAAGATCGATTGTGGCACTGGCTGTGTGGCATGGTTAACCATATTGCATGACCCAGGGGTCGTCGAAATCTATGCCTTCAATTTCAGTACAAAAGAAGTTGGATGATATGATACTGTTTTTCTATCAAGATTTCGAGAGGGAGACAGCTGTCAGTGAAAAAGAACCTATGATTTAAAAGGCACCACCCGTTACTGCATTCTGGCTATGTTTAGTATAAAGCTGAGCTCTCTTAGTTTTCTGCAGCTTACAAAACTATGCTAAAACATCTACTATCAGGTGGTAGTCTGCTGGTAATGCGATGTAAACCAACAACGCATTATGCTTATGGTCTTTTAACAGTTTATGTTTAGATATTGCAGTTTGTATGTAGATACAGTTCGAACCAAACCTTGCTGATTTATACGACTGAATCCACAAGGTTAGATGGAATATTTTTGTCTCGTTTTAACAATGTCGTTCATAAACTTTATTTGTTACAATCACACATTTTATGCTGACACTAATGATCTGTTCACATTACGCGAAATATTTTTTTAATTCAATTTTTTCTTAGAACATACAAAATTAAATGGTCTTTTCTTCTAGAAAAAAAAATGACCAAATGGAAACAAAAATGACCACAGGACCAAGAGGAAAAAAAAAGACCAGATTTGGTCATAAATGACCAAACTGGCAACCGTGGTTGCGACTCTGGTTAGGTAAATAGGTTCTCTATGCTCTTTACTCTCTATCGTTTGATTGTAAAGAGAGGGTAAAAAGAAAAACAAAGAGTAACATCTAGAGAACAAAAACAAAACATTAAAATTAAACAAAAAACAACTAACAAAACAAAATCTCTGCGTCTGCGTTCTTCCTTCTTCAAATCAATTTATTTTCCCTTAAACACTAGAAGCCGTTAAATTTAAACTTCAAATTTCAAAAATACCAAAAATCTACTTTATAATAATTATATAGGCCCGGTGCACACACGCGATTTTTTGACGCTCCGATATGCCAGTGGCGTAACTAGTCTACCACCCGTCTTACCTGGCAACAATTTTTGTTTATCTAAATATTAAAAACAATAATAAATAAAAGGCATACATAATTACATGTTTTATTTTAGTAAATAGTTTTTTCCTGCTTGTTATTACATACCTATTGGAGATAAAGTACAATCATAACTGAAAAACCAAATTTTTTGTTTGGTATTAGACAATGCCTGAGATTCGAAAATTCTGGGAAACAATTGAACAAATTTAGGTTTTTTTTTGTCCGAACAATATTAAGATATTGGTGTTATTATTATTATACACTTTTCTCTCAGAAAATTCTTCGTTGAAATCGAAACGACTATGTCCAACTCAATGGTCGTCCCGGAACGATTCTCTACAATCTGAATTCTGAAATGAATTGGTGAAGACGAAATACTTGCTGATGGAGAAGCACTATTGTGGGTCAATATTTTCCTTGGATGTCTTGATCTTGATATTATTTGAAATCAAATATTAAATCGATTTGAAAGTTTGAGGAACGTTATCAAAACTTTTCGAGTACATCAACCTAAGTAATTAACAAATATGACGGATCAAGAACTCTACACGGAAGCTTTAATACTTGCGAATACTTAGGTATACTGAAGACATTAGTGACAAATTTCCTTAACAATTGGTTTCCATTCGATCATGCATCAAAAAACAAATTGAAAAATTGTTCAAAAATTTGCGGATTTGAAAGTAAGGCGTATTAAAATCTTAACTCAATCGTCAATTTTCAGGTCTACTGCAAAATCTGGAATGCAAATATCTCGAAAACAAAAATCCCGAAAGTAAAAATCCGAAAACAAAAATCTCGAAAACCAAATTCTCGAATGTAAAATCCCGAAATAGAAAAATCTGGGAAAAAATTAATCCTGTTGACGCCTGAAATGCTATCGGCACAAGGATTTAAGTTCTAAATTCTACTTCTACTGTGCTGTTTTGAATTTTACGTTTTTGTATTTTTGGTTGCTAAGTCTTGTTATTTTTTGTTGTTTAAAGCGTTATTTTTTCATCCATTCAGTTTTAGCTTCTCGAAGAGTCGGGTGGAGGTGGGGGCGTTGCTATGTATGTGAGGGCAGGGTTAAAATGGAGACCTAAATTGTTTTCTTTAGAGGATAGTGAAATGGAATATATTTTTGTGGAGTTAACTAATGATAGTGAGAAGCTTCTTATCGGTACCATATACAGACCAAACAGAAACATAAGTATCTCTCCACTTATTTTTACCCTAGAACAAATTTCTGTTTCGTATCCTCACATTATTCTATGCGGAGATTTTAATTGCAACCTTTTTGATGAAAATAACCTTCTAACCGAATTTCTTTCTCTTAATCTTTTTCCCATAAACACTACTACTGCAACCCATTTTTTTAATTTGGACCCCACCTTGTTAGATTTATTTTTTGTGACCGATCAAAATAAAGTTATTCTTTATGATCAGCTATCTGCACCAGGCTTTTCAAGGCATGATTTAATTTTTCTAACTTTCGACTTTCAAGTTGAGATTCATAGTCATTCCATCGAATATCGTGATTATAAACACATCAATTATTCTTTGCTTGAAATGGATCTCAGAAGCATAAACTGGAATAATGTCATTGAAATTCAATCTCCGAGCGATCAGATAGATTTTTTGAATAGTAAGGTAAATAGATTATTTCAGATCCATGTACCCCTAAAAACTATAAGCTGCGTTCCTAACAACAAACCTTGGTTCACAAATGAAATACGTTCTTTGATGAGAGAGCGTGATTTAGCCTATAGACGGTGGAAAATTTTTCGTCTTGACAGCTTTCGCCAACAATATACAAGTTTGCGCAACAAAACTGTTCTTAAAATTCGTAATGCAAAAGCCTCTTTGTATTCTACTCAATTCGA
The DNA here is from genome assembly GCA_943590905.1 of Sphaerophoria taeniata. Lineage (NCBI taxonomy): Eukaryota > Metazoa > Arthropoda > Insecta > Diptera > Syrphidae > Sphaerophoria > Sphaerophoria taeniata. The sequence continues at coordinate 104,231,242 of OX016541.1, forward strand.
TACGTCTTTAGGAAGCAAGAAAATTTGGCAAAAATTGAAATGTCGGTGTTGGAAAAACATCTTGTGGTTTGCCTGAAGACATAGACATCAACGCTCTCAACAAATCTTTTGTTTCTAATACAATTATTAACCAACATTCCTTAGCTCTCCTACAATATTTTGATGAGATATTGTCAGCGCGTTACTCAAACTCAAATTCGTTTATGTTTTCTCCAACAACTGCAGAGGATGTGGTAGAAACGCTCCTTTCTATCAAGTCCAATGCTATAGGACTTGATCACATGCACCCTTCGTTTTTGAAAATTATTTTACCAACGCTCTTGCCCTTTATCACTCATATTTTTAATTCCATTTTAATACAAAATGAATTTCTAACACAATGGAAAAGGGAAAAAGTTTTACCCATTCCAAAAACTTCAAAAGGCGATGAATTTAGACCAATTCCGATATTGCCTTTTTTGTCAAAAGTGTTTGAAAAAATAATACGAAATCAAATGAGCGAGTTTCTTAACCGGTTCAATTTGTTAACCCCTAAACAATCAGGCTTTCGAAAGAAAAACAGCTGCATTACAGCGTTGCTTAGTGTCTCAGAAGATATAAGGAAAGCCTTAGACGAGGATAATGTCACATTTTTAATACTCCTCGATTTCTCGAAAGAGTTTGACATGGTAAATCACGTTGTACTTTGCGAAAAACTCTCCCGTGATTTTAACTTTTCATCCTCCGCAGTCAAACTCTTATTTTCTTACCTTACTGGTCGTGTGCAAGCAGTTGAAGTTAATAAAACTCTTTTTATAGTTTCCTACCTGTCGTTAGTGGCGTCCCACAGGGTTCAATTCTTGGCCCGTTGCTTTTTTCATTATATGTTAACGAACTTCTAACAATTGTAAAACAATGTTCGATACGCATGTATGCTGATGACACCCAGCTTTATTTGAACTGCCCATTGGGACTAATTGAACACTCTGCAGCCTGCATAAATGAGGATTTAAACTTAATTGAACGTTGGTTGGTCGGTTGATAACTGTTTACTTTTGAACCCAAAGAAATCAAAGTGTCTCGTTATTTCAAAAAGCAAAATAGATGTGTCTTATTTTCCAGCCATCCTTTTAAATAACTGCCCTATTGCCTACGTCGATTCAGCAAACAATTAAGGGGTGGTTTTTAACCGCAATCTAACTTGGACACAACATATAAACAATACAATTGGAAATTCGTATGGTGTCCTACGCACGCTATGGTCATCGCAGCATTTTATTCCTCTAAAAATAAGAACTTTGCTAGTGAAAACGCTGATTCTACCTCTGCTCACTTACGGTTGTGAGATTTTTTGTAAGTTAGACTTCGAGAGCAAAAGGTAATTAACGGTTGCTTTTAATAGCGCAATAAGATATATTCATGGTCTGCGACGTCAAGATAGAGTTTCGCAGTATGCATCACAACTTCTTGGTATGTGTTTTGAAAATTTTATTAAATTTCGCACTATAACATTGTTTTCCGAAATACTTCTAACTCGCCAACCTGGGGATCTTTACAACGAATTAAACTTCTTCAATTCTAATAGATGTCGTGATCTCGTAATTCCGCGGTTTCAGTGTTTGACATCCGAACGTCAGTTTTTCGTCAACTCTGTTAGAATTTGGAATTCATTGCCACGTGAAATAAAAAGTATAAATGACACGAAACAAATAGGAAAGGAACTTATAGCCTATTCCCACCGACATGATTAAGCTTATTTGATTTATAAATCAAGAAAGGCGTTCCCACTGAACTTTTTACTTAATTTAGCTTGACATTTATCACAATCTTGACATTTTTTTGAATTTTTCAATAAAATATATCAATATATGACACAAAATTTGAATTTTGACTGTCAAAAAGAAAAAAAATGAATTAAAAATGAATTTTATTCATTACTTCAGCATGAAATCATTCAGCCTGGAATCATCGAGGTGATTTATACCTAATTAAAAAATAAACAAGCTAAATCAGGTAATTTCAAATGATTGAAAATGTATGGAAAATCATGAAATAAATTATGTGTTTTAGCTAAATCAAGTTGTTTTAGCTAAATCACGTTGGTGGGAATAGGCTATAAAGCTTTATTTCAGTAATGTATAGATTAAGGAAAACCTCTTTTTTCTCTCTAATAGCCTGTTCCCACCAACGTGATTTAGCTAAATCAACTTGATGATCACCAAAAATATTTCGAAGCTTGGCATCATTTCCCAAAAAAACAAATGACATATTATGACTAGTACAATCACTCTGGCAACCGATTGTAGCGCCACTATTTGCAAGCATTTTATTAATTGAGTTGATATTGAAAAAGAGACGGCGGGGCAGAGAATTAGGAAAACAGAAAATTAGGAAACGAAAAAGTTTCTTTTTTGAAATTGAAATTGAAATTTGAAGTTCGAATATATTTATTCTATTTGACTGTTCAAGTATCAATAATCAAAAAATTTTATTCAATGTGATAGCAAAATAGCTGTCACAAGGAAAAGTAGCAAATTGGTGATTATCACTTGTGACTATCACCTTACGCAGACAAAATTTTTGATTTGTGATTATCACCGATCACAAATCACCTTACACGATTCCACCCCTGATTTAAGTTGTTTATTTTTTAATTAGGTATCACCTCGATGATTCCAGGCTGAATGATTTCATATTCAAGTAATGAATAAAATTCATTTTAAAATCATTTTTTTTCTTTTTGACAGTCAAAATTCAAATTTTGTGTCATATTTATTGAAAAATTCAAAAGTAATGTCAAGATTGTCGTAAGTGTCAAGCTAAATCAGGTAAAAAGTTCAGTGGGAACGCTTTTCTTGATTTATAAATCATATGAGCTTAATCAAGTCGGTGGGAATAGGCTATTAAATATGAAATGTAAAACTTGAATTAAATTAATTATGTAGCATTTGTTCAATTTGCAAGCTGCACTAAAAATAAGATATTGTATCTTACAGTGTAAGTTTATCATGAAATAAATAAATACTAAAATACTAATTGAAAAGGTAATATATTATAAACTAGCTGTACCCTGCCACGCTTCGCAGTGCCTGGTCCTAGATCTTTTCAGCAATTGAAAATAGTTGATGGCGTCACACAATCCACTTTCCGCGGTGCGTGTCAAGCCCTGAAATTATTAGAAAATGACCAACTGTGGAACATATGCATCAATGACGCGTGCAACACTGCAGTCTTCTACCCTCCTACCCTCCAGAGCTACCTACTACCCGCTAAAACTGTACCCCGTTACCCGCTACTTGCTTCCCCACTACCCGCTTCCCGCTTCCTTCTACTTCAACACACTAACCGCTACCCCTTTACCACGCTAACCGCTACTCACTCCCACTACGCATCACCACGCTATGCGCTACCCGCTACCTACTTTTCCGCTACTTCACTACCCGCTTCCCACGCCATATCCCAAAAGCAACAAATCAACAAACAAAAAAGGAAGAAATATCGACGGCAAGTGTACGTTTTTTATGGGAAAACAATATTTGACAAATATATGTACAATTGTATATTTTCTTCACTGACATTTTTTTTTTATTTTTTAGATGAATATAAAAATATTTGACGAAATATTCAAAGGTCGTTTTGATATATTTTGCTGCTGTGATTTGAAAACTATAAATTTTGTTTGTCGTTTATGACCGCTACCGTGGATATGTATTCATTGTTTTTAAGATGTATTCTGCTATTCGGGTCGGAGACAAATCCAACGAATCTTAAACCATGAAAATTGGTCCATCAGATCTCGAGTTATAAGTGTTGTAACAAACACGACTTTCTTTTATAGATATAAATGTAAATTATACTGTCCACAAGATATGAGCTGACTATCGAACAAATCCCGAATGCCATATTCTGGAAAAAAACAAAAACTTTATCAGATAATGGTTTCATTCACTCGCGCGAATTGAACCATGGTCTGAAAAATTATGTATTTTTCCGAGATAGATTAGTTTGTTTAGCTATGTAAAATAAAGGGACAAATTATTATTTATCGAAAAATACAAAAGGAAGGTTTTGTTAAACAGTATGAAAAAGATGAAAACTCAAGTCTACAAATGCGAAGGCTCAAATGCCTAGCTCAGAGGCAAATTCGTGACTCTTTCGATGCATTGAGTTATCAATTTTCCGAAAGTAGTAAGCAAATCGGGAAGTGGTTTGACAGAAATTACATAAGTACAAGAAAACACAAACCTATGTATATTACATCTTTGGTCTTGTGCGGACCAAACAAGAGTATTTTACCAAGAACTCAAAACAAAGTTAAGTCTGAGCATAGAAGACTTAAAATTTAAGTTGATAATCCGCACATTGGCGTGTTCAAGCTAATTCATGTTTAAGTGCAGGAGTCACTTCTAGCAAAATTTAAGGTAGAAAAACTTAAAATGGAAGAAGAATTAAAAATAATACGAGAGTTGCAATAAAAGGAAAACAAATTTTGAAAATAAATCGAAGAAACAGAAGAAAGAAGGTACATCGGTTTCGTCAGAAGCTTACCTAGCTCAAAACTCTTTTTTGTAAATTGAATATTCATTCAATTTTTGTAAAATTTTGTTGAAAAAATAAATAAATTATTAGATAGATAACAAAATATTGGATTTTTTAATTTTTTCCAGGGAAGGGCCCCCGCTAGGACTCCAACTGGGGCCCCCATATCTATAGTTAAGCCACTACTGGTGCTAAAACAATCAATCTGTTGAGCCGACAATGGAAGTAATTGAGTTGAGTTGACATAACTTAGACTGAACGTGAACATACATTTACGGACTTAAACAAACGGCTACACACAATGACCAAAAATGACGTTGACCTACGAAACACCTACCTTCTTCGACATACTTACCTTCAAGACATTAAATCGACGGACATATCTACTAATGTGACAAAAAAAAGACGTAAATTCCAAAGGGTGCACCTGGGTGTATACGTACTATTTAAAATTCGAACGAATATGAACTTTTACTAAGTGACTTACACTCATACTTACTGACATGCTCGAACGAACTAAACATAAGTTAGAACAAACAGAACGAAAATCCGACGAAAGCAACATTTGAACATAAGTTTGAATTGAAATGTGACTGGAAGGAGACTTTAGGGGTTATTTCCACAACATCGGCCAAGGAGATAACATTGGTTAGTATTTAGATACTGTGAGGAGAAGGCCAATTCAGCCAATGATACCTGGAAGAGTATTTGATGAACCATTGTGTTGTTGAGACAGTGGTTCAAGTAGTTTGCATTTTAGAAAAAAAAATATTTTTTTATTAGGCTATACATATTTTTTTTTATAGATATTTAGATAATATCATAGGGGATATTGAAACTAATATTAATCAATGATATTAAAATTTAGTTAAAATTAGGATTAGTTTTATTTAGGTTTAATCATTATTTTTTTTTCTTGAAATTTTTCCTAAACGGAACAAAAGACCACTCTTTCAATAATGCAATTGCTAAGGTAATTGGGTCTGTGCGTCTTCCTTTTATCCCAATCCTATCCCCTTCTACCCTTTCCTATTTACATTTCATACGGCATGATTTTTTGTTTGTTGAACAAGTGGAGGTCAAATAGGGCAAGAACCGCCCCCAACCCTTCGAGCTTAGCCGAGCCAGAGCAAGAGAATTGACCGTCCAAAAGAAACCCCCGTGGTAGCTCCATTCGCAACATATTCATTTTGTCACAGTTCACAATTTTATGATTCCCATATTCTTTTCGAATTACAACAACATAGGCAGTTGTTCTCAGGAGTTTGCCAATCGATACAGCGATATCTTGTCACGTCCGTTTAGCCTGATGTGATTGATGTGATCAGTAAGAAATTTGCTCTTATTCCGCGACTTGAACATCCGGCTGGATTTAAATGACTTTGAACATATCGCCAATCGGACAAATAGGCATGATAAGTAACCGGTTTATGAATCCAGTGTGCATGATGTATGTTCAAAGTCCAATGCATGTTTTACAAAAGCCAATTGTTTCTTATCTTCGTATCGTCTCACTAATTCATTCCAGGTAGCCGCCAGTGTATAGGTTGCCAACCAATGACTCACGCAATTTCTGCAGTTTATAGAACTCAAGAATGTAAGGCTTATCGATTAGCGTTTGAATTGCGTGCTTAAAAGCAAACCAGTTGCGAAGTATATCGTCAAATTTCAAAATGGTAACTGGTTCACCTCAAGATCCATGGCCGCTGTTTGAGATTCCGAAACATCGTGGATCACTGGTGGTTAGGCCTTAGGAGCTATCAACCGATTGAGTTTGGCCAATTAGATTAGACCGATTAGATCATGTAATTCCTGATGTGCGTCTAAATCGGTGTCGTGAGTTGCATTCTGCACCAGAACGCTATGAGCAGCTTTAAAACGTTCGAAGTGCGTTGTAACACATTCTTGAACTTATGTATGTATGTATATCGTCTTTGTATTCTACAATCAAGATTGTTGCGGTTATGCGATGGAGCGTTTTGGCCGTGGAGGACTTTCTTCGTTTTAATTTAACCATTTGGACAATATTATTGCAAAGAGAAAATTAAGATAACAATATTACCTTTCGTGGAATGCCACAAACATAGCGTAATGGACACAATTATTGGCACCCCCTTATATTTAACCGGCTATTGGCATGGCACCCGTTCATTCATCAACGATTTCCTATAAAAAATATCCACCTAGCAGGCCAACGTATTTTTTTTCGTAGACTGCGAATTAGCATCAACTTGAAAAACAAAAAGAAGAAAAAAAAGTTCAAAGACTTGAACAGAAAAAAGCTAAGGAACTCGAAAAGATTAACAAAGTTAAAACTAAACAAATTCAAAGGAATCCGAAAAAAATAAAATTGCAAAAATGCTTCCTCCAAAAGCTTTCTTACAAACAATAACCTCTCCAAAAAAAAAAAAAAAAGATATGGCATGAAAACTCTCCCAAAAGACAGATCTATCTTACTCAAAAACTCTCCCGAAAAACAGATGTTGCTTGAAATCTACAACAATACAATTGGAGAAAATAAAATTTGTAGTGAACAGATGTGTTTTTGTTGTACAAATTTTATGACAAACACGATTGGCTCCGAAAATTATGGAATAAGATGCACATTAGGGAGTACCATATTAAATGTTTAAAAATGTTTAAATATGATATCCTTCCAGCTTTTGTCTGTTCTTTCTGTAAATTGAAATAAATAGATTTTAAGTTTTATTTCAAAAACACATATTATACTAAATGAAAATTATTTGAATTTGTATTATTTTATATATTTTTCCCAGAACCTTTTCTTTTTAGGGTTCCGTACACAGAGTGTAAACGAAACCCTTATAACATCACTTCGTTTTCTGTGCATTCGTCTTTCACAAGCGATTTCTTCGAATTAGGTCGATTGCAATGAAATTTGGTAAACGTATTTTAGTATTCAGTAGTAATCTAAAAATGTTGTTTTCATTTCAAGATAAATAGTTTCGAAGTTATTAAAGAGAAAAGATAAAAAAATTTGATTTGATTTTTAAGATACACAGTTTCGAAGTCATTGAAGGAAATAGGCAGAAACACTATTCAAATTATTTTCCAAGAAAATATTTGGTTTCATATCTTAATCCTTGTATTAAATATCCTTCAAAACTGAAAAAAAGGGTCGGATAATCGAGTACGGAACCCTCCTCGAGCGAGTTCATCTCGCACTTGTCCACTATTTTTTTTTGTTTATTAAATTAAATTAAATTAAAAAAAATATATTTATTTTTTATTAAAAAGAGTATCTATTTAGCTACAGTGAATAAAAAAAAGCTAACAAAAATACAAATTTCTTTGATTTCAAGTATGCTAATAGTTGTAAATATTCAGATGCAAACGATTGTGGTCGGGTGCCAATAATTGTAATTTTTTGTAAGCTTTTTTTAATTTACCATTTTTATCACCTTTATATTGATGCCAAGTGATTGTTACAATTTAGTGCTTGTAGTTAACAAACTTAACTTCATTTACAATCATGTGAAGAGATTGTTCGAAACGCATGTTCCTTTAAAAACGGTAAGAATTCGAAAAGAGAAATGTCCATGGTACAATTTTGAAGTAAAGAATGCGATTAAAAGTCGCAAAAAATGCTACCTCAAGTGGTGGCGTTCTCCAAATACTACAACTTGGCGACAATACTGCTACTTTCGCAATCAAGCAACTCTCATTACCCGTTGCGCCAAACGTAACTTTTTCGCCTCGAAACTCAATACAGATCTTTCTTCTAAACAGCTCTGGAAAAATCTTCGTGATATTGGTATTGGTAAAAAGCAAATTTCTAATAGTGAACTTGATCCTAATAACCTCAACAATCAGTTTACTCAAACAAATCAATTAGCTACTAGCTTTGAGCCCAAAGCTGGCTTACTTTACGATGGAGCTGACGATTTTTTCTTTGAGACGGTAACTGAAGGCAAAATTATACGCACTTTTAAATCCTTGAGATCTGAAGCTATAGGCGAAGACGGTATTCCACTAAGATTTTTGAAACTTGTCCTACCCTGCTTGATTAACGCTCTCACTCATGTTTTTAATCACTGTATTGTTACTTTTTATTTTATTTATTATTGTCACTTCTACGTTTCCTATTGCGTGGAAAGCAGCCAGGATAACTCCTTTTTCGAAAAAGCCCACATCTTCCGAACTCGCCGACTACCGGCCAGTAAGCATTTTACCTTGCATGTCCAAAGTTCTCAAAAAAATCCTTACAAAAAAAAAATTATTCACCATTTTACATCCAAAAGATTGCTGTCTCCATACCAGTCTGGATTTAGAGCTAACCATTCCTGCTCTACAGCAATGGCAAAGATCTTAGAGGAAATAAGACTCGAATACGATAAAGACAATATCTCAGTAGTATGCCTATTGGACTTCTCGAAGGCTTTTGACAAAGTTGATCATCGAGTCCTTTGTCAAAAACTTGAGCACTACTTTGGTTTTTCGAACTCAGCGTGTATATGTTGGAAACAATTTTTCAGCACATACGTACTTGAAGATGGGCGTGCCACAAGGCTTTATTCTGGGTCCAATTTTGTTTTGTGCCTTTATCAACGATTTGTGAGCACGTCTCTTTTCATTTGTATGCAGATGATATACAAATTTATCTCTCACGTAGAATTGGTTTAATAGAGGATCTTGTCCTTCGCGTTAATGAAGATCTTGAGAGAATCTCTAACTGGGCTAAGGAAAACGGTCTAGTGCTCAATCCCTATAAAAGTCAAGCTCTATTAATTTCTAAGAAGACATACAACTATAGAAATCTACCTTCGATTACTTTGAATAGTGCCCATGTTAGTTTTGTAAATTCCGTGAAATTTCAAAGTCTCTAGGGATCTCTCTTGCAGAGACCATATAAATACTGTCATTGCACGTATTTATGGAACTCTAAGAAAACTGTGGGTATCTAATTCTTTTACTCCTCAAGAAACAAAACTTCGTCTTATGAGAACTCTACTCGTACCAATCATTTCCTTTTCTGAAGTCGTGTATCCGAAGCTGGATTCCTTATCTGAACACAAACTACGTGTGGCGTTTAATGACATGATTCGTAACGTTTATGGTATTCGACGATATGACCATATCTCTGCTTTCAGCAAACAAATTCTTAAGTGCACTATGGTCGAATACGTAAATTTCCGTAATTGTATCTTTCTCCACAGAATTATTCACACAAGAACACCTGAGTACCTTTATGAAAAAATTGAGTTTTGTACATCGTCAAGAACAAATAATCTAGTTATACCAACTTTTAGATATCTAAACTCCTCACGGTTGTTCTTTGTTCACAGTATTCGCCTTTTTAATTCTTTGCCAGTTAGCATTAAGAGGATAACGGATGCAGTAAGTTTCAAGACCGAGGTTTTTAAACATTTTTCAAGCAACTAGGATGTTAACGGGGAAATAGGAAAGAAGAAGAGAGGAAAAGTCTTATATGTATTATTAAATTAAAGTATAAAAAAAAAAAACAAAAACAAAAATATTTATAGCAACCTAAAGTATTATCTCATTGTTTATAGAATCAAACTACACTTAAATTGTTCAACCAAAGTATAAATACTGTAATAGACATTGTCTTAGCGTATTGTTTACAATAAAGAAATTGAATTGAATTGAAAATAAAAATAAAAAAATATTTTTGAAAACACAATTTTCCAAATAACAATTTGGTATATGTTATAGTTTGTTTTTGTGTTATTTAACACTCGCAGTCAGGCTGCTTTGGTTTTTTATTTATGTTTGTTTGAACAACGATAGTACATATATGTATTTGACATATTTTAAATTCCATAAAAGCGAGATATACACGCATTTGGATCTCAAAATTCCTTAGGGGTGCCAATAATTGTATCCGTTACGCTAGTTCTTTTAACACGTGAGTTCTAGCACTCCCAATAACGGTTACCTTTTCAAAATATGAAAAGAATCGTAAACCAAAGATGTTGGTTACTTTCTCAAAATATAAAAAGAACCGTAATATTTTCATATTTATTCAACTCTTCCTTGAGTCATAGAAAACTGTATAAAAGGTGATTTATTTATATTCTCGAATAATGTCTTGATCTTGACCAATTTATAATTAAATAAAACCAACCAACCGAACTAGAACACTGCTTCATTGTTAGTGACTTTAATTTAAAAATTAAAGAGAAACAGAAAAATGAATGGAAAAACTAAATGCTTATGCTTACAACTTAGGAGTTAGGAATCAAATGTGGTATAGTGTAGGTGTGCACATAAGAGAACTCACCACTGAAGGCGTTGCTCTTATTGTGTTTATTTTATCACATGTTTATGTTTGATTATGTGGTTGCTCTCTGCATTTTATCTTATACAATCAGTTTTGAGGCTCGGAGTAATTTTTGTTTTCTGTTTTGTATAACTTACAGACAATGTGCAACACTTGTTATTTCTTCAAACTCGAAACCAAAAAAGATTGCCGAAACTAGGAATAGGAATCCCTTTAAAACTTAAGTCAAAAAAAGTACTCGCACCACAAGCCCCACTACAATAGAAGCCTCTTATCTGATACTGAAATCGGTTCGGGTATAGTGGTTGGGTTTGTTCTCTTGTTATAATGTTTCTGTATTCAGTTCTACGCTCAGTCATCAAGTCGCGTCTAGCAGTCATTATGCTACGGAAAAACGACAATTGCAATCGTAAAATACATACACCAGGCGAAAATTCGAAACGAAATGATAGTAATGCAGACAATATGGATTACGAGGTCAGTGTCAATTGTTAAATTTTTAAGTGTCTTAAAATATATTATTGATAAGATTTTTTATTTAAAAAAATAGAATGCGATTCACAAACTAAATACTCTCCAATCAAATGCCGAAAGTATACGTCAGGCGATTCTAAATCAGAAAATGTTAACAAACATAGAAGACACAATAATGTATCTGAATCGTAGTGGCATTTCAATGGATGAGCTGGATAAACTCTCTGTGATACACGTTTCCGGAACTAAGGGCAAGGTAAGAAATGAACAACAGATTTTAAGAGAGTATTTTATGAGTAAGCAGAAGCAGAAGCACGCTGCTTTTGTAAATTGATAATTATTATTGAACTTGAATGCTTCAACGTTGAACCTAAAATAAGACAACAATAACAATAATTTAACAAACTTAAGCTATTTTCTCTCAAATTTCAAAGGAACTCGAATCTTCAATAAACAAGGGTTAATTTATACAAGAAAACATTTACATGTACAAATGTACACAATCAATATTTATATGTAAAATGACAGTGCTTCTTCAGCGTTTTAAAATAATTGTTTTCAAGCATGTTTCATTGTAAACAAAACTTAGTATTTTGTTTATTATTTTATGTTGACAAGAAATCACCGAACCTTTGTATTGTAATGTTCATTCTATACGCAACAGTAGGGGAATATTGTGTTATATTATAGTAGAATAAGTATGTAGCAATAGTCTTTGTCGTAGTAAACACTTTCAGCCTTATTTATTAGATTTCACTAATACTCGTTGAAACCCGGAATAGTTATGACGAGTTTAAGCACGTAAATCAACCTATTCCTATTCCTTATTTATAAAATATTTTATTACTCGTTTTTAGTTATGCCTGGCTTTTGTCAAATTTTGCTATTAAAAATTGACCAATCTAAAACTCCTGTAAACAAATTTGACACCTTTGTATATTTATTTGTCAAATAAATATACAAGCCTGACACTGCCTTTAATTTTTTCATAAAATAAATAAGTGAAGAGCAAAATGTTGTTTTTTTTTTACTGCAAAAGTACCAGCAAAAGTAAGTATAAAGAAGAAGAACAGTTCCAAATAATTTTAAGAACCATGTGAGATCCGAAGATTTAAATTAAATGGCCTTCTTGGACGCAAATGCTCCTGCAACATATTTGCAAATTTGACAAAACATTTGTTCGACACATTTTCTTTCAAAATGACATATGATACTAAAACGGACTTAGGCCCATTTGCTGATACGAAACATAAATTTATGTTCTACATAAAGTTTTCATTTTTATATGGTACGTACGGAAGATTTTATGTGGAACTTAAGAATTCCGGAACGTCCCATATAAAAATGAAAACTTTATGTAGAACATAAATTTATGTTCCGAATCAGCAAATGGGCCTTATTCCGGCCTTAAACCTCTTCAGCCTTATTTATAAACGAGTATTAGAAGCAGAATAAAGTTATTCCGACCTTAATACTCCTTTAATACTGAAAAGCTTATTTATAAAAAAATAAACAAGTTTAAGGGCCAGTTGCTCAATCGAATCATAAATTTAAGTTCTACATAAAGTTCTACTTTTGTATGGGGATTTCATGTAGAACTTAAGAATTCCGGAACGTCTCATACAAAAATGAAAACTTTATGTAGAACTTAAATTTGTGATTCGATTGAGCAACTGGCCCTAAGAGTCGGAATAAGCTAAACTCATATAGTAGGTTTAAAGCTGGAATAAATCGGTATAAATATCAAAATGTGTCAAACAATTGTTTTGTCAAATTTGCTATTATGTTGCAGGAGAATTTGCGTCCAAAAAGGCTATTTAATTTAAATCTTCGGACCGTACATGGTTCTTAAAATTATTTGGAACCGTTCCTCTTCTTCATACTTACTTTTGCTGGTACTTTTGCAGTCCCAAAAATCAATATTTTGCTCTTCAATTAATTATTTTCTGAAAAAATGAAAGGCAGTGTCAGGTTTGTATATTTATTTGACGAATAAATATACACAGGTGTCAAATTTGTTTACAGGAGTTTTAGATTGGTCAATTTTTAATAGCAAAATTTGACATAAGCCAGGCATAACTAAAACGAGTAATAAAATATTTTATAAATAAGTAATAGGAATAGGTTGATGTACGTGCTTAAACTCGTTATAACTATTCCGGGTATCAAACGAGTATTAGTGAAATCTAATAAATAAGGCTGCTTATGAACCCGTTTTAGTTTATCCGTTCTCTAAAACTAGTTTGCTTTTTTTATAAATAAGCTTTTCAGTTTTAAAGGCGTTGTAAGGTCGGAGTAACCCTATTCCGCCTCTAAAACTTGTTTATAAATAAGGCTGTTGGTGTATAATAAAATAGAATAAGGGAAACATCTACAACCTTATTTAAGCGTGCTTTACACGATATGGATTTTCCATATATGGATTGTCACTTTTTATTTCCAAATGTATTTTCATATGTATGTCAAATTGGATTTTGTTTGTAAAATCAGAAAAGCATTTAGACGATTTGGATTTTTCGTTTGTAGTTTCAAAACATTTTTTTCGTCCAAAACACCTAAAATGTGTTTTATAATTTTTTTTTTATGAAGAAAACACAAAATAACATAACAGCTCACATTTTTCGCGCTCTCCATGTTTAAATATAAACTTTTTTTGTCGTTTAAAAAATCCGATTTCGTCTGTATACAGATGAAATTTAGAAACAGTTCTAAATGAAAAAAATCCATATGGAATTTCCATCTGTATTTCGATATGGATTCTTAATACGTTTACACGATTTGTATAATATTCCATATGGAAAAAGTGACAGTCCATATGAAAAATCCATATCGTGTAAAGCACGTTTTATAAACAAGTTTTAGAGGCGGAATAGGGTTACTCCGACCTTACAACGCCTTTTAAACTGAAAAGCTTATTTATAAAAAAAAAAACGAGTTTTAGAGACCGAATAGACTAAAACGGAGGTTTAAGGCCGGAATAAGTCCGTTTTAGTATCATATGTCATTTTGAACGAAAATGTGTCAAACAAATGTTTTGTCAAATTTGCAAATATGTTGCAGGAGCATTTGCGTCCAAGAATGCCATTTAATTTAAATTTTCGGACCGTACATGGTTCTTAAAATTATTTGGAACCGTTCTTCTTTTTCATACTTACTTTTGCTGGTACTTTTACAGTCAAAAAAAGCAACATTTTGCTCTTCACTTATTTATTTTATGAAAAAATGAAAGGCAGTGTCAGGTTTGTATATTTATTTGACAAATAAATATACAAAGGTGTCAAATTTGTTTACAGGAGTTTTAGATTGGTTAATTTTTAATAGCAAAATTTGACATAGGCCAGGCATAACTAAAACGAGTACAAAAATATTTTATAAATAACCCTGCGGCCACACGAGCAAGTTCTGGCTTGCCAGTAGCCTACATATATTATTTGTCAAATCTCTATCGGTGTACTTGGTGTGACGTAGGTGGCAAAAAACTTGCTAGTCAACTTGCCAGCAAGTTCACATTTTTTTTCCATTTCAACGATTTTTTACAAGCTTACCCGCTTTTAACATCCAATTTTTAATTTCGAACATGTCGCCAACAAAAAAAGTAAATTAAAATCCTCGCTTCAACTAAAATTCAAATTTAATTTTGTTCATTTTGATAAATTTGGCAAAACCTGTCAAATTACTTGCCCGTTTTACTTGCTCGTTTACTGGCTCGAAAATTCGCAAGCCAGTTGACTGGCCAGTACTAAAGCCAGTACTAAAAGTTTGAATGTGTGAGTAAAACAATTGATTGTATGCCAACTTGCTAGCCCGAACTGGCTCGTGTGGCCGCCGGTTGAGGAATAGGAAAAGGTTGATGTACGTGCTTAAACTCGTTATAACTATTCCGGGTTTCAAACGAGTATTAGTGAAATCTAATAAATAAGGCTGTTAGTGATTAAGAGGAGAACTTTTCGTCAAGTATCGAGAACTCTCAGCC
Organism: Sphaerophoria taeniata; assembly: GCA_943590905.1. Taxonomy (NCBI): domain Eukaryota; kingdom Metazoa; phylum Arthropoda; class Insecta; order Diptera; family Syrphidae; genus Sphaerophoria; species Sphaerophoria taeniata. Next base: position 104,246,472 of record OX016541.1, read on the forward strand.
CCTCAAACACCCAGTATTTTCTGGAAGTTATTTGAGATACAGCAGCCGGCGATGACTTGGTTAGGGGCATGCACCAACTCATCTGCAGAATATGGTCGGAAGAAAGCATGCCCGATGAATGGAACCTCAGTATTGTTTGCCCGATCCTGAAGAAAGGAGACCTTCTAAACTGCACCAACTACAGAAGCATCAGCCTCCTAAACATCGCCTATAAGATCTTTTCTGCAGTACTATGTGAACGTCTGAAGCCGTTTGTCAACAAACTGATAGGTCCATATCAGTGTGGCTTTAGACCAGGAAAGTCCACCATCGATCAAATTTTCACATTACGGCAGGTCCTGGAAAAATCTCCAAATCGACACCTACCATCTTTTTATCGATTTCAAGGCCACGTATGACAGCATCTATAGAGAAGAACTGTATAAAGCCATGTCCAGTTTTGGCATCCCTACAAAACTCATTCGCCTGAGCAGGATGACAATGGAGAACTCGCGCTGCTCCATCAAAGTCGGTAACGACCTCACCGACGCCTTCGATGTCAAAAAAGGCTTTAGACAAGGTGATGCACTGTCATGCGATTTCTTCAACATCATATTGGAACGAATAGTGCAGAACTCCCACATCAACACTAGAGGCACTATCTTCCAGAAGTCTGTGCAACTACTCGCGTACGCTGATGACATTGATATCATTCGGAGGACACAGCCTGATGTCAACAGTGCTTTTGCGAGTATACAGACAGAGGCTTAAAAAATGGGTTTAGCGGTCAATGAGGGCAAAACAAAGTATATACTGTCATCTAGAAAGGACACCCAACACCGACGTCTTGGACAAAACGTCACGATAGACGCATATAATTTCGAGGTAGTTAGGGACTTTGTATACCTTGGCTCCGCTATCAACACGGACAACGACATCAGCGCCGAGATCAGACGAAGAATAACTCTTGCTAATCGCTGTTTCTTCGGGCTAAGAAAGCAATTGAGCAGTAAAGCCCTCTCCCGAAAAACTAAGGTGACGCTCTATAAGACCCTCATCATCCCCGTCCTGCTATATGGTGCAGAAGCATGGACCTTGTCAAAAACGGATGAGAGCGCACTTGGCCGTTTCGAGAGAAAGATTCTACGTAAGATCTGTGGTCCTGTCTGCATAAACGGTGAATGGAGGAGAAGATTTAACGACGAACTGTACGGGCTGTTCAGCGACACTGACTTAGCTAAAAGAGTGAAGGTCCAAAGACTCAGATGGCTTGGTCACGTGGAGAGGATGGACACCAATACTCCAGCCCGTAAAGTCTTCGAATCCACCGCAGAGGGAAGACGCAGTAGAGGAAGACCAAGGCTCAGGTGGCGCGCGCAAGTTGAACACGACCTCAACCAACTCGGCGTGCGAAACTGGAGACAGCTAGCTAGGGACCGAGCTGGCTGGAGAGGTTTGTTGGTTGAGGCCCAAGTCCACCCCGGACTGTAGCGCCACCTTAAGTAAGTAAGTATTTGAGATACATATATAAATAGGCCGAATATTACATTGGTGTCAGAAGTGGGATTAAAACTTACTGAGAATAAAACAGCGAGCAGTGATTAAACTATTTTGTGTGAAGTAGTGAAGTTTAAAATAAAAAAATGAGTAAAGTTTTGAAAGACTTAACTGTCCCTGAGCTAAAGGCCGAATTAAGCAAACGTGGCTTAAATGGGACAGGAGTGAAAAACGAACTCGTTAAACGGCTGCAGGAATATCTGGAGCAGCAATTTGAAGACCCGAATCAGAAGCAAAAGTGGAAGAGGTAAATGCAACTGCCATATCTAACATGATGACTCTTCTTCTAGCAAAGTTTGAAGACAAAAGAAACGAGCAGAAGAAGGAGCAAGAGAATGTTCTCAAACAACTTGAAGCTCAAAAAAATTATGTTCGGGAACAACTGGAAACTCAAAAAAACGAACAGAAGAACGAGCAAGAGCATATTCTCAAACAACTTGAAGCCCAAAGAAATGAACAGAAGCAGGAGCAAGAGCATGTTCTCAAACAATTAGAAAAGAATGTTCTAGACAAGTTTGATGAACAGAGAAACCTATTAGAAGGCAGGTTTGCGGACTTCGAAGACAAAATCAATACTCTCGATGAGCGCGTCGAAAAACAAAATTCAACGACTAATGCACGTTTCGAGAAAATTGACGAACAGATCGAAACCATTACAAGCGAAATAGAAAAAGTGCGAAAGTTGAAAGCTCGAGAACCTTATGGTGAGTGCTCAAGGAAGAGAAAAGTGCATCCTCCAAGCTTTGATGGTCAGATTCCGTGGTCAATCTACAAGAACCAATTTGAAGCAGCAGCGTTAACGAACGGCTGGGACGATGACGAAAAATACATTGCTCTTACGCTTGCTTTAAGAGGAGCAGCTGCTGAACTGCTGGAAAGCGAACACTACTAGAAGCATTGGCTTTCGCTCTGACAATGGAAGCCACAGAACAAGCTTCCCAAAATGTGCATCACGTTAGAAAATTAGAAGTCCAAGAATGCTCTTGTCAGAAGGGTACTACGGAAAAGAGTCAGCGAGATGGACCAGCACGATGCTGGAAATGCAATAAGACTATGGGCAACTACAGCGACAGTTCAGATTACCGCGAAGAGGAACCGCATGCTAACACTGTGGAAACAGAAATAATTCAATTGGTCAAAGTAACACCAACAACAACGTGGCTTCCCAAGTTGTTTGCCACACCATCAACTTCGAGAGGAAGAAGCTGGTTTCTGGTATCGATGGGTCCAGAAACACCATCCAGGTTTCGCAAACCAAACGTTACAACAAGAGCCTGACCGTAGAAGCAAGTATAAACGGAAAAAATGTGTGGCTTCCATCGACACTGGTGGCACGGCCGGCGTCCATTTCACGGCAGGACCTCATTAAGAAGACATGGCTCCAAAACACCAATAGCTATCGTCTAAGGACTGGAGAAGCCGCAAAAATTTATGTTGAGGTATGTCTTAAGATCCGGATAGCACAGTTGGAGTTTTCTCACCTGTTCCTGGTAGCAGATTTATGCGATGAGTGCATTATCGGAATCGATTTCATGAAAGACCATGGAGTGATATTGGACATCGGTAACCAAGTCTTGAAACATCGAAACATCGAGATTCCGATGATCTATGAGATCTACTCGTATGAGACCTCGTCATCTGTGAAAACAATCATTAAAGAAGATCTCACTTTGCCTGCTATGCCATCGTTATTTCATCTGTAAAGTCCTCCCAAAACGTCACCATTGGGAAGACTCTTGTGAGACCTATAAAGAACATGGTTCCCGTACGAAAACTGAACAGCAAGCCGTATGAATTCAAGCTAAGAAAAGGTGAGACTGTCGGACAATTCGAATCTGTATCAGGGATAACAAGGGTCAAGGACCAAAGAAGAAGAGTCAAGGCAAACCTTAAAATCCAAAGAGCTGAATTCCATAAAGACCAATATTCTCAAGTCATCTATTCTTGGCTACCAAAAACGAAGAACTGTAGGTGGTCTCCTCCAAGAACATCTTTTCGTCATGAAAAACGAAATACGGAAAAACACAACTAGTTCAACATCGAACCAATACCGGAGATGTTAAGCCGATTTGTCAAACTGCAAGACGTCTTCCACCAGCCACTATGAAACATGATGATTGAAAACTCTTAAAGCCCTTGGGTGTCTCCAGTGGTCCTGGTAAAGAAGAAAGACGCATCAAACTGAACTCGCAGTTACGTCGACTCTCGAAAGCTCGAATGATGTGACCAAGAAGGATAGCTAACCTTTTCCTAGGATCAGTGATACTCAAGCTGCAATGGAGCACCATATGATTCTCGAATTCCGATTTAAAAAGTGGTTACTGGCAAGTCGAAATCGGCCCTGAAGATAGAGAAAAGACACTCTTTAATCATCTCTGAATAAGATTTAACATTCACACAATAGTTTCTTTGTGTGCTCGCCAAAAACGGTCAGGTAAGAGACATTTCAAGAGCTCAAGCGATACTTGTGTAACGCATCAGTGTTGACCAGCAACGTTAGGATTAGAGCTGTATTATCGAAGGCACATGATGGCGAAGCGAAGGCAATTGCTAACTACAACAGGGTACTCTCGAAGTATGAAAATATACTACTGTGTGGCTACAGCGACTCTTCCACAAGTATCTCTACGGACAGAAGTTTCTTTTCCGAACTGACCATGGAGCACTGAATTAGTTTTTGAATTTCAAGAATCCAGAGAGTCAAGTGGTGAGATGGATTGAGACTACAAACTTACGATTATAAAATTCCACATCGGAAAGGGAAGCTCCACTCAAATGCAGATGCAAAATCTCGGAGACCTTGTAAGCAAGCAGATGACAAGAAGAAAAAGAAATGGTTTCTGTCCAACGGACCACAGCTGATCCAATTGATGGCTGGAGCAACGACGAGCAAAAGAATGCCGAACAGGAGGTCCCAGATTTCGAGCATGGAAGTAGTAACCAGGAGTAACCAGAATGAGGTGATATCTCAGACAGAAGTCTGGCTCTAAAGGCTTATTGGTCACAGTGGGACTCGCTCCATGTCTAAGAGGGTATCCTAAGACGTAAGTGATATAAGACTCGGGTCTATGAAATAACTCCCACGAAATAAGTCCCACTTTTAAAAACGAAATAAGTCCCACCAAAAATTGCTTAAAAAAATGAAATAACTCCAACGAAATAAGTCCCCCTTTTGAAAACGAAATAAGTCCCACCAAAATGAAATGATTTAAAAATTTACTTGAAATGAAATAACTCCCACTCAAAATGAAATAACTCCCCCTTGAATATTTTTTTCTTATGCAAAAAGTTATATATTGGACATTTCGTAAAAGGGACAACCATAATTTTTTAAACTCCCACTTTACAAAACGAATTTATTCCCACTCAAAACGAAATAAGTCCCACTTAAAATAAAAACGCGTAACGAAATAAGTCCCACCAATTGACGAAATAAGTCCCACTTTTAAAAACGAAATAACTCCCACTTTCAAAATAGCAATTTTTGGTGGGACTTATTTCGTTTTTAAAAGTGGGACTTATTTCGTGGGCGTTATTTTATAGAACCATAAGACTCATGTAAGGCAGCTAGTTTTGCAAAGATCGACGTTTTGGGAGAGATGCATGTTTTAGTCTCAGGAGTTCAAGTAATAGTAAACAAGACGCTAGAAGGGGTACGTCATGATTCGACTGGCTTCGAAAAGGGATTCAGAGGGAAACCTAACGTTGTACATCATGACCGGCTGCATGGCTACAGTGGTGATGAGAACTATCAATCCTATGACTTATGACTGTGCTTATGTGCTTATGCTTATGTGCTTTTACAGTTAAAGCTATTGAGCGAAAATCTTGTACTTTCACAGCCTAGAAGTTTGAAGAAATCTCTGGAAATTATGGTAGTTCTGTTGAATAAAGTAGGATTCGAATTAAGTAACTTCGTGTTTAAATTGTAAAGTGTAAATAATAGCGTGTTGTTTCATCTAAGTTCCATTATGAAACACATACATTTTGCCATTATCTAATGACAGGTAATATAGTATTAAGAACTTAATTTTTACATAGGAATTCAATTTTGTAAATATTACAGACAAAATATATCAAAAAGCCATTTCGTTTTGCAGGGTTCCACATGCGCTCTGGTTGAATCAATTTTAAGAGAATATGGAGTTCGAACGGGATTTTTCAGCTCACCCCATTTGATTTCCGTCACAGAACGATTTCGTATTAATGGAGAAGCTATCTCGAAAAAAAAGTTTTGCAAAGCATTTTGGAAAGTTTTCAATAGACTTGACAAATCCAAGCAATCGGACAGCGACATGCCGGCTTATTTTAAATTCTTAACTATTTTATGTGTTCATATATTCCTCGAGGAAAAAGTTGATGTAGCCATACTTGAGGTTGGAATTGGTGGTAAATACGATTCTACAAACATTGTAAGGTAATTTCATCTTCTTCTAAATGTTTTTTAATTTTGTTAAGTTTTATGATCCCGTCACGTTTTATAATCTAAATATTGTGGTCTAAGAGCTGGCGACATGATCAATCAAGTCATCTAAAGAATGTTGTAAGGTATTTCACTAGAAAGGTCTTGGGGAGTAAGTCACCAATAATTTTGTCTGGCAGCATTTTCTGCGCGACGAAAATGGGTTCAATATCAATTCAACTCAAAGTGTCAAAACATGTAAAGAGTAAACTTGCTCGAGTAATTTTGAAAGCTTAATTCCTTATCGAACGTAATTTGCATAATTTATTTTTTGATTCCATTTCTTACATAATATTCCCAATAGTGTCAGCGGAAAAAGTAAGATCAAATTTCCTTGAAAAACACCCTGGCAGACAACTTTCAATGTCGAAAATTCGAAATTTTCGACAACATTCTGTGTCTCTTTCTTTTTTTTTGCATATCAATAGGAAGGTATTGATGAACTTCGTAAGAATACGTTTGTCTGGCAGCTTTTTGGTGTGACCAACATGGGTTAAATTCGACTCAAAGTCTATGTCCTTTTTACTTGCGAGATATAGAATATATGGCAAGTATTATATTCGGAAAAAAAACTTGAGATTTTAATCATATATGACATTACTATGATATAGAAGTCGCAAAAAGGATTCCGTCCCTCTGTCTGTTTGTCTGTCTGCCCATCTGTCTGTAAACGCACCTACATTAACTACTGGTTCGATTGACTTCAAATTTGGAAAATAGTATAGTATAGTATACCTGCTGATCTACCAGAGATATTACCTGCCGTGCTGCATGCCACCAGGGGTCGCAAATAAACCTGCTGATCGACCACTGCTTTTTCCTGCCGTGCTGCGTGCCACCAGGGGCCGTAAATAAACCTGCCGATCCACCAGAGCTATTGCCTGCCGTGTAGTGCCACCAGGGGCCTTAAATATACCTGCTGATCCACCAGAGCTATTGCTTGCCATGTAGTGCCACCAGGGTCCTTAAATATACTTGCTGATCCACCAGAGCTATTGCTTGCCGTGCAGTGCCACCAGGAGCCGTAAACGTACTTGCTGATCCCCCGGAAATAAACCGTTCGAGTAAGAATTACCAAACCTTCTCCAGAAACAGGAACAAAAAACCCAGTAGTGGAGGCCCTTCCGCCAGTCAAGACAGCAAGTAACCGGAAATCCGTCAAGCGGAAGCCTTAACTAAATCTGAACGCACACCGAAAGTGACACCAGAGAATACTCATTTTTACCAAATGTAAGAAGAATAAAGATAAAACTGAATTATTTCCTTAAATCCTAATTGTAGTTGTTGAGTGTTTCCAATAAAGAATTTGTTATTAGGTTCAGAAGACCTATCATTGGAGTTTCGTGTTTTTTTCAATAGACCTTGGCGAGACCGGCGAGCAAAACCTCGGCTGGGAAACAAAAAGCACATCACAACACTTTGAGTCGAGTTTAACCCATGTTGGTCACACCATAAAGCTGCCATACAAAATTATTGGTGACTAACTCCCCAAGACCTTTCTGGTGATCTGCCTTACAACATTCTTTAGATGACTTGATTGATTATGTCGCCAGCTCTGGGTCTATTGTTTGAATTTTGAATATATGCTGTAATTTATATTCAATTTTAAAGTCATCTCATTATTTTATTTATAAAAAATAATTTTTTTTAAACGACAGGAATACCACTATAGCTGGCATCACAACTCTTGGATTAGAACACACAAATAGTTTGGGTTACACGATTGAAGAAATTACAGTGCAAAAAGCAGGAATCATTAAACCCTTTTCCAGAGTGTATACAAATGTCAAACAGGCTGACTGCTTAGAAATTCTCAGAAAGAAGGCTGCCGAAAAAAACGTAAGCCTACAAGCTTCCAAGTTCATGGAGTATTTGATTTGAAACGCATTTTTCAGGCTACAATCAATAAAGTTCCTGCATTATCAGAATATAGTTGGCCCAGAGGAGTTTACATCGACAATTTTAATCAAATGGCACAACTAAATGGATCTCTTGCAATACAGATAGCTTATAGCTGGCTAAAAGAATATCAACCTAAGAACTTAAATGTACTCCGCTACGAAATTAAGTCCGATGACATCATTTTGACAGTATCTGACCAAGTTGCAAAAGCATTTGAAAATTGTGTCTGGCCGGGACGTTGTCAAACAATGGATTTCGATAAAAATTTAAGGTTTGTCTCCAAAATTATTTTCTAGCATTACAATAATTATATGTTCATGGAATAATTGTATTTATTTAAGGCTTCACTTGGATGGAGCGCACACTCTGGAAAGTATGGCAATGTGTGGAGACTGGTTCAAATCCGTGACGAAGGAAAGGTAAAAACAACCCAATCCAATTAATATAAATACTCAAATTAATGGTTTTTTCCCTTAGTGCTAATAACCCAAAGATATTGATTTTCAATGTAACGGGAGAACGTGACTCGAAAGCTCTTTTAAATGCCTTAACCCAGCGAATTAACTTTGATGCAGCGTGCTTCGTTCCCAATGTTCCTTTCCATAAAAAAGCTGTTGGCGATATCCATTCTGATACCGGCCATCAAGATCAAATTCGTAGAGCGGAATTTCATGCCGAAAATTGGCGGGATTTAACTAGACTTGAAAGCAATGCACAAGGGACATGCCGTGTTTTCGAAACTGTCTTAGAGGCATTTGAAAACTTGAGGAAAGAGTTTGAAAATAGAAAAGTTGAAGTTCTTGTAACTGGTTCTATACACTTGTTAGGGGCGACGATATTGGCTCTTAAAGAGTTGGAAATAAAATAAATTATTTAAAACATTTTGAAGTACATTTTGTTGCGGGGCGAGCGGTGGGGGACTTTGGGGAAAATCTGACAAGTCAGATATCGGAGAGAAATGAAGAAAGAAATGGTAAACTTGGGTCGGAATAGGAATGCTGAGTTTCGGGGACGCGGCTTACGATACACGGCGCGGCGGCGGGCGGCGCACAGTGGTTCCATTCTATGGACATTATGGAAAAAACCTATAAAAACTTAATGGATGGACCGATTTTGTTGAAATTTTAAATGTTCTATTAATATTTTGAATTTTAATTAATGAACTTAAAAAAAAAAATTTTTTTTTGTAATTTTAATTAAAAAAAATGTGCACGACTCGGTCGTACGAACTTGCTCCTGCATTCAAAATTATAAATCATAAAAAAAAAAATTAAAAAAAACTCATAAATAAAAATTTAAATTGAAATATGTACCTCAAAAATGGATTCAATCGGAAAAAAATTGATGTCATATGATTTCTTAAGAAAATGTTGATTTTTCAATTTTTTTTAATTTATTAAAAAAAAATTAAAATTTGAAAATATACCTCGTAAATACATTTTATTCCAAAAATTTAAATGCCAAACAAATTTAAATCTTATTTTTGATTTATTGATTTTTTTTTTGAAAATCATCGGAGCCGTTTTTTTTTAAATTAATTTTTTATATATAAAATTTTCCAAAAATGTCTTAAAATTAATTTGGGTATGCAGTATTCAAGAATATGTAAATATACATTTTATGAGTATATTTCGATTTTTAATATTGATCCGTTTTTAAGATACACAATTTTGAAAAAAAAAGTTTAAAATATTTTTTTAAAAATCCAAAAAAAATTTTGAAATTTTTTTGAATACAAAAACTTATTTGGGCAATATATACGTACTTTCAGAAAAAAAATTACGCTGATCGGACTTTTATTTTTTGAGAAAATCTAATAACAAAAAAACGGTTCTATGGGAGGTACGGTTTTGGAGCAATACACAATTTTTTTTTACATAAAATACATGAGTGTCTAAAAAAATTACATTCGAGGAAGTTTAAAAAAAATCGTAGGAACCGTTTTGGAGAAAATTTAAAGTTTTGGTTTTTTGCCATAAAAATCGTATGGTGGCTACCCTAAATTTTGATCTTAAAAAAAAAATGAAAAAACTGGGATATGGGTTTTCGCTCAAACCTCTTATTTTCAAGTATGAAGTCAATCGGACCAGTGGTTAAGGCTGTAGGTGCCTGTAAACTTCCCGACAGACAGACAGACGGAATCGCCGGACTCACTTTTTTCGACTTCTCTATCATCGTAATGTCATATCTCATCATCATCTCAAATTTTTTTTTTGTACGAATTCAATACTTGCCATATATTCTATATGTCGCAAGTAAAAAAGTGGACAAGTGCGAGATAAACTCGCTCGAGGAGGGTTCTGTACTTGATTATCCGACCCTACTTTCTTTCAGTTTTGAAGGATTTTTTATACAAGGATTAAGATTTGAAACCAAACATTTTCTTGGAAAATAATTTGAATAGTCTTTCTGCCTATTTCCTTCAATGACTTCGAAACTGTGTATCTTAAAAATCTGGTAGCAGCATTTTCGGATCACTTCTATCTACTCTAGAAAATGTGAACCAAATTTAATTGCAATCAGCTTAGCAGATTCTAAGAAATCGCTTGTGAAAGACAAATAAAAGGAAAACGAACTGATCTTATAAGTTTTCGTTTTCACCTGTGTAAGAACCCTAAAAAGAAACAAAAATTTTGGCCATCGGCAAACAAAACGAAACACCACAGTAAGAAAGGAATAAGGAACTTTATTTTTTCTTCAGCAAATAAACAATTGATTTTATTGCAATATTCAACAATAAAAAAAAAACTAATTATAACTCGAATAGGAACTATTTGTCTTAATAATACAAAAAAAATATGTTTGTCATCGCAGGCAATTAATGAATGATTGTACTTAATTTGAAGTCAATATGGTTACCACCTGTTCAAAAAAATGGTTTTAAAATTTAATGAAATTGGAAATTAGTATATTGAAAAAATTTCGCATGTTACATAAATAACTGTGACTTCTTATCACTTTTCCGGTAATATTCATGTTATAGACCTATATCTCAATTTTTTTAAAGAATTTTAGGTCCAGTAGTTTCGGAGATTAGGGGGGGGGGGAATGGCCTGTTTTTGACATTTTTGCCTATTTTTCCATATTTTCTTATATAACTACAAAACTATTTCTCTTAAAAATAAAAAAATATGATTGTATTTTTATTTAACACGTTGATATATTGGCCAACTTTAAACTCAATCGGTATAACGGTTTTGGAGGAAATGAATTGTTAAGTTGAGTCAAAAATTAAAAAGTTACTCCAAATATTGAGTCATATCTGTGTTATATGTAACAGTACAGACTTCTTATTTGCTTTTTTGTAATCTACAGGTTGAGATCTATTCTCAGTATCTTTTTCATAATTTTAGGCCCAGTAGTTTCGGAGATCAGGGGGGAGAATGGTAATTTTTGTATTATACTAAATAATGTATACTAAATTATGTGTACCAAATTTCATTGCAATCGGCATACCAGATTCGAAGAAACGAAGTGATGTTATAAGGGTTTCGTTTACACTCTGTGTACGGAACCCTAAAAAACTAATACAATGAATGTTGTATTTATATGTATATACATTAGGCTGGTCCTTAAGATAAAATTAATGAAGACAACCGCTCAATCGTCTCCAAATAAATAAGAAAAAATCCTCTAATTTTTTCAGATTTTTATCTATACCCCTTACTGGCCCTGTATCGAAGTGAAATTCTAATACTAGGGACTTTGCGGCTGATTTTTTGATTATTCCCGTAGGTATATCTCCATTTCGGTTTTACCGATTTTGTTAAAATTTTGCACAATTATACTTAACATTATCCTTAGTGATATTGCATTCTAAGTTATTATTTAAAATATAATCTTCAATAACAAAAAAAATCGGAAAAGAGATCCATTTTTGTAGTACCTTTTGGGTTTATAACACTCTGTTCCAGATTTCTCAAAAACGGCTCAACCAATTTTTTGGAAATTTCGTCAACACGTTTATATGCAATGTCTTAATAATGTTGCATACCAAAAACTTTCATAAGTGTTTTAATTTCCCTGATTTTTTTAAAAGGAAATAAGACCTCGTGATTTTGCACTCAAAACGTTCTCACGATCAAAGTGACTAAAAGTGACCGTTAGTTTTAACAGGGTTGTTAAAACAAAGGAAACAAAAAATATAAGTGCCAAAAGTTAGCAACGCTTAGCTCTATAAAAATATGTCCAATAAACAAACTTTTAAGCCTAATTCTCGAAGTACCTTGATTAGAAGCTATTAATTTTTTTTTATTGAAAGTCAAATTAAGAAATTCTGAACGTATTATGAATGCAAAATGTTATATTCAACATAAAAATCACTTTTTGTTTGCCTTAAATTGATTCTCATTCAAAAAAATTACACATAAAAACCGCTTCCATTTTTTTCCGAATTCTGAAAATTATAATAGACTCAACATTGAATTGATGGCATGGAGAACCAGAGTGAGAAAAGAATATAATTTGTTTTTTATTTCGCATTTGTATATTTATACAATCGAAATATAGGATCAAAATTGCTGAAAGAAATATTTTACTTTTGGGTTTTTTTTCCACTTTGAAACCACTGTGCGGCGGCGGCGGCACCTCGTCGGACAGTGGGATCTTGCCCACAAAACTAGTCCCAAGCAGCAAGTAAAAACACAGGCCTAAACACAAATAGGCAAAATCAGACTAGAAAGAAACGGACTGCCTAGTCCAGTGAGCCTATTTAGATTCCCCGAAGATAGTTAACGGTAAATTTGAAGTTTGGACTCACCTGCACATCCTCACCTGTCAAAAAATTATACATTTCTGTTTTTCGAACATACAATCTGAAGGTGAATGTGAAGAGACGAATAGATATGCAAATTCTGCCATTAAGATATTTAAACAAAAACCTGGGTCGAAATAATAATCTGTGAACAACAAATCATTATTAGGTTTTTGCACATCATCTCAAAATATACTTAGCCAGGGCCTTAGTGGCTTACTCTCATCAAGAATTCTCTGGGTGCGTGTGAAGAATTGAGGGGACCTACGATTTAACGCCGATTCCGAACGGCAAAGTTGAGAAGCACTTTTTCATGACAGATTGATAAACTTGCAAGTTTTGTCAGTTCTTTGCAAGAGGCGCTTCCCCATTATTCTCTACCTTCTATCTGCTACCCGATACCCGATACCCGCCACCCCTACTTTCCCACTTTCTCTCTAACCACTACCCTTCCACCCGCTACCCACTACACCGCTACCCGTTTCCCCATTACCCACTACCCAGCCAGCCGCTAACTGCTACACGTTACACAACTACCCGATACCCACTACCCCGCTGACCCGTTATCGCCTTTTTAGGGTTCCGTACACAGAGTGTAAACGAAACCCTTATAACATCACTTCGTTTTCTGTTCATTCGTCTTTCACAAGCGATTTCTTCGAATCTGTTAAGCCGATTGCAATGAAATTTGGTACACATATTTTAGTATTCAGTAGTAATCTAAAAATGTTGTTTTCATGTTTTTAAGATAAATAGTTTCGAAGTTATTAAAGAGAAAAGATAAAAAAATACAAAAATGACCATTCTCCCCCCTGATCTCCGAAACTACTGGGCCTAAAATTATGAAAAAGATACTGAGAATAGGTCTCAACCTGTAGATTACAAAAAAGCAAATAAGAAGTCTGTAATATTACACATAACACAGATATGACTCAATATTTGGAGTAACTTTTTAATTTTTGACTCAACTTTACAATTTAATTCCTCCAAAACCGTTATACCGATTGAGTTAAAAGTTGGCCAATATATCAACGTGTTAAGTAGAAAAACAATCATATTTTTTTATATTTTTAAGAGAAATAGTTTTGTAGTTATATAAGAAAATATGGAAAAATAGGCAAAAATGTCAAAAACAGGCCATTCCCCCCCCCCTAATCTCCGAACCTACTGGACCTAAAATTCTTTAAAAAAATTGAGATATAGGTCTATAACATGAATATTACCGGAAAAGTGATAAGAAGTCACAGTTATTTATGTAACATGCAAAATTTTTCAATATACTAATTTCCAATTTCATTAAATTTTAAAACCATTTTTTTGAACAGGTGGTAACCCTATTGACTTCAAATTAAATAAAATCATTCATTAATTGCCTGCAATGACAAACATATTTTTTTTTGTATTTTTAAGACAAATAGTTTTGAAATTATTCAAGAAAACACAACAAAAAAGGCCGAAAATGCAAATAACTAAACTTTACCCCCTCCTCATCACAAAAAAGGGTGGGGCTGGAATTTCCAAAAAAAATTCAAAAAATAGTTCCATACGTATAGATTAGAGAACAACAAAAAAAAATTGCAGTAATAATGTAAATAACGATATATTTTCAAGGCAAATGGTTTTGAAGATATTCAAAAAAAACCAACAAAAAAGGACTATGAAAAACACTCAATTTCACCCCCTCCTCATATCCGAAAGGGCTTGGCCAGGCATTTCCAAAATAATTTCAAAATGTAGTTAAAACGTGTAGGTTACAGAAAATACAAAAAACATTACAGTGATGATGTAAATAAGCATAAATCCGAATATGTATTAGGGTTCCGTACACAGAGTGTAAACGAAACCCTTATAACATCACTTCGTTTTCTGTTCATTCGTCTTTCACAAGCGATTTCTTCGAATCTGTTAGGCCGATTGCAATGAAATTTGGTACACATATTTGAGTATTCAGTAGTAATCTAAAAATGTTGTTTTCATGTTTTTAAGATAAATAGTTTCGAAGTTATTAAAGAGAAAAGATAAAAAAATACAAAAATGACCATTCTCCCCCCTGATCTCCGAAACTACTGGGCCTAAAATTATGAAAAAGATACTGAGAATAGGTCTCAACCTGTAGATTACAAAAAAGCAAATAAGAAGTCTGTAATGTTACACATAACACAGATATGACTCAATATTTGGAGTAACTTTTTAATTTTTGACTCAACTTTACAATTTATTTCCTCCAAAACCGTTATACCGATTGAGTTAAAAGTTGGCCAATATATCAACGTGTTAAGTAGAAATACAATCATATTTTTTTTTATATTTTTAAGAGAAATAGTTTTGTAGTTATATAAGAAAATATGGAAAAATAGGCAAAAATGTCAAAAACAGGCCATTCCCCCCCCCCCTAATCTCCGAAACTACTGGACCTAAAATTCTTTAAAAAAATTGAGATATAGGTCTATAACATGAATATTACCGGAAAAGTGATAAGAAGTCACAGTTATTTATGTAACATGCAAAATTTTTCAATATACTAATTTCCAATTTCATTAAATTTTAAAACCATTTTTTTGAACAGGTGGTAACCCTATTGACTTCAAATTAAATACAATCATTCATTAATTGCCTGCAATGACAAACATATTTTTTTTGTATTTTTAAGACAAATAGTTTTGAAATTATTCAAGAAAACACAACAAAAAAAGGCCGAAAATGCAAATAACTAAACTTTACCCCCTCCTCATCACCAAAAAGGGTGGGCCTGGAATTTCCAAAAAAAATTCAAAAAATAGTTCCATACGTATAGATTACAGAACATTAAAAAAAATTGCAGTAATAATGTAAATAACGATATATTTTCAAGGCAAATGGTTTTGAAGATATTCAAAAAAAAAACCAACAAAAAAGGACTATGAAAAACACTCAACTTCACCCCCTCCTCATATCCGAAAGGGCTTGGCCAGGCATTTCCAAAATAATTTCAAAATGTAGTTAAAACGTGTAGGTTACAGAAAATACAAAAAACATTACAGTGATGATGTAAATAAGCATAAATCCGAATATGTATTAGGGTTCCGTACACAGAGTGTAAACGAAACCCTTATAACATCACTTCGTTTTCTGTTCATTCGTCTTTCACAAGCGATTTCTTCGAATCTGTTAGGCCGATTGCAATGAAATTTGGTACACATATTTGAGTATTTAGTAGTAATCTAAAAATGTTGTTTTCATGTTTTTAAGATAAATAGTTTCGAAGTTATTAAAGACAAAAGATAAAAAAATACAAAAATGACCATTCTCCCCCCTGATCTCCGAAACTACTGGGCCTAAAATTATGAAAAAGATACTGAGAATAGGTCTCAACCTGTAGATTACAAAAAAGCAAATAAGAAGTCTGTAATGTTACACATAACACAGATATGACTCAATATTTGGAGTAACTTTTTAATTTTTGACTCAACTTTACAATTTATTTCCTCCAAAACCGTTATACCGATTGAGTTAAAAGTTGGCCAATATATCAACGTGTTAAGTAGAAATACAATCATATTTTTTTATATTTTTAAGAGAAATAGTTTTGTAGTTATATAAGAATATATGGAAAAATAGGCTAAAATGTCAAAAACAGGCCATTCCCCCCCCCCTAATCTCCGAAACTACTGGACCTAAAATTCTTTAAAAAAATTAAGATATAGGTCTATAACATGAATATTACCGGAAAAGTGATAAGAAGTCACAGTTATTTATGTAACATGCAAAATTTTTCAATATACTAATTTCCAATTTCATTAAATTTTAAAACCATTTTTTTGAACAGGTGGTAACCCTATTGACTTCAAATTAAATACAATCATTCATTAATTGCCTGCAATGACAAACATATTTTTTTTGTATTTTTAAGACAAATAGTTTTGAAATTATTCAAGAAAACACAACAAAAAAGGCCGAAAATGCAAATAACTAAACTTTACCCCCTCCTCATCACCAAAAAGGGTGGGCCTGGAATTTCCAAAAAAAATTCAAAAAATAGTTCCATACGTATAGATTACAGAACATTAAAAAAAATTGCAGTAATAATGTAAATAACGATATATTTTCAAGGCAAATGGTTTTGAAGATATTCAAAAAAAAACCCAACAAAAAAGGACTATGAAAAACACTCAACTTCACCCCCCTCATATCCGAAAGGGCTTGGCCAGGCATTTCCAAAATAATTTCAAAATGTAGTTTAAACGTGTAGGTTACAGAAAATACAAAAAACATTACAGTGATGATGTAAATAAGCATAAATCCGAATATGTATTAGGGTTCCGTACACAGAGTGTAAACGAAACCCTTATAACATCACTTCGTTTTCTGTTCATTCGTCTTTCACAAGCGATTTCTTCGAATCTGTTAGGCCGATTGCAATGAAATTTGGTACACATATTTTAGTGTTCAGTAGTAATCTAAAAATGTTGTTTTCATATTTTTAAGATAAATAGTTTCGAAGTTATTAAAGAGAAAAGATAAAAAAATACAAAAATGACCATTCTCCCCCCTGATCTCCGAAACTACTGGGCCTAAAATTATGAAAAAGATACTGGGAATAGGTCTCAACCTGTAGATTACAAAAAAGCAAATAAGAAGTCTGTAATGTAACACATAACACAGATATGACTCAATATTTGGAGTAACTTTTTAATTTTTGACTCAACTTTACAATTTATTTCCTCCAAAACCGTTATACCGATTGAGTTAAAAGTTGGCCAATATATCATTATTATTTTTTATTATTATTATCATTATGAAGCTTAATACAAGCCAAACTAAAACTTAGTCTTAAAAATTAAAACTTAAACATTCTAAACTTATACTAACTTAAAAACTAGAGGGATTTAGAGAAAAAAACAAAAAAAATTATGGGAAGGAAAAGTTGTTGAGAGTAAGAGATCTACGAAGGGAAGAAACACTTATGTTGAAATCAAAAACAAAATGGACACTGTTACATAAACGTAGCATTCTAGAGATGGGTTCATAGTGGCCATAGTTGGTGCGGTGAAGAGGAAGATTGAAGAGTGAAATTGATCGTAGGTTGCGTGGGTTGGTGTTGATTTGAATCATTTCCAGCAGTGCTGGACAATCGATACGACCGGTAAATCAATTGGTAGATAAAAATTATGTCCGCAATAGCGCGTCATTGAGTTAGTTTATGAAGACCGATAATCATAAGCCGTTCTTCGCAAGGAGGTAGAAAGTATTGATCAGACCAGGGGAGACCGCGTAGGGCAAAACAGGTGAAGCGACGCTGTACTGCTTCGATTCTACGGGAGTATGTAATTTGATATGGCGACCAGACTTGACTTGCGTATTCTAAGATTGGCCTCACATAAGTCATATAGAGCGCTTTGGTAACATAAGGATTAGGAAATTCCTTGGACCGTCGTTTTACAAAACCAAGGGATGAATTGGCCTTGTTAATGATGTTATCGATATGCGAATGAAAATTAAGCTCCTTGGCGCAAATAATCCCTAAATCACGGATGGAGGAAACAATCGGGATGGAAAGATCACCGAAATAGTAGGTCCTTAGGGATTGGGAAGAACGTTTGCGGGAGAAATGCATGGATTGACATTTATTGATGTTAAGCTCCAAAAAATTTTTAGTGCACCAGGTATGAAATAAGTTTAAATCTATTTGAAGAGAATGGGAATCAGGTAAAGAGGCAATAGTTTTAAATATCGTCATATGATCAGCATAGATGGAAAGGTCAGAACTATGAATTATATCCACGATATCATTAATAGACAGAACGAAAAGCAAAGGGCCGAGATGACTACCCTGCGGGACTCCTGAAGTGGCAGAGATAGGTTCAGATAAGGAGAATCTGAAAACAACCTTATACTGGCGGTTTTCTAAATAGGAACTAACCCACGAGATAAACGCAGGAGGAAACCCGAAGGCTTTGAGTTTAAGGTTGATAATTTTATGGGAGATTTTATCGAACGCTTTGCTGAAGTCGGTGGTGATAACGTCAACGTCATAACCTTTCTGTAAGGCACGAAGGGAATTAGAGACAAATTGAGTTAAGTTGGTTGTTGTAGACCTGCCCTTAAGGAAACCATGCTGTAGAGGAGAGATGATGGACTTACAATGGAAGTAAATAGAGTCATAGACGATGCTTTCGAAGAGTTTGGGGATACAAGAAAGCTTAGCAATAGGACGATAGTTAGAAACTTCATTCCTATTGCCTTTCTTAAAGATTGGGAAGATGAAAGAATCCTTCCAAGCGATAGGAAAAGAAGACTGAGAAATAGAGAGTTGAAATAATCTCGTGAGGGGAAGGAAAAGGTTGTTGACACAGTTTTTAAGAAAGACAGCAGGGAGACCATCAGGACCAGGTGAGAAGTCATCTTTAAGGATGATAAAGATAAGGAAGGATAAGTATTTTTTCTCTCACTGTCGAAGAATCGATTACCAACGAGACAAAGGATGTTTGCGGGCAGTTGCTTAAGTAGTTGAAATAAACAGGATCGGGTTCTAGGTCGCCGTCACTAAAAGACGATCTAAAGAAGTTGGCGAAGAAAAAAAAATCGTAACGAAACAAACTAAAATGGATTTGAAAAATAAAGATTAGTTCTAATGAATGCTGTAGTTACAAATGTCTATTAAAATTTTCTGTCCTCAAAAAATTTCTTCAAAAACCGTGTTTTTCGAACTTTGAGATAAGCATATCTCGAAAACCTGACGTGCTAGAAAAATTCTGTGTCCGGATTCAGTTTCAGCATCAAAAAATCTACTAGAAATGATGTGTCTCATCCTTGTGACAATCAAAAAATGAAATTTTGTTGACCAGTGTAATTAACAATTGGTCATCGCGGGAGTTTTTCTGTGCAAGAGAAGTAAGATTTTTCTCAATATTCGAATGCTTCCCGAGACATTGTTTCACATAGTTTTCAAGAGTATGATTAAGCACTTCCAAGTTCTTAGAAAAGTCATCAAAAAGTTTAAACTGAGTTAAAACTTTTTTATGAAAAAGGGTATTGTCAGATAAAATATTATTCGTAGAATCACTGAGGAGTTTCACCGCGAGCATAACATGGGACAAAGTTATCTCTTTACATTCATCGCAGTAAAAAACGAAGTATTTTAGAAATTCTTTTAAATGAGAACAAGCTTTTTTGGTTAAACCGATGCATGAAGTATGAAAAAAATTTCCGCAAACACCGTGACATTTCACTCGATCATAAATTTTTCCATCATTAAGGGGACAATCGGAGAAGCCACAACTATTTTCCATAGTTAAGATTGTTAAATTGTTGAATTTAAGTTAAATAAAATTATTTTAGAAAAAAATAATTGACTGACTGTACACTCAAGACACGAACCAAATTAAAAGTTATGGTCTACGCTTTAAAATGTAGATGGCGTAAGGGACGATAGAGGTATGAATGAATGCACGCATATGTTAAAGATGATTTCAAAGATGAGGTTGAAGATGAATGATGATTAAAAGATGAAGATATAGATGACGTATAGGATGGTTAGAAGATGAAGTGTAGTGTAGAGATGAAGGTAGAGATGGCGTTAAAGATGAAAAGCAGCAGATGGTAGTGAAGGAATATGTAAATAAACACCAAAAACACTGCTTAATGGTGTAGTAGCAAACAAAATTGAGCTGCTTGGCAGAACAATACTAAAAAGAACTCACCCGGAAGGTAAAGCCCAAAAAGCAATTGGGTTGATGTTGAGTTAAAGAGTTGATAAGAGATGATAGCATAAAAGATAAGCGGCCGTACAATATGCAAACTCAAAGCATATAAGAAAAAGCTCAGATCCAAATCGAAAAGCGGATTCACATAAGAAATGTAAACAAAGATCAATTAAACTTTGTGTAGTACCAATGTAATGCTTGGCAGAACATAAACCAAAACACAAAGAGTTCACTCACTAGGCCAGATGAGACAGATAGATAAAATAAAAGGCACGGGAGAGGGATCCACTGAATACCAAGAAAAAGAAGACACTCAAAAATGGCAATTGATTTCTTGTGTGACTTTCACTATTAAAAAATTGATAATTCAATAGCTTAATAAATCGGATTGCGAGGGATGGATTATAGCAAAACACTCGCGATTAAAAAAGAGATTAGTAGGACTAAAAAAGTTAGATATTTGATAGGTATTATAATTGAATATTAATTAAAAATGACAGAGCAAGATTAAGCACGGGCACGGGTAGCAAGCGTTGCCAACTCAACTTCAAATTAAAAACAATCATTCATTAATTGCCTGCAATGACAAACATATTTTTTTTGTATTTTTAAGACAAATAGTTTTGAAATTATTCAAGAAAACACAACAAAAAAGGCCGAAAATGCAAATAACTAAACTTTACCCCCTCCTCATCACCAAAAGGGTGGGCCTGGAATTTCCAAAAAAAATTAAAAAAATAGTTCCATATGTATAGATTACAGAACAACAAAAAAAATTGCAGTAATAATGTAAATAACGATATATTTTCAAGGCAAATGGTTTTGAAGATATTCAAAAAAAAAAACCAACAAAAAAGGACTATGAAAAACACTCAATTTCACCCCCTCCTCATATCCGAAAGGGCTTGGCCAGGCATTTCCAAAATAATTTCAAAATGTAGTTAAAACGTGTAGGTTACAGAAAATACAAAAAACATTACAGTGATGATGTAAATAAGCATAAATCCGAATATGTATTAGGGTTCCGTACACAGAGTGTAAACGAAACCCTTATAACATCACTTCGTTTTCTGTTCATTCGTCTTTCACAAGCGATTTCTTCGAATCTGTTAGGCCGATTGCAATGAAATTTGGTACACATATTTGAGTATTTAGTAGTAATCTAAAAATGTTGTTTTCATGTTTTTAAGATAAATAGTTTCGAAGTTATTAAAGAGAAAAGGTAAAAAATACAAAAATGACCATTCTCCCCCCTGATCTCCGAAACTACTGGGCCTAAGATTATGAAAAAGATACTGAGAATAGGTCTCAACCTGTAGATTTCAAAAAAGCAAATAAGAAGTCTGTAATGTTACACATAACACAGATATGACTCAATATTTGGAGTAACTTTTTAATTTTTGACTCAACTTTACAATTTAATTCCTCCAAAACAGTTATACCGATTGAGTTAAAAGTTGGCCAATATATCAACGTGTTAAGTGGAAATACAATCATATTTTTTTTTATATTTTTAAGAGAAATAGTTTTGTAGTTATATAAGAAAATATGGAAAAATAGGCAAAAATGTCAAAAACAGGCCATTCCCCCCCCCCCCCTAATCTCCGAAACTACTGGACCTAAAATTCTTTAAAAAAATTGAGATATAGGTCTATAGGTCTGGAGTGGCAACACTGGTGTGATAGTGCATAGTCAAGTACAAACTAAGGTCTGATAAAAATAATTGTTTTTCTACCAAAAAAGGAACTTATTTCACAAATAAAAGTGCACCTAACGAAAACAAACAAAGTCACAAAGTGGTCAAACAATTTCACAGGCAAGTTTTGATTATATCTTTTTATTTAAAAAAAAAGAAATCACTACAGCCGGACAAAGGAAATAATCTGCCTGTCATTGTCAGAAGTTAATTAAAACAAAGAAATACGTCTCATGTTTAAACGCAAAATAGGCGAAACATCTCCCGAAAATTCAATGGCAGGAAAGCGGGACAAAAAAGACGAAACCGACAAGACAGACCTTGTTTCCCAAATGACCATTGAGGATTTGAAAAGAGTTTTCGACATTAAACAACAACATCTCGCAACGAAATCAGACATTGAAGAGGTTCGCACGGACATACTTTCTCTTAAACAGGAAAACGAGGTTCTTAAAACCCATGTTCACAATCTTCAATCTAAAGTGGAGTATCTAGAGCAACAAATTCTAAATATCCAAAAGATGAACCACGATAAGAATTTGATATTCAGATTAGAGGCAAAAAACCAAGTAGACCAAATACAAGAAGTGGTGGAAACCTGCGAAATGGTGTCAAATGGTCTGAGCAATATTTCCCCACAAGAAGTTATTGAAATAAAAACATGGAATCCAAAATTTAAAAACTTTATTGTGAAATTTAAAAACAAAGATAATCTTTACGCTGTGTTAAACAACACTCATAAACTTAAAAACACTAAAATATCCATCCAGCGAGATTATCCACCAATTATAAGAAGACGGAGAGCACAACTTTTACACGTCCGAAAACTTATCAAACGCGATCGAAAAAATTCTAAAGCAGTAGTAAAAGGAGAAAAATTAATTGTTGATGGATTAGAATATACATGGAATGATTCGAAAGGATTAATACACGGAGCACTGTGTGGTTTTGATAAATTAACCGAGATGCTTAATTTGCCTCCAGACTTTTTTCAAAGTTGTTTACCATCGTGGACAGCAGCAACAGGTGGTGACAGATGTGACAAGGACATTGACAGAACACTGACAGAAACTACAGTGGATCGTGTTCGTCATGTGGAAACTATTGGGCCTCGCTCACAGGCATCTCTCTCAGAATAGCACAGGGATGTCATAGATAGAAAAGTTGTTCAAAAATTTAAAAAACAAAGTAATAATATACATATAAATAGTACCTTTAATATTTCTATCGTTGCTTATAATATTGGGGGACTTAATAATAAACTTATTTTTTCTGAATTATTTAATGAATTATGCAAAGCTAATATAATTTAATTATGTGAAACACATGTCGTAACCGATAATTGCTTCAATTATGAAAAATATTTCCCAAAATTTAAATGCTATTGGATTCCAGCTTTAAAAACTTCTACAAGGGGCAGGGCTAGTGGAGGAATGATGGCTGCTATTAATGAAAATATAATTAATGTTTCGACAGTAAAAATTAGCGAAAATATAATGAGTATTGAATTAAAATTGTATGAAAAAAGTTACTACATCATTCCAGTTTACATAAACTGCAATAAATGGCAAAACGATTATGAGAAACTATATGATGCGATGTGTGAAGCCAAAATTCAAGATGTGATGGTGATTGGTGATTTTAATGCTAGAACAGCAGATAAGGAGTCAGCATTCAAGATGGGATATAGAAATCGCAGTTCAAAAGACCAAGTCATAAATACAGAAGGCAAAAAAGTATTAGAGTTTTGTAACGACTTTGGATTAAGCATTTTAAACGGAAGCGTTGACGGTGATATAAACGGAGAATTTACGTTTATTGGCAAACAGGGATGCTCAACGATTGATCTTTGTCTTATCAGTGGAAACTGGCATTCCATTGTAAAAGACTTTAAGGTGGAAAAAATTGCCTATTCGGATCATCTTCCAATAAGTGTAAAAGTTGGAATTGACTGCATCCACGGCAATCCTGTAAAGCAAATGTCGACCGAAATACCCAAAATACACTGGCTGGCCCGATGCGAAAACAACTATAAGAGGTGTTTGAATGAAATATTGGAAAGGAAAACACTCAATTGTAGAATCACTTATTTACCATTAATCGAATTG
This sequence comes from Sphaerophoria taeniata, assembly GCA_943590905.1. Taxonomy (NCBI): domain Eukaryota; kingdom Metazoa; phylum Arthropoda; class Insecta; order Diptera; family Syrphidae; genus Sphaerophoria; species Sphaerophoria taeniata. The sequence continues at coordinate 104,270,611 of OX016541.1, forward strand.
GAATCCATTATCAAGGAAGCAGCAGCAGTTATGCAGAAAACAAGAACACTTAAAAAAAAAGAGGAATGGTATGACTATGCATGTGAAAAACTGAGAAAAAAGTCACTTAGACTGCTAAACTCTTTAAGAAGGTGCAATTTAAGCTCAACGCGTGCAGAATACGTGGAAGTTAGCAAACAATATAAGCAAATGTGCAGAACAAAACGAAAAAAATATGAAGAAAGCCTAGCAAATAAGTTAAGCCAATGCAAAGACTCGGCAGAATTTTGGAAAATAACAAAAAAAATAAATGGAAATGCTACAGTTTCCAAGTCGACCCAAATAGAAATTTCTAAATTAAAAGAACACTTCGATGCATTATTGAACACAGACAATGTCCAGTCATCATGGAGCTATGCAAGACCAGCTGTTATGAACAACATATTAGATGAAGAAATCACAATTGCAGAAGTGGAACTAATTATGGGTGCTCTTCAAGACGGTAAAATGGCTGGCTCAAACGGTATACCAATAGAATTCTTCAAACATTCGTCTCCCCTACTAAAAGAAAAGCTTACCCAAGCACTAAATGTTATCTTCAATTTTGCTGTGCATCCGGATTCTTTTGAAGAGGCGCTTATTTGGCCAATTCATAAGAAAGGTGACTCATGTGACCCCAAAAACTATAGAGGAATATCTTTTTTAAATGCAAGTTTGAAAATATACACATCTCTTCTAAATAAAAGGCTAAATAACTGGGTAAATGCCAATAACAAATTGAGTGAATTCCAATCCGGCTTTCGAAAAGGTTATTCAACAATAGATAACATTTTTGTACTAGGATGCCTAGCCCGTTTCAAGCTTAGCCAAAATAAAAAACTATATGCTTTTTTTGTTGACTTTAAAGCTGCCTTTGATAAAATAGACAGAAGAGCACTCTTTTATAAACTTTATAATCTTGGTATTTCAAGCAAATTCGGAAGAGCTTTGGAAAAGTTGTATCAGCAAACTACTGGGCGTGTATTCAATGGATCTGAAACATCGGAAAACATCATAATGAATTGCGGGGTTCGTCAAGGATGCAATCTTAGCCCTTTGTTATTTGCCCTTTTTCTCGATGATATTGTTGAAGCCCTTCCCTGTGGTGTTGAATATGGGAATACTAAAATAAAAGTTATAATGTATGCGGATGATATTCTAATTCTGGCTGATTCTCCGACTTCACTTCAACTTAATATAAATAGGCTTTTTGACTACTCTAAAAGATGGTGCTTAGAAGTAAATACAGAGAAATCAAAAGTGATGGTATTTCAGAACGGCTCAGGAAGAACTTCCAGAGAAGAATGCTGGACATATGGCGAAACCAAGTTGGAAGTAGTAAAAGAGTACCCTTACTTGGGAATAACGATAACATACAACTTAAACATGGATAAACATCTCGAAGCTAAGGCTGACGTAGCCAGGACAGCAATTGGCGCAAATTGGAAAAAAATATTCAACAATAAGCATATTTCAACAAATGCCAAATTTGAAGTTTTTAATGCAACTGCTAAGGCTATTCTCTTCTACGGAGCACAAATCTGGGGAAGCAAAAAATTTGAGACAGTGGAGAGCTTGTTACGTTTTTTCTTACGGAAAATATTTCTTTTACCTGTGAATACACCAAAATACATGTACTACTTGGAAACAGGACTTCCAACCCTTTTCATTTCTACTCTGAAGTTAAATGCTGACTACCTAGTACGAGTTATAAAGATGGAGGACTCCAGGTTGCCGAAGATAATGTTTAAGCATGCAGTACATCGAAAATCGTTGTTTTACAAAGATTGGATTGATCATGCAGCTAGTTGTGGATGGACTCTAGACTTAGTGGATGCTGATGATGCACAATGGAAATCGGCTCTATACGAAGTAATTAAAAGCATCGATGAAAATGAGAGGTATTCGTTTATAGAACAAGCAAGGACATCCAATGCAAGAACAATATATGCTCAGCTAAATTACAATTTAAATGAAAGAAATTACTTCAACGAAAAATATCCAAGAAACATGATAAGCAGTATTTTTAAAGCAAGAGGAGAACTATTAAAGCTCAACTATATGCCGCACAGGAACGATTTGGAAGGTATTTGCTCGCTGTGTAATATGAGGGTATTGGAAAACATTTACCATTTCATTGCAATATGCCCAATGTTGCGGGAGATAAGGAGAGTTTTTTACAAGAAGAGTCACCTGCAGGAAGAAGACATAAAAATCATCTTGAATGGTGAAGACTGGGTTCGCCTATATGAATTCACTTCAGAAGCGATGTCCTACAGATGCAGAATTATAAGTGAACAATTTTAAATTTTATTTAATGTCTACTTTTTTTCTAATTAACTAATTGTTAAATTAAATACCGTTTTAACTAAACTAAAAGTTGCAAAATCTTTTTTTATTTAAAAATCATCAATTTGTACTCTGTTTTAATTAACTAAACTAAAAGTTGCACAACAAACATTCAAGCTAAACTAAAAGCCATTTAAAAATCAAATTTGTTTTAACTAAACTAAAAGTTCCTTTTTGAAATTCTAGATACCTATACTAAAATCGTGTAAAATACAATTATGATCATAGTAATATATTATATAAATGCAAATATTAAATTAGCCACTCTGGCAGACGGCAGCAATGCCATGCCCTAATTTATTCAATTATGAAGCCGCAAATGTAAAAACTTTATTTTATACAAGAAAAATGAATAAAACTATCTATCTATCTATCTATCTATCTATCTAGGTCTATAACATGAATATTACCGGAAAAGTGATAAGAAGTCACAGTTATTTATGTAACATGCAAAATTTTTCCTTATTCCTTTCTTACTGTGGTGTTTCGTTTTGTTTGCCGATGGCCAAAATTTTTGTTTCTTTTTAGGGTTCTTACACAGGTGAAAACGAAAACCTATAAGATCAGTTCGGTTTCCTTTTATTTGTTTCACAAGCGATTTCTTAGAATCTGCTAAGCTGATTGCAATTAAATTTGGTTCACATTTTCTATAGATAGAAGTGATCCGAAAATGCTGCTACCAGATTTTTAAGATACACAGTTTCGAAGTCATTGAAGGAAATAGGCAGAAAGACTATTCAAATTATTTTCCAAGAAAATGTTTGGTTTCAAATCTTAATCCTTGTATGTATAAAAAATCCTTCAAAACTGAAAGAAAAGTAGGGTCGGATAATCAAGTACGGAACCCTCCTCGAGCGAGTTTATCTCGCACTTGTCCGCTTTTTTTTTCATCTTTCTTTAATAACTTGTTTTATGCCCGATTTCATGAACAACTTTTAAACACTAAAAGCCTGTTTAAACCGTAAAATGAGATTTTTCGGTTTCACCAAGCATTTAGACACTTTTTAAAACTAAATGCCAATTTTTGACTCATTAAATTTTAAAAGTGTCATTGAATATTTTAAAAAGTGAATATAACGCTTTCTCATTTTTTCTCACATAATTTTCATGAGGATGTCAATTTTGACAAAAATTTCCCCGAAATTTCCCATTTCAAGTTGGTGAAACTCAAAAGTTTTAAGGGTTTGATAAAATTTAAAAAGATTTTTGCCAGAAGTACTTTTAGTGTTTGTTTATGAAATAGGGTATTAGTGTTGTACAGTCATATATCTGCTTGACTGCCACACTCTAATAAAAAAATAAATTCAATAAAATCATCAATTCTCGACCTAAAATTCTCTTAACTTCAAATTTGAGGTCGTTTGCATTTGAAAAATAACATATACCCGTGAACTTTTAATGAGAGTATTCACGTTTGTATGTTCACAGTTTAAAATACTTTATTTACAACAGTAATTATCAACAGCTTTGGGGTGTTGCACCCAATCAAAGAGTTCGTCATATCCTTTCCTAAGTTTTATTTTACATTTAATAAAAAAAAAGAAACCATCAAATATACTCAAATTCATACCTACATACATCATTTAAATATCATAAACGATCTACAACATTGACAACTCATTGTAAATAATGTTTTCTTGCACTTGCCACATATCACGGCAGATTCAAATAAGATTTTATTTGTTATCTCTAAATTAATATTTTTCCTTTGACACTTTGTGGTACTTTTGACAATGAGGGGAAGACGATCTTTTTATTTTTATTGAGACTATCAGCGTCGTCAACTTCATCGTTCGGCAAAAGGAAACCCAGCCAATGAACCGAATTTGAAACTAAGTCGTCGGAGAATTTGTGGGAAAAATATTTAGAATGATATTCCTTCGTTAACATAATTTGTGGGAACGATATTACCTCCAGTAATATTGAGTTCGTTAACATATATAAAGTCGATTATATACACGTATCAAAACTTTTCTAAGAACACAGGCATATCAGAAACACATAGCATAAAAATTGTATATCTCACGTCTATAGAACAAAGGCGTCAAACGTGTTTTAAGTAAACGTGCACTATGGCGTATACGTACTTTTCAAATAGTGAAATGTGCAGTCATGTACATATTTTTTTCTTTCTTTTTTCTTTTTTGAATTGCAGTTTCTACTAAGGATTATTTAAAGATGGAGAATTGATGAAATCATTCACGTATGGGTTTAAGTCGGTAAGCATCGAGGGGTTTGTTGAAAATTAGTAGAAGATAATGATGGCTGCAGTATAAGACCGAATTTAAATTGGGAAGATTTTTTTTTCAATCATACTTTAGCCTCTTCCTTGCACCTATTGGATGAGTACTGGATTTCTGAATCTTTATGCTGTAGCTTTTCCAAAATATGTTAGGTAATAATAACTTTTAAGAGCATATACTTTCAAATAAGCAACATTCAAAGTAAAGGGTCTTTTTTTTAGAGGAATAGAACTTTAAATTGCAATAAAACAACGATGGAATATTCGTTTGACATGATTTTATATTTAATCCAAAGATAATCTTGTGGCATTACATTTTAAATATAATTTGTGGCATATGACTGCCACGGCTGGCTCGGATAAAGTCCAAACTGGACGTCCAATTTTCTATGACTTTTTCCAACATTTGTGGCCGTTTATCGGCAATAACACGGCGAATGTTGTCTTCCAAATGGTCAAGCGTTTGTGGCTTGTCCGCATAGACCAATGACTTTACATAACACCACAGAAAATAGTCTAGCGGTGTTAAATCACAAGATTTTGGAGGCCAACTCACAGGTCCAAAACGTGAAATTAGGCGGTCAGAAAACGTGTCTTTCAATAAATCGATTGTGGCACGAGCTGTGTGACATGTTGCGCCGTCTTGTTGGAACCACAGCTCCTGGACATCATGATTGTTCAATTCAGGAATGAAAAAGTTAGTAATCATGGCTGTTTACCGATCACCATTGACTGTTACGTTGTGGCCATCATCGTTTTTGAAGAAGTACGGACCAATGATTCCACCAGCCCATAAAGTGCACCAAACAGTCAGTTTTTCTGGATGTAACGGTGTTTCGACATACACTTGAGGATAAGCTTCACTCCAAATGCGGCAGTTTTGTTTGTTGACGTAGCCATTCAACCAGAAGTGCGCTTCATCGCTAAACAAAATTCGCTTATGAAAATCGGGAACAATGGCCATCTCGTTTTGGACCCATTCGACGAATCTACGCCTTGTTTCGTTTGTCTTCAATTCTTGCACGAATTAGATTTTGTAAGCACGCAAACCAAGGTCCTTCCGCAAAATCTTCCATAAAGTGGATGGACACAGATCCATTTCCTGTGCTCGATGGCGGATGGACTCGTTCGGGTCTTCCTCAATGCTACGCTCTACAGTAGCAATAGCTTCTTCTGTAGCACCGTACGGCGTCTCTGGGGATGCGAGTTATCAATTAGAGTAAACGTGGTGCGAAAACGTTCCATGGTTAATTGAATTAACTGCTCTGATAGACGATGTTGTCGACGATAAAATGGACGTAGTGCGCGGTACGTATTCAGCACAGAACCATTATTTTGAAATAAAATTGCACAATTTGCAAGCGTTGTTCAGGCATAAGTCTATTCATGATCAATTGCCAAACAAAACTGAGAATAAATCACTTAACAGCTGTTAAATCGGTCGCCGTCTTGAAAAGTTATGCCAACTTAAATTTCTATACCTCGAAAAAAACATCCGTTACAACTCGTAATACTCCAAAAAAAAAGTTTCTCGTGACTTTTCGAAAGCCCCCTTCCATTATGATCACATATCCCAAGACAATCACTTGTATTTTACATGCGTAGCGCCGTTGGAAAATATGAATTTTCGATTCAACTAATTCTTAGATTTGGCGCCCGGGGCGCTTGTTCTTTACATCCCGCCTAGATCCGCCACTGTTCCAAGTACTTATTCTCTCCAAACTTCATTGAATTTTGCATCAGATTTCACATATTTTTACTATCACTTTCGACGCTAGGTTTAATTTTTGTTTTTAGTTTGGTATAACTTATAGACAATGTGCAACACTGTTTATTTATTCAAACTCAAAACCAGAACTAGATTTTTTCTTCCGAGAACCCCTTTCAAACTTAAGTTAAACTAAAAGTACACGCGCCACAAGCCCCACTACAATATAGACGCACGCCTCTTATCTGAAACTGAAATCGGGTATAGTGTGGTTGGGTTTGTTCTCTTGTTATAATGTTCCTGTATTCAGTTCTACGCTCAGTCATCAAGTCGCGTCTAGCAGTCGTTATGCTACGGAAAAACGACTATTGCAATCGTAGCATATATACAACAGGTGAAAACCTGAAACGAATCGATGGTAATGCAGACAATATGGATTACGAGGTCAGTGTTGTTGAACTTTTAAGTGTTATAAAATTTAGTATTGACAACAAATTGTATTTTTTTAAATTTTAAAAAAGAGTGCGATTCAAAAACTAAATACTCTACAATCAAACGCCGCAAGTATTCGTCAGTCGATTCTAAATCAGAAAATGTTAACAAACTTGGATGACACAATAATGTATCTGAATCGTAGTGGCATTTCAATGGATGAGCTGGATAAACTCTCTGTGATACACGTTTCCGGAACCAAGGGCAAGGTAAGAAACAGGCAAGAGTTTTTAACATTCAAAATTTTATTTTATTTCTTAAAGGGGGAAAACCTTGTTTATTTATAATGAAAGTCCATCATGCGTTGTTATGAAAGGTTAAGTTGTTTTTGGGCTTTGAAACGAATAGAATCAGCATCTAATTGTTTGCATGAGGGGTGAGCTTAGAGGTTTTGTTTCAATAATTTTCGATGATAAGAGAGGTCAAGAGATCAGATTAAAAAAACTTTACAGTAAATGTAAGATTCGTTATAAACAAATGCATTAATGAATGTAGAAATCATAAAGCTATTGACGTCATATATTTGTATATATTTGACGACAACTTATTAAATGGGTGCAATGAAATGAAAAACTTATAATAAAAGACGAAAGTAAAATAAAGTTCTTCTTCTTGTTCCTCCTTTAGAAATAAAATTAAAATTTCTGTGTGTTCTTCGACAACTTACAATCAAATAAAAACAAAACATGTATTTGCAATACACATTGATTTAATGTTTTGTTATATAACGGGTGTTTTTTTTTCGAGGTATAGAACTTTAAGTTGGCATTCCTTTCAAGACGGCGAACGATTTAACAGCTGTCAAGTAGCTATTGCTACTGTACAATTTATTCAAATACGTTAAATACTAACGTTAAGTTTACAATGATTACTTAAAACTAAACTTAAAACTAACATTATTATTTTAACTACTTATAACAAAAAAATTAAATTTAAAGCTTGCAGATTTGAGATTGTCATTAGTAGAGTCAATAAGAAAAGAAAATTTATTAAAAATACTGATTAATTTATTAAGAGGACAGTTAACGCCATAGTAAGATCTACTAAAAATAGTTCGAATAGGTAAATTTCTTCTTAAGGTGGCCTGACTCAAGTTGAAATTCAATCTATAAAGAATAGATGGACATGAAATTATTCCATTCATTACTCCTTTTATAAAGCAGAACTGTAAATACTCTCTGTGACCAGAAAGAGACGGGAGATTTATTAAGGGAAGCCTTTGAGGATATGGGGGTAAATGAAGTCTATCAGGCCAGGGGAAAAAACGAAGACAAAATCTTAAAAATCTACGTTGAATACTTTCTATTCTATTTATATGAATAGAGTAGTAAGGCGCCCATACAACGCAAGCGTATTCGAGAATTGGGCTGACAAAAGAAACGTATAGAATTTTGATGACATATGGATCACGGAACTCACGCGAAAATCTTTTGACGAAACCAAGTACTTTGTTAGCTTTTTTTATTATAAAATTATAGTGATCAGTAAACGTTAATTTTGAGTCAAGTACAACACCAAGGTCAGAAAAATTTGATAATCTACACAAGGAGGTCGAATTCAACACATAGTCATAGTTTATTACATTGCGTTTGCGTGAAAAACACATTGTTTTACATTTGTCAATATTTAAAATTAAGCGATTATTCTTGCACCATTCCCAAAACTTATTTAGGTCCTCTTGTAGATCTTCATAGTCATTGATCGAGTTAATAATTCGAAATATTTTTACATCATCAGCATAAATAAGTGATAAAGAATTGTTTAAAACAGAAGGCAAATCATTAATAAATAAAACAAACAGCAACGGGCCAAGATGACTACCTTGGGGTACACCAGAATTGACTTTAAATTGACATGAACGGTTACATCTGAACATGACACTATAATATCTATCTTTAAGGTATGACGAAATCCACATAACAAAACGGTCGTTAAGTCCAATTTTACTCAATTTACTAAGAAGAATATCGTGATTTAATTTGTCAAAAGCTTTGCTGAAGTCTGTAAAAATGCAATCGACTTGAGAGTGTTTTTCAAATGCATCCAAACAAAAAGTAGAGAATTGTAACAAATTAGTTATTGTAGATTTGTGTTAACAAATCCATGTTGATTTTCACATATAACAGATGAACAATTAAAAGAAACTATATCACAAACAAGGGATTCAAACAATTTAGGAATAGCGGACAGTTTTGCTATAGGACGATAGTTAGTAACTAAATTTTTGGAACCTTTTTTAAGGACCGGCGTTAAGTATGAATATTTCGAAAGATCTGGGAACTTAGAACATTTCAGAGATTCATTGAAAAGAAGAAACAACGGATAAGAAATATAAGACACACATTTTTTCAACATAAAAGATGGAATTCCATCAGGACCAGGACTAAAACATTCATTTAGCTTTAAGACATTGTCACGTATAGAAGACTCAGAAATTGAAAAATTTATTGAAGAAAGATGACTGTATTCTTGAGTGTTAGGAGTGATAAAAGAACAAGTAGTATTTGCAGAAGAGAAATCTTCAAAGGCAGTCTTAAAATAATCTGCAAACATGTTAGAAATTGTCTCTGGAAGATGGCTTGAAGAATTCTGAAAGGTCATACATGCTGGATAGCCGTAAAATTTACGTTTACTATTAACATATCGCCAAAATATATTGGGCTTCGTTTTTAGGACACATTCAGTGTTCGAAATAAAATCAGAATACAAACAGTTAGAATAGGTCACAAAGTCGGATTGCAGCTCTTAGTAGTCTCGAAACGTTTCATCATTCATCGAAAGATTGAATTTCAACCAGGCCTTATTTTTTTATTTTTTAATGTTTTTAAATGCGAATCAAACCATGGCGGATTACTGTTTAATTATTTCAATTTACGAAGTGGGATAGTATCTAGAAAACAGTCAAATAAGATTTCATAAAATCGTAATATCATTTCGTCTAAACACAATTTTGAAAATATTGAATCCCAGTTAATTTCAAGAAGTAAGTCAAATAGTTGAGAAAAGTTACTTTTTTTAAAAGTCAAACTCGATTTGATGTTTACATAAATTTAATACATTGCATACACTTAAGTTTAAGGAAATAGTAAGGGCAGGATGGTGACGATCTTCGTGAACTGTAGAGCGTAGCATTGAGGAAGACCCGAATGAGTCCATCCGCCAATGGTGATCGTCAATGGAGACCGGCGCAACATGTCACACAGCTCGTGCCACAATCAATTTATTGAAAGACACGTTTGGTGACCGCCTAATTTCACGTTTTGGACCTGTGAATTGGCCTCCAAGATCTTGTGATTTAACACTGCTAGACAATTTTCTGCGGGGTTATGTAAAGTCATTGGTCTATGCGGATAAGCAAAGCCACAAACGCTTGACCATTTGGAAGACAACATTCGCCGTGTTATTGCCGATATACGGCCACAAATGTTGGAAAAAGTCATCGAAAATTGGACGTCCAGATTGGACTACATCCGAGCCAGCCGTGGCAGTCATATACCAGAAATCATATTCAAAATGTAATGCCACAATATTCCTACTCAGGCCAAGTTTTTATTTCATCTTTCACGGGCACTGCCTCTTGCGAAGACCTGACAAATCTTCCAAGAGTATCAATCTGTAGAACCACTACTTCCTGAGATATTGGCCAGTAAAAATTTCAAAAACCGTAATTGACTGACTCACTGACTGACTGATCATCAAAATTATGAAGCACTTCTAACAATAGCAGAAACTTGAAATTTAGTACAATGGTAGGTTTTCAGCTGTATACAAAGGAAAAAATCGAAAATTTCAATTTTCTCATTCAGGGGGCGTGGTATACGCCCACTTTCTAAAACTGGTCGTAGGATCTTGAAATTCGGAAGTCTAATAGGGTTTTGGTTGAATATAAGGAAAAATATAAGTAAAATATTTTAGTTTCATTTAGGGGCGTGGTTTCCGCCCACTATCTTAAAACGGTCGTAGGATGTTGAAATTTAGAATTCTTGTAAGGTTTTGATTCAATAACATGAAAAAAATGAGAAAAAAATCTATTTCCATTTAGGGGCGTGGAATCCGCCCACTTTGTTAAAATTTTCGAAAACGTTTAAATTCGAAATTCTGATAGTGTTTCGGTTGAGTATAAGAGAAAATAGGTATATGTACAAAATTGGAGTATCATTACAGGGGCGTGACTGCCACCCACTTTCTTTAAATGGTCATAGGTTGAAATATAGAATTCTGGTTTGTTTAACTTCATAAAACTCCATGAGTAGCTTTCCTTAGTGGTTTCACAATGGACACTTGATATCTAAATGTGACATCTAAACAGCCACTCTAACCTAACCTACCTATTACTTATTTATAAATTGGCAGAGAAATTATATTGTTAGTTTGCAAATTGCTAGCTTATTAAGTTATTTCGAAGTTCATGCTTTCATAAAGAAAAAAAAAAACTTTGCAAAAAGATGTGAAATCAGAACAAAAACATAAAATATAAAAAAAAGAGCCAAGTTCTCTTATGTGCGAACAGCACTGTGTAAAAAGTTAGCCACAAAAAGTAATGAGATCTAAAAGAACGCCAAGTTCTTACATGTAAAAGTGTTATATTGAATATTTTAAATCATAGAAGATAATACAACAATATTAAAAGGAAATAGAAAATAGTTTGGATGAAAATTTACAAGTTCACTTGGCAAGTTTTCGTTTGAAGCGTGATTAATAACATTTTAAAACTTGAACAGTGAACTTGTAAATTTTCATCCAAACTATTTTCTATTTCTTTTTAATATTGTTGTATTATCTTCTATGATTTAAAATATTCAATATAACACTTTCGTACTTTTGTTTTATTTTGTGAAAATAAAGTTGATAAATTTGATTTAGTAATTCTCTATGAATATGGCCCATTGAAAAAAAAACCCTAAACTCGGTTTTCTAACCTGTTTTAGATTTACCCAAGTAGGTATAATAAAATGTATGGGTTTTTGAATGCTCTTATCAATGAGATTTTATTTTATGATTTTTTTTTATGATAAGGTCAAAATAAGAAAACTGACCTTAAAGTCAAAAATTTGCTCGGGCAAGAAAAATTGAACACCATTCAAAAATTGATCTTAACATGAGTCAGGGTAGGGTACACAATTAGCCTTTTTTTAAACCGTCAAAAAGTTATGAAAAAGTATAAAATCGCAATACGATTATTTTCTAAGAATATGACCAAGAATGACATTGAAAGACAGACAAATTACAGGATACCCTGTATAGTTGACCATGAGGAAAACAGGAATTTCTAAATCAATTCCACATATTTTTAACATATTTTTGCGTCTTATTTATTTTTACGGGGAATGCAAGTCGAACAGGACTTTAAAGACGTTTAGAATCAAATTACATGTTTTGAAGCCCACAAAATGGAAGCTTCTATCAGATTTGGCATTGATTTCTTCTAGTCTTGTACTATTGCAAAGTTTAAGTTGATTGATGTCCCGAAACATAGAAATTGACGCTCCATACTTTCAAAGTTAAATAATGTGGTGGCAGTCCTGGTGCATGCATCCAAATACAAATTCAAAAACTGTCCCGTCGCGTCGCAAAATTTACTACATAAGTACATAGTTTTTATTTGGAATTGTGTCAAACGATTTGTGGACAAAAAATTGTGCATTTACTTATCTCGTTCAAAACAAATTGTTGCATCGATTTTAAAAAGACTTTTATCGGTAACCGCCATTATTGCACTTCAACTCAACCAAGCGTGATTTTTGTAATTTATGGCGCTTTTAATTGGCAATTTGGAAGTAAAAAAAGCATTCTGAAAGCGTTCAATTGGTCAAAAGTGACAGTTTTGATTCTGAAAAGAAGAGAATTTCCCTTCTGATTTCAGAAACAGAATGCTTCTTTTTAGATTCCAGATTGCCAAGTAAAAACGCCATTACTTTATGCTTGTAAAGACATCTTGAATCAATTTATTTCTTGGATTTGCATTGCAATAAAAATTGTTTGGAAATGAAATTCGGCCTTCAGAATCAAGTTCCATTTCCAATGTCTAGTAATTACTTAGGAAATTATGCCGCAGATACACCGTTTAGTAAATGCAAATGAACATTTGTAGCCAATGTAAGTTTCCTGACATACCGCCACAAAATAGAAGGTTTGTCCTCACCAGCCAAAGGATAATAGGCTCCAAATTCTTCAAGTTGCGATTAAATTCTTCAAGTACATTTTTGTGCGCCATTGGGCACAACAATTTGGCTATTGCCGACTGTTTTGAAAAATTGTCATGTCGGTTTTTAATTTAATAACGTGGTCGCAATTCCAGAAGAAGCAAGAGCCAATATTTTTTTTAGTTTCAGATCGTATTGATGCTAAGGTTAGCTATAGAAAAAATGATATCCTCATTCCACCGAGTTCATTTCAAAAATATATATAACCACTCTGATTGTTCACACCTTGCATAATGGTGTCATACACATAGGTATTTTTGATGATCGTTTAACTTCGGCTCAATAGTTTGCACAAATATTCTTAATCCAATGCAATTTTGTTATTGTCCTTAACGTAGTAATGCTTGCTCAAGAACATCTTACGCTACACGATTTCGAGCAACCAATTCAACAGTGGCAATATTATTCGCAAAACTGTTTTTTGTACACAGATGTGCCAGTTTCAATTTGCCATTTGCAATGACTATTGACTCAAGCCCAAACAATGTCTATTTGTGGCTTAGATTCGAGTACACCATGTTTTTCACACGCACAATAAATATAGGTGGAAAAATTCCAGTTTGTTTGTGTTGAGCAAATTATATTAATGACACATTCCGCTAACGTTCACAACGTTATAAATATATATAACATATACACTTATTTACCATATACGCACTAGCACTCACTAAAAATAAATGAGATATATTTTCATACTCTAGATATTTCATATATCAAAAAAACGTTTGTCAGGTCAGCTAGTTCAAACATAATTTCACTGACATTTTTTTTTTTTTTTATTGACCGAGTTGGCAGACCGAGTTGACAGACCGAGTTAGCAAACCGATTTGGTGAACCGATCTGACTCGTTCAAATCGAGTTAGGAAAACCTAGCTGCAACTTGCAGCCATCTAAGCCTCTCTCAGGATCTAGACCATCTATGTACCAAATTTCAATCAAAATGATTCAGTAGTTTAGGCGTTGTTAAATATTTAGAACGTGACGGCCTCAGCCTCATTTTATGCAAATATTTCATTTTTATTCAAAACAATTTTTTTGTTTTTATTAAAATTAAACAAATTTTTTGTTTTCTTCCATTTCGTTTTCCAGGGTTCCACATGCGCTCTGGTAGAATCAATTTTAAAAGAATATGGAGTTCGAACGGGATTTTTCAGCTCACCCCATTTGGTTTCCGTCACAGAACGATTTCGTATTAATGGAGAGGCTATCTCGAAAAAAAAGTTTTGCAAGGCATTTTGGAAAGTTTACAATAGACTTGACAAATGCAAACAATCGGATGTCGAAATGCCCTCTTATTTTAAATTTCTAACTATTTTGTGCTTTCATATATTTTTCGAAGAAAAAGTTGACGTAGCCATACTAGAGGTTGGAATTGGTGGTAAATTTGACTCTACAAACATTGTAAGGTAATTACATCTTCTTTTAAATGTATTTTAATTTTGATGAACCTTATGATTTCGCTATGTTTTATATTTTTTATATTAAAGTGTTCGGTAAGATTAGGAAAAAGGACCATTTTGATACCAGATGAGTCTAGGGATTTTTTATTAGGGTAAAAGCACCAGTACCCGGACAGATAACTTCTTTTTTGACTTTCAATGCAAATATCTTTATTTCTGTTAGTATTTCATTCAAATCTTTATATTTTGCTAAGACTACAGATATTTCTCAGTAGTTTGGTGTATGAATGAATTGAAAGTAACTTTAAACATTGATTTAAAAGGATGAATTCTAAATAAAGGCGATTTTCCGGAGTCTCCGGACGATTGTTCTAGTCTCCGGACGATCTTAAATGGAGTTTCCGGACAGTTCCACTTAAAAACTCAATATCTTTTTTCTCTTAAGTGTTGACTATAGAGCAATTCATTTTCTGTATTGGTAATTACTTCCTGACTGTTTGACATCTAATTAATTTAAAAAATATTACCTAGTTATTGTTATTTAAGACGAAATATAAAGAAACCAAAATCGGTACCAGTTACCGGACGATCAAAACAGAGTTTCCGGACGACTTTGAACCTACTTCGTCATACTTTATTGCTGCTTGACTGATACCTAATTTCTTCGATCTAATGTCGTGCAAGGCTATCAATAAAAAAAAAAAAGTTAAGACTGTTCATATCCTCACTATCCAACTAAACCATGGCAATTTTATGCATCTGAAATACATATTTACTTGTTTCAAGGTTAACTAGTTGTTGTTTCTTTTTTCCGAACGTTTCCAGGCACTTGGAATCCTTCAACACTAAACTGATGCACTGTTTTTTTGTGCACATCGCATTCAAATATTATACCTTCGATAGGGGTGGTTTTGGATTTGGTTGGTTTCTTTTTGTGTTTTTTGTATGTATATGCTATATGGTATGCATCAGTGGAGAAAAATGTTATTCTCAAATAAATAGAGAAGTGGAGTAGGAGTGAAGAAACTGGTTTTATTATTCTCATGTTCAGGTTTCGGTAAAAAGGAAAATAGATATCGCACGATCGATTTACACCATTTTGATTTCAAAATATTGTGTTTGTGTGGCAGAAAATAAAAAATGATATTGAAATACAATTTTTAGAGTTTTTTATTTGTCATTTTTAATCCATCAGAGGGATGATAGTAAACAAATTTTATTCTGGATATAAACAAGTACTTTTGACAATTAAATTAAGGGTTGCAAAAAGAATTTGAACATAAAAAAGTAATTAAATAAAACCTTGGAGCTGTCCGGAAACTAGATTTTCGTTATTTTTTGTACCAGTACCGGACACTTAAACAAATCGATTAAAAAAAAAGCAAAACTCAATTTTTTTCTTTAGTTATTGGAAGTTCATTATATTTTCTTTGAAACAAACCCCATTTGATTGCAAGACTTCACAAGATCAACTATTCCCAGTATATTTTTCCAAGGTCTGCCACTATTTTTTTGCTAAGAAAACAGCAGAACAGCAGTGGCTGCTGCTTAAACTACCTATAACTTTTCCGTTATACATTCGATCGGCTTCAAACTTCGTATGCATATGTGGAAAATGTTACTGATTCTGTATTTTGTTGTTTTTTGTCAAGTCTGTATTTAGTTTCTCTTTTGGCAAAATCGTCCGGTCACTGGTGCCTGTCCGGAAACTGGTGCAGTTACCCTACTAGTCAAACAATACAAATACAGTGAAGGTAGGAGACCGTTGCCTCCTTCTCCTCGTCCATACAGCTTACACAGAAGGTATTTGAGGCTACAGCAGGTCAAAGTCGTATTGCGTGTCTGCCGATTAGAAAGTAATTATTTCTTTTTTAAGATCTGCTTTAAGATTACCAATTGTAATCCTTGTCTTCCAAGAATTTCTTGTTCTCTCTCTGTAGAGAATGGAGACCTGGAAGTTTTTGCCAAATTGAGTGATAAGTCTATGTACTTCGGTATCGAACCGAAAGAGTTCAAATAATGGAATGCCCAACATTGTTGTTGATCTATTGAGAGGAGGCTTTGGGTCTTACAGCTGTACTCGCAGCCACTTATTTACTGAAAATATCAAGGGGTGTCAGATAGGGGACCACGTATGGAGTATTGGTCGGATAACCAATGAATACAGTCAATTGGTTATACGAGTTTAAGACCCCATTTGCTTCCTGTGGCTTTTTAGCAAGTCAATAGAGCACCTGTAGCATTCCTAACTCTTTTTTTAATAAATGGTTTTCAGCTTAACACCGCTTTTACTGAAGGAGGTACAACTTCGGGTATTTTTTTCCGTGTACAGAGGACGTTATCTGGTTTTTTAGTGTTTGTACCCAGCCAACAGTGATCAGCCCATCTTGTGAGCATATAAAGTGCGTTTTTTAGTACGTCCCTTAAGGTACTAAGATATTTTCTTGTAACGGCAATACCAAAGTCATCAGCACAAGCAATCATTCTGTATCCTCCTTTCTCCAGGTATGTTAGCAGTTCGTTAACTACTATTTTGATTTTCGACAGAAGAGGGGACAGAACAGAACATCACCTTGCAGAGTGCCCTGCTGACAGACCTTGTAAAGACTTTACCCATTTTAGCCATCTGAGTCTTTGGACCTTCACTCTTTTAGCTAGGTCAGTGTCACTGTACAGCCCGTACAGTTCGTCGTTAAATCTTCTCCTCCATTCACCGTTTATGCAGACAGGACCATAGATTTTCCGTAGAACCTTTCTCTCGAACCGGCCTAAGGCGCTCTCATCCGTTTTTGACAGGGTCCATGCTTCTGCACCATATAGAATAACGGGGATGATGAGGGTCTTATAGAGCGTCACCTTATTTGTTCAGGAGAGGGCCTACTCAATTGCTTTCTTAGCCCGAAGAAACAGCGATTAGCGTTATTCTTCGTCTGATCTCGGCGTGATATACAAATACAAATACAGATACAAAGTCCCTAACTACCTCGAAATTATATGCGTCTATCGTGACGTTTTGTCCAAGACGTCGGTGTTGGGTGTCCTTTCTAAATGACAGCATATATGTACATTGTTTTGTCCTCGTTGACCGCTAAACCCATTTTTTTCAGCCTCTGTCTGTATTATCGCAAAAGCATTGTTGACATCCATCACGCTGCGTTCTCCCAATGATATCAGCGTACGCGAGTAGTTGCACAGACTTCTGGAAGATAGTGCCTCTAGTGTTGACGTGGGAGTTCTGCACTATTTGTTCCAATATGATGTTAAAGAAGTCGCATGACAGTGCATCACCTTGTCTAAAGCCTTTTTTGACATCGAAGGCGTCGGTGAGGTCGTTACCGACTTTAATGGAGCAGCGCGAGTTCTCCATTGTCATCCTGCTCAGGCGAATGAGTTTTGTAGGGATGCCAAAACTGGAAATGGCTTTATACAGTTCTTCTCTATAGATGCTGTCATACGCGGCCTTAAAATTGATAAAAAGATGGTAGGTGTCGATTTGGAGTTTTTGAGTTTTTCCCAGGATCTGCCGTAATGTGAAAATTTGATCGATGGTGGACTTTCCTGATCTAAACCAGATCTAGACAATTTTTCAAAATCATCTCAATGGTGGACAACGTTATGTCGCTGGTACGTTTTAGCTCAGCTGGTATAATTTCATATGGTGCTTCCCCTCGTAATTAGCGAGTCTTAGCGTCACAACCGATAATTAGGCTGGTCTTCTGCCTTGTTGATTCATTTATTGTGCTCTTCAACGTATTACGGGAACATGGGCTTTACACTTTATATCGAAAGTTACAAAAATTGAATGAGGATTTTAGAATAACAAAAAAGATTAAACTTAAAATTTTATGTTCATATTCACAGAAATAGCACTACAGTTGGTATCACAACTCTTGGATTAGAACACACCAATATTTTGGGACACACCATGGAAGAAATTACACTTCAAAAAGAGGGAATCGTTAAACCCTATTCCAGAGTGTATACAAACGTCAAACAGGCGGAGTGCTTAGAAATCCTCCGAAAGAAGGCTGCCGAAAAAAACGTAAACCTAGCTACAAGCTTCCAAGTTCATCGAGTATTTGATTTGAAACGCATTTTTCAGGCTACAATCAAAAAAGTTCCTGCATTATCAGAATATAGTTGGCCCAGAGGAGTTAACATCGACAATTTCAATAAAATGGCTCATTTAAATGGATCTCTTGCAATACAGTTAGCTTATAGTTGGCTAAGAGAATATCAACCTAAGAACTTAAATGTACTCCGCTACGAAATTAAGTCCGATGACATCATTCTGACAATATCCGACCAAGTTGCAAAAGCATTTGTAAACTGTGTCTGGCCGGGACGTTGTCAAACAATGGATTTCGATAAAAATTTAAGGTTTGTCTCCAAATTTAATGTCTAGCATTAAAATTATTATTAATGAACAAAATTGTTTTCCTTTAAGGCTTCACTTGGATGGAGCACACACTCTGGAAAGCATGGCAATGTGTGGAGACTGGTACAAATCCGTGACGAAGGGAAGGTAAAAACAACCAAATCCAATTAATATAAATACTCAAATTAATGGTTTTTTCCCTTAGTGCTAATAACCCAAAAGTATTGATTTTCAATGTAACGGGAGAACGTGACTCGAAAGCTCTTTTAAATGTCTTAACCCAGCGAATTAATTTTGATGCAGCCTGCTTCGTTCCCAATATTCCTTTCCATAAAAAAGCTGTTGGCGATATCCATTCTGATACCGGCCTCAAAGATCAAATTCGCAGAGCGGAATTTCATGCCGAAAATTGGCGGGATTTAACAAAATCTGAAGGCAACGCACAAGGGACATGCCGTGTTTTCGAAACTGTCTTAGAGGCATTCGAAAACTTGAGGAAAGAGTTCGGAAACAGAAAAATTGAAGTTCTTGTAACTGGTTCTATACATTTGTTAGGGGCGACGATATTGGCTCTTAAAGAGTTGGAAATAAAATAAATTATTTTAAACATTTTGAAGTACATTTTGTTGCGTGGCGAGCGGTGGGGACCTTGGGGAAAATCTGACAAGTCAGATGCCGGGAAGTTTGAAATGGGAAAGTTGGGGCGCGAAAATGGTAAGAATGCTTTGTATCGGACCGCGGCCTGCTAGCGACGCATGGCGTCACCTCGTCGGATGGAAGATTTTGCTCCCAAAACCTAACCTTACTAGCAAACAAAAACACCGATCGGACGAGCTTCCTTCACGTCAAAAGCACTGCTGGTGACCACACTTAATTGTTTTTTGTTTAATTCCCTTTAAATGTATAGAGCAATGTGTTTGCATCAGGAAAAGGTCCTTGGTCTTTGGTCTTGTGAATATTTCCATGAATGGGAGAGGCGTTCCACATTCACGTTGCACAGGAGGAAGCGCGAGTATTACGGCTGAATTGTTCAAAGAGGGGAATACAACTGGCTTTTACACTAGATCATCATTTCGTCGATTAGATTGAACGAAGTTTTTTTTTGTACCCATATAACGCCAGAGACACTGTAGGTAAGCGCATTTAGGAATTAAGGAAGGGGTTAGAAGGTAAGTGTCGGCAGCAGCATTTATGTTGTGGGTTTCAGACTTGAATCCGTCCAATACAACTTGTTCGGAAAATGTCAAACTCGAAGTAAAACGTGTTTTTTTCGGCTCTATTTTCCGTCCAATTATCCACAGTTTTCATTTAATTTTCCGACATCTATACTTTTAGTTTTGTTGCGCTTGCTATTATTTCTTTTATTCTGATAAAATTCAAGTGAATTGTGGGCTTTACTAGCAACTAAATTATAAAATAAATATTTGTAAACACGATAATTATTTTCGCCATATAAACTCTTGTTTTCTCCCTCATTCTAACGTGAACGTTTATCAACCATGAGCTCAGTGAATATTAATACCAACGGAACACAAACTCGTGGTGATAAAAAAGAAATGCTTCTCCAGCCTCTAAAAACCCTTCAACTTCAGACAAAAGAAGCAAAACTGCTGCTCATTCTTCATTAACCCCTGAAAAATCTTCTGTCAGTGAATCCACATCTCCTATCGCACACAAAATGGACTTGCTCATGGGAAATGTTGGAAGTAAACTTGCCTCGCTACGCTCAGATTTGGAGACACAACTTGCATCACTTACAAATGTCACCTCAGCAATGGAGACAAAGTTTGAATCATCCATCCAAGTCGTCAACAACTTATTTGCGAGGTTTAAAGAAAATCTACTTTCATCACTTCGTGAGCATCAGGCTACAGTAAACAAGCTCATAGCAGAGGTTTCCAAGAGGTTCTCACAATATGAACAGCGCAGCGCCTCGATTTTCTTGAGAGACAGCACAGAGCGGCGGATCTTGTTCTAGCTGGTGTTCCTGTTATTCAAAACGAAGATCTTCTTGAATATTTTTCCAAACTTTGCAAATCGTTGGGTTTGCAAAAACGAATAACTCCGATGAATATTTTCCGTACAAGGGTCACCTCTTCCGGATCATTTAGCGAAAATTGAACCTGCTATCAGCTGTTCGCAAAATCATACTTCGTCGTCGTGCGAGCTCACCAAGCGTCAAGTCCCTAACATTATTAGACCTTGGACTCGATAAAAACAGTGAAAGAGAAGGTTCTGTTTACATAAATGAAAGTTTTTCGCCTTTCAACTATGAATTAATGAAAAAGGCATTTCTCCTTCGAAGAACCAAAGTCATCGCAGCTGCCTTTACTTGATTTGGAACCGTATGGATAAAGAAATCTGAAAACGATAGCGCCATCAGAGTCAACACTTTCAATGACCTATCAATCGATCAAACAGCCTAGTAAACATATTTTTTTTACCATACAAATTATTTGTTTTTTCTTTTGTGCACACCTATCTAGTATTTTTATAATTTATGGTTTTTATTCTGCTTTAACTACAATGATCTACTACGTCTTATTTTTTTATCTCAAATTGTAATTATTTTTTGTTTTTGTATTATTATTATTGTTATTTAGTTATCGTTCTATTTTATTTTGGGTATTGCTCCAAGTTGTTTTGTGTCGTATTGCTTTGATGTGGCTCTGCCATGTCAAATGGTCATAGGGGTGTGACGAGAAGGGACAGTACTGGTGTTTTGATTAATGCTCTTTTTAACCAAAGATCAGGCTTAAGGATATGCCATTTTAATGTTCAAAGTATAATTCCAAAAATTGATGAAATCAGATATATTTTTAAAAACTCTTTATGTGATATTATCTGTGTGTCAGAGACATGGCTTGAACCCGATATAATTAACAGCGTAGTGGATTTGGAGAAATATAAGGTACCTATATGCTATATCGCAAGGACCGGGACGTATATTTGCGACGATCCGGTGGAGTCGCGACTCGCGATCTACGTGAGGTCTGATTTAAAGTGTCGTGTTGTGCTCTCTAACAATCTTAATGAAGATTTTATTTTTTGTGAAATACAATCTCATTTCGGTGTAATATGCTTGGTTGGTTTTGTCTATAAAGCGCCTAGAATACGTAACCTCGATTTACTTACTGCTGCCTTACAAGATCTTTCTCCTTGTTATGAAAATATCATTATTGCTGGAGATTTAAATTTCAATTTTTTAAGCCCTGATGCATTAACTAGTACGTTTAAGCAAACTATTGATTCTTTAGGTTTGTTTAAAGTGAACAATTGACCTACACACTTTACTAACACGTAATCTACACTTCTTGACATAAATTCTTACAGCCCGATTCTCCCCATCATCACTGATACCTCACAAGTCACAAGAAGAGGTAAAATTGATTTTGTGACTTTTTCGGATTCTCCCCCAAAGTCACAACTTGTGAGAGTCACAAAAATAATCGATATTGTGATCTCCTTCAGAGCAGGTCATAAATAGAAAATTGTTTGAGATTTGACATTTTGATTATGAATATAGTGAAAAAAGGAAGGAAGAGAAAAGACATACGCTCTTTTTTCTGTTTTCTTTATTCTTTTTCTTTGTTCTTTGAAATTACACAACAATAATAAAAGCAACCCAAATACACAACCTCTGTTTGCGTTGCCAATATTGACGAAATTGCATCATATTTTGCGTTGAAACACATATTGCAGTTACAAAGAATCCAGTGTGGCAACGCATTTCCATATTCACTTCACATTGGCTGTGGTGAGTTTCCTTGTGACTTTAGTTGTGAGGATTTGGGGAGAATCCGACAAATGTTATCGAATCACAACAATCCTCACAAGAAATAGTCACAAGGGCTTATGACTTGTGATTCCTCACAAGGGGGAGAATCGGGCTGTTAGTTTCAAATAAAGGTAAGCTTCAATTTTTTGATCAGATCTCGTTTGGTGGTTTTCTTGGCCATGATATGATACTGCTTACTTTTGACTTTGGAAATTCCGATACAAGCATGCATATTATTATTATTATTCTTTTCATCACTATAACCGTATAGATCTCAACTCTCTACATAAAGCGGCAATGTTAACAAATTGGGATTGTATCTGTAGCATCCCTAGCGTTTATGAGCAGGTCACATTTCTGAGCAATACAATTTCTGCTCTCCGTACCAGATTTGTTCCTTTGGTAACGCGTACTTTACCTGACCAAAATTTCCCTTGGTTAACAAATCGCATTCATAATTTAATCAAGGAAAGGAATTTGATGTACTCAAATGGAATATGATGTGCCACTGTTCGGTGAGATATGCCATCAAATCACCAGTGGACCTGTTGCTGCGAAAGCCGTACTGCCGGTCATTAAGAAGCTTTCGTTCTTCAAGATATTTCATAAGCTGATAATATATTTTCATGACCTTGGAAAGAAGGGACGTAAGTGCAATCAAACGATAATTGGAGGGAGAGCAGGATTCGCCTTTTTTGGGTATTGGCTATAGAAATGCTGTTTTGCAACTACTCGGAACGAGCCCAGAAGAATAGGATAGATGGAAACCTTACGCAAGGGTATTGTCAGCGTGGAAGAACATCTCTTCAGAATAATAGCAGGGATACCATCTGGACCAGCGGATTTATGTATGTTGAGATCTTTAAGGCTAAAACACAAACACGCTTCAGCTTCGGCTTCGTCTGCGTTACGATGCACCCGCTTCACGTTTGCTTTGAATGACAGTTCTCCCTCCATCATCATCAAACAGATTTGCCACTTTACTCCCTTCGAAGTAGTCTACTTCGACTTTTGAAAAACTTTGAAAATCTATTCCCACTTCGCACCATCAAGAATGTTTTGAAATCTACTTCACTCAGAAAAAACTTACATCGATTTTACTTGATATTTCCAAAATCTGCTTCGATTAACTCATTGAGTAATTTAATGCCTACATTTCTCTTATTTTCATCAGGAAAATAGATAACCGACATCTGCATCTGCAGTTTCTATCCTTACACACGAACAATAAGCGGACCCACTTTACAAACACGAAATGTCAACCCATACATATGTATGTATACGCAAAATATAAGTTATGTGATTGTATTGAAGTGTTTAATATTTTAGGCCGTGTGCGACTTGCATTAAAATGTTGGTTGAATTTAACCACTAGTGTCATATTTTAGTCTGCTAGTTAAATTTTAACACATTTTATCGACCATGTAGTGTCAAAATTAAATCGAACGTCAAGTTTTTATACACATATTAACACAATTCGCACACGGCCCTAATTGTAGATCTGTCTATATGAACTTTTGATAATAACTGTATGTCCCTCTTTGCGTCAATGTATCCATGGACAATATAAAATACGCTATTTTGAAATCTACTTCACTTTTTCTCAATTTACTTCGCTCTATTCCCAAATCTACTTCGATTCCTTTTTTTTCGAGTGGTAACGCTGCTCCAAAAATAAATGAACAAACAGCTGTTGAGCTGTCAGACAAAGCAAAAGTTCAGCATATTTAAACTATGGCTTCCGTTTGGAGTCACGTTACGTACGAAACGTGAGGTCGAAGCGTCATTGTGATAGCAAGCATTGAATTCCTATAGCTGAACTCGTAAACGTCAGGCGAAGCCGAAGCTGAAGCGCCTTTGTGATTTAGCCTTTAAGGACTCTCGCCACACAGTTTAATGGTAATTCAACATTATTTAATGATACTTTCCTTCAAATATTCGCCCTTTCTACAATCTACGACTTTTTTGGTTAATTTGACTTAATTTATAATTAACGATTTGAATGACGAACATCATACAATACAATGCAGAGAGTATGGATCTCGTACACACTAAGTTCACAAAATTCTCTTATACCAACTAATCTGTAAACGGTATAAACATCTATTTCATAATCCCATTAATTGAAATAACAACACATCAACTCTCATAAACCGTACCGTTTGAATTAAAAATTACTTTCACTATTTGTTTCTCTAAAAGCTTTGCCTCCATGCAAAAAAAAAAACACAAACATTTCTCTTTTACAGTCCAGGATATATAAACACCGTTTAGAAAGCATAGCATAACCAAAAGGGGTTGCTAAATGTTCAACCAATCGGCACAATGATTACTCAAAAAAACACCACTCCCCCACTTTGAGGGGAATAGTATTGCTTGCCTTGAAAATGAGTTAGAGGGAAACAGCTATATATTTTACATTGCGGAAAACTTCCGTTTAACAAAATGGCTAACGCGCAAATTGAGGGTGGTTGTGGTTAATGAGTGACGTTGATTTTAAATTCAGTCGTGAGTCGTGACGTCTGACATCATTGCAGATGATTTAATAAGGATAAACGTGTCGTATACAAGAGACGTGAGACGTGACATACTCTTTATCTGTCTTTTATTTGGAAAGGATAATACAAAATAACTCGGTTCGTTTAGAATCATATTAAAACCGTCTGGCATTTCATTCGCATCCGGTCGTTAGTGCTTGTCGTACGTCATAAGTTGATGGTGCTTTTATCCTTTCGCTGCCATTTTGAATGATTTGAAGGTAAAATAAATTTTGGGCGCACGTCTTGAACGCGACTGTGTTAATAAAAACCCATGAATTTATTGGTTGCTTACGTTTTGTGCGGTAATGAAGTGCAAACAAAGTGATGTTTGATTTGAATTGTGCAGTAATCATCGCTTAAGTTAAGAACTGCTTAATAGTTCCGTTGGAAAATCAAGACTCTTTTATTCGAATGCGCGTCGGCAGAACCACAATTTGAAAAAGAAATTGTCAAAAAATTTGAATCAAAGTCTTAACTAAGAGCATAATAATGCATCAACAAAGTGCGAAATCTTTTCTCATTCGAGACCTTCTTGGGGATTTAATAAACCGACACCAAAATCACGTCGACGACGGTAGGTAAACTGCTTATTGTTTTAGCATTTCAAAGTTTTTAGAAAATATTGTTTCCTAATATTATTTGTCTTTGGTAATTTGTGTGTTTGACCGCGTTAATTTTAAAAATAAATAGAGTGGCGCGACAGCTCTTGAAGAGCCAAGGCCTAAATGACTTACTCTCATCAACGATTCTCTGGGTGCGTGTGAAGAATTGAGGGGACCTACAATTTAACGCCGATGCCGAACGGCAAAGTTGAGAAGCACTTTTTCATGATAGATTGATACTCTTGGAAGTTTTGTCAGTTCTTCGCAAGAGGCAGTACCCGTGAAAGATGAAATAAAAACTTAATGGGTTCGAGTAGGACTCGAACCCACGACGTTCTGCTTAGCAGCCAACGCACCTAACCACTAAGCCACGGGCATCTGCATTCATTTTACGGGACTCAGTAAGCTTATTATAAAAAACAACACACAGGATAAACAAATTGTTTGTGGTGCTTGAGTGGAACACTGGACTGGATGATATCAATTCCCATTATTTTTAATTTCCGCCGGATCGGCTTACTGAAGTGGTCTACCTGTCAAGTTTTTCCTAAAGATTAATCAATTGCTAAATGGTTTATCACACAAATTGATTCTAATTTGAATTGCAACTCTAAAACATTATCAGTAACACCATGTCAAATAACCTTACTGCCGATTTAACGTATTTTAATTAGCCGAACAAAAGTAGCTAAGTTAACATATCAAATTGGTCCAAAACTTGAGTTTGAACAGTGGTGCATATAGAGAATTTACATCCTATCACTTCACACCAGTGCAGAAGCTTACTATGGTAATGAAAAACTATTGAGATCTGAATGTTGTCGAACATTATTACTTAGAGTCCTAAGGTACATATGGTCATAAGGTTGTTCTGAGTGGAAAAGTTTATTTTACCAGCAATGTTCTTAGCAGTATGCGAAAATTTCAAAACCGCTACCAACAGTATCACTGGACTACATCAGTTTCTCAATTCAATAATAAGACATGAAATCTGTTTGACTGTTGCTAAGATACTTAAAGAGGAAATCCTTTCTTTTCTTTATTTTAAGTAAGAATCCAAAACGTTAAATCAACATCTCTTGGGCAAAAGTAGTTTCATTTCAGAAACTACTAAACATTTTGGCATCTATGCCACTCTCATACAATTTTTGCGATATGTTTGGAATCTCCATGATGTTGAACAGTTGTTGCAGACTCATTAATTCCATTTGGTGTCATATAAACAAATCTTATTTTCATAATGTCTAAATAGAATGTTATGTACTGGTGCCGAGGTATTTTTTCTCCAGAGTGCGTCCAAACCACTGATCTTGTAACAGTTCCATTTTAAATTCGTTTAACGTCGTTTTTGAGTTCATTGGCAAGGGCTTACTATAGGTATCCATATTCTTTGCTGAAAGAAGATGCTTCTTCTGATTCTCGATAGCGATTATTCCTATTCTTTTCAGGGTTCTTGTCATTGGCGGCGGCGAACAGTTGATTTATTGACCGACTTTTTTATGTTTTGGGCTGCTGCTTCAAGTGTTTTGCATTTCTGCAGACCTAGTCTAAGTCACAATTCCAAAAATTTTCACGAGAGCGATTCTAAAAATTGAAAATGTATTTATAGTGCGGAGTCAATGAAGTCTTTTTTCAGAAAGTCCTCAGAAACAGCTCGGATTTGGAAATTTTTTGTTTTTTATAATTGTTTAAAATCAGGAACATTTCATTTGGGGGAAATAATTGCTTATATTGTTTAAAATTTTTTTATATTGTTTATAAAGGGTGATCCTTGAACGATGTTTTTGGTAATTGGAGTGTATAGGTTGCATTAAGACAAGAAAAAAATCATATTGAAGGGGGGGTCTATTGTCCCCCGTTTAGCTGGGAGGGGCGATCTTTTAACAAAAAAAGGCTATTTTTTAAATAAATATTAAAAATTAAGGAAAAGGCAAAGTAAAAAACAATGCCTCTTTCATTTCTCATTTAAATAAAACTGTTTACAGGGATAGTTCTCAAAAAATTCATCTTCAAAGTCAAAATATCGAAATTTTCAACTTTTTTGTTTAACTTCGAACTAATTTTTTTCGAAATTGAATTTAGTTAAGTACTAGTGATAGTGATCATTTATTCCAAAATATCGCAAGTAAAGGTAATTTGCTACATGGCCCTTATAGGGCCAATGATTGTTTATGGTTGTCCAGTGTGATTCAACATTACCACTTCCCAAATGGAGAAGCTTCGGGTGTCGAGAGGCAGTGTCTTCGGCGCTGTCTCGGTTTGTATCGGACACCGGAATCTTCTTATCTGCATTATTATTCAAACGAGGTCCTATACAACGGGGCTCGAATCAATAGAATTTACAATTTCGTTCGGAGCCATATTGCAAGAGCTATGACTTCGACCAACAATTTGATTTTCGGGCCGTTCTATCCGAACAACAACTACTTTGACAAAGTACGCTTGAGCAGCTTCATCCCACCAGAGGCATTCCTCTATTTAGACGGCATGATACAGGATAGATTGGCAGTACCACTTATCTACCACGACAGGCGAAAAACCGTAGACCGGCGGGCGACTCCTGTATGAACGAGGCATCCTCGCTCGTGATGGAGTGGAGCTGCTTCGGTGCAGTAGGGCTGTGTCCGAACAGGACCGCATTGATAGGGTGAAGCAGGAGAACCAGTTTTGGTGGCTTCAAACTTCATTTGACAATGGGTAGTCCGGGGTGGGGTATTTTTGGCCTTGGCCGGCTTACATAATATGTGTTTTAGTCTAAGGTTTTAGGAAAAAAGAAAACAAAAATACAAAAAAATGCAAACACATAACACAGACAATTATAATAATCCTCGATGGAAACAAACAAATAGAAGGACATAGTTTTTACCGCTGTGGTTGTTCTAGTTTTAAGTAGTTTGTAGGTAGATTAGGTAATTTTAAGTTTAATTTTGAGGACTCTAGAATGTAAGTAAACCCTCCCAGAAAATAGATACAGTCATTAGTTTTTAAAATTTTCTAATAAAAAAAAAAATATAAATTGAAATAAACCGAAATAAACTTAGTTCGTAGGCCGAAAGGCATTAATTTATAAGAACAATGAATTGCTTAGAGCGCCCGTTAGGGCCAGTAAGTTATATATAAGTAGAATAAATTAGGCTAGTTTTAGTTTCACATTTTTGTCTAGCATGTAAGTAGATTTAAGTTTAAAATGAATAAAAAAATGAATTTAAAAAAAAAATATCGCAAGTAAATATGGCCACATGATTTAACATTGTTCGTTATTGCCATCAATGGTAATTTGACACTTTAGAAAAGTGACATATGGCCATATTTGTTTTAATACACCTTCACAATGTCATTTGGCTATATTTCGAACTGTAGCCTTATGACACATCACACATGGCCATAAGACACGGCACTACTAAGCAAGCTGTCGATCAGATGTCAAGGGAAAAAAAACTACCAAGCCATTGCAAAGGGGCCTATTTGTCGAATCAGAAAATTCGCGCGAATTCTTCTATACCTAAGCTAAGAAAATTTAAGTGTTGACAAATATTTAAAAAAAGTTTATATAAATTCAAAAACGAAATAAGACCAAAATGGCCTAGTTTCGTTTTAGCAAATGCATTAAAACCAAATTTCAAATTAGGTTCTATTTCGTTTTCGAAAATGAAATAAGACCAAATTTTCGAAGTTTGGCTTATTTCGTTGGGCGTTATTTAACGTCACCTCGTTTTTGCCGAATCTGATAGCACACAATTGTCAGAGGAACCCTTCTTTATTTTTGCATAGGTTGTCGAGAAAATCACTCAAAGATGGGGTCTTATTAGGTCTTTTGCGCCAATGATTATATTTTAATTGATTCAGCTGCACATTCTGAATTTGTGAGTGTGCTTTTGCAAGCTATGCATTTTGAAAATGCAGGAACATATCCTTTAAAGTTAAAAGGGTAAAAAAATAATTCTTTAATGAGATCTGAGTTATGTAAAAATCAAAAACGCATTCAACTAATACGTTGAAATAAGCTTGTTTTATAA
Source organism: Sphaerophoria taeniata (assembly GCA_943590905.1). NCBI lineage: Eukaryota > Metazoa > Arthropoda > Insecta > Diptera > Syrphidae > Sphaerophoria > Sphaerophoria taeniata. Next base: position 104,300,337 of record OX016541.1, read on the forward strand.
AAAAAAACATCTGAAGTAACTGTAGTTTTAGTTTATAAGAATATCGATTAGCTGAAGTTATTTGGTAAAACTGCAAAAAACAACTTACTTCTTGTTGAAATAATTTGAATGTAACAAGTAAAACACTTTGTTGAAATTATTTAGTTATTTATTGATTACGTTTGTGAGTTTGTTATCAATTTTATTAAAATAAATTTTCATTCCAATTTCCTGTTTCTTAACAATAAGATCGTGTTTTTATTAAGAGGCCTTTCCAGAACATAACTTTCAACAGGTTATGGGCCCAGAAGGACGCAAAAGGCCATAACGAGAATATAAACACGTTTATCCAAGAAAATTTTCAAGAACAAATTTTTTCAATTTGAATTGGATTTCTCTATCAGCAATTTTTCAAGATGGCTATGGCTAGTCTAACAGCAATTGAAAAACTTAAGGTTCGTGAGAATTATGACTCATGGAAGTTTTCTGTCCAGGTTCATTCATTTGGAATTGGAAGATTTGTGGTCATGCGTTTTAGCTGACGGAGAGGATGTTAAGAAAACAGCAAGAGCAAGAGCTAAGATAATTTTATTGGTTGATCCTGTAAACTTCGTGCATATTCAAACAACCAAGACAGCAAAGGAAGCAAAGGGTAAACCTTGAAAAGGCTTTCCAGGACAAGGGTCTGACGCGAAGAGTTGGACTACTCAAGAAATTGATCACGACGAGATTGGAAAATTGTTCATCTGTGGAGGATTATGTTAATACTATAATCATCACAGCGCATAAGCTCAATGGCGTTGGATTAACGATCAACGAAGAATGGGTTGGAACAATTTTGCTCGCAGGTTTATCCGAAGAATATAAACCTGAGATCATGGGTCTTGAAAGTTCTGGTATAGCCATTTCTGGTGATAGTATCAAGACCAAGATCCTTCAAGATGTGAAAACAGAAGATTCTGAAGCGGTTGCTTTTTATGGACGAAGTGGACAACAAAAACAAACGAAGACAACAAAGAAGGACTTTTACAACAAAAGTGGAAATAAAACAAATAACGATGCCAGTTCAGGACCCAGATGTAACCAATGTAATAAGTATGGTCATTTCGCTAGAGACTGTCCATTAAAGATGCGAAACAACTAGACAGGCCAAGGAAGTTCGAAGGTTTTGTACACATCTTTTGCTGTGTCCTCAGTGCAAACTGGTGAATGGTACATTGACTCCGGAGCATCTGCTCATATGTGTACGGATTCAAGTATTATGTCAGATGTTAATGAAGCTGCTAAGAGTGAAGTTGTGGTAGCCAACAATATGCGTTTACCCGTACAAGGAATCGGGAACGTATATTTGCCAGTTGCTGTTCAAGAAGAACAAGTGAAAGTTGAGAATGTGAGCCAAATTGTGCGTAAAAACAATAAAGTGGTTTTCGATTCCAAGGGCTGCCGAATTTACAGCTCCGATAAACAACTGGTAGCAACGGCTTCGCTGAACGGTGAACTTTTTAAGTTGGACAAATCAAGCAAAGAAAAATGTTTTGTTGCAAACAATTCGGGCTCTGATTGCGAACTATGGCACAGGAGGATGGGACACCTCAACATGACAAGTTTACGGATGCTGAGCGATTGTTGTGGACAAATGCAAACATTTCCATCGAACAATAAATAGAACTGTGAAGTTTGTCTGAGAAGAAAGCAGTGTCGTCTTCCATTCAATCACACAGGACCTAGAGCAACTGAAATACTAGAGGTAATCCATTCTGATTTGTGTGGTCCATTGCATGTAAGAAGTTTAAGTGGTGCTCGATACATTTTGGTGTTTGTTGATGATTTGACAAGAAAATGTTTTGTTTATTTTCTACAATCGAAAAACGAAACTATCGCACGTTTCGCAGAATTTAAAGCACTTGTAGAAAATCAATGCAACAAACGAGTTAAGATCCTACACACCGATAATGGTTCAGAGTACTGTAATCAAACGTTTCAAGCCTTACTACGAAAGAATGGCATATGTCATCGTACATCAGCGCCTTATACACCCGAACATAATGGACTTGTTGACCGAATGAACCGAACTATGATGGAGAAGGCAAGGTGTATGTTATTAGATGCGAATTTGCCGAAGAGTTTCTGGGCTGAAGCAGTTTCTACAGCAGTCTATTTGATAAATTGATCTCCATGTAGTTCATCACCAGAAGAAGCATGGTCAAACAAGAAACCGGATTTGAGCCACTTGCGCACATTTGGTTGTAAGGCAATGGTTCATATTCCCAAAGAGCGCCGAAAAAAGTTAGATCCGAAATCCGAAGCATGTATCTTCCTTGGATATTGTGAAGATTCCAAAACCTTCAGACTGTATAATCCGGACAAGAAAAGAATCATTGTTTGAGATGAGCAAAAACCGATGGCATCCTGAACGCGCCCAGCTGTCATTGACATCATCATCTTTTTAGTTTTATCTTTGGCTTCGATAGTTTCATGTTTGTAATTTTTGTTCTCTGGCATTCGATTTCAGTCTGGCATTAAGGCAACTTGTTTCTTGGCATTCATTTAAATAAATTTATAACGTTTTGGTAAAAGTTGGTTTTCTTTTCGATTGAACATTTTTGGTGAACATTTTCGTGAACATTTTTGGTGCTTCCTGTGAGGAATATTCAACATTTTGGTTGAATTATAACGAAACTCAATTAACGTAAAACAAATTTCAAGGCAATTTTGTGATTTTTCGTGAATATACGTGAGCAAAGCCAACGGCTAACGGTTGTCCCGTTATACATACAGACACATATTTGCATTGTAAAGCATACGACGAACGGTAAAAAGTACAGTTTTCGGTTTGGTTTTGGCGAAAGTTTTTCAATTTGCAAACGACGCACGTTGGTTTTTGTTTGTTTCGGAAAAGATCATGGCGGAATTGAACTTACGATCAAATGCAGCAAAAGGGCACTGAGCTCCCTAAATTGAAGACGCTTCTTGACTTTATCGAAGGCAGAGCACGAGGACTGGATCACATGGGATGTACGTTGGCAGAACGAATGAGCAATGCAGGCTTCAATAAACAACAATCCACGCCTAGGCCAAAGGCACATACAATTACGAGCACGACTCCGAGGCTAACACGAACCAACTTACCAACAGCAGATCCAGGTCACTGCTACTATTGCAACGGTGAACATTTCATTGGACGATGCTCAGCTTTGAGTGCATTGAACCCATCAGAGAGATTTGGTAAGATTAAAGATACGAATTTATGTTTCAATTGTCTGACTCCAGGTCACGCCACACGAGCTTGCCTATCGAAACGTAAATGTATGCATTGTCAAGGCATGCACCATACAATTCTTTGCCGAACGAAGATACAAAACCAGGCTACTACGAATACGAATTCAGGTCCAGTGCCGTCAGTACGTCAGCGACAGAATTGACTAGACAAGGCTCCAGCTGTTTCATCATTCATTTACAACGGTCATACTACATTATTGGCAACTGCAAACGTACTTCTGTTGGACTCACAAGGCAATCCAGTTTTGGCACGTGCATTATGCGATACAGGCTCTCAGGTTACATTTATCGTCGAGCGATGCGTACAACAATTACGAATAAAGAGGCAGAAATTTGACATGGTCATCGCTGGCGCAGGTGATGTACCAGGACCAAAGGCACGAGGCGTAGCCAAGTTACAGCTCCAATCACGAATGGAACAGGACTTCAGCATTCAAGTTGATGCTTTTGTTCTGACGAAGATTACTACAGACCTACCTACTTATCGTATTGGCACCGATCAATGGCAGCATTTACAAGGTCTCCCTCTAGCAGACCCTAACTTTGGCAATCCTGGCGCAGTGGATCTTTTGATTGGCTCTGATGTTTGGGGTTTAATCGTTAAGGATGGACTTGTTACTGGTGAGGCAAACCAACCACATGCTCAGAACACACATCTCGGTTGGGTGGTCTCAGGTCCAGTTGATTTCATTCACTGCAATTTGGCGAGAAGTATGCACGCACGATGCGATGAAAATTTAGAAGAAGTCCTTTTACGTTTTTGGCAAGTGGAGGAACCAACTTATCCGAAGAATGATGGCGAGGCAATAGATGAATGTGAACGAAAATATGCAAAGACAGTGCAACGACAGGAAGATGGCCGGTATGTAGTTAGTATACCTTTTTTAACGGACGAACCGAAGCTTGGTAATTCACGTCGAATGGCAACGCAGCAGTTTTACCGGAACGAGAGACGTCTGCATTCACAACCAGATATATTGGAAAAATATATCACTTTCATGAAGGAGTATCAAGCATTAGGCCACATGAAGATCTACGAGGCGAAGGCAAACGACGACACTCAGAGCTACTACATTCCTCACCATGCAGTCACTAGCAAGTTCCGGGTGGTATTTAATGCATCAGCGAAGTCAGACAACGGTGTATAACTCAACGACATACAACACATTGGCCCTGTGATACAAGACAAATTGGCGAATATAATCCAACGCTCCAGGCTTTATCGAGTGGCTATAGTGGCAGACATCGAGAAAATGTTTCGCCAAGTTATGGTGAATCCCGATCATCAACGATGGCAGCTAATACTATGGCGAGAGGACCCTAACGATCAACTTAAGACGTATCAGCTCACAACAGTGACTTATGGCACACGCTCTGGTCCATACTTGGCAGTTCGCACACTACAACAATGTGCTCGAGACAACTACAGTATTATCAAATCAGAGGTCGAGTCGATTGAGGCGAGGCGAAGCATCGAAAGTGATTTCTACGTGGATACCTTTCAAGCGTTCCTACTCCAGCGATCGCTATCTGCAGATCAAGGAACGTTGACCTTATCTTACAACAAGGCCACATGCAATTACGAAAGTGGCAGTCGAACAACAAAGATGTCATTCAGGCGATAACTGGCCAAGGCGATTCAGGCAAGAACCCTTTACTAATAAATACAAAAGATCTTTCCGTTTTAGGTTTGCAATGGGATAGCGAGTTTGATATGCTGTCCTTCGAAGTACAATTAGATGACGCTATAATAGGCACCAAACGTAAATGCCTCAGCGACATAGCAAAACTCTACGACCCAACGGGACTACTAGCTCCAGTCGTCATCAAGGCAAAGATATTCATGCAGAGGCTATGGTTAGCAGGCATTGGCTGGGATGAGGTTATGCCAGATGAGTTATTACGAGAGTGGAGTCAGGATCTTTGGCAGCTTGCAAATTTGTCAATACCACGTCATCTTGGAATGCACCCAGGCCAGGAAACAACTCTTCATGGTTTCTGTGATGCATCACTTCACGCTTATGCAGCCGTTATTTATGTTCGAACCATAGACGAGGAAGGCAAGGTTACAATACGTTTGCTCACGTCCAAGACCAGAGTAGCACCAGTTAAGACTTTATCCATACCGAGGCTCGAGCTCTGTGGAGCTCAACTATTGGTGTCAACGATGAAGACAATACGAGAGGCAATAGAGGTACTGAACGTTCCATATTTCCTGTGGACTGACTCTACAATTGTGCTGGCATGGTTACGACAATTACCAGTCAGATTCAAACCCTACGTTGGAAATCGAGTAAGCTTTATACAACAAAATAATGAACCATCAGCTTGGCATCATATACCTACAACGTTCAACCCTGCGGACTGCGCTAGTCGAGGTCTATCAGTATCGCAGTTGGAGGCTCATACGCTTTGGTGGTCTGGACCCGATTTCTTACAACGAAGCAACACTTACCGGTCGGAAGGCATTGAAACTACATACACACCAGACGATGTTCAACAGTTGCAAGCAGAGGAGAGGTCAGCGGTCATGTTGATGACACACACACGAGTTAATCAAATCGATTTACTGATGACAAGACGACGGGATGGCCAGCTCTACAATTTCTTAGATCGCACAAATTCTCTAACGAAGCTTAAACGAATCATGGCCCATATTATTTATGCTGGTTCCATTCTTCAACTTCATTTCACAAGCAGCAAGGGACATACGGTGCCAGATTCCGATATATGCAGTGTAGAACGTTTGCATCAGGCAATGATCATCTTATCACGCTTGGACCAAAGGCAATGGTACAGACACGAAATTGACTCATGTCATCAGGCAAAGGATTTACCAGGTAATAGCCCACTTTTTTCGCTAAATCCATTTCTCGATGACAGGCATATTTTACGAGTTGGTGGTCGGATTAAACGAGCGGCCGTAGATGCAGATCAAAGGCATCCCATAATCTTATCAAGGGAAGGCAGGCTCGCTTACTTGATTGTTTCGGAAGTTCATCAAACAACTTTACATGGTGGCGTACAGTTGATGCTTCAGATCATCAGACAAACACATTGGATCATAGGAGGCCGGGCACTTGTGAAGTCATATGTACACAACTGCGTCATTTGTCGCCTACAACGAGGTGCTGTAGCGAAGCAACGAATGGGCGACCTACCAAGGTATCGAGTAACTCGACATCTTTCATTTCTAATCTCAGGCGTAGATTATTGTGGCCCATTTCTAATTCGTTTGGGCACGAAGCGATCGAAGACGACAACGAAAACCTACGTGGCGATATTTGTATGCTTAGCAACGAAGGCAGTCCATATTGAACTCGCATCGGATCTATCATCAGAGGCATTTCTAAACGCATTTTCACGATTCATCAGCAGGCGAGGCCCATGTGAACAACTTCACTCTGACAATGGCACTAATTTTCATGGAGCGAATCGTCAACTTCAAGAAGACTTAAAGGAATGGCAGAACGAGCATGTGAAGCAACAATTGGCACATCGTGGTACAACATGGCATTTTATTCCTCCGGCTGCACCACACCAAGGTGGAATCTGGGAGGCTGCTGTCAAGGCGTTGAAAAGGCATCTAGTAAGAGTGGTTGGCAACGAGACGATGAGCTATGAGCAGTTCAACACTTTGTTAATACGCATCGAGGCTTGCTTGAACTCCAGACCATTGGTGGCATTATACGACGATCCGGACGACAAGTTGGCATTGACCCCAGCTGATTTCCTGACTGGAGGTCCTCTTATTGCTCTTCCGGAACCTACCTATATGAACTTACCTACGAACCGTGTTAAGGAATGGAACTTAGTCCGGAGGTGGACTGAAGACATATGGCAACGTTGGCATCAGGAATACCTTTCAACTCTTCAGCAGAGAAGCAAATGGCGCAAGGCAGAGCAAAACGTAAAGATAGGCGATATTGTTGCAATCAAGAACGAAAATCTTCCACCAACCCAATGGAGTATTGGCCGAGTAACAGCAGTACACCCAGGCGAGGACCAGCTGGTGCGAGTAGTAACCACACAGCATTATGACAAGATCACAGGCAAGACTTTTACGAAGCAACGACCGATCCAAAAAGTCGTCATTCTACTTACCACAGAGGATTCAGAAACTAGTGTTTCAGAGGAGGCCGGGATGTTTGAGATTCATGAGCAAAAAACGATGGCATCCTGAACGCGCCCAGCTGTCATTGACATCATCATTTTTTTAGTTTTATCTTTGGCTTCGATAGTTTCATGTTTGTAATTTTTGTTCTCTGGCATTCGATTTCAGTCTGGCATTAAGGCAACTTGTTTCTTGGCATTCATTTAAATAAATTTATAACGTTTTGGTAAAAGTTGGTTTTCTTTTCGATTGAACATTTTTGGTGAACATTTTTGTGAACAATCATCATAAGTAGAGACGTTGTATTTTTTGAAGATGAACGCGTGCCTTTGGAAAAGGTAATTGAAGATTTTACTTTAATTAATTTTTCTGAAATACTCCCAGGTAATGATGATTCAGTGGGGGAAGAAAATAGTGAAGATAACAGTAGGGAAGATAATACTGAAGATATGAATGTTTTGCCAAGAGAACCTGAACCGGAACTGGAAACCCAAAATGAGAATCAGAATTTTCCAGACGAAAGTGAATCAAGTAATGATGTCATCATTCCACTTACCACATATAGTTCAGACGTAAGAATTCCAAGGAGAAGTCAACGCATTCGGAAGCCTGTCATAAGAAATGGGTGCATTTCATATTCAGTAAGAACAGATGAAGTACATGATCCATTGAGGGTGAAAGAAGCACTAGAAAGATCTGATTCTGAATTGTGGCGGCAAGCAATGAACGAAGAAATTGATGCTTTAAAAGAGAATGACACGTGGAATCTTGTAGATTTGCCCGTCAACAAGAGGGCTATCAATTGCAAATGGGTGTTAAAAACAAAGCGTGACAGTGAAGGCAAGATTTCAAGGTATAAGACCCGCTTGGTTGTGAAGGGTTGCGCTCAACGAAAGGGGATTGAATTCGAAGAAACGTTCTCCCCAGTAGTGAGGTATAGTACCATACGATTTTTGTTTTCTCTAGCTGCACAATTAGATTTGGACATTGGCCAAATGGATGCCATCACTGCCTTTCTCCAAGGAGATCTTAGTGGGTGAAGCAAGATTCGTGCTTGGGATCATATTCATCGAGATCGTTCCAAAGGTATTATGCATATTGATCAAGAACAATATATTAATGACATACTGGCTCGTTTTCAAATGACTGATTGTAACCCGGTTAACTCACCCGCGGATTATAACCAAAAGCTAACCAAACTAATGTGTCCATAAACGGAAGAAGAAAAATTAGAAATGATGCAAATTCCATATCAGGAAGCAGTTGGCAGTATTATGTTCGCTGCGCAAGTTTCCAGGCCTGATGTTAGCTTTGCTGTAAGCAATGTTTCGCGATTTAATAATTGCTACGGTAAAGCTCATTGGATAGCTGTCAAACGAATTCTTCGATATTTGAAGGGGACATCCGATGCAAAACTAGAATTCTCAAAGAAGAAAAGTAATGAGATAGTCGGTTTTTGTGATGCTGATTGGGCCAACGATGGTGATGACAGAAGATCCGTTACAGGCTACGTCTTTAAATCATGCGGAGGAGCAGTATCCTAGAACACTAAAAAACAACCTACAGTTGCTCTATCATCAACCGAAGCTGAGTGCATGGCCGTTTCAGCAGCGACTCAAGAAGGTTTATGGCTTAAAGGACTAGAAGCCGAACTAATTCCAAGTTCTTCCAAGTCAACAACTATTCTTTGCGACAACAAAGGTGCAATAAGTCTTGCGTAAACAACTGCATTACATTCTCGAACCAAACATATCGATGTCAAACATCATTTCGTTCGTGACAAGATTGATGAAGGTTTGATTAAATTAAAATATATTAGCACAACAGAAATGAGTGCAGACTTTTTAACTTAAGCTTTAAATTTTAAAAAAACATAATGTTTGCGCTGAAGCAATAGGTCTTAAATTTAATTAGATGTTACATTCAGTGGGAGTGTTGAAATAATTTGAATATAACAAGTAAAACACTTTGTTGAAATTATTTAGTTATTTATTGATTACATTTGTGAGTTTGTTATCAATTTTATTAAAATAAATGTTCATTCCAATTTCCTGTTTCTTAACAATAAGATCGTGTTTTTATTAAGAGGCCTTTCCAGAACATAACTTTCAACACTTCTACTACTTTGAGCGTAGCGAAAACTATACTTAGAAATTTGTTCAACTAGTAAATATAACTTGTTTTTATTTGCTGTTTCAAGCATTTTGTTATAAGACCTTAACGAGTTTTTAAAATTTCGTAAACACCTATACAATTCATTCGAATGCGAAAAAAAGTTCATTCAAACTCCTTAAAGGCTCCCTTTATGTGGAATCTTCTAAGAATAAAATACCCATAAAAGAAGGCACATTGCCTTGCAAAGGAAACAAACAGAATTTCAAAGACAATTTATAATGTTCTCAGAGAATAGAGAGCTTCAGGGGATAATTAGTTGATTTTTTGCAGAAAGTTAAGACAATGCAGTCGATGTGTCATCAAGCAATTTGTCACGTTCGTCCTCTTCGTGTCATGACGAGTACGAATAAAATCCTCAAACGGAACAATTGCACTGAAAGGATTTCAACGCTTAATTGCAATGCAGAATGCACAGGCACAATTTAAACCAAAGCAACTCACTTTAAGGACAACAGTGTGCCGTCGCGATTTTCTTGAATGCATCCACTAAACACGAAGCATTAAACAGATCCTTTCGGTGGTAATTAATGAGATGATGACAATGATGGAGGACAAAAACCGCGTTATGCCTGCTTATATGCTATTTGTGTCCTTTATAAATTATAAGATTTAAAATGTGTTTTACTATAATTGCGCGACTGCCTAAGGATGGGAAACAGTTTTTTTTTTGATATAACACTTATTTTATTAGTTGTAGGTGTTTCGTTTGCTTGTATAAGATTTAAATAGTCTTTAATTAAACGTTTTCTCAATTTCTCTAATTTTGTTGTAGCGCGTTCTTTTTTATGTCTAATAACTTTGCCGCTACAGGACCCCCTCCCCCCCTCCCATGTCGGGAACAAAGCGCACTGGTGGTTTGATCGTCCTTCCTGACCTCGTTGTTACCCGTGAAGTCTATGAGTGCTCTGCTACCGCTTCGGATGTCGATGCTCCAGTTGACGCAGATAGCTTGTCTTCAGAGGTAGCTATTATACCTATAGGCAGGTTTGAGTCGCTGGATAGAAACGAAAACTTGTTTGTGGGGCATGGTAACCTTAAAAGCATGTGGTTGTCGCTCTAGAACTGTATACGGCCCAGAATAAACGGGCTGCAAGGGACGCTGAACAAGGTCGTTGCGAATGTAAACATGTGAGGAAGTTTTGAAGTCCCTTGGTATGAAAATAGGCTTATAGCTGTGGCTGCAGTACGTCGGTGAAAGTCTTTGAAAAGTCTTTCTCAAATCCTGTACAAAACTAACGGGTTCTTTGAGAGTCCTGGATGTTTCAAAGAAATCTTCTGGAAGTCGCAATTCAGTGCCAAACATAAGCTGAGCTGGTGTAGTTGCCGATTCTTTTACCATTGAGCGAAGTCCGATGAGCACGGTAGGTAATGAAGTCATCCAATTGTCGTGGCTTTGTGCGGTAAGTGCTGCTTTCAGTGAGCGATGCCAACGCTCCACCACCCCATTAGCTTGAGGATGGTATGCTGTTGTGTGGATGCATTCACAGCTGATAACTTGGGAAAAGCGATGAAACAAGGCATCCTTGATCTGTCGTCAGACGTAGAGGACAACCAAACCTTGCCACCCAGTTGACAAGAAATGCATCAGCAACCGTAGACGCAGTAGTTTCAGCAATCGGTATGGCTTCCGGCCAACGTCTAGCCCTATCGATGCAGGTTAGTATGTAGCTGTATCCATTGCTGGTTGGTAATGGACCGACTATGTCAATGTGCACATGTTCAAACCTTTTGTCTGCTGCGAACGATTCCAAATGTGGATTTGTGTGCCGGTGAAATTTGCTCTTCTGGCAGTCATGGCAGCTCCGTGCCCACTTTCCAATGTCCACGTTCATAGATGGCCGGAAATCGAAGCGTAATTGTTTTGTTAGAGGCACTTATGCCTGGGTGGCTGAGGTTATGAACTGCGTCAAATGCCGCTCTTCTGAATGCCACAGGTATAAAAGGGCGAGCTCGTCCAGATTTAGTTTCGCAGACCACTTTTGTAGTAGTACCAGGAAGAACAAAATTAGTGAAATTTAGTTTCGAACTTACCGATTTCAGCTTTTCAAGCTCCGAGTCTGTCTTTTTCGCCTTGGCTATCGCATCGTAATCCATAGTTATCGGATTGTCAATAGCTGCAATACGGGAGAGAACATCTGCTGGAGCATTTGCTGTTCCACTGACATTGCGAATATCACTGGAAAATTGAGAGATGGATTCCAAATACCTTTGACGCTGTGCTGTCTCTGGTGTTGATGGGGGATTGCGAATGACAAAAGTCAGTGGCTTGTGATCGGTGAATACAGCGCAAGACAGCCCCTCGACGAAATGTCGAAAGTGCTCGATTGCAAATTTTATCGCCAACAGTTTGCGATCAAACACTATGGCTTGATATTTTAATGAATCAGTTTTAGAGACTCACTGTTCTTTCTTCGGTAGAATTTACAAACTCGATAAATCAAAAATTAATTGCTTAATAGCTCGAATAAGCTTCCCCTCCAAGAAATACGAACCGCACACAACTAAAATTGCTTCAATACATAACAAAACAAAACCAGAATTCCAGGATATTTTTAGAGATTCATTCGCAATTATTTATAAGGCCGTGTGCGAATTCAGTTAAAAATGGGTTAAAACTTGACGTTTGGTTAAATTTTGACACTTCGCATTATTTGACTAGCTGCTGAGCAGGTTAAAATATGACAGTAGTGGTTAAAAATTCATCCATTTTTATTTTTTAACCACAATTCATCCAATTCGCACACGGCCTAAAAGTATTTTAAGGACTATACACACACAATAGTCAGTACTCAGACCGACTTCCATTAACCACAAAAATAAATCAGCAAAACGTTTGCCCTATTATTCCGGTTAAGTATTTTAAGATAACTCTGCCGAAGCTTCCGAAAAATAATTCGAATCGAGATCTAAATGTATCTCCAGTGGGCGTCGCTCGTTCTTGTCAGAGTAGTCTTCGTCGTGCACTCCAACTGTTCCACTTATGTCTAGTTGTACCATAAAAAAAAAGAATATTGAAATCACATAAAAAAGGATTTCTTTTCTGTTTTTTTTTTTAAATTGACGACCATGTCCGCCGCCGGAGATATCCCACCATAGTCAATTTGATTCACGTGTTTCCTTCGATTGTTTCCTGATTGAATTCTCAAGCAGGATTTCACGTGTGTGCTATCAGGGAAAATGTATACACAAGTACCTTTGAGTTATCCTTAAATATTAGGGAAGAAATGTGAGTGGTTTTAGACAATAGGTTATGTGTTTATTCGGTATTGTTATTTGTATGTGGATGTTATTTGTCATTTCTTTTTTGAGATGGAAATCCTTTTGGCAGTTTTTTTAGTCAAATAAGTAAAAAGTCACGTTGGATAGTATTTTTTGGAATGACGCAATATAATTTTTTCTCTATTTTGAAGAAACAGACTATTTGCTCTTTGATTCTGTATCTTTTGAATGATAAATTCGTGAAGTGGAATTGTTGGATACGCTGCAGAACAACGATAATATTACAACTTTAAGGAGAATGGATCAAAAACAGCAATACCGCCGACCCTAGTTTAAGCAATCCTTAAGAATCGAACTTGTTTTTTTTTTCAATTTACCGCCCTTGAAACTTCAGCCACTCAATTTGGGTGAAGCAGGCCACCAATTCCACCTTAATGATATTGACGAAGTGAAGATAGCGATATCTAAACTTAAGTCGAACAAAGCCGCTGGAGCAGATGGGCTGGCCGCCGAACTGTACAAAGCAGCTGGAGATGATTTGGTTAGGGGCATGCACCAGCCCATCTGCAAATTTGGTTGGAGGAAACCATGCCTGACGAATGGAATGTCAGTATCGTATACCCGATCCTCAAGAAAGGAGACCAACTTAACTGCACCAACTACAGAGGTATCAGTCTCCTTAACATCGCCTACAAGACCTTGTCTGACGTGCTATGTGAACGTTTGAAGCCGTTCGTCAACAACCTAATAGGTCCTTATCAGTGTGGCTTCAGACCCCGAAAGTCCACCATCGATCAAATATTCAGTCTTGGAGAAGACCCAGGAACTTCAAATCGATACCTACCACCTTTTCAAGGCTGCGTATAACAGCGTCTATCTAAAGAGACCAATCATATAGAGGAATGTCTAGTTTAGGCATCCCAGAAAAAACTCGTCCGCCTGTTCCACCATGGTCTGAAAAAACCTAACGGACGCTTGTGATGTCAAAAAAGGTTTTGGACAACGCGATGAGCTATCATGCGATTTCTTTAACATCATTCTTGAAAAGATTGTGCAAAACTCCAACGTCAACACCAGAAACACAAACTTTCAAAGATCCGTCCAGCTATTAGGATACGCAGACGACATTAATATATATGTAATTGGAAAAACACAGCGTGATGTCAGTGAAGCGTTCGTGAGTCATAAGACGGAGGCCAGGAAGATGAATCAAGCGGTTAACGAGGGCAAGACCAAGTTAATGCTGTCAACAAGAAAGGACAACCAACATCGACGTCTTGGAGGCAACGTCAGTATAGACAGATTTAACTTCGAGGTAGTTAAGGACTTCGTCTACCTATAGGGTCCGCTATAAACTCAGACAACAACACCAGCGCTGAAATCAAACGAAGGATCACTCTTGCCAATCGCTGTTTCTTTGGACTTAAAAAGCAATTGAGTAGTAAGTTTCCCTCATCATCCCGGTCCTAATCTGTTTTGCCAATCTCTCAACATCAAAGAGTCGTATAAATTCCAAGCTGACTGTAATGTCTTTCAGGCCGAGATCTTTGCCATTGAAAAAGCTGCTGAATTGGCACATCATAAAAAGCTAAGCTCCTCGGAAATTACTTTTTTCGTGGACAGCCAGGCTGCTATCAAAGCCTTAGCCAGTGAGACCATAAGATCAAAGGCAGTTTTAAACTGTAGGAAGGATTTAAATAGAATCTGCCACACTAACCAGATTAAGCTCTGCTGATGGGTTCCTTGACCTAGCAATATAGAAGAGAACGAAATAGTATATGAACTTTTTGAGTGTATGAACTAGCCAAGAAAGGGTCAGAAGCAGATACAAGTAGTATCGACCATTCAGTTAGGGGACCACTCGTCCCGATTGGGGTACTCAAGAGGAAGATAGACCTTAAATCAAAAGAGAAAATCAATAATTTCTGGAAATCCAGGGAATTAATGGCCTAACACAAACGAAAAGGAAACTCGGTATAATTCTATCGCTGAGTAAAAGGAACATTAAAATCCTGATAGGTGTACTAACGGGTCATTGCGCCATTGGCACAATGGAGCTGTCAGGATGAGGAGGAAATAGAAAATTAGAAACCATTAAACACCTGCTCTGTGACTGTCCGAACCTCCAAACTAACCGACTCCGTTATCACGGGAACAGGTTTGTTGGGGAATTGGATGATCTAGCACAGGTCTCAATGGCAACCATGAGGAAATCTATAGATAGCACAGGCTGGTTCGTTAACGAGCCAGTCTACGTGAATCGGCAATTTTGAGGAGCATCGATGCTAACTTTTATTTTTATATGGAATCACAATGGACCAGTAGGCCCCCGTGTATGCAACAGTTCCTTTCTGTGCTCAGTGCACACCCCTTATCACTTAACCTAACCTAACCTACAGATGTCTCACTTTTATGGTAGAAAATGATAATGAAAATGAAACCCCAAAAAAAAAAAAAACTTTTTCCAAAAGCTTTAACATCTTAATGCACACAAAATCTTTTTTCGATCCTCTTCTTTCTTAAATGAATATTTAGGCCAAGAAAAAAGCTCCTGAAAGCTCTTTGTCTGGTAAAGAAAAGAGACGATTTATATTTTTTTGCAGGGACGAGACATCTGTTCATATTATAATTAATATAATACAATATTATATTAATATTATTTCTAGTGGTTTGCAAAATTTGAATTTTTGTCGGATGGTTAGGCTGCGAAACTTCTCACAATACCTTAAACCAGTTCCTTTTGTTCTTAGAGAAAGCTCATCTAGTTTTGATTTTATTTGTGTTTCGGAAACATGCAACTTCAGCAATTGATAAATATAATAAAAAGCGTAATTTCAATTTTTTTTCTGTAGATTCCGATATATCAGATGACAACACTGACATTGACATTGAGGATCGTTCATCACCTGAGTCTGGAATTATTAACTACCACAATGACATGCAACTGAACAATAATCACCTGTCAAATAGAAACATTCTCGGCCATGATTCAAGTGTTGATTCGAACAACCTTTCATCGCCGGAAGGTCATAGTTCACATGATCATAAAACAAATTTAGGAAAATCTGGCCGAAAACCCCGACGTAGAAGAACGGCTTTTACACACGCCCAATTGGCATATCTGGAGAGGAAGTTTCGATGTCAAAAGTATCTTTCAGTGGCGGACAGAAGTGACGTTGCAGACACTCTTAACTTATCTGAAACACAAGTTAAGACCTGGTATCAGAACAGAAGGTAGGCATTAAATTTTAATTTTCGAATTGCATTTAGTATAATAAATGTCTTCTTTTTTAGAACGAAATGGAAGCGACAGAATCAACTAAGATTGGAACAACTCCGTCATCAGGCTTCTTTGGAAAAGGAGTTTTCCAGTGATCATGCAAATTCTGCTGCATTAGGTTGCTGCCCGACATCCTTATCATCGTTTTCGTCAGCGAATCCTTGTAGTTTTCTAACATCAGCAGCGGCCGCTGCAATATTTCGGAACGTCAGTTACGTTCATGGATGCCCATTGTAATTTTCCGCAGAAGTAATGTTTTCTATGATGAAACTCAAAATGTAAAAATATGTAAATAATTAAGTAAATGTTTCTAAATATCTAAATTAGATCGTTCTTCCGATTTTGTGTGTGCAATAAAATATAATTATGTTTGAAAAAATAAATACAAAACTCAACAACTAAACTTAATAATAAAAAAATTAAAAAAAAATTGAGCTTAATCCATTTTTGTTCAATTTAATATTTGGTGCATAGGTCGAAGAAGAAAGATTGGAAGCTAGTTTCACTTTATGGTCGTGCAAAAAATAAAAGGTTAGTTTCCCTTGCAGATCTGAAAGCTTTTGTGAACCATGTTAAAATGTTCACACTAGTGAACGACGTCAAATCTAATGTAGGAACTAACACACCTGGCACCTGGCGGGGGCGCTTTCATGATAAACAGGGTTAAACAGGAAAAAAAAACAGAATAAGCTGTTTACTTGTAGTTTTTGGTATTTTTTGGTTATTTTTTTTTACTGTGCTATGCAAATTGAAAACCTAGTCTCCGGACAGATAACTTTTTTTTTACTTTCAATGTTAATATCTTTTTTTCTATTAGTGTTTCATTCAAATCTTTTATTTTTCTAAGACTATAAATATTTCCCAGTAGTTTGGTGTATAAATGAATTGAAAGTAACTTATTGCATCAATTTAAAATGATGAATTCTAAAAAAATTTCCTCAGGATCCGGACGATAGTTCTATAGTCTCCGGACGACTGAAAATCGAGTGTCCGGACATTTCCAATTAAAAACTCAATATCTTTCTTTCTGTTCAGTGTTGAGTATAGAGGAAACCATTTTCTGCATCGGTAGTTATGTATTTCCTGATGGTTTGGCATTCAAATAATTTAAAAAGTAAACCCTAGTATATTATAAAAAAAAAAATTGTTAATTCAAACGAAATAATAATAATAAAAAAAAAAAAACAATATCGGGACCTGTCTCCGGACGATTTTGAACCTACTTCATCACTCGGCGCTTAAATGGCGCAAAACTCGCCGGTTTTCTATCTGAATTTGTATTTGTAATACTTATATGTTCCAAGGTCATCTATATTTTGTTTCTACCCGAAAAGGAATGAAGCTTTCAACACTCAACTGATGTATACTGCTTTTTGTGCACATAACACTTTGAAGCGTCATGCTGATCGTCTATTTAGTTTCTTTTGTATGTATGCCAATGTAGAATAACTTTATTTTCAAATGTTAAAAAGGAAAATATTTCCTTATAGTGTTGATATTTCTCCATCGATTGAAATCCAAATGTCTGACAAAGAATAAATAATGATACAAAAATTTTAAAATCCGAACAAAAATTCTTCCCAGTCTCCGGACGATCAAAGACAAAATTGTTGTTTTTAAATTCCCGGAGGAAGTTATTGTAATGGGGCCGATTTTTTGAATCTCCAGTTTTTGCATATCTCCATGTTTCGAGGTCAATAGAATCCGAATCAACACTTTTATCATGATGTCTGTGTGTGTGTATGTATGTTCGTATGTGCGTATGTACGTACGTCCTTATGTTTTTTCTGCTCGATTGTCTCGCGAACCATTCAACGTATTGCTATTGGTCTCATTTGACGCGGTTTTGTCTTGTTAAGAGCTGATTAGGTTTTCAGCGAAATCCGCTTAGCAATTTTTTAATGGCAATCAAAAAACTAAGACAACCCTAATATAATGAAAATTATGAGAATTTTTGCAAAAATTTCAACAATAGTTCAAAAAATCTTATTTATCAATGTAAAAAAATATGTTACTTGTTAAAAATGTGTTATAAATAGTGTCCGACCGAAGGTGAATTTTCTGCCGAAGCCGAAGCCGAATGTTCGGCTAAAAAAAAAAGTTCGGCCGAAGCCGAAGCCGAAGGTTGAATGAAGTGAAGAATTCTCATTTCGAATAAGAAAAAAATATTTTATCTTATTCAAAAATTGATTTTTTTTCGGCGCCTACTACAATTTTTTTTTTCTTCTTCTTACACTATCAGAATTGGTCGAAGAGAGCTTATAGCAAGCTCTGTCTAGCGACCAATGGTTTGCCAACACAGAATCAGTGTTATACCACCGGCTCATCACTTAGTGCACTGTTAGTTGTTAGTAGGCAAACACTAAGACAAGCACTTACAAAAGCGAAACAACAAGATAAACATAACATACATAACAACATAAAAATACAAAAACACAAATAAAACACTTAAACGCGTGGAACACTGGCTTTCAATAAGGATTTTAAATGATTTTTAGTTAAGTTAAAATCAAATAAGTTTGAGTTGCAGTTAGATAGTCTGCTCATTTGTGTCAAGGGCTCATGCATACCATAATTTGTTCGATGCCTAGGTTCTTTAACCATGTCCCTACCACGAAGGTTGTAACCTCCTCCTCTATCGTTAAATGAAATAAGGCCTAAAAAATCCGGAGCGTCAGTTATACCCATAATTTGTTGGTTGTTGGTTCTTCTTTGTGACAATGTTTCCATCTGAAGAAATGACAAACGATACTCATAAGGAGGAATGTTTAACGAATCGCTCCTTTGAATACCTTTGATGGCAAACCTAGTAAAATTCCGTTGAACGGATTCTAACCTCTCAATATGAGTATCATAAAAAAGTGCCCAAACCTGGGAAGCATACTCAAGATGAGGACGAACAAAACAATTATATAGAGAACGAGTGTCAGCCGGATCACGGAATTCCTTTGACCAACGCTTTATAAATCCCAACATTTAATTGGCTTTATTTACAATGCTATTAATATGTTCAGAAAAGTCTAAGCTAGATGTGAATAAAACACCAAGATCTTTGACAGCGACAGGACGAGACAAAATGTGCTGTGAGATTGTATAGTCATAAGAAGTCGGTACTCGCTTCTTAGAAAAAGTCATTGTTTGACATTTACTGGGATTCAATTTTAAACTATTTTTCTCACACCACAGTGAAAACCTGTTAAGGTCATTTTGCAAAAGAATTCTATCATTCATTGAAGAAATGGTTTTGAACAGCTTCATATCATCTGCAAATATGAGAATATCGCTATTCTGAAAACATAGCGGAGCATCGTTAATAGCCAATATAAAAAGTAGGGGTCTTAAGTGACTGCCTTGAGGGACGCCGGATTTAGCAATAAATGATTTAGAGACATGATGTCTGAATTTTACCTGATAGGACCTGTCTTCCAGATATGTAGATATCCATTTTATGAAAAAAGGGGGAAACCCATATGCGTTCAACTTAAAAGTTATAATCGTGTGGGATAACTGGTCGAAAGCTTTCGAAAAGTCAGTATAGACACAGTCTACTTCCTGACCACACTCCAAAAAGTTTAAGCATATGTTCACAAAGACAAGAAGGTTTGTGACCGTAGAACGTTTCTGCATGAATCCGTGTTGTTGGCTACAGATAATATTTTTACAATTAAATGCTAACGTATCACATACAACTTGTTCAAACAGCTTAGGAATACATGACAGTTTGGATATAGGTCTATAATTTATAATATTAGTTTTATCTCCCTTCCGAAATACTGGAGTTAAAAATGCATTCTTCCAAAATGAAGGAAATATTCCTGTTTTCAGGGACAACTCAAATATGTTCCTTAAAGGAAGAGCTAAAACAGATTTGCATTTTTTAAAACAATAGGTGGACTGCCATCAGGGCCACATGAGTAATCTTCTTTAAGAAGTGAAAGAAATTCAAATATTCTGTTACTCTCTATTGAAATGCTACTAAACAAAACTTGAGGACAGTTATTTAAATATTGAAAGTAGAGTTTGTCGACTGCATTTTGAGAATCAGCAAAAGATTTACTGAAATAATTTGCAAAACCTTCGCAGATTTCAGGGGTTGTGGTAAGGCTTACATTATTATAAATAAAGTTAACTGGATAAACATCACATTTCTTTTTCGAATTAACGTATTTCCAGAAAGTTTTTGGGTCAGATTTCAGAGAGCTTCCCATAGTGAGCAGATATTCGCTATAAAGTTCGTAAGAAACTTTCTTGAACTCTTCAAAAAGAGAAATGTATACCACTTGGTCTTCTAAGGTCATGGATTTGATATACTTTTTCCAAGCCTTATTTCTTTTATTGCGAAGAGCTTTAAGCTCTTTCGAGTACCAAGGGTGAAATGAACCGTAAAATTGTATGGATCTCTTTATGGGAACGGTTTGATGTATGCAATTCATTAATATACCATAAAACCTTTCAACAACTGCTTCAATATCAGATAGTACCGGTACTTGTTCAATACCGGAATTACTCAAAAGTTCAGAAAGCTGTTGAAAATTGGCTTTCCGAAAGTCAAACGAGTACGAGCTATCGTGAGCATTACTATGGATTAGTAAGTGATCGCTCAAGTCAAGAAAAATGTCAAGGGGTGGGTGAAATTTATCTATGTTAGATATAGCAGAGAGAAAGATGGTAAAGCCGCCGGATCGGATAGAATACCTTCTGAATTCTACATGTATGGTACTGAAGAGCTCATCAACAAACTGACGACCGTGTTCAACAATGTCATGGAGCACGGGGTTATACCTCATGAATTCAAGGAAGCACTAATTTTTCCCATCCATAAAAAAGGTTGTACAATGGACCCAGCGAATTATAGAGGAATTTCCTTCCTGAATGCATCCTACAAAATATTTACATCGATACTGCAAAGCCGACTCAGATCATGGATAGAAGCACACAAGCTTATCAAGGAATTCCAAGCGGGGTTCAGACAAGGATATTCAACGATAGATAACATCTTCGTCCTCCGAAGCATCGTGGATTTCTTTTTGGCCCGTAATAAGAAATTGTATGTATTCTTCGTCGATTTTAAAGCCGCGTTCGACACGATTGACCGAAATGCATTAATGTATAAGATGTATAGAATGGGAATGTCATTCAAGTTCGGAAGGGTATTGCAGAATTTGTATCTGGAAACCACAGCAGCAGTATGGGATGGTGAGACCATTTCACAATGGTTCGAAACGAAGTCAGGAGTAAGGCAAGGCTGTTTACTAAGCCCAAGTCTTTTTGCCCTTTTTATCGATGATATTACCGACTGTTTGCCGGGTGGAGTGGAATATGCTGGAACAATCATCAAGGCCCTTCTGTTCGCGGATGACATAGTGTTGTTTGCATACTCACCAGAGTCTCTCCAATTAATGATTAACAAACTTAATGAGTATTGCAAAACATGGAAATTAGTTGTTAGTTTGGAGAAGTCGAAGGTTATGGTTTTCCGGAAAGGTGGAGGAAGAGCAAGTGAACGTGAACGGTGGTCATATGAGAATGAGAGAATCGAAGTCGTCAATGAATATAAATATTTGGGGGTTTATATCACGAAAAATAACAGCATGGAAAGACATCTTACGGAAAAGTTACAAACAGCAAAAAACACAATCAATATTGCATGGCAAAGAATCTTTACCAATGCACATATATCACACAGTAGCAAATACAAAATATTTGAATCGGTAGCTGAGTCAACATTGCTGTATGCTTGTCAAGTTTGGGGAAGTAGAAAATATGAAACCGCTGAAAAACTCCTCCGATTTTATATCAAAAGGATATTTCGACTACCACCGAACGCCCCGAACTACATGATCATGCTTGAAACCGGTATCTCACCTATATTTATCAAAACACTTCAATTGCAAATCCATTATATATGTAAGGTAATGGAAATGTCGGATGAACGGCTCCCGAAAAAAGCAGCACTTCAAGCTATTAATAGCAGATCAGGCTGGTTTAGAGAGTGGACAGAGCTAGCTGAAGAAGCTAATTTAGAACTTGCGTTGGATGACTTTAGTATGTGGAAGAACAACTTGTATCAGCTGATCTCCGTTAAAGATGATCGTTTTAGATTGAGCTTCGCATCTGAAGCAGAAGGATCTATCCACAGGACGTTGTATAGCAGGCTCAACCATAACCTCAACCAGAGGAATTACTTCCGCGATGAATACACGACTAATCAGATTTCAATGGTATTCAGATTAAGAGGTGAACTGCTTAGTATCAACTTCATTCCACATCGTGAAGATTTGCCCTTGCTGTGCGAATTGTGTAATATGGGCGAAAGGGAGGATATTTGCCATTTTATCGGTAGATGCCCTGTTCTGCGTGAAACAAGAAGACATATTTTTGGAAGCAATTTTTTAACTGAAGAGCAGATCATCCAATATTTAAATGAAGCCGAAGTACCAATGCTGTTCCAATTTTGTACAATAGCATTAGCTTATCGTAGCAGAATAATAAATGAAAACGTTTAAACAGATTTTTTTTTATTAATATCAAATATGTACCTAAAAGAAAAAACGAATATTTCTAATTGTTATATAAAGTTGTCAATCAGGCAGACGGCAAAAAGCCATGCTTTTATGTTATTTAATTTATAATGTACATGTAAAAACAGTTTAAAGAAATAAAATCTAATCTAATCTAATCTATAGCAGAGCAAGATTCTTCCACTACTGTATTAACAGGGTCAGATGTAAAAACTAGGTCAAGTACTCGATTCATATGATTTTTAATGCAGCTAACTTGCTTTTCGATATCAACAAAAACAAAAAGTGCCAGGCAATTTAAAATATTCAAAATTGAAATTTTTTTCGGCGCCTACTATGATTTTACACTAATAAACACAAGCTTCTGTGTACAACAATTTCAAAAATTCCAAAATTAAATTTTTTCGGCGCTTACTAAGATTCTCGATATCAATAAAAAAAATTCTTCGGCTTCGGCCAAAACTTCGGCCTAGTATATACCGAAGCCGAAAATTTGGCCGAATGTTGTTTTTTTGGCCGAATTCGACCGAAGCCGAAGCCGAAGCCGAAGGTTCGGTCGGACACTAGTTATAAACAATTGAAAATTAGTTTAAGCGGATTTATTTTCGTGGTTATAAGGAAAAACAGTCCATATGAGTGCAGGAATAGAATATTTATGACTTTTAATCGGTAAAAACTCATTAGTACATATATAATTGACTAGCAAAACCCCCGCCCGCTTCGCAGGGCAAGGAATTGGCTAGAAGAAGAATACGGTAGGTAATCGAAGAATAGGCAGAAATGGAAATATTGTGACTGTACTTGATAATCTGATGAATGAATTTGTTTTTCAAATGTTTTGTTGTTAATTTACCCATTAAACATTCATTCCCCAAATTTAACCCTTGCTGGGAAGAGGTAGGTCTTCACAGCAAGCCAGGGAAGCATAAGCACATTTTTAAGCCTTTTCAGGATTGTACAGAGTTCAATATTACCTAAAAACTAGTGAAAGTAGGTAAAAAACCAAAAATTCGATTTTTCATCCCATTCATAAAATGTAGGTATGGGTTCTTGAATGCAGTTTTCAATTAGTTTTGTTCTTGTTAATCATCATGTTAAAATAAGATAACTTTATGTTTATTACGAATTACTTGACCTTAAAGCCAAAATAATTGAATAGGTATCTGGCATGGTTAGTATTTCTAGCCGATTCTTAGGCAAATAATTGTGCATTTAACTCGTTTAAAGCTGGTGCATCTAGGCACAATTTTTTTGTACCAGTTATTATTGCACCGTCACTCAACCAAAGATGATTTTTGTTATTTTCTTTATGCTTGAAAACACACCTTAAATCAACTGATTCCTTGAATTTGCGTTGCAATAAAATTTGTTTGAAAGTAGATTCAGTCTTCAGAATTAAACGAAATTAAACCATTTCCAATGTCCAATAACTGCTTAGAAAATTCTGCCGCAGATAGATCGTTATGTAACGTTCATTTGTGGTCAATGTTACTTTCCTGATATACCGCCACATAATAGAAGATTTCTAATATCTCAATTCGTCTGGAGCCGTTGAACGTGCTATAATCGGCAAAGTTGGTCGTCACCAGCCGAAAGACAAAGATTCATGACTCCGCCAAATACTATTTGGCCTTTGTCTTGGTATCGCACACTCTGATTAATCACACATACCAGTGGCGATTCCTGGTCAAGTTTTGTGGGTTAGCTATATCAACGTTCTTCGGGAAAGTTTAAAATACAACAAAAAAAATTTGCACGACTGGGTCGCACGCACTTTGCTCCAGTACTCCAAACTTAACACACAAAAAAACATTAACAATAAAAACAAGTATTTAAAATTCATAAATAAAAACAATAAAAACAAGTATTTAAAATTCATAAATAAAAATTTAAAGGTACATAAAAAGCACATTTTATTTGAAAAAATATATGGCATAAGATTTGTTTAAAAGTATTTAATTTTTTTTTTAATTCCATGGAGAGGTTTTCCTTTAATTATTTTTTTATGCATACAATTTTTCTAGAATGTCCTAAAATTAATCTGGGTATGCAATATTGGAAAAAAATGTTAATATACTCGTACGTCTTATAATATTGGAATTTTGAAAAAAAATTCAAAACAATTTTTTTTAAATCCAAAAAATTTTAAATGTTTTTTGAAAACAAAATATTATTTGTGCAATATTATATATACTCCTAAAAAAATCGGCCAGCAGCTGCCCGTGGCTAAGTGGTTAGGTTGCCATGCAGAACGTCGTGAGTTCGAGTCATACTCGTGCCCATAAAGTTTGTAGTTCATCTTTCACGGGTACCTACTGCCTCTTGCGAAGAACTGACAAAACTTCAAAGAGTATCAATCTGGCATGAAAAAGTGCTTCTCAACTTTGCCGTTCGGAATCGGCGTTAAATTGTAGGTCCCCTCAATTTTCCACACGCACCCAGAAAATTGTTGATGAGAGTAAGTCACTTAGGCCTTGGCTCTTCAAGAGCTGTCGTGCCACTCTATTTTATTTTTATATTTTTATTCGGGCCATTATTTTTAGAGGAAATCTTTTGACAAAAAAAAAAAACGGTTCTATGAGAGGTACCGTATTGGAGCAATACAAACATAATTTTTTACATTAAAAACACCAGTGTTCCGAAAAAAAAAAATTACGAGGATGTTTAAGAAAAATCGGAGGAGCTGTTTTTGAGAAAATTGAAGCTTTTGGCCGAAAAAATTGTATGGTGGCTACTCTAAATTTTGATTTAAAAAATAAAATAAAAAAACGACCCATCCAAATTCGCTCAAATTGCTATGTATATTTAATATTAATTTAAAGTCAACGGAAGCAGTGGTTAAGGCTACAGGTGCAATAACAGACAGACAGACGGAATCGTCGGAGCAGGTTTTCCGTCTTCTCTATAATTGTTTATTTTTGATTGGAATTTCAAGTTTTTTTTACGAATGCAATTTTTGCCTATATTCTTATGTGTCGCAAGTAAAAAATAAATAATATAAAAATTAACATTAACATAATAAGAAACAAGGTTCATTTTGCATATGAAGTTCAGTAAAAAAAAAAGCATAGGCATACAGCCGACAGCGACAGCCCATCAACAGCCAAAGCAACAGCACAGCAAACAGCAGAAGCAGGCTCGTTATCGTTAGCGTTACTCGTGTAATCGAATCGTGTTCGTGTTTCGTGTACGAAATAGTCCAGTAAATAGAGCAATTTTTCTAGTGATCAAATGGAAAAAAATAGAGGCAAGCTGAAATTTTGCAGGTCGTTTCCGGTATATGTAGTGAACTTAAATCCAAAATGGCGACCACCTACCCCTTGCAGCAGCGTAGTTAGGGGTGGATTTGCACTGTCACGCCCACTTTTGCTCTATTTGCGTTTCTTGGAAACGGCTTGAATGATTTGGATGAACTTTTCTGTATTCATTCTTATAAGCAAGGAACAAATAAAAAAAATGTATTTTCTAAAATCCGCCCACTTTCACGCCCACTTTTCTTAAATCTTTGTTTCTCAGAAACGGCTCCAACGACTTGAATGAAATTTTCTGGGTTTGTTCCTTTAAGCCAAAAAAATGTTTTAAAAATGCTTTTTGTAAAATCCGCCTACTGCCACGCCCACTTTTTTTAAATCTTAGTTACTACTCAGCAATGGCTCTAACGATTTGAATGAAATGTTAAGAGTCTGTTCCTTTAAGCGAGAAAAATATGAAAAAAGTGCTTTTGGATATATCCGCCCACTGCCACCCCTAATTTTGTACATCTTTTCTAAAAGACATCTCTTTTTATTTGAGTAAAATTTTCAGATTTTGTTTTTACGAGTGAGAAAAGATTTAAGACTTTTTATATAATACATCAATGTACAAAAGGAAGCGGGAAACCCGAGCGTGTTGATTAAGCACATCACTCGTTTCCAAACCACCCTGGAGGTAGAGTTCCCGGCGCGTTTTTTTTTAAGTGGTCTCCCCTATAGGCCTAATCCACATATCTTATTCATATTTTTATTGTTTTTTTCGTTTTTGAGAAGGACCTGGTAGTTCATTCTCAGTCACAGGCACAGCATCACTTTTTATTTTATTATTAATTTCATCGCCATAATATTCGTCGTCTTCGTTTGGAATAAAAATCTGACGACTTTGTTCGTGTGCCATGAAAGAAGTCAAATACAATATACTTTTATAACATATATAACATATAAATGGGCGTGGCACTAGGCACATTTTACTAAAAAGGCCTTCTTAAATTTGTTTCTTGCTAACAAAATAAAACTGCGAAAATTTCGCCTTAATAGTAAGAGCCGTTTCTGAGAAGCAAATATATAGCGAAAATGGGCGTGACAGAAGGCGGATTTTACTTAAAGAATTTTTTTACATTTTTCTCGCTTAAAAGAACAAACCCTGAGAATTTCCTTAAAATCGTTGTAGCCGTTTGTGAGAAACAAAGATTTAAGAAAAGTGGGCGTGGCAGTGGGCGAATATAACTAAAAGCACTTTTTTTCATATTTTTCTCGCTTAAAGGAACAGACTCTTAACATTTCATTCAAATCGTTAGAGCCATTGCTGAGTAGTAACTAAGATTTAAAAAAAGTGGGCGTGGCAGTAGGCGGATTTTACAAAAAGCATTTTTAAAACATTTTTTTGGCTTAAAGGAACAAACCCTGAAAATTTCATTCAAGTCGTTGGAGCCGTTTCTGAGAAACAAAGATTTAAGAAAAGTGGGCGTGAAAGTGGGCGGATTTTAGAAAATACATTTTTTTTATTTGTTCCTTGCTTATAAGAATGAATACAGAAAAGTTCATCCAAATCGTTCAAGCCGTTTCCAAGAAACGCAAATAGAGCAAAAGTGGGCGTGACAGTGCAAATCCACCCCTAACTACGCTGCTGCAAGGGGTAGGTGGTCGCCATTTTGGATTTAAGTTCACTACATATACCGGAAACGACCTGCAAAATTTCAGCTTGCCTCTATTTTTTTCCATTTACATTTCTAATTTTACTGTACTAAAACGACTCGTATCGTATTCGTATCTGTCGTTGTTGTGTTCTCGTTTCATAGTTAGCTGTGATTTTTGCGCTAACCCTCCTGTTCATTTTTGAAGGCATTTATTCAAATGTGTTCATTTTCTGTTTATGAAGATTGTATGAAATCTGTTAGCGCAAACTTTGGAGCTAAATATAGTTTCATGATAGATTTTCGCATGAGAGTTTTGTTTGTATGCAATGAAAAATACATGTTGGTAGGAAATTCTGTTTTGTTGCTATTAAGTGATTAAGTCCCTACAATATTGTAACGTATTCGTTGTCGTTTATTGACTTTAACATAAGAATAATGTTTATATATTAGAAAAAAAAATTAATTTGTATTCTGAAATTATTGGTTTAGCGCCGCTAAACTAGCCAACTATGAGGAATCGCCCCTGACACATACATAGGTAGTTTTATTGAAAGCTCAACTTCGACTCATTAGTTTGCACTAAAATTCTTAATTCAATGCAATTTTATTGTCTCTCGCGTAGTATTGCTTGATGAAAAGCATATTGCGCTGCACTATTTCGAACAACCAATAATTCAATTGTGCCAATTCTTTATTCACAATACGGGTTGAAACACATTCAGTTCCCTATCAGATTGGCATTTACAATGACTATCGACTCAAAGATTTGAGCATAATACCATTTTATTAAAACGGATAATTAATGTACATACGTGGAAAACCTCCAGTTTGTTTGTGTTAACTAAATAACATACAATTAAGACATTCCGTTAAAGTTCCCAAAGTTCTATACCTCTTTCTCTTATATGTATACTCATACAAATAGCAGTACACACTAAAAATAACCAACGCTTTCCGGGTCAGCTAGTATAAAAATATTTTCTAGTCTCACTGACATTTTTTTTTCTGTCGATAAAAATACATAAATTTGACAAATATATTTTTTAACTAGCTGACCCTGCAGACTTCGTACTGCCTCAATCGATAAATAAAAGCTCTAGGCGTTGCGTTGGTATCTCGCTACTATTCTACCCGCTACCAATGAGTTTTCCGAGTTTTTCATCAAGAACTTTCTATTCTCCATTCGAAAACCCGTTTTGAAATTTTCCAGTTTTCCATTTGAAAACCAATGCACCTACAATTACATGCAATTTTCCTTTTGAAAACCAAAGAGTTTTCTGAGTTTTTCATAAAGAACTTTCTATTTTTCATTCGAAACCCCACTTCGAAATTTTCCAGTTTTCCATTTGAAAACCAATGCATCTACAATTACATGCAATTTTCCCTTTCAAAACCAATGAGTTTTCCGAGTTTTTCATCAAGAACTTTCTATTTTTCATTCGAAAACCCTTCGAAATTTTCCAGTTTTCCATTTGAAAACCAATGCACCTACAATTACATGCAATTTTCCCTTTGATAACCAATGAGTTTTCTGAGTTTTTCATGAAGAAGTTTCTATTTTCCATTCTAAAATTTTCAAGTTTTCCATTTGAAAACCAATGCAAGTACAATTATGTGCAGTTTTCCCTTTGAAAACAAATGAGTTTTCCGAATTTTTCCTCAAGGACTTTCTATTTTTCATTCGAAAATCCGTTTTGAAATCCCAGTTTTCCATTCGAAAAATAATGCA
Organism: Sphaerophoria taeniata; assembly: GCA_943590905.1. Taxonomy (NCBI): domain Eukaryota; kingdom Metazoa; phylum Arthropoda; class Insecta; order Diptera; family Syrphidae; genus Sphaerophoria; species Sphaerophoria taeniata. The sequence continues at coordinate 104,329,521 of OX016541.1, forward strand.
CCTACAATTATATGCAATTTTCCCTTTGAAAACCAATATTCATAATGCGCAATTTTCATGCAGGTAGATTGTGGAAGTTTAAATTCATGCCTTTTTAAAATATCGTTGTTAAAATTTTCTTCTGCACAGAAAATCGTGCCCAAGAATTCGCGTGTCTTGGTTCAAAAGCTTAAGTAGGAGTTCAGCCTTAAATATAATAAGGAAGAATGAAAAGGAAATGAAATGAAATTAAATGAAAATAGAGAGACATTTCAAAAACTTGATGTCGCCTGTCACTCTGTCAGTTTTCTGAATTTGAAAACAAAATTTCGGGTAAGTAAAATTAAAAATCAATGTTTTTTCCTATTTATAATTATTTCTTTTACTTTCAGAATATCCTACTGCACATTCAGTGCATGGAAGAACATTTGTGCATCATTTATAAAGTAGGACTTTTGTTTGTTTGTTAGTTTATCGACTACAAACATACAACCGACAAACAAACAAAAGTCTTACTTTATATATAAGTATAGATTTCACTGACATTTTATTTTGTACGATAAAAAAAAAAAATATTTGACAAAATTTTCAAACAAAATTGAGTATGAGTATGTATTCGTACATTGATATATTTCACTGTAGTGAGAAAAGCATTATTTTTTAACATTGGCACCATTTGTGATTTGAAAAGTATACATTTTGTTTGCCCTAAACCTTCTACTCTATATCCTCTTTAGTTTAGAAAAAAAAATTAAGAAAATCGGTCAACCGGTAAGCGAATTCTTTTATATGTATAGATAGATAACAATTTGATTTGTTCTGAACAGTTGAAAATATAAGACTTGTGAGCTTAAATCTTTCTTTATATAGAAATGGATTCGTGTTTGTTTCTTTGGATGAAAGGTATGGACTTTTAAACGGCCCAACAGTCAACAGATATTAATGAAATTTTCATGGTATATATAGTTGTATTCAGGGATAGTTAGTGTGAAGAAAAACAATATTCAGGAGTATCATATTCTATATTTAATTACTAGCTGACCCACCAAACGCTGTTTTGCCATATAAATGTTAATCTTCGGAAAAACCAATCCGATTAGAGAAATTCTTTCACTAATAGAAAACTAAAATATTTAGATTAAAAGGCTGTATTTTATTGTGCAAAGTAGTTATGTCAAATCATCAGTTTTATTTAATTTGACTTTAAAAACCAACGTGCGTGTACAACTACAACGGGATGCATCGGCTCCAAATTTTGCAAAGCAACTAATGTTTTTACGTATGTTTCTACTCTGGGAAGTTAGTCGTATGGACTACATGGGTCTCACTCATATTTTTCGTTTTAAATCTATTAAAGGGATGATAATTGATAAGTGGAAAATTTGTATTCTGGATAGTGGATACAAAAGGGCAAAGGAAATGCAACGTTTTAAAAAGAATTTGAACATAGAAAAAATAATAATAAAATAAAACCTTGGAGGGGAGCTGTCCCGAGACTACATTTTCACTTTATTTGGGACAAGTTTTCCGGACACTGAAAAAATCGATTAAAATAAGCAAAATTTAATTTTTAACTTAAGTTTTTGGAAGTTCATTATATTTTAATTCAAACAAACTCCATTTGATTACTAGATCGCACAAAATCAACTATTCCCAGTATATTTTTCCTTAAAAACAGTAGCGGTTGCTGCTTAACTCTTCCGTTATACCTTCGATCAGGTGTTACTGATTATCTCTTTTATTCCATATTAAGTGCAAAATGGTCCGGACACTGGGGTATGTCCGGGGATTGGTGTCGTTACCCTATATCCAAAACTGTAATAGCTGTTCCTTGTGCGCGTTGCTGCACCACTATCAAAATAATTTTGAAGAAGAAATATATTATTAACTTTGAGTAATTTTATTGATTTTGTTCATTCGGAAAAAAATTGACACATTGCAGCGTAGGTATCGATTCGTTTCATATTGAATCTATGGTGTCTGGTTATCTGCTGAGTAAACGAATAAATCAAAAGGTTTTCGAACGCGTGAGCACTGAACAGGCCACATATAGCTGCCCATTTAAGGTAAACATTTATATGGCAAAACAACGTTTGCTGGGCTAGGTAATAAGGTCGCACCAACTCAGAAACCTTCGCGGGCTCATGCACAGAAACATTGCTATATATGATGACTTGGTCAAATGCATTGCTTACGATTCCATATAGGGAAAAAACGGTCTCCACATTTTTGGCCATATCTCATGAATGACTTGGTGTACAAATTACATAAGAGAGACCCATTTACCTCCCTACCCGAACATTCTGTCATAATTTGGGGCCAAGCAGTCCATTGGTACAAAGTAGTGGGTTCTCATCGGATTTGTTGTTGTTTAGTTTTTTATATGTATGTACTAGCTGACCTGGCAGACTTCGTACTGCCTCAATCGATAAATAAAAGACCTAAACTTTCTTACGCCGCTACTACACTACTCGCTATCGCACTACCCTCTTTCCTATTGCCCGCTACCCGATGAACGCTACCTGCTACTTCTAAGTTCTAACCACTACCCGATGAACGCTACACCGCTACCCGCTACTTCTAGCCGCTAACCCGTAGTCCAGCTACCCCTTTACCCCGCTACCACTGTTACCTAGCTTACCCCACTATCCCGCTACCCTGTTACCCCGCTGCTTGCTACCCCAGTACAGACATAGAGATAGAAGAAAGAAGAATCCTATCCTACTGCTATGGATTCTTAAAGTTTTGGTGTAGAAGAGTTTTGAAAACTTCAAAGAGTAGGTACTTTATCAATTTATGTCTCCAAATTGTGAATGGATTTTATTTCCACAGTTGAAGCTGTTCTGTACATGCATACCTACAATACATTTTTTTTTCTAAGAAGCGAAGGTATTCAATGCGCTGACCGATCAAGGTGAATCCAACTTGTGGCCTGATTTTTACTACTTATACATGTAGGTACTGAGTAATGCATTCATGTAATTCCACTGCTTTATTTAGATAATTGTTCAGCAACAGACGCCCTCCACGTGCTGTATAGAGATACGGACATTCGTACATTTACATTTAATCTTATATTTTAGTTCTTATCAAAAATAAATAATCTGTTTTCCGCTCAGTAAAAATCGGTTTGCATAAAATTACAAGTGTTGAAATCAGTTCAATTACCTTGTTGACAAATGCCAATCAATTTACAAAAAGTACACAGTTTACTCTGTAATTTCACTGCGAACATCCTTTTAACTTACAGTTAAACTAAATAAATAACAGTGTTTTCTTTAATTTTGTATAGCCTATCAGCTATCACTATCAGCCATCGTCGTCGTTATCTGATTAATTCGTTTCAAAGGGCTGCAAACGGTTTCATGTACAACTTCATTAGCCGACCAACGAACACAAACCTCTCTGTTTGTGTTTGTTTTACAACTCCCGCATCCTATAATGCGGACTGTGGTGCTGCGACGACGCACGGCATTGAAGGGATCAAACAAATTATAATTCAACCCAACCCTCCCTCCACTCCAAAGAATAAGAGTGTGCTCACAATCTATCAATATTCCCAGACAATAATATAATTGTCGGTGATGAATGTAATGAGGGCACTTGTTGTAACAAATCTGTATATTTTATGGTTAATTTACTGCAAATTGATGAATGGTAACTTTTGGCTCTTTTAAGTTGTTGACTTCCAGGGCTACTGAAGAGTGAAGGGGTTGTTTTTTAGCAGTCAAGCCGCAATTGTCCTTACAATTCAACAATGAGATGCGGTGCGTTTCGTCAGTTGTAAAATGGGGTTGGAACTAAGGTTTAAGAATAGAAAACAACAAAAAATTTAGCAATTGTTGTGAAAAGAATGAGTGATTTGAACGAAATAATGTTTGCTTATCTACATAGATAAGCAAGTAGGTACAAAAAAAATAATTCTGAAATTAAAACTTATTGAAACTTAATGCTCCTTGTCGAACTATAACAAGTGGTTCGTTACACCCATTTGAAAAATATACTACTTATTTCTTGGCAAAGCTACGTTTCTAGCGGTGATAATATCAAGATTATCGCATTGGTATGTCCTAAAGTCTGTTATAGTGTTGCATCAAAAAGTCTCATCATGATTACGATCCTTGTTTGTTTAAAACCCTGTCGACTCAATCCCACATTCAAACTCTGTGCATAAGATCGCCCCATATCGGCTAGCATTTTTTATTGGTACTAAATTCACGGGACATAACTTCACATGAGTGGACCTAGGCCTCAACCAACAAATCTCTCCAGCCAGCTCGGTCCCTAGTCTCCAGTTTCGCGCGCCAAGTTGATTGAGGTCATCTTCAACTTGAGCGCGCCAACTGAGCCTAGGTCTTCCTCTAATGCGTCGTCCCTTCGGGTTACAATCGAAGACTTTACAGGCCAGAGCATTGTATCCAATCTGTCCACGTGACCAAGCCATCTGAGTCATTGGAATTTTAATCTTTTAGCTAGGTCAGTGCCGCTGTACAACCCGCACACTTCTTGGTTAAATCTTCTCCTCCATTCACCGTCGATGCAGACAAGACCATAGATCTTCCAGAGAACTTTTCTTTGGAAATGGCCTAAGGCGCTCTTCTTCGTTTTTGACAAGGTCCATGCATCTACATGTGCACCATAATTATATAAAGCACCATATATAGCACAACGGGGATAATGAGGGTCTTATAGACCGTCACCTTAGTTTTTCGGGAGAGGGCTTTACTACTCAATTGCTTTCTTAATCCAAAAAAACAGCGATTAACAAGAATTATTCTTCTTCTGATCTAGGCGCTGATGTCACTATCCGTGTTGATAGCAGAGGCAAGGTAGACAAATTCACTAACCATCTCGAAGTTATATGTGTCTATCGTCACGTTTTGTCCAAGACGTGTCGGTACTGGGTGTGGTTCCATTCATTGGGCATGCTCTCTTCCGATCATAGTCTTCAGATGAGTTGGTGCATACTTTTTACCAAACCATCGCCGACTGCTTTGAAGAGTTCGGCAGTGATGCCGTCAGATCACTCGGCTTTCTTGTTGTTGCTACACGAATGGACGGCGCGTAGACCCAGGTCAAGCTCATGGGTGATTTCACCGTATACTTTAACGGGCAAGCTATTAACCACGAACAGCTGCATTGTGGTTTTTATTAGATGACGATGGTGATATGCAGGACACTTCTGCACCCGTATCTATGAGGAAGGAAAGATTTGTATCATGTTCTCGTAAGCAGAGCTTGTTGATATAAGGTGCGGTACAACTAATTTTGTTCTTTATCATCCGAGGTTGTGTTATAAAGTCATAACTGATTAGGAGAAACTTTTGACGAAGCAGATTGCCGACCGAGACGACAAGGTGGCCTGCAATTGGTTACCTTCTTTCCAAAATTGCGAAGAAACCAACAATCATCGAACTGCTCAATTGATTGATCACGTCTGCTTTGATTGCAAATTTGAAGGCTGCCCCGTCTTGATGGCCTGCAATTTTCGTATCGTTGTGGTGCCGGTCGCTGCTGTTGACACGCTGCATTACTAACTTCGATACTTCTTGAGTAAGTTGGGCTATTTCCGATGTTATAGGAGACGAAGCATGAGGTAACGGTTCCGAATAACTGGCACTAGACCAGTTCCACGTTTTCCATTACCATGTCCAAGACTTTGCATTTATCTGCAGCAGATCCTTTACCAAGACCGTTACGGCATGGACAGCTTGTGGCAGACGTGCACCCCGTATGTCAAGCAACACAGGTTCGCCAAAACAGCCTTTGGATTGGCCATTTCCCAAAACAGCTGGCTCGGTTTTTTGTCGCCGAGTGGCATGTTGTGAAGAACGCGACGGAGTCTTTTTTGTTGACTATCCGAGAAAAAGTTGCTGAGTTCGAAGCGAATATAAGTAAATGAAAGACGACTTCGTTCTTTTGATGCGAGTTTATGACTGGTCACTTTATTCTCAATCAAACTTATAACTAAACATTTTTTGGATTTAATTTTGCTTGCCAAGCAAATAAATACGATTTCTATTATTACAATGCTTTTATAGGTAGATACATTTCATGGGAACGAAGATTTCAGTTATTCACATGATTGACAAATTCAAAACAGATATTCAGATTACAATTCAAGTTGATATTCAAGTTACAATAAAAAGCAATGAATGATTTGCTTGGCTTTACAGTTTATTGGTTTTAAATGATTCTGTTGTTCTTTAAGTAATTCTATTGTTGCTGACTGTGAATATTATTGAAGTGTACGGTTTTGGCATGTGCAGGAAGTGTTGCATTACAATTGGTCATTTATTATGAAATGAAATTTGGACAATAATGAAGTGTGTTACCTTGACATGTGAGGGAAGTGTTGTATTACAATTATAGGTCATTAACTTATACTCGTACTTATCACTTTCTGGAGCAGCGTCGATTATAGGTCGGAGCTCAGTTATTCGCGAAAGTAGCAGTTGTGCGAAAACGGTATCTAATTTTCGGCTATCCTGTGTGACTCCTGATGCGCGAGAATAAGAGTTCAACAAAAAACACCAATAGTCGAGGTCTGCTTCAACGAATGGGGGCATCTGGAGGCGAGCAAACAAATTTGCTGTTACATCGACTGGTTAACTCGCAAATAAAGGAACGGCTGGTGATCGCAGCACTGCGGGCTCTTCAGGCGGTAGAAGTTGGTCGTTTTCTTCCATCACGTCGGGGTCAACACTTTGGTCGAATTGTTTCACACTTTACATAGTTAAAGTTAGCAGATATAACCAGGAGTATTGACAAAGCTTGGACGTTTTGGAACTTATTTTAAGCACTATACCCAGAAATACAAATAAAAAGCAAACTTGTACAATTGAAACCAAATGACACGAGTGTCCTTTTTACTGTTTTTCGTTAAAAATTTGCATTTAAAATAGAATTCCTAATTCGAGAAACCCTTCGTATATTAACGTTGCTTCTTCATTCTTGACACACTTTAAAACACATTTAATGACAACAAAGGACAAAACAAAATTGTTTTTGAAAAGCCAATTTGCATCTCAATGTTGTTTTCGAACTTTTACATTCCTAATGATTTCGAAATGTTGCTCGTTTACCCTCCCATAAAGACTTCCTTTAATAAAACAAAATTGTTTTCAACAAAAACCAACAGATTTCCAACTCACTCAATTCCATTCACTAAAAATTGTGTGTTTCTCTAAAACGCTTCAAGTGATATTCTCAGCTCGAGCTCAGTCGTCAATTCGACATAAAAGGTCTTCAGGACATATCAACCGCAAATCACACGGAGTGGTACGGAGACAATACACAAGGTATATTGTTGTTGCTTTGTTCAATTTATTTGTTGGTATATGTCAAGTGGTTGAACGACGACATCGGGAACAAGGATATTCTAAGTCGATAAGTGAGGACAAATATAACTGAAGTGTAATTGAAACAGTGGGTGTGAGAAGAGGGATAAATGTTCGCTCGTTATTGTGGCAGAGCATGTGGACAACAAAATAAGAACAAGAATTACTGGAGAGGATGCAAAGGATAATGCGAAACCATTCCCTTCGGCTATTAGGATTAATGATGTTTTAATTCACATTTAAAATCACAGAACTGTTCTCGAGTACTGAACAAATCATTTTGTCAATACTCTAACGGATATTGGAAGGGTGAGATTTTCGTGTCACTTGACTGTGACTTTTGAAAATTCGGTCGTATGAAGAATGAACATTTGTAGATTGTTAAAGTTACGAAACGATAGATTTCTAGTGGCAAGTTAATTGACTTCTTGTTGTTTTTAAAACGGGTTCTTGGTAATATTGCACTTTAAACGATATACTCCGAAAGATAATTTCCTGGATCGAGATATTTTAAAACACAAAATTATAGTTGCAGGTGGCCATGGTTCAGAGGATAGAGTAGTGGATTGCTAAGCCGAACGCTACGGGTTCAAACCCCAGCTTCAGCAGCATTCTTTTTCTACAAAAATCGCCAGCTTATCTGAGGCCACCTGTGCGATAACATGAGACAATACTAATCTAAGTCTCCTCCTCTGAGCCACGTAGGTTTCTGTTATGTGTGCTTTCTTTCTATGTGTCTATCTGTCTCTCTCTGTTGTATGTCTTGTTCTGTCCCAGCCGATGGTCTCAGTCACCAGTGCTGCTATGTGTCTGTAGTTCGTTACATTTATGTGCGAAGTACTGTGAAATGTAATGTTATGTAATGTAATGTAAAATTATAGTTTCAGAAATGTTTTTTTTTTTTTTTTATTTGAGGAAACAGAACAGCATACCGATTACCGACATGATGAGGACATTAAAGGCCCAATTGAACACGTGTGTTAAATCGCAATTCGTGACAAAAGCGTGTTTTAACTTGAAATGACTTTTGACAAGTAGCAGGTTTCCTTTCACTCCTCTCAAAGTTGTGTCAAACTCAAAGGTCATAGTAAATTTCTACGTTAACGATGAATTTCCAACCTACTTGTAAAAGATTGACTTCTGAACGCCCTACTTAAAATCAGAGATGTTCCTAGCTAGAGAAACCCAGCAGAGAAGCAATTTTGTTTTTTACAATACCAACTAATGTAAAACAAAAAATTACAATTTCTTTTGAAGAATTCTGAATACCACTCTCTTGTGTTGGAGGGAAATTATCCTCCTGGAACTTACATTTCTGGGGAAGGAAAGACAAGAAACTTCTTGAAACGTTTCAACAAAATGAAATCAGTTTCATTGGGTGGGTTCAATCACGTAACCAAAACGTATCGGATAGCTTTTTGTTATTGTAATCCATAGTAAAAATTAGCAAATACATGAACCATTTTCTGTCAAAAATCCAAAGGTATCTGAGAGTTTTTGGTATACCTCGGTTATCCGAGTGATCAGCTGATCAACACATAATTTTTTGTCTTGTATTGTTTGACGCGCTATTTTATCAGCTTCCAATTTAGAAGAGAATTGAAAGAAATATAAACAAAATGACTATCGATATTATTTTTAACAATATTTTTTATAATTTAGATGACTCGGAAGATGTTTGCCGAAGAATTCACAGCCATAAACAATCCCCTGTTCTCAAGCGTTTGTTGTTTTTTTTTTTATTGACGTTTTGACAGCTATCTGGATACAGGTATCTGTGTCGTCCAAAAATATATCCCAGATACGGGTATCTCAGATAGCCTATCCGATAGGTGATTGAACGTAGCCATTGTATTTCCACTTGTATTACAAGTTTCGCACTCATATTTGTCAGTGACATCTACATTTTGGTGTGCGCGGGAACCATTTTTAGTTATATGGAAATATATAGGTATGGAAAATACTGATTGACGAAGATTATGTCGTGGGAATACCTGCTTCCGGTTGGAGAATGCAGTTGTGTAAGGATATTTTAAATATTGTTAATCTTTTCACTACATATCTGACTGTTGAATGCTGCCCATTTAAGTAAACCCATCGTGTGTCCCAAAATGCCAAACGTCAGAATAAATCTTTAATTGTTGTAATTGTAATAGAGTGGCGGCGCGACAGCTTTTGAAGAGCCAAGGCCTAAGTGACTTACTCTCATCAACAATTCTCTGAGTGCGTGTGGAGAATTGAGGGGACCTACAATTTAACGCCGATTCCGAACGGCAGAGTTGAGAAGCACTTTTTCATGATAGATTGATACTCTTGGAAGGTTTGTCAATTCTTCGCAAGAGGCAGTACCCGTGAAAGATGAAATAAAAACTTTTATGGGCACGAGTAGGACTCGAACCCACGACGCGACGTTCTGCTTAGCAGCCAACGCACCTAACCACTAAGCTTTGGGCAACTGCTTTATACAGTAGTTTACTTCGTGTAAAACTCAGAAGAAATTTATTGGCGTAAGTTCATTTCAATTTAAAAACCGACGCACGTTAGTTCTAATTTCCCAGAAGCTTCAAAACTAGAGAATGCCCTCCTTCGCTCAAATGTGCGTGTCAACCGAACTTGATGTCACTCGTTATAAGATTCCAATAGAAGATGGATCAATCGCGGAAATTTGGTGTTTTACAGTGTTGTGTTGATCGTTTATGTTTTAAAATTAAAAATAAATAATGGCACGAGGAAGACCCCACGCGTTTTAAAAGAAACGAATTTTAGTTGAATCTTTGCAGAAGTACACAACGAGATTAATTAGTTCAGTAAAAAATATAACGAACTTCTTTTATTTTATTTTTTAATTAGATTAATAATTTGATTCTTCTTTTCTGAAAAATAATAAGTATACGTCCGAGTGAACTTTCTCATAGGACGATAATTCCAATATATTTATAAAATCTCATAAAGATTTTGCTGCCGTAAGTGGCCATTATACGGCAATTGCATACAGACGAGCCAAAAATTCATGGATGGAGTTCGACGACAAGGACAAATCCACAATCGTGAATGAAAAAAAAATTACCTCGTTTAACTGTGTAGGTACATATATAAAAGAACAATAAAAAATATGTGTTTTATTTCACTTCCTCAAATTTTTATAAAATTAACAAAAACTAGCACTAGACTGACCTGATTTGGATGAAAATTGGAGGGAAGGTAGCTTAGAACCAGGAGAAGTTTAAAGAGACTTCTAATCCTACTAGCTGACCCGATAAATGTTGTTTTCTCTTTGAAAAAACATTTATGAGAATTATCCAGATATTGGGAAAGTTCACTCGGGCGCATACTGGTTATTTTTCAGATGAGAAAATAAGAAACATAACCGCGCTTTTTTCGGAGAACCATTTGAGCAACAAAATCAATTCATGCGACACAAATAAGCAACAAAATACTGAATACTTTTCGGTGCCGGCTTTTTCTGCTAGCTTAAAATTCAAATTCAATCAAATTTTGTTGTTGTTTATCATATAGTTCCTCCTCCTCTTCTAAAAATGGGAGAGACGAACTTCGTCCGATCTGCTTATTTAAAATAATTTTTAAGCTTGGTAAAAACATTATAAACATGTTACAAGCTCGTTTGTTGTTACAATACTCTATATTTATCTCATTTTCTTAAATGCTACTTTCATGACGCTTTATTCCGGACATGTGTGAATTGCTCACACATACTTTTTTATCGTCATCCAATTTCTATTCAATTGCTTTTATTAATTTTTGGAGAAACCAATCACATCAAAGCTATGAGAAGTGAAAATAGGTTGTCAGAGCAGTTCCGCCAAGCGCAACGTTGCGTCAGAGACTGTAGATTCTCTAAAATTTGATTCTTATTCTAGCAACAGAGACCACCAAAGCCAGAGTTTTTAAGGAAAATTATTGAATGTGATGGTAAGGAGTCCTTAAAATTAAAATGAGTATGTTTGAACAATTTGAACACATCCAACTTTTTCTTGTGTGCTTGTTCATACTCGTTCGATTGCAACCCTTACTTATAAATAAATTAATTGATTGGAACTTATCGACCAGTCAGTGGGCAAGCATTCTTCCTCCCACACTTTGTTGATGACAGGGTGCATGCGGTTCATCAAAACACCTCCTCCATAATTGAAGAGCTCCGCAAGTATGCCATCCCACCCGGCGGACTTGTTATTTTTTAGCTTTTTGATGGCTCTTTCTATCTTTTCTATGCTGGAGGCTGGGTCTTCATTCACTGGGCTCGCTTCTCTTTCGCCATTGACTCGCTCGACATTATTCGCATTCAGAAGCTGCTGGCTTGAATACATCTACAATTCCCTGTGCTTCGGTAGCTAAGTTTCCTTCACTGTTTCGAAGAGCTTGTGACCCGGTTCTGGAACTAGAAGCTTATTGCTTCGACCTTTTAAAGAAACTTCGCAGTCTTTTTCTCATTTCTCCTTTTTGTTCGGTACTCTTCTCTAGATGCTCTTGTTGCAGCATCTGCAAGATGGTCTCGGCTGTAGTCTCTGGCATGCTCCGGGTGCTAAGGCAACCGATGTTGAACTCTTTTTTTAGGCGGCTTGTCATTTGATAAATCGAGCTCTAATCTAGCCACTACCAAAAAGTGGTCAGATTCGATATTTGCTCCTCGGTAAATGTGCACGTTTAAAATGTAAATTCGTGGAGGCTGTGCTTCCAACTTACTCACTATAATATCTTCCTTTCCGATTTTTGCATTTGTAGTAGTTACTACTGTGTGAGATACTGCATGCTATCCTATTGTTGTTGTATAATATCTTTCTGTATTTTAGTTCCTAACACGATTACTCTTACCAATACGATAACATAAACCGATTGTCATTTCAATATATATATATGTTTGTTTTGTAACAACAGATCGTTATTTCTGTTTATGCTATTTATATACTTTACCCCTACTTCCATTGTAAAAACACTATTCTCTTTTCCTTTTATCTTCTCCTTCTTGTTTAAATGTGAAAATAAAGACAGTTTCAAATTGGATGCGAAACGATGCAGTCATCAGCTCAGCTCTCGGTGTTTTATTTAAATATTAGAAAATATTAAAGTCGATTAACAAATATATGTACTATAAATTATTCAGAAGTCGGATTAGTAAATCCAAGTAAAGTTTCTAATAAAATAGTTCACCCCAGTTTTAATTAAAGTGACGCTGTTCTCTCTGTTGATGTTTTTTTTTGTTGTGTGACACGCAAGCAAAGCCATAAATTTTTTTCCCTCTTTTCTAAATTCTTGTTTTTTTTTCTCTCATCTTGATATTTGCTATACCTTTGTCGTGCGCGGTGTGCAAATAAATTCAAAAAAAAAAAAAAATGGAACAAATGATCGATGTGTCTGAATACACAGCTGCCCAGCTGCGCGAGTGGTTACAGCGCTTAGGCAAATCAAGCGCTGGTACGAAACCAACTTTAGCTGTGCGTTTGAACGAGATACCAGTAGAACAACGCGGTTTGCCTCCACCAAAACGAACGGCAAATGAAGAAAAAAACTTGCTTGACGACAACGACGAAGAAGCCGACGACGGTGAAGAAGAGGAAACAGCAACAGAGAGGCAACAAAGACAAAAGGAAAACGAGTTGTTACGAAAAGAAATAATAGCGAGGGAGAACGAACTATTGAAGATGATGGCAGAGCTGAGCAAACAGAAAAGACAAGAGACGGAAAAGACAACGGGAACGACTACCGAAGAGGCAGCTGGAGTTAAAACAAGTTCAACGGTGGCGACGACAACGGGAACGACAACCGAAGAGGCAACGGGAGCGGAGGTAGGTGCGACGGCGACGACGACAACAGGAACGACAACTGAAACAGCAGCTGAAGCAACAACAACACAAATGACAACCAGTGCGACGACCGGCAGCCTGGCAGTGCAACAGTATACTATATTTAAAGAATTGGTGCCTGAATACGATGGCGGGGCGAATGTCGAAGTATGGTTAACACAGCTCATGAACGTGAAACGTATGTACGACGTCACCGATGAAATGTTGCGCACGCTGTTTGTCACAAAATTAAAAGGCAAAGCAGAGGAATGGCTGAGTGAACAACCGAATTTTTTGTGCCTAAGTGTCGAGTCGTTGTGCGAAAGTCTAAAGAACAGCTTCACGAAGAGGGAAAACAGGATGGTGGTCAGGAAACGGTTCGAGGGTAGAAAGTGGAGGACAACGGAAAGTTTTGAAGAGTACTTTGCAGACAAAAACCGATTGGCAACGGGACTGGACTTGGATGAGGAAGAACTGGTCGAGTATGTAATAGAAGGTTTTTCGGATGAGAATTTAAGACTACACGCTCTGGTTAGCAACTTCACGACAAAGGCAGGACTATACAGATCGTTCCACAGAATACAACAATGCGCAAAGGAGGTAGAAGAAAAACCGACAGCAACGGGATCGACTACGAGTGCAACAACAACAGGATCGAGAAGGCCATACGACACGGTAAGATGTTACAACTGTAATTCAGTGGGACATGTTGCGAGTGTTTGCCGTAAGCCAAAGAGAGAGTATGGTGTTTGCTACGCGTGCGGGGAAAAGGGACACATAGTAGCTGCTTGTCCCCAACGGAAATTAGCACAAAGGGTTCATCAACTGAACGAAGAGGAGGAGTCAAACGATTTTGTAAGAAATTTTTTATTTAGTTTTGATTCACACAATGATATGAAAATCTCTCTAGATTGCCTCATAGATACCGGAAGCCCTATAAGCATGGTAAAGACGTCACAAATTCCGGATGTCATTAAAAAAAATTGTTGTAGTTGTGTAACAAAAACAAAAAATTACTACGGAATAAATAAAAGTAGATTAAAAGTTCTTGGACTGGTGTCTGGTGTAATTTTTTTCGAGAAAGAAGTTGGAATTAAAGTTAATTTTGTTATTGTAGATGATGAGGCAACCGGATATGAGGCAATCTTGGGAAGGGATTTTTTAAGAAAAGGGAAGTTTAGATTAATTACCGACACAAAGAAAAAAATTGAAGTTAAGTCAAAAGAAAATATAACAACAGATAGTCAGTTCGAAACTGAAAGACAGCTTATGTCGATTGAATATAAAGACGATAATGATGTTAAATTGGAAATAGATGATAACGTTAATTTTGAGACTAGAACAAAACTGATTGAATTATATAAAAAAAATTATTTGTACGCCGATCGCCCCACGGAACCTACAGTCAAAACAAAGATGAGCCTTGTTCTCAACGATGTTAAACCTTTTCATTGTCGTCCACGTAGACTTTCTTATGTAGAGAAGGGTGAACTCAGTTCATTGTTAGATGAATATCTAAGAAAAGGTTATATTAGGGAAAGCGAGTCGGAATACGTTTCGCCGATAGTGTTAGTGAGGAAAAAGACGGGAGACATCAGAATGTGTATTGATTTTCGGACGTTAAATAAGATAACAGCAAAGGATAGTTATCCAATCCCTATTATAGACGATTTATTAGATAGGCTAGCCAACAAAACGATTTTTTCAAAACTGGACTTGAAGAATGGGTTTTTCCATGTTTACATGCACGAAGATTCTGTAAAGTACACATCTTTCACTACGCCGTTGGGCCAATACGAATTTCTCAGAATGCCGTTTGGGTTAAAAAATGCTCCGTCGACTTTTCAAAGACACATCAATAGGATCTTCTCAGACATGATTAGAAATGATGAAGTTATAGTCTACTTAGATGATATAATGATCGCAACAAAAACTTATGAAGAACACTTTAGAATACTTGGAGAAGTTTTTAAAAGAATGACAGAAAATCGATTGGAGTTAAGAGAGGATAGGTGTATGTTCCTACAACAGAAGATTAAGTATCTAGGTTTTACGATTACGGGACAAGGGATACAGGCAGACGATAGAGGAATTAAAGCGATACAGGATTTCCCTATACCACAAAAAGTTCATACGGTACAAAGTTTTCTAGGCTTGTGCTCATATTTTCGTAGATTCGTCAAAGATTTCTCGATAATAGCTAAGCCTTTGTACGACTTGGTCAGAAAAGACAGAGAGTTTAGTTTCGGACCAGAACAGTTGCATGCTTTCGAGACGATAAAAAAAAGCTAGTAGAAACTCCGGTACTGGCACTTTATGATCCTAAAGACGAAACAGAATTACATTGCGACGCAAGTGCTATAGGTTTTGGTGCCATATTGCTTCAAAAGAAATAGGATGGGAAATTTCATCCGATTTTTTACTACTCTAGGAGGACTACAGATGCCGAAGCCAAATACCACAGCTTCGAGTTAGAAACGTTAGCGATAGTGTAAGAGAGAGGTTTAGGATTTATTTGCAAGGGAAACGGTTCAAGGTGGTAACCGACTGCAATTCTTTGACGATGACGTTGAAAAGGAAAGAACTCAATCCAAGAATTTCCAGGTGGGCGTTAGAGTTACAAAATTATGAAATGGTATTAGAACATCGAGCAGGAAGTCGAATGCAACATGTAGACGCGTTAAGTAGGTCAACGAATGTATTGACAATAGAAACAAATACGTTCGAAGAAAACTTGATAATATGTCAAAACAAAGATAGTAAAATTGTTAAGATTAAGCAAATGCTGGAGGAGACTGAAAGTAAATCGTATGAGATGAGAAACGGAGTGGTGTATAAAAAGAAGAACGATGGTACCATCGTGTTCTTAGTACTCGAAGACATGGTTGATCATGTTTTATACAAATACCATGATGAAATGGGCCATGTAGGTACAGATAAAACCTGTGAGTTAATTTCGAAAAGTTATTGGTTCCCCAATATGAGAGAGAAAATAGGATTGCATATAAAAAATTGCTTAAAGTGTATAGTTTATTCAGCCAAACAAGGTAAAGAGGAAGGTTTCCTTCACAACATTCCAAAAGGGAAGATACCGTTTGAAGTCATACACATAGATCATTATGGGCCGGTAGACAATTCTAGGTCCGTCAAAAAACATGTGTTAGTGATTGTTGATGCTTTTACTAAGTTTGTAAGGTTGTATTCAACAAAGACGACGAATACCAAAGAGGTCGTTAGAGCACTAGAAGACTTCTTTAGAGCATATAGCGTACCGAAATGTATAGTGTCAGATAGAGGGAGCTGTTTCACTTCGACTGAGTTTAAAGAATTTTTGATAGCTAGAAATGTTAGACATGTTAAAGTTGCAACGGGATCGCCTCAAGCGAACGGTCAGGTTGAAAGAGTTAATAGGAGTTTAGGGCCTATGTTGGCTAAGTTAGTGAAACCGGAAGAAGGATTGTTTTGGGATCATGTCTTAGACAAGGTAGAACATACTTTTAACAATACGGTGAATCGCACGATTAAGCAACACCCTAGTGTGATGCTGTTCGGAGTAGACCAAAAAGGAAAGTGTTCAGACGAACTCAAAGATAAATTGATAGAAATAGAAAGATTAGGAGAGAAACGGGATCTTAAGAAGGTAAGACAGAAAGCAATAGAAAAACAAAAAGACACTCAGGCATACAACAAACAATATGTAGATAGAAAAAGATGTAAACCAAACGTTTATAAAACTGGCGATTTTGTCATGGTAAAAAATTTTGATTCACATCCAGGCGCGTCTAAGAAACTGATACCAAAGTTCCGGGGACCTTACGAGGTTACGAAAGTATTGCGAAACGATAGATTCGTACTCAGAGATGTTGAAAATTTCCAACAAACAAGGTTACCTTACCAAGGAGTGTGGGCGGTCGGCAATATGAAACCGTGGCTTAGAAAAATTGATAAAAGAAAGAAAAATTGTAAAACTAGATAAAGATCAGGTGATCTTACAGGTCAGGATGGCCGAATTGTAGTAGTTACTACTGTGTGAGATACTGCATGCTATCCTATTGTTGTTGTATAATATCTTTCTGTATTTTAGTTCCTAACACGATTACTCTTACCAATACGATAACATAAACCGATTGTCATTTCAATATATATATATATGTTTGTTTTGTAACAACAGATCGTTATTTCTGTTTATGCTATTTATATACTTTACCCCTACTTCCATTGTAAAAACACTATTCTCTTTTCCTTTTATCTTCTCCTTCTTGTTTAAATGTGAAAATAAAGACAGTTTCAAATTGGATGCGAAACGATGCGGTCATCAGCTCAGCTCTCGGTGTTTTATTTAAATATTAGAAAATATTAAAGTCGATTAACAAATATATGTACTATACATTGAAGCTTCCGAATATGATTTTGGCAACGCCGACGTACTCTGGACAGACTCTATCTAGGAGGCCGTAAGAATCTTCCTTGCTGGACTCCTCAGCATTATCGGAGGGGACTTGTGTACATATGTATTTAACTGATGTTTTGTGGTGTGGCCTTGATGCGGATTACAGCCAGGGGATCACGTATTGGTTTGAAATTCATGACTTTGGACCTTAGCAGACTTCTAACGACGAATCCGCATCCAAATATGTTCTGTGCATTCTTTGATGACAGCTGTAATAAATGTCGCAATTTTTCTGCTCGTTGTCCCTGATCCTATGCATGTTTTTTCCTGGATCGCAGTACTGTCTGCCTCATACTGCGTGAGGACAGATTCAATTTCTTGAGTAGCACCTGGAGTGTGGAGTGTTCTTACATTCCAGGTGCAAACTCTCAATTCATGGTCCGTTTTCGTTCCGGGTTTGGCTGCCATTTAAGGGGATAATTATCCGAGGCTCTACCCGTCTCTCTCATACTATAAAGTTTTTTTTTTTTGTGGAAGTGTAGTTAGCCCCTCGCCCCTCCAAATTTGTAGGGCCGTTGTTGAAGTTCTGTTGTTTCTCCGTGTGCACCCGCGCTTACAAGTCTTGCAGTAAACGGTGGCTATCGCATGGAGGTAAGGTAAGCACTTGGTGTGTAAGTAAAGCTATAGCATGCGCCACTAGATCCTACAACACCCAACCACCTATCATGGATGATTTTTTTTTATGTATTTCATATGCTCGTATGTTTGTATTTCCGGTATGGACGGTATTTTCGGTAATGGCGCCCAACGCATTTTTATAAAATTTTCACTGTGGCTGAAATTATATATCAGTGGAATTGTTTAAGTCCTTTTTGTATTTGTTTGGACTTACCTACAAGAAGTTACAATGGTGGTCAAACCACTTATTCATTGTTGCGCAATCAATTATTATCCAAGCTTGCAAATCTAAAATGAAACAATGAACGTTTTTAAATAGAATTTCAAATTCTAAAAGGTATATAGCTCCGTAACGCAATAGAATGTTCTTTAATTGAAACTGAATTGAAGTTAACTACACAAAAATGACTCCTCCATTTATTTCCGGTGCATTATTTCAAAAGTGCATCTATAAGGATAGATAGAGATGCAAACCGTATACCATCCCGTAATTACATGAACGTTCATAAGTGTGTAGATTCCATGTTCACATTTCAGAAATATGTACTTCAAACACACCCATTTCATCGTCATCAACCTTCTTCCCCCACCCGATTCCAATCCATCTGTATATTCTCGAACAATTTCACAAACAGTATTGCCACGTTTTAAAAAATTCTATAACGAATCATCTTGACTCGCTCTCTCATCCTGATGCCGAGCCTTTCAACAAGCTGACGTCTGCAACGCCAATGCCAAAAAGATAAAAAAAAAACCTGAATAAATAAAATGAAAAACTTTTTGTTTAGTATTTTCATTTTTCAGCTTCGAGTTGAGTATCCTTTTTTTAACTCCTTTTCAGGATCTGAGAGCCGATTAATTAGCGAGTGCTCGTTATCTTGCGATTTGCCTTTAAATACGAACAAACTCGAGTGCAAATGGAATGCACGAGGAATATCGCATGTAATTGCAGATTTGTGGGTTGTTTTCCGGATGGGCAGGTCCAGCTTCAGTGTTGTTTGCTTTTAAGCGCAGTTTTACAATTTTTTTTTGTGTGTATCTTTCCAGGGCCTTTCCTGAATTTTTGCAGAGAAAAATCACTGATTCGCGAAGCAAATTGAAAGGATTTATGAAGAAGAATTTTCACGGATGAAATAATTTTTTTAATCGGAAAATAGATACATTTTCTGTGAATAGATGAAAAGCTTTTACGTTTTTCATATGAAATGTTGCTTGCTTTGGAGCTTGGATGTAGAGTGCGGCCTGCAGGGTGCGGTGTGCAGAGTGCGCGGCGGGGGAGGATAAGTTTTTCTATGATCAAAATGCGGAAGCAAATGTCATTAAATGTAAAAAAAGCAAACGAATGTATAGAAAAGTTGACTCGAGTAAAACTAAATTAGAATATATGGTTGCCAATTTCTAAAACCCACAAAACCAGTGTAAACATTTTGGATTTTTTATACAGTAGTACTATAAAGTACTAGAAAAACGGACGTATACATGATAATATTTTAAACTTAAGAGCGAAGGCCCGTAAAAAGAGTACTATAAGCAGTGATCAAAAGCATTTCTAAAGCCTTTCTAGTTGTATTCCTTTCTGTTCCGTACATGTTTATTTCACTCCTTACTGTTTATCTGCGCCACAACCGGGTTCCGACCCAGGCCTCTTTGGACCTTCTTCCCACTATTTCAGGTCTACCCCATCTTTCAACCGTACATTTTCTCCCGCCTTATTGTCTCTATCATGAATTATTCCTTTGCCAGTTCATCTCCACTCATACAAGCTAGGTGTCCAGCTCGCCTGAGTCCACTAATCTTTTTTGTCGTTTTGTCATCGTCCTTCGTCTCTCTCGGACGCGCAAATCTCGGATAGTCAGATCCAAATGGATCCAAGACTAACGTTTTTACGGCACCAATTTCCAAGGAATTGGACTTAGAGATGGCATTGCTTCGAGTTCGTGCTCCTCTACCTTAATAATTGCTAACGGTGGCAAAATGTAGGTAGGTTCTTGGTTTTCATAAGACGATGTAGGATGACCATGACCAAAGTTTCAAACCAAATTAAAGTATCCGGATTGCTATCCACACCCGTCAACATTTTCAATGGAATCCGACAAGGGGATGGACCGGTCTGCCTCCTCTTCAACCTGGCGTTTCAGAAAGCAAGTCTCAGGCTACGCGAGAGACTTGAGCCAAAAATCTGTTCAAACACGTTTAGCATTTGGCAAAAATCACTTGGCTGTACATAAGGTTTACGGGAGTAATTTTGAAGTAGATAAATGTATCTTTACGAAGATGTATCCAGCATCTGGGTGCCTAGCCAAAGGCACTCTTAACTGTTCGCCGCTTTTAAGGATATAGTCTTACGGAGAATAGTTGGCCCTATTTATGAGGAAGGACAATTGATATTGATATGTGAGATTGTTGCAGCATTCTAATGTGAAGATTACATGTCCGAATAAAAGGCTTTCAGTTAAATATAGAGTTGGAAGTACTAACTGCCCATGCAACATCATACTAATAAGATAGTGATCCAAGTCGATGTTGGCACTTCGATTCAATCGTATCGCTATTAAGTTCGAGGAGTGGTGTCCAGCTCGCCTGAGTCCACTAATCTTTTTTGTCGTTTTGTCATCGTCCTTCGTCTCTCTCGGACGCGCAAATCTCGGATAGTCAGATCCAAATGGATCCAAGACTAACGTTTTTACGGCACCAATTTCCAAGGAATTGGACTTAGAGATGGCATTGCTTCGAGTTCGTGCTCCTCTACCTTAATAATTGCTAACGGTGGCAAAATGTAGGTAGGTTCTTGGTTTTCATAAGACGATGTAGGATGACCATGACCAAAGTTTCAAACCAAATTAAAGTATCCGGATTGCTATCCACACCCGTCAACATTTTCAATGGAATCCGACAAGGGGATGGACCGGTCTGCCTCCTCTTCAACCTGGCGTTTCAGAAAGCAAGTCTCAGGCTACGCGAGAGACTTGAGCCAAAAATCTGTTCAAAAACGTTTAGCATTTGGCAAAAATCACTTGGCTGTACATAAGGTTTACGGGAGTAATTTTGAAGTAGATAAATGTATCTTTACGAAGATGTATCCAGCATCTGGGTGCCTAGCCAAAGGCACTCTTAACTGTTCGCCGCTTTTAAGGATATAGTCTTACGGAGAATAGTTGGCCCTATTTATGAGGAAGGACAATTGATATTGATATGTGAGATTGTTGCAGCATTCTAATGTGAAGATTACATGTCCGAATAAAAGGCTTTCAGTTAAATATAGAGTTGGAAGTACTAACTGCCCATGCAACATCATACTAATAAGATAGTGATCCAAGTCGATGTTGGCACTTCGATTCAATCGTATCGCTATTAAGTTCGAGGAGTGGCGGTGATCAACCCGGTGGCAATATGATGCCTTTGTGGAAATTCGTACGCAGGAACCTGGTACTCGATACTGCCGTTTTTATGACTCGTTGTTCATTGTCTTTCATTAGTGCTAAACAAATCATCTCACCTTGAGTAGCCATGAGGTCTTCTTTATATAGCTGGTTCTTAGTCCTTATACAATTGTGGATAGAGCATTAGAGCATTAGAGCAGTCTTGAGTGTTCTGTGCCATCTCTCTAGATACCATTCCATTTGATTGGTAAGACGTAGTTCGATTTTTCTTGGCCCCAATAAATCTTGCTAACACTTGGAATAGTGAAGATTCACATTGGGATCCTTGATCAGAAGTAATAATTGTAAGTGGAGTTCCATAATGAGTAATCCAGTGATCAAATAGAGTTGTAGTAACAGTGTCCTATAAGTAATGTCATGTAGTGGAACAGCAACAGGTCACCTTGAGAAACGGTCTATAATGGTTAGGCAGTACTGATAACCATCAACGTTAGGAAAAAAAATTATGTTTATGTGTATGTGGCTGAAGCGAGCATCAGTTACTTCGATATGGTTTGGTATGAGTTTGAGAGGAACTTCTATAGCTGGGACGTGCTATATTATGTAAAGGTAGTGCGGTAGGATTCTCTAAAGAGAGTTTTGTAGTCATATCTATTGTGTTAATAAGTGACAGGGTATCGGCAACTACGTTTTCATTGCCCTTCACCTAAGCAATATCTGTGGTAAACTGCGATATAAAGTCGAGTTGTCTGCGTTGACGTTCGGAAGCTTTTCCAACTTCTGCTGAAAAGCGTAGATTAGGGGTTTATGATCTGATCAGTCTTCATAATAAAATGGCGACCGTCAAGTACATCCTGAAAGTGCTTTATTACTGTGAAAATTGATAGTAATTCACGGTCGTAAGTACTGTAGTTTCGTTTAGCATTGCTTAGTTTCCTTGAAAAATGTCCTTAAAGTTTCCAAGTATCATCTTCAAGTTGATCTTACGTTGACTTAGGTTAGGTTACAGTGGCTGCGGATTCAGAATCCACACAGTTAGGCCAAAAGAAAAGGCCCATTGTGATACCACATGAATCTAGAGAATTACTTCTTACTAGTCGAATTATTTTGAGCTTTTTATAAAGCGAATAAGATATTTGATATCCTTATTAGCTAGTTCACTGGGGTTATCATAAAAGTATTCTCCCAGATGAAGTTTGCGTCTTAGTGAAAGAGCAGGGCAAGTGCAGAGAAGGTGAGAGATTGTTTCCTCATCCATACAGCTCCTGCAGAAGTCATTTGAGGCTACACCAAGTCGTATTGCGTGTCTGCCAATAAGACAGTGTCCCGGAAGGACACCTATCAGGGAGCTAATATGAAGTCTGCTTTGAGATAACAAGTCTTTAGAGCGCTTTAAGTCCAGTGAAGGCCATATGAGTTTCGTAGCTGCGCACGTTGGTAAATTGTGCCACCTATAGTTTGTTATCGTTAAAGCTGCTTCTTTTAGCAAAAGTTTGCATGTAGCTATCGGTATACCTATCTTCTTCTTCTCCCTTTCAGGTGAAATAGGTATGACGGTTCCATTTTTAGCGAGTTCATCGGCTCTTCAATTTCCTTTGATGTCTCTGTGACCCGGCACCCAACAGAGGTGAATGTTAAATTGCTGCGCCATCTCCATCAGAGACGATCGCCAATCGAGGGCCGTTTGAGATTTGGTTGAGACACCGTCAAGAGATTTAATAGCAGCCTGACTGTCAGAGAAGATGCGGATATCAGAAGTTGATATCACGTTTTCTCTTAGCCAGGAGAGAACCTCTTTGATCGCTAAAATTTCCGCTTGGAAGACGCTACAATGATTGGGGAGGCGGAATGAGATGCTTAAATTAAGCTTTTCTGAGTACACACCACTACCAACTCCATCACTTGTCTTGGATCCATCTGTATAAAAATGAATGCCTTTGTCATTCAGAAGTTTTTTGTCTGCCCATTCTTCTCTGGATGGAATGGATATCTGGAAGTTTTTACCAAATTGGGGTTTTGGAATGGTGTAGTCTATGTACTTTGGTATAGAACCGAAAGAGTTCAAAATGATGGAGTGTCCCACATTATTGTTGGTCCATTGAGATGAGGCGTTGAGTCTTATAGCTGTACTCGCTGCCATTTGTTGCTAAAAATGTCGAGGGATGCCAGATGGAGGAGAGTGTCTAACGCCGCTGAGGGTGTGGTTCTCAAAGCCCCGCTTATGCAGAGACATGCAGTGCGTTGGACTCTGCTGAGTTTGTCGCAGTAAGTGACTTTCTCCAGTGCAGTCCACCATACTGCAACCCCGTACATGAGAATTGGTCGAATGACCGATGTGTATAGCCAATAGGTTATGCGAGGTTGAAAACCCCATTTGCTTCCTATGGCTTTCTTGCAAGAGAAAAGAGCTACTGTGGCTTTCTTAACTCTTTCCTGAATATTAGGTTTCCAACTTAATTTTTTGTCTAATATCAGACCAAGATATTTGGCTTCATTGGTAAAAATTAGTGGTACACCTTTTATTGAAGGGGGTACAATTACTGGGATCTTGTATTTCCGTGTAAAAAGGACAAGGTCCGTTTTTTGAGGATTAATACTAAGTCCACAACGATCAGCCCATCTAGTGAGCATATTAAGTGCGTTTTGGAGGAGGTCTCTCAGTGTATTAGGATGTTTTCCTGTGACGGCGATAGCAACATCATCGGCATACGCAATCACTCTGTAGCCTTCCCTCTCGAGGGATATTAGCAATTCGTTAACTACAATGTTCCACAGGAGAGGGGACAGAACACCACCTTGCGGAGTGCCTCTACTGACAGACCTTTTCGTACAAAAATCCCCCATCTTAGAGTTGATGATCCTGCTTTTAAGCATTAGATTAACCAGCTCACAGAGTGAGTATTCGACGTTTAGGGTCGTCATAGCAGAAGTGATAGCAGATGTGTCAACGTTGTTGAAAGCACCTTCAATATCCAGGAAGGCAACCATAGTATATTCCTTTTGCTCTAGGGAGTATTCGATAGTTCTTACCAGAGTATGCAAGGCTGTTTCTACCGATTTCCCTTTGCAGTAAGCATGCTTAGACATCGATAGTCCCTTATCAATGCTATTACGTATATGGATATCAATCAATCGTTCCAGCGTTTTGAGAATGAAAGATGATAGACTAATAGGTCTTAGATCTTTAGGGTTGACATGCGAGCATTTGCCCGCCTTGGGAATGAATACTACCTTTACCTCTCTCCATCGCTGAGGTATATATGCCAGATCTAGACAACTTTTAAACATCATCTCAATGATGGGCAGAGTTATATGGATGGTATGTTGTAGCTCAGCTGGTATGATTTGATCTGGACCTGGAGATTTATAAGGTTTAAAGCTATTCAGAGCCCATGTCAATTTTTCTTTTGTGACAAGACCTTGAGGAAATGTTAAGTTAATACCCGATCCAGGACGGTTTATTGTATTAACGGATTTGGAGCTATCTGGGAAGTGGGTATCTAATAGCAGGTTTAGCGTTTCTTCGCAAGAGTTAGTCCATGTACCATCTGAGTTTTTGAGACAACTAGGCATGGTTGGATTTGTCGAGAGAATCTTCCTTAGCCGCAATGCCTCCGAGGACTCTTCTATTGAGCTACAGAAGGATCTCCATGAGGATCTTTTGGCTATTCTCAATTCTTGTTTATACTTTTTGAGGGATTCCTTATAGGAATCCCAATCTTGGAGGTGTCTAGACTTTTTTGCACTGTTAAAAAGCCTTCTACAACCTTTCCTGAGTGTTTCTAGTTCAGCAGCCCACCAATGTGGTTTCCTCTTTCCCCGCACTGTAGTGAGGGGAAAGGCAGTTTCCATAGCTTTATTGAGGGCTGCTGTAAGCTCATCAACTTTTTTATCGAGTTCAAGAGCGCATAAGGGAGGATCATTAAGTTCTGGTTTAATCAGACTTTTCAGAGTTGTCCTATATTTTGGCCAATCTGTTTTCCTATAATTCCGGAAATGGATCGGTTTTGGGGACTCTTCAATAAGAGTGAAATGGATGTACCTATGATCGGAGAACGAGTGCTCCTTTGATACTCTCCAATTCAGGGGTGCCAGCACGTAACTTGTTACAATCGAGCTTTGTTCATCGTCTATCAACTCGAAACAAATATTTCTAGGCAGCACGTAACTTGAAACGAGTTTTTGCTTAAAATTTTCATTGTGAATTATGAAATCAGAAAATTTCAAACATTTTTCAATAAAAATTTGTAGGTAATTTTTCAAGTCAATACAAAATGATTTTTTTTATGCTAAATGTGAGGATGATTCACCCTGGATGAAAAAGAGTCCAATGCAAGAATAAAGAGAAGATATTTAAGCGACAAAAGCAATTCCCCAGAAATGAGTGATAGTTGGGAATGCATCAAAAAGAAGTGCAGAAATACGGTTTAACAATAAATATTGTCATAAAATGAGTAAAAATACATTTTGTTCTTTGTTTATGGCCCGATCTGGTTTCGGTTCCATATTTTTTCCAAAAAGAATTGCTTGCTCGATAACTATTTTCTATCGACTATTTTTTTCTGTTTCAAACGTCTATTTCAAAATTATATGCTGTGAAATATGACGATACAATCGAGTTCATTCGATTGAAACAAATTACGTACTGCCACTGCTCGATTGTATCGAGTAAACTCGATTGTATCAAGTTACGTGCTGGCACCCCAGTACTTTATTCGAGAGATGTAACGAGACAAGAGTGATATCTAAAACTTCTTGTCGATTTTTAGTAACAAAGGTTGGTTCATTACCAACGTTACTTACTACCAGATTAGTTGTTAAAATGTAATCAAAAAAAGACTCACCTCTGTCATTGATATCGGTACTACCCCACGTAGTATAGTGCGCATTGGCGTCACAACCGATAATTATGTTGGTTTTGAGTCTTGTTGATTCAGCGACCGTCTTCTCCAGAGTGGTACCAGGCAGTGGGCCCTGGTGGTCGTGGCCCAAATACGCTGATACCAGCCAGTAGGTATGGTTGTCTATTACCATACTGGCTGTGGTGACGTCTTTATCACTGAAATTAGGGAGTAAAAATACATTTAGACTACGTTTTCCTAGTATGCAGGACCTTGGGTTACCTTTTCCCGTTACATATAAGACGTAGTAGCCAGGAGTTCTCAATCCTCGAACCAGGGATTTCACAATCCAGGGCTCTTGGATGAGAACGACATCTTCCCCAGTTTTGACAGGCGGAGAAGAAGGGAGGCCGAAGCCTTAAGAGAGTGTTGGAGATTAATCTGTACTATTTGCAGCTACAACTAGGCAGATCAACCTCCACCACTGTTAAATCCAGTTCATCCAGATCAGACAAAGAGGAACCTAGCAGTTCATCTTCTTCCTCACTGGGGAGAACTTTGTTGGATGAGTCATCAGTCTCCATTAGGGATAAACTTTTGACGGTTTCGGAAGAAGACTGTGCCGCGACAGAAGAGGGCCTTGGTACAACATCATTCCCATCCAAGGATGGGAAAGTGATGATAGCACTGGGACCCCCCACGTCTGGCGACACAGCTTCTGAGTGTGAGGAAGAAGGTTGTGCCGCGACAGAAGAGGACCCGGGTACACCATCGTCCACATCCATGGATGGGAAGGTGATAGTAGCACCAAGACCCCCTACGTCTTGCGACACAGCTTCTGAAGTGGGTTGTGGAGGCTCGCATAAAGCGTCTACCTCATCTTTTTTGTAGATTTAGATTTAGATTAGATTAGATTGATTTGTATTTAGTTCTTTTTTGAATTTAACCTTAAATACATACATAAGTTTACAAAAATCTTTATGACATGGCATTTGCCGTCTGCCAGAATGACAACTATTTGAATTTTTTTGTATTATATTGTTAACAAAGCATAATAAAACATTTTAGAACAAAGTTATTAAAAGAACATAAGAATACATAAAAGAACAAGAGGCATACATTTAATGTGTTAGTTTATCAAAAATTTTCGTTAATTATTCTTTCCCTATACCTTAGCGCAATTACACAGTATTTATAAAGTCTTTCTACGTTCATTTCGTTCAATTCCGTTAAAACTTGGACTTCTGATAAATAATCACTTCCAAAAACGCTTCTTCTCGATTCTCTTAGAGTTGGGCATCGTCCTAGGAAATGAATGATGTCTTCCCTTTCCCTTCGGTTACAAATACTGCATTCCAGAGGTAGATCAGGTCTGTGTGGGATATAATTCAAATTCAGGAGTTCGCTGCGTAGCCTGACCATGGTAGCTATGACCTTTACTTCATTGGTATCTCTGAAGTAGTTTTTTTGGGCTAGGTTGTGGTTTAACCTGCTGTAGATTGATCTGTACAGCGAACTGGAAGCTTCAGCTGTGTATTCTGCTCTGCATTTCTCGTCGATTTTTGCTATTACGTTGTAGAAGAGCACCTTACAATTACTTATATCTTCGATGTTTCAAAAAAAAAAACTTATATTACACCCCTCTGCAAGTTCTGACCATTCTCTGTACCAGCTATTTTGATCACGTATAGCCTTGATAGCAACCTTCCTTACTAATCTGAATTCCGGCAGTCT
Source organism: Sphaerophoria taeniata (assembly GCA_943590905.1). Lineage (NCBI taxonomy): Eukaryota > Metazoa > Arthropoda > Insecta > Diptera > Syrphidae > Sphaerophoria > Sphaerophoria taeniata. The sequence goes on from OX016541.1 coordinate 104,357,661, forward strand.
GAAGACACTCAGAAGAAAATCAGCTTGTAGTTTCAAGGTCTTTATGAATAACGGTGATAATCCGGTCTCAAGCATAAACACGTAGTTTGGCGTTTTGATTGGTAGGTTGAATATCCGTTTTAAGTAGTGAGTTAAGAGCTTTTCTACCGTAAGAAACTTCTTGCACCCCCATACTTGAGCGCCATATAACAGGATACTCTCTGACACCGCTTCGAATATTTTATGCTTGCTGCTATGCGCGATATTCCTGTTGATGAAGCAAGTTTTCCAGGCGATATTAATCGCCGTTTTCGCTTTTTCTAGCTTTTCGTTGAAGTGCTTCTCCATGCTTAAATTTCTCGAAAACGTTACACCAAGGTACTTATACTCGTTGACACACTCTAAAGTTTCATCGTTAAATGACCATTTTTCATGAGAGCTATTTCTGCCACCACCTTTTTTGAAGACCATCACTTTGGACTTTTGGGTATTAACAGTTAAATTCCATACACAACAGTTGTCATATAGTCTATTTATCATCAGCTGTAAGGATTCTGGGGAATACGCGAACATGACAATATCGTCCGCAAACAACAAGGCCTTAATGTGTACTCCTGCAAAATCTACACCGCCGGGGAGATAATCGATGAGATCGTTAATAAATAGCGAAAACAAAGTGGGGCTCTTCATCTACATCTTTTTTGTATATGCGGAGAGTAATCGTCTCGAACCCGTATCTTATCACTCCCTTGTCTCGCGCCAGAGAGGCCGCAGAGTCCTTATTGATAACGATGATCGCACTTCGATAAAGACCCTTCGGCTCCTCCAGTTTCGCGATCTTCCAGTCGTGACAGGAGAGGTCCGGGTTGCTTAGCCTGATCATCTCATGGATGTCTTCAGGACATGCAGGTTCAATCGGGATCCAAGCACGAGCTCTCGGCCTGCAAGGAATATCTTCCTTTGCAACAACCTCGAGTTTTGCGCCTGGCCAAACTTCGCCCAGCATGCCGACAGCAAGCGTATATAGATCGCGCGACCTCTGATCGTTACAAACGATGAGTTTGACATGACCTTGATGCCAACCCCCATCGCTTGTTACAGGTGGTGGACCCCGATGCATTCGCATGACTTTGAGAAAGCCAGCCGAGAGCTTCAGTTTCACCATCTGCCAACGGTCAGAGGTAATCGCGCCATCAATATTGCTTCTGTCAATGACCGCAACCACGATTTTGTTGTGTTCCTTAAGCACATCACTAAAAGGTTTAGTGAGAGGTACTTTAGGAATTTTGGGAGTGCTGGTGTTCTGCACTTTGGGTTTCTTAGGGATGGGAGTGGACTCCTCCAGAGACCTTTGTCGCTTTGACGTGGAGTCGCAGCTGGTCTTAGTTTTGGCTAAGATGGATTTAGCCCACTCAATCTTCTTGCTATGGATGGGATTACTACCATCCCCCAATGTTGCACTAGGGGATTTTAGCAATCTCATCGCATAGCGACGTTGTTTATAGAGGACCCTAGGTTGGATGGCTGTCTTCGTAGTGGAGGCAGGGTCGTTATTCACGACGCTGCTAACACCACGGAGACTACCACTAGGACCATCCTGGAGAGGTTTACTCTCTTTGGTAGTGGAACTACCGACATGAGGAGGCGCTTTCGCCAGGGATACCTCCTGTACCTCACTAGAAGCTGGGCAATGACTTGGCACAGACCCCTCTCCTATGTTTGGCACAGGATTAACGACAGCCGACATTATCGCCGAACTGTCACCCGGTGTTGATACAACCTTTACCACACTCGAAGTTGGGCAGTGACTTGTCACAATCCCTTCTCCTGTGTTTGGCAAAGGTGTAACGACAGCCGACGTTGCCGCCGAATTGCCGCCCGGTGTAGATGGAATACCGGCACCGGTTTGAAATTTTGTTTTTTGTTTTTGTTTTTGTTTTTGTTTTAGTTTTTGTTTTGGCATTAAGGTCCCACGAGTAAGCGAAGTAAAGGGGGGTCCATCTGCGCAGAGATTCGCATACACAGATAAGGCTAGTTAATCCGAAGGTCGCCTGGTATCCGGATACTCCGTTAGTGACTGAGCTATTTTTAGAAATTGGGCCCTCAGCCTGGCTGATCATCGGCACGGGTCGTATAACACCTTGAATCCAGCCCAATTGGGAAGTTGAAGGGGAGGATATGATTTCGAAAAGGAGAGACGAACAGCAATTGAGCCATAAGCGTCCCAGGAAGGAAACAAGATACTGACAGAAGTGATACACTATACAGTCAGGGGATAAGGAGACATCAGCCAGTGTAATGCACAAAGCCGATGGAGGAGGGGATAAGGATCGGGAAGGGGAGGGGCGAGCGACCTTTGGTTTCAGGACTCTTCTGGAGAAATAATTCCCGAGAATCATTGACCTTACTCAGCTTCTACAACTCGACAAGTTCGACGCTCAGGTAGAAGTACGTTGACTTGCGGCTGGCCAAAAAAAAACATTTTGATGCATTAATATTGAGGGAACAGTCTTTAAAAATTTCGAAAACTTGTCTTAGATTTTCTTCATGTTACTTCTCATCATTGAATACTACCAGAATGTCGTCAATGTATAGAGAAATAAAATTCAGGTCTCGAAAAATGGAATCCATAAATCTCTAGAATGTTTGTGTTGCATTCTTCAGACCAAATGGCATGATAACGTATTCAAAAAGGCCCCATGGAGTGTTGATGGCAGTCTTGGGTATATCATCTTGGTGCAGAGTTGAAAGAATGGGTTAGAAAGCTGGGGCCGAATTACGGCATCCGTTATCGAATAATACGATACTGAAATGTGAGTGTTTGTGTGCTTTTGGCATTACCTCTCACGTTATCGAGTTCAGTATCGAGCTTCTAGTACAAAAATTTTAAATTCTCTGCTCAGCTATCGAGCTTAATTTCATTCGACACACAAACAGCTCACTGATGGGAGGAAATTTCTAAGAAAAAAATTAAATTTTACTTATTTAGAGAACTTGAGTTATTTTATTATAACATTCTTTGCCAATAATCTATTTAGATCGAGTTATTCTGCTCCAAAGCTTCATCAATCTCATCTTCTTAACATTCAAACTTTGTTTTTTTCAAAAAATAAAATTCATGAAACAAAATTAATATTTTTGCCTTCACTTTTTCACTCAAGTTTTGTTTTTTATTTGTCAAACCTCTCAAAATTCCTTCAAAATAATCGAGACTCGATAAAAACTACTACAATTTTATATTCTCAAACGATACGTGACCTATCGAGTGCCATAATCCCAATGGGGTTACTCGTTCGTTCGATAACGGATGAAACTCACTCACTCGATAGCGGAAGCGATAATTCGGCCCCTGTTTTAATTGTTGAGTAGACTGCGATTGTTGATCTTTTGTTAACTTAAGCTCACGAATTCAAGTGGCAAGCATGTGTTTCATCGAACTTCATTACTAGATCTCTGTAAGTCTTGTTAGGAGGATCGATTCTGTCCACACACTTAGCAGTTGCCATGACAAGGGTACCTCGAGCTTCCATATTCCGATCAGCGACCTTGGCTAATGTATCCAGATTTTCACTGTCGTTAATATTTAGAAGCGTGCCGATGTCAGCAGGCAAGCAGTCTAGCTAGAGCTGGTGTAAAATTTCTTTGTCAATTGATGTTCCCGCGATGTCTTTCATTTCCCTGAGGAGTTGCGAAGGTTTGCGATTCTCAAGAGTCATGCCCTTAAGAAGTTTATGGATATCTTTTTGTCTTGAACTAGCAAGATGTTCTTTGATGGCATTTTTACTGCTTCATATTTATTGCGCTCAGGAAAATCGCTGAGAATGTCATTTACTTACTTGAGAATTTTGTGATCCAGGGCTTTAATGACAGTGCTTAATTTAATGTTGTCGCTGCATGATGGGAATGATCTAAATTCCGTTTCAACTACAAGGAACCATGTCTTGAGATCATCATGATAAGTCAGGAAATTGGGGTTTATTAACTGCAAGAACTTGTCCATGTTGCCCGCTAGGGTTGCTTAAACATCGGTTTTTGGCCCTATCGATAGTATCGATAGTTTTCGACAAAACTATCGATAGTATCGATACTATCGATTGTTTTTTTTTAAATCAAAATAATCCTTACAAAAGTAATTTTATAAGAAAATTTCTACACATGGACTGCCAGTCGTGCAAAATCTCATTTTAAATTTAGAAACAAATGATTCCATCGATTCTAGTCCTTGAAATTGCAATTGGAGAGTAGAATCCCTAACAATAGAACTAATTTTAAATATTTCTCGCCGTTCGTGTTCTTTGGGCGCGTTCACGTTCAAAAAGCAGTAAAGCGTGTAGTTGTTTTTGTAATTTTATTTTCAATGAAAGTATGACGCAAAAAATTACGACATTAACTTCAAGTTGTCTAGAAGGAAAACTTCTTTCATTAAAGCTGAGGTAATTTTCGGTTATTAACCGACTTATTCAAGTCGTTTACTTCAATCTGAAATTGAACAAGGCCTAATATCATGTATAGCAGTCAATGTATAGTAAGTCAATTTAGTTGAAGAGCTTGCAACATTTATTGAAAATGTGAATTTTTTATTTATGTAGGTATTTATTTTATTATGACTCTTTCGAATTCTCCTTTGAAATTCTATCCCCTGAGACGAACACTAATACACCATGACTCTTAAGACACGACCCAAATTTGGCAATACTCTTTATTTCCTTGAAATTAAATGAAAAACATTGTTTTCCACTTTTTCAAATAGCGAGGTATACATGTGACCTCCAAGCAAGACGAATTGAAATATAAAATAATAAGAAAACATTGAATGAAAAGTTAAGCAGAGTTTATCTAATAATGAGTAGGGAAACTCTTTTGAAAATGTAGTAGGCACTACTAAAACTACAAATTTTCAAAATAAACACAACAAAAATGCCATAAGTGAAAACAGTCAAATAAATTCCTTATATAAAACTGCCTGCGCATGAAGAAATGACTACACGTTTATCACGTGCTTCTTTCCTTTTTTCCCCTTATAGACTTTTAAAGGCGGTCTGACTTGATTGTCATGAATTATGAAAAAAATAAATTTCGATAAAAAAGCTTATGTTGTTTCCCTTTCCTTCCTACAAGTTTCTCATTGGCATCTATTTCCAATATCTGTGTGAAAATTTGTGTGAATCAACAGGTGAATTTTCCTGAGTTTCCCTACTCATTATTAGATATACTCTGAAGTTAAGAACGTCAAAAATTGAGTCGTATAAAATTTTTCCTGCGACTCATCGGGTAAATTATTTTCTATTTCCTTTTCGAGCCTTGTATGCCTTTTGCACCAACGTAGTTTGAAAAGAGTCACGACTGATGAGTTGTCGTTTAATAGCAGTCTTAAGGAGCATAACGTTTTAAGCTAATTTACGTTAATACGTTTTTCAATTCATTAAAAAATACCAAAAAGATAAAAATAAGAGTTTCATAAACGTTGAATGAATAGAAGATGTTTTATCTTAAATTTGTTTCGCAAATAAGTCAATTCTTGCCTGCTTTTGAAAAATATTGCTCAAAATAAACAATCGATAGTTTTTTAACAACATCGAATATACGCGATAGTTTTTTACTATCGATACTATCGATAGACTATCGATGTTTAAGCAACCCTATTGCCCGCCGTTTCCATTATTGTTGAGGACAGCGTTATTAAATGGCTGAGCTTGAGATTGAGCTTGCTGAATTTAAGAGCCGTGAAAACCACTAGAATAATCTTGATTATTTGGATTATTTGAGTCGAGCGCATTGGCTAAATTATCTGCGCCTTTCGCAATTGGTGTGTGAGCTAGACTCATGATTTGATTTTGTAGCCAATTTGACTCCAATGCAAACGTTCTTGAAAACAGGGGTCACCAGAATGTAGCGGTTATATGCTCTTTAATTCAAGACCTCTACAATATAGAGTTGATAATTATGTGTGAACAATATTATTTATTAATTCAACTAGTTGAGCAAGTACGAAAATTCCAAGTATACTAATAATTTTCTTCAAGCTGAAAATAAGTTCAAAACACAAGCTTGTGTTTATATTTTCCGAGTGCGCAAGTAGATTTATTAGCAAGTAGAGCTATTGTCACCATGTCAATGCGGCCACAACAACGAGTCAAAATGTGTCCAGACTCGAGAGATATCTAGTATAGTGATAAGAAGTCAGTGTTAGCTTACTTCAAGAAGTCTATTGACTATTGACAATTGACATCAACATCACACTTCTTCGCAATTAACTACAGACACATATATTACTGAAGACGGAGACTGAGGTTATCGGTTGAGACAGAACATGACATTAATACAACAAAGAGAGACAGAAAGACAAATAGAAATAGAAATAGAAAGAAATGACACATGACAGAAATTAACGTGGCACAGGTGGTCTTAGATAAGCTGTCGATTTTTGAAGAAAAAGAATGCTTGCTGCTTATAAGCTGGAGCTTGAACCCGCAGCGTTTGGCTTAGCAATCAATTACTCTATTCTCTGAGCCATAGCCACCAGCTTGAAGAAGTTATTGTTTTGTAACGAAGCGTTACATGCTTATCATTTTTTTTTTTAAACAAACATATTATGGCCCACAGAGTCGTCACCCATGTTTGCCATAAACAACATCAGCCGACATAATATTTTAACACATTCACACACAATTTTACTGTTGAAATACAATTCACATTCAGTCATCACACGAAAAAGCATAAGGCAGTCTGCAATAAGCCATATAAAACACAGTCCGCCGTGTGGTAAGAGTTCCGTCGTAGTGAAAGAGTTCACTAGTATACAAAACAGAGTCCGCCGTGGTGAAAGAAGAAATAGTTTAGTGTGGTAGAAAAGTAAACCACACCAGGGGTATTTGGTATTTCTATTGTGAGTCAGTCGGTGTTCAGCAGCAGCCCGTAGCAGTTCGTCTATCGTCTACCAGAGGTAATTAATTCGTTATTATTATTTCATTGAAGTTTCCCCCCACAAGTTCTAAGAGGTTTTTAATGATATCATTTTATATACGTCGTGCTACCAGTTGCCATTAATCCTGTTGTTTTGCGTGCCACCAGGGGCCGTACCAGTACCTGCTGATCGACCAGAGCTATTGCCTGCTGTTTTAGTGCTACTAGAGGCCATTAGCCCTGCTTCTTTTGTGACACCAAATCGACCTGCAAATCGACCAGGAGCTATTGCCTGCTGTTTCAGTGCTACCAGGGGCCATAAATCCTACTGTTTTGCGTGCCACCAAGGGCCGTACTAGTACATGTTTGCTTCACCAGTGTTACCAAATACCTTTTGCTAATTACACTTGCATATTATATTCCCAGAGTAATAGCAGACAGCTGACCCGAAAAGTATCCCACGATATCCAAGAAGCGTAAACCCGTCGAACCAGCTTTACTCTATAGCCAGAGAGGTGTAAACCCATAAGTACCCTATATAATAATATAAAACATAACCAGAGAAGTTTAAATAACCAGATTAAGAAAACATTAATAATATCTAGTTTAATGTAGGATTTTATTAAAGAGTTATTAACAAAGAGTAATAATAAAGGAAGTGTGGACCTTATTACTGAAGTTAAGTTTTTTTCTTCAAACGGAACCTTGGTGATTAGGGTTCCCAACTTCGTTTAGAAACGAAGGAGGACAGTATTTTTTCAGAATTGTACGTCTATTGACAACTAGTCTAGACTCTAGAGTCTAGACAATGCTTAAGGCAGTTATGAAGTTATGAATTATATGAGCATGGCTTTAAGAATAAATTAGTTCTCTTTTTGAATAGCAGTAAACAAAGAGTTGTTCTTTCCAAAGTTTGAGTTAGTGCTATCTGCACTAAAAGCAGACACTTGTTGGAAGGACAAACCATATCTATCAAAACCCTTTATCATATTAAACATACCGGCTGCGGTTTGGTTGGGGTATTCTATGAAAATGTACGCATGCGGAAAAATTATATTATGGATTGAAGCTATGAATTTGTACACCTTCATATATTATCTGTAAATATGAGAATTACGTCCTTGAGGGACACCGGATTAGGCAAGAACAAAATTATGAGACATTGGTTCTGAAATTAAGTTGATACATTCTATTTTTGATATACACAAGTAGGAATTATGTGGATATCCAATTAATGAAGAAAGGGAGAAAGCATAAATATGCATTCAATTTTTCAATTTAAACGTTCTTCGTAGTGGCACTGGCAGTACACATTATTGTATTAAGGTTAATATTTATTCTTTTTCATAAAACAGAACATCAAATTAAGTACCGAGAACATTTAAAATATTAAAAATTTAACGGTGTGTTTGTAAATAAAAATAAGGATTTAATAATAATTATTTAACTTAAAAAACAACATTATTTTATGTAAATGAAGCTAATTCAATGTAAGCCGAGATCTGATTTACAAGGAAAGAAAAGTGAGAAAAAAAAACAAACAAAAACGAACCACGCCCCAGTACAGCACAAAAACACTCGTTCAAGTGCTTCCAGTCCCCCTTTCACAACCATCAAACAACATGCTACATAACCACCCTTGCTTACAGTTTCCACAAACCGACCAAAGATAATAATAAACTTACCACCCCAATTTGTGCCCGGGCATGTACAGAGCATTCATTCAATTTGGAAACGGAAACGCCTCCTCTTTCACATGAACCATATTTCTTGTACGAATATAAAATTCAAGTGCTCCCCGCTCAAGCCCCTGTCACTCCTCTCAGTAGCATTCCACTTTTCAAAAACAAAAATTATTCATCTTTAAGCTTAACATATTTTTGCATTTGGATGAAAGCGGTGAACAGTGTATTTTCTAATGGATTTCTTTTAAGGACAAAACTCACACCTTGGTATATGTGGCGCATGGAAAAGTCGATAGCTTCTCACCTTTGTGTAAAAAAATATTTTTTGTATTTTATTTTTTAACAAGAAATCATCTTTGAAAATGTGGTGACCGTATTTCCGTTTGTGGATTGCTTTGTTTTTTCTCAATTAAGCCTAACCGTTAAAAGTGAGGATAAAAACAACAAATATTAAAAATACAAAGTAGGTTTGACGATGAGTGCCACATGCAGCTAAACAAGAGGCATACAAAGCGCTGCAAAGAAGGACACGAGCAGCTCGTTAGCTCTCAGGAAGAAAAAAAGGGAGCATTAGAAGCGCGGGATCGAGGAGATAGAGGGATGTCACAACATGAACGAGGTTCGAAAGTTTTACAAAATGGTAAAACAAACCACCAAGGGTTTTACACCACGAACTGAGGATATGGAAAGACCACTTTTCCAAGCTGTATAACGGCGATGACGAGCAAAATTCCGCCAACAATACAGAACCATTCAATTTGGGTGAAGCAGGCCAACAATTCCACCCACCCGACATTGACGAAGTGAAGATAGCGATATCTAAACTTAAGTCGGACAAAGCCGCTGGAGCAGACGGGCTAGCCGCGGAACTGTACAAAGCAGCTTGCGATGATTTGGTTAGGAGCATGCACCAGCTCATGTGCAAAATTTGGTCGCAGGTAAGTATGCCCGACGAATGAAACCTCAGCATCGTATGCCCGATCCTCAAGAAAGGAGATCCTCTGAACTGCACCAACTACAGAGGTATCAGTCTCCTTAACATCTTGTCTGCCGTGTTGTTTGAACGTTTGAAGCCTATCGTGAACAACCTGATAGGTTCTTATCAGTGTGGCTTCAGACCCGGAAAGTCCACCATCGATCAAATATTCACCCTACGGCAGATCTTGAAGAAGACCCAGGAACTGCAAATCGATACCTACCGTTCTACCACCATCCCAGAAAAACTCGTCCGTCTGTGTAAGATGACAATGGAAAACTCACGCTATTTCATCATGGTTGGAAAAAACCTAACTGACGCATTTGATGTCAAAAAAGGTTTTAGACAAGGCGATGCGCTGTCATGCGACTTCTTCAACATCATTCTTGAAAAGATTGTGCAAAACTCCAACATCAACACCAGAGGAACTATCTTTCAAACATCCGTCCAGCTATAGGATACGCAGACGACATTGACATAATTAGAAGAACACAGCGTGATGTCAGTGGAGCGTTCGTGAGTCTTGAGACGGAGGCCAGGAAGATGGGTCTAGCGGTTAACGAGGGCAAGACCAAGTTAACGCTGTCATCAAGAAAGGACAACCAACATGGGCGTTTTGGAGCAAACGTCAGCGTAGACGATTTAACTTCGAGGTAGTTATGGACTTCGTCTACCTAGGATCCGCTAGTAGTAAAGTCCTCTCCCGAGCAACTAAAGTGACACTCTACAAAACCCTCATCATCCCGGTCCTAATGTATGGTACGTGGATCATGACAACATCCGATGAAAACGCTTTGGGCTGCTTCGAGAGAATAATTCTTCGAGTGATTTTTGGTCCTATCTGCATAAATGGAGAATGGAGACGAAGATTCAATCAAGAAATGTTCAAGCTGTTTAGCGACACTCACCTAGCCAGAAGAGTTAAGGTCCAACGACTAGATGGTTGGGTGATGTAGAGCGAATGGAAAACAATGCTCCGGCTCGTAGAGTCTTCGAATCCAACCCGGAAAGACGTTGCAGAAGAGGAAGACCGTGACGTAGGTGGAGCACACAAGTGGTAGAGGACCTGAACCAACTTGGCGTGCGAAACTGGAGACAGCTAGCTAGGGACCGAGCTGGCTGAAGACGTTTGTTGGATGAGGCCCTGGTCCGACCTGGACTGTAACGACACCATAAGGTAAGGTAAAGCGAAATAAAGCCAAATTGAGAATTTGGTGTTATGTATTTCGTTTTTAAAAAAACGCAATACTGCCAAATTTTTCGAATTCGGTCATATTTTATCTGGCGATATTTCACGTCACTGATAAGATGCTATTTTTTCCCTAGTTTGCACATCGTGAATGCTTTGCTTTTTTTAATGCGACGGGGTCGTCGAAACTCACTGATGATATATAAGTGTTGATGAGGAGAAAATAAATTAAAGTTGACGGCTGGTCACCACAATTGTTTAAAGTACATAAATAGAAGCGAATTACATATGCAAAAATATTCTCTTAGCATCTAAATAAATGACATGGTATGTTCATCGAGAGCGATGATCTTTTCATGTGCATGCATAATTAAAGGAAAGTCATTCAGGAACATTTTATTCACCGTCACCATCAGCTTTTCCATTTCCACGATCATAACGCCCTGCACCACAAACAAAAATGCAAAAATGCACCATCTTCACCAAATATAATTGCTTAAGATTGAAATTATAATGAGTCTTCATGGGAACAAGCATTTCTATCTATGATGTTTTATGTTAGGCTATGAGGTTAAGGATTCTCAGCAACACAAACATTTTAAAATGCTATGATTTGTCTCTTGTGTTCCGTCAGTGGAATCTTACAAATTTGTTTGGGTATTTTAATTACAAACTTTTTCTGAAGATGTGCAGATAAAAAAGAAGAACATTCAAGTCAATGCAGGAAAAAAGGGAAAACTTTTTTATAAAACTTAGAAAAATAATTGCAACGGAAAAGTTTTCGTTTGGGGGCTTGGTCGTCATTATGCGGGTAAAAATACTAATGGGGAAATAAATAAAGGAAAAAATGTTCCTTAATGAGAAAGAATAGGGTGAATCTCCTCTAGGTACAGGAAACAAATTATGGCTGTTTTTTTCCTTTTGTTTGCAGTAAAAAGGAAAAACTTTTAGACTTTTAATAAAGTGAGCCTTACTCTTTACTTGCATTTTTTTATTGTATAATTAAACTTATTTACTGATTTGAATGTCTTTTCATATTTTTGTAGCCTAGTTAGCAGAGGTAGGACCTATAAAATTATGTCAGTCAAAATGGCAAAAATTTTGATTGCTTTTGCAACGAACATAAGGAAATCACCTTAGACTTCATGTAACATGCACCAGTCCATGAAGCTTTTCAATTTTTGTGCCATAATAAACAAACTTGCATTATTACATAATTTAAATGCAAACCTCGATAATCTTAATTACGTCCTTACCATCACATTTACGAAACCAATAATATCTTCTAATATATAAAATTCTTCTGTCACAGTTTTAGTGGTCATACTCCTCCGAAACGGCTTGACCGATTTTGATGAAATTTTATATGTGTATTCAGTAGGTATGAGAATAGGTTCATATCTATTTTTTATACCGCTAATTGTTAAGGATGGCTCACCCACACTTTTTGTTTTGCATTTCTTGGACCATTTTTTTTTTTAAATAATTTATTATGGTGTGGCATTAAGAAATACATTCAGTCCTTAATTTTCAACTTCCTACCACTTACCCCTACTTTTTAACAACCACTTCTTGCTCGGTTTTCATGAAAATTTCGTCGATTATTATTATTGTTTGTACATTGATCGCAGTAGTGATAGTGACATTAAAGCTTATTATTGTGAAAAGTAGGATAAATAATAAAAGATAAATAAACATTCTATACCATATCACTGCCTTTATTCACATACTTGCAAATATGTTTGATGTTCTTCACTGAACTACAAAATTGTACCTTCATTAATTTGGTTTTTTTTGCTCAGTAGAGGTGAATAAGGCACCACCCACCGATTATCAATGTCAATATCGATGTTTTTGATCCTTTTGGTAAATGATTGTCCGACATTATTGGAATTCCTTAGACGATATATTGGATATCTATCAACATTTGTGATCGTATCGTTAGTAAAATCTTTAGGAAATCCTTTGGTACATTTTCCATCTGCCAAACACGGCGATAAATGATTGAAATTACTGCATGAGCCATGAATCATGTTAGTTGTAACCGACCCCTTTGTTTTGATAGCATTTTATATTTTTCAACCCTATGCAAATCCGTTGAGGACTCACTACTTTTGTACCAGTGGCACCAAATGCTTAGGATCAGGGTACCGGGTAGTGGGGAAGCGGGGTAGTTGGCAGTGGGTAGCAATTATTCAAGTATTCATTATTTTGTTGTTAATTTTTGCCGCAAGAATTGATTTTGTTGCTCATCTAATTCTTGGAACCATAGCGATATGAAACTTTGGCACCTACAACTACAACCACACTGAAGTGAGTCCACTATTCATGTAAGTGGGAACACTTATTCAATTGTCAAAAGTCAGCCGTGACTTCAGAAGGCTTTCAAACTACCAAGACGATGATACGAGCTGGCATGGCATAATTAATTATTGAGTTACCAGAAGTGCGTCTTTACGCTGACGATAGTTGACTATAGTTGTTATGTCAAAAAATAAATGGTTGATGTGTCATAGTTGGAAATAGTTACCTAGAAATAGTTGAAATCATCCAAGAAAAAACAAATCTTTTGAGGTTACATTTTTATTTTATTTTGAACATAATAATTGAAATGGGTAGAGACAACAATTTTTGTTGCTTTAAATTTATTTCAAAAATTCAAGAATGATCTTGACATGGTAAGTTCTTAAAGACAATTGAAATAAGAACATATTTATTTATTTTTGAACAACCCACAGCAAGAAAGGCAAATGGAATATTCGAACTGAAGACTATCCTCCATAAAGAATTAAGTCTTAAGCAAGCCAGCTCCTAATTCCTGCTTCCAAATTCGGCTCTGCGAAATTAGGCCCCAGGAAAAAAGGCATCGAAGAAAAATTTGAATTAGGCCCCAAATTGGGGTATATTTTCATGATGAAATTAGGCCCCAATGAAATTAGACCCCAAACTGTGAAATTTAGCCCCAATTTGTCTTTTTCATAAAAAAAACCGTTAGTTAGATAATGAAATATCACCTCAAACTGTTCCAAAAATGCTCAAATGGTGGCCCTAACAATTTCAATGCAACAAGCCGGTGACGTGAAATAACGCCCAACGATATAAGACCAAAATTCGAAAATTTGGTCTTATTTCGTTTTCGAAAACGAAATAAAACCAAATTTGAAATTTGGCTTTATATCATTTGCTTAAACGAAACTAGGCCATTTTGGTCTTATTTCGTTTTTAAATTTATATAAACTCATGTTAAAATATTTGTCAACACTTAAACTTTTTTGCTTATAAAAGAATTCGCGCGAATTTTCTGATTCGCCAAATTGGCCCCTTTGCGATGGCTTGGTATCTTTTTTCCCCTCGACATCTGATCGGGAGTTTGCAAAGTTTTGTTTCATAAATCTACATCCTTTTTCTTTTGTTACGTAGGAACAATAATTTCATATGCAATGTATGTCAATTGAAAAACCTTGTTTACTTATGTGTTTAATTGGTACCGTGTCATATGTGAAATAAAAATAATCATATTTCCATATATATGGCCATTTTTAACTTTTCTAAAGTGTCAATCTACCACATGATGGCAATAATTAACATTGTAAGAGTCAGGTGGCCATATTTACTTGCTATATTTCGGAATAAATGGTCAATATAGAAAACATTTTGAATTTACAAGAATAGACTTTAATTTATTAAGGTACTTGATAAAAAATTTGAATTGAGAGAAAGATAATTGTCACTCGCTCAAGACGTACCGAGCGGAAAAAAATGTTTTGCCCTAGAGAGAATCAATTTGGGGTGTGAAAATAAAACATTCGCGCGAATTTTTTATTTTCACACCCCAAATTGATTCTCTCTGGGGCAAAAAAAATTTTCCGCTGCGCGAATGACGGTTATTTTTCTCTTAATTTAAATTTTATATCAAGTTAATAATTTAAAATCTTTCTTTGGAATTCATAATTTTTTCAATAGATAAAATCATGTAAAAATAACAACGCAATTCTCTGCAAAATTTGCAGAGGAATTGTATAAAATATCAAATGTGTTTACAGTTGAAATGCATGTTAATGTGCTTATATTTACTTCATTAATGTTGATTACATGAACGTTTGTTTAGTTTAAATTCTTTTTTTAATTATCATTTCTTCGTTATATTGGAATCTTTTTTCACTTAAAAAAGAATATTTGAAGTTCTGTTTTTTAGGAGAAAAAAATGATTTAAAGGTGTCATTTGACCATATGTCCTTGGGTGTACAAAATTTTTTTACAAAGAATTCAGCTGTTTTTTCAAAGAATTATTCGGCTTGAATTCTTTTTTAAGATTGCAAAAAACCTGAAAAACTTGTTTTGAAAATTTTGACCTCATTTCCAAATTTTTTTTGGCGCAATTTCCAACTGACCTAAGAATTAAAGCCAAATTGGGGTAGTTTCATTTTTGAAATGGAAATAAGGCCGAATTTCAAATTCGGTTTTATTTCGTTGGGCGTTATTTCACGTCACCCAACAAGCCCTCAAAATAAATGAAATAAGGCCCCAACTTGTTTTACTTTTTTTTTTGGAAAAATGCAATTAAACCCCAATTTGTCTATTTCATAAAAATAACTTAGTAAGATAATGAAATACCACCCCAAACTGTTTTTTCATAACAAACTTTATTTAAGGTGATGTCACCACAAACTTTTAAACAAATACTTGAATTGTATCTTGAACATTTTCCCTACAACAAGGACACTTGTAATTCTCCTGTCCATCTGCAATGGATTCGGCTTGAATTTTAAGGTTGCATTCACTGCAAATCTTAAGATGTTTACAAGGCAACAGGAAAATATTTGTTGTCCTGATCTTATCAGAGTGACGAACATTTTCTTAAAGTCTTAACGTAATTTCGGTTTAACTTTGAAACATATTTGCTGGCTCAACAATGAGCGCTACTTTCCAAGCTTTGGGTCCTCGATTAAACAAACTTGGTAATGCATTTTCATGTTAATTTTGAAAAATGAAACAAAGCCCCAAATTGTTTTTAAACTTAAATGAAATAAAGCCCCAAAAATTTATTTCAAAGTGAAATTATGCCCCAAAAAAAATGAAAAAAAAATCCCAAAAAAATGAAAGAAAACCCAAAAATTTGAGCAATTTTGTTGTTGTTGTTTTGTGTGCTTTTTTTTGGCCTTTTTTCCTGGGGCCTAATTTCGCGCCCCCTCCAAATTCGCTGAAAAACTATCAATTTTAACCCGAATAATTCGGGTTACCACGTTTAAATGAATTAAGTGTGTGGAACTAGTTCGTACGTTTTAAATTATGTTATTGCGAATGTGAATCAAAATCAGCAGAGAATACTTTTGATAACAGTTAAGCGTGTTGTAAGTATTGTTTTCAAATTGAAAAAGTACATAACATTAAATATCTAGGAATAACTCTGGACTCAAAACTTAATTTCTCAAGCCATACCTACTGACAATCTGAGGCAATACTTTCGTTCCATTCTTAGGCATTTCTTTTATTTGCGATCTGTTTGCAGGGATGAACTTTTAAAAATAATCTATTACGGAATTTTTCATTCTAAGATGCAATATAGTATAACCTACCACTTTTAATATTACAGAAACTCATGATAAGGAAAATATTAAGAAAGTCACGTTGAGATCATAGTTTTCCATTATTTCTAACTTTGGGAATTCTTCCTTTACGCCACCTGTACTATTTTAAGGTATTAAAAACATTCTTTATGAGATCTGGTAACCGTTATCTAAGAATTCTTGAGAATTACAATATTCGTGAAAACAACTCCTTTTTGGTTAACATTCCTCACTCAAGCACCACTGCATATCGTACTTTTTTTTAGTGTTTCGTCTTGCAGATTTTACAATAAATTACCACTATAGCTCAGGTCACAAATATCAAAAATTTCTACCAAACATGTGTCTTGAAAGTTTTCAAACCAAAACATGATTAAAAAAAAAAATTAAAAAAAAAGAATAACTCCAAATAGAAATTTTTGTTCCCCTTTAAAAAAATGTAACCAAAAATCATAAGCAAAATTCCATTCCAAAGATTTGCAAATTCAACTTGAAATACAGTCTTCATTGGAATTAAAATTTAAAAAAAATCATTATTCTAGTACTAATAGTAATAATCGATTATTTGCATTCGAATGATAATAATCGTCATTCGATTTTTTTTATTTTCATTTGAGATTTAAACTTTGAAGAGTAGCAGTTGTTGCAGGGTTTGAGAAATCATTCGAATGATTTCAATAATCGAATGATCTCGAATGATTGCTTGAATCGCTTATAATCGATTATATCATTCGAATGATCCCATCACTAAGTGCAATAAATGCTGTGAATATGTTTTTACTTGCGACATATAGAATATATGGCAAGTACATCGTTATTACGGGCGATTTCAATGTACACAATTCTTCGTGGCTTCTCCATTCGGGCCCGACAACACCCGAAGGAATGTGTGCCGAGATCTTTGCTGAGTTTAACCACCTTACTCAGCTTGTCACTGAGCCTACTCGAATATCGGACATTGATGGCCAAGCTGAAAATACTCTTGACTTGTTCCTAACGTCTGACCCTGATAAATACACTATCTGTGTATTAACGCCTCTAGGCAGATCAGACCATAGTATCATATCCGCAAATTTCTCGTGCCAAACTAATCCAGTTAGAGAAAGAACTCCGAAGAGAACCGTATGGCAATACGAGAAAGCCAACTGGGACGGTCTCAATAACTTCTTCCGGATCTTTAACTGGTCACTATGCTTCCTCGATAGTGACGTAGACTCCAGCGCAGATATGATTACTAACATGATTATTTTGGGAATGAAAACTTTTATCCCGAATAGGGTTAAAAGCATCAAACCCAATTAAAAATCATGGTTCGACTCAAGCTGTTAAGAGGTTATCAGGGAAAAAGAAGTAAAGTTCCGGTGTTTTAGAGCCAACCCAACTGAGGAAAACCGGAACAAGTTTAAACAAGCCAGGAAGGCCTGCTTTTCCATCTATCCTATTCTTTTGGGCTCGTTCCGAGCAGTTGGAAAACAGCAATTGTCCAGCCAATCCCAAAAAAAGGCGAATCTTCTTCTCCCTCCAATTATCGTCCGATTGCACTTACGCCCCTTCTTTCTAAGGTCATGGAAACGCTGATAAACTATCAGCTCAAGAAATATCTCGAAGACCGAAAGCTTCTTAATGACCGGCAGTACGGCTTTCGCAGCAACAGGTCCACTGGTGATCTGATGATTTATCTCACCGAACAGTGGAACAAACCTTTACATCGTTTTGGAGAAAGTAAGATTGTTGCACTTGATATTTCAAAGGCATTTGATAAAGTCTGGCATCTTGCTCTTTTATCGAAAATGCGTGCTTTCGGTGAATCCCTTCTTCGTTGGATTAGAAACTTTCTTTCGAACCGTTTAATACAAGTTGTATTGGACGGTTTCAAGTCTGAAACCCACAATATAAATGGTGGTGTACCCCAGGGCTCCGTTTTGTCTCCGACCCTCTTCCTCATCTTCATTAATGATCTCTTGTCTGTTGCGTCTAATCCAATAAATTGTTTCGCAGACGATAATACCCTTAGCTTTTCATATTTGTTTCTAGACTCACGTCCTTCCTCTTCGGATGTGGAACTGCAACGGCAAAATATGATAAGCTCATTAAACTCTGACTTAAACAGCATTGTACAATGGGGAATACAAAATCGCGTAGAGTTTAATTCGTCGAAAGCTCAATGCTGTCTTGTATCGTCGAAGCGAGATATACCCCCCTTGCTATCCATGAGTGGCACTTGCATCAATGAGACCGAACATCTCGAGATTCTCGGTATGTGCATCACTGACCACCTCTTGTGGAACGAGCACATATGCGATGTCGCCAAAAATGCCGCAAGATGTTTAGGGTTCTTAAGGCGATGCAAGAAATTTTTTTCCCCTTCTGATCTGGCTACCATCTACAAAACCTACATACGTCCTAAGCTTGAGTACAATTCTCACGTCTGGGCTGGTGCTCCAGTGACGTACTTAAGTCTTCTGGACAGTATCCAAAAAAGAGCATTCAAAATGATTGGTGACAATACCATCGTTGAGTCATTTACATCTCTAGAACATCGTCGTAATGTCTCATGTCTCACCCTGTTTTACCGATACTTCAACGGTATATGCTCTAGTGAAATAGCCAGTTGCATTCCTCCCCTTAAGACATTCAACCGTAATACTCGCGCCTCCAGGAATGCCCATCAGTTCACCCTCGAGCCCAACTTCGGACGTACTGTCAAGTACAGAGAATCGTTCTTTAGCCGTACTACGCGAATGTGGAACTCTCTTCCACACTCTGTCTTCCCCAGTCATTCTAATATTGAATAATTCAAAACCAATGTTCACCGACACCTCCTTTTATATCCTCTATCCTTTCCCTAATGCTCGCACTGTGCTCTTGGCATATAAAGTGTAATGAAAAAAATCCCTTGAGTGCGCGTTGATTATAAAAAAAAAAGTACATATTGAATTCGTAAAAAAAAAAAAATTGAGATGATGATGAGATATCATTACGATGATAGAGAAGTCAAAAAAAGTGGGTCCGCCGATTCCGTCCGTCTGTCTGTCGGGAAGTTTACACTGTAAACTTTACAGGCACCTACTGCCGATTGATATAAAATGTATATTTATGGGTACCTATTGTTTCGGCATTTTTGTTTTGCATTCTGTTATTTCGCTTTTCTCTCTTCGATTTTCTTTTATTTCGCAAAACTTGTTTTGTTTTTTGTTTAATTTGTTTTTTCCTGTTTCGCGCCAGAATTGTTTCGCTCTTTTTGTTTTGCCATTAACTCTCTCGCTAAATTGTTAATTTGCAATACGATTGTTTCGCCACAGGTTATCTCGCTAACGGTTATTTCGCATTTCTTTCTGAATTCTCTTGGGAATGTAATAATTGTTATCTAATTAGTTTTCATTAGATGGCTTTTAGTCTTTGAAACCGCCCGCGTAAGGTTAGAATACAGTGAAGTATTTTAATATTGTCTTCAAATTAAAATTAATGGAAAGTAAAATCATATGCGATACTTTTAAATCAATTTGAGGAAAGGATAAACTAAGTCGTGAAGGATTTTCCTATTATTTTGAAAAAATCGTCAATTCAAGTATACATTATGTACTTCGTCTGTTTTTTTTTTTTTAATTTTAATTTTTGTGTACGTAAGGATCCTGAAGACTTTAAAATTCGCGCGAATTTTAAAGTCTTCAGGATCCTTACGTACACAAAAATTAAAATTAAAAAAAAAGAAACAGATGAAGGCGAAACAATTAAAATCAAAATAATAAAAGAGCGAAATAATCGAAAAGCGAAATAAACGAATGCAAAATAAACGAATGCAAAATAAACGAAAAACGAAAAGACTGAAAGGCGAAAAAAAAACAGCGAAACAATCGAAAGCGAAGCAACTAAAAGACCAAACGAATGAAATGCGAAGTAACAAAATGCAAAACGACCGTGGCAAAACGACCAAAAGCGAGATAAAAAAAGCGAAATAAACCATACCCTATATTTACATATTCTTGAATACTGCATACCCAAATTAATTTTAAGACATTTTTGAAAAAAATTATACATAAAAAAATTAATTAAAAAAAAAGGCTCCGACGATTTTCAAAAAAAAAATTCAATAAATCAAAAATAAGGTTTAAATTTGTTTGGCATTTAAATTTTTAGAATAAAATGTATTTACGAGGTACATTTTCAATTTTTAATTTTTTTTTAATAAATTAAAAAAATTTGAAAAACCAACAGTTTCTTAAGAAATCATACAACATCAATTTTTTTCCAATTGAATCCATTTTTGTGGTTCATATTTCAATTTAAATTTTTATTTATGATTTTTTTCTTAATGTTTTTTTTATGATTTACATATAATTGGGAAAACAGGAGCAAGTTCGTACGACCGAGTCGTGCACATTTTTTATTTTAAAATTTGATATACTATGAAATTTTGTATTTAATATTTATTTTTTACGATTGAAGATAAAAAAGAAGGTATGCTTTCTTCTTGTTCATATTTTCTTTTTGAAATAATCTACATGAGCTTTCATAAATAATTTGGAATTAACGTCCTATGAGAAAGTTCACTCCGGCGTATACTTATTATTTTCTTCAGAAAAGAATCAAATTATTGCTCTAATTAATAAATAAAATAAAAGAGTTCGTTATATTTTTTGATGAATCGCCAGAAAATGCTTAGGCATAGTCATTTGTAGCTACAATATTCTTTAGAAATACTTTTGCTCTTTCAAACCCATTTTTGTTTGGTTCGCTACGAGTGTTTTTCTCAAGAAAACGAAATCAGAAAATAATTTTTTTTTTGACTAGTGAGATTTATGTTGTTTGAACAAAATATAGGTATGTTGGCCTGTTTGCATGTCCGGTAGAGACTGTTAAGCCGCCCTACGGATTTTTATAAAGTTATCGCTGTAGATATAGCTTGGTCCATTTTTTGTCAAATATTACACGAATGTTGGGAAATGGGAACAATAGAGAGCTGGTCGAATATCTGGATGCAATTATCGTTCAGAAATTACTTTTCGATCGGAACAATTTTTTCAGTAAAAAATTCAGAAAACTCCTAAAAACTAGAAATGATTTCGGATGATTTAAAAATAGTTGTGAAGCTTGGAAAAATTCATATCGGTCTCTATTTCGATTGAAATAAACTTACGTAAGGCATTTTGACAAAATCAGTGTTCATTTAATTGTTATTCCCGAATCCCGAGTTGACTTTTGGCAGTCGAGACGAGGTTCGAGGGGTCGGCTAGTTTTTTTTATAATTTTTGTGAACCAAAAACTTGAATGGGGTATTCCACTACTACAAGTACTTTTTGTCTTATCACACCTATGCGATCCCTGCTAAAGCTCTACAACTTAATACTTAGATATACAAAAGTGAAGAAACAGATGATCACCGCACCGGTTATTGCCAGACCTTTTTTTGATTTGAAATACCACCGTATATACCTAATATTTTGTTAATATCACATTTATCATTTGTTTATAAATCCAATCCCAAACTTGCAATGAATTACCTATAAATATGTAGATTTAACTATGGGGGCCTTGTGGCAAACTTTACATACAATGATAATAGTTCCTACCCTGTGTAATAATATCGGTAAATTCAGTCAGCAAAGTAGAACATAAAAGAATTCTGAATACAATAATATCGGTAAATTCAGTCTCAAAACAGAACTCAAATGAAGTCTGAATATACTCGTACATATACAGAAAACGAATTGAACTTCAAAAGTAAGATAAGATCAGTAAAGCTTTCAGATGTGTATTATCAGCTTGAGTGCTTGTTCAATTGGAAAAAATATTTGGACATGCATTTCACAATTTTGATTTGTTTATTATTATTCAATTGTGTATCAGCATTAAAAGTTTCCTGTAAGAACGAAGTAAATGAAGATGTTGATTGGTACATATAATTTTGAAATATTAAAGTAAACAAAAACATACCTAACACAATTTCTTAACACACGCAGGTACTATTTGTATAAACTTCCAAAACATTACTCATATGAAATCGATAGTGATCTCAGTGGACTTCGGTACACATTTTTGACCTCACAAACAATTCAATCGTTTAATTGGCAATTATCTGACATTCGGATTGACAACGCTTCCAGCGTACCAGGGCGCACGTTGAATCATCTCTTCGACGATCAAGATGTTCTCCTACTTGCATATAATGATGAAGTTCCGGATGGTCCTACCGATTACGAGAATGGTCATACAAAAGGAGTTGTCGCAACCGACGGAATAACAGCAATTTGGGTGGTGCATTCTGTCCCAAAGTATCCTAGAATTGGGGGCTACACCTATCCGACGACTGGCGAGCATTATGGACAAAGCTTTCTATGTTTGACTGTGAATGCAACAACACAAATGAATTCTATTGTCACTCAGTTACTGTTCAACGAACCGAATGTCTACTTCTCTCGGATCCCACAAAGATTGTCTCAAAGCTATCCAGACCTCGAAAAAGTTATTGCGAAACAATGGAGATCGTCTAGGCCTTTTCAAAATCGTTTGGTGATAAATTCGTTAAACGGCGCTAGTTTTCAGTCGTTTGCAAAAGGGCGGCGTTCTAATACCGAGCTTTATAAGGATTGGGTGGCGCCAGTTTTGGATGTTGATTTGATGGTAGAAAGCTGGAGGAATGGACCAGGAAAGTTACCTTCTGATTGCTCTACAAAGGATAAGTATATATTTTTCTTAATCGATTATTTAAAGAATGTTGAAAGCTTCATACTGAATTTTATAGAGTCTACAATATCGCAATGATTGATGATCGTGAACAGCGGTTTTCATTCAAGTCGACAATGGATCATTCGAAATGGGCAGTTTCTGAAAAGGGTGAAAACGATTGGGTTTGCATAGGAGACATCAATAGAGCAGTGAGTAATACAAAACTTGCCACTGTTGAGTTGTTAGTTAATGTTTTGAATTATTTTAAGGAGCATCAATTAATTCGTGGTGGTGGAACCGTTTGTCAGAAGAATCCTAAGCTGGCAGAGATTTATAGAAACTCAATTAAAAGTTTTGAGAACTGCACAAATCCTTCTTATAATGTATACATACTTTTATAACATCAAAGTTAATTCGTACAGCAGCTAATTCTTTTTAAATATAATATTTCGAAAAGGTGTCAACATTTTTTATTTCAAGCTTTTCCTTTGACATGCTTTCAATATAATACTCATTTATAAGAACTCTACAATTTGTTACAAGTAATTATAATAAAGAATGAAAAAAACAATTTCCTAAGTATCTTACTATTATGCTCTGGGGGAATGTTTTCTGTTAAGTTTATAATTTTTAGCTAAGCGGACCCGACCCCGACTTATAATCAATTTATTTTGTGGAATATATAAAATCAACTGAATGAGGTATACAATACAGTATACTGTATACCTACTTATTATTGTGCGTCAATGTATCAAAAAATTGAAGGAAAAATATAAACATTTAATCAGGGTTCGTAAAATATCGTTCGCGATTGGAAAAATATCGATACTTCCCACTTTTTCCGATCTTCTCACGAACTAAAAAAAAAAAATTAAATTCTGGTACAGCACCTGTATACATAGTAAGAATTATTGCACTAGGTACTTCACCAGCCGTATTGACCTGCTTGGGTATGTATACGCATAACATGCTACTAGTGATGGGCATAATCGAATGATTTCAATAATCGAGAAAATAGTATTCGAATGATTTGAGTAATCGAATGATCATTCGAATTACGGTACCGAATTAAAATGGTGAAAAATTTAACGTTTACAGTGCACAATATGCTATTTAACAGCAATAAATGAATAAAAAAAATAACTCAAAATACAAATTTTTGTTCGCCTTTAAAAAATGTAACCAAAAACAATAAACAAAATTCCATTCCAAAGATTTGCAAATTAAACTAGAAATAAAATCGTCATTCGAATTAAAATTTAAAATAATCATCATTCGATTTTCTTGCATTCCAATACTAATAATCGATTCTTTTCATTCGAATGATAATAATGGTCATTCGAATACTAATAATCGTCATTCGATTTTTTTTTTCATTTGAGATTTAAATTTTGAATAGTAGTTGTAGCAGGGTTTGAGAAATCATTCGAATGATTTCAATAATCGAATGATTGCCTGAATCGATTATGTATATCATTCGAATGATCCCATCACTACATGCTACGTCATCGTCACAACTGCACACAGGCATATATCGATCCTAAAGGTCGCTACGCACTCAACAGCATGCTTGTACAATCTTTTTGTACAAGATATATGCGCGTGATTGGCATAATTCACGCTTATTCTGAGATTCGAACGAATAGCTCATTCGATAGAATAGATCTATTCATTCGAATGAACTTCATGTATTTTCACATTCGAACGAATGATATTCATTGTAGATGTATTCACAAAATGAACTTAAATGAATGTTATTTTCGAAATCAGCTGCTTGTAGTTTTAGGAGTGAAGAAAAATAATCTTAAGCTTTTGTCACTCGTAACACCTTTAATTAAAGAGCACGATACCATTATGAGACAAGCTATTACTCCCCACGAAAGATTAACAGCAACATTAAGATTTCTCGCAACCGGAAGGAGCAATGAAGATCTTAAATATTCGACCATAATTTGACTACAGGCGCTGAGTTACATAATCTACACTCATCAAGTAAGATTTTGTACGCTCCATCTCTCTTCATCCTAACATGATATTCGGCCGATTTTATTCGGCAAAGACACGGCTGATTTTCGTAGGCACGAATAAAATCTTCTAGTAATTCACGATTGCTCTTCTTCAAATCGGTCGACATGATGATATGATATGGTGACGTAAAGCTTGTTCACGGTCGCGGGCTACTAATTTATTTGTACAAGCCAAAAATACAGGTACACGCGTTCCGTTTTGCTTGTGCAAGCATAGCTTGGGCTAGTTTGCAGGATTCGAAATCAATCAACCATCAAGCGGCTTGCGCAAGTAAAATGCTTGCGCAAAATATCTCTACAGACGTTACAGTTTGCTTGTACAAGCAAACTTATCAAGCATGGCTCTTTTCAACATTTTATTTTTTTATTGTGATTTCACATTTTTTTGGAACTTTTTTTTATTGAAACGCGAATCTCAAAATACACTATTTAAGCTAGCACTTTGCAAACTTTAACGACATATAGGTATACACTAGTCAAAACAATTAAAGGAACACTTGAAAAAACTCAAAAATGGATTGGTTTTTCATAAGGCTAAGGAAAGTTTTTTTTTTTCTGTTCTTTTGAATTTGTTTATTTTTTTTATTTTTTTTTATTTTTTTCATTATCAATATGACTTTGTGAAATTCGGACGAACTGAAAAAAATAAAAAAAAATAAAAAAAAATGAACAAATTCAAAAGAACAGAAAAATAAAAAAAAACTTTCCTTAAAATTAATAAAAAAGTGTTTTGTAAGTTTGATTGATCGAAACAAAGAAACGGTTAATCGTATTGATGTGAAATTTTCACCAAAATCAAGGAAATTTTATGAGCTTTAAGGCCCTATTATGTAAGACAACTAAGAAGAAAGTTGAGTTGTAATCCGGCAATCGGTATTACCGATCACAACTAGTTGACTCTCTCAAGTCAACCAGTAGTCAACTAAAAAATGGTTGACTTTTTAGTTGTGTTCGGGGTATTATGTAAGCCAGTTCAGTTGTCTCTCAGTTGTGATTGTTGGCAAAATTAGACAACTGCTATTAACCAGTTGTGTAGTGTATTTTTGTTTTCAAAAAAAAATTTTTTTTTCTTATTTAGAAAATGGAGAAAAAAATGCAAGTTTAAGAAAAAATAATCAAAACATTTGCAAGCAAATAATTTTTTTAGTCTAAAAATCACAAAACCTGCCAAATTCGAGAGGTTGATTGAAATTCTACAGCAGAAACCAAACCAAAAGCAGATAGAAGGCACGTGAAACTTTTGATCACGCCAATCGTTCTTTCAATAATGTTTCTTGTTTGTGCATGTATGGTATTGAGACAAGATTCTGGACTCCCACTTTCAGCCAATCGAAATTGAGTCATTAAATGTTACTCTAAAGGATATCCAGCATCTCCCATCGGTTGGCTGAGTAAGGCCTAGATTAAAATCATTACCGCTGCACTTTTGGTAACTTCCTTCTGCCATGAAACGTGGTTGGGCAGGGCTGAGTTTGAGATTTAGTGGGACTGCGGAGGAACGCTGTTGTTGTTTCAAATAATCTTTGATTTCATTTAGCACATTTTGCGTCTTTGTTGGGTCAAAAATAACTTAGAAATCTGCAACAAAACGGAGACATTAAATCAACACTTCTCATCTAAGAATTTGTTTACAAATAATACTTTTTATGTATTTTGAAAACGATAGCAACTTAGAGGTGCTTCCACCAATGGCTTTTTCCGTCAATTCCTTTGTTTGGCTGGAAGTTATAGCTATTTCACGGGTGCCAAGCCGATCATCAGACTCCTTTATTAGTTATTTTTCATATTATTCGAAAAACTTTTTGAGTTCATTTTGGGATTTGAACCTAGACCAGCTAGTTGGGAAGCCAATGAAAACGCATTGCCAAACAAAGGAATTGACGGAAAAAGCCATTAGTGGAAGCACCTCTTAGTTGCTATCGTTGTTCAAAATACATAAATGGAATTGACGGACGCAGCCTAACTGCAGTGTTAAAATAACACAAAAACAAACAATTAATACTTTTTGTTTGGAAGTTCCAATGAATTGGAGTGATCTCTAATATTTTTTTTCATCAGCGCAACATTGAGGGGATTTTCTTCTTCCGAATTTACAAAAAAACAAATCAATAGAACTCTCCATTTCATATTATTTTGTCTTTTTAATAAAATTTTGCACTGAATTCAAAACATTGAAATACTTATTTTACTTTACACAGCTGTTTTTGACACAAAACAAGCACAGAAAAGTATGCAACGTATTTGGTATACTCAACTGAAAAAAGTTGTCTGCCATAATACGAATTTTTTTTGCAGTTGTCTTCAAATTGAGTTGTCTTGATTACAACTCAACTAAGTTGAGTTGTGATCCATAATAGGGCCTTTAATAATTAAGCCTCAGATTAGTTGTATCACTGAAAACCACAAAATAACGGTAGTTTTTATGAAAAAGTTGAAAAATTCATATTATGGACCTTTTTTTAAAGTGATAGAAAAGATTGAAAAAAGCAATATTTTTATTTTTTTTAAATGTTTTTGTGTAGAAAATTTAGTAAATTTTTCAAATATGCCTTTATTTTTTTTTTGTAAGTCAATATTTACCGGAGTTATTAGGGTCCAAAGTCAAAACTATGTTTTTGCATGTGAACCCATTTTTTGATTAGAAAAAAATCGTAGCGATCTGAACCAAACAGTGAATTATAGCCAACAAAATTCTCAAATTGAATCTTAGATTGGTTGGATTGAAACAAAATTTCCGCTAATTTTATGAAAAATCAGTTAATTTTTTTTCGATTTTGAAATTGAGTGAACATTTTTTACGCTCAAGCGAAAACGACTTACGGTACTTTCTTAACTCAAAATAATTTGAAAAGAAAAAATGATTACCTTTGAAAAACTTTTTATTTCACTTTAATCCGACTTTTTTCTACTGATGTCGTTTTCGATTGGCTCTCCGGAAGCGTCCGGAATCATTCCGAAGCCTTCTGAAAGCGTTTTATTCGCACAAAACTGACAGACAGAACGCTTCTTAGAAGAGAAATTCTCTTCTTGATTTCAAATCAGAATCCACTCAAGAAGCACTAATACATGGACAAAAATAATACTCAATCAGTTTGGTTTTTGTTTTTAATTCAACAAATTATATTTCGAATTTTGAGGATTTTTGAAAGAAAAATCAGATATTTGACTTTTGAAATTTCACACAAACACAAAAAAACAGAACTCAGTGGAAGCTATTTGACCTGTTCCATTCGATTTCAGAATGAGTGAATTCTTGAGTTTTTTTAATTCCTGCCATTTTATAAATAAATACTTGGAAAGTTTTTGGCAATTTTTTAATTTATTGCGAACTTATTATGTACTTCCACTGAAGCAATTATAACAGTTCGAGAACTATTCAAAATTCAAATATGTATTTAAATAACTATCTACCTATACAAGTTTTAAAACGTATGTTGATACCACATCCTTGAACAAAATTTGAATTATTTTTATTTCATTCTGCGGGCAAACATAAACAACAATAATGTTATGTACTTATTTTTTCCTTATATTCAACCAAAACGAACTCGTTATCAGGAGTTCAAATTTAAATATCCTACGATCATTATAAGAAAGTGGGCGGATACCACACCCCCTGAATGAAAAAATTGAAATTTTGGATTTTTTCTTTTGTATACACCTGAAAACCTGCTATTGTACCAAACTTCAAGGTTCTGTTATCGTAAGAAGTGCTTGATAATTTGATGATCAGTCAGTCAGTGAGTTAGTGAGTGAGTCAGTGAGTCAGTGGGTGAGTCATTGAATGAGTCAGTGGGTGAGTCATTGAGTGAGTGGGTGGGTGAGTCAGTGAGTAAGTCAGTGAGTGTGTCAGTGAGTGAGTCAGTGAGAGAGGCAGTGAGAGAGTCAGTGAGAGAGTCAGTGAGGGAGTCATTGAGTGTGTCAGTGAGTGAGTCAGCGAGTAAGTCAGTGTGTGAGTCAATTAAGGTTTTTTCCATGAAGTTAATTCCTAATTCAAATTTGAAGTTTCTTACTCAATAGTGTTTAGTCAATTCTTCACACGCTCTCAGAGAATTGTTGATGGGAGTAAGCCACTTAGGCCTTGGCTCTTCAAGAGCTGTCGCGCCACTCTATTTATTTATTTAGTCTTTAGTCTCAAAAATTATAGGGGGTTAAAAATGTGCTTTAGTTCGATCCTGTAAGATGGGAGTAGTGCTAGAACTTGGCTTTGATAACGGGTTCATGAATGGGTCTTGATAAAGTGATAAATTCGTGAACTAATTTAATTTTTCAGTTTTCGAAAATGTCTTGTCGTTTTCGAAAAAAATAAGGAAAAAACCAAAACCACTCAGATATAGTTCCGATTAGCTTATCTTTTATTAATTCGAAAAAATACCGCGTAGGTTTTTAGTTTTTGATTTTTTTTTTCTGAGTGATTCGTCGAAAATACAAAACATTTTTAAATGCGGTTTTCTGGTTCTGACTGAGAATTAGTGAAATCTATGGGACGGTTCCATCGGGCAAAACGTTGGCAGTGGCAGCAACGTATACATTGACGCTGACGGATTGACAGATTCTATGGGTCGGCCCCTTTACGACTTATGAGTCGTCGTGTAATATCAGTCTTGGGAAATTAAATTTCTTGGGAGATTTCCGATAGGGGCCAATAACTTTAATACTGCATCTCATTTAAGAGATATTTTGATTTTAAAACGTTCTAAAAAAGTTAATGCGCTGCATGGTAGCTCTCCATGTACGTTCAATATTGACGTTTTTTGGCACTTCAACAAAATATAACTTGTTTTTTTTTCACTAAGATTTTATTCATAATTTAATTCCAATATAAAGATTCTCATAATACATAATTCCATTCTAATAAAATTTTATTGCAATAATTCTTGGTTCTTTCAATTTCATTTAATAAGAAATTTTAAATGAATGTCAAACAAAATTGGGATTTGTTTCCGTTAGATTTAAAACTATCTTCTCAAAATTTGAAAAAAGACTCAATATTTCAACAAGGATTCAATAATAGGTAATATTTTTCTGAAGGTACAATATTCATATGTTTTAAGACTACTTAAGCAAATTATACAGAGATTAAAACAAGCCGAAGCACATATATACATACGTCAAATAATTTAGTAAGGTTGAGGGTTAAGCCAATTTTAATTTCCTTTTTGTATGAAATAACGATTACAGCTCTGTTATCTTGGGACCTAGTCCGTTTTGGTGTTTGCAAAAATGTAAAAAAACAACTCCATCTTCGATAATAAATAATTTTAACGTTCCATTGACGTTGCTATATAAAGAGTACAAAATACTACACACGAAGTACAAATGTTTTAAGCCAAACTTAATCTAGACATCTTATCGATTGGAGATTCGTTACTGCCGACGTACGGTTCGCTCACGACTCTCTTCTCGATGCAGACTGTGTCTCGGTGGTGAAGTGCTACCGTTGCCCAAACGTGTCTTGCGAGATCTTTTAAATTTGGCCATGTCTTCTCCGAATACATCTCCGGTTCGAAGGGCCGATATTAAATCATCGAATTCGCCCTTGTTGTCACCCTTGACCGGTGAAGCGTCCTTGCCATTTGAATTTGACTTAAAACCCAGATTCCGGGCAACCGAACTCATAAGGCCTTCTTTGTTCTTACGCTCTATAGTCCGCTTTTTGAGTTCAGCTTCTTGCTTGGCGCGCTTTTCTTCTTCTTCCTGGCGTTTTCGGTAGTTTTCATTGTCCTGCCGGGCTTCTGAGAAGGCAGTTAGGAAGGCATCAAATATTCCGAAGAACTCATCGGGCTGAACAACCGAGCCATCTTCGCCGAAAAGTCGTACAGCTCGATCGAACCGTGTCTTCATGTCCTGGAATTGATCTTCGAGCTCAGCAAATCTGACCGATGCCTGGGCATGGAATTCACGCATCACGGGCAAGAAACGATCTCCTTGTTGGGCTGGACCTGAGCTTCGATGAAATTCGATTTCACGAGAAACTTCTGTCATGCCAGTTCTTAACATTTGGATGTCTTTGTCCATTTCGCCGAGAGACACTTTACATGCAACTCGAACATGTGGAATGTCTTCTTCTAGTTTGAGAAGATCTCGGAATTTCTTATCGATCACTTGAACGAGATAGTGAAGGAGAGTAGTTCCTTTGGCAGCACTTGATTTAGTGTCTGCTAATCGGTTGAGGGATGCTAGACGAAAGCCTGATGCATTTCCACGAGCACCACGATTCATATAGTTGCCTAGAAGAAATCATTTTAATTGAATTATTGTTAATTGATGATCATATGTATCTCACCTAATGCTAGAACTAGCTCGAGCAGTTTTCGTAGACGTCTGGATCGGGCGATTTCTCGGGAAGCTTCCATTACACTGGTAATCCGAGGTATTAGATCATTGACCGTGATCATAAATCGCTTTTTGTAGTGAAGACTTTTCAATCGCTGTTCGTAGTGTGGGATTCTGAAAAGAAGGAAAGAATGACGATTAAAATTTGAGGTCAAACTAAACACGTTGTTAGAAAGATCCAATGTAATCGGTGCCTATAATGTTAGAAGTTCCTAAATGTAATTGGTGCCTAACTTGTGACGACAGCGACCTCTGCTCACGGAAATAAATATTGGCCAAGTAGTCAAAAGAAGGAACGAGTCAGAGAAAGAGCGAGACAACTGAACATGTCTCTGAATTTAAACTAACGAATTTCAATTTGATGAGTTTAATCATGTCTCAACAAGCAACCGGAGCAGAAGTCGCCGCCGCCATAAGTTCACCAAAATAGTAAGTATAATAAGTTTAAATGAAACAAAATGTAATTAATTTCCATTTCAAAGATAATAAAACGCGCTACGATTCATTCACCACAACGATCTACATCGAATCTGTTTTATTTAAAAAGAACTCCCTGCTCTGGCAGAAATTCGTCGCCTACACACGTTAACAAAAATTCTGTAACTTAAGCATAACGCAAATGATAAATCGGAAATTTTATGTGGAGAAGCTTACTAACTGGGAAAAACCTCCCCTCGGGTTCCCACCTTGTAGTGGTGGGGAGGCTTACGCTTAAATCTTCAGCTGACCAGCTGTAGATTTTCATTTCTTAAGTCCTCAGTTGATTACCTGAGATTTTAGGCAGAAACATAAGAACCATGAACAGAACACAACAAACGAACGAAAAACCAGCGGGAGTATACGCTGAAACGTCGACAGAAGTCATGGTTGCCGGCGCGGGATTTGCCTCTCCAACAGTAGGAGGGGACAAGATTACAGAAAACACGACGGCAATAACAACTACACAGGAGGAAGAAGACCTTCTTCTCACTCCTTTTTCTAACCTTGGTGTGGATGATGGAGTTAGCATCGGAACACTAGAGACCGACACGACGACGAAATGGGGGGAACTGACAGAGAAAGAACAAAAACGACTTTTAACGCTCGTGCTTTCCTAAAAAAAATAGCCTCTTGTGAGGGGGGCAGAGGCCATGTGCCCAAACGTCAAAGAAAACACTGGCGTGGGTACGCTGATGGGACAGCCCAATCCGCCGATCGGTATAATCCAATTCAAGAAAGGAACGACCGAAGCAGTTATACCCCCGATCAGACGCAGACGCTGTTGCAGACTTTGAAACCATCTGCATCAACCAAACCTAGTACGGGGCCATTTGCAACAACGGGCTTGGAAGACGGTAAGATGGTCTCGAAGAAGATGAATATGGAGGGTACTTGTGAAAGCAGCAAAAGGGGCCATGTCCGCGAATTCAGCTCTGGCATAACCCCTTCACCTTCGTCAAGCATCAGTATCATGGACGTTACGACAGAGAGTATTATTAGGTCAACAAAAATGGTGATCGAGAAAAAGACTACCAAAACTATCACCGAAGACAGAATCCTTCAGAGGAGAATACGTAACACTGAACGGACAATTCGACGCCTATCTAATAAAGATCCGGACTCCTTAATGGCAAGGGATAAGTTAGTGTTCGAAAACGTTACACGTAGCCCGTAGCTTAGTTGGTAAGTGCGTTGGCTGCTAAGCAGAACGTCGTTGGTTCGAGTCCTACTCAGGCCAAGTTTTTATTTCATATTTCACGGGCACTGCCTCTTACGAAGACCTGACAAATCTTCCAAGAGTATCAATCTGTCATGAAAAAAAGCTTCTCAACTCTGCCGTTCGGAATCGGCGTTAAATTGAAGGTCCCCTCAATTCTTCACACGCACTCAGAGAATTGTTGATGAGAATAAGCCGCTTTGGCCTTGGCTCTTCAAGAGCTGTCGCGCCACTCTATTTATTTTTATAACCTAAAGACTTTGACTCTGACAATAACGAACAAAAACAAAAACAATGGGACTAAGAACCTGATTCAGTGGCAACAAAGTCCAAGAGGACGAAGCAGGATGATACGCTTTCGACCACGAAAAGGTCACCCCTGCAAAAAAGAAAAAAGACCTAGGCTACGGAAGAGACGTTGGAGGTGCGCAAGTTCGCCTTTTCGGATTTCGGAAATCCCTCAAGAAAACTCTCTGAGGACCAATGGCAATTAATGGAAATGAGAATCCTGGATGAGGTTTACGATGCTATCGTTAATAGCAGGTCACCACCACTCTTTGGGTATCTCAGAACCATCCATGGGTTCAAAGTACTGACGTGCGAGGACGACAATACTCTCGCATTCCTGCAGGACTTCGTTAAGAGAACGATAGCTTCCTGGCCCAACGCTGATCTCCGCTTAATCGGATCGAAAGAAATCAGTGACTTCACCAAACCCAAGGCCAAAATGATGATAAAAGCACCCAAGATACCTCGAGATCGTATAGAGAGATATCAGCAATCACTAAATACGGAACAGCTAAGTCAAAGCTGGAAAGTAATAGAGATGGGAGAAAGAACGGAGGAAGGTACAGAAGTGGTGGTGCAACTTAGCCACAATGGGGGTATGTTCCCTTATCGTGGCGTGAGGTAAAGAATTGTGTCTGAACGGGACCGAATTGAAGAAATTAAGAGGGAGAGCCCGTATTGGTGGCATTAGTAATCAGATGATAATGAGTAGTCGCAGTTGGGGTGGGGTTCTGAGACTTAGTAGGCTTTCATACCTGTTTAGTCTAAGGATTCCGGTTTTCAGACATGGCGGATGCAACTAATAATTATATAAGCTGTGATATGATTTTTTGTTGTTTTGACCAATTTCTATGTTATGTTATATTTTTAAGATAACTCTTTTCGGCTGTTTTGGTCTCAATAATTTATTAATGAAAGATAATCATTATTTTTCCCAACGTTTCGACTAAGTTTTTAGTCTTCTTCAGGGGCAATTTTATTAAACAGAAGAAAAAATATAAAAATACAAATATGTTAAGTGCGTAAATACATGAATACACCATCTGATTTGAAGTAACTTACATTATTTGGATGACATTTACGTTACATTAAAAGATTGTCAAAAAAAAAAAATTGTATAAGAAATTAAGTTTTTAAAACCATGGTCACAAAATGAGTACTTCTTTGTAAGAAGTTTAGTCAACAACTAGGAAAGAGACAGATATTGATGAAGAACTTAGTCGAAACGTTGGGAAAAATAATGATTATCTTTCATTAATAAATTATTGAGACCAAAACAGCCGAAAAGAGTTATCTTAAAAATATAATATATAAGCTGTGTCATATACAGCGAATGGACGATAGTGATTAAGGTGGTAGAGGACCGTAACCAACTTGACGTGGGAAACTTAAGACTGCTAGATAGACGGAGCTGGATCGAGACGGTTTTTGGATGAGACCCAAGCCCGACGTGGACTGTCCGCCATCTTAAGCAAGTAAACAGAATTTACATTACAATACTGGAATGAGTTTTGGTCATGGACAGCATTCTTGTGAAACTCGAGAGTAGTCGAGTGAAAGCGGTTGCGTGCCGATGATTTGGTAATTCTAGTTTCAGGAAAATTTCCAAGCGTTATTAGCGATATCACTAATATGGCTTTGAAGAAAGTAAGCACCTGGGCTGCGAGCTGTGGACTAGGTGTTAACAGTAACAAAACCGAGTTGATGCTTTTCACCACCAAAACCAAAGTACCACCTTTCACTCTACCTCGGTTAAACGGTCAAACACTAACACTGTCTACCAGTGCAGTCTGGGCGTAATACTAGACACCAAATTAGACTGAAAGCTTAATATTGAAGAACGGGTGAGAAAGGCGTGCGTTGCCTTCTACGCCTGCAACCAAACCTTCGGCAAAAAGTGGGGCCTCCAGTCAAAAATGATAAAATGGACATACACAGCGGTTGTAAGACCGATACTTCTTTATGGTTCCATTGTTTGGTGGCCCGCTTTCAGAAAAGCTTACGTAAACAAGCTTACAAAGGTGCAGAGAAATGCTTGCGTAGGGATATCAGGGGCAATTAGGTCCTGTCCAACGGATTCTTAACATCACCCTGACCTTCTTCTGATTGACCTCTTCCTTAAATATCAGGTATTCTGCAGTATCATGAGACTCAAAGAAATAGGCTGCTGGAAAACCAAATCCTACGGGCACTACAACCAAACAAGCCTGATACCATCAGCCATCCTCTCTACAACCACCGATTACTGCATCCCTACCCTAAATACTTCAAATAAGTTTAGAGTCTTGCTGCCGTCAAGAACCGACTGGGAGAAAGGCGATGTGACGAAAGACTTCGGCACAACTATCTTCATGGATGGTTTGAAGATAGAATACGGTGTTGGTGCAGGTGTCTTCTGTGAATCTCTTAAGACTTTGCAAGTGTATTACAGGAAGAATTGTTAGCAATTAGGGAAGCCCTTAAAAATATCCGACAGAACCAAAATGTAGCTGTACTAACAGATAGTCAGGCAGCTATTAAAGCCATTGAATCAGCTTTATCATCCTCTGAATTGGTCCAGCGATGCAGAGAGACCTTCAAGGAACTTGACATGAGAGTCACTCTAATCTGGATACCGGGCCATAGGGGCTATGAGGGAAATGAGAAGGCAGATGAGCTAGCTAGGCAAGGATCAGCCCTTCACAACTCATTGGCAGTAAGACTATATGCTCCTCTTGGAGTTGTGAAGGGCAATATCCTGACCAAATACACATCAGAAGCAAACCATAGCTTAACCAGGAAAATCTGGCCGGCCTATAACAAACCAAAATCAATCAATTTAATTTCCAAACCAAGGTATAACATAGCCAGGATTGTTGCAACTTGCACAGGGCATTGGCCTATAGGGGAGCATGCGGCAAAATGGGGTATGTCGTATGCCGTAGCTGTGAGAGCCAGGATGAAAAAGAAACGGTCCCACACTTTCTCTGCCATTGTCCGGCCTTGACTAGGAAAAGAGCACTCCACTTAGGTAGAGAGTTCTTCAATGGTATTGAGGACCTCGGGCTACTAAAAAATAGTAAGACGATAAGTGTTTTTCCCTCAGATAATTTGCGATTGGATTTATGTAAAATTCTAACTTGCGTGTCCCGTTCTTTGAAAAATTCACTTACTTTGAAATTTCGTAGAGGAATCGATCTGCTCGTGCCAGTGATTCGATGTCCTCGCTATGTTCATCCAGCAATGCACGCTCCTCAGCCGATGGAGTGAATTTCAAAAGCTGTTCCACCATATCAATTGGCAGCTGCTCACTGCAATCCATTGACAGAATCGCCCTAAAATATTCAATCAAAAGATATTAGTTTCCTTTTCTTCAATCAAAAGGCCAAAATGTTTACTTAGAAATCTCTTCATCAGTCATTTTCAGTTTGGAGAGCAATATCGTACAGTTTTGCGCACGTCGTCCATCAATCACAGACAGAATTTTAGTCCTAGTTTTTCCCATCATTCTAAGATCTTCTATGGAGCCATCGTTCTAAAATGCAAAGCAAAGTTATTCAGTTCTATTTTGCGAAAAGTGTAAAAATTTACCGTTACACCGTTTTTCTGATATGCTGAGAACAACTTATCAATACAATCCAGTTCCATGTTGGTGTACCACTTGGATTCGTCAAGTTCACTCCACACGGTACCTTGTACTTTGGCATCAGGAAGTTTTGACCAATTGAAACTCTTCAATGGATTCGCTGGTTGCGGAACATTCTTCTTAGCAACCTCGATTTTTGGCACTGGTGGAGCTAAGATTGTCAAATGATTATTTTAAATGAGGAGTGGATAAGATGAATATATTTACGCTGTGTAATCATTGGCGGTGGTGGAGCACCCGGACATGGTGGTGGCGGTGGTGCTGCAGCCATTGGCGGTGGCGGAGGTGGTATGAACTTTGGTGCTGGTGGTGGAGGAGGCGAAACAGCTCCATTGCATCCAGTTAGTCCGGCAACTTTCTGATCGTCTGGAATGCTACCTTCTGTAACGAGTCTTTCCAATCTTGTTCTCTCCTGTTGTTCGTTAAGCAGACGATGTTGCAAATCTTCAGCCTTCATTTCGGCGTTTTGAGCACGTTGCACTGCTTGCGAGTGGTTGGCACTTTCTTTTTCTAATCGCTCGCGCATTCGGGCGAGACTAGTTTCTAAATCTTCCTTCTCCTGCATTCGCAGATCGAGTTCTTGTTCCTTCTTTGCCAAGCGCGACTGAACTTCAAAGTTTTCACGTTCCAATTCGTCGGCTCGCTTGCGAGCAGCCGTAAGTTGTTCTTCCTTGACAAGGAGCTGAACTATTTCCTTCACATTTATCTGTATGGGTGAGCAATCTGGGTCTTGGATGAGCGATTGAGATTCTTTGCTAACATCATCGGGATCGATATCACTTCTTGGCCGTTCTTCGGTTTGGAGAACAATTTGTTGAACGATTCGGTCGAACATCAACCAGTGTTGAGTACAATTACCGGTGACTGAAAAAAAAGAATAATTAATGAATCTTGAAGTTCAATGAATGCCTGGCTCTAAGTTGGTTTAGATAAAACTTGAAACGAAGCTACTGAACCTTCCCACCTGATGGATCCGACCCCAGGAAAACTTTCTATGACTCTTTTTTGGCGAAAATATTTGGTTATTGTTATTAGGTTACACTTGGATCAATGTTGATCCCTTGTGATACCCCGAAGTATTGTAACTCCTGAAAAAGTTGTTTAACCTATGAATTCTATGATTGGTCGAGCCATTTGGAGGACTTGACAATGTTCAGTAGGCGATTGCCTGGGAGTTCGGATAACTCTTCTAAAGAAGTAGTTGCCTAAAAATATGTTGCTAGTATGCCAGAGCGTTGGATAGTGGCAGAGGAAGTGAGCGGTGTTTTCATGCTTGGCTTCGTAGCTTCAGCCTCTGCATAGGTCGTCGGTACTAAGCCCCATCTTCTTCATCAGCCTCATCTGCGCTCACGCCCCCACTGAGGAAAAGGATGAAGACATCAAATACAGGTTCTAGGAGCTCCTCGACAAGACCTATTAGCAATGCCCTAGCTTGCTAGCTATGACATTAAAATCGTCCTTGGAGATTTTAATGCTAAGCTGGGTAGAGAAGAAATCTTTGGTGGAATAATCGGACGACATAGCCTACACGACACCACTTCCGATAACGGATTTAGGCTAATCGACTTCGCTGCGGGGCGAGACGTAATGGTAGCAAGTACGCGTTTCTCACAACTCGATATCCACAAGGGAACATGGAAATCTCCTGACCAATCAACCGTCAACCAGATTGACCACATTGCGATCGACGCACGACACTTCTCTAGCATGCAAAATGTCCGCACATTCCGAGGTGCCAACATCGACTCGGACCACTACCTTGTTGTAGCCAAGGTACGAATGCGGATATCCTG
This sequence comes from Sphaerophoria taeniata, assembly GCA_943590905.1. Lineage (NCBI taxonomy): Eukaryota > Metazoa > Arthropoda > Insecta > Diptera > Syrphidae > Sphaerophoria > Sphaerophoria taeniata. The sequence goes on from OX016541.1 coordinate 104,396,391, forward strand.
ATCAAGGCCAACACGCGAAAATGCTAGGATAAAATTCGACGTCAAACGGCTACAATCGCAAGAGATTGCTAGATCGTGTCTCCGAAAATCTCCTCAGAAGTCCTTTGCTGCCAGCACAAAATATAGAGAACCAGTGGCAACACTGCCAAGCAGCCGTCAGAGATGCCACCTCTGAAGTGCTAGGGTTTACACGGCCACCACAACGAAACCCCTGGTTTGAAGATGAGTGCCGGCGAGCACATGCAGCTAAACAAGATGCATACAAAGCGGCGCTGCAAAGAAGGACACGAGCAGCTCGTGAGCTCTACGAGCAGAAAAGGAGAGAGAAGCATAAACTTCTCAGAAAGAAAAAAAGGGAGCATGAGAAGCGCGCGATCGAGTAGATAGAGGGATGTCACAACAGGAACGAGGTTCAAAAGTTCTACAAAAGGTGAAACAAGACTCCAGGGCTTATACACCCCGAACCGATGCCTGTAGGGACCATCATGGGAACATCGTAGTGGAACCGCAGTCAGTGCTGAGGATATGGAAATACCACTTTTCCAAGCTGTGTAATGGCGATGACGAGCAAAACTACGCCAGCAATACAGAACCATTCAATTAGTTGGGATAGTCCTCATCATTCCAGTAGTGCTAATGGATGCCATTCTTTGTACTTTGGTAAGTGTTTTTAAGTTCGTGGATTTCTCCAGAGCTTACCACTTGTAACCTAGGTCTAATAATGAACACAACTTCTAATTTGAAATCAGTTCGTTTTGTATTCAGAATACTTTCAACGGTTAGAAATCAAATTTATCCCTAAAAATATGCAACATCTTTTGTCCAGAATGCAATAAAGACTCGAAATGTTGACTATGAATTCAAATTCAAAGTGGGTAAGGTGCAACATTTTTCAATGTCACGGTAGCAGGGATGCATTTGTGTTTTGGGTTATATTAGTTATATGAGGATTCGGGGATTAGTGTGGGTGTAAAGCCAAGAGAATCACCGCTAAGGAATACATAGCTTTGCTGAATTATTGCAGAGCAGAATATTCTTGAAATTGGGTAGCAAGTCGTGTCGTTGTATGTTAAGAATTCAAAGTTCTTTTACAAGTTGAGTCGAAGAGAAGTCCTAAAAACCAGAAAAAAGTTAAACCAAGAAAAATCGTACACTTGGTACATATATCTATACATATACGACCTTAAGTTCTTTTTTGAGACTAATATAAGATTAAATAAAGTCAAAAGTGTGTTAAGTGATTCGAAGTAATAAAAAAAAAGGATAGATTAAACAATCTAATTAGTGCCAGGAGCAGGATAAAGAAGCTCCACCACCAAAAACCAACAATAAAATCACGTGGCTGGAATTAAATTTCAAAACCCAAGTTTGCCCACTCTAAACCAAACATCCTGGTAGCCTAGAGCGTTGCGGCGCTGGAAAAAAAACCTACCCGAGTTGCAGGTTCCAGGATCGAATCCCACAACTGACATATTTTTTTATTTTAAATTCAATTTTTTGTCTTTATATTTGCATTGTTCAAAGTACATACATATAAATTTTAATTTGTCGATCTCGATTGTATTATGTTTAGTATAATCTTTTCAATTAGTTTAAATTTGACTTTTTAATACTTTCAAAGAGGCAAAAACTATTGAAGTTTTCAAATTTTGATCTCAAGAAATACATTTCGCGAAACGTTAAGAAAAGAGAAACAGTTTTATCGCGAATTTAATAGAGTATAAGGTATTTCAATATTCATTAGTCGTAACGATAAATTTCAAATCGTACATATACACGAATACCAACATCATACCCAGCGGCAGTGGCCACTTCCGCAGGAGTTAATTCGGTGAGTCAGTATCAAGTTACTTACATATACATACATGTTTTCTTACACGTAAGATTGATCAAAAGTAAGACATATAATATTGAAGTATCTTCGCTCATATTGTTTTAACTTCGCGATAGAAAAAATGTGCACGACTCGGTCGTACTTGCTCCTGTATTCCAAATTATAAGTCATAAAAAAAACATAAGAAAAAAAAATCATAAATAAGAATTAAAATTGAAATATGTACCTCAAAAATAGATTCAATCTGAAAAAAATCGATGTCATATGATTTCTTAAGAAACTGTTGATTTTTCAAATAAAAAAAAAAAAAATTGAAAATGTACCTCGTAAATACATTTAATTCCAAAAATTTAAATGCCAAACAAATTCAATTCTTATTCTTGATTTATTGAATTTTTTTTTTGAAAATCGTCGGAGCCGTTTTTTTTAAATTAATTTTTTATATATAAAATTTTTCAAAAATGTCTTAAAATTAAATTGGGTATGCAGTATTCAAGAATATGTAAATATACATTTTATAAGTAAGTTTCGATTTTTAATATTGATATATTTTTGAGATACACAATTTTGAAAAAAAAGTTTAAAAATATTTTTTAAAAATCCAAAATTTTTTTTGAAATTTGTTTGAATACAAAATATTATTTGGCCAATATATACGTACTTTCAAAAAAAAATTACGCTGATCGGACTTGTATTTTTTCGAGAAAATCTAATAACAAAAAAACGGTTCTATGGGAGGTACCGTTTTGGAGCAATACAAAAAATGTTTTTTTACATAAAATACATGAGTGTTTAAAAAAATAAGATTCGAGGAAGTTTAAAAAAAATCGTAGGAGCCGTTTTGGAGAAAATTGAAAGTTTTGGTTTTTAGCCAAAAAATCGTATGGTGGCTACCCTAAATTTTGATCTTAAGAAAAAAATAAAAATTCTGGGATATGAGTTTTCGCTCAAACCTCAAATTTTCAAGTTTGAAATCAATCGGACCAGTGGTTAAGGCTGTATGTGCCTGTAAACTTCCCGACAGACAGACAGACGGAATCGCCGGACCCACTTTTTTCGACTTCTCTATCATCGTAATGTCATACCTCATCATCATCTCAATTTTTTTTTTTTACGAATTCAATACCTTGCCATATGTATATTCTATATGTCGCAAGTAAAAAAGAGAGAGTTGATTGAGTGGTAATTTGCAAAAAAAGTATTGAGTAAGGTAATTTTAAAGAAAAGAAGACAAAAGAGATTTGATAATCCAAATTTGTTAATAAATCGATGAAGATTTTTACTAATTGAAAACAAGATTTTGAACAGAAAATATGATTGCCACCTCATTTTAAATAAATTTTGTTTGTATTTAATCATTTTTAGAGATAATTTTTATTAGATTACCTAGTTCATTTTAAACGCATTTAATAAAATGATTTTAATGTTTTCATATGAATAGTATATTTGCATTTTCTTTGATAATGAAACTGAGTTGAAACATTTAGAAAACATGAATATGGAGTAAAGTGAAGAATAATAGGGGGATGAGAAGAGGACGATGAGAAAAGGGAAATGATGAGATAAAGGGAAGAAGCCATGATAGGGATTGCCCTAGCGAGGTAGGCAATCATGGAAGGGGGGGTTGAGGCAACATTGCTCGCGCGTCTGAATAACACCAAAGACGCATAGAGGCTGGATTTTTTTTTGTTAACGACCGAGGTTCAAGAACCCGCGACTTGAGCTGGCCGCCGGGAATATACCAGCCCAAGAGAACCACGGGAAAAAAGGTCGTTACACACTGCAATAGGTAAGAATCAGTCTGACAATGGCAGAGTACATCAACATGACTATTTTTGGAATTGGTTCCCAATTTCTTTCTAGGATTCTATTACACGAGTAGAGTAATCAAAAATTTGACGTGTGGCGGCTACATTAGAAAGATATTGAATTTGCAGTATAGTTTCAGGACTGGCAAATCGACAATTGATTAGAATTTTAAAATGTCTAGAATTCAACATCAAAACCTAACATAGACTTTAAAGCCGCCTACGACTGCATAGCCAGGAGATAAAGCAGCAAAGCCATGAGAGAGTTCGACATCCCAAATAAATGAATAACACTATGTAGGATGGCCATGAGCCCAATCAAAGTATCCTGCCTCCTCTTCAACATGGCGTTGGAGACAGCAATCCGTGACTATCGTCTGCAAGTCCACCCAGTAATTGCCATACGCAGACGACACTGACATCTTTGGAAGGAACTCACAAGCTGTACAATCCGCTTTTATCCAGATCAAGCAGGTTGGAACTGTTTATAAATGAGGGAAAAACTAGGTTCCCTACATGGTGGCCCCATCTGCTGAAGTAGAAGAACAACTGGAGGAGCACGAATCCGAAGTAGTGCGATCCTTCAATTACCTTGGGTCAGTAGTAGAAGTCGAAAGCAATATCGGAGAAGGAATACGCGGGCGGCTGCTAAACTACTAACAACAGAACCTACTTTAGTCTTTGAACGCTATTTAAGACCAAAAATCTTACCATTACCTTCGGTCTAATGCTGTATAAGACAAGTCTTACTAGTACTCACTCACGGGTCAGAGGCCCCAGGCCAAAGTCAATCTGAACTCTTAGCCGCTTTCGAGAGAAAAGTCTTACTGTTCGAGAGGAAGGACGATTCTAGAGACGATATAACCAAGTGTTTTATCAAATCTATCGCAAGGCAGATTTGGACTTGATGACAAGAAATTAAGCTTTGAGAGTCCGGTGGACTGGACACCTAGCTCGTATGAGCGAAGACCCGGAAAGTTCTTTGCGGTACAATTCATAGTAGGAGACAGCGCGGCAGACCAAATTTTCGCTGGAAGGATGGCCTAGACCAGGACGTCCAAGTACTTGAGGTGCGGAATTGGATGGCGTCGGCCAACAATCGGTAGACATGAATGGACTTGCTGACGTAGGCCCGGACCGGATCACGGGGCAGATGAAAGAAGAAACTTAATTTACCAGGCCGACGATGATGATGATGTCTTTTTGTGTCTCTAATTATCGCCTACGAAGTACTTTACCGACAGCAATACGTAGCCAAAATTGCCAAGCGGCAATTATATGCCGAAAGGTTTTACAGGGACGCCATCACTAGCCAACCATGAAAGCGCGAAATATATTACGATTTTGTTTTTCAAAGGAAAAACAACATTATATTACTCCAGAGAAAGATTCGTTAGAAGAAAGGTCGTAAGATCTTGCTCATTTATCCTTATTATGGCAGAACAACGTTTGCTCGGTCAGCTAGTAAGGTTGTACTAACTCAGAAACCTTTGTGGGCACACGTACAACAACTGTTAAAAATGGGATATCTCATGAACGGATTGGTCGATTTTGTACAAAATACTAAAGACCCATCTACACCACTACCCGAACATTCCCTCAATTTGATGCCAAACACACAGCTTGGTTCTTATTTACGCATTTTTTAATTCATGTCTTGAAGTTATAATAAAGGTACTTACATGGCAACAAGAGAAAATGTTGTAGCAGGGATAGTAAATGTGGATATGCTGGTGAATGACTTAGTTTTCTTCGCAAGAAATCAAACATAGTTGTTGCACTTTTAGTATCAACATTTTCGTGATTGAACTTTCTTGCCAGTTCCTTTTCATCTTCGGCACGAACCATTTCGAAAAAGTCCTGCAAATTGTATTCATCACGTCAATTTACTGCGTTTCTTGATAATCTCTAATAACATACCAAATGCCTGTCCAAGGTCTCGTTCTCGTGCTTCCTTAATTTGTCAATCACCGGTTGAATGCCCAACATCAAAAATTCATATCGCAAATGCAATCTAAACTCGAGATTTTCTTGTCCTGGTCCGTAGTTGAGAACGGCATTGATGAATGACATGATGGCCGTTTTGAGGCTGACATCGTCACGATAGGCTCCAGTCGATCGGTCCAAATCGTTTAAAATACTCTGATTTTCAAAAATTCAGTTGGTTCTCGTTCTAAAATGCGCAATTTCAAATTGAACTTACTTGAAATCTCGTTCGTTCGGCGGCAAATTCTTGAAAATTCAGCATTGCCGTTAGGACTTTTTTATGGCCACCGGGAACCAGGCATACTGCTCCAAGAATTTCCAATGCCGCCACTTTGGTTTTAATATTGTCTGCCGCTAAGGAACGCGCAATGGTATCAATACTGGTTGGATGGGCTAATACGTGTGCACGACCCGTCTAAAAACAAAAGACACGGTAAATGTTGCCTTTTGTAAACTAAAATTGTTTGTTTATTTAAACTTACGGAATTATTCATCAGAGCCTTGATGCATCCAATGAGACTAGTATGCAGCGAACTATTCGCCACACGGATATCCAAGTTCTGCAGGAGATTCAATAAAGCTGGCAATCCTTGTAATTCAACAAAGCGCAGCACAAAACTGTGCGCCGATGTACGTAAAGCAGTCTTGAGTGCGTCCAAGAATATAGTATGCGGTTGAATTCTTGAACTGTATTCATGGCACGGAGAATCTTCAGGGTTAAGTGATATATGAATGCCGATATCCTTGAGACGTTCGATATAATGATTAGCCGTTGGTGGAACAGTTATGGCTGTTGGACTGCCGTCAACGGTGTCGAGGGGATTTTTTCGAGAGCAATAGATTTGCCATTTCTTTTGGGGTGGCAAACTTAGCATAGCCTCTTTGTTTGGAGCAGTTAGATCGAGTTCTTCAACGAGTTCGGCGAACTTCGTATCCAGCTCATCCACTGATGGCATCGGTTGCGTTGGTGTGAGCGTTTGGAGTGTGAAGGCACCTTCAACGACGCAGATTTCAGGTGGTTCGTCATCCTTAATGAAAAGAAAGATAAATTAAAGGTAAGTAAAGAAAATTGTAACAGTTGATTTGCATTAGAACCGTTCGAAACTCCAAATAAACAAGATTTAATTTTCTCATTTACAAAATTATGAATTACCATTGATTTTCATTTCCTTTAAGGTTAGGTTAGGTTGGAGTGGCTGTCTAGATGTCATTGACTCACTTAGACCTCAAGGGTCCATTGTGATACCACTAAAGAAGTTACTTCTGGGAGAGTAAAGAACTTAAACAAACCATTTTGTACTTTTAATGAAGTCAGAGAGACATTTTGTGTCGATCGTTGCCAGTTCACTGGTATTATCGAAGAAGAAATTACCGAGAAAGTTATTCCTTCTATTGGAGAGTGCCGGGCATGTACAGTACATAGGTGTTGGACTGTTTCCTCTTCCTCCTCGTTCATGCAGCTTCTACAGAAGTCATTTGTGTAGACCCCTAGCCTTAAAGCATGTCTACCTATGAGGCAGTGTCCTGTTATGACTCCAATTGTGGAGCTTATATTTTGTCTGCTCAAGAAATTCAAGCCTTTTGTTCGTTTCAGGTTTATACTTGGCCATATTTGTTTGGTTGCTAGGCAGGTGGTACCCTGTGACCATTTAGCATTTGTTGATTCTAGAGCATATTGTTTGAGAAGATATTTGCATGTAGCAAGTGGTGTTCCTATGTTATGTCTTTGTCAAACAGTAGGCAGAAGTATTCCGTTTTTGGCGAGCTCATCCGGGATGTTTCTGTGGCCCGACACCGAAATGAGGTGAATGTTAAACTGTTCCGTCATCTCATTCAGAGATGATCGACAGTCGTGGACTATATGAGAGTTTGTGGAGACAGACCCGAGTGATTTGAGCCAGGATAATGCCTCTTTAATCGCCATTACTTCTGCCTGGGACACACTACATTGATTGGGAAGTCTATATGATAGACTGAGATTCAGTTGTTTCCAATAGATACCACTTCCAACGCCGTAATCGGTCTTTGAACCGTCTGTATAGAAGTGTATCGTGTTGTCTTCCAGGGGTCTTTCTTCTTCCCAAGAAGATCTTGAAGGGATTGAAACTTGGAAGCTATTATCGAATACCATTTTTGGGGTGGTATAGTCTAAGTGATCTGGGATAGATCTGACATTGTCTAAGATAGTAGTATGACCAATGTTGTTACTGATCCATTGAGTGGTGGCTCTAAGCCTCACACATGAGTTGGCTGCCACCATTTTGGAGAAGATTTCAAGAGGTGTTAGGTTTAAAAGCACCTTCAAGGCTGCTGTTGGTGTTGGGCGCTCCTGTGATTCACATACCTGATGACCAATGGACTTTAATGCGTTTATTCAAATTTACTATCTTGTCCAGTGCGGTTCACTATACGAAAACTCCATAAATGAGTATCGGTCTGATTACCGAAGTGTATAGCCTGCGGGTTATTTTTGGGGAGAAGCCCCATTTTGAGCCTATGGCCTTTTACAAGTAAAAAGTTCTACAGTAGCCTTTTTTACACTTTCATCAATATTTGCCTTCCAATTTAGTTTTTTGTCTAAGATGAGGCCCAAATATATGGCTTGGTCGGAAAAGCTTAAGAGTATTCCTTTAATCGTGAGTGGGTTAATCTGAGGAATTTTGTACCTTCTCGTATAGAGTACTAGTTCTGTTTTATGTGGATTGATGTCCAAGCCTTAATGTTTAGCCCAATTTGTTAGCCTGTTTAAGGCATTTTGTGGGAGTTCTTGAGGGTATTTCCCAGATACGGATATTGCAACGCCAGCATAGACAATAACCTTGAAACCCCCTGCTTCAATTGATGTTAGGAGGTCGTTTACTACCATGTTCCATAAAAGAGGCGAAAGGAACCCACCTTGGGGGTACCTCGATTCACCAATCTGGTGGTAGTAACACTTCTCATGCTGGAAGTTATGGTCTTGCTATTAAGCATAAGGCTTATTAGATCTATGAGTAGTTTCTGTAATTTCAGGTTGGCCATTGCTGTTCAGTTGTTGTGATCGTCTGGTAGCTGACGTTGTTGTTCACTTCCTTTGGATTCCATGATAACAATGGTTAGTAAATATCATAGACCTTATTCGAAGATCGCGCGGAGCCAGCAGAAGAGGTGGAAACTTACACAAAGGACGAGGCGTTTGAACCTCGAAAAAAGCAATTAAGATTAACCTAATGGCAACTGAGCCAAGAAGTGTCCGTGGCTTAGTGGTAAGGTGCGTTGGCTGCTAAGCAGAACGTTGTGTGTTCGAGTCCTGCTCGTGCCCATAGTTTTTATTTCATCTGCCACGGGCACTGCCTCTTGCGAAGAACTGACAAAACTTCCAAGAGTATCAATCTGTCATGTAAAAGTGCTTCTCAACTTTCCCGTTCGGAATCGGCGTTAAATTGTAGGTGCCCTCAATTCTTCACACGCACCCAAAGAGCTGTCACGCCACTCTTTTTATTATTTTTTTTTAACTGAGCCAAGCAAACGTTTTAAATTTGGCTTTTTATTCAACCGTAGAAAATATTTGCTACTAATATCCAATTTCAAGCGCCTACGGATGAGCTGCAAGCCACATAGAATCTACACCTTGTGTATCTCGGATTAGTGGAAGTGTTAACATACCCTCCACCAGAAGGCCGCCGGAAAACGTTCCGTGAACGTGATCCGGCTTATATGGTTAGGCTAGTCCCTCCCAAGCAAGGTTAGGCCCGAGGCTGGCAACCTCTCAAAAAAAAAAAATGCGAATCCGCTGTAAGATTCAGATAAAATAGAGCTCGCGAGCGACGACCCAGCAATGACAACGGAATAAGCAACAAGCTTAGGTATTGGTCACAAATAACATACTTACCAGAAGATAAGGTTGACAAGGTATGGGGTCTCGCAAAAAAAAGAATATGCTGTTTATTAAAGCTGCCATCCAAGACGCCATGTCCAGCAATAACGTAAAACTGACCTTGACTTGACTTTGTAGGAGGCACATTTTTAACAACATCAGCCTCATAAACACACACGGACCTACTGAGGAGTTTTCATATGACGAAAGGATGCTTACTACGAATTCGTATAAAAGACTCTCAATCTCAATGATTGTCCAAGGTATTACGTTTCGTAATTGTAACGTAGAAGTAGGTCGGGACTACTGACAATAATGGACAGCGATTTATTGTAGTGTACGAAGTCTAATAGTTTCCAAAACTATCTAGTCGATACAGTAGAGTACCAGGTTCCCACCAGAGTATCGGGTGCTGGAGTCACTCGCAACCAAATAGGCCACGTGTTGAAAGATCACCTTCTCGAGCCTGATCCCGATACTATCGTTTCGAGGCACAAATCTTGTATTAATATCTTGATATGGAATGGTGTTCCGAGGAGGGATTGCTTTTGAAAGACACACTTCACCCCTGCCTTGCGCAACGAAAATAACAGCAGTACATATGCGTATGCTTATGCCAATTCTATCTTGTAGAGCGGTACGTTCTAAAAATTCGCCCGAAATATGACGCAGTTTACACCGCGCTGCACCCACTTTAGGAACGGCGAGGGAAATCTGATTACCGAACATTAATACACTGAAACTATTGGAAGTGCACTTTAATGAATTGCTAAACGCTTTCCTGAAAACTACGGCGCTACCATTTTAATATGGCAGTCTCATGATGCAGCCACCAAGCATTTAGGAACTCAAAAATACTATTAATCGATCTAAAGACAATAAAGCTGCAGGTACCGATTGTATACTAGGAGTGCTGATCAAATGTGGAGGATCATCTCTTCATCTACTGGGAGGAATGCTGGAAGATAAAGAGATATCACAGTGAGCAGTAATAATATGGGTATAAGTATAACCGTATAACATTAGATATTGTCCTCTAACCTACAAGATCGGATAACCACATACCCGGAAACCATAATCGGTAAATTTCAATGTGGTTTTAGACTAGACCCTTAGACAGGCGAGTTTAATATCCGAAAATCACCTATTTGTAGACCGTTTGAAAAGTCGAAATTTGCGTTGATGGCGTAGAAAGATGGCGTGACGCTCGGATCTTTGGGGTTCGTAGCTGGATGGCGCCGGCCAACGAACTAGATTGGTTTTGGTGCAGATGAAAGCAAACAACTCATTGGCCAGGCCAACAACTCTGTCCTACTCACCATCTCCCCTTGGTGAACATCGGGTGCCCAGTACCTTCAACCGAAGATTGGGTTCAAACCCCAGTGGGAAGTTGTTGGCGGCAAGAGAGGGGGAGGAGGTATGCGTCCACTAAGGCATGCCTCCTTTTCAACAGGCGGCATCGGAAGAACTCCCAAGATGGAATCAAAGGTGGCGTCCACAGTTCCAGTCAGGATGAACTACTTAGTGAACACCTTATAGGGCAACTACGACATATTCGCAGCCCAGGCTTATAAGGAGCGGTTTGGACGGCTCTTCGTCTTAGAGATAAACTTAAGACCTGGCTCTCCAGGTTGGGGGTCGTGCGTCGCACAGTGCGTCGACCAGTGGACAAAAATCAAAAATCTAAATATGCATTTGAGATCTATAATGCTGTGGAATCTATCAAACACATGTTTAACAACTGTAATTTATTATTTTCAACTGTTGTTTTTTTCTTCTGTATTGATTAGCGGGATTTTTATATGCAGAAAAAGTACTTTTATTTTTTTTCTTAGTTTTGATTTCGATTTTCGCATGCAACTATTGATCTCGTTCAAGAAAGTGTTTCTAGTTATAAATTTTTTTTCTCTTGAATATTAATTATGGATATATTAAGAGGTGATACAAACGTTTTTTGGTTTATTTTTATGTGATATTACTTTTATAATTAATTTAATTAAAAGTGCTATATTTTGAGGCACAAAAATTTAAATAAGTTGAGTTTAAAAAAATATATATCAAAGTATATCTGAATTTTAAGTCTTTTTGTTATCCCCTGCTATTATTTTATTTTATTTAAAAACAAAGAGTTCCATTGCTAATTTTTGCAAACTTTCGAAATACTTCGTTTTTTGTAGGACAAGTGCAAGTCATAAAAAATGAAGTTATTTATGAAAAATGGTTTCTTTCGATAAAAAATCGATAATTAAGGATGTCTTAATTTTTGTTATAGCTTATTAAAATATAAATAACTGTCCATTTAAAATAAAAAGTGATTTTGAATCGAAAATTAAATATTTGACGTAAGTTTAGAACGACAATGGGTGCAATGTTCAAAGAGCCATAGTCTTTCAGATAAGCCCTACGAGGCTTGACTTAAAAATAATTTTACACTTCCCGATAGCATTTAACATAATTTTCTTACTGTACCGCCTTTTTATGGACCAGAAACTTCATTTTTAGACGTGCCAAAAAAGACGGAAAAAGAAGAGTTGCGAATCTTTCAACTCCAAACTGAAGAAATGAGGTTTTCTTTTTCATTTTTGGCGTCAATTTTTTTGTTTTTTAAAGATGTTACCAAAAATATCTCAAATCTGTCTGTATCCCATATCCCTGTTTCCAAAATATTCATATTAACATCCAAGCGGTTCATAAGAAATAAACAATTTTAAAAGTGGGCGTGGCAGTGGGCGGATTGAGTCCATATTTTTTTGTATTAATAACCTTATCTAGAAAATTAAACTCCTTAAATTTCATTCAATTCCTGCCAGTCGTTCTCAAGATATAAAATGATATTCAAAAATGGGCGTGGCAGGGGGCGTAAATATTACCTGAAATTTCGTAAAACTTATTATTTAATTAATTCGCAAAAATTATTTTGGCGAAATATAACAAAGTTTTGTAAAATTGAATTTTGTCCACCATCTCCATACAATCGACGCACTGTGCGTCGGTGTGACTGCCCGGCCACATAAAGAAGACATGGTTCCGAAATACCAACAAGCCTCGGATAGGAAGGGAATTAATGATTACGACCCACGCAAACGGTTTAAGGACAACGAATTTCGGTTTTGCACTTGGAATGTTAGGTCCCTCAACAGACCACATGCAGCCGAACAACTAGCAGAAGCCCTTGACTGCTATAAAGCAGATATAACTGTCATCCAAGAAATGCGATGAAATTGTCCGGGCCTACGTAAAATGAACAACTGCGATATTTACTACGGCGACTGCTACCGGGAACAAAATCAGCGTCTACTTGGATGTAGATTTGTAGTTGGGACTCGACTCAGGAGGAAGGTCTTGAATTTCAACTCAGTGAATGAGCGCATCACGACAATCCGCATCAAGGCTAAATTCACCAATATCAGCCACATCTGTAATAACGCCCCCACTGAGGAAAAGGATGAAGACACCGAAGACAGGTTCAACGAGCTCCTCGACAAGACCTATGAGCAATGCCCTAGCTATGACATTAAATTCGTCCTTGGAGATTTAAGTGCTAAGCTGGGTAGAGAAGAAATCTTTGGTGGAATAATCGGACGACATAGCCCACACGACACCACCTCCGATAACGGATTTAGGCTGATCGATTTCGCTGCGGGGTGAAACTCCGCTATTGGTAGCAAGTACGCGTTTCCCACATCTCGATATCCACAAGAGAACATGGAAATCTCCTGACCAATCAACCGTCAACCAGATTGATCATATTGCGATCGACGCACGACACTTCTCTAGCATGCAGGATGTCCGCACATTCCGAGGTGCCAATAACGACTCGGACCACTACCTTGTTGTAGCCAAGGTACGAATGCGAATATCCCGATCAAGGCCAACACGCGAAAATGCTAGGAAGAAATTCGACGTCAAACGGCTACGATCGCAAGAGATTGCTAGATCCTTTTCCGAATGTGTCTCCGAAAATCTCCCTCAGAAGTCCTTTACTGCCAGCACAAAATAGAGAAAACCACTGGCAACACAGCCATGCAGTCATCAGAGATGCCGCCTCTGAAGTGCTAGTGTTTACATGGCCACTACAACGAAACCCCTGGTTTGACGATGAGTGCCGGCGTGCACATGCAGATAAACAAGAGGCATACAAAGCGGACAACCAACATCGACGTCTTGGAGCAAACGACAACATAGACAGATTTAACTTCGAGGTAGTTAAGGACTTTGTCTACCTAGGATCCGCTATCAACTCAGAGAACAACACCAGCGCTGAAATCAAACGAAGAATCACTCTTGCAAATCGCTGCTTCTTTGGACTTAGAAGGCAATTGAGTAGTAAAGTCCTCTCCCGAGCAACTAAAGTGACACTCTACAAAACCTTCATCTGGGAACTTGGGATATTTCTTGATTTCATGTTTTTCGTTTGATTTATACCTAATCAAAGATGTTCTCCTTAAAAACAAGTAATTTGTTTGCAAAAATTTATCTTATTTGTTTGGCATTTGCTTAGAAAGTGTAAAACGAACATTTTTTCCAGACAAGATGAACCAGAAAAAAAAAACAACAAAACTAGCCAATTGGTGTGCGCCACAATGGACAGATAATTTCTAATTTATTGATTTGTAATTGATCTCTGCACAGAGTGTGTGTTGTTTAATGTTCCAGCTGTAGTGTGACTGACTCGAGCTCTTAACTTCATCGAACAAGCGACTACGACAACACGGCAACAACGACCACGTTGCTAAGTTATATGTTTGTTGATTTGGGGGTCTTGGATTTGTCGAGGTCTCGAGGAATGGAAAAGGAGTTGAGTTTCAACTTTCGTTTAATCGAATGAAACATACATTTGTGTTATGTCAACAAGCGTGTCAGACATTTTCGGTGAAACTTTTCAATGCACGTGCTGCAACATGTGAGTTGAGAACTGGTTGCAATGTTGCAAGATATCAGTGTTACCAACTGCAATGTTAGTATACAAATCAACTGCCAGCTTTTCAGAAGATCGCAATCAATGGGTTGAAATTGGAAATATTTGTTTATGCAAACAATAATTACTTTATTTTACAAATTCACATATTTTTCTCTTTATTTGTTGAAAGGAAATACCGCTTTTCCAAGCTGTATAATGGCGATGACGAGCAAAACTCCGCCAGCAATGCAGAACCATTCAATTTGGGTGCAGAAGGCCAAAAATTCTACCCACCCGTCATTGACGAAGTGAAGATAGCGATATCTAAACTTAAGTCGAACAAAGCCGCTGGAGCAGACGGGTTAGCCGCAGAACTGTACAAAGCAGCAGGAGATGATTTGCATGCACCAGCTCATCCGCAAAATTTGGTCGGAGGAAAGCATGCCCGATGAATGGAACCTCAGCATCGTATGTCCGATCCTCAAAAAAGGAGATCCCCTGAACTGCACCAACTACAGAGGTATAAGTCTCCTTAACATGGCCTACAAGATCTTGTCTACCGTGCTGTGTGAACGTTTGAAGCCCTTCATCAACAACCTGATAGGTCCTTATCAGTGTGGTTTCAAACCCGGAAAGTCCACCATCGATCAAATAATCACCCTACGGCAAAAGAAGACCCAAGAACTTCAAATCGATATCTACCACCTTTTCATCGAGGCCAGGAAGACGGGTCTAGCAGTTAACGAAGGCAAGACCAAGTTAACAAGAAAGGACAACCAACATCGACGTCTTGGAGCAAACGTCAACATAAACAGATTTAACTTCGAGATAGTTAAGGACTTCGTCTACCTCAGATCCGCTATCATCTCAGACAACAACACCAGCGCTTTAATCAAACGAAGAATCACTCTTGCTAATCGCTGCTTCTTTGGACTTAGAAGGCAATTGAGTAGTAAAGTAATTTCCCGAACAACTAAATTGAAACTCTACAAAACCCTTATCATCCCGGTTCTAATGTATGGTGCAGAGACATGGACCATGACAACATCCGATGAAAACGCTTTGGGCTGCTTTGAGAGAAAAATTCTAAGAGTGATTTTTGGTCCTGTCTGCATTAATGGAGAATGGAGACGAAGATTCAACCAAGAAGTGTACGAGCTGTACAGCGACACTGACCTAGCCAGAAAAGTTAAGGTCCAACGACTTAGATGGTTGGGTCATGTTGTGTTGAGCGAATGGAAAATAATGCTCCGGCTCGTAGAGTCTACGAATCCAACCCGAAAGGACGTCGCGGAAGAGGAAGACCGCGACTCAGATGGAGCACACAGGTGGTAGACGACCTGAACCAACTTGGCGTGCGCAACTGGAGACAGCCAGCTAGGGACCGAACTGGCTGGAGACGTTTGTTGGATGAGGCCCTGGTCCGAACTGGTTGGTAGCGCCACCATAAGTTAGTAAGTATATTTGTTGAACATGCTTGTTTTAAGTTAAATCAGTGTTTTAATAGTTTTTTTCTAATTTCTTCAAAAAGATACGAAACTATCTTTTTGAAGATTTTTAAAACGACGTTTCTTGGCTTAACTCAATATGTCAATCTGTTCTTTGATCATAGCGAATACACAAACTTAAAATGTCCAAGTTGAACAAAGTTATTTTCAAAATATTTATGTACTTTAAAATAATGTAATCAAACAAACCTGAAAACAGCCACACCAGCCGCGTTTTCCTCGAAACGCCGGCATCTTTTTTTGCTGCTGTGCTCTGTAAAACTTATGAAGGGGTGTTTCCTTATGATGATTTGGATCGCTCTGCTCGGAATTGTACTCTAGAATATTACTCGCATAATTATTTCTGGAGCCAACACTGTCGTCTTTTGTTTTATTGTCCCGACCATCTGTGTGTATGTAGCGGTGTAGGCTGTTGAGACAATTAAAGTCCTGCAGACGTGATCGTAACGTTGAAAAATCTAGGTTTGAATAAAACGACGAAGAGTCCGACTGTGTTCGTTCATTCGAATTCTGATGTTCCGATGTAGCATTTGAATTTGGCGGTACTGATTGGCCTTGTTGTTGGTGCAGTTGCAACACTGAAGGTGGCAGCGGAGCTTGACGTTTTGTAGCTGTTGTTCGAGCGGGTGTTTCGTTGTCTGTGCTTATTGTGTCCGGATCACCTGTGCAGTTGATAGGACACGTTTGAAAAGTCTGTAAAGAAAAACAGGAAAAAGAAAGATGTTTAAATATGTTCGCATTTTAAGTTTTGTAGATTTTGCTACTTTTCTGTATTATGTAGGTAGGTATACTTGAAAAGAGCAGCATCTTTGGCTCTTTAACGGCCTTATTATGCCAAAGCACGGCGCGAGCATAAGAAGTGACAAGAGAAACCCTCCCCGTTTGAAGTGAATATTGCAATGATCTGAAAAGACAAAATGAGGGCTAAGACAAGAATTCTGAACTTGACAGTACGACCCAAGTTTTACCCCAGCATTCCGGAGGTGCGGGTATTATGGTTGAATATCTTAGGGGAGGAATGCAATCGGCTTTTCCGTCGAAATATCGGTAAATGAAGGTGAGACATAATGTGGGTGTTCAAGCGAAAGAAATGCCTCAACAATGGTAGAATCACCAATCATCTTGGACATTCTGTTTTGAATATTTTCCAAAAGGCTTAAATCGGAGAATTGGAGGCGAATTGTGAAATAGAAAGCTAATCTATTGTCTAGCTAAGTAAGTATCTAAGATGAAGTATCTTCATCAACAAATGTCTGGACTAAGAAAGAAGAATTCTTTCTTTTTTAAAAATTCTAACTGAGTTTAAGCCCTCCATGGGGTAAGCCCTGACGTGGCGGAGCGGCTTACGGTGACTACTACTATGAAGCTTAGAGCTATGCGATCGCGAAACTTGTTTTCGCAAAAGGGCCTCCCATGGTCGGTAGGTCGAAGCGGAGTAGGCTGTTGCTACAAATTACCCCCCCAACGAAGGAGTGTTCCCACCAAGGCACTCCCAACGAGCGACGGCAGCAAATGACTACGTAGAAAAACATTTAGTTGCGAAGCAACAACAGACCTCGGAATGGAAACGGACAACACTGATGACGACCCAGCATGCCCCCACAGAAGAGAAAAAGGACAACACCAAAGACTTGTTCTACGAACTCCTCGACAAAACATATCAGCAATGTCCTATGACATTAAAATTATTGTCCTCGGCGATTTTAACGCAAAGCTGGGAAAAGAGGACATCTTTGGTGGAACAGTCGAAAAGCACAGCCTGCACGACACTACTTCCGACAACGGATTCAGGTTGATCGATTTTCTGCGGGGCGAAATGTTGTGGTAGGTGTTCCAACATCTCAACATCCATAAAGGTACATGATGGAGATCTCTTGATCAATCAACCGTCATGTCAACCAGATAGATCATATTGCGATCGACGGAAGGCACTTGTCCAGCATTCTAGATGTTCGAACTTTCCGAAGAGAGACGAACTGTATAAAGCTTTGTCTAGTTTTGGCATCTCTGCCAAGCTCGTTCGCTTGTGCCCAATGACGATGGGGAACTCACACTGCCCCATCAAGGTTGTAACAAGCTTACGGAATCTTTCGATGTCAAAAAAAGATTCAGACAAGACGTACACTGTCATGCGATTTCTTTAACATCGTTCGTGAGAAGATAGTGCAAAACTCCACCGTCAACACCAGAGGCACCAAAAGTCTGAGCCGATGATATTGATATAATGGGAAGAACACAGTGTGATGTCAATGGCGCCTTTGTGAGAATTGAGACAGAAGCGGCAAAAATGTGTATAGCGGTAAATGAGGGAAAAACGAAGTATATGCTGTTTTCGAGGAAGGACACCCAACACCGACCGCTCGGACAGAACGTCACAATAGACGCATTCAACTTCGAGGTAGTAGAGGAGTTTGTCTACCTAGGCTCCGCTATTAACACGGGCAATAACGCCAGCGCCGAAATAAGAGGAAGAATTACTATTGCTAATCGCTGTTTCTTTGGGCTAAGAAAGCAATTGAGTGGAAAAGCCCTCATTATCCCAGTTCTACTGTATGGTGCAGAAGCATGGACGTTGACAAAATTGGATGAATGTGCCCTAGGCTATTTCGATAGGAAAATTCTTCGGGTCATCTTTGGTCCCGAGTGGATTGATGGGGAATGGAGAAGAAGATACAACAGCGAACTTTACGGGCTGTACAATGACGTGGACCTAGTCAGAAGGGTCAAGGTCCAGAGACTCAGACGGCTTTAGAGCGGATGGACACCAATGCTCTGGCCCGGAAAGCCTTCGACACTATTCCCGAGGGACGTTGAGGTAGAGGAAGACTGCGACTCAGGTGGCGCACACAAGTGGAAAAGGACTTCAATCAACTTGGAGTGCCAAACTGGAGACAGCTGGCTGGGGACCGAACTGGCTGGCGGAGTGTGTTGATTGAGGCCCAAGTCCACAACCAGTGACGGATTTACGCTTGCTGCCGCCCTAGGCCCCGTTAGATGCACCGCCCTTATTGATAAAATAGATTTCATTGATTATATTAAAAATAACTTTGAAGAATTTTTTTTAAATCTAATTAATCACCTCAATTATGAAATTCGTATTTCAAGTCGCATTTATAGTCGTAGTCGAATCGTATCGTATTTGAAAAGCAAATTATGAAAGTCGTATGTTGTACATACGACTCTAGTTAAATCCAACGTATACCAACGCAATGTTTGAAATGTCAAAATCCAAAAGAAAACAAAATAGTTTTGTGAGCATAAGAAGTTTGTTTTCATGTAAAATTTACATGAAAAATTTACATTTACCTAATAGCAAATAGAAATAGATTAAATTAAGGAAATTGAATTCGATTGATTTGGTTTTTACTGAGGATGAGGACGTCGATGAAAATGGAAACCATATAATTTTAAATGGTCGGTTGACTCGAGACAAAAGTGATCCAATGAACTTAGCGGATTCATAGTAAGTTTTTTTTTACTTGTGTTTTATTCTGTTAATAAAACTTAGCTGTTTCGTTTAAGAAAACTACAGGTTTCACTTATTGGCAGAAGTTTAGCCGCATTTTAAAAGTGGGGCAAACTCGAGAGCTGTTCCTCAGGTTAAACGTTTAGCTGTTCTACCATTTTTTGCAGAAGGAAGTTATCAAACGCTATCCGTGCCCTCTAGCAACCTCTACATTTTGTTGGAGAGCAGATATAAGTGCCTCGAGCTGGTTCTTGTTATTGAATTTCCTCTAATAAATACATATTTACCTAAATATGTTAAAAATTCGTCAAATTTCGTTCGTCAGATTTCTTTTCTTTGAATGCAAAACTCGCAAGCAGTCGTACACAAAATTACAAACGACACAAAAACGGATAAAATACGAGTAACGGCGAATTTCATAATGAGGAAAAAAACAGCGACTAACATGCGATGATATGCTATAGGTACTGTTTTCTCTGTCAAATCTCAAAATTTCAAATATATCTCCTAGCTACTACGATTTTAACTGAGATAATTGAAGAAAAGCGATTTTCATAATCGCGATGTACGTCTAAAGTCGTATACGACTCTTAAATACGAATTTCATAATTGAGGTGAATATTAATTAATTCGGCTTTGGTCCGCGCAAAAAACGTCGATTTTATCGTCATAATTAGGTAATTTCTTGGACTAGTTGAGTATAGTAGTATGGATAGAACAGTAGAGAATAGTAGTAGGGATGGAGCAGAGTAGACGTGTTTTTTGTTCTCCGGCAATTGTTTTAAAAATAATTGATCGATTTGAAGTCTACGTTGGCCCATGTTTCACATTAATATGTTTTTACTCTTTTTAGAGTGGAAAAAGATCTTTCTCCTAAAGAATTTGTAGCCGGAATACTCAGAAAAATTCGGAGAACAATGTCTACATTCGGATAAACTTCTCGAAGACTCCGTGAATGCAATATATGACATATTCTTTGAATCTTTGAGTTGATAATGGAAATGAATACATTCATTGCCTAAGTCTCTCCCAAATCGTTAGTTTATTGGCACTCGTTTGTATCTTTTTTCAGATAAATCGTCGAAAAAATTTAAATTTTTGTAAAGTTTTTCATATGCAATTTTATCCAGAGAACAATAGATCTGCCCAAAGGGTGATAAATCAGCTTGAGATTCCTGAAGCTTCGTACTAGAAGCTTTAAAACGACCTAAAATTACATTCCACACAATGATTAGGATTCCTGTTTCTAAATGTTGTAATTTTCGCTGCGATCCCGTAGCTTCAGATCTCTTTTTCTCTTTTTCTAATGCGTAACATGCATCATGTCGAGCAGACCAACTAGTTTGAGAAAGACTCTTAACTCTAAAATTTGTACGGTGCACCAAGATTTCCCAACCATGTGTAGATATGGTAAAGAATTTGTATAATTCTTGTAAAGAAGAAAAGAAGTCAACTGCTTCTGTTACCGATTCAACTGCACATGACACTACTAAATTTATGGGAACATTATAGTCTGCTTGAGGATTAATTGTTTTGATTTGTGTCTGAAGGTCTGAATATATACCTGACATATTTTGAAATGGATTGTCTTTACTTTTTTTCGTCTCTAAAATTTTAGCATTTCAAACATTTTGCCGCCGTTCAAATTTTGCCGCCCCACGGGCCTAGGCGTAAATCCATCACTGTCCACAACGGACTGTAGCGCAACATTAAGTAAGTAAGTACATAGCCATTTTACTTTTATCAATAACAAATTAAAATTTGTTACATACTTAAGAGTACATAATGCAACTATTTGAAAACAAAACAAATTATAAATTTAATTAAGTGAAACGAATTGTTTTTCTTTTGATTTTTAACTAGTAATTAATTGATTTTTAATTTATAACACATTTACGATGCATAAATAACGGTACCAATGAAACCCTATTCAATTTCAAGTCGCAAGATCTCATTGCAATACAAAAACGACAACACAAGCATTCTACTTTTGGCTGATAGATCCAAATATGGGCCGATTTAACATCAGTGGCGCTTTGCTTTAATGTCTTTCCATCACCTAAGGTCAGTTTCACGACCAACGGCTTCGATAAGAATCGAAAATGCAAAACAGTCAAACAAGCTTGTGCATCCAACAACCAGAAAAACAACCAAGAAAATCTCTACCATAGGTCAACAATGAATGGTGGAAACATATTTTGTTTATATCGCGAGTTAATTGATGCCATTTGCATGTCAATTTTATGTAAATTTAATCTGACTTCGCGGCCGATGTGGCGGCGGTGCAGCCGCTGCGGCAACGCGTGATTGGAATGCTTTTGTAAATGGTAAGCATAATTAATCACTGGCCACGCTCATTTTTTGGCTCTTAAACAAAGCAGAGTTGTTAAGAAAGGTGTTAAAATGTTTGATAAACCAGTTTAATTCTATGCAGATTAGGCGAATCGCTTTTTCTCTAAAGGTAGGAGGTTGCCATGAGTTATGGGTGTCTTTAGTTTCTATCGCCTTTTGCCGATCATCGAAAGAGAAATTAATAATTGCCTAGGTTCTTTATCATATTCATTCACTTCTATGTTTCGTAATCACGAAAGGGAAATGTTAAAAAAAAACAGAATTTCTTCGGCGCCCAAAATAGAAGCTTTGGATGACCATGGGCTGACTGCATCATTAAACAACTTTTAAAAAAAAGATTACAACTAAACAAGCAAGTTTTTTCTGTAAATTGCGAAGAAAATATTTTCAAGTTCGAAAATTAACTCATTCCGATGTTGATCTGCCAGCAACCATAAAAATCACAATAAATCAAAAACAAAGTCATAATTAAATATTTGTTTTGTTTTTTCTCGACGCGGTCAAGATGACAAGCTTGCTTCAAGTGCGCAATTTTAAGCGCAGTTGAAAGTGAAAAATCCACATTCCCGTTTCTTTCTATTATGAGTGCAATCATCTCGCTTTTCATAAATTTGTGTTAAGAAGTTGGAAAAGTGACACACTTGATGAGTTTAGTTAAAAATATGTTTGATTAGTTGTAATGGATTTCTTCAGAATTTTTTTTTTCTACTAGCAAATTGCTAAAAGCGAAAGTAAAATCGAACATGAAAACAAGTAGGTATGGTTTGAAGATACAGAGATTAAGACTTTAAAGACAAGAATCAAAACATAGCTTTTTGCACTTTCACAGGGGTCCTTGCAAACGCCTAAATTGATCCAAAGTGTGCGGACCTCTTAATTGCTGACTAGACACCTAAGATTAATTAAAATCAACTCTGTTATTGACTGAACAAATTTTGGAAAGTTGGAAAGTGTCGGTGTACATTGGTTTTGAATTCTTGAACATTGTAATGATTGGGAAAGACAGAGTGTGGAAGAGAGTTCCACATTCGCGTAGTACGGCTAAAGAACGATTCTCTATGCTAAAGACTTATGTCTAGTTAAGAGTACGTCTGGAGTTGGGCTCGAGGGTAAACTGATGGGCATTCCTAGAAGCGCGAGTATTACGGGCAAATTGTTTGAGGGGAGGAATGCAACTGGCTATTTCTCTAGAGCACTTACCGTAGAAGTAACGATAGAATAGAGAGAGACATAAAACGTTACGACCCACGGTGATCTTACGAATGGAATGTGGTCAGTGATGCACATACCGAGAATCTCGAGATGTTCAGCTTCATTGATGCAAGTGCCACTCATGGACAGTGGCAACGGGGGTACATCTCGCTTTGACGATATAAGACGATACAAGAGTCCTGGGGAACACCAGCATTTATGTTGTGGGTTTCAGACTAGAATCCGTCCAATACAACTTTTATTGAACGGTTTGAAAGAAAATTTCTAATCCAACGAAGGAGGGATTCGTCGATACCGAAAGCACGCATTTTCGATAAAAGAGCAAGATGCCAGACTTTATCAAATGCCTTTGAAATATCAAGTGCAACAATCTTACTCTCTCCAAAACGATGTAAAGATTTGTTCCACTGTTCGGTGAGATAAACCATCAGATTACCAGTGGACCTGTTGCTGCAAAAGCCGTACTGCCGGTCATTAAGAAGCTTTCGATCTTCGAGATATTTCTTGAGCTGATACTTTATCAGCGTTTCCATGACCTTAGAAAGAAGGGACGTTAGTGCAATCGGACGATAATAATTCGAGGGAGAAGAAGATTTGCCTTGGAATTGGCTGGTCAAATGCTGTTTTCCAACTGCTCGGAATGAGCCTAGAAGAAAAGGAAAGATTGAAAAGCTTACGCAAGGGTTTTGCCAGCGTAGAAGACCACCTCTTCAGAATAATAGCGGGGATGCCAGCGGATTTGTGTATATTGAGATCTTTGAGGACTCTCGCCACAGCACGAGTGCGGAAGAAGATTTATCGCATGGAATCATTGATGCGATCAAGAACTGGAGGAGTCATGACATTCTCTGGCTGCGAAGAGTTAGAGGCGAACTACCTAGCTAAAAGGTTAGCTTGAGAGAGCTAACAACTGGCGTGTCATTGTCAACGAGCGTAGGAACTGAAGGAAATTACCAAAAATTCTTACTGCATGCCGTTGGGACATTGCAATATTTTTTGCCATAATTTTTCATCATGTAAAAATTTGGTCCGACAAAACATGGGCATTCCTGTTCCGGTTTTCCTCAGTTGGGTTGGCTCTAAAACACCGGAACTTTACATCTTTTTCCCTGATAATTTCTTTTCAGCTTAAATCAAACCATGACTTTTCTTTGGGTTTGGTGTTTTCAACCCTATTCGGGATAAAAGTTTTCATTCTCAAAATAATCATATTAGTTATCATCTGCGCTGGAGTCTATGACCAGTTCAAGATCCGGAAAAATCAAACAACACTTACACAAGCGAGACAGCAAAATGAAGACGACGCAATCCAAGATTGCCGTCTACCCAACCTTGAAGATAGTAATATCTAAACTTAAAAACAACAAAGCCGGTGAGCTGATGGCATCACTGCCGAAATCTTTAAAGCGGCCGGCGATGATTTGGTAAGGAGAATGCACCAACTTATCTGCAGAATATGGTCGGAAGAGAACATGCCCTATGAATGGAACCTCAGCATTAGGCGTTTTTCTTTTTTACATCTGAACAGAGCTTGAACTGTCAAACGAAAAATTGTGTTTCTTTTTTAGTTCAGGGTGTTCAGAGCATCAAAGTTGTGTTACTTTTTTCGTTCAGAGCACTGATTCTGAGTGTTCAGAGTTCGACCGACGCGCTCAGAAAAAAGAGACCGAGCATAATGAACGAAATGCTGAGCGCAAGCGTGTTTTTTTTCAAAACAATTGAAATGCAGAGGAAACAAGTCGCTCAGGCAAAGATGGTTAGTTTTATTTTGAATAATTAATTAAATATTTTATTTATTAATAAAAAAATGTTAATTTCAGCTTTGAAAAATATGAAGTGTCGATGTCTGAACTAAAAATGCTCAATTGCATTTCAAAATGAAATAATGAGCGTTCAGAAAATGTTCAGAGCTTCATTTGTTCAGAGCGTGTTGAGCGAGCTCTGAACACTCAGAGTTCGGAGCTCTGAACTAAAAAAGAAAAACGCCTATTGTTCGCCCGATCCTGAAGAAAGGAGACCTTCTAAAAGGCACCAACTATAGAAACATCAGCCTCTGTCAACAAACTGATAGGTCTATATTAGTGTGGCTTTAGACCAGGAAAGTCCACCATCGATCAAATATTCACGTTTCGCATATCCTTGAAAAAACGCAAGCACTCCAAATCGAAACACGTGCCATCTTTTTATCGATTTTAAGGCCGAGTATGACAGCATCTATAGAGAAAAACTGTATAAAGCCATGTCCAATTTTGGCATCCCTACAAAGCTCATTCGTCTGAGCAGGATGAGAATGGAGAACTCACGCTGCTCTATTAAAGTTGGTAACGACCTCACCGGTCACCGCCGCCTTCAATTTCAAAAAAGGCTTAAGACAATGTGATGCACTGTCGTGCGACTTCTTTAACATTATACTAGTCCAGAACTACCGTGTCAACACTAGCGGAACTATCTTCCAGAAGTCTGTGCAACTACTCGCATACACCGATAATATTGATATTATTCGGAGAACTCAGCGGCGTGATGTCAATAGTGCCTTTGTGAGTATACAGACAGAGGCTACAAAAATGGGTTTAGCGGGCAACACATAGTATATGCTGTCATCAAGAAAAGACACCCAACGCCGACGACGCGACGTCTTGGACAAAGGACTTTGTCTACCTTGGCTCTGCTATCAACACGGACAATGACATCAGGGTCGAGATAAGAAGGAGAAAAACTCATGCTAATCGCTGTTCCTTCGGGCTAAGAAAGCAATTGAGTTGAAAAACCCTCTCCCGAACTACTAAAACGCTATATAAGACCCTCATCATCTCCGTCCTGAGATATGGTACAGAATGGAGGAGAAGATTTAACCACGATTGTACGGGCTGTACAGCGACACTGACCTAGCTAAAAAAGTGAATGACCAACGACTCAGATGGCTTGGTCACGTGGAGAGGATGGAATCCACCCCAAAGGTACAACGCAGTAGAAGCAGAGCAAGGCTCAGGTGGCGCGCGCAAGTTGAAGATGACATCAACCAACTAGACGCGCGAAACTGGAGACACCTAGCTAGGGACCGAGCTAGCTGGAGAGGTTTGTTGGTTGATGCCCAAGTCCACCCCGGACCGTACCTTAAGTAAGTAAAGCAACGTGTTTTTACCACGAAAATTATATTCTCCTCACCGATGCGATGGTTAAAGGCAATACCTAATAAGCCAGAAGAATCTGTACACCCGTAACAATTTGATAGAAAAATACGATGTCATTTTTGGTTATTCTTTGTGACAATGTTTTCCATCTGAAGAGTTGACAAATTCCGATAAGGAAGAATGTTAAAGGTTCACACCATTGAATACCTTTGAAGTTAAATCGGGTTAATAGACCAAGAGCATCGGAGAGTCGGTATGCCCAAGAAATAACCTTGTTCCTGTAAGCTTGAGATTTGTATACGATTTCGTTAAATTATTGTCATTATTGCCCGACAGGTGGATCGAAAAGTGTGTAGATCGGGTGACTTTGGCACTTCAGATTAAAATGTGAATAACTTTGAATAAAAATAAAAAGACAGGTTCCCCTCGGATGTGTCAAATATCTCGGAACTCGGAGTTATCTAAGACAAAAAAGACTGTACTGAAGATCTAAAAAAGTAGAAATTGCATTCTACTCTGGCAAAATAATGGTGGCTTAATCTTAAAGTTATCCATTATAAGTTTTCTGTAATTTTTAGTGTAGGTAGGTATCAATGCAATGAATAGACGATATATATACAAACCAGTTTTCCAGCTAATTTATAAATTAAAACTAATTTGTATGTGACCTTCATACACATTTTGTATGACTTTGAAGGCAACATCATTCCCACTTCCACCCTTTTTGCGTGCTCTGAAACACTAACACTTAATCTCTACAAATTCGCTATGCAAAAATCGCAAGTCGTAACTCTTAACCCACAAAACAGCATTGTTCTTGGTTGATGTCTTCTTGTAAATAAAAAACTTTAACAAATAGCCAGACAAGTAGGTGTCTGGCGTGTGATGTTTAGTAATTATAGTGATTAAAGAAGTAAAGATAAGTAGCACCTTATACATGAGAAGGTTATTCAGCTATTTTTTTTAATTGATGTATGTCCGCTTGATCACCTCTTTTTTTAATGGAATAGTGTTGGGGTTTTTGCAGTTGCAACTTATGGAAAAGATTAGTTTATAAGAACAATTACAGACACTGTTTCTAAAAACTTAAACTTAAAACTGCAGTGAAAATTAATTTTCAGCATTACTAGTGAAATTTGAAAGTAGAAATATTTGGTCTATTTCAAGCGACTTTTGTTCTCATATAAAGAGGAATAGGAACAACTTCTGCAGACACATCATCATTCTACACTAGTCAAAACAATTAAAGGAAAACTTGAAAAAACTCAAAAATTGAGTGGTTTTTTATAAGGCTGTATCTCAGTAGAAAAAAGTGAAATAAAAAGTTTTTCAAAGGTTATTTTTTTTTTTCAAATTATTTTGAGTTAAGAAAATACCGTTAGTCTTTTTCGCTTGAGCGTAAAACATGTTCACTCAATTTCAAAATTAAAAAATAAATGTTGATGAAAATTCGTCCGAATTTCACAGTCATAATAATAATGAAAAAAATAAAAAAAAAATAAAAAAATAAACAAATTCAAAAGAACAGAAAAATAAGAAAAAAAAAACTTTCCTTAAAATTGAAAAAAAAGTGTTTTGTAAGTTTTATTGATCGAAACAGAGAAACGGTTAAACTAATTGAAGTGAAATTTTCACCAAAATCAAGGAAATCTTATGAGCTTTAGTAATTAAGCCTCAGATTAGTTGTATCACTGAAAACCACAAAATAACGGTAGTTTTTATGAAAAAGTTGAAAAAAGCGTATTTTGGACCTTTTTTTAAAGTGATAGATAAGATTGAAAAAAGCAGTATTTTTATTTTTTATAAATGTTTTTGTGTAGAAAATTTCACTTCAATCCGACTTTTTTCTACTGAGATACAGCCTTATAAAAAACCAATCCATTTTTGAGTTTTTTCAAGTGTTCCTTTAATTTTTTAGACTAGTGTATAATAAAACGGATAGAAGCAGACTTAAAATTAAAAATGTCAAGTCCAGAGGTAAAATGAAACAAATCTTCAACTGTCACATGGACATAGACAAGGAAAATGCAATTTGTCTTTTGGTTTTGCTAGCTAAATTGTATGTCTGCTGCGAAATGAGACAAGTGGTATTCACCCTCTGAATCTGTCAAAAATGCAGTAATTTTTTAATTACTTTGCATTTACACCAAATAAAGAAATACATTTTGGCTCAATTGAATTCTTTCTTAAAACTGCTCAACAGTTTGGCCTTATAACCTTAAACTCTTAATTACTTAATAAATAAAATATTTCAATATCTAGTAAGAGATTTTGCCATAACACCTAACCACAAAATGCATTTAAAATCAGTTTCAGTACTGCACTGCACCCATTTTACTTATTTTTATTTGCAATCGCTCGACAACAGCCACGTCGGCGCACTTTAAGGCGACCAACATATTTGCAATGCAAAAAAGTTAATGACATTTCAGTTAGTGTTCACCTTTCACAGAATGCAAATAAAAACAAAACAAAAAGAAAAAAACCTCAAACCCTCCGGCAAGTTCGTAATTGCCAGTGGAACAATGCTCATGCAGATAATGGTTTTTTACCGAAGAGTTGTTATGTGCAAGTACACCTCTTCCTTGGCAGTTTTATATTAAAACTGACATTTCGTTTTATGGATTCATATGACATTGCTATTATTTTTTACATTCCTTAAAAACTTGAACCAGAATGCGGTAATGCATAGCATAGATGAATGACTGATGATGTCTGCGCTTGGCAAGATAAAAGAAAAGTCGAATCGTGTAACTTACCTGAAAAGAGAAAAAATAAACCGATGTTTTATAATATTGGAAAGACATTATTTTAGTAGTAAAATAAATAAATTTACAATTTAGCAAATAATTTCTAGAACAAATTGTTTAAATCGATGAATGCGTTCTGGAGGAAAGTCATTTTTACCACACAACTTAAGTCCACATCAACGTTAATGTTTCAAGTTTGGGATCTTGACCAAAGCTGAATTCAAGTTTAAGCCCCACTATGGAAGCTAAGAGTTCAATATTAATTAAAATTCACTTTTTGGCTGTCTTAATTTTATTAGATACAAATTGAAATTAACGATGTAGGTAGGAAAAATGCAAGTATCTGTTTTTCGTTAAATATTTACCTCCCTAACTGTAGGTAAAATCTGTATGTAAACAAGATTTATGTATTTTTATATTTCGCAACAATTTTGGCAGCAGCTTTAGGCTAATTGGTGGTTGCAATATTTTAAGCAGTTCATTACCTTTTGGCTGGTTTGGTTGGTTTTATACAAGTTTGGCAATGCAACCTTGAATGCAATTTATAGAACACTTGGAGGTGTTTGAACAGTTAGTTAACAGTTTTGAAAAGGAACCGGTAAGAGGCATACAGTTTACTTTGATTCAATAAGAGATAAGTAGATACGTAAAGTCGCAATAACCTCATTTAGTCGTTGAATGTGTGGCTCTACCGTTAGTTAAAAGTACGGTTAGTGCAGGAAGGTAATTTTTTAATTTTTTAATACATATATACCATTTCTTAATATCTTTTAGAACAAGTGCACATTGTGACATAGGTACAGTTGTTCTTTTTGCATTGAATTCGCCCCTTCGGTCGATTTCGGCCAAAAATCAACATAAGGCTAAACCTTCGGCTTTACTATAGTAGGCATAAGTTTTGGTCGAAGAATTTGTTTATTAATTAATCACCCCTATCACAGAGTTCCTCGTAGAAAAGTTCCGAACGTAAAGCTCGAACAAAATCAATAAAAGCATTGCCACATACAAATCCTTCATTCCGACTTTCGGAATCAGTTGACACACTTCAAAATATGAAATTCAAAACAAATTAAATTTCTACAAAGTTTTTGCAAAGCGGATTTGAAGTTTTTATTTTTACTAAAGATGGATTCAAAAGCAGTTGCAGTTTTTGTTATTAATAATTAAAGAAATCGACATTGAAAACGTACATTAAAAATATGAAGGAAAATGTTAAAAGATTCATTTAATCTTTTCTTGAAGTTTTTTTCTCATTTTCACAAATTTGTTTTTTTCCTCTATGGAATCGGGGTAATTACATTCTTTACCATCATTAGATCCTTGATTTGCAGATTTACAACATTCAACTATTTTCTCCAAAAAACGAGTGAATTGGATCCCATTTGTTGACGTTTCCAGGACAGTGATTTTAATTACAGTTTTGTCTAGGCCTGAAAAAAAGTGCATTTTATTCTGACCACCTGAAGCTTAAATTTTTTTTCATTAAATATGTAGTCGTTTTCTTTAAATACACGCCTTCCAATCTAGCAAAACGCCCAAACCTTCAAAAAATAGAAATACTCTTAGACGGTTTCAGTTGAAAAAATATGCATCTTCTCCAACTACTTGCATCCAATGCGGGTGCACCGATGCTATTAAGCTCTGTCTCACTTGGCCCCAATAGGCGTTCACTTCCACCTTTTGATGCTATTGTTAATTCTTGGGCAATTTCGGGACTTTTTTTAGCTTCCACGAGGAAGTTAATCCCCAGTTTTTGTGACTGGAATGGAATTCGAATCAACCCTTTTTATTATGATGTCTCTGCATGTGTAATGTGTGCGTTCGGATTTTTCTGTCTGATTATCTCGCGAACCACTCATGATATTAACATGTAATTGGTCGCTTTCGACGCGGAATTGCTTGATTGAGAACTGATAGTTTTCAGCGATATCATTTAGCGGTTTTTTAATAAGAATGAAAAACAAAACAAAAATTATTCCCATGTGTGGTACTTATTCTAAAGAAGATATCGGGATGTTGATGGTGAATGAAGCTCTTGGAGCCCGGTAGTCTTCAAGCAATTAATATAAAGCACAGCTCCGACCAAAAAATAATACATATGTTCGAAGAAAAAATTATCAATTTTTTTAAATTGCCTGACACCTGTTGTCACATCGTTTGTGATCTTTGTTTTGTTTAGTAATATCGTGTTGTTGTTTATTTTTTAAAAAACCACTTAATTATTTAAAAAATTCAAGAAGTATATATATAAAAGTAAATATATTCGTTTATGGATCTAATTAAAGTCCCAAGACATAGGACTAATTACGGAATGCATGAGCCCTTGACAGGGATGAGTAGGCTTTTGAATTATAATACGGATATTATTGGCTTTCATATTAATAAGAATAAATTACAGACTATGCTAAAAACCAGTGTGGCACGCTCTTAAATGTTTATTCATGTATTGTTTTTTATTTTTTTTGTATTTGTATAATTTTGTCATTTCTTGTGTAAGTGTTCGTTTGCTTTAGATTGCCTACAACTAACAACTAGCACTGCACTACGTGATGAGCCGGTCTGTTTACACAGTTTTCTGGGTTGAAGACAATTGGTCGTTAGATGTTTTTTTTTGTATTTATATTTATTTATTTATTTCGTTAAATGCTAACGGTCAGGACTTATTTTAACTACATATATATAAAAAATATCTTAAAACTAATTATTATTATTAGTTTTAATTTTGTATGTAGAAATTGTTTTTAAAATTAAGTGAATTTATATTGTCATTTACAGAGTCCATTAAGTTAAAGTTTTTATTGAAAATATTTATTAAAAGATATAATGGACTATGTGTACCATAATTTGACCTACTATAAAAATTACGAAGTGGCAATTGTCTTCTTAAGGAATAATTACTCACATTGAAGTTCAAGCGACAAAGAATTGATGGCGCTGATATTGAGCCATTAACTACACCGACCATAAAGCAAAATTGTAAGTAAGCTCTGTAGCTGGCAAGAGATCCTGTTCGGCCAAGGAAAAAAACGAAGACAAAATCTTAAAAATCTCTTTTGAATACTCTCCAATCTATTTATGTGGACTTCATAGTTTGGAGCCCAAACAATACATCCGTATTCTAAAATTGACCTTACAAAAGAGGAATAAAGAGTCCTTAGTACATACGGATCTCGAAATTCACGAGCGAATCTTTTAATGAATCCAAGTGTCATGTTAGCTTTATTAATAATGTAATCAAAGTGGTTAGTACCTATATGTAAGTTTCGAGTCCAACACTATTCCCAGGTCAGTAAAACTAGAGACATTACATAGAGGCGAATTAAGCGAATAGTTATATACGAAGACATTTTTTTTGCGTGAAAAACACATTGTCTTACACTTGTCAATATTTAAAACTAAACTATTTATATTGCACCATTCCCTAAATCTATCAAGGTCCTCTTGTAGAAGATCACAGTCATGCATAGAACTAATGCTGCTTGCTATAAGCTAATGTTGCTTGCTATAAGCTCTCTTCAATTTAATCTGATAGTGTGATAAGGATTCGTACTCGTACTGCAGGAATATGAAGCGATGCATAAACATACATTTATTTATATACAGTCACTCTCAGTCATATTCGTACCGGTGGCGTGTGAATTTCAATAAAATCGTGAAACAATTTAACTCAAGAAAATCATGTTCCTTGTCCTTACATTACATTATTTAAATTCCGAAAGAAATTAACTAATTAAAGGTCACATACAAAATAAAAGTCATACATAACAATAAGTTTCATTCATTTTCACACAAAACGTTTTTCTTTCAAATTATCTTTGGAAGTTTACTGTTATTGGTATCTCGTTGTAAGTTAATTTTCATTGTTGCATTAACCAATTCCATAGTGAATTGTTCAAAACTTTTTTTTTTCAAACCAGAAACGAGTGTTGAGCTACGAAATTTATTAATAAGCCATTACAAAAAGGGTAAATCGTATGCAGAAATAGGTGCAATTGTGGTAAGAAGTCGATCGACCATTCAATATATTGTAAACCGTTTTAATGAAGAAAATAGAATTAGAACAAAAACATAAAATGTAAAAAAAGAGCCAAGTTCTCTTATATGCGAACAACACTGTGTAAAAACTCAGCCACCAAAAGTAATGAGATCTAAAAGAACGCCAAGTTCTTACATGTAAAAGTGTTATATTGAATATTTTAAATCATAGAAGATAGTACAACAATAGGTGTGTTTTTTTGCACGCGTATATACGCTTAAAATGAACAGTGCACAAAAAAACGACAATTTTTTTGTTTAAGTAATTTGGCATTACTAGTCAAATGCCATTTCGAATTTTCCCTCATTTGCTGAGCTGTGATTGGTCCAATGTTTCATCTGTCAAAAAAACAAAAACTCGAGTTCAGGGGCGCATTTATTTTTGTTGGTGATCGTTAGGCGCTACACAATTTCTTGTACTTTTTAACACTTGATCAAGTTTTCATAGAATGCGCTTTCGAATACGACCCGAAAAAGCACAATAAATATGATGAATTATAAGGATGAAAAATGAAGAAAATGTAAAGAAGTATAAAAAAAATATGTAATAAAAATCGTACATGTACACCTTGAACGTTAAAACACCATGTAGTCCAAAAAAAGAATTGAAAATAAAATTGATGTACAATCGATATAATCTTGATTCAATCAAATTTCGCTTGGCGCCCCTGAGATTAACCATTCAACTGCAGACCAGCCATGTATCCTTGTATGTAAAATGGAATGAATTTCGAATGAATTTCGAAATGAAGTTCTGACATATGTTGAAAATTCATCGCAAACAATGAAAAAGATATTAGGTGTGTTTTTTTGCACGCGTATATACGCTTAAAATGAACAGTGTACAAAAAAACGACAATTTTTTTGTTTAGTAATTTGGCATTACTAGTCAAATGCCAAATTGAAATTTCCCTCATGTGCTGACCTGTGATTGGTCCAATGTTTCATCTGTCAAGAAAACAAAAACTCGAGTTCAGGGGCGCATTTATTTTTGTTGGTGATCGTTAGGCGCTACACAATTTCTTGTACTTTTTAACACTTGATCAAGTTGTTCATAGAATGCGCTTTCGAATACGACCCCAAAAAGGACAATAAATATGATGAATTAAGGATGAAAAATGAAGAAAATGTAACGAAGAATAAAAAAAAATATAATAAAAATCGTGCATGTACACCTTGAAAAACACCATGTAGTCCAAAAAAAGAATTGAAATTGAAAAATAAAATTGATGTACAATCGATATAATCTTGATTCAATCAAATTTCGCTTGGCGCCCCTGAGATTAACCATTCAACTGCAGACCAGCCTTGTATCCTTGTTTGTAAAATGGGATGAATTTCGAATGAATTTCGAAATGAAGTTTTGACATATGCTGAAAATTCATCGCAAACAGTGAAAAAGATATATGGAAGCACTCTTTTTATATCCGCTTATTTCTTAAGCGTGGATAATTATCGGCGCTTACTAAGCGGATATAGACATTTGTTTTTGTTGCATTTTGCATGCAAACATTTTTTTAAGCGTATATACGCGTGCAAAAAAACACGCCTATTATGGAAGCACTGTTTTTATATCCGCTTATTTCTTAAGCGTGGATAATTATCGGCGCTTACTAAGCGGATATAGACATTTGTTGTTGTTGCATTTTGCATGTAAATATTTTTTTAAGCGTATATACGCGTGCAAAAAAACACGCCTAATATTAAAAGAAAATAGAAAATAGTTTCGATGAAAATTAACATAATTAGAGTTTTAAGCTATTCAACATTTTCAATCGACAACAACAACATTTTCCGCTTCAACCTGGCGATTGCAAAAGCTATCCGTGACTTTAGAACAAGAGGGCTATAGGTAGTTACCAAGTCTACCCTGTAATTGCCTTATGCAGAAGATATTAACATCTTACTTTACTGAAGGAAAAACCAAATGCATGGTGGCTAGTCCGTCGAAAATGTATTTATAGAGGTTTTATAAAGTTAGAGAAGTTGGTTAGTAGAAGCAACCAATAAAAAGTGGAAGAAGAAATACGCGGGCGACTGCTCAAAGCCAACATAGCCTACATACATTAGTCTTTCAAGACAAAAAAAAAAAATGAGAACCATTTGAACACTAGCAATTTATCGATTCCTTAGCATTTTGTTCAATGTCATGCATTCTTTGAATGGCTTATTTTACAATATACGACATCATTGTAGTTACCTACCTGATTTGACATTTTCTTTAAGCAGATACGGATAAATTCTCCAAATTGAATAAAATTTATTAATTGATCTTATAAATCACGTCAACTCAAACTCACTTATCTTTTTATTATTCTCGTTTGCTTGAACAAAACCGATTCTGCAGTTTCACATATGTTTTGCTGCTATTGCTTGATGCACTTGTTACGGAGTCAAAAGTATCATAGCCGTTAAGTGTCTATAAAAAGTCCATTAATGCATTTATCTTCGAACTTATGTTCATTATTGTTTTTTTTTTATTACTATTATTCAGCCTCAACTTCACTAGCACCAACAGGTTGTTGTCTGACTCAGCATTCGAAGAAACAATTTTCTGCCTCTTGTTAGTAGGAAACTTCAAAACACCTTTTAGTTAAAGCAATAAATTCTGCATTCTATGGATATTGCAAGCGATTGACTTCCGCATTCTGTATAGTTGGAATAAATTTGAAACACCACAGCATGTAACAAAAATGGCGCTCATAAAACAAGAATTACATTTCCTCATTTAAATTAAGTTCACACGTCAACACACGCGCCGATGTTTCGTATTCAAAGAAAATGTAAAACTCTCCCAACCCGTTTGAAAATAAGTGACTTACTGTTTTATCTATGGAAAGACAAAAGTCGTAGAATCCGAAAAGGATAATGTAGTCAGAAGACAAAACAATTAACAGAATGAAAGATACTGATTATAATGATAATAAAATAACGATAAATATATCTTTTGGTGTGCACGATATACCTAATTGTGTTATGTTTGGAGATATGTTCTGTCTTAGCTCTTAGACAGACATTCTGATTGATAATTCTCAAAATTTCAAAATTGATCGAAACAAGTGATGTGTGAATGCTATCATATGGGTATATTTGAGAATTATTGAAACAAAATCTTATTTTTCTGTTTGTTTTAATTTCACCTTGAAAAAGAGTATACAGCTTCAGATGATTCTGAGTCAGACAACAAAATATTGAAAAGCAAATTTATACAAATGTTGTTTGGTTTGAACTAGATAACGAGATTCAGCAAACATTCTAGATATTTTATATCTACTTTTGATTATGTGGTTGTTCTTGACTTACTGAATGATTTTTAATGAATATGAATTTAAACAAAGCTACATGAGGGGGAATAAAATACTGCAATAAAACAGGAGACAATTGGAATGTGAATTAATAAAAAATTAGACGCATTGGCAGGCCTATATTACATCGATTCTAGATGTTACATGTAAGCCACTCCTGCTAGCTGCTAGCCCAAATTTCATCCAAACTATCATCAGGTGTTTTTTATTTATACAAGGAATTATGTTCTCATCTTTAAGCTATTTGAGCCAATTTCGCCCTCAGTTTTAGGGCCATATTGGTTTCCAGTTGTTATAATTGGAGAGTAGTCTAATAATAAAATATTGTCAGTGAAATAGAAAGAAGGGCGTGGGCCGCGTTGAACTTCTACCAAGTTTACACAACGCTATTCCTATTGAAACGACGGCGAGGGGTATCCGCCAGCTATTACAATATTGCTCAATAGTACTTTTCTAGAGAAACGATATCTCGTAGGTACCGATTACATGCCAAAAAATGGGCACGACTTGCTTCTTTATTCTTTGTGAGTCAAGACAAAAAACATTAAGAAATAAAAATTCTAATTACAATTCATAAAAAAAATTAAAATTGAAATACTTCCCTCAAAAAAAAAAAAAAAAAAATGGAAATTGACATACATGATGTTCGGGAAAAATGTTTGGGATGTTGTTGTTAACCATTTATTCGAGCGTTGTATACAGCTTAAATAACAATTGGAGGACGTAAGTCTGAAAGTACTGGAAAGTTCAACTTTTGTAGCCATTTAATTAGTATGTATTAACAATTTAAGGTCATATCTCTTTTTGAAATGTTCTTCGTTCTAAAAAGGACAATTTATCTTCTACAGGAAGAGAAGACACATCGTTTATAAACAATTAAATATCATACAAAATCATCGTTTGAAACTCGCGCAAATTTTTAACTATAACTTTGTATTTTCTTTAATTGTTTATAAACAAATTAAATGAAGGTTTAAAGTGGAAAAAATCGCTCGAATTTTGAACTTTAAACCTTCATTTAATTTTAATCAGTTACATAAAATACGAAGTTATAGTTTAAAATTTAATTGTTTATAAAAAAAAAAGCATCGGTGGGTACTCTCCCTAGCATGAGCAATCTGGAACTGACTGATTTCCCAAAAAAAAAACAACTGCTTATATAGAAATATTTGAACGAAGAATTCGAATGCTTTGTTCTCCATGATTCTCAGCGCTTGGTGTCTCATAAAAATGCTGTTTTTGAAAAAGGGTGTGAATTAGAAAATTCGAAAAAGGTATCAGATTTAGATCTCCTTAATTCTTAAAACTTTGAGTGACGAAAAGGATTAGATTCTTATGAAAATAGGTAGGATTGTTCCCGGACAATCGTTACAAGGGCAAAAGTAGTGCGAGAAAGTATTATCCGCGATTTCGTTATCCGAGAAAAGTTACCGGGAAGTCGATTTCTAGGAAAACTACCCCAACCTAATTGAAATACCTCCCCCAAAAAAACATTTTCTCATAAAAAAATTGATGCCACAAAAATTTATTTAAGAATTGTTGATTTTTAAATTAAACAAAAAAAAATCATTTGAGCGGTTTTTATACTGATTTGTTTTCGAGAAACAGGATTTTGAAAAAAAAATAATTGATTATTATTTTTTTTTTAAATCCAAAAAAAAATTTTGAAATTTTTTGAACACAAAATATTATTTCGGCAATTTTATGCAAAAAAAAATACGCTGATCGGACTAGAATTTTTTTGAGAAAATTTTATAACAAAAACAAGAACCGTTCAATGAGAAGTACTGTTTTGGAGCAATACAAAAAAAATTTTACATTAAAAACATCATTGCTCCGAAAAAAAAGTACGGGCCTTTTTAGAAAAATCGAAGCAGCCGTTTTGGAGAAAATTTAAATTTTTGGTTTTAATTTGAAAATTTTTTATGGGGGCTACCGTTAGTTTTGATCTTAAAAATAATATAAATCGGAACCGTGACTTAGACTGCAAGTGCATTTACGGACAGACAGACGGACGAAATCGACGGACCCACTTTTTTCAACTTCTCTAATCGTAATCAAAATCTCAAGTCCTTTTTACGGATGCAATACTTGCCATATATTCTAAATGTCGCAAGTAAAAATTGAGCACAGTTAGACATTAAGCAAACAAATCACTTAAGTACAGGGACAAGTTCACCCAATTATTGGATTTTATAGACGACATTGACATTATTCAAACTAACCAACAAGCTGCACAAACGTAATTTATTCAGGTCGAGTAAATCTATATCTATGGCTTCAGTTATAGCTATCAGTAAAATCCATCAGTAAAAATTGAAACATCTGGAATCTGAAATTTTTTACTGATGAACGTTTATAACTATCAGTAAATTTACACCTTCACGCCGCAAACAATTTCGTTTTTACTGTTCATCTCATCAGTAATATTTTGAATGATGGCACCGGAACAGTAAAAAAATGAAACGCCATCAGTAAAACGAAATGGAATTTTTTTTGACATTTGGCAGTCAGTTGTTCAGTAAAATGAAATTTCATCAGTAAAATTTATAAAATGGATTTGTTAATAATATTTAACACTAAATGCATTCTTTTTTTTTTGAAAAAAATTGTCGAAATGTATTTTCAACTTATTTCATCAAAATTTTCTTCAAAATATGAAATTAAAGTATTCAAAATAGCAAAACAAAATTTTTACTGATGGATTTTACTGATAGCTATAACTGAGCCCTATACTAATATATAAAGTAAGACTTTTGTTTGTTTGTCGGTTGTATGTTTGTAGTCGATAAACTAACAAACAAACAAAAGTCCTACTTTACAAATGATGCAAATTGGTTATTCCATGCACTGAATGTGCAGTAGGAGATTCTGAAATTAAAAGAAATAATTATAAAGAGCAAAAAACATTGATTTTAAATTTACTTAGAGGCCAGTTATAGCGATCATTAAAAACTATCATTAAAAATGTTCATTTGGATAATGTGGTGTGTTGTACTTTGATTTCATATATCAATCTCATACCAATCGATGGCAAATGCATTGAAATATTTTTTTCTCTCGAAAAATAATCCTACAAAAGAATATTTTTGGTGAAAAATGCATTTATTTACTTTAATGATGAAAATTCGTTTTAATGACAAACTAATAATTAAATTTCAAAAAATGAAACACTTTGTTCCAGTGTTTGTGTTCCCCTTTTTTAATGTTCCATCTTTCATTAAATAAATTAATGAAGGATTTTCAATCATTAAAAAAATATTTGATGTCAGTTTATTAAATAAATATTTGAATGACATTTAAATAATTTAATGATCGCTATAAACACACATAAGTAAAAAAATCAAATTTTCATGTGTTCCAACTTTTAATGATAGTTTTTAATGATAGCTATAACTGGCCCCTTACCCGAAATTTTGTATTTAAATTCGGCTGTCAGTTTAGCCGACATCAATTTTTTGAAACGTTTCTCTGTTTTTCATTTCATTTCGTTTCATTTCCTTTTCATTCTTCCTTATTATATTTAAGGCTGAACTCCTACTTGAGCGTTTGGACCAAAACAATGTTTACATGCGAACTCTTGGGCACGATTTTCTGTACATAAGAAAATTTTAACAGCGCTATTCAAAAAAAGCATGGATTTTAGTTTCCAATCTCTGTGCATGTAGGTATATTTCGCATTATGAATATTATAGGTACCTACATTTCGGTCTCGGTCAAAATTAGGCCTGTGTCGTAAGCTCATTGGTTTTCAAATGGAAAATTGCATGTAATTGTAGGTGCATTGGTTTTCAAATGGAAAACTGGAAAATTTCAAAACGGGTTTTCGAATGGAAAATAGAAAGTTCTTGATAAAAATCTCGGAAAACTCATTGGTTTTCAAAGGAAAAATTGCGTGTAATTGTAGGTGCACATGGAAAAATGGAAAATTTTGGATAGGGAATTCCGCAAATTCTGCGAGAGCACGAAGAACTTCAACACTTAATATCAAGCTTTTGCATAGAATTTAAAGTGATTGGTGTTGAATTTTTCAACGAAATTTGATTTTACTGCATGCTTAAATGAGAGTAGAAAGTTAGTTTCAGATATGTAATTTTCTATTATAATTGGATTCAAGCAAATCACATTGCATTTTAACAATACCTGTGTTAATAACAACTATTTTTGGTTTTCTGAAGGGTGGCGAAACGAAGTTCGCAGGGTCGGCTAGTAATAAAAATGTATCAAGGTAGTTCAGTAGGTAGTTAGCAGTCGTAAGTGACATGAACCATGAAAAACATGTCCTACGGTTCTCTCGTACTATTATGATTTTTTGGTAATTAAAACTTTAATTCCGAAAAGTCATGGATTGGTTCCAGCTGCAAAGAGTATAGGGAACTACAGACACATTCCAGAAGGGCCTTACGATGTTCATACCTAGCGGACGGAAAACAAAAAAAAAATCTAGAATGGAAAAATCTCGAATGAAAAAAAAATCTCAAAAGACTCCTAGAACATGTTTAACAAGACCAATTAAGATAGTTACACGTGTAATTCAAAGAAGATAAACAAACAATATTTCAAGTCAACAAGCAACGATTCAAAATAAACAAACAACCGCGCGCCGCACATTGGACCGATTCATACATGCTAGACGTAAAAAGTTCCTTCGCTTGGCTTAATCATTTTATTTGATAAAAAATGTAATTTAATCGCATTTCTTTGTTAAAAAACAATTTTCGGTAATTTTATTAAATTTTAAAACGAAACCTGTCATCTCTCGAATCAGCTGTTTTCCACTTTTTGTCAAAATTTACACCTAAAAGTTAAATTATGTTTTTAATCTGCTTGGGGTTCTCTATATTTTCTCTGGGAATACTACAATTTATCCCGAACATATTCAAACATTTTATCATTCCGATTCCTCTTTGCATTCGAACGCCAACTGCCATAAAACTCCGTACGCGGAATTGCAAATTCTATCGATTCAATGTAAGAAAAAACATGCCTTACAATTGAGTGCGAAGTAAAATATACATATATTCTTTTACTAGAAACAACACACTTTACAATAACATATAATTCATTTCGACACTTCAATATATACTCATATTTAGATTGTCTAAAACATACGATCATTTTAATATTTTTGACGATAAAATAAGGGGTTCATTGAAAGCATATTTACAAGACAATTAAACGGGGCACAAGACATCATATACGGAGAAATATGAGATCAAATACCGACTAATACACCTGCCATTTGTTTCAATTTTATTTTCTTCCAATTAAAAAATAAAACGAAAACTGTATATAGTCTTAATTGCAAGTATTTGTTCAAAAAAGATTAAAAACTAAAAATGTGACTTTGAAGTGACAGATTTTTTTATATAGTCAACCAAACGTCATGTGGATTGCAGTTATAAATTCAGTTGGGCATTGTTATTGTTTACCACTGCACAGACAACAGTGAGTCGCACTTGACTTTTTTTGCGTTTAACATGTATGAATCGGACCACTGTGCGCCGTGTCGTCGTCAACGACAATAAATAAACAAACAGTCAAGCGAAAATTGAAATGTGAAGAAAAATAAGCAAATCCTTATTATACTACATATTTCAATTCACATTTGATAAAGGCAGCAAAAGTGTCAAACAGAAGTAGAAAATTCATGTTCATTCGTGCTATCAACACTACAGCTTGCCTAGTGTGTAAGAGTAGAAATAGCATTCGCCTACCACTCTAGTCAGCTGGGGCAAGAGGTGATACGTTAGCAAGGGCTGGCAACTAATTGTGCCTAAACCAGGCCGGGGAACCTATACCAAAACAAACTGTGCCCTAACCAGCCGGGGAACCTATCCCATTTAGTTCTTAAGATATCCTAAGTATATAATAAGAGATTCGATTGTAAAGAAAATTGTTAATAAAAATCATATCGTCGGCTTAAGTACAAAACCTCGTAACTCCAAAAAAGTAAATTTTACAGGAGGAGGAAAACGTGGTGTGTGCCCATGATAAACCAATGTGCAAAGATTTTTTCAAAACCAATTTTTACCCGTTTTTTACCGTAATTACCAAGAAATAACGGTTTGAGGACATGCTTACCTACCTAAATTACCTATTTCTGCGAAAAAAAATCGTAACTCCAAAAAGGTAAATTATACAGGAGGAGGAAAAAACGTGGTATGTGCCCATGATAATCCAATGTGCCAATTTTTTTTAAACCAATTTTTACCCGTTTTTTACCGTAATTACCAAGAAATTACGGTTTAAGGACATGCTTACCTACCTAAATTACCTATTTCTGCAAAAAAAAAAAAATATCTTGAAATTTGGAGTTACGAGGTTTTGTACTTAAGCCGACGATATTGTATTGAGTAAAAACGTCCTAGCTGCTGAGTTTTGATGTTTCTTCGGCGAAGATCCTGGACACCCTGAGTCGTTACCTCAGCCCTAGACAAAAAGCATCACAATAGAAAATAAATATCCAATTTTGACAATAATTATCAAGCATTGTTTTTCCTCGTTTCCTACGCTGGTTATTCGTGAAACCTCATTTGTTAGCTCTCATCAGAAAGCTAACCTTTTTGTCCCTAATTCTACACTGCAACAAAGCGTCGTCGTGACTCCCCCAGTTGTGGGCGTTAATGATTCCGTGTATAGCGAATGTCCTAAAAATTCTCATAAATCCGATGTTAGGGACGGTATTCCTGCTATTATGTTAGAAACTTTCTTTCAAACAACTTTACGGATTTATGTTTGCAAACAATTATACATATATCAGTATATTGATATATCTACGCGAATGTGATGATTTACCAAGCTCAGCATTCAGGAATTCAAGACCCACCGTTTTTTTTTTTAATTTCTTATTGCTCCCACTATTTCTTTGATATATTTGGCGTTTTTCTTTTTTACCCCTGAGCAGATAAGATCAGATCACGGATGTGTCAAAGCGAAGCTCTGAGCAGATCATATTCAATGTCCTCCGATTTAATAAAGAAACAAACCTGAGCACTGAAATGTAATTTTTTACTTATTATTATTTTAACAATTTTTTGTTTTCCTACAATAGACGCGCGACTGTCTTGGGAATCCATTTTTAATTTTATGTTTGTTTTTGTCTCTGAAATCCAAAAAACAAGTGAAGTTGTCTTCGCTCAGCTATCTGCTCTATTTGCTCGGTCGTTTTATCCTTAGCAAATAGATTTAGCTCAGAGCATGAAAATGTTTATCTCCGATATATCTGAGCCCTAAAAAGAAACACAGATTTTTTTTTACAGCTCTGTAATCTGATCTGATCTGCTCAGAGGTAAAAAAGAAAAACACCTATTGAGAATTGAGTGCACGTCAATAATTATAAAATCAAAAATGTGAAAATTTTAAAAATCTTCTTGAATGAATTGGACGTAAGGAAATAAATGAATCAAAACCAATAGAAAGGTCAATTACTGTTACTATCGTTTCTTGTACATCCTTTCTCTCATTGTTGTATATACTTGTATATGTATAAAAAAGTAAATTCTCTTTAATTAATAAAGAAATAAGACTCAAGTGTAGGTTAACAAAAAAAAAAAAAAAAGATAAACATTAAACCCTGACACTGTACCTGTCAAGCTTTCACATCAATTTAACTCGTCGACAGATTATTTTTATTTCATAAACAAGAACACAGTGCCAATCTTTTTTTTTTTTCTTTGACAAAACTTGAATATTTCAGCTCACATCAGCACCCGCAACTGACCACCTCAACAAACAAATAAAAAAGAACCCGAAACCAACTTGAGATTATTTTGACGACAGGCCAAAATGAATAAATTAAACTTCGGTATCATTTAAAGACTGAATACATTTTTTTAATAAAGTCTCCGTATCGAATCTCGCACATATCCATAACGAATGCGAAGTGGATGAAAGTGAATTTTGTTTTTTGTTCAGCTCCTCATAAATATTTGTGTAATGTTTGATTTGATCTTCAGAAATGCCAAGAAGCTCCTCTGCCGCACGTTTAGAAAGTGAAAATGAAAGTTCTGTCTTGCGTAATTTATCAATAGTTTTTTTATTGTCTTCGTTGTTGTCATTTGTTAACCGATAAGTTTGGGCGACCTTAAAGTGATGATGTCGATCTTTTAGTTTAATTCATTAATAAAAAATCGCACTGCCATAAAACAGAAACATCTAGCACCTTTTTTATTACAGAAATAAAACAGATCATCTGTCAATGCTGTTTGGTCGCGTTTTGCCGTGACTGAGAATTGATATAAATTATGACTTGACTTGACAAGACAGTGAAACAGTACTTGAAGGAATGAAAGACAAAAGTTGCTAGAACTTAAGCACTTGACCTATGTAGTTTCTAACTCAAATTGTATTAACCCCACTGTATTTTTGTTTTGTTTTTAAACATCCACGGACACTTAAATGAGAAAGATCGGAATGTATCTTGCAAGTAATGATGGCGATACCACGAGCTGATATCACCTTTTACATTGATAGCCAAGCGGCAATAAAAGCGATTACTGCAACTGAGGTAAAATCAAAGCTTGTTTCATGCTGCCGCGAAGAGCTTAAGGTTCTTGGCGCTCAGCACAAAATTAGACTCTGCTGGGTCCCGGGCCACAGTGATATACT
The DNA here is from genome assembly GCA_943590905.1 of Sphaerophoria taeniata. NCBI lineage: Eukaryota > Metazoa > Arthropoda > Insecta > Diptera > Syrphidae > Sphaerophoria > Sphaerophoria taeniata. The sequence goes on from OX016541.1 coordinate 104,441,144, forward strand.
AGGCAATGAGAAGGCCGATGAATTGGCAAGATTAGGGTCAATGCTTGACGTAAGCCAAGCTCAGCTAGTTAGCACCCCTACCTGTTATTTAAAACAGGAAATCTCAAAAAGAATAACTATCAAGGCCAATGAAAGGTGGAACCTTCTTGACACCTGCGGCACAACAAGAAAGATCTGGCCCTGTTTTAACAAACAAAGAACTGAAAAAATTATGCAACTACACAAGAGATCACTTCGTTCTCTTGTAAGCATAATCACTGGACATAACCTGTTAGGTTATCATATGAAGAAGATGAGAATCAGTTCAGATGACCTATGCAGAGGATGCGGAGACGAGGAGGTGCATGAAGACACTTCGCACTTTCTGTGTCACTGTCCCGCACTTTCCCAGCAAAGGAAGAAAATGCTTGGCAACTTTTTCTTTGAGAACTTAGAAGAACTCTCTAGTACGCCAGGTACTAGCATCCTGAACTTCGTCAAGGCCTCTAAATGGCTTGACTAACTGAACACATAGGTTTTTCTTATTAGTTTAAGTAGCAATACTCGCGGGTATCACAATGGATCTGTATTGATCTAAGTGTGGCGGTAATGTCATCAACTGTCAGCCCCTAAACCTAACCTAACCTATCTTGCAAGTAGTTCAGCTAATGACATTATTTATCGTCTTGTGCCAGGCATTGGTGATCCAAATGATTATGCGGTGGCGGCAGCAGTGTCGATTTCCCCTATGTAAAATCTGTTCAATATTAATAATAATTTTTCAAATGTTTTTTTTTTTTTACACTTTCATTTGAATTAAGAAATTAAAATCAACAGTGAATCATTCACTTTCCATTTCTTTTCTAAAAGCGATGCAGCAACGGCGACGACGAAATTTACATTTCACGATGCAGAAGATATCTAGAGCCAGCTGTATTTTGAACTTTTCAGCAACAAAATAAAGCTGTATGCAAATTAATGTGATATTTACCATTTTGTCGCCCACAAAAACTGCATGGCGCCAAGATGTGGACGGCGGCGGCGGTGGTTATGAGTTGGGTTCGACGAACTATACAACATTTTATTGAAAGCTTATAAGTTTTAATTACATCGAAAGGAAGTAGCTTGACAGATACGGGCCAGTAAAAAAGTAATAAATAACATATTTATTTTCACCTAAATTTGATTCGGTCAATAAATTAGTTTGAAAATTGGAAAATGATTTATGAGACATTTTATGAAGACCTATGGGTTCATAAAATATGCAAGCTTATTTTCTAAGCTTCGAAACTGAAGCTAGGTGAAGAAAAAAAAAGGTTAAGGTGGTTTTCAAGTAATATCAACTGCAACATGGTTTGGTATGTTATTGTAGAAAAACTCACACCACAACAGCGCGCGTCTCCAAATTGTTCAGCTGTATTATGGAAATCAACTTTCTGTAAGAAATGTTTTTTTGAGCGATTCTAAGAACTTAAGGAGCGCATATTCGACCTACTAAAACCACAATTCCGTGAACCCGACCTAGAAGAAGTGAAAACGAATAAAATCCAACAAAGCCGCTGGGGCAGATGGTTTTGCTGCCGAGCTGTTAAAAACAGCAGGCGACGATCTAGATAGGAGCTGGAGCATACACCAAATCATCTGTAAGATATGGTCCGAAAAATGCATGCCTGATAAATGAAACCTCAACATTGTTTGCCCGATCCTGAAAAAGGGAGATCGTCTAAACTGCGCCAACTACAGAGGATTCAGCCTTTTTTACATCGACTACAAGATCTTTACTGCCGTAGTATGTGAACGTCTGAAGTCTTTCGTCAACAATCTGATTGGTACTTATCACTGTGTCTTCAGACCAGGAAAGTCAACCATCGACAAAATTTTCACTTTGCGGCAGATCCTGGAAAAAAAACCTATCTTATTATCGATTTTAAGGCCGCGTATGGCAGCATCTACATAGACGAACTGTATAAAGCTGTCTAGTTTTGTTATTCCTGCCAACTCGTTCGCTTGTGCAAAATGACGATGGAGAACTCACGCTGCGCCATCAAGTTTTCAACGAGCTTACGGAATCTTTCGACGTCAAAAAAGGATTCAGACAAGGCGATGCACTATCATGCGATTTCTTTAACATCGTTCTTGAGAAAATAGTGCAAAACTCCACCGTCAACCCCAGAGGCACTATCTTCCGAAAGTCTGTACAACTTTTCGCGTACGCCGATGATATGGATATAATGGGAAGAACACAGTGTGATGTCAATGGCGTCTTTGTGAGAATTGAGACAGAAGCGGCAAAAATGGGTTTAGCGGTAAACGAGGGAAACCCAACACCGACGACGCACAGTGGCCCGTTTAGGCTAAAGTCATTCCAAAATTCATTTTTTTCGTTGTTCCAGAATTCAAAATTTGTTGTTTCGCTGAATTAACAAATATTTGAAGTTCTTGAAACCGAAGTTTTTTTTTAATTTTCCCAACGGTTTGGTTTTGAGAGGGGGTCAAAGTTGAACTTTTTTTTCAGTTTTAATAACAAACAATTTTTTTTTTCTTTTTCTTGACTTTGAGAAGCTATATTACGAACGTGGGGAAAGAATTTTTGTTTTTTCTTTCTGAAATTGACAAATACGGTAAAATATATGTTTGGAAAAAATATTAAAAAAAAAAAAAAAAAAATGTCTATATATATATTTTTTTTTTTTTTGGACACCACTTTTTGTACCTTTTTCTGACTTTACATTGCATGGAAAAAAAAGCTTCAAAAAGCATTAAGCAAAACTCAACGCATAATGAAAGCTGAAGTATTTCTTAATATAATCCTGAAGAAATAATTTGCGCCAACTTGCGCCCAACTGAGCTAGAGCGATTTTATTAATCGATGGCAGGCACTTTTTTTCAATTTTCTGGGTTTTCAATGGCAAATTAATAAAATGTTTAATACTGTAACTTTTGAACAAGTTGAGATATCACCACAATTTTTTTTTTTAATTCGAAGAAAATGTTCACGGCTAACAATATGATGAGTTTTAAATTTATTACATTTGCAGGGTGTTCCAGAATTTTCGAACAAAAATTTTTTTTTTTTCAAATTCAAAAAATTATCTGAAATGGGGAATGAATTCACCACAATTTTGTTTTTGATGACGGAAATATTTTAAAATACGATATGTCATAAATATTACATAAATCGGAGGCAATAAAAAAATTAAATTGAAGGGTTTATATTATATCCATAATAAAATATTAGCAGTTACTTTTGACTTAAGGAGATTAAATGTTCAGTGATTATTTATGTAGGTATTAATTTTTAATCGGATTAAATGTTTATTTTTATTGCTCGATGTCATAAAATTTTAGATTGACGGAAAAGTTTTAAATGAACTTACAGAAACAAAATCAACGCGGTCATGCCCAATATGCAAAAGGACACAAAAAAGTTTCAATAGCCAAGATGAATCCAATGCAAACATTGACGAACATAACTACCAATATGGAATATCTCCACTGCATGGTAGAATCAGATGCATGGAATTTATATTAAAACTTGCATATACACTTCGACAGGATGGAGAGGATTTCGGTGAATCGATTGGGATCAAAGAAGCACAAAAAAGAAGAAAGGAAAGGATACAAACGTGTTTCCGTGATCAGCTTGGACTCGATGTAGACAAACCAAAGCAGGGATTCGGAAATACTAATGATGGGAACACTTCGAGAAGATTTTTCGAGCAATCGGTGATAACAGCTTAAATAACTGGAGTAAACATAGAGGTTATTTCCAGGCTGAAAATAATGCTTGATGTTTTGAACTGCAGGGAAGTTGTGAACGCAGTTAAATTTGGGGAGTATACTAAAGCAACAGCAGCTCTGTTGACTCAAAAGTATCCTGAAAAACAACTGACACCTACTCTTCACAAAATTTTGGCTCACAGTCAAGATATTATAGAGTATCAATCACTTCCCCTAGGAGAATTATCTGAAGAAGCCCAGGAATCCAAAAATAAGGACTACAAAAGGTATAGATATCAAAATACCTGCAAAGTTTCGAGAATAAGGCAGAATGAAGACTTATGCAACATGCTTGCAGCCTCATCTGATCCGCTTATTTCTTCTCTGAGGCACGTAAGGACCCAAAACGATATGAAAGCACTTTATTCTCCGGAAATGTTGAGTTTATTGAATATTACCACGGACCAAGATGATAGTTTTCAAGAAATCTAATGTTTATACGTACATTTCAACTGTTTTTATTGTATAATTTGCTGTTCAATTTGTTATTTATTATTATTCTAATGTCAATTTACAAAAAAAAAAAAAACTTTTTTCGCCACTGTTCCTCTAAAATCGGTGTTTTACTTTTTGCGCTACTGTTAAACGTCAATTCCTTTTGTTTTACGCCAGAAAATGAATTTTCTTGTTTGTTTAATTCACATTTAATCATTTTTATCTCACTTAATATAACTAAGCTTTTTGACAGCTATTTCCGAAACACCCTGTAATGTTTTTATTTTGAAATTCACCAATTTCATAGCGTTGGGTGTAACCTTCAAAATAAAAAAAAAATTGTGGAAATATCTCAACTCGTTTAGGAGCTATGATTTTTGGAACCAAAAAAGCCGAAACGGGCCACTGTGCGACGGCTCAAACAGAACGTCACCAGACGTTGGTCTACCTAGGCTCCGCTATTAACACGGGCAATAACACCAGCGCCAGACGAAGAATATCTCTTGGTAATCGCTGTTTCTTTGGGCTAAGAAAGCAATTGAGTGAAAAAGCCCTCTCTCGAGCAACTAAGGTAAAATTATACAACACCCACATCATTCCAGTCCTGCTGTATGGTGCAGAAGCATGGACCTTGACAAAATCGGATGAATGTGCCTTAATCTGTTTCGAGAGGAAAGTTCTTCGGTTCATCTTTGGTCACGTGTGCATTGAAGGGGAATGGCGAAGAAGATACAACAGCGAACTTTACGGGTTGTAAAACGACGTGGACCTAGCCAGAAGGGTCGAGGACCAGAGACTAGATGGATTGGTCATTTAAAGCGGATGGACACCAATGTTTCGGCCCTGAAAGCCTTCAACGCTATTCCCCGAGGGACGCAGAAGGAGAGGAAGACCGCGACTCAGGTGGCGTACACAAGTGGAAGAAGACCTCAATCAACTTGGAGTGCAAAACTAGAGACAACTAGCTATGGACCGAGCTGGCTGGCGGAGACTGTTGATTGAGGCCCAAGTCCACAACGGACTGTAGCGCCACCTTAAGGAAGTAAGTATTTCACGTGAGGATCTCGGCCTAGAAATTGTTCCTTCCTCAATAAGTGTATTTCAATAATCTTCTATGGTGAATTAAGTATTAAGGTCTCTTTTGTGTTTAACAAATTTAGTTGGAAACTCGAGAGAATTAAAAGAGCCATTAAGATCTCTTTTCATACAAAAAGAAGAAGTGGCTGTGCAAAATTAATTTACAGGGCTTTTGTCTCTAGAAGTTAATACCTAATTCAAATTTGAGGCTTCTAACTCAATAGGTTCAAAAGTTATAGGGAGTTAAAAATGTGCTTGAGGTCGATCCTGTAAATGGGGATTAGTGATAGAACTTGGCTGTCTTTTGATAGAGGAAAATAAATACTTAAACTCTTATACAAATGTTTCCAAAACTGAAGAAGCCTGAATCCTCGCGCACCTTACAATAAGATTTATCTATATGAATTGTTGGCCAATGCTCGCCGTGCAGTTTCTTATCAAACGATTAGGGTGTCCTGGCTTAAATCATTTTTCAAATGCAAATTTATTCTAACACCTGATCTCTTTCTATGTTTTATACCGCACACGGCAAAATTACATAGTCCAAAAAAGACATACAAGGCGAACTCTATTTAAAGTAAATTTACCAATGTGAGATCAAATCTAGCTGATTCTTGATAAGAATGTGTGAAGAAATATATTCGTAAGAATTCGAACTCAATAAACCACCAATGTGCAGTCGCAGTTTTTGTAGAACGTGCAATGATTCAAAAGGTTTGCGTAAACCTAAACCGTTGTTTTTATGATAAAGTGCACGCTCAGTGGAGGGGTTACAAACCCAATGTTATGCTCGTTAGCTAGGACGCCAACCAACACTAAGCAAAATTTGCTTTTATTCGATTAAGTGCAACTAGTTTAAAATTTAATGCAAAATTAATGTTTTAGCATCGAGCAACGTTATTATGAATTTATTACATCATCGAACAACAAACCGGTGGGCATTGAATAATGTTACTTTAGCTGCGGCGCTATAAAAAAATGCATTTAGGGCATGAAAACCCACAAATCAGCTGGAAAATCGTTCAACCATGAAACTGATAATTTGGGAAAAATTTCCACATTACAACATGAGTTTCGGTGTTGTGTACCGCAGCCAAAGTTGATTGTCTTAGTTTGAGTGGAGCTTACAAGTTTATTACAAAATATGTGCATTTTTATGAAGGCAATTGAATTGAAATCATTTTTTTGTAACATTTACATTTAATTAATTAATTGGTTGCAATTTTCATTGAATGCTTGCTTGACTGCCGGACCTTGTTCAAGAAAGTAGACTTCAATTGAAGAACAATGGGTTTACGAACAATGGACTAGCTCATTACAACAGAACCTTAAGTGTAGTCCAAGGGAACCAAGCCTTATATACAGGCTGTCCTGTAATTCGTATTTCATGCTTTAGGATGTGATTCTCGGTCATATTCTAGGAACAAAATTGTTCTGCAGCAGTCTGATTTTGAAATTTGACATCATCTTTCATGGACACTGCCTCTTGGGAAGAACTGACAAAACTTCCAAGAGTATCAACCTATCATGACAAAGTGCTTCTCAACTTTGCCGTTCGGCATCGGCGTTAACGCACCAGAGAATTGTTGATGAGATTAAGCCACTTAGGCCTTGGCTCTTCAAGAGCTGTCGCGCCAATTTGTTTTTTTATTTATTTAACTTTGGTGTAAACCTGACGCATGTTAAGATCAATTTCTCCGTCAGTACTATAATGTTATGGACCTCATTTCTAAAAGGGATCCCTTTTTTTCACTAGCAGTGTGTTCAACAGGATTAATTAAGAAAGACTACCAGGCGGCCCTTGCTCCCAAAGAGAACCAAGATCATGATACACTGACAAATCAGACAAATGTTTACTTGAGCGTCGCATGTCACGATGTCAACAAAATGCAAAGACAAGACAGGCCCCATTTACAGCTCAACATCAACTAGTTCCGTGGTGTAATGGTCATGTCGTTTATCTTTTATGCCTCTTGCAAAGTATTGGCAAAGCTTCAAAGAATCACTTGTCACAGAAAATAGTTCTTGTCGGTTCGGAATCGCCATAAAATTGTTGGTTTCTCAATTACCTACTTAAACACACTCAAAGATTTTTTTAGAGATATGTCTTAGTTCGTCAAAGATGGTTGTCTTGGCGAACTATTAATATGACCTAACTGATGGCCCAAGTGATCCGAGCCTTGCATTTCAAGATGAGAAGAAAAATACACATCCTTTATCCTATAGTTATAAGAAGGAAGGTACCTCACGTCCGTCAGATTACATTTATATAACATGACCAGCGCTTACTAATAAAAGCTGTTCCTAGAATTAATTAACATCAAAAAAGATGTCTTTTCCAAGGCAATCTCAAATAGAATATCCGCAGTGCTCAAGGCAATAAAATACGACCTTAAAGTTTAAAACCACATTGACATTCTTGTAGGTTGCCATAAATGTAATTCAAGTACAACCATTGACTATGCAAACTAGTTTAAAACCGAATTGGAATGGACACTGCACAGGGACGCACTCAAGAAGTCTGTCCAGTATAGGACTTTTTTCAGCATCTTTGAAAAGATCGGGGATCAGTGTTGAAGTCAGTTGATTTCAACCTTATACCCGTCAATGGCAGATCGGTCCATCTGAACAAACCATGGTAAATGGCTTCATACCCACCCTTGCTGGTACACTCACTACACCGCTCATAAAGGGTGTTTTTTTTCGAGGTATAGAACTTTAAGTTGGCATTACTTTTCAAGACGGCGACCGATTTAACAGCTGTCAAGTGATTTATTCTCAGTTTGGTTTGGCAGTTCATCAAGAACAACGCTTGCAAATTGTGCAATTTTATTTCGAAAATAATGGTTCTGTGCGGAATACGTGTCGCGCACTACGTTCATTTTATCGTCGACAAAATCGTCCATCAGAGCAGTTGATTCGATTAACCATGGAAAGTTTTCGCACCACGTTTACTCTAATTGATAACTCGCATCCCCAGAGACGCCGTACGATGCGTACAGAAGAAGCTATTGTTACTGTAGAGCGTAGCATTGAGGAAGACCCGAATGAGTCCATCCGCCATCGAGCACAGGAATTGGATCTGTGTCCATCCACTTTATGGAAGGATCTTGGTTTGCGTGGTTATGCAAAATCCAACTCGTGCAAGAATTGAAGCCAAACGATAATCAAGCAAGGCGTAGATTCGTCGAATGGGCCCAAAACGAGATGGCCGATGTTCCCGATTTTCATAAGCGAATTTTGTTTGCCGATGAAGCGCACTTCTGGTTGAATGGCTACGTCAACAAACAAAACTGCCGCATTTGGAGTGAAGCGCTTTATGGGCTGGTGGAATCATTGGTCCGTACTTCTTCAAAAACGATGATGGCCACAACGTTACAATCAATGGTGATAGGTATAGAGCCATGATTACTAACTTTTTCATTCCTGAATTGAACAATCATGATGTCCAGGAGCTGTGGTTCCAACAAGACAACATGTCACACAGCTCGTGCCACAATCGATTTATTGAAAGACACGTTTGGTGACCGCCTAATTTCCCGTTTAGGACCTGTGAATTGGCCTCCAAGATCTTGTAATTTAACACCGCTAGATTATGCGGATAAGCTACAAACGCTTGACTATTTGGAAGACAACATTCGCCGTGTTATTGCCGATATACGGACACAAATGTTGGAAAAAGTCATCGAAAATTGGACGTCCAGATTGGACTAGATTCGAGCCAGCCGTGACGGCAGTCATATGCCAGAAGTCATATTTAAAATTTAATGCAACAAGATTATCTTTCAAAAAAAATAAAAAATCATGTCAATCGAGTATTCCATCGTTGTTTTATTGCAATTTTAAGTTTTATACCTCTAAAAAAACACCCTTTAGATACCTACCCGGCGCGGTCTTCTGAGAGACAAATCTTTCATCGAAGCGCCTACGCTACGCAACCTCTCATTAACCCCTTAGAGCTGAAGTCGCTATCTTTTAAACCCGAGTAGCCATGTCAAGAGTCTTCCTGCATGTCGCGTGCGTCGCCAATTTACTGGGGAAGCTCAAACTTTCGCCCGAGCCACTATAATCGAAAGCATTTGTAAAACCAATTAATAAATCAAGAAAGTTTAGCAGTAAAAAATTGTTACGGCACATAAAAACGGAAAATTACATCCATTAAAAAAATACAGTCTTTAAATAAAATTAGCAAATATTTAGATACATATTCATATTCCCATAGCAAACACCATAAAAGAATTGAAGACGATGTGAAAACTATTGCTACCTATCATTGGAAATTTCACTTTTAAAATGCTTCTGGCATATCACCTTTTGGTTCACGATTGTAATAATTGTAAAAATTATTGTTTATATTTTTATTTACTATGCACTGCGTTAAAGCGACAAAAACTTGCTCAAATGGACAAACCTCTTCATCGAACTTAATTTCTGCGGAGCCTTTCACTTAATCCAATCAATTGCGAGTCTAACAATTAAAAAGAGTTGCCAAAGGCACCAAACTTATGACCGTATGTACATAAACTTTGCTCATAAGCAAACCTTAACATTACATTTTTTACGAATATGTGATTTAAGAGACTAACAAAGAACAAAGTTCTACGGCAACTCTACAAGTGTCTTCTTTGAAATCTTAGGGATAATTAGGTAAACGGGTTGAATTCATTAACGTCGAAGCTCAAATGCTTGCAAAAGTGGATAATAATTTCACACACTTTTGTTTACAAAATGCATTATTATGAAGTAATGAATGAAGTAATTGTGTTCACTCAAGCGAATTGGAACCCAGCCATGTTACACGACCTAATAAAAGAGAGAAACACAAAGTAAACAATGTGCAACATAAAATTTTATGGGTCTAACAAAATGGCAAAAGAAGAGTGTTGTTATAATTGTGCATGCAGCAAGGCATGGTGCAATTGAAGTTGATCAGGGGAAACTCCTATAAATGTTCAAAGCGATAACATTTTAAGATGGAAAAGGAGAAATTAAGTTTCAAAACCTATGACAGGCAAACACTTGTATGTGCCTTAACTTAAGCGATGTTAAAAACACTATAATTTCATTAGACACAGATTTCATTTTTTTCCGATTAGTTTTTTTTTCCCCCGAATGGCCCCAACAATTAAAATTGCAGGCACTGAACACAGCATGTATGCTTGCCTTAAAGCAACTTGTGTATGGAAACTGGTGGCACAAAATATGAAGCTTTATGTAATTGTTTGTTAAAACAGTACTTCCTAATGAACTATCCTTAAGCAAGTTCCACCAATACAAACTATCCACGATGGAAATTCAGGTAATCTATCTCAAGTGACTTGAGTTGAATTAATGTGGATAAGGAAAGAAATTGGATAATGCAACTTTCAGTGGGCGGGAGAAAGGAACTTTTAATACGGAAGTCGAATAAAAAAAACTGATTGAGATTTTATTAATGACTATGTGTGTTTTTCTGCATCACCGCACCGGGCAGAGTTCCAATATAAGTAATTAAATAATAGTGTCTGCACTTTTAAAACATTGTAGAGACCATTCGGCTATGTGATTTATTTCTTTTATTATTACAAGGCGTCTTTTGGGAAAATTAATTTATTTTATCATTATTTTGAAGTTTATTTTTAAGGAACACAGTAAATGGGCTTTGGTTATTTTATTGCATTTCATACAAAGACTTCTCTTGATCCTGAGTATTGACTCGTAGTTCCAATCGATTTTGTGTGTTTACGGTTCATCTTTGAAAAGATATTGTTTGGTACGAATCTGGTAGAAGGAGGATTTAACGGTATAACTTCTGCTCGGGATAGAAATAGAGTGGCGCGACAGATCTCAAGGAGCCAAATCCTAAGTGGCCTAATCTCATCAACAATTCTCTGGGTGCGTGTGAAGAATTGAGGGGAACTACAATTTAACACCGATGCCGAACGGAAAAGTTGAGAAGCACTTTTTCATGACCGATTGATATTTGGAAGTTTCGTCAGTTCTTCGCAAAAGGCATTGCCCGTGAAAGATGAAAAAAAAACCAAGGGCACGAGTAGGACTCGAACCCACGACGACGTTCTGCTTAGCAGCCAACGCACCTAACCACTAGCCCACGGAAACTACCTTCTGCTCGGGATAACCCGATAATTATTAGATAGAGTTTGATCAGGGCAGGTTGATAGTTTCTCAAAAATTCGAGCATTCATTATTGTGACCATACAAGATTGTTTATTAATAAAGAGTTTAAGTTCTTTATTACAAAAAAACCCCTTTATAAAGGTATTATCATAAAAAGTTAAGAGATTCGATAATTAAAAAAGGATTATATTTCTCTCATGACAGGCCCCGTGTCTCCTTTTGTTGCTGGACATACTCAAAACTGGATTGCCACTAGCAAAAAAGCGAACATACAAATTTTCTATTTTAAGGCAAGTGTTGTACACTATTTTAAGGCAAGTGTTGTACAGTCAAGATCAGAGGGACTCATCACACTAATATAATAAGGAGGAAAGATTTTTTTCTGTGGGGCTACGCAAAAGATCGGGTTTACGCGATTAGTCCACGAACTCAAGTTGTGACCGAGATACCGCCCTATATGTGTAAAAAAGTGGTTAAAAATTACCTCAAAAGAATCACATCCCTTGAAAACTCCCGAGGTAGGCGGCCATTGAATGATATTGTTTTTCACACTTAATTTCAAAGTCCAACTTTATAATGAAATCAAATTTTAGGTTTACTTTGATAACCGAAAAATAAACGACCCCATACCTGTTGAACAATGGTTTAAGCGTGTGCCAGTAACACTGAAGTTTTGTTCGAATATGGGTCGTGTCTATGTGTTCTGATTTCATTTCTCATGTCATCAAATAAAAGATAAAATATTTATTGACAAAATGAATATTGTTGGTAATCTCGAGCCGTTAACGCTGCTTCACTTACACATAACATATCGACACACTTCTCTTCTCTTTTCTTCTGAAACTGAAAAAAAAATATTTGAGTGGATGACGATCAACTTGAGGACTTTCACCACTCATCAAGGAGTTTTCATAACCTCTCTCAAAATCTTATCATCATAATTCATAAGTATTTTATTAGAAAACCCTTTCACTTTTCAACGATCTTTTTTCTGACAAACTCATTCATCAGATTTATCAATTGCTAATTGTTTTCAATACCGGCAAAAAGGCAACAAAGTAAAAGTCATAAAAAATATTGATTTAACAAAAAAAAATAAACCTCAAAACAAAATTTTGCTGATCATCACACTCATGATAATCACCCAACAGCATAAGCTAGCAGCAGGGCGCCACTACTACCGTGCGTCGCAAGTAGCCGCCGCATCAAAAACCACCAGCAATACTTTGGATTTGACTCTTGACTGATCGAAATTACTACAATCTGTAGACGTCTATATGAAATCGCAATTAACAACTTTAATATGAATTTCATATTTTCCTCTGCTCTGGCGACTAGCATCAAAATGAAAAGCTGTCGAAGTTGCAAGTTCACCGTTCTGCCTGCTCTAGCTAACCGATAAAGTGATTTAAATGTTAAAGCCACAGACTTCGAGGTGGTTTTGAGAAAGTTGTCTCACTGGTGAATGTGTATTTGCAACTTTAAAATTTTGCATCTTGTCTTGAATATGTATCTTTTAACCTCCGGAAAACTGGACAAGATCACCGTACGCCATGGAATTTACAATCGGATTAAATGTTTACCCCTAGAGCAACTATTTTGATGATAAAATCGTACGAACCATGAATGGAACTGTGATGGTCATTGGAAATATGCAAATAGATTTTGTAATAATAAATTTATATATTTTTTGTCTTATAAATTAGAAAAATTAAGATTTCAATGTCAGGATTTTTGATTTGCAATTTGTTTCATCATAACTGGTCATTTGACATGTTTGAATTACAGTGATGTGAGAAATTAGTAATTTAATTCGCGAATGAGAGGGTTCTCATTCGAGTTATTGAAAGTTTAGACTTTGGTGAAAATCTCTTACTTTGCAAATGAGAAGTCGCGATACTTAATTTTTTTTTATAGTTTTATAAGAATAACCAAGTCAGTCAAAATCACAAGACATTGTTCACCTAAACACCAGATACCTGAGGCTTTGATGTCATAAAAACGATTTATTTTTAATAAAAGAACTCATGCTTGTTTATAGCCAAACAGAAGCGTAGGTTGATATTTCAGTCGGTTAACCAGTCTGCCGAAGTTGATGTTTTCGCATTGACATACATTTCACCAGCAATAATAATACACAGATCATATTCGCTTGAGTCGTGAATGAAAATTTACCGAATAAAATATTTTCAAAAAAACTGTCAACATGACATTTGGAATGGTTGTTATGTCATAGGAGAATTTATATTTTCACTCAGAGATATGTCAGTTTTATGGATTCCTTTCATGCTTTTATGATGATTTAGTACTTTGATTGCAATGATTAAATGTTTGTAACATCTTTTCAGGATTACAGTTGTTTTTTGTTTATTTTTTCATATATTTTGTCATACTGTTTTGTTTACATGCTATTTATTTCGCAAAAAAAAACTTTAATATAAATTTTGTGTGTGGGCAGTAAACGAAAAATAAATCATAATCAAATTCCGGCATAAATGCATTCTTAAAAATTTATCGATTGGGTTGATTTGGCGGTGGATTTCTTATATTCCTCGGAAGTAAGTTCGTCGGGTAAGCTAGTTTAAAATAAAAACTTAGAGCCAGTTCGTTCAGAGTGCGTTAAATCTTCAATTTGATTATCACGGATTCCCCTTAATTCAGAAATAAGAATCCATGACAATCAAAGAGCGTTTGTTCACTTTTTTATCACCTTGATTAACGAATCTCGGGTTTTCCACAAATCGTTCCATTTTCCAGTCTTTCAGTCATTTTCATTGTCAAAACTTAATCAATAATTAAGTTTTTATATTTCATTTTGTTGTCAATCGTTATGCTTAATAGTGGTTTTAATATTTTTGAATTGAACAATAATTTCATCGAAACCAATTCACAGAAGAACTTTCTTGCAAGGAACCGATTTCCAGGCCCAAGTGTGGCAACAGCTATGTGAATAAAAGGACAGACATGGAGTAACGAGGATGTTGCTGTTGCAATGATCAGACCTGTGGCAAATGCTATTGCAAGCAATTAAATTGCTTATTTAATTCCCTGCTATCGAGTTATTGCTAAATCGGGAAAGAGCACGAAACGATGGGGACCACACAGGAAAATAAGTACATACTTTGAAGCGGGAAGGTGCTCATTTGGATTAGTTTTGTTTTTGTTAAAGTTCATTTTTAATAAAATAATTTCTTATCCGTCAAAAAAAAGTTCTATTTACCATTTACATTCTTGCCGTTGATTGCATGATTTTTTGGAACAGGTACTCCCCATGAGAAGAAGCTTGCAAAAATAAAGCGATACTCATAGCTATACGAGTTCAATGAACTTTTCAGTATGTCTTTCATTACACAAAACAAAAGCCAAACTCAACCAAAAATATGAAAAATATTCCCCCTTGTCATAAACTTAAGTTCTGCTTGAATTTGCACATTAACGAACACCTGTTTTTGGGTTGAGTTGACAAATATTTTTTAATGCGAGTTCCTTACTGTAAGAAAAATATGTAAACTGGCTTTAATTCAAGCAAGTAGACCATAAAACGCTGACATTTGCAAAATACCCGCTATTATAATCGTTTGCAAAGCAGCGTCTTCTTAGAACTCAGCCAAATGTCAAAGTCGATTAACTTGAAGTTCAAATGTTTCTTATAGTAAAAACTGTTATGTGCTGGAATGTTTTATGTGTATTTTAGTGTGGAAGTGCATTTTGCTCAGTAGTTGATACTATGTCAAGCACAATACAGTGGGAGGAAGTTGCAATTCTTCAAGAAATTGAAACTAATAAAAGAGAGGGTTAATAATCTTGTTAGCAATGAAACACTTTAATCATTTGATTATCATGAATACAAACAATATTGCTTCGAGTATTATAAAGTGAGTGAGTAAGCTTTATGAGTACGAAACAAGCTCGATGTTAAGTTTGATGGGACATTGCTTCTATTTTATGGTTAAAATACTTTTCTCATTTCCAAGCCTTGAGCATATCGCTACCCTTGGAAAAAGCATTAGTCTTGGCTTATACGGGAGTTTACGACTGCTTTACGGAAAATTATGACTGTTGCTTAGGAATCCTTACTTACACAAACACATTTTTACTGGTTATCAACTTTATAGAACCAATCAATGTCTTCCTACTATACTTCTTGTCCCCGCTCCGTTTCTTCAGTTTACACGATAAGTTGCACTAAACCACACTTTGCTACATCGCACAGCGGCTGTTGAATTTCGCATCATGTTTACCTACTGAGCAACCGGCTTTCAACTTCAAAACCTATTACGTAGTCAAGTGGAAACTAGTCTTTAAGAACAAACTTCCAACCAGTTTATCTTTATTCTGGAAGCCGTTGATTGTGTCGTTTATACAAAGTATAGCGGTTTGCGCTCGTTAACATCAAAATCCATCAGCCTTTCGAGCTCAATAATGAATTCGTTTCGTGATGGTTTTGTCTAACTTGATTAAAATATTCTCGCGCTCTCAAGTGTGAAGATATAAGTGACGGATTACATTCATAAACTAATTATTTTAGATGGCCAATTGTTTTTTAAAGTGATATCTTGTTCAGGGTCGTAATGCAAAATTCTCCCTCAACCTACTTATGAGCTGACTTTTGGTTGAGGTAAAAGAAAAAAAAATGAAAACAAAATCGATAGGTTGCAATTTATTATTCACAGCAGAACTTCACGCCATGACCTACATCAGGGTTTTCTCTCCCACTGCAAAACGAGGTAAGGAAAAAATAATTTAACGATCGAAGCTGAATGAAAAAGAAAATTTGAAGACAGAAGATCGATTGTCAATCCGAATCACGTCTCAACTTGTCAAACCTTCAGCACTTTCTAACGTACATATTTAACAATTTTACATCCATCACTACTGAGTGATATTGCCACCTAGATTTCTACAGACGGTAAATCATAACAAACAAAGTTCTGAAAAGTGAAATGAACTATTGAAAAAGAGGGTCAATGTCTTGGTCTTGATGGCTTCTTCGTACTTATTTTGTCAATAGATAGTTATGTACTTAAAATTCTGGACACATGCAACATGCTTGCTGGGAGAGTTAGCATTGGCTAATGGTGAAAACAGACAGCAAGTGAAATTAACAATTTGGCTTCCCGATTGATAAATTGTTTTCTGTCAACTGTTAGTAATTAATCAACGGACATCAGGTGTGATTTAAGTCAAGAAAACGAAGGAAAACGTAAACTCAGTTTGGCCATAAATATTTTGCATATGTTAAGATTCTATTTGCAATTTTACTTTCAAGGAATTTGCATTGAACGCTCAAAATCATAAAAATTTAAATCACGACTTTATTGAAGAATTGTAAAAAAACTTGGAAGGAAGGTAGGAAAAGCCATCAACGTGATATACTGTATGTATGTCCTCCTCGTAAACGGTTTAACCGATTAGTATGAATTTATTTTGCATGCATTCGGGTGGCACGCTGGATGCTTTTAATTCTCAAATTACCCCGGTGGCGTTGCAGTCGGTTTCTAGATTATTTATCTATTCTGCAACTAATCGGCTGGACCGACTTGCATAAAGGTATGCTATTCTTCATTCTACTAGCTTACCCGGCAAACGTTGTTCTTCCATATTAATTATTTCTTAGACCGGCTGAAATGATTTTGCTCAAAATTGGTGGGGACTTATAGCGTTTTTTTTTTTGGTAATCCGGAATTGTACACAGAACTGTCCGATTCCGGATTCCAAACGAACATGCAAACACATTTTTTTGCTTCTAAGGGTTGAATGGTTGTGTATTTGTGAATCGTCATATGAAGAATCACAGATGACATGACATTGTTTTTAATTTCTTTATTTGTAAACATGGCAGCGAGTACGTATATGCGAGTGTGTGCATGTATGCGTGATTCTGTTTTTGATTCTGACTTCAAATTCGGAATCGTTTTTCTGTTCTATTCAGAACAAGAACTGTCATCTTGTGCCAAGTGAACGAGTACAGAACTGTTCGGAACAGTTCCGGACGACCAAAAAAAACGCTATTAGTTTAGAAACTTGAGACAGCTATAGGATACTTTTTGTTCTACTAGCTGACCCAGTTGTTTTGCCATACAAATGTTAATATTCTGAAATACTAATCTTTATATGCATAGTTCTACTAAACGTCTGGACCGGTTTGATTGAATTTTTTGGAATGCGATGGGGTGGTGCCCTGGATGGTTACGATTCAAAAATCAAATATACTACCTGACCTGGTAAACGTTGGCTGAACCAATTTGGCTCGAACTTGGTAGTGAGGTAGTTAGAACTAGGAGACAGCTATGGGATACTTTTAATCCTACAAGTTGACCCAGTAAACGTTGTTTTGACATATAAGTAATATCAAGGGTACAAATACATATGTAACTACTAACTCATTGTTAGTGTGAACACGTGGTATATACATAAGTGATAGAGAGGTCAATACCTACATACATAAAGAACATTTCGTATTAGTGTTATGCTCCTCTTTCGGATTCAGAATCCTCAGTTATGAAGAAAAACTATGCCAAATGTTTAAATGATCACACTTCCATGATATAAGAAATATAAGGGAGGCATACTTTTTCTGCACAAACAAAAATAGAAGGCATTAAAGATTCACTAACCAATTTTTTCTTTTATTGTCGAAACAATGTTCATCGGGCCGACTAGTATGTATATAAATAATTATGGGAAAGGTATTGTATGGACAAATTTTAATAAGTTCAATAGAAATTGCAGCTGCCCGTGGCTTAGTGATTAGGTGCGTTGGCTGCTAAGCAGAACGTCGTGGGTTTGAGTCCTATTCGTGCCCAAAAAGTTTTTATTTCATCTTTCACGGATACTGCCTCTTGCGAAGAACTTACAAAACTTCCAAGAGTATCCATCTATCATGAAAAAAAGATTCTCAACTTTGCCGTTCGGAATCGGCGTTAAATTGTAGGTCCCTTCAATTCTTCACACGCACCCAGAGAATTGTTAATGAGAGTAAGTAACTTAGGCTTTGGCTCTTCAAGAGCTGTCGCGCCACTCTATTTATTTTTTTTATGTAATAGAAATTAACGACTTCCAACCTATGAACTCCAAATCGATACCCACCACCTTTTCATCTATTTTGAGGCCGCGTAGTACAGCATCTACAGAGACGAACTGTATAAAGCTATGTCTACTTTTGGTATCCCTGCCAAGCTCGTTCGCTTGTGCAAAATGACGATGAAGAACTCTCGCTGCTCCATCAAGGTTGGCAATGAGCTTACGGAATTTTTCGACGTCAAAAAAGGATTCAGACAAGGCGATGCGCTTTCGTGCGATTTCTTTAACATCGTTCTTCAGAAAATAGTGCAAAACTCCACCGTAAACAGCAGAGGCACTATCATCCAAAAATCTGTCCAACTTCTCGCGTACGCCGATGATATTGATATAATGGGAAGAACACAGCATGTCACTAGCGCGTTTGTGAGAATTGAGACAGAAGCGACAAAAATGGGCTTAGCGGTAAATCAGGGAAAAACGAAGTATATGCAGTCTTCGAGGAAGGATAACCAACACCGACGGCTTGGACAGAACTTAACAATAGACGCATACAACTTCGAGGTAGTAAGGGAGTTTGTCTACGTCTAGGCTCCTATTAAGACGGGCAATAACACCAGTGCAGCGCCGAGATCAGACGAAGAATAACTCTTGCTAATCGCTGTTTCTTTGGGTTAAGAAAGCAATTGAGTGTGGAAAAGCCCTCTTTCGAGCAACTAAGGTAAAACTGTACAACACCCTCAGCATCCCAGTCTTTCTTTATGGTGCAGAAGCATAGACTTTGACAAAATCGGATGAATGTGGTTTAAACTGTTTCGAGAGGAAAGTTCTTCGGGTCATCTTTGGCCCCGTGTGCATTGATGGGAAATGGCGAAGAATATACAACAGCGAACTTTACGGATTGTACAACGACGTGGACCTAGCCAGAAGGGTCAAGGTTCAAAGATTCAGATGGCTAGTTTTAGAGCGGATGGACACCAATGCTGCGGCCCGGTAAGACTTCGACACTATTCCCAAGGGACGTAGAAGCAGGGGAAGTCAGCGACTCAGGTGGCGCACATCGATAGCGGAACATTTTTCGGAAAATCGGTGTTTACTGTCTGTTTTTCCAACACCCGTTGTTCGATTGTTTAGCTATCCATTATCGTAAATTGTAAATATTCAACTAATATTATGACATTTCAGTTAAGTAAAGTTTGACAAGTATCAAATGCCAACCCTAAAAACTTGAAACCACGAAATGAATGACCCTATATAAACGAGGTACATGTAGCCAAAATGATATCTAAGGAAAACTTTTGTCATGTCCGTCCATATATATGTCACAAATATTTAACTCGTACACTATGAAGAGAATATTGATGAAAATTTAATAGGAAGTATGTCTTGATTGCCACTACTTAGTTAAGTAATAAAATTTAACTAAATGTCAACAAAATTATTTATGTTAATGTGATGCATATTTACCGATTGATCTTTATAAAATCTTTAAATATATTTTGATCAAGTCATATGACTGACGCCTCCAAAGTCAGTTGTGATATACATAAGAGATACATCTTTAAATATGCTTTCAACGAAAAATATATTCTACTTCACTTGTTTTAGTTTCGTCAAAAAAATTCAAATTTTTTGGTTTTTCGACAAAAAAAATCGTGTGAGTTATCCTTTGTTTTGATGATAGATGGCTAGTGCCAATTGAGTGTTGTTTTTATTTTAATACCCAGTAAAACTATTTTTTATTACTTCATCATTTTTTTTTGTTATTAAATTAATTATGGCTAGAAAGAGTGGTACTTTTAAATTTGGTATTATATCATTCATTCAATCATAAAACTGATTAATTGAGGTAAACCTGAGTTTACCGGCTGTGCACATGGTAGGAAAGAGTCTTTGCATTGAGCAGGTCAAAATATATTATTTTCAAGTTAGTGACTGCTTATTGCAGAAAACAGCCTGGTGACTTTAACAAATCTGTCAACAAGAGGCAGACCGTTTACTTATATCACATGTATAATTAATTTGTTCAAAGATGGAGTGAAGAACAAAAATGTAACAAATGGTTTCGGGAAAATGTTTTAATTTGGTAAATCTGTCATATTACATAATTTAACTTGAAACATACGAAACCAAACAAACTTGAACGCCGAAAAGCTGACATCATTAGGTCAGGTCTTCTTTAACTAACTTCCTCCCACGATTTTGCAAACCAGTTCATTCAAATAAACACCTCCAGAACGAAAAGCCAAGTATAGAACGAAACCGAATTTGATAAATTTAGTTCCTTACCGTATTTAGTTTTTCCATGAGGATATTGATCTGATTTTTCGTACACATTTTGACACAATAATTTGTATTGTTTTAACACTTTCAATTTTATGGAAAACACTGTTGAAGATATCCAAATATAAACGAAAGACAATACATAAAATGAATTAAAGAGGCTCGTCTGTCATCACAAGTTTATGAAGGAGCTGAGGCAGACAAAAAACCTACAAGCTTATTTCAAAACAAGAATTTGGATCATCATACACTTCAGTAAATATTGAGTTTAGAATTTATTTGTTTAAAAAAAAAACCATCAAAACACGTTCAAAAAGTAAATAGTCATTGAAAGACACTCGGGCGTATACGTTCTATAAACGACTTCTTTTTATTACTCTGAGAGATATCGTATTAATAGTAACCACGAAAAAACTATCAACTCTCATCGAACAACATTATGATAACACATTTTGTTTTTGCGGTTTAAAAGTTAATTTCACGCGCTAGTCCACCTCAACTTTAAGGCACACGTTCGTTCCGTTCGACGTCTTTGAATGAATTGGTGGCGATTTGTTTTCAAGATAGTTTGCAGCTCAAAGTATGCACACAGGTGCATGGAATTTCTTTTTGCTTTGTAAGACTCAAAGTCTGAAGACGACGGTGGAGCAAAAAGAAAAAGAACAAAAGAGAGAAATAAAACCAAGGTATGGTTTCTCTTGAGCCTCTCTTTTGACGGCTTCGAACTGGCTGTGAGTTCATTTTGTTTGGTCACCACTGTATCTGTTTTACTTTTCCAAATTAAAAAACAAAAATGTGAGAAGAAAAAAAAACTCAGGTGCGTGAATGTGTATTTAAATCTGAAAACGCTGCCTAGGTTTTGTGGGTTTTCAGCAGCAATTACGGGTGAAACTTGTAAGTAGATACCGTTGGGTGAATTTTGCAAAATTCGGACTTAGAGTGCAACAATAACAGTCTACGATAATACAAGTTCAACAGCTAGAGGTGTTTTGTTTATACATATTCCCTCTAAGTTGGCATTTTCTTAAGTGAGAGGTCTGAAAAGGTGATATACCAATTTTACAGTCAGAACAAGTCCATTGATTCATTTTTGATTTTGATTACTTTTGGACCTTTTCTGCTTTTGAAAACGTTTTAAGCAAATTTACCTTCAGAGTTATTCCAATCAATCTAGACGACCATTATAATATTTTCATGACTGTTAAAGAAGCAATCGCATGCATTAATTTATGTCTTCAACAAAGAACTCCGGATTGTAGTTTTCTTGCATCTATGATGCGAGGGTGATCATCTCTTTCAACATCAGATGAAAAGATACATCTTCTCATCTTTCGACGTGTTTTTGCGGATGGTGTGGTATTTGAAAAGCGTGACTAAAACTTAACACTACTAAAAGTTGTTGGCAGACTTTTTTTTTGTGTGGTCGGCCATTTGGGAGTGTGCCGCTTTTACAGAGGTCATCGAAAGTTATAGACAAAACTCACATAGAGTGTGTGTTAAGGTTTCAAGTTATTGAGGTGCAAAATTGCATGGAAATTATAATGTAGCGATAGCGATAGTATCAACTTGCACAGTAAGACATTAAATATAAAAAAAAAAGTTAATTTCATTACAAATAGTTAAACAGCGTGAAAAGAGTATAATATGTGGTGTTCGCATTTGGAAGTTGGCGGACGTAATGTTTTTCTTCATATTATGCGTTTTCTCTTCGAAATTAGTCGCGTAAATTTAACATCAGCGCCGGACTTTAGGAAAACGAGTAGTCACGATATTCCAAATTGGAGTTCATGGAATTAATGTCGAATTCAACATCCAGTCAGTGAATATTTTTTATTTAACACCGTCAATTATATCGATTCCTTTTGTCGATCATGCAAAATCATTTTTTAATTTGGTTTGATTTTTTTTTTCAACTGAGGGTACTTGACTTAGGCCAGCAACACATGCTTTGGTCATGCATACTTGCAAGCTGGTACCCGGGAAATGATTTGTTAGTAGGTATCGCTGCCAACACCATAACTAGAGGGTCCGCCAAATAACTTTTTTTTTTTTTGAAAATGTTATAAAAAAAAACTACTGAATATTTTTTCAAATTTCTTTTTTTATTTGAAAGTACAATCCTTCTGGTTAATAATGGAAAATAATTTCATTCAAATGGCTGCCTAGCTGGCCATGCAGTAGCCTACACGATCGGTCCAATTTTCAAGCACATTATCGATTGTGTGCAGCTGTATTTCACCAATGCCTTCACAAATATTGTCCTTTAAAGTGTCAATTGTCTCTGGCTTGTCGGTGTAACACATATCTTTTACGGCACCCCACAAATAATAGTCCAACGGTGTCAAATCGCAGCTCCGAGGTGGCCAAACGACATCAGCTCTGCGGCTGATAATGTGATCTTCAAACACAGGGCGCAAAACATCGAGTGTAGCTTCCGTTGTGTGGCACGTAGCACCGTCCTGTTGAAAACAAATGTTGCCAATATCCTCCTCTTCAATTTTTGTGATAAAAAATTCGTTCAACATGGCCCGACAACGATCGCCATTGACTGTAACGACCACTCCTTGCTCATTCTCGAAGAAAAATGGCCCAATTATGCCTCTGGACCAAAATCCGCACCAAACAGTGGCTCGTTTTGGGTGTATCGGCTTTTCAATGTTTTCTGTGTTTTCTGTGCCCCAAATGCGACAATTTTGCTTGTTTACATTCCCGCCAAGATCAAAATGAGCTTCATCTGAAAAGATGATTTATTGGCAAAATCGGCATCTTCTCTAAGTCGATCGCAGGCCCACTTAGCGAAGCGAAAACGCATTGGATGGTCAGTTGTTTTCAACTCCTGAACCAATTGGACTTTGTATGGCATCATACCAAGGTCTTTATACAAAATTCGTCTCAATGATGTTTGCGAAATGTTCAATTGTTGAGAACGTCGGTGAATTGATGTTGATGGCGTTTCACGCACACTTTCTGCCACAGCAGCAATATTCTCGGGTGTACGCACTGTTTTTGGCTTTTCACGCTTTGGTTTATCGATGAGGATGCCAGTCTTTTTCACAAGATAACGAACATACGGAGCTGACGGTGCTTCTTTTCTTCCAAAATCCGTACGCAATTTTCGCACACATTCTGCAACATTACCATGATTTTAAAAGTAATGTCACAATATTTGCCAGCGTTGTTCAAGCGTATACACAACCATATTCGTTCAGCGGAAGGATAAAAATAATTATCTGTCAAATCAGACATGAGCTAAGTGTTACCATTCACTAGATGAAAAAAACGTTAGATGGCAGACC
This sequence comes from Sphaerophoria taeniata, assembly GCA_943590905.1. NCBI lineage: Eukaryota > Metazoa > Arthropoda > Insecta > Diptera > Syrphidae > Sphaerophoria > Sphaerophoria taeniata. The sequence goes on from OX016541.1 coordinate 104,465,131, forward strand.
CTTTACACCTTGGTTACCAAATTTTCACTCGTTCACGACATTTGGTTGATATGTGATGGCCCTCCTACACGCGAGGAAGAGAAGAACTACTATCTTGCTCTACTCCGAATCACAGAAAGTGCTGAAGAACTAATACATTTCGGCCACTGCACTTGCCATACCTAGCCTGTTACTAGCAATCATGTTCTAAGCGTCCACCGTAAAAGACAACGTAATACTAAAAGTTAAAACTAAAAACAAAATACGGAGAGCAAATTTATTTAGGTTGCAATGGATTTCAAATGGTAGCTTTGAGTTCGTTAAATCGTCCAGTGCAGAGTTTTGGAAAAAGGAAAGAATGGCTCATGATTCTGTTACCAAGTTATAAGAGATGATTGAATGCCAAATTTTCTTCCAATCAACAAAGGGAAAGCTGACACGCAAAGCTGTCATAATTATCATTCGATTTAGCTTCTGTTCCACACCAGCAAGATCGTAGGAAGCCGACTGCTAAAAATAATTAGGCTCTCTGTTGATAAGTGTGGGTTTGTCGCAGGAAAGTGCAGATGCAATTTAAAATGTTGGCAGTTCATTGGAGAATTTGTTGGTTGATTTTTTAAAAGTATTCGATCGACAAACACGGATGGCCCTCAGGCAACTTAGTCTTTGATTGTTCGCTTGAAGGTTACCAAGTGACGGCCCCAAAAGTGCATCAGGTATTCTGCGTGAATGGGTACCGCACGAAGATCCGAGAAATCCTTTATGTCTAAATGCCACCTCCCCAAAAAAAAAAAAATGAAAAACACGAATATATTCAAAGGAGAGACCCTCAGAACCCCGTCAAAAAGCTTATATCATACAACATTCCGATTCGACTGCAAACTAAAAAGAGAGATAGGCCTGAAGCCTGGTAATTACAAGCCAATGCAGATATTCCAGCTTACGGTTGCACGACAGTTCTTAGAAAGCCAGGTCTAAGTGGCTTACACACAACAACAATTCTCTGAAAGCGTATAAAGAATTGAAGGACATACAATTTTAAACCAACTGGATTGAAAAGTACTTTCTTTCTTGAGAGTTTGATACTCTTGGAAGTTTAACCAGTTCTTCGCAAAGAGGAAAAAATGAAATAAAAACGTTATGGGTACGAGTAGCATTCGAAATCACATCATTCTGCGTAACAGCCGCAGAACATAACCACTACGCCACGGGCACTTACTCCCCCATTAACAGTTCAGTTTGTTCATACTTCCACATTCAAGGTGTCATCCAAGGTGAGGTCTAATGAGGTCTCGAATATGCCACTATCAAATGCTGAAATCATCACTTTCACTATTGCCCACAAGAAATGAGTTTATGGCCTGCAGTAAAGCATTTGACTTTGGTACCAGTACCAGATCACAGAGGCATAAGAGAGCTGATGACCTGACAAGGAAATATACAACAAATAGACTCCACTACAAACGCTCCATCCTGCGAAAGTAAAAACTAACAAAATATTTACTTAAAAAAACCTAATTAATTCTGAAATAATGGCCCAAATTTTATAAGATAAGATCCCATACAATAATGCATCATCATCGTCAGCCTGGCCAATGAAGTTTCTCTGTTCATCTGCGCCACAACCGGGATTCGGTCAGCAAGTTCTTCTATGTACCCCGCACCTCCGAATTTCGGCCTCCTCGTCGGCGCGCCATCCTTCAGTACAAATTTGGACTGTCGCCCTGTCTCCTTCCATGGATTGTAGTATTTGATTGTAGTTATTGAAGGAACAGTTACTCAGAATAACAAGTTACTGAAGGAACAGTTACTCAGAATAACTAGTTACTAAAAGAACCAGTTATGGATAACTGAATAACTTTTTGTCTTTTTAAACAGTGTTTATCTATTTTAATAATTTTATTAGGAAAAAAAGTCAGTAAAAAAGGAAAAAGAGCATTTATTAAATAGACCAGTTCTCGTTTACGAAATTTCAAAACATTTTTTCTTTGTTTCGTATAAGTATATGGATAACCGTTACTGAGTAACTGCTAAGAATAACGGTTATTCAAAAATAACTGCTAAGGCCATCACTAGATTGTACCACAAAGAACTTTGCGGACAGGCTCCTTTTCGCTCATACAAGCTAGGTGTCCAGCGTACCGGAGTCTATCAAGCTTACTATTTGTCAAGTCTGCTTCGCGGTAGATTTGATACAGCTTGTGGTTTTATCGTCTCCGGAATCGTCCTTCCCCACAAACGGGACCAACTATTATCTTTAAGACTTTTCTCTCAAACGCGGCTTAGAGTTCAGAGTGCCTTTGGCTTAGCATCGAAGTAAGATTTTTGGATGTTATTGGCTATAGTTCTACTGACCCCAGGTAATTGAAGGATCGCACTACTTTGAATTCGTGCTTATCCACCTTAATAGTTGTTCTTCTACTATCATGTACTCAGTGTTTTCCTCATTAATATGTAGCCACAGGTTTTTTGCCACCTGCTCGATCTGGATAAATGAGGATTGTAGTGCTTGTGAGGTCCTTTCAAAGATGTCAATGTCGTCTGCGTATGCCAATAATTGGATGGACTTGGTGACGACAGTCCCCGGATAAAATGTTCCAAAGTCAGAGATTGCATTCTCAAACGCCAAGTTGAAGACGAGGTAGGCCAGTCCATCTCCATATGATAACGCACTTTGACAATAATCTTTACGACATGATCACAAGTTGTTGAGTCCTAATAATGAGGGCATGAATCCCTGTTCACTACTTATTCCAGCTACTCGAAAACATATTTGGAAACAGCCTTCTAAGCTTCATCAGGACCTCTTTATGGTTAGGAAATAACAATCCATGCAAACAAAGTTAAGATTTCTTTTAAAGAAGTAGGTAACTAATGTAAAAAGTTACGATAACCAAATCATATCATATAACAAACAATATTGGAAAAACAAATATTATCAGACTCAGTGAAGATTTCATTTTTCCAACTAAACAAGGAGAGGCAAACTTAATTAAACTAATGTATAAATTGTTTACATTATTTTAAAAAGTGCCATTCAAACTGGAAAGTCTCATTTCGATATTCGATGGACGTTGTTAATGGAACGTTAATCTTAAGACAACTATGACATACTTACCAGCTCACCACTAATATTTATTTATAAAAATATCTTTATTAGAGCATGGCTTGGAACTTGTAAGTAGTTCCTTTCGCTTCAATTGTGATGTGATGCAAAAAAAATAATTAGTACTTAAACCAATCAATATTTTATGTTCGATGAAATCTATCGAGAAATTGTACTTTCTTTTGTTTACATTGCAGTGTTAAAATGATCCAATAATGATTTTTCATTAAAATTCCTTTTCACAAGATAAAAAACGCTGATATCGAACATGAAAGAACGGTAAGGCCATCTCAACAATAGTTTCTTAATGTAGATATGTTCATTTTCCACAACAAAAGATACAATTATACGCTTCTTATTTTGCTGTATGCTGTCCATGTTATCGGACCATCAATATTCACAGATCATTCTAGGTCACAGCGAGTGAACAAGAACTGAAAACAACAAATTTAATTTTCTGTGTTACCTTAAACTCCGTTGTTTTCAAGAATCTTATCTAAACTAGAAAAATTAATCTTTACAATTTTTTATGATTGCCGTTAACAAAACAATGCATCGTGAACAAAAGTCATAAAATTTCAAGTCAGCATCACAAGTTCGGGTTAATAGATGACACTGCACCTCACAAACATTAAAAGATAACCAACATTCAAATCGTAACATTAAAACGTGCCTTCTTACCAAGCTCATGTTAATAGAAGTGAGTACCTGCGACAAGAGCACTGCAATATGAGTTATTACTCATACGGTTGTAAAAGGCATAGGTTAAAGTATTTACTTTCTTTCTAAGGATGTATGGAAAGCATTCTGAAGTCCCCGTGTATTATTTTGCTTTTAGCAAACTACTAGCGCATTTGCACAAAGGCATTTAAGAATTTCCAAAGGAAAACATTTCAGCTTTATAAGTTCCCTTTTAGATAAGAGGATTAAATGTTCAAAGGCTTGCAATTAATATATCGAACTTAAGCAATCAATAAAATAATGCCCTTCGATTGGTAAAATCATTTTTGTTGCTAATAAAACCATTGCCAATTATAACTTAACTGCTAAAGGGCAGAGATCTTATTAAAACGTTAGCATTAAAAGGCAATTCAAATCTATGGCAATAAAAAAGGTATCAATTTCAATTTTATGGATATGGAAATTATCTAAAGGGAAATTAGATATTCATGCATTAGGTACATAAATTATAATAAATTGAATGCAATAAAATATACTAAAATATTATTAGTCACAAGAATTAGTTTTTGTTTTTTTGGTTTTCAATAACGTTTTATGTCCTCCTAACTTAAAGGTCGTTCATGAATAAACATGTAAATGTGTACGCCAATAAATGGTGACACAAAAGCCCAACTCTAAGGGAAAAACATCTCCTGGCAAATCGCCAGTCACAGAAAATTCAAAAAAAAAATGTGTCTTCAATGTTTTTACTTCATTCATATTTAACTACATAAGCAAGCTCTTGAGACCTAGCCCTATTTTTTTGTAAATATTAAAATTATATATTTTGTATATAGGGTAGCGGCACTAGTCTCCGGTACCTTAACTTTTTTTTACTTTAAATGTAAATTTCTTTTGTTCTATTTGTGTTTTATTACAGATTTTCTAAAACTGTAGATATTTCCCAGTAGTTTTAACAGTCGTTGTGGTCATCTTTGGCTTCGTGTGCATTGATGGGGAATGGAGAAGAAGATACAACAGCGAACTTTACGGGTTGTACAACGACATGGACCTAGCCAGAAGGGTCATGGTCCACAGACTCAGATGGCTCGGTCATTTAGAGCAGATGCACACCAAGCTCCGGCCCGGAAAGCCTTCGACACTTTTCCCGAAGGACGAAGAAGGAGAGGAAGACCGCGACTCAGGTGGCGCACGCAAATGAAAGAGGACCTCAATCAACTTGGAGTGCAAAACTGGAGACAACTAGCTAGGGATAGGGACTGAACTGGCTGGCGGAGACTGTTGATTGAGGCCCAAGTCCACAACGGACTGTAGCGCCACCTTAGGTAAGTAAGTTTAAAAGTCGTTTAAAGGGATAAATTCTAAAATGCACGATTTTTCGGAGTATCCGGACGATAGTTTTCATCTCCGGACGATCTTAAATCTAGCGTCCGGACAGTTGCACTTAAAAATTGAATATCTTTTTTGCTGTTAAGTGTTGAGTGTAGACCAAATCATTTTCTGCGTCGGATGTTATTTCCTGATTGTTTGACATCTATATAATTTAAAAATAATGCCTAGTCAGACAAAAAACAAAACAAAATTTGGGACCATTCTCCGGACGATATCAAAACCATATCTCCAGACGATTATGAAACTAATTCGCGAGGTGTCGCTTAAATAACTTATAAATTTAAACATTTCTATTTGTGTGTAAAATATTTAGCTGATTGTCTGTTCGGTTATATTTTGTTCTTTTATTTACTTCTCATTTTGATTTTAAGATATACCTTCGATTGGTGTATGTTAAAAATGTTACTGATTCTGTATTTTGTTGTGTTTTGTAAATTCGTCCGGATACTGGTTACTATCCGGAGACTGGTGCCACTACCCTACATACATAGTGCCGTACCAAGAAGTCGTTTTTATTCAAAGCACATTTTGAGTTAATTATAATTTTGGTAAATAATAATGTATATCCAGTTCTCCACATACTTGAAATGATGAGTATAAACACTTACCTTCAAAAGAACAATCAATGGGTCTGAAAAAAAAGAGAAAAAGGTTTCAGCTTAATGTTTAATTATTTGTATTACATCTATATACAGGGTGATTCACGAGCGTTGTGCCAAAAAGCTAGAGCGGGTAGATTGAGTTGAGACAAAAGAAAAAAAAACGTACGAGAGGGGGGTTTTCTGAAAAATTGTCTTATTTTGTAAAAACAAATACATATTATTAATAATCAATGAACAAAATGGTTAATCCACTGAAAATCTAATACTTTTCTACTTTATTCAGTCCTCATAACACTCCACTTAGAAAACAAATAGTAAAAGAAAGGTTAATGTTTCATAAATAAATTTAACAAAAAGTCCAGATAGTTAAAAATAAATTAACAAAGATTTTCTTAGAAAAAAGTGTTTTTTTTTTTTTAATTTCTCAAAAACGAAAAGACATTTTTGCATCCGGTTTTCTGTTTTCGACTAAAAATTAACAATGGCATTGAATTTTTAAAACAAAATTAGTACTTAATTACATAAAATTTTGAAAAAAATTAGTTGAAAATTTTTTTTTTGTTTTTTTTTTTTTTGAAAATTTATTTGATTTGAATACTTTTTTTTACAAACTAAGTCAATTTTTCAGAAAATTGCCCCTCCCGGCTAAACGGGGGGAAATAGACCCCTCCACCCATACGATTTTTTTCTTGTCTCAACTAAACCTACACGCTCTAGCTTTTTGGAACAACGCTCGTGAATCACCCTGTATAATTTCATGCAAATCCGTTGAAGACTCACTTCATTTGTACCAGTTGATTTTTGGCACCAAATTTTGAGGGAATTTTCTGGTAGTGGTGGAGATGAGTTTTAGGTATATTTTACAAAATTAACCAAGCCGTTCATGAGATACCTTTAAATTGTACGCCCCTTTTCTCTATTGAATCGTAAACTATGCAATTGACCATGTTGTGATCTTTAACGAAGTTTTTGTGCATGAATTCGGGAAACAAAACGCTGCAATATCACATTTTTTTCCGAATGAACAAAATTAATTAAATTACTCAAAATGAATATAATATTTGTGTAATCTGTAATGTCGGTTTTTCCCATATAAATGCACAGAATCTAAGAAAATAGCCGTTTGTTTTTAAATTGTAAGTATAAATAAATGTTAGAATTTCATTCCAACCTAATGAAAAAAAAACGATCGAATCTAATAAATACAAACATTAGCTGACCCAGCAAACGCTGTTTGGAATTATTAAAAAAAAATGAACCAAATGTATAATTTCTTCTAGAAATGTATTTTAGTTAATTGCGCAGCAAAGCGCACAGGGAACGGCTTTTTAAACATTTAAAGTGTGGATTCGCATCTGACTCGTTGTTTTGAAGACTGAAAAACCAAAAGTATCAGTCTGTCACGAAAAATTTAGGTACGTTCAGTCACTTGTAATCGGCAAAGAATAATTGTAGGTGTCCTTCCCATTTGACCGTTTAGCGTGCCCACACTACCTTTGTTATATTATAAGTTTTTAAATCAGAAAACAACAACAAATACAAGGAAGACATTAGTTAAATATTTAGGTATATTATTATGTACTTATAGCTTTGTTAACTCTTATTCGAAGCTTCTTTCACGTTTGTGTTAGGAATATTTTTTTGATATCAGCTTAGAATAGCCAGACGCCAACCTTTAGGGAACAGATTTCTCATCCACCCCCTTGTTCAAATCAAAGTCACCAAATTAAAAAATTAACAGACCCGAATCAAATGAAATTAAATAAGGGTACTTACAAATGTCTAGAGTACAAAACAAGTAATAGCTGTTTCAACTAGTTAGTGCCTAATTTCCCATTACTTCCTATGCCATTATGTGTGATAACTTTGATTTCAATAGCATATTTAGTTACGCAGTCCCATTTTTATGAGCACCTTTGTACACCGACAACAGCTGCACTTAAATGCCCATATAATTAAATGCGAAATCCGCATTTTTGCTTATGCCAAACACATTTTACACAAAAATGCACTTTCGTTATCCAACAGAAGTATAAAAAAAAAGAACCTGAGAATCCAAAACAAAAGCAAATTTCGCGAATGATTTGGATTAACCCAAACAAGAAATTTAAATCAAATCTTGAACTCAACGTACCTACCTACAGTAAAGAAAACATAGCATCAAAGGAAACAAAGAACACATCACCCCTATATTTTATTTATTGTAAATGTTTTTGCTTATTAGAAAGCGAAATTAAATTGGCAATTCATGTCACCTCATCGCATCGCACAGTAGAAATCTGAGTAATTTTGTTTTTTGCTTTGTACCTGAACCGAACGTGTGCCATCCCAATGCTCGTAACCAAAACTCCCTGATGCCTGAAGATTCCCCAAACCCAAAGTCGCAAATTATTCTATGTCTTGTCTACAGCAGGCAGACTACCTGGTAGAAGTCAATGTGTCATCAAACTCGATGGGAAAGTTTGGCTGTAAGCAATAAATAAAACCTCAGAGCTCAGCAGCGAGCCACCGCTACCGCCTTGAGAGTAAGTACATCGACAGCGATCACTTTGGTCGGTGGACGTGTACGTGATACGCCACCATCATATGTAATTGGTATTCAGGGCGTTCCCCAACTTCACCGGATAGTGCGTGAGCAGTGAGCACACTTGACACTTAGGAGGCATAGTGTAGTAAAAGAAGAATTCAATTGACTAGGATGTAGAAGTAGTTTTATAACCCAGATCGTGCCATTATCTGCCAATACCTTGACTCGGACGTAGTACATCAGACCGGATCATAGCAAATTTTACAGAAAACAAATAAAAAAAATATGCTTCAGGCGTTTATCTAGATTGGAAGTCAGTCAAAGTGAAATACACACTTGAAAATGTTTTTAAACCGGCTGACGGACGTACTGACTCGGAAGAGATGAGGAGTATTGTGTCTCAAATTTATGATTTGATGGGAAAAAATGTGAGCAAATATTTATAACGGCATATTGAAAGCAACTGAGTTAATTGTTTTCTTTGTCTTATTATTCGATTAAAGTCAAGGAATTTGACTATTTCACCAGAAGGTGCCATCTTTATAACCAATTCTTGGTTACTTTAGTTAATAAAAGTAGGCATTTGGAAGGCAATCAGCGACATAAGTCGTCGTCGGGAGGAGAACCAGAGTCATTCAAGGATCGATGGGTAACAGCCAATTCACTAGGTTGGCCGAAAGAGGAACACTCCAAAGCGGGGTTCTATCTCCTCTCTTGTGGCTACTAGTTTTGAACGAAATCATCTTGATAACAGTGGAGTTGGAGTTGGAGAACAGTAGTAGCGTATGCAGACGATCTGGTGTTGATGTTCTCGGGGATTTGCCCGACGGACGGTACACATTGAAAACATGGAAACAGCTCTTAAAAATGTTAGCAAAGGGGTCCACTAGATCTGGACTGTGTTAATGAAAATTAGACAAATTGATGTTATTCACCAAGATGAAATGTACAACCACTTGCTTTATCCAAAAACGCTAAATACCTAGGAGTTATCCTATAGACTCCAAGTTGAATTGGTAGAAGAAAGAGTAAAGAAAGCTAGTACATATCGCCTTCTACTTTTGTAATAAAACCTCTTGTAATAAAAAATGGGGATAAGGACCTAATATGATCCTTTGGATTTACACGGCGATAGTTCGCCCCATTCTGACATACGGATCAATTATTTGATGGCCTGCCCTAGACAAAAAATATAACATCGATAAGCTAAAAAGAGTTCAAAGAACTGCCTGCATTGGAACTACGGGAGCAATTAGATCTTGCCCTACTGATACACTCACAATCATTCTAAATCTTTTCCAATTGACCTTCACATTCACGAAATAGTCTCCTGTAGTGCTTTAAGACTGGGGGAATCGGGTATGAGGACTGCAAAGTCTTTCGGTCATAGTAAAATTCTAAATCTATTACTTAAAGAAAAAAAATTACAATCCTCTGACTACACGTTACCAACCTTAAGCTTTGGTAAGCAATTTAAGGTTGAAATTCCAAATAGGCAAAATTGGAAAATTAATAGCCCTAGAAAGGATTTTGACATCATAGTATACACTGATGGTTCTAAGATGGATCTCGGTGTTAGGGCTGGTGTCTTCCCCGAAGAACTGGGTTTAAAAGAAATCATTTAGACTGCCCGATAGATTTAGCGTATTTCAAGCTGAAGTCCTAGCGATTAGACAAGCATGTAGGATTCTAAAACAAGCAGTCAAATGTAACAAAATTACAAAAAAGGTAGCAATCTTTATTGATATCCAAGCAGCTATCAAGGCTATAACAGCAACCTGCCTAAATCCAGAATCGTTAGAGATTGCAAGCAGGAGCTCGCATGTGCCAGGGCACAATAACATTCATGGTAATGAAATCGCTGTTGAGCTGGCCAGGACGGGATCAAACCTTCAAATATCGCTAGCTGAGGAAGTTCGGAAAAAAATCCAGCGTAAGATATGGCCCACTTACGACCAGAAACGTACAAAGGAACTTCTGAATAAACCTAGGTCAGGCATTGACATTGACATTTGCACAGGCCACTGGCCAGTCGGACAACATGCCATGAAACTTGGTGTTCCCCACAACGAATTTTGTCGAAACTGTAGAGATAAGGGAAACACTCCAGGACTTTTTGTGTGAGTGCCCTTCCCTTCTAAATGCCAGAAAAATGGCTTTGGGTGCTACCTTCCTACTTCTTTTTTCAGTTTTTTTGTACGGTACGATGTCAGATTTTTTTTATTAAACAAATTTATTTTACTATTTTAAGTGATGGTAGACTCATAAACCTTGCTTCTTGAATGAGGAAATTATGGCGCCTTTGACTTTTTTTTTAGAAGTGAAGGTCTTTTTTGTGTTAACTTAAATTTCGGTCTCAGAAGTACAATTTCTCGGTCACATGCAATATGCACCATCCAGCATACAACATGCTAAATGCAACATTCAATTTTATCATATCGGAAGCTTATCACTCCGAAGATACTTATTCTCACTTAATTGTTTATCACTCCTAAGATACCCATCCAAACCTCACCAAATGGGACCATTCTTTCCGAAAAAAAAAACACATGAGTCGATTCATTAACAAAGAAGTACTGCGCGAACAGACATACAAAAAATGAATTGAGAACCTCCTCCTTCTTGTAAAGTCGCTTAGAAAGGAATATCGCCTGTGTTAGCTCATGTGCAAACATTATTTCTCTGTTTGATGTTCTGTTGCATTCCAGAGCACACAAACGTCCAGAGAAACCTGAAAATCGGGTGACGCAAACGACGATTATGTCTCAACATCAGTGCGAAGAAATACTAACTAGGCTCGGATACGGACAACGAAATTTGGTTCTGCACGTGGAAGGGCACGTAAGGTCCCTTAATATGTAGACGTGCAGGCCTCCGGTACAAGCAGCAAGTCACTGCGAATGCCAGAGACCAGAGGCCTTGGTTTTGGCGACTGGAGAGTGCATGCGAGGGACCGTTCCCGAAGGAAAACGGCTGTGTTTATATATACCTATCACAAATTCCTCTCACCTGGTATGAATGAAGTGAAGAAAGCGATGTCTAAGCTTAAGGTCAACAAAGCCACTAGGTTAGATTTGGTCGGAGCTCGGAGGACTTAAAATTGCAGATCCACTGAACTGCACCAATAACAAAAGTCCAAGTCATTTGGTCCGGCCACGAAAGTCAACCATCGACCAAATTTTCACTTTGCGGCAGATCCTGGAGAAAACCTGTGAACTCCAAAAAAAGAACTGTAAGAAGCTATGTCTAGTTTTGGCATCTCTGCCAAGCTCGTTCGCTTGTGCAAGATGACAATGGAGAACTCACTTTACACCATCAAGGTTGGCGACGACCTTACGGAATCTTTCTATGTCAAAAATGGATTCAATTAAGGCGATGCACTGCCATGCGATTCCTTTAACATCGTTCTTCAGAAGATAGTGCAAAACTCCACCGTCAACACCAGAGGCACTATCTTCCAAAAGTCTGTTCAACTTCTAGCGTACGCCGATGATATTGATATAATGGAAAGAACTCAGCTTGATGTCAATGGCGCCTTTGTGAGAATTGAGATAGAAGCGGCAAAAATGGATTTAGTGGTAAACCAGGGGAAAACGAAGTGCATATACTGTCTTCGAGGAAGGACACCCAACACCGACGGCTCGGACAGAACGTCACAATAGATGCAAACAACTTTGAGATAGTAGAGGAGTTTGTCTACCTAGGCTTCGCTGTTAACACGAGCAATAAAACCACCAGCGCCGAGATCAGACGAAGAATAACGCTTGCTAATCGCTGTTATTCTTTGGGTCAAGAAAGCAATTGAATGGAAAAGCCCCCTCTCGATCAACTAAGGTAAAATTGTATAACACCCTCATCATCACAGTCCAGTGCAGAAGCATGGACCTTGACAAAATCGGATAAATGTGCCTTAGGCTGCTTCGAGAGGAAAATTTTTATGGTAATTTTTGGCCCCGTGGGCATTGATGGGGAATGGAAAAGAAGATACAACAGCGAGCTTTACGGGTTGTACAACGACACGTGGACCTATAGCCAGAAGAGTCAAGCTCCAGAGACTCAGATGGCTTGGTCATTTAGAGCGAATGGACACCAATTAGGCCAACATTTAAATCTAATCCTCGATTTGAAAATTATAATGTGAAGAAAAACAATTTTCTACTTGTCGCTCAACTCCGTTGAGTCATCTGTAGAGTCTGCTTTTTTTCGTGACCCCATTAAGCAAACACCTCCAGTCAATCAAGCGCCATCTCCAACTATCACATGTTTTAATTGTTCATTTGCATTTCTTCATCAAATGTAACGACAAATTGCAAAATACTACCTGACTCTGTGAATACATGTACACATTTTTTTCTACAAAAAGTTTGATTTTCAAACAGCAAAATATATAAGCAAACAAACACACAATTGATATTCTTTTATTGCAATCAACAAAGCTCGAGAAAAAAGCACTATTGAGGCACACCGACATTTTTGTGGCTGTCCCACTGTTCCATCAGGGCAAATCAATCAACTTGCCCATTTCCCAAATGCATTGCTGAAACTTGCAGTAGCATTTTTCTTGATAAATTTGGTCTGTTTTGTTGCTTGAAATTCGTTACATCACAATTTTAGTTGGACTGGCCGCTGAGCGATCAATTGCCTGGCTTCTCCTTTATTAAGGCTTTTGGAATTTATGGTAAACATAAAAATTATTTAATCAAAAGCCAAAGTAGATGTGCGCGGAGGCTTAAAGGAAGGCTAAAGGCACATCAATATGCGGACGAATGATGGCAGAGCTGGTTGGCGTTTTGCCACCATCCTCTCTGTCAAAGGGGATATTTCAAGATGATGATGCTTAATTTCCTGGTTACTTAGTTTCTAGTTTTTATTTTTATTTTGTTCATAAGTAAGATGAGAATCCAGTTACACTGCTTTTATCCGTTTTGTGTAAAAGTTGTTTTGGATTGTGTTTTCTTGCATCGATCGGTACCTATATGAGAAATGTAACTGCAGCATGTTTTCGAAGCTTAGTACCTTTTACAAAAGAGAAATATACAAAAATGGCAAGTAATCTGTCGACAGAGGACTGCAATCAATCCAAATGTCACAAGTAGGTATTTTTGTTACGAAAGAAGAAATGTAGGTAAAGTCAGGCGTATTCTTGGCCGCCATGTAGGGATCTAGGTATGTACGACAAGGTACCAATATTTTCATGTTTTATGTTGACAAGCGATTTCGAATATTCGATTTTGGCAAGACTTGATATTGCGATGAAGTTACACAAAATTTAGGCTAAACCATTTTGGATGAAAAGGATTTTATCGAATTCTAGCGTAGAGTTTCTGGTTATCTATTTATTATTTTTTCCAAATAACATATTATTTGAACATTTATTTTTTATAATTTGCACCCACTCAAGGGATTTTGTATACCTACCCTTATTATGCCAGAGACACAGTGAGTGCGTTAGGAAGAAAGGAAGGGGTGAGAAAGGATGTGCCGGTGTACATTGGTCTTGAATTCCTGAACATTATAGTGATTTGATTAGACAGAGTGTGGAAGAGAGTTCCACATTCGCGTAGTACGAATAAAGAATGATTCTCTATACTTGAGCGTACGTTGGGCTCGAGGGTTAACTGATAGGCATTCCTAAAACCGCGAGTATTACGGGTGAATTGCTTGAGGGGAGGAATGCAAATCGCTACTTCTCTAGAGCACTTACCGTAGAAGTAACGGTAGAATAGAGAGAGACATGAAACGTTACGACGGTGATCTAATGATTGGAATGACGCAGTGATGCCTCTGTCACCGATCATTCTAAGGGTTTTTTTTTGAATACCATCCAAGAGAGAAACCCAAATATCTTGCGGCATTTTTGGCGACATCGCAAATGTGCTCATTCCACAAAAGGTGGTCAGTGATGCACATACCGAGAATCTCGAGATGTTCGGTCTCATTGATGCAAGTGCCACTCATGGACAGTGGCAAAGGGGGTTTATCTCGCTTTAACGATACAAGACAGCATTGGGTTTTCGAAGCATTAAACTCTACGCGGTTTTTTATTCCCCATTGTACAATGCTGTTCAAATTAGAGTCTAATGAGCTTATGATATTTTGCCGTTGCAGTTCTACATCCGAAGAGGAGGGATGTGAGTCTGGGAAACAAATAAGAAAAGCTAAGGGTACTATCGTCAGCGAAACAATTTATTGGATTAGAAGTTACAGCCAAGAGATCATTTATAAAAATAAGAAAGAGGGCCGGAGACAAAACGGAGTCCAGTACAACTTGCTTTGAACGGTTCGAAAGAAAATTTCTAATCCAACGAAGGAGGGATTCGTCGATACCGAAAGCATGCATTTTCGATAAAAGAGCAAGTCTGGCATACTTTATCAAATGCCTTTGAAATATCAAGTGCAACAATCTTACAATCCAAAACGATGTAAAGATTTGTTCCACTGTTCGGTGAGATAAACCATCAGATCACCAATGGACCTGTTCGGTCTTTGAGATATTTCTTAAGCTGATAGTTTATCAGCGTTTCCATGACCTAAGAAAGAAGGGACGTAGTGCAATCGGACGATTATTAGAGGGATAAGAAGATTCGCTTTTTTTTGGGGAAAAAGATTTGTCCCATGGAATCATTGACGCGCTAAAGAACAGGCGGAGCCATGACACTCTCAGGCAGCGAAGAGTTGCAAGCGAACTGCCCAACAAAAAAGTTAGCTTTCGCTAGAGAATTAACAACTGGAGTGTCATTGTCAACGAGCGTAGGGACCGAGGAAGAAGAAGAATTTTTCATATTTTTTACAAGTGACCAAAAATTCTTACTGCCTTTGAAATCATGCACATTGCAGTATTTTTTGCCTTAATTTTTGATCATGCAAAAATTTGGTCCGACGAATATGGGCTTTGCAGGCCTTCCTGGCTTGTTTAAACTTGTTCCGGGTTTCCTCAGTTGGGTTGGCTCTAAAACATCGGAACTTTACTTCTTTTTTCTTGATAATCTTTACAGCTTGAATCAAACCATGACTTTTCCTTGGGTTTGATGTTTTTAACCCTATTGAATAATTTTGACAGGGGTTGAGGTACACTGCAACCTATCTATAGGAGCACTTACAATAGCTCCTTAATCAGCTAATTTAATATCCCTAAGGTATTTAAGAATATGCAGTACTAATACTGATGGAAGATATCTCTTCTCGATCTGATAATGAGCTATGTGTTTAACCTTTTGGGGATAATTGCACCACCACTGGCTAGAGTATCGTCGAATATTTCATCTGCTTCCTTGCAGAGTCTGCATATTCGATTTTCAACCAGTTTGAGAATGCTAATATGCCTTTTTAATTTACAATGGCCCAAGAGAAAAATCGGTAATTACCCTGAGTTTATTCTAGGCTGATAGAGGTCAAAATCGCTTTTGGTTGAAGTCACCCAGAATCAACTTTGCCTGCCTCAGTTCGGGAGGTTGTCCCCAGTTGTTACTTTTCCTGTGTTCATTTTACCTCAGATATAACATAACTCGGTTATTTTTTGTCTGTCTCGACTGAACCTTCACTCGCCCTATCTTTTTTTTCGAGCCTCATAGGTCATTCCAATCACCCAAAATAAAAATGTATTGATTTTTTTAGATGTTTGAAGGGTAGATACAGTGCATTCAAAAGGACACAAGCATCTACAGCAACCTCTGTCAATCATTTCCTTCTATTCACCTCCCCGCGTTGAACCACGGGTGCCTAGTACCTCAACCGAAGATTGGGTTCCAACCCCAGTGGGAAGTTGTTAGCGGCAGCAAAAACAAAGAGAAGGAGGGGTGTGCGTCCACTAAGGCATGCCTTCTTTTCTTCAACAGGTGGCAGTGGAAGAACTCCCCAGATGGAATCAACGGTGGCGTCTACAGTTCTAGTCAGAATGAACTACTTAGGGAACGCCTACTATCTACGACACATTCGCAGCCCTAAAGACCTGACCCTCCATGTTGGGGGTAGTGCGTCGCACAGTGGTTCCTCCCATAGGCCAAAAGTCAAAATTTCAAGGTTAATCAAACTGTTTATTTTTAATGCAGTAATTACCTATGAGAACGGGACAGTTAAGTGACTGTAAAATTTGTCATTAATAATCACTTGTTGGTTCTCAGTCGCTTCACGAAGTTGAGTGTTATTCGCAGTTTAGAAAAAAAATCAAATCTGAAAAAACGACTTTGCATATAACAATTTTTGTACATTGTTTAAAGTTAATTTTGGAAAAAGGTGATTTGAATGTTAAAACAATATATCATGACAGCATTGAAATAGTTTTCTGAATATTTTTTTTAACAAAAAATTGTTAACATTCATTAAAACTGATGCATGATTTGTGTTTTTCTTATTTTTCGTGTTTTTCTGAAGAAAATAATCATCAAAAGCCGCTAAATGCCGGTTATAACCTATACATCAAAATTTAGTGCTATTTTTCTTCTTTCAGAATATATATGACTCATTGAGCGCAGATTGGCGCAAACCTAAAAATTTTGACTCGCAATAAAACACTGATTTCCACTTTTTTTTAGATTCAAGCAATATGATAAAGCGAATTGATATTTTTAATATTTGGCATTCGGCTAAGAAAGTTGGAAGTGCTTCAAGAACCAACGAAACATGGACAATTTTTAAACAAATTTATAAAATTGATGATTTGGAAGCAAGAAATAAGATAGTTAATCTTTGTAAATGCTTTCAAAGAAGGTGGGAGGCCTGTTCCAAGAAGAAAAACGTTCTTTTGACGGGTAGACGGTAGTGGAGAAGCAGGGAGAGTGTAGCGGGGGGTATGGTAGCGGGCTACAAAAATCTAGGTCTTTTTTATTTCGATGGAGGCAGTACAAAGTCTGTCGAGTCAGCTATTATTGAATAAAATTTAACAAAACATATTAAATATTAAATTAACCACTTTTTTTCATTGCTTGCTTGATTTTCTTTAGTTTAAAATCAAAATTTGAATTTTGGCCACCTTCCTCATACAAGTGGAACCACTGTGCGTCGGGGTGACTGCCCGGCCACATAAAGAAAATGTAGTTCCGAATCATCAACAAGGAGATCGAGGAGATAGAGGGATGTCACAACAGGAACGAGGTTCGAAAGTTTTACAAAAAGGTAAAACAAACCACCAGGGCTTTTACACCCTGAACCGAAGCCTGTAGACCAGTATGGGAACATCGTAGTAGAACCACAGTCAGTGCTGAGGATATGGAAAGACCACTTTTCCAGCTGTATAATGAGATGACGAGCAAAATACCGCCAGCTATACAGAACCATTCAATTTGGGTGGAGCAGACCACCAATTCCACCCACCTGACATTGACGAAGTGAAGATAGCGATATCTAAGCTTAAATCTAACAAAGCCGCTGGAGCAGACGGCTTAGCCGCAGAACTGTAAGAAGCAGCTGGAGATGATCTTTCAAAAGTTGGTCCAGCAACTAGTATACGCTGACGACATTGACATAATTGGAAGAAGTTTGTGATGGGTCTAGCGGTTAACGAAGGAAAGACCAAGTTAATGCTGTCAACAAGAAAGGACAACCAACATCGACGGCTTGGAGCTAACGTCAATATAAACAGATTTAACTTAGAGGTGGTTTAGGACTTTGTCTACCTAGGATCCGCTATCAACTCAGACAACAACACCAGCGCTGAAATCAAATGAAGAATCACTCTTGAAAATCGCTGCTTTTTTGGACTTAGAAGGCTATTGAATAGTAAAGTCCTCTCCCGAGCAACTAAAGTGACACTCTACAAAACCCTCATCATCCCGGTCCTCATGTATGGTGCAGAGACATGGACCATGACAACATCCGATGAAAACGCTTTGGGCTGCTTTGAGAGAAAAATTCTGCAAGTGATTTTCGGTCCTGTCTGCATAAATGTAGAATGGAGACGAAGATTCAACCAAGAACTGTACGATCTTTACAGCGACACTGACCTAGCCAGAAAAGTTAAGGTCCAACGACTTAGATGGTTGGGTCATGTAGAGCGAATGGAAAATAATGCTCCGGCTCGTAGAGTCTTCGAATCCAAACCGGAAGGACGTCACAGAAGAGGAAGACCGCGACTCAGGTGGAGCACACAGGTGGTGGAGGACCTGAACCAACTTGGCGTGCGAAACTGGACACAGCTAGCTAGGGACCGAGCTGGTTGAAGAGGCTTGTTGGATGAGGCCCTGGTGCGACCTGGACTGGACGGTAGCGTCACCATAAGTAAGTAAGATTGTTTGACTAAATATTACACCCTAATCTGTAGGACCACCCTATGTTATAACAAGGAGCGTGCAGAAATGCGTATGCCACCGCAAATGTTGCCAAGGTAAGACTTTATGACTCGCACATGTCAAATACTCAAATCTGGTAAAGATTTTATATGGAGCTAAATTTTAACTAAATCACAAGAACTTTCGATTCTAGATAGGTACATTATTTAACACTTTAAATTGTCAAGGGTGCTGATAGGTACACCCTTATAACTTCACTTCCATTGGATTACAATTTCTATTTCTAGTACAATATTTCCTACAAATACCAAACTCAAAATATAACAATAATAATAATTAGTGGCGCGACAGCTCTTGAAGAGCCAAAGCCTAAGTGGCTTACTCTCATCAACAATTCTCCGAGTGCGTGTGGGGGACCTACAATTTAACGCAATTCCGAACGGCAAAGTTGAGAAGCACTTTTTCATGACAGATTGATACTCTTGGAAGATTTGTCAGGTCTTCGCAAGTGGCAGTACCCGTGAAAGATGAAATAAAAACTTGGCCTGAGTAGGACTCGAACCAACGACGTTCTGCTTAGCAGCCAACGCACTTACCAACTAGGCTACGGGCAACTGCAAACTCAAAATATACCTAGTTATATGTAAAGGTTTTCGTAAGTACAAAGATTTATATTTGGGTCTTTACTGAACGAAATATTTATTTATAATGAGTTGAGAAAAATATTATTTGTATACAAAGATATCAACGTAAGAACGATTAAATATAAAATTATAAAGTATGTTTTTAAATTACAGTTCATATTTCAACACCACCTCTTAATTTATATAAACATACTAAACGATAATTAAAACGAACTATAAACTAAAATTATTTTAAATTCAAATCTTTACGATGTTTTTCAAATACAATTCTATTGATGCTTTTGGTCATAACATCAGCTAACTGATCACAACTACATTTGTATTTTAACTTGATTTCAAAATTGGAAATTGCCTCACGTATAAAGTTGTATTTAACATCAATATGTTTCATTCTCTTATGCTCTCTTGGCTCTTCTGCCACTTTAATACATGATTGGTTGTCTTCATAAATTGTTGTGGGAGAATTTACATCACAGCCCATTTCACGAAGTAAGTTTCTTAAGACTGGGTTTCCTTTTTTCTTGAACTCCGAGTTCGTGTAAAAGCATGCACGAGTGTTAGTGAATATTTCCCTTTCTTTTTTTTTATTTCCGTCTCACATAGCCACTTGAAATTTCTAGTTTTCTAGTTTTTGTTTTTTTTTTCTCACTCAGAATTCAGTTTCAGTGAGCGATATGTAAGAAATGAGTTTCGCTTACGAAGGTCCACAAAATAGGGATGAAAAAAAGAGGTATTTTCGCATGTATCTATTTACTATGTGGAATTATGGACTGTGGTGTGGACATGCACAAAAATGCAATGTAGATGCATATGTACGTATTATGTTATGTGCACTTAGAGTAGGAGTAGCATTCATGAATTGTTGTTTTTCTTTTTTCTACGCAAATTTTGTAATTTGGGATTATGATGGTTTTGAGTTTTGCTGACATTTGTGTTCGAATTGTTTCTTTTTTGGGGTCCTGGCGAACGATTTTAATTTTTCTTTGATTTCATCTTTGTATTTATCTATAAAAAGACGAAGAGGTACTTTTTGACAAGCTATGAACATTTAAAAAAGTTCAAGACGATATTTTGATCAAACATGATTTTATGATGATAGAAAAATCAAAAAAGTGATTGCCTCAATTCTGTCTTTCCTTGGGTATTTAGGCAAAAGTTACCCGATTGTCTTCAACTACTACGATTGTTCTTTAACCGATTTGGGTCACGGATGGGAGATTATTTGTTTTTTTTTTTTTTTAAATAGGCAAAAAATTACTCAAACTATAACATTTTTTTATTATTCCCAAATGCATTGGGGTTTATTTTCTTAAGGTTTCAAGGAATATAATATTGACATTGCCTTTTCACAGTACTTCGCACATGAATGTAACGAACTACAGACACATAGCAGCACTGGCGACTGAGGCCATCGGCTGATGAATATAATATAATATAATAAAATTTATTTTTCTAAACCTACCTACACCTGCAAGTAATAATATTATGAAGAAAAATGATTCCAAGGAATCAAAAATTTTTTTTTGTCATCTATGTAGTTATCTTACAAAACAAGATTAGGTCAAGATTAGACACTAGATTGATTTTTATAATTCTATAAAACAAAGAATTCGCAAAAATTCGATTTGAAATACAATAAAATAACCATAATTCAAATCATCGGCTTGTTCTTCTTCAAAAAAGAATATTACGATCCCACCAGCACAGCATAGAGAAACGATAGGAAAAAAATGTCACTGCTACAAAAACAAAAGCAAAACAAAAACAAAAAAGAAACAAAACCCTTTACATAATCCTAAGAAATGGCACACACCACCACGAAAAAAGATCGTTTCCTCATTCCGTAACAGGATTTTACTTCTCAAGCCCTTGCACATAGAGAATATTATTACCTTGCCCTTACTCATTTTCAAAAAATACGCGCATTCACATACATATTCGAAATGTATGCCTGCAAATATGACAAATGTAGGGAGGTATTCAAAACAACTTTTTCATCGAATACCTACAAAGTACATAGTAGTGATCACAATTGCCTATCTACATTTATATGTCTGCATATCATAAACATTCCAGAAGTATAAAAATATTAATTTTCATTCTCAAACGAATTCTATGAGAACGTTTGGTATGAACATTTTTTTCTCTATCCTATAATTATAAAACGAAGGAGAAGAGAATGAAATATAAAACAACGCCACCTAGTTCAATTCGTTTGAACTGAGTACCTTAGTGTGTGTGAGCAAACGCGATTTTTCTTGTAAAAATCTAAAAAAATACCCATTTTCGAATATTAATATAAAATAAACGGGATATCGTAAAATTATTTTAATTTCTGATTTCTATATAAAAAATATGAAAAAAAATTAAAAAAATATTTTTGAAAATATTGCTTGCTGCATTCTCCTCATAATTGATACACAAATATTGACTTTTTTAAATGCATTTTTAAATATGTTTTCATTTTTTTCTTTTTTTTCTAAAAACGTTACTGAGTCGCAGAGATGTTCAATTTTCATAAAAAAATACTTTTGTTGTTGAGTCAAACTAAATGGGGCTGGAATCTTGTTCGCCGTAGAATATTCTAAGAAAAACATGCATTTTTTTAATTTGCACTTCAAAAAAATCTAGTAAAATATTTTATAAAAAAATTAAAAAATTATTGTGATATTATGTATATTTCGACAATATAAAAAAAATATTTTCAATTTTTTATCTTTTCTAATTTAGAAATTATTCCAAATAAATCAGGCCTACTTTTGCTAAATTTCACCCATTTTTCGTGATTTTGTTAATTTTTTTTGACGAAGCTGGACAAAATATTAAAAAAAAGGCCACGTTACTGAGTCGTGAGACATTTTAAGAATAGATAAAAAATATAAAAAGAATAAAAAATAAATTTTTAGGGCAACAAAACTATTCCCCTGCAAACGTCTCCAAAAATTTCATAATTTTGCGTTACGCATGACCATTTTGGGATGAAATATGTTTTTAATATTTTTTTTAGCTAAATAATTTCTTAGCTTATTAAATGTATAATCTATACCCGTTGATTTCATTTAAATATTCGGAATATTTTGGGAGCTTCACAGTTTTACGCAAAAGACCAACGAAATTTTCAATGGGAAACCTAGCCTTAACCATTTGGCTTCACAAATGCCTTCACCAAGTGCAATATACTCGGCCTCTGTTGACGATAGGCTAACAGTAGCTTGCTTTCTTGATGCCCAGCTTACAGTGTTATTGAAAACCTTAAAAACATAGCCAGATAAAGATTTTCTGTCATTTTTGTCACTAGCCCAATCCGCATCAGTGAAGCCAACCAATAGTTTTGCTTGTTTATCTTTCTTGAAAATCATTTTTAAGTCAAAAGTAGTTTTAATATAGCGTAAAATTCTTTTTGCATGAATAAAATGTTCAGTTGTGTAACAACTTTGAAACCGACTGAAGTAGTTTGTAGCGGCACATAAATCTGGTCTTGTAGTCAATGTTGCATAGGTCAAACATCCAATTAATTCCCGGAATGGAATATCAGGCAAGTCGTTTACATTTCCTCTTTCCAGGTTAAGTCCTATTTCCATCGGAGTTGCAACGCCTTTGCAATCAGTCATACCAAATTTTCGGAGAACATTCTTCAAATACTCTTTTTGGCTGAGAGTAATTGTATTATCTTCAAGATTTTGATCGATGTGCATTCCCAAAAAAGTGTTCACTTTTCCAATGTCAGTCATTTCGAATTCTTGCTTTAATAAGTTTTTGGTTACATTTATTTTTCGCTGATCAATGCAAACAATAAGCAAATCGTCCACATAAAGTAGGACGAAACACTTATTGTTACTTTCACCTTTCGTGTAAAGACAATGATCTGTTATACAGCGTTTAAAACCAATTTTTAACATAAATTGATTGAATCTTAAGTTCCATGTTCGAGATGCTCGCTTAAGTCCATAAAGAGCCTTGTTGAGTTTGCAAACCTTGTTCTCATTTTTGAATCCTTCAGGTAATTCCATGAAAATAGTTTCAGAAATCTCCCCGTTCAAAAATGCGCTCTTTACGTCCATTTGGTGAATAATCATGTTCCGGTGAGTTGCTATGGATAACAAAGTTCGCACTGTGTCCAATTTGGCGACTGGAGCATAAGTTTCACTGTAGTCGAAACCAATCTTTTGCGTAAACCCCTTCGCCACTAGCCGAGCTTTGTACTTGTCGATTTCACCATCTGCCTTTCGCTTTAATTTGAATACCCATTTGCATGTCACTGGTTTCCGGCCTTTTGGTAAATCACATTCAATCCAAGTTTTGTTCTTTAAAAGAGATGCATATTCTTCTTTTATAGCTTTTTCCCACTCATTCCTGAGCTTTGTCTTTGATTTGTATCATCCTGCTCAACGTCAACGTTATTTTCAATCAAATCAGAATCGATTCTAGAATCAAAATGATTATTTTGAATGTCATGGTTTTCAGAATTTGAATTAATGTCTTCATCTGGTGGTGGTGCTGTTGATAATGGATTTGTTTCTATTATTTCATCTTCTTCCACCTCTGAACATGTGCTAGTATTCTTCTTTCGAGTTAGTACATCAGCTTCGTTAAAAACTACATTTCTTCCAATTATTAACGAATTCTTATTAGTACTCCACAATCTGTAACCATTTTGAGCATAGCCCAACATTATACATTTTTCAGATTTGTTGTCAAATTTTAAACGTTTTTCATCGGGAATATAATTGTAGCACCATGCCCCAAATACACGCAGATTCGATAAGTTTGGTTTCTTTCTAAACCAAATTTCTGCTGGAGTCTTGTTAATAAATTGTTTCCCAAGAGCATTAGTTGGGCAGCGATTTTTAATATAGTTAGCAGTCATTATAGCTTCTGACCAAAATTTCTTGTTCAGATTACTTGAATTCAACATAGATCTTGCTTTTTCAAGCAAAGTCCTGTTGAGCCTTTCAGCCACGGAATTCATTTCTGGATTATAAGGAACTGTCGTTATTAACTGAATTCCCTTTGCTTTACAATATTGCTTAAATTCATTGGAACTGTATTCACCACCATTATCTGTCTTCAATCTCGCAACCTTACAACCGTGCAATGATTCTGCACCCTCAACAAATTCTAAAAACCTTTTGAAAACATCGCTCTTTTTCCGAATGCAATAGACCGTAGAGGCTCTTGAAAAGTCATCAGTAAAAGTGACAAAATATTTTGAACCATCATATGATGTCACAGGCATCGGTCCACAAACATCACTATGGATCAGCTCTAATAAACGGTTCGATCGAGGTTCCATCTTTTGTTTGAATGGCAATCTTGACTGCTTACCAAGTATACAAGATTCACAAAAACTGTCTTTAAGATTGATTTTTAGATTATTAAGACCATTCACCATTTCCATATCTATCATCTTCTTCATATCATTTGGATTTAAATGACTTAATCGGTAGTGCCAAAACTTTTGAGCTGAAATATTCAAATGATTGCTACTAAACCCAGCAAATTCATTTCTGAAAAATTGAAATTCAGCTTCGTAAAGTTTTCCAGAACTATAAGCGACAAAAATTGTTTTTCCGTTGAGAGATATACGTGCCAAATCATTTTGAAAAACTATGTGACATTCATGTTTGGTTAAACTTCGAATGGATAGTAAATTGCATTTAAGTCCTTTTACATATAGAACATCTCGAAAAACCTGTTTCGCAATCACCATTGTAAAAAGTCGTAACATGAATATCACCTCGTTGATTGGCTATAAGTTTTGAATTTTTCTTTGCAACCGAAATTTCAATTTCTTCGATATCCCAAAGCTTATAGAAATATTTTTCGCTATTAACCATGTGCTCTGTAGCACCAGAATCAAGAATAAATTTAAGAGATGAGCTTTCTTTGGTTTCGATCTTCAATGCTGAATTCTACACTAATGGCACTCAAAGAAACAACTGCGTCCTCTGATGACGTTTCATTCGCACTTACTTTTCTTTGAAAGTCTTTCTTGAAAAACTTCTTTTTAAACTTCTTTTTTGTCTTTGTGCATTGTGATTTTATATGCCCTACTTGACCACAACCATAGCATGTAACATTTGCATTCATAGCAACAGATGTGACTATATTATTGGAATTTCCTGATTTTCGTTCATTAAATTCATCCAATAAACGAGACTTAACAAAATCAGATGTTAAATTGGATTGCTCTATTGTCTCAATCGCTATAACCAAAGAATCATAGGATTTTGGTAAAGTTAGCATCAATGCAACCGCAATATCAATGTCTTCCATTTCTTTTCCTGATCCTTTCAGATCACGGATTAATTTGTCGAAACTTAAAATATGTTGTTTCATATCGTCATCATCATGATATAACATTGAATGCAATTGTCGCTCTAATAATATTCTACCCGAAATAGTTTTACGTTCAAAAATACTTGCCAAACCATCCATCATTGCTTTTGCTGTGGATCTTCCTTTAATGTTCTCTAACTGGTTGTCATGGACACTTTGCACGATTATATTTTTGCATCTTCTTTCTTGCATTTCAATCTTCGGCCTGTCAACGTCATTTGCTGCTGCAAGTAATGAACTTAGGTCCTCTTGAATGAAAACTGCCAAACCTTTCTCCTCCAGAGAAATTTCGATACGGAAACGCCAATTGTTAAAATTCGTTCCATCGAACAAAGGTATGCCCGTTTTGGTATTCAATACAGAAAAATCTTCCATTTTCAAAATTTATTTATTACCAAAATTCACAAACAAAACTATGTATGTGTCTGGGCCCATAACCTAAAGGTTTTCGTAAGTACAAAGATTTATATTTGGGTCTTTACTGAACGAAATATTTATTTATAATGAGTTGAGAAAAATATTATTTGTATACAAAGATATCAACGTAAGAACGATTAAATATAAAATTATAAAGTATGTTTTTAAATTACAGTTCATATTTCAACAATATGTAGCTATACTAAATATTAGAAACACAATTCCCCATTATACATAAACAGCATGATATTCTGCATTCTACTAACAACTTTTCTTATTTTGACGCCCGCGCCAATACTTCCTGTATTATTCCATATTTTTCTGATTAAATCTGTTCACCGAATTTGACTTAGTTTCAAATAATATAATGACAGTTTCTAATTTTCAAACTTAACAATGAAAAATGTTGCATATGCTAGGGAGAGGTGATGGCAAGAAATTTGCATCAACAAAATGTGGTATACTTATGGGAAAAACCGGATGAATCCAAACGATACCTCTTATTTTTAGAATAGAAGAAATATTGCAAATTGATTACATCTATATTAAAATCTGGCAACCATGGCAACCATGAATCACAGTCTTCCAATCGTCACGTTTAAAGAACCGATGAAATCTTCCTTACAGTTTTTTTTCTAAAAAAGTCAAGTTGAATTCCAAAGAAAAGAAATTACAAAATGCCTGAGGGTATGCATTGTCTGTGAAGGTTAATAACCATATCCTGATGGAAAACTTTAAACACAAAGCAACAAAAAAAAAGTGAGGAAAGCGTTTTGGCTTGTGGCTCAGAAAAATAAAAACATCAATGCGAGGGTGAGTAACACTTCCTAATTAAAACCATGCAAGGCACTTCTTATATCTTGACACTTCAGACGCGACGAACGATGGTGTACAGTGGAAATCCAGAAAAATTTGTTCATCTTTCAAGAGTCAGTAAACTCGGTGGGGCACTACCGTATTGTTTTAATAAGTGTATGAACTCTCGTGAAAAGCAAAAACTTAAAGGTTAAGTCTCTGAAGTTGAAGTGTTCTGGAACCTGAAAAATTAGAAGAAAGTTTGCAACCCCATAATAAAAATTATGTTCTGACTTTATGGCTTCAACCTTAAAATGTATAAATATGTGGAAATTTTTAATCGTGTCACTTGATATTTGACTTTTTAGCAAAACAGTATATAACAGTACGGAAAGAAAAAGGGTGAGTCTCTTGTGAATGGAAGAAAAACACATGATTAGTTACGAAGCCCTTTAAAAAGTCAGCAAAAAATAAAATTACTAAAATTTTCTTGTGTTTTCTGAAAGTGTCGGTTATGTCAATATTCTTTTAAAAAGCCTGCATAAATTTACGGCGTACAGAATTGCTAGAACTTAATTAAAGAATTGTAGGTATTTTAAGTGCGTTTTAGAATGCTTTTCCCGATTTGGCGTGATTTCGAATCTCTCCGAAAAGACGACGCACGTCGAGTCCAAGCGCAGGTGTTACTGGTGTTCTCATTACGCAGGGCAGCGCGATGCATTGTGTCTTTTGTTACCAATCTGAAATCGGAATACCAGACAAACAAGATAGCCATCCGAGTCGAGGTTGGCACCTTGATAAGAGCGTTTCGCGATCAGGCTCGAGGGGTTGAGGCGATCTATTTGGAATGATTTTTTTAATTTGCAGACTCAGGAAGGGTGTGCACAGCGCGAAGCTGTTGCATACAGGGGGCTGTTAGAAAAGTAAGGGCTGAATACAGCCACTAGTTTGCCTGTTTGACTGCCATCTGTTTTTTCATAGCTGTTTGAAACTTTATTTTTTACTTAGGTACCTGAACACGAACGGAAGACATAAGAAAAGAAGAAGATTAGTCTAGAAGAAAAAAGAAGCGAGAATTTCATCATTCTAAAACTAAGCGTCGATCCGAAAAGACCAGGCAATAGAACAACACCAAATTTAAGCCCCGACAAATTTTACTTTATATTATACCTTTGATTGAAAACTTTTGATAAAATTAATAAAAGGTTGGAGCTAAAGTTTTTCGCTTATTAATTTCTTTACAGGGGCCTATTAGTCCATTGTGATCCTCTACCGTGGTTGTTGCTTCTAATTACCCCCCAAAGAAGGAGTGTTATCACCAAGGCACTCCCAACGTGCGACGACGCACGCACGGCAGCGAATGAATCTCTTTTTTGGAATCAATGGTGGCGCCTTCATTTCCAGTTAGGCCGAACAACTTGGGTGAACACCTTTACGGACTACTTCGATTTATGAAGTCCAGGCCGTAAAAGGAGCGGTTTTTCCGGCTCTTGCACTTTGAGTCACATCAAGTGCCTGGTACTCCAGGTTGGGGGTTGTACGTCGGGGTGACTTCCCGACTATGTAGAAAAACATTTAATTGCGAAGAAACAACAGGCCTCGGAAACAGACGGAATGTTAGGTCCCTTTATAGACCGCGTGCTGCCGAACAATTAGCGGAGACCCTCATCTGCTACAAAGCAAACATTACCGCTATCCAGGAAATGCGATGGGATGGACCATCTTAAGTAAATAAGATGGTGCAGTGCATTAACGCCCATGGCATTACCGCCCGCGGTGTTTATTCCAAAAGCAAACGGAATTTACCCCCGCAGGTGTTAATTCCTTATTGAATTGGCAATAAGGCCCACCATAAAAAAGAATTAACGCCCGCGGAATTGGCACTAAGACTCGCGAGTGTTATTATCTTTCGGAAGTGATAATTTCACCCTCGGGTGTGAACAATTGCGCTGGCATCCTAGGCACCTTGGCCACATGAGTAGAAACAAATTGGACATCACAAACGAGATTTAAAAATTATACATTTCTAACTTTGTATCTACGATTATACTCTTGGTCATTCAAGATTTATTCGGTTTGTGAATTTAAAAAATTACCGAATAAACCTTGAATGAGCAAGAGTATAATCGTACAAAGAGTGATGTGAAATAACGCCCGACGAAAGAAGGCCGCATAGGCCCTTATTTCCATTTCTTATGGAGGTTGCGGTCTTATTTCCATTGCAACCTAGAAATAATGCCCGTGGGGCCTTATTTCGGTTTTTTTTTTTATTAGAAACTTGGCCCAGGGAAACTCGTAACGAAGTCACGAATTCCCATAGATTAAACCATACTTTTTTGTGTTTGTAAAATAATCCATAATGCAAGTCGTTCTTGAGATATAAATGATATACACAAGTGGGCGTGACAGGAGACGTGAATATTTTTTGCAAATCTAATAATTTCATAAATTTAAAACATTTTTTATTCCAAAATTCAACTAAGGTTAGGAAAATTGAATTTTTCCAGCATCCACAATCGCCGCACTGTGCGTCGTTGTCCTTTTGTTGATTTTCAATAAGTTGTTACTTTCAGATAGACCTCTAAATATTGCCTTTTTAATAAAATGGGATGTTAAAAAATAATATTTTACGTTATCTGTGGAAATAGTTAAAAGTTAACTAATTAAGTTCTACACTTATCTTTCAATGTTATAAATGTGCACAACACTTACGGCTTCTCTATCCATAAATTGCCTGACACTCAATCCCTAACCTCAAAAGAGAAATGCATACACGTATTTAAACGAGAACTCAAAATCGTGTATCTAATTGTACGAATTAAGAACAGTTGGTATAGACATTCGTAACGAGGCAAACTGAAAACAAGATACAAAAATATGCTCCAGAAAATATTTGCCACCGCATTTCATATGCTTATTGTTGGTAGACAAGACAGAAGCACCTATGTATACCGATTATTCGCTTCCTTGCGTTCCACTTGAAACGCATTCCAATGATGTCATTTCTTAAAATATTTTGCGAATAAAAAAAAAAGGAAAACAAACAAACAAATAATAAACAGAAAAAAATTAAATAAATAAAAGTCCGATAAAAATCCAAGGCTGGGTTTGGGTAAAATGCCCTCCATTTAACCGTTGAAGATTGTTCTTGAATCTTAAATATTTTCGGTATGTATATTGTTGTTACTCTTTTTGTTCTTAATGGTGCAATTAATTAACTCGGAATTAAATGGACGATCTGGTCGTTCGTTATTGCTCTGTGCAAGCTTCAAATTTTTGTGTGTGGACATTTAACTTTTTTAAGGATTGTTTTAGCTCAAGAGCAATGGAATAGTGTGTAAAAATAAGATGTCGAACCAAGAAATCAAACCCAATTTAAAAGTCTTTCTCTTGACCTTATATACAAGAATTACAATCTTCTGCGATTGTACATCGAAAAGGCTCACCTTAATAAGAAAAATTTATTTGGTCCGCATCATTACCCCAACAAATTCCATAATTGCCAATTGTCTTGAAACATAAATCTGTTTCTTATTTTTGGAAGTCTGTGGTGTAACGTTTCAAAATAAAACGCTTCATTAAATTGTTTCGGATATCGATCAAATTTCCACTGAAATTTTTTGATCAATCAAACTGTGTCTATTCCAGTTTTGGTTTATGGAGTATTGTATGTTCATGCTCTTACTTACACACTCGATTATGCCCCCATTACGTAGTGCAAGAAAATTGTCAACCGCTTTTGTTGCATCCAAACCAGACTACTTGGAGTGAACAAAGTATTGTATCATATTAAACTTATGTCTCTAGAGAATACTGGAAACAAAATTTTTTGCATAGATTTTTTGTTTGGTTTTGTTTTTCAGTATCTTAAGGATTCTTACTTCGCATCTTTCATGGTAATTGCCAAAATTTAAAAAAATTACGATTTGTCATAGAAGAAACTTCTCAACTTTAATTACGTACGCTACTACTTCCCGATATTGCCGGCGATATAGTGGTAGCCTAAGGCTACTTGCACACTCACCGATTTCGGACGGTCGATTTTTTACCGGTCGTCCAAATTCCAATAGTGAACTACATCTGTGAACGGGACCTGGCACACACACCGACCGGTGATCGGTGCCGGCAAAATGCCGGTGAGAAGCCGGTCACTGCCACTGTATCACCAGTATATTGCCGGCAGTATCGGGAAGTAGGAGCATACGTGATTAAATACAAGCTTGCACACATACCGATTTTTTGCCGACCATTCGACTGCTCTCGCTTCATTCAGTGTGTGAAATTGACTACGTTGGAAATAAAATATTGCTATTGAGGCATGTCCTTCTTTTCTTCACAGCCCCACACTCATATTTTCAGGACTTTCTTTCCCTTTCATCGAGATCTTGATCTCATAGCCTCTTAACTTTAATAGCGCCTCGATGAATACCACCCTGCAAGGCAACCATGTTTATTCGAGTCTGAGAAGCGGATGCATTGTCTTCTATTAGCTTATTTGCTGTTTGTAGATTTGACGCTACAATAACGAATTTAGGGATGCTTTGAGTTGTCTTCGCATATTACATAGCAGCGAACCTTTGATTTACGAAGTATGCTTTGGGGCCATTATGTTGCTGAAATTTTGTGTGCAGAATTTTAACTACTTTGAAATTAAGTTAATTTCCATGCGTCTGGAAGAATGTGTAGATATATCACGTTTTTCTTCAAAAAAAGTGGGTAAGTCGCTTATTGTAAAAGCTTTCTTTATTCGCGTATTCTATTTGAACAAATAGTTAGCGACGGTTTATCCTTCGCCTGCAAAACATCCTATGCAGTGAATAACAATGCAGAGGCGATCAACGGTCAATAACTTTCTTGCGTCTACACACATTTTTTAATCTTTTGGAAAATGGACTTTGTGTTCACCGAAACTCATGTGGCTGTCCCTCAGGGCTTGTAACGATAACGACAACAAATCAACTGATATTTTAGACCAGAAAAAATCAGGTGACGGTGAGTGTGCTAGCACCCGATACCGGTAAAATGTGGGCCGATTTTATACCGGCCGTCCAAAATCGGTGTATGTGCAAGTAGCCTAAGTGGCGTAATCTCATCAACAATTCTCTGGGTGCATGTGAAGAACTGAGGGGACCTACAATTTAACGCCGATTCCGAACGGCAAAGTCGAAAAGCACTTTTTCATGACAGATTGATACTCTTGGAAGTTTTGTCACTACCTATTTTTCACAAGAGGCAGTGTCCGTGAAAGATCAAATAAAAACTATGGTCACGAGTAGGACTCGAACCCACGACGTTCTGCTTAGCAGCCAACACACCTAACCACTAAGCCACGGACACTTAACTAGCTTTAAAGCTTAAAGCTTAAAGTCGTACGAAGTCGGCATATAATTGTAGGTCACACGCACTGAGAGAATAGTTGCCATTGTTTGATTCGCTGATGATTTCTGCTTTTTTTATCAAATTAATAATTGTACCTGGAGCCATATTCTCTTAAAATTTTGAACATATATTCAACGATCTAGAAGGATTTTCTTGATGATTTTGACTCCACTTATGACCTTGCTAAACTAATAATAATTCAAAGTCAAATCAAGCGAAAACTAGAACAAAGAATTATTGAGTGAATGCATCATGATGATCATTAGCCATCACTCGATCAATAGGTGTCATCAAAATCAAATCAAGTATGCAGTGCATATGGTTTTGCTAAACTGCGCCTTTGACGGATGTACATGTGTGTCTGAGTATATATGTTTGTTAAGAAACTGCTCTTGCGTGAAAAGAATGCACAAATTTTATTTTTTTTTCGAAATGCAGTTAAGAATTTCTTAAAATTTTAATGTCGCTGTAAGCGAGCAATATTAATTCACAATGGCATCTGTTTTTAAATTAACGTGCAATAAATTAAGTCAATTTTTCAACAAGTCGTACTTAATATAAAATAGACAATAAGGTATATTATAACCACATGGTGTTATCGATGGGGCTCTCTTTTTAAGATCTGGTATGGGTCTTTAAAAAAAATGTTTCAACTTTCATGACCTGAACTAAAATCAAATGCAATAAAACGTCGATCACAAATTTCAGAAATCAGGGCAGTAAAACTGTAGCAAATGCTGACGATATAGTGGTTTTGATATCGGGTAAGTTTACCACCATTACGAAACGTGAATTCCTATGGTGGAAATCGAACTCAACTGAGGTCTAAACATACAAGAAAGATACAAGGAAGTCATATTGCACTCTACTCGTGTAATAGAATTCTGGGAAGGAATTGGGGGCCAAATCCTAAGATAATCATTGTTAGACCCACTCTAACTTATGATGGCAGTATGGTTTGGTGGCAAGCTCTGGAGAAATCCACGAACTTAAAAACCCTTACCAAAGTACAAAGAATGGCATCTATATCAATACTGGGGTGATGAGGACTACCCCAACTGCGGGTCTCGACGTGATCCTTAACCTCACCCCCTTTACATCTTTTTGTAGGTACAAGAATCGGCAGCAAACAGCGCTCTTCGACTTAGTCAAACCAATATCTGGAGAACTAGTCAACACAGCCATACCACGATTCTTACAAAATACGTTGGCAACAACGTTTGTACAGATTACATGTCCCCTTATTTAGACTTCAATAAAAACTTTACTACCAGCTTCCCCAATAGAGAAGATTGGGAAAACAGTGAACCTTACACTAATGAATCGAACTTTACCATCTTTACTGATGCGATCGTTCGAAAATTATTACTGGAGTAGGGGCAGGTTTCTACTCAGAAAATCTTAGCCTTGCCAGTTCATTCAGACTTCCCGACCATAGCAGTGTCTTCCAAGCCAAGATCTTGGCAGTGAAAAACGCTGCTAATCAAATATCCATGATGGCGATATCACACGCTGATATCACCTTTTTCATTGTTGCCAAGCAGCAATAAAAGCAATCTCTGCCACGCAAATCAAGTCAAAGCTTTTTTCTTGCTGTCGCGAAGAGTTAAAGGTTCTTGGTACGCAGCATAACGTAAGACTCTGCTGGATTCCCGGTCACAGTGGTGTGCCGGGAAACGAAAAAGCGGATGAGCTTGCAAGAGAACGCTCGGTACTTGATCCCTCCCTCATAGACCTTAACATCAGAATCCCTCAATGCGAATTAAAAAGAAACTAGTGAAAATATCATTCAAAAAGCAAATGATAGACTGTAAGTGCAAACGTTGTTGATGATCCAAATATTTCGATTTCCCAGCGAAT
The DNA here is from genome assembly GCA_943590905.1 of Sphaerophoria taeniata. NCBI lineage: Eukaryota > Metazoa > Arthropoda > Insecta > Diptera > Syrphidae > Sphaerophoria > Sphaerophoria taeniata. The sequence continues at coordinate 104,499,075 of OX016541.1, forward strand.
GCAGCAATTAAACGTGCCTTGCATCTCACTGCGAAATATTTAACATTTTGAATCATATTGTTAGCAATCCAAATTTTAAATGTTTTCTTCATGCATTGCTTTCAAAACTGGAAACTGAATGAGCCTATATAAAACCAATTCCACCCTACCTTATTGTGTGTAGTGCACACATTTCGATACATAGGTATATAAATAAAAATCTCAGTTGTTCATTTCACTCTTCCGGAAAAGGGTCGTCGACATTGTATACAGCAAATTGTTTCTCCTCCATCAATAGAAAAATAAAAGTAAAACACAAATGAAAGCAAACGCAAGACCAACCACCCCAAAGTTCTAAAGTGACCCACATTAAGGCTATAAAATGCATCCTCAATCGGTTTCTTCTAGCTACAATTTGCCTCTTCAGTTTTTTTTTTTTTTAACTATGATGTGTCATGTGAATGTGAACTCTATAGAGCATTACCCCACTGGGGAATTGAACTACAAACATACATACGTTTAATAGTGTTATCGGCTTAACAGATTGCTGCCCCTAGGGTGGCTTTTGGAGTGATGATTCAGAATTAAGTTCAACCAACTGAATCACTTTTAATTTTGAACTAGCCAACTTGTTTAGTGAAGACTGATATCAATAACATCAAGGGGAAATCTCTTGCTTGGATGAACAATAATGTTTATCTCGAGGAAAGTGTGCTCTTACAAGTCTAGGGTTCTTGGTCTTAAGGGGGTCTGTCATGGTAATTACAGGTTCAACGAGTTTGTGTTATGAACAGTTTTTAGAAGCTTTTAATTTGACAATAACATTGTTATCCATTATTCGTTTTACTTTTATAAATAAATTGGAATGAAAATAAATGCCGCTGTTGGACACATTCACTGCAGGCAAGGCCTGCATACTTTGTATCTGCATACTCATTGTGGGTGTTTTTCTTTTGTATCCAGAGTTCTTAAATCTGAACGCGAACACTTCTGAACACTCAGATTTTATTTTGAAATACAATAAAGCTTGTAAGCTTGTAAACAGGAACAGGAACTGACATTTGACAAACATCACATTTGCTCCCTGCCATTTTCCTGCAAATTCAGCAACAAAATAAAAACAAATGCCGACTTGACCGCAAAATTACAATCGTTATTCTTTTATGAACACAATTGTTGCCATGCTCATGCAGAACTAATGCTGTTTGTTTACATTTATGAACACAATTTTGGCAGTACTGCGGAAGTTTTACAATTACGAACTCAGCCAAAATGTTCAATCAAACAGGTCAGGCTCTGTTCAGATGTACTTTTGTACATACAGCCTTGGCCAAAAGTATTGAGCACTCTCTAAATCTTCTTATATTTTTTAAACCACTTTGTTAAAAATACTTTTGGTATTTTGTATGGAAGGATAATGGTTTTTATTTAATTAAGCTCAATATTTTGTTGGGCCACCTTTCGCCTTAATGACGGCAGCAATTCTTTTTGTTAGAGAACGCACAAGATGATTATTGATTACACTCTTCTGCAGATAAAGCATTCCATTCGTTCCGTAGACGATCTTCTTTGCTCGTAATTTTATGCGGCCTTATCTTGCGCTTTACTAAACCCTAAAGATGTGCAATTGGGTTTAAATCTGGGGACTGGGTAGGGTAGGCCATTCAAGAGGCTCACCGCAATTTTCGCTTAACCAAGCAATTGTTTTTGCAGCTTTGTAACAAGGTGCGTTATCATTCTGGAATAATTTTACTCCGTCAAGATTTATTTCAACAAAAAGTTTGGAAAATGAGGGAAGAAGTGCAGTTTCCAATTCATTTATGTACTTTGTAGAGTCCATGCGACCCTCACACACGAACATTTCGCCCACTCCTGAGGAACTCATGCACCCTCAAATCATAACGCTGCCACCGTCATGGTTAAATGTGGAGAGCACACACTCCGGACTAAATTCTTCACCGACTCGTCGACAAACAAAGCTCACGCCAGGGGTACCAAAAATCTTAACGTAGAACAAAAATTGGCGGTTTTTAAAAGTGATTTTATTTTGTGGTAAAGTTTTTTTTGGTGACGTGAAATAACGCCCAACGTAATAAAACCGAATTTGAAATTCGGCCTTATTTCCATTGCAAAAATGAAATTACCCCAATTTGGCTTTAATTCTTAGGTCAGTTGGAAATTGCGCCAAAAAAAAATTGGAAATAAGGCCAAAACAAGTTTTTCAGCTTTTTTGCAATCTTAAAAAAGAATTCAAGCCGAGTAATTGTTTGAAAAAAAAGCTGAAGCAAAATTTTTTTGTACACCAAAGGACATATTTGAACATATGGCCAAATGACATCTTCAAATCATTTTTTTTGTTCCCTACAAAAAAAAAGAACTTCAAATATTCCTTTTTAAGTGAAAAAAGAATTTAAACTAAAACGTTCATGTAATCAACATTAATGAAGTAAATATAAGTTTTAAATTATTTACTTGATATAAAATTTAAATTAAGAGAAAAATAATCGTCATTCGCGCAGCGGAAAAATTTTTTTGCCCCAGAGAGAATCAATTTGGGGTGTGAAAATAAAAAATTCGCGCGAATTTTTTATTTTCACACCCTAAATTGATTCTCTCTGGGGCAAAAAATTTTTTCCGATTTTTTTTTCACACCCCAAGTTGATTCTCACTGGGGCAAAACATTTTTTTCTGCTCGGTACGCCTTGCGCGAGTGACAATTATCTTTCTCTCAATTCAAATTTTTATCAAGTACCTAAATAAATTAAGGTCTATTCTTGTAAATTCAAAATGTTTTCTATATTAACCATTTATTCTAAAAAGTAGCAAGTAAATATGGCCACCTGACTCTTACAATGTTAATTATTGCCATCACTTGACACTTTAGAAAAGTTAAAAATGGCCATATGTTCAAATGTGGAAATATGACTGTTCACATATGACACGGCACCAATGAAACACATAAGTAAACAAGGTTTTTCAATTGACATACATTACATATGAAATTACTGTTCCAACGTAACAAAAGAAAAAGGATGTAGATTTATGAAACAAAACTTTGCAAACTCCGGATCAGATGTCAAAGGGAAAAAAGCTACCAGGCCATTGCAAAGGGGACAATTTGACGAATCAGAAAATGCGCGCGAATTCTTCTATAAGAAAAAAAAGTTTAAGTGTTGACAAATATTTTAACAGGAGTTTATATAAATTTAAAAACGAAATAAGACCAAAATGGCCTAGTTTCATTTTAGCAAATGAAATAAAGCCAAATTGCAAATTTGGTTTTGTTTCGTTTCCGAAAACGAAATAAGACCAAATTTTCGAATTTTGGTCATATTTCGTTGGGCGTTATTTCACGTCACCGTTTTTTTTTTACGAAAGGATTGATGCTAAGGCTAACCATTAGTAGATTATCACCCAAACTAATTTACCTCCAAGTTCGATTCGTTTGACCAAACAATATTTGACCAATTTTTCTCTGTCCCATTTTGGTACTCTTTTGCCCATTCAAGTCTGGCTTTTTGGTTTTTTGGTGAGAGGAGAGCCATGGCTTTTTCCTGGCCGCCTTATAACCTTTCAAACCAGCTTCAAGAAGTCTTCGTCTGGTTGTTCGAGCAGAAATAGTCTTCCTTAACGTCACTGAAAACTCACTAGCCAGCTTTGATGAGTTCTCCTTCTGATTTTTTAAAGAGTTTCTTATCAACTTTCGATCCTCGCGCTTTATTCTCAATCGTTTTCGACCCGCTCTTGGCCTATTGTTATGGGAACCAGTTTCAACATTCCCGCATTGACCGGCGGGAATACTTCAATGTTTTTGAAATCTCTACCTGAGATTTACCTTGCTGATTAAAAATCTGGATTGGGCACGTTTTTCAACACTTAGGTAGTTCGTTTTTTTTTACCATTTTGCAAAGACTTTACCAAAACTCAAAATTGACACAAAAAAATGCAACCGTCAAAACAGCTAGGCTCTTAAATTCTTAGTGAACGCGTAAATGCGTATTTGTAAGAAAAATAAAATAAACTTCGAAGAACGGCCAGGCCAGGCTCACTGTTTTTTTTTTAGTTGGCCTAGACCTGTTGCTATTGAGTATTTCTATGGACAATTTCTTTTGATATTTTTATCTTGAAGGCATAAAGACATGGGCGCAAAATTATAGTCCGCTAATGAACAATTTTAAGAGAATTTAGTGTGACACTAGCTTAAAATGACGTTTGAGACATGACTGAAACGTCATTTTAAGCTAGTATGACACTAAACTTGTTCATTAGCGGACTATAATTTTGCGCCATGATTTTTATAGGGTGCTCAATACTTTTGGCAAAGGCTGTACTTTTGTGCGCGTTGTTATTTGTAAAATTACTAATTAGCGTTGTTATTTGTAAAATTACTAATTAGCAATCCTACAGCATATTATTGTATCCTAGACCAAGTGGCAACTCTCATTGTTTTAATGTTCTTTGATCTGTCAAATTCACTACAGTGATGGGCAAATGGAATTGCTCATTCAAAATTTTAACGAAACGAACGTAGCTAATGATATAAATTGATGGTTTGTGTGTCATTAAATTTTAAGTCAAACAATGCAAAGCTAAGGCAGAAATAGTTAAAACCTTCCGCAGAACAATAACAATCTAAATAATGGGTGACCGTGTGGTTTCATCTTCAGTTGGCTTGCCAATTGATCTGACAGATCACGCATGACTCCTATCAAACTGCTTTGGCATTTTTGTTCAGTATCATTTGGCAAATCATCATGGAAAGATTCATTTTACAACAGGGTCTACAAATTTTTAAGTTGTATTACGAAAGTCAGCGTTCTTTATTTGAAATGTGAAATTTTGTTGTCATGAAGCCCATTTCTTCGTCAAATGATGAGCAGCCCCAATATCACACCTTTAGACTATTTTCTCGAATCTTCAGAAACAGAAACAATCAGCCACGATTAACGCTTTAAAAGCTAACATTACTCATGCGCCTAATAGCAGCCGCTATGTTAAAACGAGTAGCCTAAGAGGCCAGTTATATCATTGAAATGGATCCGGAAAAAGGTTCGAATGGATGTTTGACTGTTTTCATTTGAATAGAAAATTACATACCAATCGTTTCCTTTTTCCGGTTGGAAATTTATTTTTCTGAACAGCTGATTGAATTATACTTAAAAAATGGAACGATACGTTCCACAGAATTCAGTCAGGAAACATTTTTCGGCTGCATTCCAACCAGGAAAATTGTTCAATGACAGAAATGTTCAATGATTGCTATAGCCGACCGGTCAGAAAAATTGCACATTACATTATTCAATTTGTAAATTTTACTTTACATTTAAAAATCAATTGGAACCTTTACTCCCCACCGGAATTTTTTCACTCATAAATAGCATGCAATCAGAATTAAATTGATCAATCAAAAGCTTATGATAATGAAAACAGAATAGGGAACGGCACGTGTCTTTTATCATTGAATGATGGTCATTGAAGTGCTAGTGTGTGATGAGCACGAATTGGCTTTTAAAGAGGAGAGACATAAGGTAAACTAAAGTTCTTCAAATGCCAGAAGTCAACAAAAGTGACAAATGTTGCGAAGGACACTGGCTCGAATTTTTTTTTTCGAGAACATCGCAACGGGTTTCCAAGTCCGGGCTTTGGAGAGGGGTCACTAATAAAGTGATGTAAATTACCCACATATGCACTTTTTGCCGCCAGTAATAAACAATGATTCAGGTCCAAGTAGCTCTCGTCGATCTGTGCCTAAGCCCATTGACATTCAACGGCTTTTTTTGGAAAAAAAAAATCGCTTTTGTATGATGAAGAAAAAATACAATTTCACGGTTGCAACGACTTCCCATCACAAATAATGGAACTCGAAACTTCTTATCTTTCACATCTGATTTTATCAATGATGTTCGATGTTCGTTCATATTGGAGTAATAAACAAGGATTTCAGGGCATAAAAGAAACAATCACGGTAAATCGATTTGAAAAAGTAAGACGAATTCTGCATTTCAACGACAATGAAAAACACAGGCCTGTAAACGACTCCAATCATGACAGGCTCCATAAGCTTCGTCCAGTGCTAGACCACCTCAACGAAAGGTATGTCACTAATAGGCTAAGAGTAATGTAAATTACCCACATAAGAACTTTTTGCCGCCAGTAATAAACAATGATTCAGGTCCAAGTAGCTCTCGTCGATCTGTGCCTAAAGGTCGCTACACACACAACAGTATACTTGACAAGTATACTTGTACAATCAACTTGTACAAGCAAACTGTAACGTCCGTGGGGATGTTTTGCTCAAGTATTTTACTTGTGCAAGTCACTTGATGATTGATTGATTTCGAATCCTGCAAACTTGCGCAAGATATACTTGCACAAGTAAAACGAAACGTGTGTACCTGTATTTTTTGGCTTGCACAGATAAATAAGTAGTACGATACCGTGAATAAGCTATACGTCACCATATCATCATGTCGAGCGATTTGAAGAAGAACAAGCGTGAATTACTAGAAGATTTTATTCGTGCCTACGAAAAACAGCCGTGTCTTTGGCGAATTAAATCTTCCGAATAGCATGATAGGATGAAGTGGGATGCATCATGCATCGTACAAAATCTTACTTGATAAGTATACATTAAGGACACCAAGCCGATAAGGATGCCGTTATTAAAAAGCGCCTGTGGTGAAATTATGGTCGAATATTTAAGATCTTCATAGCTACTTCCGGTTGCCAGAAATCTTAATGTTGCTGTTAATCTCTCGTGGGGAGTAATACCTTGTCTCATAATCGTATCTTGTTTTTGATTTAAAGGTGTTACGAGTGACAAAAGCTTCAGATATGTTTCTTCACTCATGCCAATCACGCGGATATATCTTCAATTCACTCAGTAAATTGATATGGGAGTAGCTTCTTCTCTTAAGTAACCACTCCTTACACCACACATCACGTTTCTTTTTTACGGATAAGATGAAAAGCAGCCAAAGCAAGAAAGTCGTCGTCCGATTTACACATTTTCGCAACATAAACTGAAAAATGTTCGAGCATGCTGTAGCGTGTGGAGGCGAAATGAAAAATAAGTATGCTTGTACAAGTATACTTGTACAAGTATACTTGTACAAGTATACTTGTCAAGTATGCTGTTGTGTGTGTAGCGACCTTAAGTCCATTGGACATTCAACGGCTTTTTTGGAAAAAAAAATCGCTTGTGTATGATGAAGAAAAAATACAATTTCACGGTTGCACCGACTTCCCATCACAAATAATGGAACTCGAAACTCCGTTTCAGTTTTTTTCTTATTTTTTTACGTCTGATTTTATCGATAGATGTAGATAGCTACAGAAACAAATAGATTTTCGGTTCAGATCGTCCTGATTGCGTGACAGCTTGTGAATTGCGTAAGTACATGGGGATTTTGATTTTCATGTCAATCCATCATAATCCAAGTGTTCGTTCATATTGGAGTAATAAACATGGATTTCAGGGCATAAAAGAAACTATGACGGTGATTCGATTTGGAAAGTAAGACGAATTCTGCATTTCAACGACAATGAAAAACACAGGCCTGTAAGCGACTCCAATCCTGACAGGCTCCATAAGCTTCGTCCAGTGATAGACCACCTCAATGAAAGGTATGCTAGTGTACCCATGGATCAGCGACTCTCTATTGATGAGCAAATGTGTGCAACAAAAATGGGTCATTTCATGAAGCAATATTTGCCCTTGAAACCCCATAAATGGGGATTCGAACTATATATGCTATGTTCACTGATGGGATATGCCTATAAGTTCATCATCTATTTCGGAAAAGACAATGATCCCATGTTGGAAAATGAGATGGACGTTGGAGCGGTTGGAAATGTTGTGATGAAACTTTCTCGGGCAATAGAAAGAAGAGTCAATCACATTGTTTATTTTGACAATTTCTACAGCTCCCTGCCACTTATGTATTACATTGCCAAGGAATGAATTTTATGCCTGGGGTCTGTGCAAAGAAACCGCCTCGGAAAAAATTGTAGGCTCCCGACGAAGCAAGAAGTTATGGCTAAATCGGTGTCAAGAGGATCGTACGAAGAATACGTCACAAGTTACGAAGGTATCGAGATGTCTACCGCGATCAGAAAGGATAACAAACAATTGACTTTTTTGTCAACGTATGTTGGTGCAGATCCTGTTTCAAGCATAGAAAGGTACGACAAGACTGAAAAGAGAAGAAAAAATATACCATGTCCAAAAATCATCAAAGAATACAACGCCCATATGGGCGGGGTAGATTTGATGGATTCGTACTTGGGACGGTACCGTATCCGCATGAAAAGTATAAAATTGTACTTGACTTGAGACTTTTCTATCACCTCCTGGACCTAACTGTGATAAACTCATGGGTGTAAGCTTTTGAGTAGCATTTTGTGTGAAAAATGTAAAGTTTACTTATGTTCCAAAAAAATGTTGATTGTTTTAATAAATTTCATTCATAAAAATTACCAATTTTATTAATAAATGAAATAATCACACATTTTTGCAATTGTTTTCATTTCTTCTAATATAGGTCTCAATGAATCCTTTTATGCATGTTGTATCAAAAATGATACAGCCATATTTTTCCAAATAAAACCGTTATTTCACATGTAGGATTTTTGAAACATTTTTTTTTCATCATTTATGTATAAACATAAGACATTTGCTCAATCGTCTCCCAATAAATAAAAAAAATTCTCTAATTTTTTCAGATTTTTACTGGCCCTGTAAGTGAAATTCTAATACTTGGGACTTTGCGGCTAATTTTTGGATTATTCCCATATATCTCAATTTCGACTTTACTGATTTTGTTAAAATTTTGCACACTTATACTTAACATTATCCTTAGTGATATTGCATTCCAAGATATTTTTTAAAATATATCTATTCTTGAATAACAAAAAAATATTAATTTAATATTAGTAATTGTTTTGGAAATTCGATATATTTCAATGTTTTTTTTCAAACTTATTTTCATATTCAGTCGTAAACGTTATTAAAGCATTTTTTTCTTTTTATTTTTTTACATTATGGAATTTGACTTTTTGTCAAAAGAACTGTATTTTTTTTAATAACTATAATTAAAAAAAATAATTTTCGTTACGGGATTTTTTGTTAGGTTTGTCACAATCACTGCTTTCACTTGAAGAAGACAATGAATAGTTTTTTGAGACTGAGATCGGAAGATGAGACAAACCTCTTGCATACCAAATTCAAATTGAGATTTGTCTCATTGCAAATGCTCAATCTCACTATCTTGAGCTCATTCTTAGGTCTCAATCTCATGAGGCTGAGCAAATGCATTCTGCATTGTCCTGCTTGGATACTGCTATCTGCACCTGCACTGCATACGTTTACCTTTCAAATTATCTAGGGAAAACTTCCACTTTTCGCGTTAGTAATACAATGGCGAGTCACTGACTCACTGCTCACTGCTGAATGACTTAATAACGTCATATTTTTAATGAATCACACAGACATAAATCATGCTAAAAAAACCCCATGCTGACGACATTTATTTTTCTATAATCAACACGAAAATATTTATGAGGAGTCAAACGTAAACAACTCTTTCTCTTCTCAAGTTGAAGTCTCCTTCAGTGGAAAATGGGATACAATTGTATCAAATTCGATACAATTGAGTTTGTCGAAGTACGAAAATACAATTGGCCTCTTTTTGATACAATTTGAAAATCTGCAAAAATAAAAACAGTACTGCAATGTCAATGTCAAGATGGACAAAAATATATGATTGTTCTGAACTCTGAATGTATTCATTTTAAATTCTTTCCTACTATTCAGTTTTAAAAGTGTTGCCTCGTGCTCTGAAAATCCAAAAAAAAAAAAATAAAAAAAAAATTGTTCATTTCCAAACCAGTGGGTAAATTACTATCCTTGGCTTGAAGAAAATCCTCAAGAAAAACTTAAGAGATTTAAATATTGCAAAACAAATATTGCTGGACGAAAAACAGGCATGAAGCAATACGAACTCATCCAAAAGCATTTGTCGCAGCAAAAACAAGCCTTAAAATTAATAGAATTGCAGCAAAAAAGAGTTGCAAGTTATCCGAAAATTCAAGAAGATTGGAAATTGCGCTTTCCGTATCTGTTGCCGAGCATAATTTAGGCTAAAAACACACCGAAGCGGACAAGACGAACTTTTTGTCTTTCGACAAAAAATAGCGGACACAAGTCCATTGCTCTTACGAGGCAACACACACCGAACAAGACACGACACGACAAAAAGTCGTGTCCGTCCGTCGGTTGCAGTAAATACATGGGGTTGTATAGGAGCAAACCACACCAAAGAAGACAAAAAGTCCCGGACAAAATGTCGACGCCTGAAAGTACACACCGTCTTATGAAGAACCACACACCAAAGTGAACAAGACAAACAAACAGATTTCGACAAACGGACATGTCGGTTGCTCATAGTTGGATTTGTATTTTATTGCCATATTTCTTGTTGTATTTTGTTCAATTTCGTATGGATGCTGTTGTAATGGTGAAAAGAATTAAGAAAAAGAAGAATCAAGAAAAGTGTAGAGATTTCTTTTGTGTGGATTTTTGTGTGGATGTTTTCTTTGTTTGTCCGCTGGCAAAACACACCGAGTGCGACAACGACAAAATGTTTTGTCTGTGTCCTCGGTGTGGGGTGGATTACGACACGACTTTTTGTCTTGCGACAAGCAAACGTTTTGTCCGCTTCGGTTTGTGGTTAGCCTTACCGTTCTCTGTCGTAGATAACCTTTCAGGCTTATTAAAGAAAAATATAGACGATTCAAATATCGTACAACATTTCTTATTTGTCGGTTTGACACAAAGGGCAAAAAATTATTAAAGACTTATTAGGTTAGAAAATTCCAAAATATTGTAAACTTTGGCAAAACAACAATATTTTTCATTTATTGCTGATGAGAGTACAGATTTAACAGTCTGTCAGTTTTATTAATATCTATCGATTGAGACCATTTTCGTGTCCAAATTCTTGGGCAAAAATAAGAAAGTCAAGCCAAATGTTTTTTTTTTATATTATTTTCTATGAAATTGATTCTCGATACAATTGGTACCAACCGAATACAATTTTAAAAATTTTTTGAGTACAATTGGAAAATGTCAATTTTCATTCCTGGTCTCCTTCACACTTTCACAGTAAAAACTGCATAGTTGACTGTTGAATATATATAATATACACAAAACACAACACACAACTTACCTGTTTTTATTACTTGAAATTTGACAGATTTTAAACCCCATTCCCAAAAATCAGAAGCGGTAACACTGCTTCATCCTGACAGAAAATAATCACACAAACACATGCGAAACTTGAAAGAATTCATTCGATTTAATCCGCACTGTCTGTCATCTGCTATACACACACACAAAACCATTCATTCACATGAAAGATGAAAGGCCAAAGGCGAAAGGCATGCTTGCTTTTGCTTGCCAGTTTCCAATGTTATCCTAAAATAAGGAAGTACATATTGATTTTTCACAGGAATTTGTCATAGAATTGCCGTTGTTATGTGCTCAATGAACTTAATCATTCTAGGAATTTGGTTTCCGTGAAAAAAAAAAATCGAAGGCTCATTACATTTCATAAACATTAAACTATATTTTGTAAAAACTCTGAAAATACGAAAACACCCTAAAACTCGATGTCTATCGAATTTTCGGTAAAAAACCATGACTTTCGACAATACAATGTTGCACCCATTTCAATGTCATTTTGCCGCATGAAGTCAAAAACAGATCAACTTTGTATGTAACTCTATAAAAAGTTAACTTACATTTTTTTATTCACCAACTTTTGTATATCAAATAATCCATCCAAACGGGGAATAACTGGTCGGGCCCACTCGTTTTATTTTTATTTTCCTTTTATTTATTAATCCTTATGGTTTGTGGGTTGGTTTCTATGAAAAGAAGAGGAATATTCCGATTCACACTCGAACACACCCTTTTCGGGATTTTTCCTTCTTTCACTTCGAATTTAGATTCACTTAATTTTGAATACAGCTATATTTTAAGAACCAGGAAATGCTGGAAGATTTTATTTCTGGCCAACTTTCTCGATGCATTCAAACAAAAACACTTCCCTTTCTATATATAGAGACTAAAATTTAAAAAACAAAACTCACACTGTACAGTAGTGTACGCACTGATTTATATTTGATTGTGGGGGCGCGGATTAATAAACCATAATAATACTTCTTCAATTTTACAGATGATTCTTCATCTCGTATTGCGATTGTAATAAATTCTATTATCAACTGACTTTATCGCACAAAACCCAGATCAACTTCAATAATGCATTTCAATCAAACCACAATACCACGATTCCCACAAAATACACACTATAGCCAAATGATGCACGAATCAAACTGAAAAAAAATATTGAAGATGACAAAATAATGATGAACACAAATACAGAAGGATAAGAAAAGGAATAAATGAAAAATGAACAGAAAGCCTGAATAAAATCATTTCTTCACCTTATTCATTTCGTTTTATTTCCATAATGTTCTTTATTCTGTTTTCTTGTTTCGTTTATCCATTCGTTCTCAAACAGTGCTAACAGGCTGAAAGGCCGTCAGTGGAAATTCTAGTTCTCAGATTGTGGGGAATTAATGTGCATGGTAAGTTGGTGCACAAAAATTAACATTCAACATTATAATAAAGGCAAATGAGTGTTGTAAAGTCAACTCTGAACCAAGAATAAACAAAAGGAAAATTAAATAAAATATGATTTCTTTACTTTTTAGTTAAATAATTATTGGCTGAATTTATGTTAATTCAGTGAAGATTGTTTTGTCGTTTGCCTTTGATCCACGTAATGATCATCAGAGGTGCGTTTTTGCGCTGACGATAGTTGACTATAGTTTTTGTGTCACACTTTGACACACCAACCACTTTCAACTCACCTCCTGAGATGGATTGGAAATAGTTAGAGATAGTTACGATTTGACACATCAACACAGACCGCAAAAACGACAATTGTGATTACGAATCGTAACTATTGGCGTGCAAAAACGAGGATTTACATTTATATACAACATCTTGACCTGAAATTTTCAAGAAAAGTAAAGGCTAAATCACAAAGGCGCTTCAGCTTCGGCTTCGCCTGACGTTTACGAGTTCAGCTATAGGAATTCAATGCTTGCTATCACAATGACGCTTCGACCTCACGTTTCGTACGCAACGTGACTCCAAACGGAAGCTCTAGTTCAAATATGCTGAACTTTTGCTTTGTCTGACAGCTCAACAGCTGTTTGTTCATTTGTTTTTTGGAGCAGCGTTACCACTCGAAAAAAAAAAGGAATCGAAGTAGATTTGGGAATAAAGCGAAGTAAATTGAGAAAAAGTGAAGTGGATTTCAAAATAGCGTATTTTATATTGTCCATGGATACATTGATGCAAAGAGGGACATACAGTTATTATTAAAAGTTCATATAGACAGAATTACAATTAGGGCCGTGTGCGAATTGTGTTAATATGTGTATAAAAACTTGACGTTCGATTTAATTTTGACACTACATGGTCGATAAAATGTGTTAAAATTTAACTAGCAGACGAAAATATGACACTAGTGGTTAAATTTAACCAACATTTAAACGCAAGTCGCACACATGGCCTAAAATATTAAACACTTCAATACAATCACGTAACTCATACTTTGCGTATATGTATGGGTTGACATTTCGTGTTTGTAAAGTGTGTCCGCTTATTGTGCGTGTATAAGGATAGAAACTGCAGATGCAGATGTCGATTATCTATTTTCCTGATGAAAATAAGAGAACTGTAGGCATAAATTACTCAATGAGTTAATCGAAGCAGATTTTGGAAATATCAAGTAAAATCGATATAAGTTTTTTCTGAGTGAAGTAGATTTCAAAACAGATGGTGCGAAGTGGGAATAGATTTTAAAAGTTTTTCAAAAATCGAAGTAGACTACTTCGAAAGGAGTAAAGTGGCAAATCTGTTTGATGATAATGGAGGGAGAACTGTCATTCAAAGCAAACGTGAAGCGGGTGCATCGTAACGCAGACGAAGCCGAAGCTGAAGCGTGTTTGTGGTTTAGCCTTAAAGCGGATGAGATACACATAATAAGAAATTTTCCCTGAACAAAATTTTTTTTTGGTATATTTCCAGGTAAAATAATTCCGCGTACCAAACCAAACTTGTTAAAACAACAAAGTAAGTAAGTCTAGGTACCTACAAAGTCACTAAAAATAAGAAAATTAACACTGTTTTACTTATTTTTTTCGATTTTGCAGTGATAATCTTTGTATATGGAACAACCAGTAGATACTATCAAGATTGCTTCTCTGCTTAGTTTGACAGAAGATCTGTCAAACCAAGCAGAGAACATACAATACAAACTTATGTAAAAAAAAACTGCTTCTTTGAAAAGGTCTTAAGATGGCGCCAGCGTCGTTTGCCATCTTGAGACTCACTACTCCCCTAATATATATAAACAAAAAATCTTCAAACAAAAGCTGCCATTTCGGATGGTGGTTTTCAAAGCTAATATCTGCCATTATTCCCAAAAGAAATCACAATCATTTCTTATATCGATTTAGAAATATGATCAATTTAAAGTATTTTATTTTAATCATTTATAAATATTTTAACGTATTAAAACAGAAGAAAAACAGAGTCCTACTCAGGCCAAGTTTTTCTTTCATCTTTCACGGGCACTGCCTCTTGCGAAGACCTGACAAAGCTTCCAAGAGTATCAATCTGTCAAGAAAAGGTGCTTCTCAACTCTGCCGTTCGGAATCGGCGTTAAATTGTAGGTCCCCTCAATTCTTCACACGCACTCAGAGAATTGTTGATGAGAGTAAGCCACTTAGGCCTTGGCTCTTCAAGAGCTGTCGCGCCACTCTATTTTTTTTTTTTTTTTTTTATTTATTTATTTCTAATAATAACTTGGTACATTAAGATTATTATCTTTTATAGTACTTAGAGTTTAAAAATTAAGCAGTGTTTTATTAAATTTTTGAAAAATAAAGCAAGAAAAATTTAAAACTAATTAACAAATCAACAGATTTTTTTTTTTTTTTTTTTTTTTTTTTTTTTTTTTTTTTTTTTTTTTTTTTTTTTTTTTTTTTTTTTTTTTTTTTTTTTTTTTTTTTTTTTTTTTTTTTTTTTTTTTTTTTTTTTTTTTTTTTTTTTTTTTTTTTTCGAAGAGTAAAGAAGGAAAATATGTTGAAAGGAGAAGATGAAGTAAGAAGCAAAACATTTTGAAAAGATGAAGATAGATATTTAGATAATAAAAGAGAGAAAAGGGGAAAAAAGATAGTTTTAAGATAGTCATAGAAAAATAGAGAAAAATTGCATTTTTAAAACGAGTGGGATTTGATATTGCTCTTATATTTGTTGGCAAGGAGTTCCATAATTGAATTGCGTAATTTGCGTTATTTATTAAAACAGAAGAACAGAACAAAACAGAAGTAAACTTCTCTATCATTCATGAGAAGAAAAAGAAACGTCAACATTTTAACCAAGCATGTTACCACAACTGGATAAATTGTAACCCATTTTATTCACCACCACGACGACAGTGTCGTTCTAACTCAAAAGTCAAATTTTAATTCTTTGGCAAACAAAGTTTGGCAAAGATTCCAAGGTATACTTTTAGGCGTTTTTCTATTTTAGAGAACATCGTGACAGTTCCAAAATACATAAGCGAAAACGTCAGGGGTAAATGTTTTTGTTTTTCTTGATTTACACGCTCTTGCTTTATCACACCTTATGCAAATGATATCAAACCCTACTTTTTGGAGATTTATTTTTGCATCTAAACTACCGATTGAATATCTACTAAAAATAATGCTTTTTATTTACACTATAAATACACATTTTTCAAAACTCGTATTTACAGAATTCAGTGACTCTCCCATAAATTGCAAAAAACATTACCGCTAAACCAATGGTCTCCAAACATAAGAACCTCATAAAATTCGATCTTCTTGCCTTCAGTGACCATCAGATAGGTTTTCGGAGACTTGTGGCTTCGTTTATCCCCCAAACGAATAAATTGCAAACCAAAAATCTCACTTTTTATCTTAAACCGAACAAGTTCCACAAAACCCTGTATTCCCTTGTAAATCAGAACACGGACATTGTGCTTATCTTCCACAAATGCAAAAAGGCTTTCATCTTGGATGCGTATTGATGTTAAACAGCTTGGCTTGTAGGCTGACAGTGTCTGAAAAAGAGCGCCTGTAAAAACATCGAAATAAATCTTTATGGAATCGGTCTCTCCGGGAATAACATGGTCCTTGGGCTCAGTTACGGCAATCAGTGTTCTCTGGTTGCCCGACATTCCTGTCTTAACTGAAACGATTTCTCCAATGCCTCTTGGCGGAAGGTACGGACTGTCAGCAGCTAGAAGATTTCGCCCCGTTATTGCTTGTCCAATGAACGGTTCATCTAGTGGGTTTAGTATAGTGCTGTTCGAGTTCATGAGGTGAACGTGAATGGGAGACTCGACAGACATCGGAGGCATATCCGTTTTTTCGTCTTGCTCGGTGGCAGGAGATTCTTGAAGCTCATCAATAGTTTGAAGTGTTTTCTTCTGGAACTCTTGTATCTTGACTGTGATTTTGTTTACATTCGTTGCATCACTAGTATCGGTGCGGTTTCCATCTGATGCTATTAGAAGAACATCATTCACAATTGAACTTAATGAATAGAAGATTTGGCTGCATATTGGATGTTCATGTTCTTTACTTCGAAGATGACTGTGGACTTCTTCGACTTCAACAAGAACCGGCCAAATAATCTGGACTACCTTTGCAGCAAAAATTTGGTCTAAATTCATTGCAAATTTATTTCGATCGAAGCAAAACTTATCGAAAGAGTCCGGAGGTAATATCTTTTGGCTTTGGATTTCTTCCAAGATGGCCATAAAATCGTTTTGAAGATGTTCGTCTTGCAATTCACCTTCTGATAAGGCGTAGTTAATATCGGTGAGTTGGATGTTCAATCGACGAATTAGATCTCGTAGAGATCGCAGGATTACCTGACGGAAGTCTGAAAAACTTAACTGCTTTCCAACTAGTTTTGGCTGAGGTGTAACTTCGTACTTCATTCTATGTCGACCTATAAGACTATGACGTCGTCTTCTATATCGTCGTTTGTGAGATGGTTGATTTAGCAGAAGAATTTGTTGACCATTGGCCAGTGCTATCCCAAAGTCAGCATTGTTTGGCAAGAATCTGTAAAGACCTTTTTCGCTCACTGGGAGATTCCACGAACGTTTCTCGATAGAATCAGGGGTTAGTTGATAAACTTTTCTGTTCTTTTCGCCAATGGCATAGAATGTATCTTCGTCTTTGGCCGGGTGATGTATTGCTGAAATATCCATGTCGTTGAAATTCTTCACATAGGAAATGTCATCCTGATCAAATTTCCATGCACTAACACCGCCGACCGAGCAGTTGTTATTTGCACTCATACTTTTGCTTATGAAATGTAGACCTTCGTTTTTCCCCGGAACAGCCAAGACATCTTCGATAGCACCAGATTCGAAATGGCTTAGTAACCTAAGAATTTCACTCTCAGTATCCCAAACGTAAATCTTAGCTTGACATCCAACGTTAACTATTAAATACTCTTCATAGCGAAAGGTTACAAGAATCACCTTATCAATGGTCTCATTCTCTGTCAAACTTAATGCCTTTTCAATATATTTGGGAATGTAAATTTTACTGGAAGCATCTTTTGCCAATTTCATGCTTTTCTTGCAAAGACTAGCAAACGATTCGAACAGTTGATCGTATTGATCATGAATTTCATTATTTATCTGCATTAATCTTGTTTTTGGAGAATCTCCTGTGATGGAATGATAATTAACGGTAAGTTTCTTAATTTTCCAATTTCCAGTAACAACAGTCTTTGACTGACTTTTCTTGCACAAAGCTTTTTGTGACCATTTGGAGAAGTCTATTCCAGATATGAGGTCATTTGTGATCACATTTCGAGTCGAAATACTTGAAAAAGAAAACGGTGAATTAAATTGTAGACTTTCATGAAGTGTGGCTAAATTTCGAAGATCAATTCCATTGCTATTAATTGCATTTGTTTCGAGTGATTCTATGATGCTACATGATTGCATGGTGAGTGGAGTTCGCACATGCTGATCACCAGCTCTCTGAAAAAAATAAGAATCAAAAGGTTTTAGAGGTTAAATGGTGTGACTGGGGATTAAAAAAGAGAATATTTCTTATTGCCAATCCGGCTAAAACCTGTCGACCCACGCAAAGGATTTTAGGACAACGAATTTCGGTTTTGCACTTGGAACGTTAGGTCCCTTAGTAGACCATGTGCGGTAGCCCTAGACTGCTACCAAGCAGATATGCATGAAATGCGATGGGATGCTCCTGGCCTACGAAAAATGAAGGGCTGTAATATCTACTACGGCGACTGCTACCGGGAACAAAATCAGAGTCTATTTGGATGTGGATTTGTAGTTGGGACTCTACTTCGCTACGGGGCGAGACGTAATGGTAGCAAGTACGCGTTTCCCACATCTCGATATCCACAAGGGGACATGGAAATCTCCTACCCAATCAGACGTCATCAAGATTGATCACATTGCGATCGACGCACGACACTTCTCTAGCATGCAAGATATCCACACATTCCGAGGTGCCAACTTCGACTCGGACCACTACCTTGTTGTTGCCAAGGTACGATCAAGGCCAACACGTGAAAATGCTAGGAGGAAATTCGACGTCAAACGGCTACAATCACAAGCGATTGCTAGATCCTTTTCCGATCGTGTCTCCGAAAATCTGCCAAGCAGCCATCAGGGATGCCACCTTTGAAGTGCTAGGGTTTACACGGCCACCACAACGAAACCCCTGGTTTGACGATGAAGGCCGGCGAGCACATGCAACTAAACAATAGGCATACAAAGCGGCGCTGCAAAGAAGGACACGAGCAGCTCTACGAGCAAAAAGGGAGCATGAGAAGCGCGTGATCGAGGAGATAGAGGGATGTCACAACAGGAACGAGGTCCGAAAGTTCTAGAAAAAGGTGAAACAAACCTCCAGGGCTTATACCACCCGAACCGAAGCCTGAAGAAACCATCATGGGAACATCGTAGTAGCACCACAGTCAGTGCTGAGGATATGAAAAGACCACTTTTCCAAGCTGTATAGTGGCGGTTACGAGAAAAATTCCGCCAGCAGTACAGAGCCATTCAATTTTGGTGCAGAAGGCCAACAATTCTAAATACCCGACATGGACGGAGTGAAGATAGCGATATCTAAACTTAAGTCGAACAAAGCCGCTGGAGCAGACGGGCTAGCCGCCGAACTGTACAAAGCAGCTGGAGATGATTAGGTTAGGAGCATGCACCAGCTCATCTGCAAAATTTTGTCGGAGGAAAGCATGCCTGATGAACGGAACTTCAGCATTTCATGCCCGATCCTCAAGAGAGGAGATCCCCTGAACTGCACCAACTACAGAGGTAGCACGGCAGATCTTGTAGAAGAACCAGGAACATCAAATCGATACCTACCACCTCTGCATCGATTTCAAGGCCGCGTATGACAGCGTCTATAGAGACCAATTATATACAGCAATGTCTAGTTTTGGCATCCCAGAAAAACTCGTCCGACTGTGTAAGATGACAATGGAAAACTCACGCTGCTCCATCATGGTCGGAAACCTAACGGACGCATTTGATGTCAAAAAAGGTTTTAGACAAGGCTATGCGCTGTCATGTGTTGTGAATGGTACCTTATTCAGAACAAACATCTTCAAAACTCCTAAAGGAAAACACTTGTTACTACTCGGAATTTCAATACTGTGAAAAACTAAAGAAAATAAAATCAAGTATACCTAGGTTTGTCAATGAAAATTTTTCAGTATTGAAATTTTTTATTCTAGTAAGTTTTTCAAGACGTGCAGAAGTGCTCAAAAAAAAAAATAAATAAAGAAAAAAAAAATCAAAATTTGTATCTTCAGAGAAGAAGATACTTCTGGAATCTTTTGAAAAAAGATTATAGGTATACAAGTTTTGAATAATATAGATTAAAGAAAATATCCTTCTACATATAATCATTAAAATACAGATCCCTGAATTTGAATTGAGGTAGACCCGGAAATTCCAAGGACAGATTTGGACATTCAGTCCCTCAAATCCTTAACATAAGGACTGTGCATGAAGCATCAATCAAAATCCTTAATTTACACAAATCAGTGCAAAGTCTAATAATAATCTTTAAAGTTCCAAGGCCTTAATATATCGTAGTCGAAAATTCAATTATATCGATTTCAAAGGAAAATTTAATTGCTTCGACAGTCGATACTCTCCAAGAAACATTTTTTTTCCAAACAAGAAAATATTCAATCAAAGACTTCAAGATTAGTGCATTTAAGCCTGATAGTGGCGGTGAATCAGGAAGCAGTTGCGTTCCATTCCTGAACAATTCCAGACATTTTTTTGTTTTGTTAAAAATTTTAAATATCCTTTTTTTTCTTGTAGATAATTAGCTTAATTTGTTCTCTTTTCATCTTAATTTCTTAACTTCTTAATCTACCTATTTAACTTAAATTATCTAACCATTATCTAATAACAATCTCGTGGTTGTAAAATATTTATTGTGAATGAATTAGATAACAAACATAAATTTTTCCAAGTCAATCACAACAAGATCAAGAACGGGTGCGCACATCGTCCAGGATCCATGTAAGTTTGCATTGATTTTTTCCTAAACTATTTTCAATTCACAACAGATATTACCATTATTTAAATATCTTACAATAACTTTCTTTAATTACTGCAATAATTTATTCATTTATTTCATTTCGATAAATAGCTTTGTAATTATAAAAAATTATATTTTTATAACCAATGGTGGTTTTATTTAAATCAACATTTATTATTTCTTATATTTGTTTCAAATATTCCGTACAAACAGTACGCGTTATTCTTTAGTATAGAACACATGTCAAAAATGTCTTGGATCGTTTAAATACATACATAATTTAATTTTAAAATGAAAAACTAAATAATTTTATTTGGGGATTGTCGGGGTGTCGATAGGGTCAAGTGAAGTGTAGACGAACAAAGCATTTCTAGGGGTAACACTAAAAAAATATGAGTATGGGTGTTGCCAAAGGTAAATAGTAGAGGGTGGGATCAATGTACTCAGGTTATAGAACATCAAATAACCCGTTGCCAATGTCGAACAATGTCCGTCCGCGAAGAGTGTCTGATTAATCAGAATTTAAAGAATATCTATATATGTATGTATATTCAGTCCTGGTATGATGATTTTTAATTTGTTATTCTTGAGCTTTACTGACTTGCAAGAATCCTCCCCTCCGACGAGCTAGACCTTTCAAGCATGCCAACGTAAGTCAGTGGCTCTGATAAGAACATTATACCTATGTATATTCATTTGTATGAAAAAAAAAATGGAATAACACATGCGATTCTTTCAACATCATTTTTGAAAAGATTGTGCAAAGCTCGTCAACACCAGAGGCACAATCATTCCGTCCAGCTTCTACGATACGCAGAAGACATTGACATAATTGGAAGAACAAAGCGTGATGTGAGTGGAGCGTTTGTGAGTCTTGAGACGGAGGCCAGAAAGATGGGTCTAGCAGTTAACGAGGGCAAGACCAAGTTAATGCTGTCAACAAGAAAAGGCAACCAACATCGAAATTCTTGGAGCAAACGTCAACATAGACAGGTTTAGCTTCGAGGTAGTTAAGGACTTTGTCTACCTATGATCCGCTATCAACTCAGACAACAATACCAGCGCTGAAATCAAACGATGAATCACTCTTGCCAATCGCTGCTTCTTTGGACTTAGAAGGGAATTGAGTAGTAAAGTCCTCTCTAATGTATGGTGCAGAGACATGGACCAGGACAACATCCGATGAAAACGCTTTGGGCTGCTTTGAGAGAAAAATTCTTCGAGTGATTCTTGGTCCTGTCTGCATTAATGGAGAATGGAGACGAAGATTCAACCAAGAACTGTACGAGCTGTACAGCGACACTGACCTTGCCAGAAAAGTTAAGGTCCTATGACTTAGATGGTTGGGTCAAGTAGAGTGAATGGAAAATAATGCTCCTGCCCGAAGAGTCTTCCAATCCAACCCGAAGGTATGTCGCAGAAGAGGAAGTTCACGACTCATGTGGACCACACAGTTGGTAGAGGAGCTCAACCACCTTATTGTGCAAAACTGGAGACTAGTCCTGTCCGACCTGAACTGTAGGCTGTATCATGAAAAGTTTTGTGATTTGATATGACTGTGAACACTTAAAATAACTTACCAAAAGTGTGTTTTCCATTTCTTGTCTCAGATCGACTGCATTCACGAGACCACCCGTATTAATGGAGCTACCCAAATGAACGTCGGAAAATATTGCATTGCTTGTCAGATTCTGGGTTGTGTACAAAGTCACAACATAGTCCATGTCCATTCCATTCAAGAAAACAGTATGCACCGAATTTCCATCCAAAGCTTCTGGAGCAAACTTCAAAAGACCTTAAAAATATGAATTGAAAAGACATCCACCGAGAAACTAAATCTATTTACAAATGTTTACCTCCAAAATCGGCCACTTTATTCTTCTTCAGTGTATCCAACATCCAACCACTCAATTGACATCCCATCAAGTTTGTCGTATTTATTGATCTTTTGACAGTAACGTCAGTAGCCTGAACAACATCCTTAAATACCACTGGAGCAAAAATAACAATCGGAACAGGATCATCAATAAACACGATATTCTTCATCAAATGGCCAACATTATGACCATTGAGGTTTTTGATATATGCACCCTTCTCAATAGTCGTTATCCCCTTAAATGTTGTTTTGCCTTTCAGCATGCAAATGTTATTTTTGTAAACGATATTTTCGAAAAACTCATTTACATTTCCAATAGAATTTAATCTCCCGTGGATGTGCAAGTTTTCTAATGTTATATCTTCTTCAAAGGTCACCTCTGCATTGAAAACGATTGTATTTAAATTTTGGTCGAAGCGATAGGTTTTGGCAAAGGTTCCAATTGGAAACTCATTCAAAAATCCACTAATCTCTAAATTTTCGACAAATAAGTCACCATTGATCTCAACAATGCCATGAAAGAGTTCAACTGTTTGTTTCGTTGCTATTTCGGTGAGATCCAGATTGTTGATACTCGATACAGCAATATTGCCGAGGACTGTTAAATCTCCCGAAAAGTCCTTGGGACTGGTAATCGTAAGAAGCTTCTCTGATTTGAAAGCTATATCACCAATCAAGATTGGAAGGTTAAAGTCGTTGAGAGTTCTCTGCACCACAAGATTTCCTTCAACAATAAGATTTTCTTGAAACTCGAGTTTCGTTCGTAGAAAATTTGGACGATTCAGCCAAATAGCTGTCAGTTGAATATCTTCATCGAAGCTTAGGGAGTTTAACTTATTTAATTGGATATCCCCATCAACATGAATTTTTTCGACAAATATTTTGCCTTCTTGAATCATTGCCGGAATGTTATCAACTTTTTCCAAGAACGATAAAAGATCCTTCGCATTGACGTTGTGAAATGAGTTAGCTTGAAGGCCTTGTGACAGTACCAATTCTTCGATGAATAAAACCGATGTAAGATTTCTGGTGGATTCCTTGGAATTCTTGCCGTTGAGCACACCACTGCCACTTATGTCACAATTGGCAATAAGTGATTCAGCTTGAACAGACTCGAACAATACTTCGTTTAGTTGAAGATCGTCCTTGCAACTGAAGAATTGCTTTTCACCATTCAGAGTCTCGATGATGTTGATTGATTGTCCTGACAAATTTTCAGTAAACTCGATTTCCGCATCAATGACGCGATCTTCATCGATCATCAAGGTGTTTCGTTTGAGTTCGTTGACATCAACAGAATCATACAATCCATTGACTTTTAAAGTGTTAAAATAAATATTTCCTTCAATTTTTTCTAGATTCAAGTCTTGTTTATTATTTTTAGTGATAAATGAATCTAATGGAATTTCATTTATCACATTTCCGTCCAGTTTTAATCTGGAATCTATGAAACTGGGAGAGTTGAGAAACTTTTTAGATTGTACGAAAATCTCTTCATCGAATGCATTTGGTCGATAGATAATGTCTTCTAATACGAGATCTAAATCGTTTCCATTGAACTTTTGAGAAACCATAACAGGCCCTTTGACTTCGAGTTGAAAGAAATTGCATGCCGATTGAATGATGTTGGACTCAAAGAGTGTCGGGTTTGTGAGGAAATCCGTAAGACCTCTTCCTTGGGGTGTTCCATTAACCTATAACAAAAATTATAATATGAATATTAAAGAGAGTGATGGTAGTTGCTCCGCTTATAACTCAAGAACGCCTGGATCGGTTTCAACGATTTGGAACGGTTCGGACCGGTCTCTAACCAAATCAGATGAATACTCAAGAAAAAATATGAGGATTCCTAGCCATATCATCAGTGACGCGTGAAAATTGTGTGAAACCATCGAACCGAGTTAAACAAGGGGACAAAAAAAAAATCACTTTTTTACATTACATTACATTTCACAGTACTTCGCACATAAATGTAACGAACTACAGACACATAGCAGCACTGGTGACTGAGACCATCGGCTGGGACAGAACAATACATTAATACAACAGAGAGAGAGACAGATAGACACATAGAAAGAAAGCACACATAACAGAAACCTACGTGGCTCAGAGGAGGAGACTTAGATTTGTATTGTCTCATGTTATCGCACAGGTGGCCTCAGATAAGCTGGCGATTTTTTTAGAAAAAGAATGCTGCTGAAGCTGGGGTTTGAACCCGTAGCGTTCGGCTTAGCAATCCACTACTCTATCCTCTGAACCATGGCCACCTGCTAAAAAAAAATCACTTTTTTCACATGATGTCAATTTTCCCTACCCTCCCCTCAATAGGGTAAGCCTTGCCGTGGCTTGCGGTGTCTGCTAATATGAACCTTAGAGGCTTAGGCCCTCGCATTTGGAGTTTCATTAAGTTCTTGATGTGACTTCCCGGCTACGTAGAAAAACAGAAAAGAGGGCAACTTTCGTGGAATTTTCGGAAAACACAGCCTCCAGGACACCACTTCCGACAACGGATTCATCAGGCTGATAGATTTTGCTGCTGGGTGAAATGTGGTAGCAAGCACGTAGTTCCCTCATCTCAACATCCATAAAGGTCAATCAACCGTCAACCAGATTAATCACATTACGATCGACGGAAGGCGCTTGTCCAGCATTCTAGATGTTCGAACTTTCGTAGCCAAGATAGTGCTACGAATATCCCAGCGACGACGCAAGGAAATGATGCAAGAAAATTCGACGTCAATCCTTCAGACTTCAGATCCTTCTCTGATCGATAGTCAAGTAACCTCTTAAAAAGTCCTACGCTGTATCGAGGACCAATATTGGCAGAAAGCAGTTATAGATGCCACCTCTAATGTTCTGGGTTTCACACAGCCACCAAAACAAAACCTGGATTGACGAAGAATGTAGCAGGCTCATGCAGCCAAGCAAGAGGCGTACAAACGGTGCTGCATACAAGGATATAGAAGGAGCTGCCCGTGAGCTCTTCGAGCAAAAGAGGAGAGAGGAACGCTAGCTTTTCAGGGGAATAAAGAGGGAGATGAGAAGCGTCAGATCGAGGATATTGAGAGAGCCAACCATAGGAATGAAGTTAAGAGATAAGAGGTCTTACCGGATGGTAAAACAGCTGGCTCAATGTCATCGAACAAGAACCGGATGCCTGCAGAGATGAGCAAGGGCACATCATAGTAGAATCGCAGTCAATGCTTTGGAAAGACTTCTTTTATAGAATGTATAAAGGCGACGACAAACAGAATCCCGCCGTCATGTCAGGCAGGAGCCTTTCTAGATAAAATTGTTGGAAAAATGCAAGCTCGATGAATGGAACCTCAGCATCGTTTGCCCAATCCTGAAGAAGGGAGATCCTCTAAACTGCGCCAACCACAGAGCAATCAACCTGCTTAACATCGCTTATTAGATACTTCCTGCCGTAATATGTGAACGTCTGAAGCCCATATGATTGGTTCTTATCAATGTGGCTTCAGAACATGAAAGTAAACCATCGGCCAAGGTTTCACTTTGCAGCAGGTCCTCGAAAAAAAAAACCTAAGAACTTCAAATCGACACCCACTACCTTTTTATTGGTTTTAAGGCCGCATATGACAGCATCTACAGAGATGTATTGTATAAAGCTATATCTAGATTTGTCATCCCTGCCAAGATCCTTCGCTTGTGCAAAATGATGATGCAGAGCTCACGCTGCACCACCAAGGTTGGCAACGAGCTTACGGAATCTTTCAATGTCAAACAAGGATGCAGAGAAGGCGGTGCCGATGCACTGTCATGCGATTTCTTTAACATCGTGCTTGAGAAGATAGTGCAAAATTCCTCCGTCGACACCAGAAGCACTATCTTCCAAAAGTCTGTCCAACATAGCGGCAAAACTGGGTTTAGCGGTAAATGAAGGCAAAACGAGGAAGGACACCCGACACTAACGACTCGGACAAAACCTCACAATAGACGTATACAACGAACCATGGACACTTACAAAATCGGATGAATGTGCCTAAGGCTGTTTTGAGAGGAAAGTTATTCGGGTTATCTATCGCCCTGTGTGTATTGATGGGGAATGGAGAAGAAATTTCAACAGCGAACTTTACGGGTTGTACAACGACGTGGACCTAGCCAGAAGGGTCAAGGTACTGCAAGCAAGATGACTCTGTCATTTAGAGTGGATTGAATGCCTTTGACACCCTTCCCGAGGAACAAAGAAGTAGAGGAAGTTCGCGTCTGAGATGGCGCTCAATCGGCCGGCGCTCAACTAAATGTGCTCAACTGGAGACATTTTAGAAGAGACCGAGTATAATGGAAAAGCTTTTTGGATCTTAGATGTCGTTCTGGTCCGACATGGACTGAACCGCTGGCTACTTAGGTCTTCTTAAGCTGAAGTCGCTCATCTGATTTATGCATATGATATAGTAGAGGCCTAAACAGTACTATTTCGATACCCTGTACACAGTTTTAGAAACTTTAGACATGTCAAGACAAAGAAGAGTTATCGAAATCAGAAAAAAACATTATTCGATAATGTTGGTTTGTGTTGAAACTAGTGGAAGCTATCCCAAAACCAAAATCGAACTAATCATTCTGAAGTCTGAAGAATTAAAAAAAAAAAAATTGTACAACTTTTAATTACCGCTATTTTCTCGGTGACTTCCAAGTGTCGAAATGTTATAGAACCAGAAATGTCCTCATTTTCCGATAGTGTTATCATGTCAAAAGGATTTATTCCATTTATTGGACCGCCAGTATCCACTGCATTTGCGACAAAATTTCCGAGAAAGTTTTTCCTTTCGTTCACAATAGGTGCTAGCGGTTCTCCACTTGACCACAAAAAATCCTTAGGAAAGCTGATACTGCCGATATTTTCAAGATTCACAATTCCTTCCGAAATAACTTCCTATAAGAAAAAAAAAGAAATAAATCAAAAGCTTTAACATCGATACCAAAGACAGGGACAACTTCTTACTCCAAAAACTTGCAGCTCGGCGATATTTAAAGGAACATTCCTAAATATTAGATCATCGATAAAATCCTTCCATTTTATGTCATTTATGGTGTCGAATCTCAAGTTTTCTCCCAATTCCATCGAGTTTTCCCTCACAAGTCTGGCCGAACGCATTTGAATCTCATCCAATACCTTCAAGCTCTGGAAGCTGACAGTACCAGGGAAAATTAGCTCAGACTGCTTTATGTATGATTGCTCTCCGTTCAGCAGCTGTAATTGTACTTCATCGGCTTCAATGTTATCGAAATCCAATGTTTCATATGCTAAATGTCGACGGTTACGAGTGAGATCATCACTTGTCGATAATTCCATGTCCAACTTTTCAATTGCTCCAATTAGTTCTTCCAAATCAACTTCGTTATCCGCATCTGTCCATTGATAATCGTTTATAAAAATCTCACCAACAGGTCCGTTAAAATCAAGTTCAGGAGTCTTAAGGCTGGTTAAATTCAAAGTTTGAGTTGTTTCGTGCGTGGAATCGTTGGAGTCGTTCAAAAAGTTAAAGGACTGCTCAATGAGGTCTTCTTGTTCCTTAACCCATTCTTTGAGAAAAGTAAATATCTCTTCAAGATCAATAAGCTCGGAATTCTTAGACAACAGTTCGGTTTTTATTTGAAAAAGTCCTGATTCAGCTTTGTGCCTTGGAACTATGATAAAAACATCATTGCCTCGTTTAAGTATCGCAGATCCATGGATACCGTTTTCGCGATGAACATCAACCATACATCCCACTCCAAAGGCAAATGTGTGATTTCCAATCACACACGGTGCAGGAGTAGTAGCCTCAAAAGCCTCACCATTCCAAATAAGAGCTTCGAGAACAACGACATCGTGAGAGTCAAAGCTCACTCGGTGTTGCACTAGCAAAATCAAGTCATCTCGATAGGTTCGTGTAGGAATGGGCAAAAACAACTCCACAAGACCGAAATTTTGTCCAAATATTGTCTTCGGAAGAAATTCACCCCGTGAATAATGAAGAATTTGGGGACTTAGACCTCCTATAGCCAGATAGGACAGTCCACCCATCTGGAAACCTGATACAGATTTGATTCCTTCTGATTCTACTGTATTTTTCAACTCAAATTTCACCTGATTGCCAAGCGTTTCTGAGCGCGGGTTGAACACGAAAATCGCTGCTGAGTTATTCTGAACAACAGCAAGTACAACATCTCTTCCGGTATCCAAGAAAACCGTCTCCGAACATGAGTCTTCAAGCTGCAGCTTTTGTACAATCCAAAATTCTTTGTTTTTGAGATCGAACTGATAAATATTGAGAGAAGAGAAATCACTTCGAGCTGACATATCCGACGAAATGGCCAAATATTCGTTTTGGTCTATTTTGAAATATGTCAGTCCGTTGATAGGCATACCCGTAGACCACTTCCAAAATAGTTCTTCGGTATGAGCCTGATACCAGAGAACATTCTCTCCAACGGCTGCGAGAATCATACCTTCTTGTCGCTTTGTATCTGTATTCCAGAAGTCAAACGATTCCAGATACAAAATTGGAGCATTAACATGAACAACATGGCTATGGTCATATTTCATATGATTTTTCTCTACAATCAACAAATCAACGTCTCTGAGACCGATAAAATACTCCTTGCTATCATGTTCAAAATGTTTCCACTCTCGAACATCTTCTCCCAAATCAAAACTCAGGTCTTCGTTGATTTCATGAAGTACTAAAATTTCGCGAGTACGTCTTGAAGTCGATTTAAATCGTTCTAATGTTTCAAAGCCAACGTCGTCAAAGGCACTACTCTGAACAACATTTGGCATTCCTTCTTCCAGCTCGTCTTCCATTCCGAAACCAACTTCTTCGTTGTGAAAGTTCGAGTTTTCAGAGCCAATTAAATTGGCTAGAAGACTTTTGCTTCGATATTGAATTCCAAAAAATTGATCGGCATTTGAAATCTCCTCACCTTTGACATAGGTGTTAGTGTTGATGGCACTTTGAATCTCATGTCGAATTGCAGCTGCATCTTGGAGATTCTTTTTAGTAACCAAAACTTTAGATGAAGTTTGGCTTGTGTCAGAAGTACCTTGGGTCCAGCCTGGTTGCACAATGACACCCTGAAACGAAAATTTAATTCGATTTATCTGACTGCTTTTTTGATTTTGAACAATTACTTGAATAAATGCAGTTTAAGCACAAGGGCTGATTGACTGGTGTAGATTTTAACACTTTACATGTTGTTATTTATCAAGGGGCACGGTAGTGCCCAGCCAAGTTCTCTAGCAACTTTGGCACTACACCCTTATTTACAGGAAACAACTCAGGGCATTTTCCACACCCCTCTAACTTCTATACCAAAGAAGCCAAAAGTTTCAAACTCATATCATTTGTTAAGCTAGTCAAGAAGAAGAACCTCAGTAAATTTCAGATATTTAGCATAAGTAGTTTCTAAGATACAATGTTCCAAAAATCACGAAAACCGTAACTGACTGACTCACTGACTCACTGACTCACTGACTCACTGACTCACTCACTGACAGATCATCAAAATTATGAAGCACTTCCCGTTGCCCTAGAAACTTGAAATTTGGCACAGTGGTAGGTCATGTGGTACATACAAAGGAAAAAATCGAAAATTTGAAATTTTTCAGTCAGGGGGCGTGGTAGTCGCCTACTTTTACATTATTAATTTAAATTATATGGAGCACTTTGGAGTGCAGTAGAATCAAGATATTTAGCACAGTGATAGGTAATGAAGTACATACAAAGGAAAAAATCGAAAATTTGAAATTTTTAAGTCAGGGGGCGTGGTAGCCGCCTACTTTTACATTATTAATTTAAATTATATGGAGCACTTTGGAGTGCAGTAGAATCAAGAAATTTTGCACAGTGATAGGTCATGAAGTACATACAAAGGAAAAAATCGAAAATTTGAAATTTTTCAGTCAGGGGGCGTGGTAGCCGCCTACTTTTAAATTATTAATTTAAATTATATGGCGCACTTTGGAGTGCAGTAGAATCAAGAAATTTGACATACAAGTACATCGTGCAATAGAACAAATAAAATATGAAATTTATGATTTTCAACTGAGGGGGCGTGGTACCCACCCTTTTAAAAAAAATTTTTATAAAATATATGGGGCACCTCTGATCATCGTAGAATATTGTAATTTGGCAAACTAGCAATTCTGCCAGTCAATATAAAGAAATAAAATTAATTTTTAGATTTTTCTGCTTATCAAAAAAAAAATCTTTGCAAAAAGTAATGATATCACACCAAAAACATAAATGTAAAAAAAGAGCCAAGTTCTCCCGTACAAAAATTCTGCCTAACAAATCAGCCACGAAAAGTAATGAGATCTAAAAGAACGCCAAGTTCTAAGATTCAGCAAGTACTCGTAGGTGCATTGCAAATGTTTTAAGTGGACTTACATCGAATCAACTATTAGTTTTGAAAGTAACTTGTAAACTAATGTAAATTAGTTAATTATTTTTACTTGGCGGGTTTTCTCTTAGTAACCTACTATTAAAAAAGTTTGGAAAACTTGCTAAGTAAAAAAAATTAACTAATTTACATTAGTTTACAAGTTACTTTCAAAACTAATAGTTGATTCGATGTAAGTCCACTTAAAACATTTGCAATGCACCTACGAGTACTTGCTGAATCTTAGAACTTGGCGTTCTTTTAGATCTCATTACTTTTCGTGGCTGATTTGTTAGGCAGAATTTTTGTACGGGAGAACTTGGCTCTTTTTTTACATTTATGTTTTTGGTGTGATATACTCATATTAGGAAGAAAGTGCATTACTGACGATAAGGATTTCTTCGACATTGGCACTTGTAGCAATACCGACAACATCTCTGCTATGATGGAGAGATAAAAACTAAGTCTAACAGATCAAGCCGATAGACAACAAGGCAAAACCTCGGAAGATCTTCAACTCTCAAAAGGAAAAAGACGAACTTGCTAAAGATTGCGTTCAAAGGTTGAAGGGAAGTCGAATAAACTTCACTTGACTGGAAACAAGCTAAAGAAAAAGCCGGCTGGGTAGCGTATTTTGTATGAAACCGAAATCCAAATTATGATGATTTTTGTAGTAATAATGATTCGATGGTATTTTGGACAAGGGGTAATCTGTTATCTTATCAATTTAATTAAATAACTGAAGCAGGTATAGCAAATTTACTTGCAAGACTGCATATAATCTAAGCTTGCAAAAGATAAAGCAATCGATCTGTTCTCCTTTGTATCTGCATTTTGACTTAACTATCAGTTAAACATTGCAATCTAAAAGGGTCTCTCATTACTTTAGATTTAGTCAGCCTTTCTTATAGCTTTTCTGCTTCAGTCGAAGTTTCAAGTTTGGATGTATTAGTGAAAGAATGAATTGAGTCACAAGGACCAAAAAAATATATTTAGCACTGCTATTGTAAAATCTAGATTAAAACAAAAATAAATCTACATACATTAGCCCCCGAATGACTTGCAGATCGAATTGGATTGCTTACGACTAATCAAATCAAAATCGAAACTCACCTTTCCACCACTAGTTTTCATATCAATATCCTTATCGAAAGCTTCGTTAAGTTCTTTCCTCAAATCGGCGATTTCCTTCATCTTTTGTTCATCAATTTTTTGTTTAGGATGCGCCTGAAAAAATGTTAAGAACAAGAGCACGTGTTTTAAATGTAAAAATGTTTTGATTTTTTAGAAGCAAGTTTGAAAAAAAAAGTGCGCGACTTTGTCGCACGAGCTTGCTCTTGTATTCCAAAATTTAACCCACAAACAATATTTAAAATAAAAACATGTAATAATTATTTAAACTCTTAAATAAAATTTGAAATTAATATTGAAATATGAACCTGAAAAAAGCATTTCATCTGAAAAAATTGAGGTTTTCTTAAGAAATTATTGATTTTTTTAAATTTTAGTTAAAAAATTCTGTGGAGCATTTTTTTTAAATTAATTTTTTATATACAAAATTTTTCATAAAAAAAAACGAACCAACCAAATTCGCTAAAAAAAAATTCTAAAGTTGAAGTAGTTATGGACAGACAGATGGACGGAATCGCAAGACCCACTTTTTTCGACTTCTCTATCATGGTGATGTCATATTTGATCAAAATCTCAAGTTTTTTTTACGAATTCAATACTTGCCATATATTCTACATACATATACATATGTCGCAAGTAAAAAGAAAGCCGATCTTAACATAGTAAGTATCGACAGTGCCCCCGCCAAGTCGAGCGCGAAGCGAACACTGCCGTACCATCCTTTACTGCAACCATTTCGCCACATTTTCAGACGCCTATTTGAGAACCTCTGGATAAGACCAGAACTTTTCGTCATCCAGTTGGCTGTAATCACATAGTTAAAATCTGAAATTTCAAGTTCTGAAGCTAAGCGAAAGCAAAGTTTCTCACTCACTCACTCACTCACTCACTCACTCACTCACTCACTCACTCACTCACTCACTCACTCACTCACTCACTCACTCACTCACTCACTCACTCACTCACTCACTCACTCACTCACTCACTCACTCACTCACTCACTCACTCACTCACTCACTCACTCACTCACTCACTCACTCACTCACTCACTCACTCACTCACTCACTCACTCACTCACTCACTCACTCACTCACTCACTCACTCACTCACTCACTCACTCACTCACTCACTCACTCACTCACTCACTCACTCACTCACTCACTCACTCACTCACTCACTCACTCACTCACTCACTCACTCACTCACTCACTCACTCACTCACTCACTCACTCACTCACTCACTCACTCACTCACTCACTCACTCACTCACTCACTCACTCACTCACTCACTCACTCACTCACTCACTCACTCACTCACTCACTCACTCACTCACTCACTCACTCACTCACTCACTCACTCACTCACTCACTCACTCACTCACTCACTCACTCACTCACTCACTCACTCACTCACTCACTCACTCACTCACTCACTCACTCACTCACTCACTCACTCACTCACTCACTCACTCACTCACTCACTCACTCACTCACTCACTCACTCACTCACTCACTCACTCACTCACTCACTCACTCACTCACTCACTCACTCACTCACTCACTCACTCACTCACTCACTCACTCACTCACTCACTCACTCACTCACTCACTCACTCACTCACTCACTCACTCACTCACTCACTCACTCACTCACTCACTCACTCACTCACTCACTCACTCACTCACTCACTCACTCACTCACTCACTCACTCACTCACTCACTCACTCACTCTCTCACTCACTCACTCACTCACTCACTCACTCACTCACTCACTCACTCACTCACTCACTCATGATCATCAAAATAGAACTAGTACTTCCCATAAACTCAGAGAACTAAAATTCGGTACGGAGCTAGGGTTTAATAGCCCCATAAAGGGAAAACTATAAAAACTAGGATAATCAAAGACCTGGAGTACCTGGTGACCCTGATTAGAAAACACAACAGAGTCCAACCAAACTATTAGAGATGGACATACCCTGGCCATACGTGTACAGAGAACAATTCTCAATCTGTGTAAAGTATGCCAATTCACAAGAGCCAATGTCTTAGTCTAAAAAATGGCCTACGGGGCGCTTTCACGAGTAACCAATCTTCATGGGGTGTACCTCGTATATGTTGACGTCAAGAGTACAAAAGCTAAGCTTCAGTGAATACAACCGGCTTAGGCGTAAATACCCCGCCGATCTTTCAGAATTTAGACGGTTTAATTAATTAATAATGAACGCGAATGGGCAATACAAAAACTGTTGCTAATGTACAAGAATCAGAACATAAAAAAACGACTCCTAAAAAGAAAAAAACTGTCAAATAAGAAAATCTAATGAAATAGATCAATATGCTCACGTTTATTGTTTACTGTTTATTGTTTATTGTTTATTGTTTATTGTTTATTGTTTATTGTTTATTGTTTATTGTTTATTGTTTATTGTTAGAGATATCTTATAGTAGTGAATGCTTTACAAAGTTATATAATATTTATATGTTCGGAGCTTAAATTAAGTATTGTTATGTTAAAAGTTTACATTATTATGAAATTAAATTAAATCTTAAGCTAAATAAATAAATAAATAAGTCCTAAATATGTATTTATGTATCACTGGCCAAGTGAATGAAAAGGTTATTTTTAAAGTTATTCATTTTTGTGTTTCTCCTAAGTGAAAT
The DNA here is from genome assembly GCA_943590905.1 of Sphaerophoria taeniata. Classification (NCBI taxonomy): domain Eukaryota; kingdom Metazoa; phylum Arthropoda; class Insecta; order Diptera; family Syrphidae; genus Sphaerophoria; species Sphaerophoria taeniata. Next base: position 104,533,853 of record OX016541.1, read on the forward strand.
GGGTAATGAGTTCCATAAAGAGACGGTATGTACAATAAAATCGAGGTAGAATAAATGTGGATGATCTTTGGGAACATGCAAAATCTAATCTGCTGTACAAGTAGTCAGGTTGCTTAGTGTGCTTTATATTAAAAAAAAGGATTCGAGTTCTGAACTTTATGAGGTTGTCGAAACTAATGCCCATGATCTGCATGGAAAAGGTTGATATATGATCAAACAGGCGTTTTCTGAATATATATCAGGACAGATTGTTGTAACACGTTCAATTTCCTTCTAGTAATGGAGTCGACCCAGCAAAAGATTTCACATCCGTATAACAAGATTGGCAATAATAAAGACTTTACAAGTAACATTTTGGTATTGATTGGCAAGCAACTTTGCGTGGACCATAAGAGTCGAAGACCACCGTAGACCTTACCAATTGTAGCCGAAACAGGTGAGAGAATTGTTGAAAATAATTCGAAGGTTACGAACTTTAGATACGTATTCTATTGAAGACTGACCAAGTTTCATAGGCGGAAATAGAGAAGTGTCTAATTTTCGCTTGAAAATGCAAATGGTTTTCGACTTCACTGGATTCAATGATAGACTATGTTTAATTGCCCACTGTTGAATTATCTCTAAATCTGCATTCATTCTTTTGATAGCGTTGTTGACGGCGTCTAATTTGGAACTAAGATAAAGTTGAACGTCGTCCGCAAACATATGGACGGTACAATACTTAGTGATTTGAGGAATCTCGTTCACATAAAGTGTGAAAAGTAATGGCCCAAGAATGGATCCCTGTGGAACTCCAGCCGGGACAAAGAAGTAGTGAGATCCCACCAAAAACATTCTGTGAAAAACTAGCCAAGTCTCGATGGAGCTGCTTGTTTATCTCTAAAAGCTATGAAATCTAAACAAAGTCGTGCCAAGTTTAAGGTTCCTTCCTGCGATTTCTTTATTAGTTAATGTTGTGTGACTTGGCCGTTGAAGGGTACACAAGGGTATAAAACCAAAACCAGGTGCTCCATGACACCATTGCACCAATCTGTCGCCAGAACCGATACCCATTGACGATGAAAAAATGCTTGTAGGCTTGATAAAGCTGCGTATTTCAATAATACTTATGTATAGGCGAGTCTGAAACAAACAGTATAAAAAAATATTTCCGGATTTCTAATCGAAAATTAAATCTGGGTTTCTCGCGAATTTGACGCGCTTTACGACTTTATATAAGAATTATTGTTTCCTTGTCTCCTCACACTGAAACCGTGAGTACGACCGATGTACACAATTCTTCTGAGTTTCAAGACTCGGGCAGGCATGTGCTTACTAGTTAATACTAAGATTTTTGCTGATTTTAACCATCTTACTCAATTTTTCACGAGCTCTCTCGAATGTCGTTTATCAATGGCCAGGCGGAGAATACTGTTGACTTATTTGGCTAACGACTCTAGACAAATCTGACCATAATTTCGAATTTCTCAAAGGAACTCCTATAAGAGAACCGTAAGGCAAAACGAAAATGAGAAAGCCAACTGTGACGGTTCTAAATTCTAATAATTTCTTCAGGATCTTTATCTGGCCACTATGGTTTTTCGACACTGACTCCAGTGTTGATATGTTCTCAAGTTTGATTCTTTTGGGAACGTATATCCCGAACAAAATTAAAAGAACCACCCACAACAACGTTATCAACTGAAGAAACCGGAGTAAGTTCAAACAAATTCGACGGACTAAATTTGATATTGTCGTCGGTTTCGACGCTCTTTGACAATGACACTCCATTTTTTAAACTCCGTTGAGAGGTTTCTACGTCTCCTCCAATCCAATGTCAGAGAGTGTCAAGGCTCCGATAGTTCTACAGCGCATTTACGAGAATGCTTAAAGACCTCAACAAACATGCATGAATCAGTTTGTCCGGATGGTATCTGTATTCTAAAGACTTGTTTTTCTACTGTAGCAAAACCCTTCCGTAAGCTTTTTTATTTATGGTATTTTTCTGAGTCTGTTCCGAATTTCCCAAGAACATCTCAATAAGCGGTAATACGGCTTTCGCAGCTGTTGTGCCTCTTGTGAACTGATACTTTTTGTATAGGAATTGGAAGGATTCAAGTCTAAATCTCATATCATCAATGCTGAGCAACTTCTAATCCAAAAAATTGTTTCCTTAGCTTTGCTTATTTGTTTCCAAACTCACATTCCTCCTCTTCAGATGTGGAATTGCAACGGCTAAATACGATATTAAACTCTGACTTAAACAGTATTGTAAGGGTGTTTTTTTCGAGGTATAGAACTTTAAGTTGGCATTACTTTTCAAGCCGGCGACCAATTTAACAGCTGTCAAGTGATTTATTCTCAGTTTGGTTTGGCAATTCATCATGAATAGACTCACGCCTGAACAACTCTTGCAAATTGTGCAATTTTATTTCGAAAATAATGATTCTGTACGGAATAGGTACGTATCGCGCACTACGTCCATTTTATCGTCGACAAAATCGTCCACCAGAGCAGTTAATTCAATTAACCATTGAACGTTTTCGCACCACGTTTACTCTAATTGATAACTCGCATCCCCAGAGACGCGTACAGAAGAAGCTTTTGCTACTCTAAAACGTAGCATTGAGGAAGACACGAATGAGTCCATCCGCCATCGAACACAGGAATTGGATCTGTGTCCATCCACTTTATGGAAGATTTTGCGGAAGGATCTTGGTTTGCGTGCTTACAAAATCCAACTCGTGCAAGAATTGAAGCCAAACGATCATCTAGCAAGGCGTAGATTGCAACGGCCCAAAACGAGATGGCCGTTGTTCCCGATTTTCATAAGCGAATTTTGTTTAGCGATGAAGCGCACTTCTGGTTGAATGGCTACGTCAACAAACAAAACTGCCGCATTTGAAGTGAAGCTAATCCTCAAGTGTATGTCGAAACACCGTTACATCCAGAAAAATTGACTGTTTGGTGCGCTTTATGGGCTGGTGGAATCATTGGTCCGTACTTCTTCAAAAACGATGAAGGCCACAACGTTACAGTCAATGGTGATCGGTATAGAGCCATTTTTCATTCCTGAATTGACCAATCATGATGTCCAGGAGCTGTGGTTCCAACAAGATGGCGCAACATGTCACACAGCTCGTGCCACAATCGATTTATTGAAAGACACATTTGGTGACCGCCTAATTTCACGTTTTGGACCTAAGAATTAGCCTCCAAGATCTGGTGATTTAACACCGCTATACTATTTTCTGTGGGGTTATGTAAAGTCATTGGTCTATGCGGATAAGCCACAAACGCTTGACCATTTGGAAGACAACATTCGCCGTGTTATTGCCGATATACGGCCACAAATGTTGGAAAAAGTCATCGAAAATTTGACGTCCAGATTGGACTACATCCGAGCCAGCCGTGGCAGTTGTTGTTGCCAGAAATCATATTTAAAACGTAATGCCATCTTTCGAATAAAGAAAAAATCATGTCAATCGAATATTCCTTCGTTGTTTTATTGCAATTTAAAGTTCTATAGCTCTAAAAAACACCCTATACAATACGGAATAAAAAAAACACGTTGACGATTCGGGAACATTAGGCTTTCTTAGATCAAAGAAGCGTGTGTTGATCCGTTTGCTTCAAGCATGACATATTATTTATTTACCCTACTCTTAGGCGTCAAAAACGTACAAATTAAGCCTGTTTCTTTTACCTCGTTTAACCAAATTTTGTTCGAAATCTCTAATTTTCATTTTAAGCGTCAATGTTTTAACATTTAATTACAAGATTAAAAAGAGTTCTATTTAGTTCATCATAAATAACACAAATTAAGTTGTTTTAATTAAAATAATCAAAACAAATTTGATTAAAAGAAAACAAAAATTCCAAGGCCAACGCCTTCTCATTCGATATGTCGGAGCAAGCCCGTTATGTAAACCAAAAATCAATCACATGAAAATCCATTTCCAACTATCCATATTTGTATTGTTTAAAATAAATTAAATAATAAATAATAATTAATATGGTTTATACCTTTACTGAAAACTGCACTAACATTAATAGTAAAAATATATTAAGAACAATAAAACACGACATTTTTACGAAATTCTTTTTTTCGAAAAAAAAATAAGAAATTATTACACCACTTGCTTGGTCTAATCCACTTACATAGTGCAGGCAGACTGAAAACATTCCAACAATGAAGAGCGCATTGATAAGCATTATTTGACAGAAATTTCTCACAGATGACCAGTTCATTACGTCGAGCACGTAATGTTAATGATATTAGTCCTAAAACACTGATGATAGTTTTTTTTTTCTCTTGAGAAAATGCATATGCAAAAAACAGTGAGTCAAAAAACTACAACAGCTGTTTGAGATAAAGGCTTAGTCAATAGTGTAGGCCTAGGCATTGGTTTCTGAAACAGCATAACGATGATAACAATACAAGAAATATCATTGTTGTCATAAGTAAGTTCGTACTGTAATATTTATGATTGGAAACGGGCAGTAAATCGCTTACCATTATTATTTTTTTCTTTTTTAATACATCAGAAAGACATTTTTTTATTGATGGGATGTTCAGTTTCCTTGCATCATATCCATGTGAATGCAGACGTAAGTACTATTTTTTCAATACTATCAGTCGGCAATTCCTATCAAGAAAACGTATTCATCATTGAGTTTTTTAATACTAAACCTTTACTCTACAATCAGTCTTAAATGTTTTAGAAAATTGTAATACGAATTTGGAACGATTGCTAGCGAACATAACGAGCGGAAAATATTTTGCCCAAAATTCGCGCGTTTTTTTTTTTATTTTCACACCCCAAATTGATTCTCTTTTGGGCAAATTTTTTTCCGCTCGCTTCGCTCGCTACCAATTATTGTACCTGAACCCTGAAGTTTGAATGTACATTATGTTTATATGATGTATGAATGTTTATGTACTTGTATACACTCTACAGATATCCAATTAAAAATCTTTAATTCGCAAACTGATAATGTTTTAGAAAATCTCAACATATGAACATTTCATAGCAAGATAAATTAACTACAAAACTAGGAATTTTTGTTTATAAATGAATAAACTATTCGATGCTGATATTCCAGGTTTATTCTTTTATATATCTAGGTACTGATGAGTAAAAAAACCGAACAAGCTTAAAAAAATGTGTTCATTATTTGTCATACCCGTTCAACATGTCTTTGAGAAATTCAACTTTTCCATCTATCTGGAAAAGCTCATTTATTACCCCAGTGCACAAGAAAGGTCCTAGAAATGAAATTATGAACTACCGACCTATTGCTAAACTATCTGTGATACCTAAACTGTTTGAGTCTATCGTATGTAGTGTCCTTTCCTTTCAATTTAGTTCTATTGTCTGTGATAACCAGCATGGTTTTGTCAAGAAAAAGTCTACTGTTACTAATCTGTTTTACTTTACTTCCTTTTGCTTAGATGTTTTTGAAAAGCGTAAACAAGTAGGTTGTGTATTTACTGATTTTAGTAAAGCGTTCGACAAGTTGTGTCTTAAAACACTTATTCTAAAACTATCTCAACACGGTTTTAACGACAATTTCTTAAATTGGATTTCATCGTATTTAGAAAATAGACAATATAGTGTAATATTTCGTAATGAGTGTTCGAGTCCATTTGTTGTAAATTCTGGTGTCCCCCAGGGCACCCACTTAGGCCCGATTTTATTTATTTTATTTATAAATGCCCTTGTTGCGATCATAAAAAACTCGTCTGTCCTAATATATGCTGATGACATTAAACTTTTCAAAAGTATAAATTCTACATCTGACTGTCTACTTCTGCAGGAAGATTTAATATTATTTAGGGAATGGTGCAATAGAAATCGTCTTGTTTTAAATGTTGACAAATGTAAAACCATGACCATGAGTTTTACACGCACGAAAAATCCAATTATTTTTTATTATATGTTTGATTCTTGTCCTCTAAGTAGGGTTTCTATTTTTTCTGACTTGGGAGTAGTTTTAGATTCCAAACTTACATTTACTGAACATATTAATTTTGTAGTTAAAAAAGCAAATAGAGTCCTTGGGTTCATTAAGAGGTTTGGTCGTGATTTCCGTGACCCATACGTTCTAAAATTACTTTTTGTTTCTTTCGTGAGACCAACTCTCGAATACGCTTGTGTAGTGTGGGCGCCTTATTATTCTGTACATATAGTTAGAATTGAAGCGATTCAGAGAAGATTCTTGCGTTTTTGTCTCCGTTCTCTTCCTTGGTTTCGTGGAACTACTCTGCCCCCGTATTCTCAAAGACTTTCTTTCATTAACCTGCCTTCTTTGTCAAACCATAGAAAATATCTACAATTTTGTTTTATCGTGAAAATAATAAATGGAGCTATATCATCGCCATCGGTTCTTCTTCATATTAATTTCAGTTTCAGTCGGTCAAGCATTCGACTACAAAGACCCATTAACCAAATTTTTAGCAGATCGAACTATGGTGCACATAGCCCCCTAAATCAACTAATTGACTTATACAGGGTGATTCACGAGCGTTGTGCCAAAAAGCTAGAGCGTGTAGGTTGAGTTGAGACAAGAAAAAAATCGTATGGGAGGGGGGGGTCTATTCCCCCCCGTTTAGCCGGGAGGGGCAATTTTCTGAAAAATTGACTTATTTTGTTTAAAAAAATATTTAAAATCAACGGCATCGTTTACAACACCGTGCTATACCTTTCTGAAAAGCCAAAAACTTCTTCTTTCACTTTGTTTTTAAATTAAATTGTTTTAACGAATAGTTTAAAAAAAATAAATTTTCAAACTCAAAATTTTCAAAAAAAAAGCAAAAAAAATTTTTTTTAACTAATTTTTTTCAAAATTTTATGTAATTAAGTACTAATTTTGTTTCAAAAATTCAATGTGTTTGTTAATTTTTAGTCGAAAACAGAAAACCGGATGCAAAAATGTCTTTTCGTTTTTGAGAAATTAAGAAAAAACCAAAACCACTTTTTTCTAAAAAAAATCTTTGTTTTTATTTTCACCTATCTGGACTTTTAGTTTAATTTATTAGTTTAATTTATAAATTTAATTTTTCCTAATTGGAGTTTTATGAGGACTCAATAAAGTAGAAAAGTATTACATTATCTCTGAATTAATCATTTTGTTCATTGATAACGTCTGAAAACTGACCTCTAATTTTTTCTTACTATACCTGGGGCCGTGGCCACTCGCCGGCCCCTGCTAGGGGCTTAAGATAATTAAAGCGCATTTTTTCTTGAATGAAAAAACAATTAACAACCTAAAGGTAAATAAAAGGCATCGCATATTTACTAAACAACCATTTACAATTAAAATATTAACTCATCAACACATAACAATAACAAACTCATACGCTCGAGAAGAGTTAGCGGACAGGAACTTCTGCTACGGTTTAACTTATTGTCGAGGTCGGGAAGCCGAAAGACTCTACGCTGAAAGATATCCCAATAGATGGCGCCCAAGTCGTATCATGTTTTCAAGAATCCGCCGACGAGAGCACTGAGAGCTAGAAGTGAAAGGTCAATGGCAGACGTTATCAATGAACAAAATGATTAATCCAGGGAAAATCCAATACTTTTCTACTTTATTGAGTCCTCATAAAACTCCAATTAGAAAAAAATAAATTTATAAATTAAACTAATAAATTAAACTAAAAGTCCAGATAGGTGAAAATAAAAACAAAGATTTTTTTAGAAAAAAGTGGTTTTGGTTTTTTCTTAATTTCTCAAAAACGAAAAGACATTTTTGCATCCGGTTTTCTGTTTTCGACTAAAAATTAACAAACACATTGAATTTTTAAAACAAAATTAGTACTTAATTACATAAAATTTTGAAAAAAATTAGTTCAAAAAAGTTTTTTTTGCTTTTTTTTTGAAAATTTTGAGTTTGAAAATTTATTTTTTTTAAACTATTCGTTAAAACAATTTAATTTAAAAACAAAGTGAAAGAAGAAGTTTTTGGCTTTTCAGAAAGGTATAGCACGGTGTTGTAAACGATGCCGTTGATTTTAAATATTTTTTTAAACAAAATAAGTCAATTTTTCAGAAAATTGCCCCTCCCGGCTAAACGGGGGGGAATAGACCCCCCCCCTCCCATACGATTTTTTTCTTGTCTCAACTCAACCTACACGCTCTAGCTTTTTGGCACAACGCTCGTGAATCACCCTGTATAATAAATTTCATTTTCTTATTGACTCACCAAATGATAATTTAAAAAGCCTTAAATTTAAAACATTGTTTTAAAACAGTTTAAATTAAATTTAGATTTAAGTTAGCATTTAAGTACTTATTTGTTTTATAAGCATTCACTATCATTTGTTCCAATACATTGATGCCAATTTATTTAAATTTGAACCAACCTCTTTTTTGACCGATTACGAAAAGGCAATGCAAAACAGCCTTCAAGTCGTTTTTCTAGAAGCTACGTGTAGCAACTGCTGGTTCCACTATTGCCAGGCTCTACGAAGAAGAGCATCGAAGATACCAGAGTTTGTGACTTTCCTTCACAAAAATAAAGAAGCGCACCGATTGTTTCGCAAATTTTTGGTAGGTACTTCCTTTGATGAAACCAAGGGATATTTTACATGCGTTTGATATTCTATACTCGGAGGCTAACGAAATTCGATTTCAAACAAATTTTCAATCCAATTTTAAGGATTTTTTGGTATTTTTAAAACGACAATGGATGGATAAGATATTTTAATTTTAATATTAATTTATATGCATATATTGTCATAGGAAATACATTCATTTCTTAGGAAACTCCATCGGCCTTTTCGGTGTATGGTTGCCACATGAGAACCACTAGTGTCCTTGAGGGATATAACAGTCGTTTGTGTGGAAAGCTGACCAAAAAAGGAAATTTTTTCAAGTTCTTAGATGTTGTGCTGGATGAGGAACGCATCAAATCACGAGAACTGATTATGTCCTTAGATGGAACATTCGCCATTTTTGAACCACCGAAAAAGAAATTTAAGGACAAAAATGATTTGATCGCAGAATAGTTAAAAAAAACTTGACAAGAAAATTATTTCCATTACAGATTTCTTTAACCAGCTTACCAATCAAAGCAACAAGTTGGTAACTGAAGAAACTGTTCGTTTCGACGAAAATGGTGGTTCGGACGAGGAAGACGAACAAGATATGCCGAACGTAGATATCTTTAATGGAGATGATACACCAATGTTATGTGTAATTTGTGTTGAGAATGTTCGAACGATTCCTGTAACCACTTTAAATTATGTTTAGAGTGTTTCACAAGGCTGTCAGAACAACATATCAAAAACAATAGTCCCATACTTTGTCCTATTTGTAGGACTATTGTTAAAAATAGCACCTCAATTTATTGTTAAATAAAGTAATTTTACTATAACTCACCTTTATTAAGAATTATGTACATATGTGTTGACAAATTTATGTATTTTTGAAAATTCTGTTTTTTTATTTTAATTTCTGTTTCTTTCTGTTCGATTATTTTTTTTTATTTATTATAACGCTGCAATAAAGTTTTTGAGTTCAGTTACATACCATATTTTCATAAATATATTGGCGCAAAATTATAGTCCGCTAATGAACTATTTTAGTGTGATACTAGCTTAAAATGACGTTTGAGTCATGTCTGAAACGTCATTTTAAGCTAGTATCACACTAAAATCGTTCATTAGCGGACTATAATTTTGCGCTATTGTATTTTCGTTTTTGTTTTTGCAGTTTAAGAACAAGTTTCAAAGTGTCTGTTCAAGATTAAAAAATGCCAAAAAACTTCAACTTCAATGTACAATTTAATCGTAGCAAAATATAAAATTCAATTTACAATAGAGTTAGGAGCTTATGGTGCGATCGATGTTGATCGGTTGGTGGTTGCTATCAAAAAGGGAAGAGTTTACATTGCTTTACTTTGAACTGCATCAAGTTGAGTGAAAGCTTAACGATAGCGACGATGTAAAACAAGAAAGGCTCTCTTTGAGTGCTATTGTTGACTGCAGTCCCCGTTACACCGCTATGCAAAGGGCATGCTCTCCAATTCAATGCAATAAAGAAGAAATGTGTACCGTGTGTTGCAGCTTGCATGTTACATTTCCAAACATGCCGCCCCCCCTGAAGGGCACTTCAGCAAACGGGTAAAAGCGCTAACTTGGTGATTGGTCTTCGAAATGTTCCATTTTTTGTACGAATGGTAACAACCCGAACGTGTCCATCGGTACCAGGGTGAAGCTCCTCGATCCGACCCAAAATCCATTGCGAAGGGGGCAGATTCGGTTCCTTCAAAACGACCAGGTCATTCCTTTGATAGTCTCGGTTGGTATTTCGCCACTTGGGTCTTTGTTGAAGCGTGGTAATATAGTCGAGCTGCCATCTGCGCCAAAAGCTTTGTAGCATATTTTGAACCAGCTCCCAACGTCCAAGTCGGTTGACCGGAACTTCCAGGTAGTTGAAGTCAGGTAATGCGGTATACGGACGGCCTATAATAAAATGAGAAGGGGTTAGCGGGTTTAAATCAGTATCGGAAATAGCACATAGAGGTCGAGAATTCAAAAGTGCCTCGATTTGTGCTAAGAGGGTGTTCATCTCTTCAAAAGTGAGGACGTTGTCACCAATGCTACGACGAAGATGCTGCTTTACGCTCTTGACACCCGCCTCCCAAAGTCCACCAAAGTGAGGAGCATGAGGTGGAATAAACTCCCATTTGATGTCATCTTCTGCCAAAACGTTCGAAACTAGCTCGTTGTGTTTGGATGACCGAACTAGGGCATACACCTCTGAGAGCTTACGCGCGGCTCCTTGGAAGTTTGTTCCGTTGTCGGAATGAATGACCTTGCACTTTCCTCTTCGAGCGATGAATCGACACAGAGCAGCAATGAAGGATTCTGTGGTAAGGTCACTCACTACTTCCAAGTGCAGTGCCTTGGTTGCCATACAAATAAACAGAGCGAAATAGCCTTTGGTAAGCTTCGCTTTACGCAACTTGGATGTACGAAGCATAAATGGACCGGCGTAGTCACATCCAGTTTCGGCGAACGCGAATGATGGTGAAAGGCGAAACGAAGGTAGGTTTCCCATTAGTTGAGTCGAGACTGAAGAACGCATTTTAAAACAAGGAAGGTAATCGTGCACCACTTTACGAATCATGTTTCTGGCTCCGATTATCCAGTATTCTTGTCGAACTACAGAGAACAGTTCCGACACACCTGCATGTAGGTACTTTATGTGGGCCTCTGAAAGTATAAGCTTTGAAACATTATGGGTTTTGGGTAAAATAATTGGGTGCTTCATGCTGAACGGAACAAATGGAGCATTCGAAATTCGTCCTCCTACTCGTAACAAGCCTTCCTCATCAACAAAAGGAGACAACGATGCTAAGGTAGATTGAGTTCAGACCGTGCTTTGTTTTTTGAACTGCCGAACTTCTTCACTGAATTCTATTTGGGAAAAACGAAGACAGGCCAATTTTGAATCGCGAAGCTCAGCAGAAGTTAAAAATCCATAGTAGCGATGTTCTGATTTATCATGACAATTACGAATAAAGCGAAGGACATAAGCGACAATGCGAACAAGTCTTCTCCACGATGACACGTTCATGGAAAGCTCATCAAAAAAATGTTGGTTCAAATTGGGTGACGACACTAATGCTGCAGCCGGACGTTTCCTTTCCTCTGGAATATCTCCTTTAAGTTTGACATCAAATGCTGGCCACTGATTACATTCCGTTGAAAGCCAGTCTGGTCCATGCCACCATAATCCCAAATCCAAAAGTTGTCTTGGTTCTACTCCTCTGGATGCGCTATCTGCTGGATTCTCTTCAGAGCAAACGTGATTCCAAACCGATCGAGGTAAAGTGTCCAGAATTTCTGCTGTTCGGTTAGCAACAAATGTTGTCCATCGGCGGGGAAGTGAAGAGAGCCAGGCTAGAACTATAGTAGAGTTGGTAAAGGCGTAGATTTTTGTGGGAGGGTTTTCTAACGACGAACAAATAAGCTGAATGATTCGACTTAAAAGAAGAGCCCCACATAGTTCAAGACGAGGGAGTGAAACTTGTTTTACCGGGGCAACGCGCGTCTTGGCCGCAACTAGTTGAACGTGAACAACACCAGAGCTCGAGACACTACGTGCATACACCACCGCCGAATACGCCTTCTCTGATGCATCTGAGAACCCAATTAAATCGAATTCGGAAGCATTTACAGTATACCTGCGCGGGATTCTAAGTTGGCCAAAACATTCCAAGCTTTGCCGATATAAACTCCACTTCGTTGCAATCTCGCTTGGCAGCGGGTCATCCCATCCGATGCTATCTTTACTCAGCCAAAGATCTTGAAACAGCATCTTAAAGAGGATTGTAGATGGAGCTAGGAAGCCCATAGGATCAAACACTTTTGAAATTTCTGAGAGTAGAGATCTTTTTGTGGGTGCTGATGACTCTTCCAACGAAATTTTAAACGAAAACATATCCTTAAATGGATTCCAAACGATTCCAAGTACCTTTTTCCACTCCGAATCAGAACTGAGTTCTAACCCACCACAAGAGAGTATTCCTACCAGTTGATCCCGTAATTCCAGAACTTCTGACAACGAATCGGCTCCGGCAGCGAAATCATCAACATACGAATTACGAAGAATTGCTTTTGCAGCCTTAGGAAAACGAGCTCCATAATCTTTAGCTATTTGCTTTAGGACTCTAATTGCGAGATTTTCTCCATACGATGCGCTGGAAGTCCCTATGCTTCGGATGGACCCATATTTGGCGAAACATCTTCACGATATCTGCGCAGAATACATAGCGATATAATCGAAATTGTATGAAAACGTTTAACAAGTTTCTCTGAAGAGCAGGCCCAATGTAGAGAGCGTCATTCAAACTTAATCCTGCTGAATCTTTGTAAGAACCATTGAAAACCACTCGCATTTTGTTTGTGACGACGGCATGATGAGGAAGGTAATAGACTTGTCCTGAATTCGACTCTACTTCGTTATCTGGGATACGAGTCATGTGACCCAACTCCTCATACGTTTGCATAAACTTGGAATATTCAAGACGCAGATTTTCATTATGAGCGAACCTTCTCTCTAAACTGAATAACCTTGAAACGGCAGCAGAAACAGTATTTTGAAATCGGACTTCACTGTGACGAAACGGCAATTCGACTATATACTTGTTGTCTTTAGCTCTCGAAAATGTTTGTTCAAAGTGCTTATCAGCAAAATCTTCTGTAGCACTCACTCGAATAGCAACCTCTTCTATTTCCCAAAAAGCTTTCATCAACTTTTCAACCCCTACCTCAACATGCATCGAAATCACTTCCCTTCTAGGAAGCTTTCCAGTTATGACCCAACCGAAAACGGTGTTGTGGGCTACGATGTGTCCGGAATTATCCGATTGGTGGCCATCTCGCAAGCTACTCCATACAGTATCTGAACCGAGAAGGATATCAATTGGTCCAGGTTTTATGAATCCTGCAAGCTTAAGTCCATTAAAAGCGAGAGTATAATCAGCAGGAACTGAAATTGGTGATATATTTGACGTAATTGTATTCAAAACGAAGGCCTGTACATGAATTGGCGAAGATTCTAAACGAGATGTCATCTGAAGAAACACCACACCTTGGGCGACCCCAGCGTTAACAGCTCCAATTCCTGTTATAGGCAAACAAGAGTACGAACGAGAAAGCCCAAGCAACCGAACAGCACGATTTGTAACGAATGAAACTTGCGAGCCCGTATCCAGAAGTGCACGCAGTTCATGAAATTTCCCCGAAGAATCCAGCACTCTCACAATGGCAGTGGGCAGAATAACAGAGGTTGGATTGGAAAATTTAGAATGATTGCTGACAATCGATTGTGTCGAGGACGAGGTGGACGCCACCTCTTGAGGAAGCGTATTCCCCATTATAGAGCCACTCGGGCCAGCAGTAACGAGATGCACCAACGAATGATGACGTGAGCCACAGTGAAAGCAACGGCTTTTCACTTGACAACGCGACGATGAATGTTGAGTTCCAAGGCAGTTGTAGCATAATTTCTTGTCTTTGACGAAACTACGACGATCTACGACGGCCATATCAGTGAAGACTGAGCAATTGTATAGTGGATGGTTGTTTCCACACTTAGGGCATATAACTGGCATAACGGCTAAGCTTTTAACACGTCCTCCAGGTTTCGATGATCGGGAATCAAACTTGTGGACCTTCAACTTAGATTCACTTGTTTCCAAAGCGCAACATCTGTTTTCCAAAAAGTCAATCAACTGATCAATTGTGGCCTCTTCAGAATTGGCATCAAGCCCAGGCTTGACGGGTTTCAGAATCGGTTTTACTTATTAAAAGAAACGTCAACCATGGATCTCTTCCCTCTGAACCTAACGCAGCTAATCCGCGAATGACTTCATCTGCATTGTCTATCAATTTGCGAAGTTGCTTATGATCTGGCGTTGATACCGACGGCATATTTAAAAACATCTCAATAAATTGATTGATGATGGCCTATCGTACCTTCTTTCTAGCTTCTCCCATGCCTGCAAATAGTTCGCATCTGATATAAATATTCCGTTCAACAAATTAGCAGGATCATCCCGTAAGAATGATTTAAGGTAGCGGAACTTTTGTGCACCAGAAAGATCTTTTCTACAATCTATGCTTCCCAAAAACATGTCTCGAAAGCATGGCCACTCTCTATAGTCGCCACCGAACGGTGTTATTTTGAACGCCGGAAGCTCAATTTCTCGAGATGAACCTCGAACAAATGTAGGAGCACCCTCGTTGGAAACCTTTTCTTGTTCCATGCCACATTTAACCTCATCTGCCTTTTTTGCCTTCTCATGAACGTTCATTTCTGCACTACCAGAATTACGATGTGAAGCTCCGACTGCCAACGAATCACGTGGAGTTTTTCCTCTTAGAAAACTTAAAAGCAGAGACTTTGCCTCAATGAACTTTGCCTCCACCTGTTCAAATTCGACCTCGGGATTCCCATAACCTTCCTCTGCATGATATTGATGTAAATCGATTTGATTCCCAGTGAAATCCTTCCATGCGTCTTCTAAACGATCTAACCTTACCTCGACTGCCTCAATTAATGTGCTTTCTGGTATCGACACAGAAAATCTATGCACCCGCTCAATGGACGCCTTTGAATGTCTACGTGTTTCCAACAAAACCTCCATAATCCAAAATTTCCACCAAACAAAACTAGCCAAGTGGAGCGAACAGCAAATTCCAAATTGAACACCAAGAAACAACTTGCAGCGAACAGCCAAACTATGCGAGTACCAAGGAACCAAATTGCAGCCAACAGCCAAATATAACCTCCAGCCAATAATCCAAGTCAACGTTCATCAACGTACATATATTTACCTATCTTCAATGCAACGAGGATGATGTGTGTAGTGTGGACTGTACCAAATCAAATAGCAACCACCCGATGTAGCAATAATTGAATTCAAAACAATATATTCAATTTAACGATTATTCAATTTTTAAGTTCTTAAGCATCCGACGACTTAAGGACCAATTTGTTCAAGATTAAAAAATGCCAAAAAACTTCAACTTCAATGTACAATTTAATCGTAGCAAAATATAAAATTCAATTTACAATAGAGTTAGGAGCTTATGGTGCGATCTATGTTGATCGGTTGGTGGTTGCTATCAAAAAGGGAAGAGTTTACATTGCTTTACTTTGAACTGCATCAAGTTGAGTGAAAGCTTAACGATAGCGACGATGTAAAACAAGAAAGGCTCTCTTTGAGTGCAATTGTTGACTGCAGTCCCCGTTACACCGCTATGCAAAGGGCATGCTCTCCAATTCAATGCAATAAAGAAGAAATGTGTACCGTGTGTTGCAGCTTGCATGTTACATTTCCAAACAGTGTCATTTGGCCATATTGATCAAATGACACATTACCAAAGCGGCAAATAGCCATATATTAAAATGTGGTCATATGACACAATTCAAAAGTGTCATGTATGGCCAAATGACATGGCACCAGGCCAGTGGCGTAGATAGCTTTTCGCTATGGGAGGGGATGGATCTACTTCGCTCATTTTTACTTCCGACATCTATACTAATATATAAAGTTAGTTTGTTTTGTTTGAACGCGCTTATCTCAGAAACTACTGGTTCGAATTATAATTGAGTTGGATAGTCCATTCTCCAAAATTCGAGGAATCTTAGGCTTCATAACATATTTAGTCTATGGCCAATAGGAGCGAAGAATCAGTGGAAAATGTGAAAAAAACGGAAAGATCTCAGAAACTGCTAAATCAAATTGAAAAACTCTTTTTTTGTGGAGAATAGTCCATTTATCAAGGAAGGCTTTAAGCTATACAAAGTTACGCTGCGAATAATAAGAGCAAAGCTTCAGTGAAAAGTCTTACTAAAGCGGGAAAAATAATACATATTTAAAGGCTTCGAGTTAAGAAGAATTTTGACTTAGGGAGAGTCGACTAATATACAATTTTAAAATAACTTTGCAACCAAATTCATGCGCATCATGCACAAGTCAAGACGCACCTCTGGGCCTCTGGCCGAAGCACGAAGGAGAGACGGACGAAGTCACGGGCAACTACTACAGGGTGCGGCACGAAAACTTGCTGATTTGTTTTTGGCGCCAAGCGGGGGGGAGTGGTCGGATGTTGGTGGAGAGTGTCTCATTTCTTAGGGGACTTCCTGAAGTTTCATCTGCACCGCAATCAGTCGACATCATGCATTGGACGAAAGAGCAACGCGCATTTGCCTGCGAGGCTTACTTTTCCAACAGTCGTTCCATAATTTCCACTCAACGTGCAACAAAATCGCGTTCACGAAGCTCCTGCACCAAAGCCAATTTGTAAGGATGGAAATGAAGATCCTGGTGGAGAATTCGTCTCACAGTGCGATCAGATATGCCCAAAGCAACTGCATGTTTGCGCGCCGAACGCCGGGGAGATCGCAAGACAGAAACTCTCACCCTCTCAATGTTTTCCTCTGTTTGATTCTACGGTGTGCTGGATGGGATTTCGTCACGTTTCCGCTCTCCCTGAATGCTTTCACCCACGAAACAATCGACTGCCGGCCAGGAACGCGACCTGCGGGATGGATGTTGAAGCAAGTACGGAAAGCACGTTGAGTGGAAATTAGACTGTTGGAAAAGTAAGCCTCGCAGGCAAATGTGCGTTGCTCTTTCGTCCAATGCATGATGTCGACTGACTGCGGCGTAGATGAAACTTCAGGAAGTCCTCTAAAAAGTGAGACACTCTCCACCCACATCCGACCACTCCCCCCCGCTTGGCGCCAAAAACAAATCAGCAAGTTTTCGTGCCGCACCCTGTAGTATAGAATATATGAAAAGGTTTGGATGTTTGTCTGTCTTTCTGTAAAAGTGTAAGCGCACCCAGCCTTAACCACTGGTCCGATTGACTTAAAACTTGAAAATTGAGGTCTCAGCGAATTCGCGTTGGTCTTCTTTTTATTTTATTATTATTTTTTTTTTAAGATCAAAATTTAGGGAAGCCAGCAAACAATTTTTTTTTGCCAAAAACCAAAAGTATCAATTTTCTCAAATTTCTTTTTTTTTTAAACTTCGTCCAAAACGCTAATGGGTAATAGCGCATTTTGCTTTCTGGTTGAAATGAATTAGTGTGAGTTATCGTTACCGTTAGGATTCGAGTTACTTCACCGCAATTATGCAAATATTTGTGTTCGTGTGGATGAGTGTGTTGCGTGTTTGGGGGCGGTTTCTTACACCAAATTAACAATGTGACATACGGTGAGAAGAAATCTAAATAACTTTAAATTTTTGTGTCGGTGTGGGCTTTTGATGTGGAAAGCTGGATTTAAGCTCTTTTTCTTGCACGTTTACCTATTATCAATTGGTTAGAGACGTTAAAATATAGGTACTTTTTAAAAATCGATATAAAGAAGAAATTCAAAAAATTAGGTGATTTGCAGAAGTAATAATTTCTTTCAGATGAAGTAGACTTTGTGTTTTCCCCGTAGACTGTAGGTATAGAATGTACAATGCGTTTCTTTAACTTATTTGGCATGACTGGTTATGTTGAACAATTATGAATCCCAATGGGGGGGATATATCCCCCTGATCCCCCCCTATCTACGCCACTGCACCAGGCACGTAGCCAGGGGGTGGGCTAGAGGGGCCAGATATGTTCACTGTGCAAGTCATCGCTTGAACCTGGCTCTGTCTAATGCCATGTCAACACCCTCGATTCGCAATTGTCTTGGTGTAGTAAGCGAAATAGCTAATTTCTTCCGAAACCATTCAAATGCAGAAAAAAACGACTTTTGCGCCTTTGTGAAACAAGGTTTATTGAAAGGCATGACAGCATTCTTTCATTTGTAGAGCTCTTCAAATGTATTGCTATTAGTCTTGAAGAAATATCCACCAAGACGTGGGCAATGTCTTCAAAAGCATCAACTCTGTTAGCAGCAATTCAAAGAAGTGATTTTCTGGTAAGCCTCATGGTATGCGAAAAACTTTTTAGTTTAACGCTACCCTTATCAATTTTCCTTCAAAATGAATCTTTAAATTTCGTGTCTGCAATAAATCACACGAAACAAGTCTTAAGTTCTCTTAAGAACATAAGAGAAACTGCCAGAGACTTTTTCAGAGACGCTTTTCAATCCGCATCACAACTTGCCAGGGATTTATTTGAAGTCAGCATAACAATTCCAAGGCTTACTTTGAAACAAACAACGCGCTCTTATACAGAAACATCATGTCAAGAAGACTGTTTTAGAGTTTCTATACTTATTCCCTGTCTAGATTCTCTTTATAAAATCTTACTGACAGATTTATGGTCAACGAGGACGTTTTACTATCGTTTCAAGCCCTGCTTCCAGGTTTTGCTGCCGCCAATCGAGTAAATGAAATGGAAAATCTAACACTCTACTTCGATAACGCAATATCCTTGTCAGCTGTTAAAGCGGAGTACATACTCTGGTGCGAAAAAAATTCATCGATGGATCCCTCTTTCGATGTATCCCGAAGCGTTATGGACCATCCAAGACTAAGCGCACTTGCAATGCTGTCTGTTCACTCAGGTATTGATGTGGATCCAGATGAAGTGATCGACATTATGTCTAAAAAAAAGACAAGGCGTTTATTGCTGTAAAAATCCAAACTATTTATTTAATTAAATAAAAAAAAATACAAACAAAAATAAAACATTTACATTATGTAGTTTTTTTAAAATTTTTGTATATAGAATTACTTCTTCGAAATTGAACAAGCCCCCCCCCCCCCCGAACCGAAATCCTGGCTACGGGCCTGCATGGCACCGTTGCATCCTGCGAAAGATCATTCAGTAAATTAAAATTAATAAAATCCTACTTGAGATCAACTATGAGCCAGCATAGGCTTTCAAATCTTGCAATTCTTTCAATAGAAAGTGAAACTGCTACAACTGTGGATTATGATATCAGGATATCATAACATAAGCGATTTTGCAGCAATGAAAACAAGAAAAGTCAAGTTTTGAGGTTCTTTTACGTACCTATTTGTAATAAGATACGTACTATTTCTTTGTTAAACTAAAATATCGATGGTCACAAGAAATGAAATTTTCAAAAATAATAATTATAAAGTATTATATTAATGCATTATTAGTGGATATTTTGAATACTATGATTTTCAAAAAGTAGAACACTTGGATTATTTCTTACAAAATTTTATAATTAGCTGAAATCGTTTTGCCGCCCCTAGGCAGTTGCGCCTGGGGCGACGCACGGCCCCCTAGCTACGCCACTGCATACATACTAAGTTTTAAAGGCAGGGGTTGCTGTAAACGATATAAGACAAAACATATCAAACATTTATTTTTGGAGTTCATATCAAATCTATGTGTTCTAGAATCTAGATATTACCAAAGTTGTATGAATATGAATGCGTTTTTGCATGCACTACATGTGACACTTGAAATTTTGCAGCTAATCGCTCGTTCAATAAAAAATCACCCATCGCCCATATTAGTCATTCAGCAAAGCCTCATAGTTGAAACCTAACCTTTCTCAATAACATGCTACCATCATCATACCTCGAGTTGAAATAGAATAATCTTACGCAAATCAGCATATTAGTCAAAAATTTATATTCACATATGTATGTAGTAGATACATGCTTGCGTACATGTACACTTTATAACCTGTAGAATTACAATCGATTTCTGTAAAATTTACAAAAAGTGTTTAAAAAGAGCAAAGAATATAGATCACTTCACTTTCTGTGACAATTCTACCTTCGTCATGCCAACATTGCATCACCTGAACTGGTTTCTCCAACATACCTTTCAACTACCAAAATTAGTTTGATTTTACACACAAAACATATTTCTATTTCATTCACTTGCTAGAAGATATACCTTTATGCTATTATATGTTTTAATTAATGCAAAATCCAAAACCACAATCAACACCGGTATATCAAGGTTTCTATTTTTGAAATAATTCAGCGTTCATTGATACAGTCATCTTGGATTATGCAATAAATTATGTTCCTCTACCTTAAGGTAACAAACGCGTTGAGTGAACCTACCTAATACCTACCGATTGCATAAGAGCAGGCAAAGTGCAAACATGTTATGATATTGAGTATTCTCTTAAGAGAAACTGTTTCCCTCTTTGAGATGTTTTTTTTATCTTACTTGTTTGGTATGGAAAGGAATTGGCCATAGAGGCAACGAGAGGTCTTATGTCTTATCTTACTTTGTTTTGAGAGAAATCAAACCAGGGGTACCACCAAGTCAATTCAGAGACTGAGCAACTATTTAATTTTTTAAACGTAACGTTTAAGCTGTTATCAACGTACATATGTTGTTGGTTGTTTTTTTCTTTTCTTAATATTAATTTTGCTTACTTCATTTATATATGGAAAAATGAAGGAAACAGTATTTGCTTACATACGAAATAGAGGACTCACTGATTCTTACAACAATTAACTTTAAATAAGGAAAGTAAATCGATAATGAACAACGCAACGCGGTAACCAGTTTAAAAACGTATAAGTGCAACAACCAACAAGTCAAAAATAAAAACGTTAACATCTTTGCTCAAGAGGCCCGGTTTTATTTAATGAAGAATATACATTAGTACAGTGGGACAAATATACAGACTATTTAAAACATTTTTTTTTTATTATTTCTATGACTTTGAAACAATAGTTAGCAGGTTTTAGTACATTGATAAGTTATTCTCCGTGAAAAATTGTTTTGCAGTATTAGGCTGAAAAAAGACCGAAGCCAACTGTAAGACGGGTTATTCTTTATCAAGGGCTGAAGTAGAACTCAGCGGCTTCCAGGATCTGACTAAAGGAATAACGAAACTTTAGTTCTTTGAGAGTTCCTACAATTCCTTTATTTTATTACAAACTAGCCGACCCTGCGAACTTCGTCTTGCCACCCTGCGATTAAAATAGAGAACTTCATATCTGATTTTTTTCGAGCTCTACAACTAACATTCTTCTTTCATTAAAGCATGAAGTAAAATGCAAATTTATTTGAAAAATTCAAAAATTTCTCTGTTTTGACTATTTCACAAAAACCAGAATTCCAAACACTTAACGGTTGTCCCCCTATTTAGACTGTCTCAAAAATTTATTTTTTAGTGAGGCTATATCTACAGTGAAAATTTTATAAAAATGCATTGAGGATTCAACGGATTAAGAAATCCATGAAAAAACTTGATTTAAGGTCTTGAATTCTGCTCTCGCACAGTTTTCCGAGTTCCCAATAAAAAATTTCCATTTTTCTATTTGAGAATCAGTGCACTTTCTATTTTCCATTGGAAAACCCATTCTGAAATTTTCCAGTTTTCCATTTGAAAACCAATGCACCTGCAATAATATGCAATTTTCCATTTGAAATCAAATGAGTTTACCCAGTTTTTCATCAGAACTTTCTATTTTCGATTCGAAAACCCATTTTGAAACAAAAAATTCCAAGGAAAAAAAATCAAATTTCCGACCTTTGTTTGGTTTTTCCAGTTTTCTCACTCTTCCATGAGGTTTTTCCATTTTTTTTTGTTCACAGAAATCATCACTGAATACAGCAGTATTAACCATGAATATTTCACAAATATCTTTTAGGCCACTTCGGAGTCTATAAGAGACATACAAACAAGCAAACAAGCACACATCCATTTATATATATATAGAGATAGAGATAGATTAATGATTACAATATTTAGTATTATGAGTTAAACATTAAACAAGTAGAGTACAAAATTCCTTGAAGCTGTGGTCTTATAAATATAGTTCAATCTAGGACAACAGAGTCCACTACTAATTACAATCTGAGCAAGCAGATGCCACTTATTACAGTCTGCAAGCAGACGCAACTGATAATTACAGTCTGAAAGCAGACGCAACTTTTTATTACAGTCTGAAACCAGACGCCACTGATAAAATTACAGTCTGAAAGCAGACGCCACTGTTTAAGACCAGTGAATAGTTTCAAAGTCAGTTAAAGCTTATGAGAGGACCATCCCTAGTATAACTTACCTGGTACTAACCCGCTGGGAAGTTGTTCTCTGCTTTTGCCTTCAAATTTCAATTCTATAAATCAATTTTGTGCCAAAACATGAATGTGAATTGTACTTGGCAAATGAACTGATTCCATTCCAGCGTATTTGGCTGTTGGCTGATTGTACGAAACGATTTGGATTTGGTTGTGTGTGTGCAGCTGTTGTTTGCCGACTGTGCGCTGCTGCTGTTGTCGTCAGTCGTCGATGGTGGAGTGGGTGATTTATTATCTGTATAAAATTTTACGTTTTGTTGTCGCTCAAAAAAAAAAAAAATGTTTAGTGCTTGTTGTCATCGAACAAAAAAAGAAACTATGAGCAACCGACATGTTTTTTTGCCGATTTCTGTTTTCGTTTTATTTCTATTCACCGCGGTGTGTAATTTTAGGAGCTGAAATTTTGTTTCGGATGTTTTGTTGCTTCGGTGTGTTTTGCTCCTATACAACCCTATGTATTTACTGCAACCGACGACGAGGGAACAGAAAGTTTGTTCGTGTCGTGGTGTTTTTCTTAGCCTAAAGGTTCCCTTATAGCTTCATATTAAAATCCAGAACCGTTTGCCTTCTGAAATCCTGTTCCCTTTAAATATGTTACAAGAAAATCCTACAAAAAAAATCGTCACACATATTTGGTGCAGTGCAACACCTTGCCAAAAGAATAATTATTGTCACCGCGCGTAAACATTAAATTCATTTACCCTGAAGATGGCGTCGTTAAATCACTCCATAGAAAATGTCCATTGGGAATTGTCAAAATCCGTCCAAGCGTTCCAAGTGTTATACGAGTAATAAGTTACGACACTAACTTATCAGCTTATTTCAAACCAAAGTTTATGAAACAAAGCCCCACTGCGTACCGAGAGTTGTCTCATCAGACTTGTGTAACAGCAATTTTTGTTAACTTACCTCCATTCCACTGGTTTGTCTCTTGTGGTCGTCATTGGTTTGTTGGTTCTCTGCAAAGAAAAAAAAACAACTTTGAAGTTGACTTAAAGAGACCCAAGTGCAGTTGGGATGAAGAAAAAAACCCACTAGTCAATTAATCACCTCACAACGCGACGAATGATCAACCTTGCGCGCATCCAAAGCTCAATAAGATACTTAAACTTTTTGTACAGATTTGTGAATTAACATTGAAAATAAAGTAAACTCACTGTTACTTTCCTCACTAAAAATAAACGAAGGTGGTAGTGAAAGTCTATTAAAACAAAACAGTGTATTGTGTAATTTTGGTTGACAAAAATTATTGTGATTTAGTTCTGACTGTAACCTTCATATTTAAATTACTATTGAATATTTGTAGAGAAATTAATTGCAGCTGGTTTTTTTTTCGTGATTGAATGTGAGTGGTCTTCAGTTTGGATGAATGAAAACTGGTGTGGTGAAAATCAATCAATCACCGAATATGAAAATAATCTATTTTGTTGTTTTGATTTTGGTTAAATATAAGAATGTTGTTCAAATTAAATGTTTAGTTTCGCATTTTTAAAACCATTGAATGGGGGGAAAAATTAAAATTTGAAAAGCGTGATTTAAATGAAACGTATACGCCCCGTGGGCCAATTATAAATAATTGGACCAAACATGAACAAAACACTTCCTCAGTTACTCCGTGTGTTACACAAATAATGCAATAAAGATGTTTTGATTTCTGCTTCCAATAAATTGAAAGACTTTGAAACGATTACCTCAATACACACAACAAGTCCATGAAAATTTGCAGAAAAATCGTTTTGATAAAATTTGTGTGTGTTCATAAATTAAACCCTGTTGATTTGGAAATATATTTCTTAGGAATAGAAATTTAAGATTTCGAATTTAATCTAGGAGCTTGGAATCATGACAGCTCCAAATATGACGCTAAGTAGGTATAAATATGCATGAAATATTTCCATACGTGCGTTTTGCCTACTTATGAATGAACACAAATTAAATATCTGCGACACCAGCCTTTTTTATGCTTTGGCGACAGGGAAAGTTGTTGTGTGATCTGATAACCAAGAAGTGGAAGTGAAAATGATTGTTGATTCATCTTTTACTGTTTCCTGCTTCACTTTCAAGGAAACTTAAATTTGTTCAAATATGGTCTTTAAAGAACCATAGATCACGAGAAATGAAAATTGAAAGGTATTTGATTAAGAATGGACCTAAAGACCTCCTGTTTATGTACATAATTTGTGTGTTGGCGCACCTTAGTTCAGTACGACAACAAAATGTCCTTTGTCAACATCCAGGGTACGATGCATGGAGATTGAAACTGCAAAGTGTCGAAGAGGTGTACAAAAAAACTACACCCTTCACACTCCAGAGCAGCTATACTCAACCTGCGACCCGCGAGCTTATAAAAGTTGGCCCGCGGCGTGGTTTAATAAATTCTTAAAATATAAAGTGATTGCAGAAAAACGTGAGAAAAATACATCCTTATGAGTTTTCAAAATAGTAGCAAAACTAGAACGTACAGCAGTGGAAAAGTGGACATCGTGTGTCTTCAAAAAATTATTCTAGATATCACTCCTTTCTACGCCAGGAAAGGTTTGCACAACTAAATGAAAAACAAATGTCGTTGAGTATTCCTTACTTTTCTTGCCATTACGAAATTGAATTGGAATTCGACAAAAACCGACTACTGCACTCCTGCTGTGGACCTCAGTGCGGATTTTAAAGTTATCATTCCATCTCGAAAAGAGTGGGATGGTGACTTACTGACGAGAGGCTTCGACACAACTATTTTCACTGACGGCTCAAAGATGGAGTGCGGGGTTGGTGCAGGAACTTTCTCTGAGTCTTTAAATGCCTCCAGGGCTTTTCGGCTTCCTGACTTTGCTAGTGTCTTTCAGGCTGAACTACTCGCGATTAAGGAAGCATGCAAATTACTAAAACTAGATCCAAATCAAAACCGCAATACAGCTATCTTTTCGGACAGTCAGGCGGCTATTCAAGGATTGGCTCGTCCACATCATCCTCCACATTAGTTCAACAATGCCGATGAGAGCTAGCGGGCATTAACATTGGACTCAGGAACATTGGAATAACTTTCCATTAAGGGCTATTTTCCACATTGTCCGCGGTGACGGTGGCGCGGTGTAGTGATTATTGTTTAGTGATTGGCGGTTACGCCATCATCTTTCATCTTTTGAGAGGAATTGACAAAACTTCCTAGAGTGACGTCATGAAAAGAGAAATTCCCACCTTTAATTTGCTTTCCAAGAGCTGTTGTGCCACTCATTTAACTAAATTTAAATTTAAATTTTAAGCTTCGAACTCTATTAAATCACCTGGAGTGCAGTAATGAGTTAAGAGATTGCAGAATGTCTGTTTTGTTTTTATTTCTTTTCTAAATATACTATGTACCATATATAAGAAGGCTATACAACTTCTAAGCCCAGACTATCATCACCATTATCTTGAAGAGGTCAAAACATTATGCTTAGCTACTTCACAATTTATATCAAAAGCACCAGGGACAAGTTAAAAAAAAAACTGAAGTTGTAGACCTTGTATATCAAACGAGTATGCTTGATTAGCTTTTTGTTTTTATTGCGTTAACTTTATTTGTTTTGAATGTTATAGAAAATTAAATGAGAATGACCCTAACTAAGATGCCAAGAATAACTGATTGACTGATAATATTTGTGTGCAGGTATCAATTAAAATAACGACTTATATCTTTTACATTTGTTTCTATCAGATCAAAATGCTAAAGCAAAGAATATTGTTACAAGCTGTGCTGCTACATATATTAGTGTGGAAAATATCAGCGCAACCAATTATTCAAAGAGATTCGGAAAATCTTCAGTCAATTGAATGGTCGACGGATAGAAAAAGACCAACTCTACCAGATGCAGCAGCAACGATAGAACAAGTACAAAAAATTCTTCAAGCCGATCCCTCTTTGCCCAGACTAACAAAGTAAGTTAACCGTGAACCCTATGTTAAGTCAATGAATTATTATTAAATTATCAATGTAATCAAGTTAAGCCTACGAACATTAAGCAGGGTACACACATCATTTGTTGTTTCATCATTCTAAGACTGTCATTTTCGAAGATTTCATTTCAGGCTACACACTATAACAATTTTAATGAAATCATTTTTTCAATCAACGTTAAGGTTTCTTGCCACGGGAAAAAACTTCGCAAATCTTAAATATAATGCAGTAATAATATCTTGGATAATTTAGTTTCTTTACCAGGTTATAACTTACATAGAAGTGACAGATTAGACAGGGTTGGAGGTGGAGTTTGTGTTTATGTACGTCAAATCTTTCGGCTCTTTCTGTTAATAAGTCTAAAAATTCGAGTATTGATTTTATTTGCATTGAAGTGAATTTTTTAGAAGATAAATACTTAATTGTATGTATCTACAACCCACCAAACATGTTTCAAGATGAATATATTGGAGAACTAGAAAAAACTTTACTTAGACTGGGTCCGAAATACAGTAACATCTTATTAGATAATAATAACTTGTTAATAATAGTTTCACTAGGTTATTAAATCATTTTTGTGACAAGTTCGGCTTATCATTTGTGAATAATCGTTGGCCTACTTGTTTTAAGTCGGATGCTAACCCTTCGCTTTTAAACATGTTTTTGACCACTGCTAAGTCGAATAATGACTAAATAAGACCTACCACTGAGTTCATTCACGACTTTATATTCTGCTCCTTACAATTTGAAAAAGACAGAACTAATTTTTCTAGAACAATCAGCTTTAGATCGTAATTTAACTATGAGGATTTTTCGACGAATTGCAGAAGGTCTGATTGGGATGAGATTATTCGGCTGATGTCAATGTCAAAGTGTCACTATTCAATAGTTTACTCACACGATTGTATAATGATTATGTCCCAGTAGTTACTAAAGAACTTGTAGAACTGTAGAACTAGTAGATTTCCAGATATATGGAAAAACGCAAACGTCCTTCCAGTTCCGAAAAAAAGCAAACCCTTTGAATGCATCTGAGTATAGGCCCATTAGCATCTTATAATTTCCTTCTAAGTTGCATAACCAAATACAGACCTATATCAATAACTGTGATCTTCTCTCAAAATGGCAATCTGGGTTCAGAAATAAGTACAGTTTTGAAACTGCTGTTATCAGAGTTACAACAGACATTCGGTATGCCCTGGATTCAGATAAAAATGGTATCATTGTGCTCTTGGACTTTTTTAATGCATTTGATTGCATTGATCACTCTATTTTACTTGCTAAACTAAAACATACTTTTAATATTTCTAACACATCACTGAAGCTTTTATATAATTATTTAGCTGATAGAGTCCAACAAAGTATTAAAACAGATGTTGGTATTTCAAAAACCCTAACTTCTAACCTCCCTCCCTCCTCACCTTTTTACAATTTTCATAAACCACCTTCCTAATATAATTTGTAACTGTTGAGTTCACTTATATGCGGATGATGTGATTCTCTATTTTTTTTTTTTTTCGCCCTACTGGTTTGATGGAAGATTGTGTTTCAAGAATAAATGAGGATTTGAGTCATATTTTAAGCTTGTCTAATGAAACCGCATGAAATTAAATCCTGCTTATTCTCTAGTCATGTATGGCTCTAGAGCTAAGTATTCTGACACTACATAGTATCATTCACAGAAGGTGCCCCAGTTACCTCAGTGAGGATTTAATTTTTGCCCATTCACAAAGAGGTTTAAAACTTATTTTGCCGCGTTTTTATCGCAACATTGCAGAACGATCATTTTACGTAACAGCAATTCGTCTATGGAACTTACTTCCTAACGAGTTGTAATGCACAGCCTCACCTTCAGCTTTCAGGAATAAATTATTTTTGCACTACACTTACTGACTCAATATGTTTACGACTTTTGTTATTATTTTTGTTTCTTTTCTCTTCTCTTAATTGTTTGTCGGTTGTATGTTTGTAGTCTTACTTTATAAATGTTGCAAACTTCTTCTTCTATGCACTTGTTATGCAATAGGAGAGTCTGAAAATAAAACAAAATATTGTTAATGATAAAAAACATTGATTTTAAGTTACATACCTACTCGAAATTTTTTGTTTAGATTCTGTAAACTGACAGCTCGATTTTTTTTTTTAATTTAGCAAATTGACAGCTGACGACAACTGTTTGAAATTTCTCTCTATTTATCATTTTTCATTTTGTTTTATTTCATAATATACCAAAGGCTGAAATTCTATTTAAGCTGTAGGATCAAGACAAAGTTTACACGCGAATTCTTGGGCACGATTTTCTGTACAAAAGAAAATTTTAACACCGATATTCAAAAAGAGCATGGATTTTAGTTTCCAATCTCTGTAAATGTACATTTCGCATTATGAATATTAGGTACCAGGCACGTAGCCAGAGGGGGGGCTAGAGGGGCTCAAGCCCCTCCCGAAATGATTTCTAAAAAAAATATTTGAACAAAAGTTTGTATATTCTCTTATTAGTTCCTCACTACTTATGTAACCACATCGTAACCAGTTCAAAAAATGCAACCTATATAAGCCCAGATATCCAAAACGAAATCTTGGATATATGCTCTGATATTGTCACCAGAAAAATATCTAACCGGGCTATAAGATCGAGTTGTTTTAGCATTCTGGCTGATGAAACAATGGATGTTTCTGGCACTGAGCAACTTTCAATATGTGTCCGATATGTTGACTGCTATACAGATACAGAGCCCACGAAAAGTATGCTTCGGGAAAATTTTGTAAGTTTTATTCCGACACCGACGTCTTGGACAAAACGTCACGATAGACGCATATAATTTCGAGGTAGTTAGGGACTTTGTATACTTTGGCTCCGCTATCAATACGGACAACGACATTAGCGCCGAGATCAGACGAAGAATAACTCTTGCTAATCGCTGTTTCTTCGGGCTAAGAAAGCAATTGAGTAGTAAAGCCCTCTCCCGAAAATCTAAGGTGACGCTCTATAAGACCCTCATCATCTCCGTCCTGCTATATGGTGCATGGACCTTGTCAAAAACGGATGAGAACGCACTTGGCCGTTTTGAGAGAAAGATTCTACGTAAGATCTATGGTCCTGTCTGCATAAACGGTGAATGGAGGAGAAGATTTAACGACGAACTGTACGGGCTGTACAGCGACACTGACTTAGCTAAAAGAGTGAAGGTCCAAAGACTCAGATGGCTCGGTCACGTGGAGAGGATGGACACCAATACTCCGGCCCGTAAAGTCTTCGAATCGACCCCAGAGGGAAGACGCAGTAGAGGAAGACCAAGGCTCAGGTGGCGCGCGCAAGTTGAACACGACCTCAACCAACTCGGCGTGCGAAACTGGAGACAGCGAGCTAGGGACCGAGCTGGCTGGAGAGGTTTGTTGGTTGAGGCCCAAGTCCACCCCGGACTGTAGCGCCACCTTAAGTAAGTAAGTAAAGTAAGTAAGGATCCCTCTTCCGATGTTCTGAAACTGCTAGATATATGTGACAAGACCTACTTCAGGAGCATAAGCTACTTGCTTACAATTTTGGCCACACTACCAGTTACAACAGCTATCGTTGAAAGAACCTTTTCAACGATGAAAAGGATCAAAACAGTATCCCGAAGCGTTATGGGCCATCCAAGACTAAGCGCACTTGCAATGCTGTCTGTTCACTCAGGTATTGATGTGGATCCAGATGAAGTGATTGACATTATGTCTAAAAAAAAGACAAGGCGTTTATTGCTGTAAAAATCCAAACTATTTATTTAATTAAATAAAAAAAAAAATACAAACAAAAATAAAACATTTACATTATTTAGTTTTTTTTTTTAATTTTTGTATTAAGAATTACTTCTTCGAAATTGAACAAGCCCCCCCCCCCCCCGAACCGAAATCCTGGCTACGGGCCTGTTAGGTACATATGTACATTTCGGTCTCTGTCAAAATTAGGCCTGTGTCGTTCGTGATTGATTCGTTCTATACAATCGTTCAATTTCGTTCTCGGTCTAAACCAAAAATAAAGTAAAGGACTGTTTACATGAGCACGAACAACTGGAAAATTTCAAAATGAAAAAGTCAGAAAACTCATTGCTCAAACAGGTGCATTGGTTTTCAAATGGAGAACTGGAAAATTTCAAAATGGGTTTTCGAATGGAAAGTAGAAAGTTCTTGATGAAACACTCGGAAACATCATTGGTTTTCAAAAGGAAAATTGCATGAAATTTTACTGATTTTTAAATGGAAAAAAGGAAAATGTTTGATTGGGAACTAAGAAAACTTTGCGAGAGCACGTATAACTTCAAGACCTAAAATCAATTTTTTGCATAGAATTTAAGGTGCATTGGTATGTTTGTATGTCCTTAAGTCACTCTTAATCCGCTCAATCCTCAATGCATTTTTATAAAATTTTCACAAATTTTTGGGACAATCTTACGGGAAAGTCAGAAAATAAGGGGGACAAGTGGAAGCTGCATGGAATTCTGATTTTTGTGAAATAGTCAAAACACACCGAAAAAACGAGAATTTGTTGAATTTTGCAACGAAATTTGCATTTTATTGCATGCTTGAATGAAAGCAGAAATTTAGTTGTAAGGCTTGGAAAAATTCAGATATTTAGTTCTCTATTTAAAATGGATTCAAGCAAATCACATTGCATTTTAACAATATCTGTGTTAATTAAAATTATTCTAAAGTTTCTCTGAAGGTGACGAGACGAAGTTCGCAGGGTCGGCTAGTAAATTATATAAATATTTATTTTATTTCTATAGATGATTTAATCAAATGTTTTAACTAAAGAAATGTATATTATTAAAGGCTTAAGTGCTTATTCATTTTTATCATTATTTTATATAATTTTTTCTGTTAGTAACATTAATTGCAATATAATTTTATTGATGCTCTAAAAGATTTAAATCTTAATGTAGGTATCTATTTTAATCTTGTTTAAAATAAAGAAAATGAAATGAAATGAAATGAAATAATGGCAGAGTCTAAAACTGCACGATTTGCATATGTTAGATTTTTTCAGTTTTTCGACTCTTCCTGCAGTATGGTTTTACCATTTTTTCACAGGAACCATCTCTGAATACAACTGTATTTACCGGAGTCCAAACCGGTCATAAAAACAAACAAACTTATATACATTTTTGCATATACATACAGAGATTTCGTATTTTACTAGGGGTGCAATGAAAATGTACACTAGGGCGTATACGTATTTTTTTATAGATTCTTTTATTTTATACGCTTTTTTTGACTTTTTGTGAATTTTACGTTCTTATATCAATTGTCATATTTTCATTGTCATTGTCATTGTCATGTTCAACAATTACGTCGGTCGACGGTGAGTAAGCCGAGTTAATGACTCAAAAAATCGTCCGACTGACTTCTTGGTGGTCGTTTTGGAATCGGTTCATACTAGAATGAGATCGTGACAAGGAGGAAGTGATTTAAATCCGAAGCTTAACAGCTGTTGGAAGAAAAATCTCCGACTAAAGTTGTAAATGTTACACAACTATTTCTGATGATGATAACATTGACATTTCTCAAATATTTGCTGTAGCTGACGTTTCAGCATATGGGCTTTAATGTTCCAATTCTTCGAACAACGATTCCATTCTTTTTTAAAACCTACGCTAAGGTCTTCGTAAATATGTAATCAGACTGAATTTTAACTCCTTTTTTTTTAAACTACCATTGTTTTTGTTTTGTATCTTATATTTTGCCAGGGCCAACTACTTGTAAATGTAAAATCCTCGAAGTGTTGGAACTTTTTACTTGTTTTCCAATAAAGACTAGACATTTAAAAAAAAAATAAAACGCCATCCATTTGAGATATTTCAAAAACTTTATTGTCGGCTAGAATCAAAATCGGCACAATCAAAACATTTATGAACTAGATAGCCACCGCGGGCACGTTTGCAGCGGACGATTCGTTGGACCCAATTATCGATGACTCCGCCACACATTTCGGCTGAAACGGCCGCTATTTTGCGTTCAATATTGGCCCTAAGCTTTGACGTCATCGCCGTCGGCTTGTTGCATTAACCGATAACATAACGCAAGCTGATGAAAACAGAGGCGTTAAATCGCACGAACGAGGCGACCGAGGCGACAAATCGAATGGCGCACTTCTTTTTATCAAAGTAATTTCCAATTTCATAAATAAACACTAAGATCACTTTTAGCAAAAATCTTTTTAAATTTTATCAGACCCTTAAAACTTTTGAGTTTCACCGACTTATGTCCAGTTGCACGAAAATCCACTAAAACTAGTTTTTGCTAAAATCCTTATAAAATTTATCGACCTGATAAATTTACTGGGTTGCACCAATGTCTTTCACTGATTGTTTAACTAAAATGCTGTTTTCGAACCATCCCTGCTTTTTGTCTGCTGATTTTTAAACTGAACGAAAAAGAGATGTCAAAACCGTTAATTTATTTTGTTTGTTACGTTCCTATTTTTGTATTCTTATTTTGCCCAGTTATTTAAGCCCGTGTGCAAATTCAGTTAAAAAGTGTTTAAAACTTGACGTTTGGTTAAATTTTGACACTTCGCATTGAATAAAATGTGTTAAACTAGGCGCAGGGACATAAGTCCCAAATTTTTTTTGGGTCTTATGTCCCACCTAAGTGGGACATAACACCCAAATTGAGTTTGGGATTTAAGTCCCACCCAAGTGGGTCATAAGTCCCAATTTTTTTTCTTGAAAGTGGGACATAAGACCCAAATTTCAAAAAAAAATAGTTTGAATAAAAAAGTAGTATATAATGAAATTAATAATTTTATTCTTGTTTTATGTATTTAAAAATAAAAAAAAAAAACACAACTGGAAATAAGATAATTCAAGAAGGTTTTCTTATTATAAATGATTGAAGTATTTTGAAGTATCTGTCTACAAAACGGACATAATAATTCATTTTTTCGAGCTATTGCCTCTTCCTTTAACGTTTGAAAACATTTTTTACATATTTAAAAATGGTTGCAAGGTAATAGCACTATATATCTTGGATTTTCTAAACAAATGGTGGAGAAAAGAAAGAAAGAATTTTGATAACACAAATATATATGTATGCATCAAACTTATTTTTTGAAAATATAAGAACAGAGACTTGAGAGAGTCTCTAAAACTTAAATTTTATATGCAAGTCTCTGTTCTTATATTTTCAAAAAATAAGTTTGATGCATACATGTGTTATCAAAATTTGTATACTTGTCTAAAATCTTATAACTTTCTTTTCTCCACCATTTGTTTAGAAAATCCAAGATATATAGTGCTATAACCTTGCAACCATTTTTAAATATGTAATAAATGTTTTCAAACGTTAAAGGAAGAGGCAATAGCTCGAAAAAATGAATTAATATGTCCGTTTTGTAGACAGATACTTCAAAATACTTCAATCATTTATAATAAGAAAACCTTCTTGAATTATCTTATTTCAAGTTGTGTTTTTTTTTTAATTTTTAAATACAATACATAAAACAAGAATAAAATTATTAATTTCATTGTATACTACTTTTTTATTCAAACTATTTTTTTTTAATTTGGGTCTTATGTCCCACTTTCAAGAAAAAAAAATTGGGACTTATGACCCACTTGGGTGGGACTTTAATCCCAAACTCAATTTGGGTGTTATGTCCCACTTAGGTGGGACATAAGACCCAAACAAAAAATTTTGGACTTTTGTCCTTGGGACTTATGTCCTTGGGACTTATGTCCTTGGGACTTATGTCCCTGCGCCTAGTTTAACACATTTTATTCAATGCGAATTGTCAAAATTTAACCGAATGTCAAGTTTTAACCACTTTAACTGAATTCGCACACGGGATTAAATAACTGGGCAAAATAAGAATACAAAAATAGGAACGTAGCAAACAAAATAAATTAACGGTTTTGACATCTCTTTTTCGTTTAGTTTAAAAATCAGTAGACAAAAAGCAGGGATGGTTCGAAAACAGCATTTTAGTTAAACAATCAGTGAAAGACATTGGTGCAACCCAGTAAATTTATAAGGTCGATAAATTTTATAAGGATTTTAGCAAAAACTAGTTTTAGTGGATTTTCGTGCAACTGGACATTAGTTTTAAAAGTTGATTAAAAGCTTGTTTACTTAAAAAACGCTTGATGAAACCAAAAAATCTCATTTTACGGTTTAAAAACCTGTTAAATGTTTAAAAGTTGTTTATGAAATTGGGCATTGAACACATGTTTAAATAACATTGAAAGTGAACTAGAAAACGTATATTATGTTGAGGCGTCAATCTAAGCTGGCCTTTTCTTACAAAAGCAAAAACTTCAGCGAAGAGAAAAATGTGTAAAAAAGAAACAAGGACGTCTTAACGATTGAAGTTTATTAGCGACATAAAAACTTATTCTAGTTGTTCATCAAATGAATTTTCATATTTTCCTACACATACACATGTGTGCATTGATATTAGTATACAATTTATGTTGTTTGAACAACGATAGCAACTAAGAGGTGCTTCCACCAATGGCTTTTTCCGTCAATTTCCTTGTTTCGCTGGAGTTATAGCTATTTCACGGGTGCCAAGCCGATCATCAGACTCCTTTGTTAGTGGTGCTGCCTAGTAATTTTTCATATTAATCGAAAAACTTTTTGAGTGTTGAAAGAACCCGATACTAAATTCTATGCGAAGACTCGTTTTCAAAAAATGTACTTTATTTAAATTTAAAGTCAAATACAAAATTCATTTATAATGTTATAAACTTATAATAATGGAATCTTTAAGACAACTGAACTTGAGATTCTATGGAAAGTCCAAAAGAAAGCAAAAATGAGAGAGAGACTGTTATTCAATGTTATATGTATATAAAATTATGCGGCAAATTTAGTGAGTAAGAAAGTATGTATTTGTAATAAGATAAAAGAAATAATTCTATATGTGTGTATGAAGCAAACAGTTAATATAAAGAAATGTATAAGGGTTATGTAAAAGAAGCATGAATTAATTTTTAACATCCTCCGCCGGGCCGAGTTCCAAGGGGTAGAGAAGTTGAATGGGCCTTCTAAGGATCTTGCCATCACCACGCCTAATCTCACATGATCGCACTCGACCATCTCTTCCCGGAAAAACTTTCTCAATGATGGCCAATTTCCAGTGGACTCGAGGTTTTGCTTGGTCGAAGAGTAAAACCACATCACCTTCATTCAAAGCCACTGAGCGCTTTGTTGTATTCGTGTGAAACAGTCGAAGCGTCTGTAAGTACTCCAGCCTCCATCGTCGGAACAACTTATTTGTAAATTTAAAACGGTTCTTCCAGAGTTCCTGAATATCTGTTCTTGTAGCTGAAGAGATGTCTTTCTGCTGACTCGTGTTGAATGTGATTGACAAGAATTTATTTGGTGAAATAGGAGCTAAGTCCAGGGGGTCACTCGAAACATAAGTGATCGGTCGATCGTTAACGATCGCCTCTGCCTCTGCGAGGAACGTTCTCAGTTGCTCAAAGTTTAAGTTCACCCGTCCAATTAGTACCTTTATAGTATTTTTAATCGTTCGTATTAACCTCTCCCAGAAGCCGCCCCACCAGGGCGCTCTTTCTACAATGAAATGCCACTTTATTCGCTTTTCAGCTAAGAAGCCTTGTATGGCACCGTCGTCTACAGGGTTTTCGACTTCGTTCAGCTCGATGGCAGCTCGACGAAAAGTTTTGGCGTTGTCTGAAAATATGGACGATGGAACACCTCTTCTTGCGATAAAACGCCGAAGCGCCATCAAGCATCCTTCTGTTGTCATATTTGTCACGAGCTCTAGATGCACGGCACGAACCGCTGCGCATGTTATAATCATCATATACGATTTTTGCATGTTCCCATCTATATTCGTCGTATAGTATAATGGGCCCGCGAAGTCAATGCCTACGTTATCAAATGGTCTAGTCAACATGATTCTCTTCTTAGGCAATGGAGCGAAAGGTTGACTTGCAGCAGATCCAAATAGTTTCTTACAAGTTACACATCTTTTCGTGATTTTCTTGACGAGCTGACGGCTTCTAAGAATCCAAAAATGTTTAGTAATATGAGAGTTGGGTGGAAGAATTTTTGGATGCTTGACATCAAAGGCTTCATCTGAGAGTTGTTGTCGACCACCCAATCTAAGAAAGCCTTTATCATCTAAAAAGGGGCACAGCTGGGCTATTGATGACTTGCCTGGTAATAATTGTCCTTTCTGCAAAAGGTGTATTTCATTAGTAAATGCGATATGTTGTGCATACTTAACCCAGTAATCTTCGGCTGAATTGAGCTCTTCTGCCGTCGACTGTCTGCAGTTGGTCTTCGTTTTTCTGTACCAGGCCTTGAAAATTCGCTGAATGAGAACGGTTCTCCTTAATAGGTCTTTCCATATACCAAAGTCTTCATATTTTAAAATTGGATTGTGTGGCTTCAAAATGCACTCATTGACTTCAGCCAGCAGAATGGTCTCACATTTTAAAGTAGCAACGTATGTACATGAAGAGCGGTCTCTATCATCTTGTAAGTCACTTAACCAGTCGGGTCCATTTAGCCAAATAGATGATCTTTGAAGTTTGGATCCCGAAATACCTCGGGTTATCAAATCGGCTGGATTTTCTTTTCCGCTGCAATGGCCCCAATCTATCAAACGTGTTAAGGATCTTATTTCTGTCACGCGACTTTGGACGTAGGGCTTCCAGCGTTTATTCTCTCCATAAATCCAATTGAGCGCGATTTTTGAATCCGACCATAGAAAAAATCTTCGCACTGTCACCTTCAAGGTTCGTCTTAGATAGGCACAAAGTCTCGCTGCAATCAAGTTTGCGGTTAGTTCAAGCTTGGGCAGAGTAAGTTCTCCGTCGTTATTTTCCTTCAACGGTGCAACTCTACTTTTGGCGCAAAGAAAAGACACCCTGCAGACTCCATCTGTGCTAACGCACTTAACATAAGCTACAGCTCCAAAAGCTTTTAAGCTTGCGTCAGCAAAAATGTGTATGTCGATCTTTGATGCTATCAATGGCAGGGCTGATCTCGGAATTACCATGTCTTCCAGTTCCAGAATTCCGGAAATTGCTTCATTCCATTCTGTTAAAAGATCATTTGGAATAGCATCTGTCCAGCCTAATTTTCTCTTCCATACAGATTGAAAGAAGATCTTCAACCTTATGACCGTAGGTGCAATAATCCCCAAGGGATCATAAATTCGCGCAATCGCTTGGAGGACATTTCTTTTGGTTCCAGTGTTCGACTGAAATTGAAGGCTATGAAATGATTTTAGAGGTACTTGCAACTCGTCTGAGGAAACATGTCACAAAAGTCCTAAGACCTTCTGAAATGTGACGAGGTTTTCATCTGGCAATATTGCCCTAACTTTCTTACTGTTAGAGTTCCATTTTTGTAATGACATGGAAGCTGCTTTCATAATTTGGATAGCTTCACTGTAAATGGTTAGTCCTTCTTCTTCGGTGTTACAGCTCAAGACCAAATCATCCATATAAAAAGCTCTTTTCAAAGACATACACGTACCTGGGAATCTTTGCGTCATCTCTTCAATATGTTTTTGTATAACGGCTGTGAGCAAAAATGGACTGGAATTGACGCCGAAAGTCACGCGGGTCATTCGGAAAACTTGATATCGACGATCTTTAATTGATGAAAACCAGACGAAACGATGGGAATCTCGGTCATTTTCGGACAAAAGGATTTGCAGAAATGCCTTTTCTATATCTGCGACGACTGCGTAAGGCCTCATTCTGAAATTAAGCAAAATCTCGTGAACGTCAGAAAGCAAATTCGTACCTGTCTCCAAAAAACTATTCAGAGATGGATGATCTTCAGTTTGAAACGATGCATCAAACACAATTCGCATTCGTGTAGTTTTACTGTCTTCTTTGTAAACCGGATGATGTGGGAGGTAAAACGTTCGACTTGATGACTGATGTTCACTAACGGGTTCTATAATTCCATCCTTGAGCAATTTCGGAATGGCTGCATCATATTCCTGAAGTTGGTTTGGATCTGTTGAGAGTCGTCGCATCAACGAATTAAGGCGTGCAATTGCCAGCTGCTTGTTACCACAGAAACTCGAATTGTCATCCTTCCAAGGTAATGAAGCTTGATAACGTGTACCTATTCGTTGAATGCATTTATGAGTCAAGCTTTCGGTCAAGGAAATCTTTTCTTCCTCTTCGCCTTGTATGCCAATGGCTTCAAGTGCCCACATCGCTGACACCTTGTTCGTGAATTGGTCGTCTACCAAAGAAGATCCCATGGAAACAAACAACGCTGCTCGGTTGACAACTGGTTCTGACCTCGAGTACATATGATCATGTCGGCCTTGAATCGTCCAACCAAATAGTGTCTCTACAGCCTTTAATCGGTCAGCAATCCGTCTCTGTTTCCCACTGACCACATCCCAGTAATAGTCAGCCCCAATCAACATACCGAGTCCGTGCTCCACAGCCACATCTTCAACGCAGATTTTATCAGCTAGTCCAATATTGGAAAAGGCAATACATGTTTCATCGGGAGCATCTAGAAAATCAACACAGATTTGGGGGACAACTAACGCTTCAACCTCAACTGTTCGACGATCATATTGGCTTCTCAACCTGATTTTCACTTTACTCAATATTTGCGGAGGAGAATTGGATGATGTACCAAACGGAACGACTGTCATCTTAACTTTTCCGATTTCTGTAAGATCTAGTTTCTTTGCTACGCTTTCGCAAATATATGTGGTTTGGCTGCCACCATCGATAACAATACGCAGCAAAAGATTATCGCTTTGTCTCTTTCCCTCGCCAATACAACGAGCGGTTTTCAGAAAAACGTTAGAATATGCTCCATGTGAATTGCACATAAAGATTCGATGACACACAATCGTCTTTCTCACTCTCTTGTTCTTGATTCGTGTTGCTTACACTTTGCACTACAGCAAGAGACGAACTCTTTTCAAATTTCGGTTCACACATCGTTGTCATGTGATTTCCCTTACACTTCTTGCATTTAATCCATTTGACACTTCTACATTTGTTGGACCGATGTCCCTTTTTAGCGCACCGAAAACATCTACCATTCTTCGCTAAAATGTCTCTTTTCTGTGCAACGGTCAAATTGGAATCACAGCTATTCGTAGAATGTGAAACAGAAAGGCAGAATACGCATTTACTGTTTTCGTTCAATGTAACTAAACTAGCAACTGTGGAAGCGGGATTACTGTTTGCTTTAATTTGATTTTGTGTGGAAGAGCTGGATACCTTGCTTCTTTCTATTGCTTCGATCTCAATTCTAAGGAACTCCATAAGCCTTTTTACGTGTCCCATTGCTGACGTGGTACTGGTGCTGGACTCGCATAGAGAAGAACTCTTTTCGTCTACATCCTCCTTTCCGTCGCTGTTATGATGTTGTTCGTCTCGGTCTCTTATTCTATGATAGCCAATTCGGAGCTCCATTGGCAAGTAACGTAAGAGAATCGACTTGAGCATGGCATCGTATTGATTCGAGGGCACATTTAAGGCGGTTAGCGATCGTGTGCATGTAGTGATGGAGTTGTATAGATTTCTGAGACCTTGAATATCGTTTGACAATTGTACTGGGCGAAGCGCAACAAGCTGCTGAATATGACTATCGATTAGCCGTTCGCCATCACCGTATTGCTCTTGCAATAATGAAATGGCAGCATCGTAACAATTCTCAGATGCCGTGAACCCAGACACAACTTTCTTCGCTGAACCTAACAGACATGATTCTAAATAGTTAAACTTCTCCGTGCCGGAAAGGGACTCATTTTCATGAATCGAGAGGCGGAATTGTTCCCAGAAGGGAAGCCAATCTTTGAAATTGCCATCAAATTTTTTGAGCGCAAGCTTTGGAAGGCTTATGTGACTTTGACTTGGCCTCGAGTTTGAAGTTCTTTCAGTACTTACTACAGTTGGGCGATATTTCTCAATCAGCCTTTTCAATCGAGTATTCAAGCGTGATAGCGTTGTAGTTGCAGAATCTTCGTACTCTGCTATTTTTGACATTTCTTGCTCGAGATCGGTCTTGATGAGGTCCTTTTCCATAACCTTACAATTGGCCATGCAAAGACTGTCGTTGACCGCGTGCAATCGTTGCAAATACATTTGCAATTCTTCTTCGACCCTGTCAAAATTTCTTTCATCGTCTACTTGTGAGTCGGCGGAATTCAAGTACTCGGTAGCCGATTTAACAATTTTCGTGAGTTGACCTCTATACGCGGCACGTGTCGCGAGTTCCATTTCAAGATTGAATTGACTTTAAAAATAAATTCGAATGAAACACGACGAGTCTTCCCGGGTTTCGGCACCAAATGTTGAAAGAACCCGATACTAAATTCTATGCGAAGACTCGTTTTCAAAAAATGTACTTTATTTAAATTTAAAGTCAAATACAAAATTCATTTATAATGTTATAAACTTATAATAATGGAATCTTTAAGACAACTGAACTTGAAATTCTATGGAAAGTCCAAAAGAAAGCAAAAATGAGAGAGAGACTGTTATTCAATGTTTTATGTATATAAAATTATGCGGCAAATTTAGTGAGTAAGAAAGTATGTATTTGTAATAAGAGAAAAGAAATAATTCTATATGTGTGTATGAAGCAAACAGTTAATATAAAGAAATGTATAAGGGTTGTGTAAAAGAAGCATGAATTAATTTTTAACATTGAGTTCACTTTGGGATTTGAACCTAGGACCTGCTAGTTGTGAAGCCAATGCACTACGCACTGCGCTAACAACTCCACAATAATATACAATAATGTTTGTACATAAATTATATACATTTCAACAATATCCCTAGAGATAATAGTCCAAAGGTTTGATATCGCCCGATCTAAGTGGCAAATTAACCTTAGCAAACCGTAAATTTAAATGCTTGCCAAAATGATTTCAGAACAAGTTCAAGTTCATTGTTTCATGCGAGTTTCAGGGAAGCTCGGACTAGTAGCGCTATAATGGTTGTATTGCAGATCACATTCTTCTTTGCTGCATTTTTGAAATTAATGGACAAATGATCCCACCAGCCCATAAACCAAATCATACCATTGCTCTTAATGTATGTATCTAATGGCAGCTTCGGGTCACTCATTAGCCTTTCGAGTATCATCATAATGCAAACTGGGATTCAAATTTGCGAATGGTGTTGGCACTAGTGATTTCAATATATCTATTATGCGCAACATAGGTACCTGGAATTGCGCGGAAAACATTTCTGATAGAAAGCTGATTTTTGTAACAAAGCTGAACAAATTGGATACGATGTTAGGTCCGGTCGTTTACCTCCTGAAATTCATTTAAAACTTCCTTAAACTCTCGAATTTGAATACATTCGTTCGTGAAATTGTGTGATTATGCTGTCAAGCGTTCCTCCTTAGGCCATTTCCACCTAAAGGCTTAATGCTCAACTATAATCCAATTTAGCTTACTTAAACACGTTTAAGTGAAACAGCGGATACACACGAACTAAGTTACATTATAGTTTGTGCTTCGGTAACCATAACGAAATTAAGCTATGTACGTTCGTTAAATTGTCGTTATAATTGTAGAAAATTGCGGTTTGATTTGGTCATTACTTACTAACTTACTTATGGTGGAGCTACAGCCCAGGTCGGACCAGAGCCTCTCCAGCCAGCTCGCTCTGTCTCCAGTTTCGCTCAGTTGGTTCAAGTCCTCTACCACCTGTGTGCCATCCATCTAAGTTGTTGGACCTTAACTTTTCTGGCTAGGTCAGTGTCGCTGTACAGCTCGTACAGTTCTTGGTTGAATCTTCGTCTCCATTTTCTATAAATGCAGACAGGACCAAAAATCACTCGAAGAATTTTTCTCTCAAAGCAGCCCAAACCGTTTTCATCGGATGATGTCACGCTCCAAGTCTCTGCACCATACATGAGGACCAAGATGATGAGGGTTTTGTAGTTGCTCGAAAGAGGACTTAACTACTCAATTGCCTTCTAAGTCCAAAGAAGCAGCGATTGGCAAGAGTGATTCTTCGTTTGATTTCAGCGCTGTAGTTGTTGTCCGAGTTGACAGCGGAGCCCAGGTAGACAAAGTCCTTAACTACCTCGAAGTTAAATCTGTCTATGTTGACGTTTGCTCCAAGACGTCGATGTTGGTAGTCCTTTCTTGTTGACAGCATTACCTTGGTCTTGCCCTCGTTAACCGCTAGACCCTGGCCTCCATCTCAAGACTCACAAATGCTCCACTGACATCACGCTGTGTTCTCCCAATTATGTCAATGTCGTCTGCGTATCCTAGTAGTTGGACGGACTTTTGAAAGACTGTGCCTCTGGTGTTGACGTTGGAGCTTTGCACAATCTTTTCAAGAATGATGTTGAAGAAATCGCATGACAACGCATCACCTTGTCTAAAACCTTTTTTGACATCAAAAGCGTCCAATAGGTTTTTTCCGACCATGATGGAACAGCGTGAGTTTTCCATTGTCATCTTACACAGACGGACGAGTTTTTTGGGATGCCAAAACTAGACATTGCTCTACATAATTGGTCTTTATAGACGCTGTCATACGCGGCCTTATAATCGATGGAAAGATGGTAGGTATGGATTTGAAGTTCATGGGTCTTCTCCAAGATCTGCCGTAGGGTGAATATTTGATCGATGGTTGTTGACGAAGGGCTTCAAACATACACACATTCAGCACGGCAGACAAGATCTTATTGGCGATGTTAAGGAGACTTATACCTCTGTAGTTGGTGCAGTTCAGGGTATCTCCTTTTTTGAGGATCGGGCATACGATGCTGATGTTCCATTCATCGGGCATGCTTTCCTCCGACCAAATTTTGCAGATGAGCTAGTGCATGCTCCTAACCAAATCATCTCCAGCTGCTTAGTACAGTTCGGCGGCTAGCCCG
This sequence comes from Sphaerophoria taeniata, assembly GCA_943590905.1. Lineage (NCBI taxonomy): Eukaryota > Metazoa > Arthropoda > Insecta > Diptera > Syrphidae > Sphaerophoria > Sphaerophoria taeniata. Next base: position 104,577,130 of record OX016541.1, read on the forward strand.
TCTGCTCCAGCGGCTTTGTTCGACTTGAGTTTAGATATCGCTATCTTCACTTTGTCCATGTCCGGTGTGTGGAATTGTTTGCCTTCTGCACCCAAATTGAATGGTTCTGTATTGCTGGCGGAGTTTTGCTCGTCATCGCCACTATACAGCTTGGAAAAGTGGTCTTTCCATATCCTCAGCACTGACTGCGGTTCTACTACGATGTTCCCATGATGGTCTCTACAGGCTTCGGTTCGGGGTGTATACGCCCTGGAGGTTTGTTTCACCTTTTTGTAGAACTTTCGAACCTCGTTCCTGCTGTGACACCCTACTATCTCTTCGATCGCGCGCTTCTCATACTCCCTTTTTTTCTTTCTGAGAAGTTTATGCTCCTCTCTCCTTTTCTGCTCGTAGAGTTCACGAGCTGCTCGTGTACTTCTTTGCAGCGCCGCTTTGTATTTGTATCCCTCTTGTTTAGCTGCATGTGCTCGCCGGCACTCATCTTCAAACCAGGGATTTCATTGTGGTGGCCGTGTAAACCGTAGCACTTCAGAGGCAGCATCTCTGACAACAAAGGATTTCTGAGGTGATTTTTGGAGACACAATCGGTAAAAGATCTACCAATCTCTTGTGATTGTAGCCGTTTGACGTCGAATTTCCTCCTAGCATTTTCACGTGTTGGCCTTGATCGGGATATCCGCATTCGTACCTTGGCTACAGCAAGGTAGTGGTCCGAGTCGATGTTGGCACCTCGGAATGTGCGGACATCTTGCATGCTAGAGAAGTGTCGTGCGTCGATCGTGATGTGATCAATCTGGTTGACGGTTGATTGGTCAGGAGATTTCCATGTTCCCTTGTGGATATCGAGATGTGGGAAAAGCGTACTTGCTACCATTACGTCTCGCCCCGCAGTGAAGTCGATTAGCCTAAATCCGTTATCGGAGGTGGTGTCATTTAGGCTACGTCGTCCGATTATTCCACCAAAGCTTTCTTCTCTACCCAGCTTAGCATTAAAATCTCGAAGTACGATTTTAATGTCATTGCTAGGGCATTGCTCATAGGTCTCTTCGAGGAGCTCGTAGAACCTGTCTTTGGTGTCTTCATCCTTTTCCTCAGTGGGGGCGTGAGCGCAGATGAGGCTGATTTTTTTTTTTTACACACTATCAGAATTGGTCGTATGGGCTTATAGCAAGCACCATTTTACGACCAATGGTTTGCCAACACAGAAACTGTGTTATACCACCGGCTCATCACTTAGTGTGGTGTTAGTTGTTAGTAAGCAAATAACGAAACTATAACAAATAACACAGCACACATAAATAATAACATAAAATAAACAAAGAATATGACATAATTAACATAAAACATTTAACAAAGTGGAACACTGGTTCTCAAAATTATTTTTAGTTGAATTTTACTTAAATTAAAATCGAATAGTTTTGAGTTCGAGTTTATAAGTTTACCCATACGTGTCAAAGGCTCATGCATTCCATAATTAGTTCGATGAATATCGATCTTAATCAGATCCTGACTACGGAGATTATAACCTCCTCCTCGATAGCAAAACAAAATATTACAGAGAAGATCAGGAGCATCAGTGACTCCAGTTATAATTTGATGGAAAAATACAATATCGTTATTATTTCTTCTCTGTTGTAGTGTTTGCATATTAAGGATTGACAAACGATTTTCATATGGAGGGACATTAAGGGGATCAATCCACTGAAAACCTTTTAACAAAAAACGAGTGAAATTCCGTTGCACAGATTCCAGTCTTTCAATATAAACATCATATAAAGGGGACCACACCTGTGATGCATACTCTAGGTGGGGACGAACCAAACTGTTGTATAAAACACAGGTGACATTAGGATCCCGGAATTCTTTTGACCACCGCTTAATAAAACCTAACATAGAATTAGCTTTATTGACTATGCCGTTAATGTGCTCAGAAAAATCTACATTTTGTGTAAAAAGAACTCCTAGGTCCTTAACAGTAAAAACGCGAGTTAAAATATGGTTTGAAATGACATAGTCATAAGATGAAGGTGAACGTTTTTTAGAGAAGGTCATTGTTTGGCACTTAATCGGGTTAAGGTTTAAACTGTTCTTTTCACACCATAATGTAAAACGGTTAATGTCATTTTGAAGTAAAATGCGATCATTTGCAGAAGTTATATTTTTATATATCTTCATATCATCCGCGAAGATGAGAATTTCACTATTATTTACACATAACGGTGCATCATTGATAGCTAATATAAAGAGGAGGGGTCCCAGATGGCTCCCCTGCGGAACACCTGATTTGGCCAAATATGATTTAGAGTAACTATTTCTGAATTTAACTTGATAAGATCTATTCTCAAGGTAAGAGACAATCCACGAAATAAAAAAAAGTGGGAAGCCGTAAGAGGTTAATTTAAACTTGATAATCTCATGAGATAGTTGATCAAAAGCCTTCGAGAAGTCCGTGTAAACACAATCTACTTCTTGGCCACGTTCCAAAGCATGTAAACATTTATTTAAAAAGATAACCAGATTAGTAACCGTGGATCGTTTTTGCATAAAGCCATGCTGTTGATTGCAAATAATATTTCTACAGTTGAATGCCAAATTGTTACACACTACTTGCTCAAACAACTTTGGAATACATGAAAGTTTAGAAATCGGCCTGTAATTACAGATATTGTTTTTATCACCTTTTTTATAAACGGGAGTTATAAAGGCACCCTTCCATACTGCAGGAAATTTACTTGATTTCAATGAGAGATCAAAAATGTTTCGCAAGGGAAGAGCTAAGACTGACCTACACTTTTTAAGAACTACGGGTGGTATTCCATCTGGTCCAACAGAATAGTCTTCTTTAAGATGAGACATAAATTCTAAAATTTTATTATATTCTATTGTAATACTATTAAAAGACACTTGGGGACAGTTTTGCAAATAACGGAAATAGGTTTCGTCCACAACAACGGGAGAATCAATGAAAGATTGACTAAAACTGTTAGCAAAACCGTCACAAATGTCGGTAGTAGTGGTCAATGTTACATTATTATAAGTGAAGTTAATAGGATATCCGTCACACTTTTTCTTGGAGTTAATAAATTTCCAAAAGTTCTTTGGGTCTGATTTTAAAGAAGCCCCCATCGAATCTATGTATTCATTATAAAGTTCGTAAGAAAGTTTTTTAAACTCTTCAAACAAAGAGATATAAATGACTTGATTTTCCACCGTCATATGTTTAATATATTTCTTCCAGGCCTTATTTCTTTTGTTGCGAAGATGTTTAAGGTCCTTAGTATACCAGGGATGGGAAGGGGTAGTTGAGGGAATCATCCTTTTAATTGGTACTGCTTCCTTTATACAATTTAACAAAACTGAATAAAAACTCGAAATTGTTTCGTCAATATCGTTAGAGATCGGTAAGTGGTCTATACCGGACTTATTTAAACAATCCAAAAGCTTTTGAAAATCAGCTTTGCGAAAATCAAATGCATGTGAGCAGTCATGAGAATTACTATTTTCTAGTAAATGACCGCTCGTGTCAAGAAAAATGTCAAGAGGTGGATGGTAGTTATCTATGTTACATAAAGCAGAGGAGGATTCTACCACTACAGTATTAACGGCGTCAGATGAGAATACTAGATCCAGCATTCTATTTCTATAATTTTTTATGGAACTTACTTGGTGCAAATCCGAAGAGATAATGGTATCTAACAATTGAAGCTCCAGTTGGGATGAGTTGGTTGAAGCTTCAAAATAAGAGTCGTCTTCGGAAGGAACCCAGTCAATGTTGGGAAGATTAAAATCTCCCAATAATAATATAATACTATCAAGGCTTGCTAAGTTGATAATAAAATCAATTGCAAGGGAAAGTTCAGAAAACGAAGACATTGGGCTTTTTGGTGGGATGTAAACATTTAATACATACATTACTAAAGATTGTTAAAGATTGTGATGATGTTGATTCATTGATTGATTTTCATTGATGTTGGTGAATTTAGCCTTGATGCAGATTTTCGTGATGCGCTCATTCACTGAGTTGAAACTCAAGACCTTCCTCCTGAGTCGAGTGCCGAGTACAAATCCACATCCAAATAGACGCTGATTTTGTTCCCGGTAGCAGTCGCCATAGTAAATATCACAGTTGTTAATTTTACATAGGCCCGGACCATCCCATCGCATTTCTTGTATGGCAGTTATATCCGCTTTATAGCAGTCAAGGGCTTCCGCTAGTTGTTCGGCTGCACGAGGTCTGTTAAGGGACCTAACATTTCAAGTGCAAAACCGAAATTCGTTGTCCTTAAATCGTTTGCTTGCGTCGTCATCATTATTTACGTCCGTATCCGAGGCTTGTTGGTGTTTCGGAACTAGATCTTTTTCTACGTAGTCGGGAAGTCACCCGACATTGCTTAAGTTAATTTGACAGCCAGCGTAAGGATAACGATAAGACAATAGAGCATTTTTAAAAAATTATAAAATGTCCTTAAGTTAGCAAAAGTAGTAGGCTTGGCCTTCTCTCCTTCACGCTGTCAAATTCACTTAAGCAATGATCGAATAAAACCGCATTACTTAATTACCTACATTATGGCCTGCTCCGTGCATTCGCTGGTTCACTTAAGCGTGCATAAGTGAGCAAAACTGCATTATAGTAGAGCCTTTAAGCATTATAGTTTGTGGTCCATTTTCTCAGTCTACCATTGTTGGCTAGTGGCTCAGCTATTTCGGAGTCATTGACATATAAATAACAACGATTTGTAAATCCGTAGATGTCTCAATGAGAACTGAGATTAATTCTGCCGCAGTCAAAGTGAGATTGAGATCTCATTGAGATGTTGTTAGTGCTAAAACTGGACTTATAGATTTCATCCCCACTCCTCGAAATTTGATAGTTTCCCCAAAAGAGCTACAAAGTAAATGAACGAACTTGTTATAGCGTGAGTCAGAAATGACAAACCAAAGACGAATCACCTATTTCGATACATGCTTATGATAAAGCATTTATTCTTCATACCACAGTCATCCTTGGCAACCCTGTCGATATTTGGCCTGCCCGTGTTTTCATCAAGCTCCCTAAGTTGTTTTCTATTCACAAAACTTCTTGACTTGGACTTTTCTTCAACTTATGCTAAATTGACCAAAGACTCACTAGCACTAGCAGATATATTGATGAAGAAGTTTGTTGCTACTCGAGCTGCTATCACAGATGTATCGGGTGAAGTTAAACGTGCACTTAGCAGCGAAGATAACATCTATACTATTCACAATGACAAATCGCTTTTTATGGAACTACAAGACCTTGAATCTTCAGCTGTGCTTCTCAACAAATCAGTAACTTTAAATACTAATTCATCGCTCGAAAGCCGTTCGAATCAAATAACATCGTCTCTCCTGAATCTCCAACACCAATTTCAACATCTGAAAATTCCAATAGTTCTTCCATCAACATTGACCTACATGAATCTTCACCTAATGCAACATCCAAACCTTCGAATTTTGTCATCGTCGTCGGCGCCCCACCTAACTCCAACAACTTCTGGTTATGTAATTATTTTAATAGTCAATATGGTTTTAAACCTTCAAAACATAGTCGTATTTGTAAAGGTATGTTTAAAGTTGCCATCCCCCAATTATATTTATGGCTTTTCTTAATGTATCCTATTACTTTGAGACATAGTTGTATGTTACTAGCTCCTTGGGACAAAAGAAATGTACTTTTAAGATTAAGATCCAGGGCAACTTCTTCTAATGCAAATTTTGTAATTGACCAACTCAATCCAACCACCTTTCCAATCTCAAGAGTCCAACACCCATCAGTTCCATCCTCGTCTAATCCACCTCTTCTTAACGCAATTTCAGCTACTACGACTGGAAACACTTTGTCCTCTGACTGTTATGTTGACAATCGAGTTTATTTTTCACGATTACATAATCCTAAAACTTACGCTAATGTTAAACTTTGTTTAGCCTTTCTACATGACAAATCCTCCAACATTTCTGTCGAAGGGATGACACGAACTAATTCCGAACTGTTAATTCTAAACGAAGGCCTTCCTACGGATTTTTTAAGTCTTAAGAAAATATATATATTAACCCCAGCTTCAGCAGCATTCTTTTTCTACAAAAATCGCCAGCTTATCTGAGGCCACCTGTGCGATAACATGAGACAATACAAATCTAAGTCTCCTCCTCTGAGCCACGTAGGTTTCTGTTATGTGTGCTTTCTTTCTATGTGTCTATCTGTCTCTCTCTGTTGTATTAATGTATTGTTCTGTCCCAGCCGATGGTCTCAGTCACCAGTGCTGCTATGTGTCTGTAGTTCGTTACATTTATGTGCGAAGTACTGTGAAATGTAATGTAATGTAATATATATATTATACCACGATCTCTTCAACCTAAGTCCTCTGGAAGTCGTTAATGATCTATCCACCTATGCCACGTATCTAAATTCCAAATATCGGTCACTCAATCCCATTATTCAGTTTTTTCGATAATAATCATCCCTCTACCAAGTGCGCCATTGGAAATTTAAATAAAACGGAATGCCTTTCTATTTATTATCAAAATGTAAGAGGCCTTCGTTCCAAAACTTCAAATATATTAATTAATTCACAAAAAATGCCTCACAATCTGTTTGCATTGACTGAAACTAATCTTTCTCCCGACATTGTAGGGTAAACTACCCAATGATTGGGACCTTAAGGATTTTTGCTTTTATTTTGTTTTGTGAAAATTCAGAGAATGGACAAATCTATTGTTAATATTTTTTTTCCACGTGTATTAACATTTTAGCTTTTGATTTTCAAATAGAAAGATCTGAATTTATTGTTTAAACAAATTATAAAAAACTATAAACAAAAAAACTCAATTTTTCCAGTAATTGGCACAGTTTTGCCATACATTGGCACCATTCTTTCCAATGATTGGCACACCTTAAAAGATTTTTTGTTTGTGGAACAAAACGTGTTTTATTATTTATTTGTTATTATATTGTGGCATTAAGAAATACATTCATTCCTTAATTTTCAACTTCCTACCACTTACCCCTACTTTTTAAGAGCCTTATCATTTCTTTTCGTCGATTATTATTATCGTTTGTACAATGATCGCAGAAGTGATAGTGCCATTAAAGATTATTATTCTAAAAGGTAGGTTATATAATAAAAGATAAATAAACACATTCATACTATACTGTTTGTCATCATTAAAACAGCAAACAATGCCAATGCATCGTAGAGGGCGGTCTTGGTAGTGGGTAGTGGGGTGGTCAGATAGTGGGCACGTAGCGGGTAGCGGTTTCTACAGTAGCGCAAAGCCGGTAGCGGGTAGATGGTATTGGGTTAACTGGTAGTGGGTAGCGGGTAAAGCAGTAGCGGGATACCAAAACCTAGAGGTTTTATTAATCGATTGAGGCAGTACGAAATCTGCAGGGTCAGCAAGTAATATATAATTATTACTTTAAAAGATACATAATTGAAATATTGAAATATTTCGTGTTTCGTTTGGGCTTTGGCATCTAAAGCAAAAGGATAAAAAAGATGCATTTTACCTTAGGTCTTATCGAAAAGTGCATAAAACTCCTAGATAAATTTTAAGAAAATGTATCTACTTCAATGCCAAATTGTTGGCACCTATCCCTATTATTGGCACCCACATCAATGATTAGCACAGTGCCAATCAACCTAATGATTGGCACCTACCCCTATTATTGGCACTCACCCCAATGATTGGCACAGTGCCAATCAACCTAATGATTGGCACCTACCCCTATTATTGGCACTCACCCCAATGATTGGCACAGTGCCAATCCACCATTGATTGGCACTCTTCCCAATTATTGGCATATGCCAATATATGGATTTTCCATTTTTATGTTTCCAAATAGTTAACACATATAAAATAATAGTTAAATTAATAAAACAACTTAAAAAAAATAAAACTAACATTTTCTTTGCACTTTAAACTTAAAAAAAAATACAAACTTCACCACTTTAAAAAATAATCACTGGCACACAAGCACTTTACTTTAGATACGTTCCTTATGATTTGGACAAGGTTTACATAAAAAAAGGCGCGAAAACTGAAGTGAGTTTTTGACAGATTTTTCTCTCATTGCAACCAACCTTGAGATATTAAAAAATTGATGCCAAATCAACCAAAAAATGCTAAAGATAATAGTTTTAAAAATTTACTACCAAAAACATATAAAATGTGTGGCGTAGACTCAGAGCTTATTTAAACCTTTGGTGCCAATCATTGGAGGAGTGTCAACCATTGGACAGTTTACCCTAAGTAGTGAACTTTTCACTTCTAACTATATCGTTTATCGTAAGGATATCCTCACAAATAACCCTTGCAATGGATCAGCTTCCGTAGGTCGTGGTGTTCTCCTGGCTATTGAATCTAAGTTTGATTCCTCACAGTGCTGCCATTCGTAGCATAATTATGCTACATGTATGATAATTGTTGTTCCCGTATGATGTAAGATTGGAAACCATTATAATACGCAAAATGTATGATAATTTGATAATTTTCAAATATGAAAAAAATGCACATCTACTAGGCAAACATCCTTAAAATCTACTGCCTTTCACTTTAAATTACAATTTCTATTCTCTAGAAATTCTAGTACTTTGATAAAAACAGATAACAAAGCTTCGATGCCATTCCCATCGCTATGTGACATATTCATTAAGTGTACTATGTGTATGTCATTCCACTTTAAAAACGACGACATACAAAAAATGTTATTGGTGTGCTATTCAGTAGGCCAGTTCCACCTAACTATATCTCACTGAGATCTAACTCTCAATAGGTATGTTCAGCTTCAGCGACACTGTTCTGCACAGTTTGGAACAAAAAAGGACAGGTTTTTGGTGTTCATTGAGCAATTTTCTATCCCAAACTGTTCTGGTTTGGTGTTCATTGAGTCTGTCTAGAACAGTTTGTAGAAAGGCTGTTTTTAAAATCTCAAAAGCTTTCGGACCTCGATCCATATTCAATTCTTAGACCTTCCCAAACCCGATGGCTTTCCTTGCAATAAATAACGCGAAGAATTCGAGCAGTGGGATGCATTTGGCCCTTTTCTCAACGAAATAAGTATTGAAGAAAAACTGCTAAATGCTGTAAGACTTTCCACAATTTGCAAGACCCCCGGTCAAACTTTGTTTTTAATTTTTGGACTGGGTTCTTCTGAAATTTAATATACTGAACGCCTTTTTTCAGTCGGAAAAATGTATTTTAACAGTTGCTCATTGGCAAATTCGTTTCACATACAAAGAACTTTTATCTTCTTTCATTGACAGCCGTCATATTAGATTTGTTCGATGAGCACTCTGGGTCGCTCTGTGGCGCTGTGATTTCTCACCAAACTGTTGGCGAGAATTTCTGAATTGTTCGAAACAGCTGTTGCTATATGACAAAGGGAAGAAAAAACAGAGCTAATGCGTTCGATGTGAAACGAGACCCAGAGAATTTTTTCAGTTTTTTTGACAGCTCCGTCCAGGGGAGTGACAGGCACCGGAGCGCCCCAGGGCTGGTTACATCGAACGAACCTATTAATAGCTGAGCTTGGCTGAAATCGATCCAAATTTGTCTAATCATCACTTATCTGACAACCAGATGTATTAAGTTCAGCAGTCTTGCAAAACATTCAACAAATTTTAAGTAAGCCCATAAGTCCTCATTCAGAACAAAGAAAACGAGAAGTTCTAATGATAGCCGACTTTAAAGATCGGTGCAGAAAATGTTTACAAGTTGCTTGCTTTCAACTTAAAGCCTAGTACGCAGATCGCGCTAAATTTTAGCTCACGCATTTTTCTCCAAACATCAGCTAAATTCCTGGCTAAATTTTGACAGTTTTTTTTTCGAGAAGCATTGTAGCGATGGCTATCCTTAAGGGATTTTCATGTCGCTTTGCAATCGAGATTGCTGTGCGACTTCTCCACCTGGCACCATATTGCCGGCAGGTGTTTCAACAGGACGGCCAACATTTTTTTCTCATCCACGGAAAATGATGATTTTTTTCCGCGCATCCTTTTTTGTGCTTGAGGCCTTTTTTCTCCTCCAACTTTTATTATATTTTCTAAAAAAAATATAGCGAATAATCTTGCTAGTCAAAGAACAAATGAAGCAAATGTCGAAATTTAGCTCGAGAATAATGCGCCGGACATTTATTTCACTAGCTAAATTTTGGCAGATGATTATGTAGAGTTACAAAAAAAAAAATTTTTAGCTAGAGCTGCGTACCTCTTCGCTTAAAAGCTCAGCTAAATTTTAGCTCCGCTAAATTTTGGAGAGAATTTTGTATGGCAGCTAAAATTTAGCTCGATCTGCGTACTAGGCTTAAGCAAAGGTACTCTTGAAATCAATTCATTCAAAAAAAAATTAAGAAACTTCATTACACGGAATTTGAAAAATGCAATTTAATTTGGCACAATTTATGAACGTATCCCTTCAACACGAAAAAATTGTTTGTGTATGATAATTTTCCCTCCGGTATGATAATTTCTAACAAATAGTATGCTAATTCACTCAGAAGAATATGGCAGCACTGATTCCTCAGCTATATTAATACCAAATTCTTGTAATCTTGAACAAATATGTATTAAAATTAGTGTTGCTAAAAGATATTTATTTGTTTTTTGTTGTTATATTCTCCCAGTCCAACCTGTTGAAGTGTATGTTAATCTTGTAGATGCAATTGACTATTTGGTTAACTTGAGTAATCCGGAGGACGATATAATTGTTGTAGGCGACTTAAATCTTCCTCGTCTAGTGTGGAATGACTCTGACGATAAAATCTCTTTTGTTCCCAATATTTCACTTTCAATATTCAATATTCAATTTCCGTAAAGCTAATTTTGTTAAACTCAATGACTTAATAAACAGAACTAACTTAGATTTTTTATTTAACCTTAACACACACGTTGACTTAATCATTACCAAATTTTATAAAGTATTTTTTGACCTCATTTCACAGTCAGTTCCTATTGTTCCCATGCGATACATAACATCCCAATCACCCCCGTGGTACTCCAAAGAACTAAAATCACTTCGTAACAGACGAAATAAACTATGGCTAACGTTTCTAAAATCCAGATCAAATTCCGACTTCTCGAACTATATATTTCTGCTTACCAACATTTTTCTTTCTTACGTGAAACATTATATTCTGATCTCAAAAATGCAATCTGACCTCATACACAACCCTAAATTATTTTATCAATTCATCAAGAGCAAAAGAAAATGTGACGGTTACCCGTCAATTTTAATGTTAGACGATATACATATCTTCTGCAGATTCTTCAATTGTTGCTAACCTTTTTGCAAAATTTGTTAGTAGTGCCTTCACCAGTGATATTTCCGACATAGACCATCTGAAACATTACTTACTGCAATTAACATTGACATTTCTTCAGTCATAAACAGAATAAAATCACTAAAAGACGATTACTCTGCTGGTCCTGATGGTATCCCACCTATAATTTTGAAAAAATGTGTTTTTTTTTTATAATAAGCACGCACTCAAGGGGTTTTTGTTCCCTTTTTATGCCAAAGCACAGTGCGAGCGTTAGGGAAAATGGGATAGACGGAGAGGGTTAAGGATGAGGTGTCGGTTAACATTAGTCTTGAATTCTCGAACACTGCAATGACTGGGGAAGACAGAGTGTGGAAGAGAGTTCCACATTCGCGTAGTACGGCTAAAGAACGATTCTCTGAACATGACCGTACGTCCGAAGTTGGGCTCGAGGGTGAACTGATGGGCATTCCTGGAGGCGCGGGTATTACGGTTGAATATCTTAAGGGGAGGAATGCAACTGGCTATTTCACTAGAGCATAAACCATTAAAGTAACGGTAAAAGAGGGTGAGGCATGAGACATTACGTCGATGTTCAAGTGACGTAAAAGTCTCAACGATGGTACGGTCACCAATCATCTTAAATGCTCTTCTCTGGATACTGTCCAGAAGACTTAAGTACGTTACTGGAGCACCAGCCCAAACGTGGGAGTTGTACTCAAGCTTTGGACGTATGTAAGTTTTGTAGATGGCAGCCAGATCAGAGGGGGAAAAAAATTTCTTGCATCTTCTTAAAAAACCTAAACAACTTGCGGCATTTTTGGCGACATCGCGTATGTGTTCGTTCCACAAGAGGTGATCGGTGAAGCACATACCGAGAATCTCGAGATGTTCGGTTTCGCTAATGCAAGTGCCACTCATGGACAGTGGCAAGGGGGGTATATCTCGCTTCAACGATACAAGACAGCATTGAGTTTTCGAAGCATTAAACTCTACACGGTTTCTTATTCCCCATTGTACAATGCTGTTTATGTCAGAGTTTAATGAGCTTATCATATTTAGCCGTTGCAGTTCCACATCCGAAGAAGAGGGATGTGAGTCTGAGAACGAATATGAAAAGCTAAGGGTACTATCGTCAGCGAAACAATGAATTGGATTAGAAGTTACAGACAAGAGATCATTTATGAAAATGAGAAAGAGGGTCGGAGACAAAACGGAGCCCTGGGGCACACCAGCATTTATATTGTGGGTTTAAGACTTGAACCCGTCCAATACAACTTGTATAGAACGGTTCGAGAGAAAGTTTCTAATCCAACGAAGGAGGGACTCATCAATACCGAATGCACGCATTTTCGATAAGAGAGCCTGGTGCCAAACTCTATCAAATGCTTTTGAAATATCGAGTGCAACAATCTTACTTTCTCCAAAACGATGTAAAGATTTGTTCCACTGTTCGGTGAGATATGCCATCAGATCACCAGTGGACCTGTTGCTGCGAAAGCCGTACTGCCGGTCATTAAGAAGCTTTCGTTCTTCAAGATATTTCTTGAGCTGATAATTTATCAGCGTTTCCATGACCTTAGAAAGAAGGGACGTAAGTGCAATCGGACGATAATTGGAGGGAGAGGAGGATTGGCCTTTTTTGGGTATAGGCTGGACAAATGCTGTTTTCCAACTACTCGGAACGAGCCCAGAAGAATAGGATAGATGGAAAAGCTTACGCAAGGGTTTTGCCAGCGTTGAAGAACACCTCTTCAGAACAATAGCGGGGATACCATCCGGGCCAGCGGATTTGTGTATGTTGAGATCCTTTAGGACCCTCGCCACAGCACGAGTGCGAAAGAAGACTTGTCCCATGGAATCATTGACGCGCTCAAGAACTGGCGGAGTCATGACACTCTCTGGCAGCGAAGAGTTGGCGGCGAACTGCCTAGCAAAAAGGTTAGCTTTCGCAAGAGAGCTAACAACTGGAGTATCATCATCAATGAGCGTTGGGACCGAGGAAGAAGAAGAATTCTTCATATTTTTCACAAATGACCAAAAATTTTTACTGCCTTTGGGACATTGCAGTATTTTTTGCCTTAGTTTTTGGTCATGTAAAAATTTGGTCCGTCGAATATGGACATTGCAGGCCTTCCTGGCTTGTTTAAACTTATTCCGATTTTCCTCAGTAGGGTTGGCTTTGTAACAACGGAAACTTACCTCTTTAACCCTGATGACCTCTTTACAGCTCATATCAAACCATGCGTTCTCTTTGGGTCTGATGCTTTTAACCCTATTCGGGATAAAAGTTCTCATTCCCAGAAGAATTAAACTTGTGAGCATATCCGCACTGGAATCTACGTCACTATCGAGGAAGCATAGTGACCAGTTAAAGATCCTGAAAAAATTATTGAGGCCGTCCCAGTCGGCTTTCTCGTACTGCCAAACGGTTCTCTTAGGAGCTCTTTCTTTAACTGGGATTTTTTGACACGAGAAGTTTGCGGATATGACACAATGGTCAGATCGGCCTAGAGGCGATAATACACTTATTTCATATTTATCAGGGTCAGAGGTAAGGAACAAGTCAAGAGTGTTTTCTGCTTGGCCGTCAATGTCCGGTATTCGAGTGGGCTCGTTGACCAGCTGAGCAAGATGGTTAAACTCAGCAAAAATCTCAGCACACACTCCTTCGGGTGTTGTCTTGCTCGAATGGAGAAGCCAGGAAGAATTGTGTACATTGAAATCGCCCGTAATAACGATTTCAGTGCGAGGATACAAGGAAACAATTCTTTGGATGGAGTGTTGATAGTCTTGCCACCCCTCTTACTGTTCTTTTTCAATTATCAATCCGTACTGGTATCTTTCCTAAGCTGTGGAAGGAATCTTTTATTATTCCAGTCCACAAAAAAGGCCCGAAAAATGACATTGCAAACTATAGACCAATTGCAAAACTTTCTTGCATCCCTAAATTATTAAATTATTCGAAAGTATAGTTTATGAATCCATGTTCTTTCATTCCAAACAAATTTTCTCTCCGAGTCATGGTGGGTTTTTCAAGGGAAGATCTACCTCTACCAATCTAGTTGACTTTATTTCTTTTTCTCTGTGTGCTCTGGAAGATGGTTATGAAGTCGAATCTATCGCCACAGACTTCAGTAAAGCTTTTGACAAGATATCGCATAACTTAATTCTTTTTAAACTTGACAAACTAAAGTTTCCTCGTTTTTTTCATATCCTGGATACAGTCATACCTCTCTAATCGACAATACAACGTTCTCTTTAGGAATTGTGTATCTAATTCAATTATTGCATCTTCTGGAGTTCCTCAAGGTAACCGCCTCGGCCCAATTATATTTGTCTTGGCCACAAATGACGTCGATCAAATCTTTTCAGACTCCAAACTCCTTGTTTACGCAGACGACATGAAAATCTACAAACAAATTTCTTCCCCTAAAGACGCTGAAGTACTTTAGAACGACCTAAACAAATTTTTTATTTGGTGCAAAGCAAACCTCTTAGAGCTCAATATTAAGAAATGTCAAGCTATTACTTTCTCTAGAAAGCGACCTCCATTACCTCAAAGATCTTACTTTCTTGCCTCTCAACCAATCACTGTTGTTCATTCTATTAATGATTTAGGACTGCTCTGTGACACTCAACTCAACTTCACTTCTCATATCGATACCATTATCAATAAGGCAAATTCCACTTTAGGTTTTATCAAGCGATGGTCTAAGGAATTTGTTGACCCATATGTAACCAAATCTTTGTATATGACTTTTGTTCGGCCTCTCCTTGAATACTCGTCTCAGGTTTGGTGTCCTCATTACGAAGTTCACATTAAACGTATTGAAGCCGTGCAGCGCCGATTCATTTTATTTGCATTACGTGGTTTAGGTTGGGTTGATCCTCTTGACCTCCCTCCTTATGAAGAACGTCTTAAACTATTGGGCTTGCAGCCATTATACATACGAAGGGATAACGCTGACGTTTCATCAGCTTATAACTTGTTCCTTTGACTGCCCAGACTTGCTTTCAAGGATCCCTGTATTCATAAATTCACGAAGACTCAGATCTATCCCTCTATTTCGAACCCCATTCAACAGAACTGACTATGGTTGAAACGAACCGTTAACCAGAATGATGACTAAAGCTAATAACTCACCCGTCTTTGACCTTAATATATCCAAAACCACCCTGAAGAATCTCCTAGTTACCTCCACTCCCCGACACTCTCCGTCTTAATCCTGACTTCATATTTTTACTTTTTTCTTATTATGTTTTTTCTAACTTAAATTGTTCCTGTTTTTATTCTTCTTTTTTAAACCAAATTTGAATTACAAATTATATATTTTTTATTGTAAATATTGTTATTTTTTAGTTTTAAGATCTATTTATTGTGGCTTGGATTAATCTTTAATAAAATTCAAAATTCAAATTCAAAATTCTTTTGTCTATGAAAGGGTATACTTAAAGTCACCCTCAAAAAATTCAATGAACCGAGATTTAAATTCTTTCCTCGAAAATGGCTCAAACGATTTTAGTTAAGGTATGTTTTTAATAAATTTACAAGAACTGTCACTTTAGAATTTTCCTCATAATTCAGGTAGGTAATTCACATTGAAATACAGTGTGTAACTTGATTCTTCAAAGTCGGTCTCGAATGGTGGGTTGTTCGAATTAAGAACTCGTTCACAAATTTTCTTTTTAAGACTTTATTTATAAAAGTTTAATAATTTTAAAGTTAGATACAATTTTACTTTTCTGTGTTGGTTACTTTCGTAGTGACTTTATTTGGTCATTCAAAAATCCGGTTTGAGAAACCAATGTTAATGAATGAAGAACTATTGTCAAGACGTAAGCTTTCAGAGAAAAAGAAAAAGGCTAGAAAGCGATATGTAATATCACTGAAACTACACCCTTCCAGTTTCTTGATCCAGTTCGAAGTGATCTTAGAAATAAATTTCTTCGCCTTTTATAGCAAAATTATATACAAAATTTCTTAAGTAGGCTATGAATAAATACAGTAGAAATTGAAATTAAGTTCAAGGAAAATATGAAAAACAAACTAATAAACAAATAATACGAAAGGCAAGTAACTAATATAGTCTAAGTAAAATTTTGTATTAAAATATCTTATGATGTTACATTCTCCCCCTCTGGAGCTGAAGTCGTCCCGACGATGCGACAGGATTTCTTCTTAGGTGGTCTTCCTCGTTTCCGCAATATTCTCACTGGAGATATAGATTCGTTTGGCTTAGTTGGATTATATTTAGTTAGAGAAGAGACATGGTATGTTCCTAATGGAACCGTTTTATCGTCTCTTGCAGCAATTTGATAAGTCGTTTTGCCTAGTTGCTGGATGATGAGATATGGGCCGTCTCTCCGCGGTACAAATTTTGATGTCATTTGTTTTGAAGATTTACTGAGAACATGTGTCTTAACCAGGACTAGATCACCTACTTGAAGGTCAACTTTTGTACGACGTTTCTTGTCAGCATATTTCTTGTTATGATCTTGAGATTTCTCAACAGTATCTTGAACCTCTTGCATTATTTTAGATAGACGACTAAGTTGGGGACTTATTTGGGGAATAAAGTTTTCGGATTGTAGAATTCTTCTTGTATCGTGAGTAACATCATCTAGGGTTCTTAGGTCTCTACCAAAAGTTAGAAAGGAAGCAGTGTGTCCAGTGCTTTGACATTTCGCTGTGTTCATTGCAAATCTTATGGATGGAATGTCATTAGCCCAGTTTTTGTGATTATTTCCAACTAAAATGCCTAATTGCGTTTTTAAATCTCTGTTCTTCTTCTGTGATAGACTGGAGTTAAAGTCTGCTGAATACCTAAGACATGAGTCAGTTGCTGCATTATTTTTGAGATAAATTGTGGACCATTGTCAGTGATTAAACGTCTTGGTGTTCCAAAACGGAGAAAAATCTCGTTTAATAAGATAGTTGCACAATTTTCAGCTGTTGCTTCTTCAAGCGGAAATATCTCAACCCATCTACTGGCAAGATCCTCGGCAATAAGTATCCATTGAAAGCCTTCCTTAGTTACAGGTAAAGGTCCAAAAAGATCGACTGACAGGACTTCGAAACGCTGATTACTAGCAACCGTCTGGAGAAGTCCCATTGGTTTCATGTTGCTGGGTTTATATCTTAGACAAGCAAGGCAATTACCAATATGTTTTATAATATCGTTGCGCATTCCAGGCCAGTAATAACGGGAAGCAATTCTGGACAATGTTCTTTCGACACCATAATGACCAGCTGTGTTTGAGTCATGGTATTTTTGTAGTACATCTAAGCGTTCTTGTTTTGGTATCACTAATTGTGCGTCTTCTGCATCGGATTCAGATGAGTACTTGTAGAGAATTCCATCATTCATCAGGTATCCTCGAGACGTCCACCGTGAAATGTCCTCATCATTGTTTTCGAAGGATTTTATAATGGCTTTTAATTGTTCGTCTCTGAGTTGACTTTCACGAATTTCATTAGGTCTTCTTGTAGGGAAATCGATTTGAAAGTTGCAGACCTGGCAAGTATTTTCATCATGTTCGTCGTTATTACATGGAGGCTTTGATAACATATCAGCAACAGTGTTAGTTTTTCCTGGATTGTATTCAATTTTAAAGTTATAAGGTTGTAATTGGAGAGCCCATCTAGCAAGCCGTCCAGTTGGTGACTTCAAACTCATAAGCCATTTTAGTGGCTGATGGTCGGTTATGAGATTGACTTCCCCACCTTCTATATAGCCCCGGAACTTGTTAACAGCCCAGACAATGGCTAATGCTTCTCGCTCTGTTGTTGAGTAATTTCGCTCGGTTTTTGTTAAGAGTCTTGAAGCATATTCAATAGGGTGTTCCTCATCTCTCTCCCCCTGGACTAACACAGCTCCAAATGCATAGTTACTCGCATCCGTTTTGAGACAGAAGGCTTTAGTATCGCTGGCTTGTTGTAACACAGGTGCAGAGATGAGTTTAGATTTTAATGTGTCGAACGAAAATTGTTCATCTTTACCCCATTTCCACTTGGCGTTCTTCTTGGTTAAATTGTTCAAAGGTTTTGCGATGTCAGCAAAGTTCTTAATAAACCGTCTGTACCATGAACAGGTCTGAAGAAAAGATAGAACTTGCTTGCAATTTTTAGGTTCCATTCGTTCAGATATTGCCAATGTTTTTTCTGGATCTACTTGTATACCGTTTTTGGTTAAAAGATGTCCCAGGTATTTTACTTCAGCGCAACAAAAATTACATTTCCCTCTATTAACTTTAAGGTTGAAAAGGTTAAATCGATCGAAAATTTGTTTTAGGTCTTCAAGATGCTCTTCAAAACTGCTTGAACAAACAATGAGGTCATCCAGATAGATGAGAAGAAGAATACCTGGTAATCCGTTGCGAAATCTATCTATCAATCGTTGGAAGGTGGCTGGAGCATTTCGTAAACCAAATGGCATCCTTTTAAATCGAAACATTCCAAACGGGGTAACGAACGCAGTTTTATCTTCATCTTCTTCAGCTATCTTAATTTGATGATAACCTGATTGAAGGTCTAAAGTACTTTTATATTGAGTTTTCTTAGTGGAATGTAAAAGATCGTCGATTCTTGGAAGGGGGTATGGATCTGGGACTGTAAGGCTGTTGAGTTTTCTGTAATCAACACACAGTCTTATATTTCCATCCTTTTTGGGAACTAGCACGACTGGTGCAGCCCAAGGGGACTCGCATTCTTCAATGAAGTCGGCTTCAAGAAGTTTTTCCAATTCAATTTTCAACTGAGCCTTTCTTGCAGGTGAAAGTCGATAAGGTGGAGTTGCAATAGGTTCATGGTTACCAGTATTTATTCTGTGTACTGCGAATGGTGTAGGATCAGATAAATAACCAAAAATAAAATCATAATTTTTAAGCAGTTTATTTAAATCATTTTGTTGAGATAAGTTAAGGTCTTTAGCTTCATTTTCTCTAAGTTCTACGTCTACAAGAAGTATCTCAGTGAACCAAGTTTCTATTTCGTTTTTTCCTGTTGTAAGAACCAATGGTGGGAATAGCTTGGTGTTATCATCATTTCGTTCTGGAGTGCTTTCGTTGCTTCTAAGTGAATTTTTGAAAATGTTTTGGATAGAGTGGGGTGAATAGTCCGTCTTCTCCATGTTTTTTGTGTTATTCTTGTTACTGTTGTTGTTTATGTTGTTCTTCTTTGTTGGCAGTTTTCTTTTGAGGGTGGTAGGATCAGGTCCATAGTATTCTTCTGAATTTGGTGTTTCACTGATAGGAGAAATGATTTTGATATTGTCAAACCAGGTGAGAAAAGCTGAATTTTCTTTCTTCAATGTCTTGGAAAATGGTGAATCTTCGGAATTGTGTTCAGGTGTCGTTTTATTTGATGATTTAATTGGTGTTGATGCCAGAGAAGCGATTTGGTTTGGTAACGACTTTTTGGTGAGTTTTGAGGATGTTGTGTCGAAAAAGTCGAATTTTTCGGTCATTTTATCGGCAAAATACCATAACCTCTGACCAAGATCAAGAACGATGCCATTCTGTTCCAGGAAATCTATTCCTATCAGGGTTCTGTTGTCCTTTGCTTTGGGAAGTGCAATGAACTTTATTGGCCTTGTTCGATTTCCGATTTTTATGCGTGTTTCTCCGATGAAAACTTCTTCATTTGTTTGAATGCCGTCTGCCAGGGTGATGTCGGCATTCATCTGCGAAAATTTTGTTCCATTTTTCAGTAAATGTAGAAACAACTCCCGTCCTGCGACACTTGTTCTGGCAGCTGTATCCAAATGAGCTATCCCTAATTCGCCATAGGAAACGATCGGAATAGTGGGAAGATCCGTGCCAAGCGTTGTTTTAATACTGTTGAATGAAACAGTTGCAGGGCCTTTGGGAAGTTCTTTGCAGTTTGGACAGTTTGAACGGACATATCCAGATGCCTTGCATTTGAAACAATGCAATTTTGGTTCCTCTAATTGCTTGTTTAGTTTTTCTTTTTTACGGCATTCATTTGATGTATGGCCAGTGAAATTGCAGAAGTTGCATCTTTTCTTGGTGAATGTCTCTTTAGGATGAGCGTTTTGAACTTGAGCTGCTTTTTCAGTCATCGACATCTCAACTGCTCTGGCTTTCGATAGCAATTCTGCAAACGTTTTTACAACATCTCGTGGGACTCCATCTCGAATATGTAGACTCAGCAAACCGTAAATCATGTCGATTGACAATGATTCTGACAAAGCAGGTTGTGGAAGCTGTGACAGTAGGGCTCGTTTGTTGGCAATAAAATCGTCTGTTGATTCGTTCCTCTGTTGTCGGGTTTCGAAAATCTCTATAAAGATACGATAAGCAGGTTTTGGAGGGGCAAAAGCACTTCTGAGGAGGGAAATAACGTCATTCCAGCTCCTTGCCTCATGTTTTACACCTTGCCACCAGGTTATAGCTCCGTCTTGGAGCAGCAGTTGGAAACCTTTTATGGCGTCATAATCGCTTATGTGTTCTATTTCTTTATAAATACAAATTGTAGATATAAAGTTTTCTACAATAGTTGGGTTTCTCTGCCCACGAAAACGTTCGCTGCATTTACTGAAACTTCCGGTTGTAGCCATGTTGGGTTGAATGGCTGACAAAAGTTGTTGCAATTGTTCAGCTGTGAGTACCATGTTGTTATTTGTTTCTGACTCTTGTTGTTGATTGTTGAGACGTGTTCTAAGTCTTGTTTCCAGTTTGATTGATTGATGTGTTTTCTTCGTTTGTTTTTACTTCAGAGTATTCGATCCACTAGTTGGGCGCCAATTGTAACTCGATTCTTCAAAGTCGGTCTCGAATGGTGGGTTGTTCGAATTAAGAACTCGTTCACAAATTTTCTTTTTAAGACTTTATTTATAAAAGTTTAATAATTTTAAAGTTAGATACAATTTTACTTTTCTGTGTTGGTTACTTTCGTAGTGACTTTATTTGGTCATTCAAAAATTCGGTTTGAGAAACCAATGTTAATGAATGAAGAACTATTGTCAAGACGTAAGCTTTCAGAGAAAAAGAAAAAGGCTAGAAAGCGATATGTAATATCACTGAAACTACACCCTTCCAGTTTCTTGATCCAGTTCGAAGTGATCTTAGAAATAAATTTCTTCGCCTTTTATAGCAAAATTATATACAAAATTTCTTAAGTAGGCTATGAATAAATACAGTAGAAATTGAAATTAAGTTCAAGGAAAATATGAAAAACAAACTAATAAACAAATAATACGAAAGGCAAGTAACTAATATAGTCTAAGTAAAATTTTGTATTAAAATATCTTATGATGTTACAAGTGTAATTTTTTTAGGCGAGAAATCACTTTTTTGGTGAAGATACCTACTGCTCGCATAGGAAAATGGTAAAACTTAACATTGTTCAATTTCTTTCTTAAATCTTAAAAACTAAATCGTGAGTTTAACGCGCACTCTAATAAAATAAAATAAGTTTGTTTCACGTCTGTCAGCACTATTTTCTTAGAGCAAATCGAGAAAACTGCGATGCTTTTTTTTCTGTTCACAAATAACAACGTTTAATTATAAAAAAGCATGAATTTAATATTCTTTTTTTTTCTGAATATATTCACAGGGGGGAAATCGAAGACTTGTTTGAACAAGTTACAAGAGAAGAGTACGAGAAAAGCTTTCAACTTGGTGATATTCAACGTGCCAATAACATGCGAGCTCTCATGCTTGTGCTTCCATACAACACCGAAAATACAACTGATGAAGTCCTCCAAGTAAGAATCTAAAATAAAAAACTGTACATCAATAATGAAAACCATTCTTATAGGAACTATATACTCGTCCACCAATCACAAAAGTAATTGACGAATATTCTTCCCCAAAAACAAAAAAGTTTCAAACAGCAGCCCCGACAACATCTGGAAAAGTCGAAATCATTGAAGTTGGAAAACTAGCAGCCACTACTTATAAACCATTTTTCAAACTTAAAGAGAAACCTAACTCTAAGCCAACAACATATCATCCTCCACGACCGTTCTCTAAGCCCAGCGAAGTACCAACGTTTCACCAATTACCTGATTTAGCTGCTCCAGTGACGAGTTTGCCACTGCTCCCTGATATAGAGGAGGAAGAGAAGAAAGCGACACGCTATAGTAGTTCATACAATGCAAATGATGCAGATTGGTCATTGCTAGAAGGTGAATCTAGTAATCGAGTAAGTTACAAGCAGAAATTTACACCAATGCCAGATTTGGCTGGGATTTTCAAAACAATGGGTTTGGAACAGCCTCCCAAACAAATTAACCTCAAGCCAGTCAAGCCGTTTTTGTCAAGCACTATCCAGCAATCCAATCGTGGCAACATTGATATTGCTGATTTTACTCGAACGCTTCCACCACGTCCGCACCTTGAAGCATATAGTGAATTTAAGCCTTTAAACATTGGGGAAGAGATTCGAGTTCAACCAGACATCGAAGACTATTTGAATCGTTTTGGAATCGTCAGTAGAAAACGAAAACAAATCAAACCGGAGGATGCTGGCCCTAAGCCCACTGCAAAGGTGAAAGCACAAGCTATTAAACGAATCGACACTGACGTAACTGATTCTCCGCCAAGCAATAATGAGGCAGATCAGCTGAATAAACTCTTAACGAATCTCCAGGAATTAGAGCGTTTGAATGTTAGTCTGACTCCTAGTATGCTTAAGCCAATGTTAATGAAAGCTCAAGATGGAGGTCCCGATCCTGTTACAGCCAATGAGGAAGAACAAAGGAATGAACTGAAACGTCAAAGTGAGAATGATGCATCAGCTTCGGGTTCAGAAAACGATTCAACAACTATTGCGACTGCCTCAAGTACCGAAGCTGATTCCAAAGCGTCAGGAAGTGAGTCACAGAATGGGTCGTTGGCCGATTTGGAGGATTCCTTCGGAGGTCCAGATCCCGTTACTGAAGATCCATCACCTCCACCAAAAAAGAACGGTTTTTATTTCCTTGCCGATTGGAATTCGTTTCTAGAAGTTGGTGAAGCTGGCAATGATCAAGTTGTAGTGCGGTTTGATCCTAAAGTTGGCGATCCAAGACGATTTTTAAAAGTAACGGTCCCATGAGAACTTAGTTTTTAGTGTAGATATAAATTAATTGGACGTTTGTATTTAATTTGTAAATATTTTCTTTTTGTTAAGTTTAACTGTAGGTGAATAGATATGGTACCTGTATCTAAATTGTAACTTAAGACCGTACAGGGTATACAAAACTCAATAAAAATAAATGCTCAAACTTCTATTGACAGAAGTTCCAGACGGAAGTTCAAGTGAAGCTGTTTTTGATTAATCCTTTGACTTCTTTTGATTTGAAAATGGTTAAGTTTAAGATATACCATTTTAATCTGTTTTTACAGAGCTTGACTTGGAAATTAGGTATGTGATCAGATTTAGAAGAATTACAAAGTTTGATTTTTATTTGGTGTATTTTAATTTTTATTCGGTGCTGCATAGCAAGCGGTGCAGGGAACTAACTTCACTGGGCACTACCTTCACACGGGCATTAACTTCACCTCAAGTGGGAACTATCTTCACTTTTTTCTGGTGAAGTAATATCCCGACTATATGGTGGGAAATTACTTCATCAGAAATTTGTGTGATGCTAAAGCCCAGCCGTTATTCAAAGATTTTAAGAGAAACAACAAGCCGAATGAAAAAAGAACTATGAATTAAGAATTCAAAAATACCATGTTTTTTGATCATAAGCAGCCAGAGTAGACAAAGGGCTTGAGTTCATAGTTTGGACTTTTAATAAATTGAACGCTTTTTGTATCTTATTTGGACTGAATATTGGTAAAGCCAGGAGCTTTTTGTACCAAGTAGAAAGATTAGGATTGGTCCTCAGCTTGGGTATAATATCGTGGATTTTGCACGTCCTTCTGCGGATTGCCCGTGTTTAAAGGAACTAGGATCCTTTGAGGTCTACTTCGGGAAATCTAATATACAAAGGAAGCCAATTTTTTTTGCCAAACAGAGAAACAATTTGGGGTGTGAAAATAAATTTGTTTTAAATGGGAATGGGAATGCTAGGTGCATTGATTTTCAAATGGAAAAATGGCAAAATCTTTATTGCAAATCAATTTTTTGCACGGAGAAAAACAAAGAATTTCAAGACCGAAAATCTATTGCATGGAAAATCTGTTGCAATTGCTCCATGGATGGTTTTAAAATAAGCCACCCAAAGCCCAACACATTCTTATAAAATTTTCAATGTATGTATGCTTATAGCTTACTCCAGTCATAAGAAGAATATAAATCTGGCCGAAAATGAGATTTTTGTATGGGATTCTGGGTAAAATAGTTCAAAAATTACTTTTGGAACGAATCAAATTTCTTTAAAAAATTGGAAAACCCCAGAAAAAAAGAGTTTTTTTTTCATTTTGTTCAACGAAATTTTGCATGTTATCGCACGCTTTAATGGTTTCAGACTACGAAAAAGAGGAAAGTTAGTTGTGAAGCTTGAAAAGATTCATATTTATATATTTACTAGCTGACCCGGCAGACTTCATACTGCCTCAATCTATAAATAAAAGACCTAAACTTTTGTATACATCGCAACCACACTCCCCGCTACCCTCTATCCACTATCCCACAACCCTTTACCTGCTTACCACTACCCACTATTTCCAACTGCTACCCACTACCCTGGTACCGCGTTACCAAGCTACCCCGCTAACCGCTTCCCACTACTTCTACACGCTAACCACTACCCTCTATCCGCTACGGCTACCCCACTACCCTCTGCCTGCTACCCACTATCCGCTACTGCTAAATACTACCCGCTACCCCGTTCCCAGCTGCCCTTTTACCCCGCTTCCCACACCAGCTATCCGTTATCCGCTATCCACTACCCCGCTACTCCACTACCCGCTACCCTGGCTATATAACATAAACGGCTTGTTCAAAATACTTAAAACCCATGTACGCCACTACCCGAACCATAAACCGTGTTTTAAGCACTTTGAGATATGCATATCTCGAAATCCTGACGTGCTAGAACAATTCTGTGTCCGGATTTAGTTTCAACATGAAAAAATTTACAAGAAATGATGTGGCTCATCCTTGTGGCAAAAATGTTGTTGACCAGTGTAATTAAAGGTCTTAAACAATGCGTTTTTATACATGTGCATAAAAAAATCCGTTAAAAACTTGAAATCAAAGGGTACGGTAGTGCCCAGCCAAGTTCTAGCACTACTCCCTTTTTACAGGATCGAACTCAAGCACATTTTTAATCCCCCATAACTCTTGAAGCCATAGAGTTAGAAGCTTCAAATTTGAATCACTTATTAACTGTAAAAAAAATATTTGTTAAAACATTTTTGTAGAACCACTACTTCCTGAGATATTGAACAGTAAAAATTTCAAAAAACCGTAATTGACTCACTCGCTGACTGACTCACTGACTGACTGCCCGATCATCAAAATTATGAAGCACTTCTAACGATAGCAGAATCTTGAAATTTGGTACAGTTGTAGGTTTTTGAGTGAATACAAAGGAAAAAATTCTAGTATCCGCCCACTTTCTTAAAATGGTCGTAGGATGATGAAATTCGGAATTTTAATAGGGTTTTGGTTGAAAATAAGGAAAAATATAAGTAACATATTTTAGTTTCATTTAGGGGCGTAGTTTCCGCCCACGTTCTTAAAACGGATCATGCATCGTAGGATGTTGAAATTCGGAATTTTTGTAAGGTTTTTGTTGAATGACATGAAAAAAAATGAGTTAGGGGCGTGGTATCCGCTTACTTTATTAAAATGGTCATAGGATGTTGAAATTTAGAACTCGGGTTTGTTTAAGTTATAACACTTTCATGAAACCTTGGGGTCTAAAATGTAAAAAAAGAGCCAAGTTCTCTTATGTGCGAACAACACTGTGCAAAAAGTCAGCCACCAAATGTAATGAGATCTAAAAGAACGCCAAGTTCTTACATGCAACAGTGAATATTTCAAATCATAGAAGATAATACATGCAACAATATTAAAAGAAAATACAAAATAGTTTGGATGAAAATTAACAAGTTCACTTGGCAAGTTTTCGTTTGATGCGTGATAACTAACATTTTAAAACTTGAAAAGTGAACTTTTAAATTTTCACCCAAACTAAAAAACGAATGAGGACCGACAGCGACGCCTTATTTCGTAGTTGAAATGAAACCTTTGTAATAGTCTAACTTCCATAAGAAGTAGAAAATGCAAAATATCTTGCCTATGATATTAATACCGATTGGTCAACAGATTTGTGTAGTCAACTATATGGACTTACCTGTACACATTGGCTTTCCTGGTAGCCTTCCACAGAAATAAGTAGGCAAGTATTACTAATTATATTTTCACTATCCTACCAACAGCTTTCAAGTTCCAATAAAACGATCTAACTCACCGAACTTACCAAAGGAAACTTTGGCTACCCAGCACTTAATAAAACTTATCTAAGATAAAATGCACTAACTATACTTCGTTCACAAATAATTGTCAGCATTGCTCTTATGGCAGAGCTTTTTCATCTACAAAGGTGCCTGTCTATATAAAAAAGGCAGAACTGCCACTGAAAACGACGTGACACCCTTGAACTCACCACACAAATTGTTATTGTAATTTCCTTGAGCAGAGAGTATACCCCACACAACATGTCTCCTGCACATCTCAGCGCAGACTGATTTCTGTTCATTATACACTACCCTTATCATGTATAAAAAACGGGGCTGGCAAAATTAGTACGAAGAAGGTTTTCGTGCTACTCAAACGCGGTTATCCTCTCGAAAATATTTTTCTTTAATACAAAACAACTTAAATATTATTTCTTAATGTTATATTCCACATAATTTATTAAAATATGAGGAGAAAAATTCTTTTAGCATAGTTCTTTCGAACGTCAACATACTCCCTTTGTGGTATTTCGGAGCAAATAATTTCATTATCAGCCCTGGTAAAGAACGAACACAACAATGTGAAAAGCTTTTCAACCGCTTGTATTTCAATGAAAGTTCTTGAAAGCTGTGCTTTTATGAATAGAAAAATCTATTGTATTGACAAAAAAAAGTGTTGACATTGATCTTTTTTTCATTTTTTGCTTCGTTTAGTATGTTGATTACACACTTTTCTGAAAAAAGTATTTGTTTTATAATGTCGTTAAATCCAAGGTTTTCAAACTTCGATTTTTTTGGTATTTTAAGCTTTAAAGGTGTATGAGTTATGGACGCGGGAAAATATAAATAAGTCAGCATGTACTCTGTTGCCACAGATTTGTTGAAGCAATAGGTAATCAGTCAGTCACACAAATTTAATATTTGTATTTTGTAGTACAGATTCTTAAAAGAAAGTGAAACCAAAGGACACAACTCACCCTCGAAAAAAAATTGCGGCAGAAAACACAAAGCTGATGATTTTGACAAATGTGCAATTAGACAAATTGTTCATGAATTCTTTGCAAATCAAGAGCTTCCAACCCTTGATAAAATATTACATGAAGTTAAAAATAATGAAAACATAACAAAAATAGGCAGGACATCGCTTTACAAGATTTCAAAAAAAGACCTTGGATTTAAGTTTGCCAAGCGTCAACGCAATAGTGTTTTGCTGGAACGAGATGATATCGTGGCCCGAAGGCGAAAATATATATATATATAAAAATTATTTCACTGATGAGACATGGGTCAACGAAGGACATACTACTGCAAAAATTTGGACGGATTCATCGATAAGAAATCCACTGCAAGCCTTCAATGAAGGGTTGTCCACAGGTTTGAAATCGCCATCGGGAAAAGGGAAAAGACTGATTATTTCCCACATAGGAAGTTCAACAGGGTTTGTTGACGACGGGCTGTTGTGTTTCGGGTCGGGAAACAGTGGCGACTATCACGAAGATATGAATGCGGAGGTGTACGAGCAATGGTTTGAGAAAATACTCACACTGATTTAACCCAACTCAGTAATCGTTTTAGATAATGCTTCATATCACTCGAGGAAAAAAAACAAAGCGCCATCCACTGCAACCAGGAAACAAGAAATAAAGAATTGGCTATGCACAAATAACATCAGGTTCGAAGACGACATGGTGAAAGCTGAGCTCCTGAACATTGTTAAACGTCACAAGTCCAATTTTGAAAAATATTACGTTGACGATATGGCTGAAAGTGCAGGCCACAAAGTTTTACGTTTGCCACCCTACCACTGCGAGCTGAACCCAATAGAATTGGTTTGGGCTCAGGTTAAACGACATGTTGCTGCAAACAACAAATCATTTAAAATGGCTCAGCTTAAAGAACTCTTGACAACAGCCTTAGGAGAGGTGAGCTCTGAAAAATGGCAACGGTGTGTCAAACATGTTGAGGAGAACATCGAGCCCAAAATGTGGAACATAGACTTGTTCACCGAACAAGCTGTTGAAAGTCTTATTGTGAGTTTGAGTGAAGATGGCAGAAGCAGTAGTAGCACTGAATCTGAATAGAGTTGTTTATGATTGAATGCAATTTAAATTTAAATTTATCAATTTCATTAATTTTATGTTTACTTTTGTTAAATTTTGTTCATTTACCCTATGTTTTTATGTTAACAGTTAATTGCTTGCAAATTTCTTATCATTTCTTTTTCATTCTGTTTAAATTATGCTCTTTTTCTTAATTTATGTATAAACTCGTTTAACTGTTTTGCATTGAAATCGAGAGAGTTGCAAATACTGTTTTTTTTTGTTTAACTCAATTTTGATGCAAGCATTTTCTCGTCCATTTGGATTGCAGACATCGAGAGGGTAACAACTATCAATAAACATTGTTCTTTATTATTACACTGAATTTTGACTTGATTTTTATGGTTCATGGACGTTTCATCTTTAAATAATTTTGTGGTCCTTCGATGCTTTTTAGAACGTTTCATCATTAAACAAGAGTTATTTATTTATTTATTTTTTTAATATAAAGCGATTTGCATAATATGCCCTGACAAATCACTTTGTAAATTTTTATGTACCTACATATTTAATTATAATTTATCAATGCATTCGTTTCTTATGTTTTTGTTAATTTTTAGATTGTTAGGGACTAGGCCTACTGGGGAAACCATTTAAAAAACGCACCATATATCTTACCCCATGGGTGGTGAGGAAAAAGATAAATCAGTAAAAGCGAAAATATATGCTTTTATTTTGTGGAATATATAATATAAATAATAAACAAAATGGCAACACTTATCATTTTCAATACAATTTTCAATAATTTAATGTGTATAGTATGGCAACACTGATGGAGCTTTTGAAAGAATATAGCATTAATTAAATTTGCAATAGTGAAAAAGAGATGCAAACATCCCTATTTCTTCTGTACTGACAATTAAAGTTGAACAGAGTATAATAAAAATATTCTTGGTATGTTACGTAAAAGTTGTTTTCCTGTTTAAGAAAAAGATTAAAGAATTAAATACAGGCTATTTGCGATTTTACAATTCTTACAATTTTTTGGCATCAGTTTTCCAACATCTTATCTGCGACTTCCGGTATCTGCTTTCATCTGAGGAAGTGTTCACAATAAAAAACAACTTAATCCATATTTTGCAGAACCGTACAATGCCTAATGGACTTGACTGATTAACATAAAATTCAGTATGATAATCTTCAGATTTCCTGGATTCTAAATGACTATCTTACACAAACAATAAAAAACTTAGTTATCGTGTTATCCTGTCATGATCATGAATGAATGCATGGCTGGCTTTTGGGTAATCCGATCTTGACAAAAGATATAATTGTAATTATATTATAGTATCAAATTAAAATCCGAGGACTAAAAATTAAGCAATTTCAAAGATGTCAAACAAATCATCAAATCTTTTATTGGAGTGTTGATAGTCTAGTTGCTATATACTTTTAATAGTGAATATTTAATCAATATACAACTAGACTGAACAGATTGGATATTAAATGAGAACAAAAATACAGTACCAACATCATAAGAAAAAAGAGAACAATGGCTAGATAAATTTAAGTGGAGAAAAAGATTTGTATTCGAAAAAAAAAAATCGTTCTTTTCTTATTGCTCATAAGTTGTTGTTCTTTGTTTAATACATGCATATTTGTATCAATGTCGGTTTTCTTATCTTACAAACCATCTGTATAGGAAATTATGCTCTTGAGAATTTGGTGGACGCTCGACCAAAAGTTTTACTTGGATTGGATCAAGCCAAATTTCTCTTAGGCCATGGCCAACGGCACGGCATGCACGGATTCGGAACCTCATGCGTTGAAGACACTTTTAGGTTGGATAGTGTTCGGTAAATCAGCTCCGTCATTGAGCTTGTCCTGCTTCGATCCAGCGTCGAAACCTTTCACGAAGCCATAAAGGAGGAATTTGGTGTTATGCCCCCAAAAGGTGAACTTGTTAGTCGAAAAGTAAGTCGTTCCTTCGATGTTATGGAACGGGTCGTTAAGAAAAGTAGGTAGACAATTTGAGATTGGTCTGTTGTGGTGTTCAGATGACGTCAAGCTTCCGGAGAATTTTAATATGGCTTTCAAACGTCTTATTGGCTTAGAAAAGTCTTTGAAGAAGAACCCTCAACTTTTGGAGTGGCAGAACAACTTCTTTCGTGATCTGATCACTAAGGGCTATGCCAGAATCGCGTCCCAGGACGAATTGGATAAAGTTTAGCCAAGGGTTTGGTATGCACCGACCTTTATTATCATCAACCCTAATAAGAATCCTCCGAAACCTAGATGTGTGACAGATGTGGCGGCGGAAGTCAACGGAGTCTCTTTGAACACCTATTTACTAAAGGGGCCAGACAATTTAGTTCCTCTTCTTGCGGGTTTGTTCAAGTTCCGGGAACGTCAAGTAGCTGTGAATGAAGACGTCAGAGAGATGTTTCACCGCATTCGTATTAAGGCTGAAGATCAGCAGTGCCAACGCATTTTATGGAGGGACGGAGTTACAACGAACTGCGTATATCATGCAAGTTATGATGTTTGGGCCAAGGTGCTCTCCGTCGTGCGCGCAGTTTGTCAAGAATCATCATGCCAACTCGTTCAAGCCTCAAAGCTGTAGATGGTCTAGTTAAGCGCACCTATGTTAATGACTATTTTAAAGCCACAACTCTGTACAAGATACCGTTAAGGTTACCAGAGATGCTCTTCAAATTTGCCATTCCATGAACTTCGATCTCGTTGGTATACAGTCAAACAGCCAGGAATTTATGCATCAGATGCCGGAGACTAGTGTCAACTCCAAACTGGTATGTATAAACCCTAATGAAAGCGATAGTTTGGTTTCCAAGATTTAAGGAATGTATTGGCACCCGATATCTGATAACTTTGCATTCAAGATTTCGTATGACGAAGGCCTTATAGAGATGCTAGATGAGAAAGCAATTGTTACCAAAATAAAAATGCTCAAATCAATCATGAAGATTTTTGATCCTCTAGGACTTATCTCACAGTTTCTAATCCGTGGTCGTAAGATATTGCAAGAGGTTTGGAGAGAAGGTTTTAGTTGGGGAGAGCCGGTTTCAGCTCACTTAAGTAGTGCGTGGCGAGACTTTTTCAAAGCCTTGAAAGATGTTGGAAACATAAAAAATTCTCATCATTATTCATTGAGAAACCCTGACGACTGCAAAGTAAGTTTGATTGTTTTCGGCGATGCTTCGGAGAAAGCCTTTAAAGGTGTACGTTTGGCAGTTACAATCAAGACGTCGCACACAATTAGAATTGATGACACCATGTTTTTATCAGACTCGAAAACGGTCTTGGCTTGGATCAACTCTTCTTATTATAAATTACCCTCTTTCGGTGCTTCCCGTATAGGTGAGATCCTGGACTCAAGTTCACCGCGTGGATGGTTTCACGTCGGCTCCATCGGTAATGTGGCTGATGATGGTACGAAACGTTTTGACGTATCAATGCGAAATCAAGATACGCGTTGGTTCAAAGGCCCAGATTTTTTTAAAACGTTCTTTTGAGGATTGGCCCGTTTCTACTTGTAGTTCTTCTAAAGCCCTATAGGGGAGTCAATGAAGCGAAAAATACGGCCTGACCTCCGAATTTTTTTACTGTGAACCGATTTGCATGAAATTTTGGAATTAGGCTCATCTTACCCTTAACTTTAAGAGTGAAAATGATTTGAACTCCGCCACCACCCTGAGGGTGGTTGCCACCCCTTCTCGGGGGTGAATTTTTTTTTTTCAAAATAACCTCGGATATCGATAGAAGGCCTAATTTTAAGCAAAGAATCTTCTGTAAAGTTTTTAAAAAAATCCAATACTTTTCAAGTTATTGGCAATTGAAAATTCGCAATAATAACACTCCGAAATTTTCAGTTACTAAGTAGAAAAAAAAATATGATAAGATTTTGGACCATAACTCCTTCAATTTTCATGCTATCACAATTTATAAGAAACCATTGTAAAGGTATTTAAGAGAGCTACAACATCCTTCATTGCAATATATAGTAAAAAACTTTTTTTCAAAACGGTGAAGGGTTAAAGGGCTTAAGAGAGGCTGTGATTGCGCTGCCACGTGCTCTTTAATAAATCATATCTCCGTCAATTTTTGTTTCACAGAAAAAAAAACGTAAAAGAAAATTGTTTGTCAGAAAAATACCTAAATTTTTAATCTTGACACTTTTATACGTACACTCCGCTTCAACTGAATAAGCTCACAATTTTTCTGAAGTTTGTTGTCCATTTTTTCCTAACTTTGAACGTTAATGCATCATTTGATGATGCTAACCGATAGCTTATGATGTTGAGAAAACAAATCAAAAAGAATAATTTAAAAAGGACCACTATTTTTTCCCTGGCTCTCATGCAAAGCTTTCCAGATTAAAAAACTCAGTTTTTTTTTGCATCAACTGAATAAGCACAACTTTTAAAAATGCAAATAAAATCAAACTGAAAGAAATTAACAGGATTTTCTTTAAATATTTTTTTATTGGTTATTTCTAGTATTGGGTACTACCACCTTTATTCTTTATTCCTTCATAAATTCGGGCTGGCATGGAATCGTATAAACTCTTTAAATAGTCCAGCGAAATTTCTCTCCATGCTAACTTAACGGCTGCAATAAGCGATTCTCTGTCCTCAAACTGACGGCCTGACTCATAAACTTTACGTACCAACCATCCCCATTAATTTTCTATACGGTCCAGGTCAGGTACATAGGGCGACCATTGAAGCAATTCAACATTCTGGTCCTGTATCCCACTTTTGACAGTGCGCAACGTTTGGATGGGGTCATTGTCATATTGGAAAATCCATTTATAGGGTCCAAAAATATCCGAAAATGAAGGTAACTTTCTTTCCAATATTCTTTTGTAGGTAATTGCAGTAGTTTTTGACGTTTAAAACTCAGGCTCAATAGTCCCATAGTAGCTAACTGCTCCCCATATCATAACTCCCCCTTCTCCACCATGATACCGCGCTAAAAATCGTTCTTTTTTTTCTCAAATCGTGAAAGCAATAATTAAAACCATCAGGGCCATCAAAATTGAATCTCTTCTCATCCCAAAAAACCGCGTTGTGCCACACATTTTTCCAACTCACATCGAGTCTAGAAAATCTTAAACGAATGTCTTTTCGTTGCTCGTTTAGTGGTGGTTTCTTTTGGAGTAGCAATCGTTTTAAATGATCTGCGCGGTTTGGTACTCTGTGGCCTGTTGAAACACCTGCAGTTACAACAACTTTTTGTTTAATTTTTAACGCGGAGGCACCTGAACTGGAAGCACATCTCAAAATTGCTCGTCGATCAACTTCGAATGTTGCCGTTTTTTTTACCACCTTTCATGTTTTTCTCGTACAAACTTTTGTTTCTGAGGTACGAATAGACAACACTAAGACTCCAATCAATGTTGGTAGCTATAGCACGCACGGTCAGTCTTTATTCTTTTAACGAATCAATCTTAACTCGTCCGACACTATTAAAGCTTCTGATCTAACCATCTTTTCTTAAATTTTAAATAATCAGCTAAATGTCACTTAGAACACTTCAACTTTTGATTTGGTATACCAATTAACTTAAAACTCTAAGAACCAATGAAGATAATGAGAGTGAAAGATCGTGTGCTTATTCAGTTGACGCAAAAAAAACTGAGTTTTTCAATCTGGAAAGCTTTGCATGAGAGCCAGGGATAAAATAGTGGTCCTTTTTAAATTATTCTTTTTGATTTGTTTTCTCAACATCATAAGCTATCGGTTAGCATCATCAAATGATGCATTAACGTTCGAAGTTAGGAAAAAATGGACAACAAACTTCAGAAAATTGTGTGCTTATTCAGTTGAAGCGGAGTGTATCTGTCGTCATTTTTGAGATATTATGAAAAAAAATTTTTTTTTTAATTTGAAATTTTGCTTTTTTTTTTAATCGTGAAAATATGCGTCCTGAAGCAGCCAAACTGATACTATCTATCAAACTCTTCATAATAAAGTTAATTCTAGGCGGTATACAATTAACTTTAATTTTGATGGAAATGGCACTTAAGAAACCCATTGATTTATAAGAAAAAAACATTAGATGCTCCCCTTATTCGCAATACAGCTCACTTATCTTACGTGCAGAAGACTTTTAATAGTGCTCATCTTAAAGCTAATTTCAAGCACTCTTTTGTATTAGAATGCATAAAATGCATCTGCTCGCCGCTAGATGGCATTGACCACATCGATTAAATTTCAGACAAAGTAAAAAACGGCTTTGATCTTTAATATCTAGCTTAATATTGCACTTAGAATACTTTATAAAAAACCAAATTGTTCATTGTCTTACCTGCTACAGTATTGTTCTCAATAAAATTTTCGATAAAACGTATATTTTTGGAGATATTTCAAAAAAACCGATGAAAAACGTGAAAAAATTTCGAATTTTCAATTGCCAATTTTGAAAGACTTTATAGAAGATTTTTTGCTTAAAACTAGGCCTTCTATCGATATCCGAGGTTATTTTGAAAAAAAAAAAAAAATCACCCGCGAGAAGGGGTGGCAACCACCCCCAGGGTGGTGGCGGAGTTCAAATCATTTTCATTTGAAGTTAAGGGTAAGACGAGCCTAATTACAAAATTTCATGCAAATCGGTTCACAGTAAAAAAATTCGGACCTAAAATGCTTCAATGACTCCCCTATTATAAAAGGAAGATACTAAGATTTATAAAATTTTTCATCATGATGTTCATAAGAGAAAACATAACTACGGGGCGTTCGAGTTCTTATCTGCAAGATATCAAGCAAGATGGTCTTCAGCCGTTCGAGCTATAGCGTTTTTGGAAAGAGACGTGAAGGAGATGAAGACCTCTCTCTGAGAGTACTCGTCACGATATGGCGCTTTATACCTGCTTATTCGCCTTGGACGGGAGGCGCTTGGGAGCGACTCATTCAAACTGGAACATCCTCTTATTTAAGACTATAGAAACTCCATTTGCCGAAAGCGCATTTAATGTCAGTAATGTAAATTTCCTAAAAAGTATCGTCAAATGGCACTCGCACTACACTCCAAGCAACATCCGAACGCCACATTTTGAAGTCCATATATACTTTGTGAGATTATCGAAATATATTTCCAACTCCCAATATAGCGGGTGGACAGGCTTATTTGCTATTGAGTGTATTTCGGACTGAGTGAGATGCATACAAAGACCCGCAATCCTATCCTGAAAAAAAAATCATTCATAGAAGAAAAAAGAAAATAATAAACTCTAGACGCCAGCAATGAAAACTATGGACTTTTACAACATCATTTGTATGGCTTACCTGTATCGTAAAACTCATTGTTAAGTTGTCTAATTTGTTTAGGTAGCTAATTATGTGATAATCGGGCACGCGCTATCAACAAACTCCAGGTATAGCATTCCTTCATTTCCTGTTTTCGTGATTATGAATGAATTTCTTTTGGGAAAATCCCCTATTGAGAGAAAAGGATCTTAGTAATTAGTATCAAATTTAAATCGCTGCTGCAACTCCCAGTGTCATATAAATGTCTGAGTTTTCCCATTTCGTCCTAATGTAAAATAATCCTACGTACAAACGGATGTCCCTTTTATTATTTACTTCCGCTGCAGGTAGATGAAATAGAATAAAACTCGGAGTAGAGGGATAAATGTGTCCATTAATTGTAAGACTTTCGAACTGTTAACACTTCATCGATTAAATTTCAAAAAAATTTAAAAATTACATCAAAATGAACACTCGGTCTTGCATATTTATAGTTTTATTAAGTGTTTCGCAAATAGTTACAAATTGTGATGCAAAAGTCGTCCTACCACTTATTGAAACTTACAACAATCCCTTGCCCGATGTTATCCATAGCTGTCGGCAAACGTGCATTTTTGAGGTAACATAAACTGCTGACCAAAATGATTATTGAATTCTTATAACAGTTAATTTTCTTCATTTGCAGACTCTTGGGGACTCGAATTGGCAAGGTCAATTGATGACTTATTTCCGTTGCAGAGGCAAATCAAATTGTTTCATGTGTTGGGATTATTGTCGAGCTGTCAACGTGGCCCGAGTGGATCTGGCTAAGTCAATGTGCAATGATAGTCAATTTTGCCTAGAAGGTTGCAAGATCGCTTGCAATTATTATCAAACGAAGACAATTTACAATGTGATAGAAAACTTGAAATTCTAAGGATTGCCTTAGTCATTTTGCGCTGTTAAATTTTTGTGTAAATAGGCGTTTTGTACATACTCCTAATTTATTGAAATAAATGTTGATTAAATTTTATGTTGTTAATTAAGAGGAACTGTTTTTATTTTTTGATACGAGTAAACCTATCAAACCATCGTTGGCTTTTTTGTTTATTGTTTATTTCCTCCTTACTAAAATTGATGCAGTTCAAAGTTTAAGAGAATTTAACATAAAAGAGGTATCCAAAAGAAACAAAAACTGTCCAACAATGATGTTCCATTCCAACTAGCATAAACCATAAACTTTTTATTTCATCTTTCAACGGTATCATCTTTCAAGGGTATCAAGTGCTTCTCAACTTTGCCGTTCGCAATTGGCGTTCAATTGTAGGTTTAGGTTCCCTCGCTTCTTCTTGACACGCACTCAGAGAATTGTTGATGTAAGCCACCAGAGCTGTGAAAGAATGCAATGTTTTGCTATTGCATCGTCAAAAGTCCCATTCATTTAACTGAATGTTGGGAATGAATTTACATTCCTTATTGCAATACTTAAACTTCGAATATAAAATCGTAGTTAAAAGACTTCAAAGCAGTTAAAAGACTTCAAGCAGTTTAAAGACTTCAAAGCAGTTAAAAGACTTCAAGCAGTAAAAAGGCTGCAAAAGCAGTCAAATGACTGCATTACTTTGAATGCTATCAAAAGACTTAATGAATGCAAGGAATGTAAAAGACTTTTAAGAGATTTCAAAAAATGCAAGCAGTAAAAAAGTAATGCATTCTTTTGACTTCAAGTCTTTTAACTGCTAGGCCGTGTGCGAATTCAGTTAAAAATGGGTTAGATTTTTATACATAAGACTTCAAAATTAACTGAGAATTTTCCTTTAAAGTTAAGTACTGTCATAAAGTCAAAATAATCAAAAAATAAGTCTTTTTAATCTTTTTACTGCAATACAAAAATTATTGCATTCTTTTACAGCTCTGTAAGCCACTCAGGCCTTGGCTCTTCAAGAGCTGTCGATCTAGTAAAATGTCTAAGAGACCTCGCTGTAAGCATACATTTTTTAAGGCTCCGCTCTAAAATATACAAAAATGTTCCCAACTTCAAAACGGTTTTAAAAAAATAACAAGTGGCATTCTTTGTTTCCAGAGATATTTATGTATAAAAAAATTTAGAAAATACTCCACTTCTCCTCTTAGTAACCCTAAAATACTTCCCACGAAATTGAAGAAATGACAGCACTGTCCTCTATTCAAAATCACCTAACACCTTTTCAGTTTTTCACATCTCTGTTTTTCACCTCATAATGAAGCGAAATGTTTTGTGTATAACATCACTGTGTTTGAAATGAAAGTAACATTACCAGGGATTGAAAACTCGGTCCAGTTGTATGGAATGCAATACAGATGTGGCGGCTCTTGAGCGTATATTATATTATGTTTACAATGAATGAACAAGTCTATGAATTTTACAAATAGACAAAATCTTAGCTCCGTAATTGTTATGTTCAATGTTTAGTGTTAGGTTAGGTTAGGTTATATGGGCCGACAGTTGATTTTGTTACCGTCACACTTAGATCAATGTAGATCCATTGTGATACCCTGAAGTGTTGTTACTTCTGAAAAAATGATTTAACCTATGAATACTATGGTTGATCGAGCCATTTGCTGGACTTGATGAAGTTCAATAGGCGATTGCCTGGGAGTTCAGATAGTTCTTCTAGTTCATTGAAAAAATAGTTGCCTAAGAATTTTGATCTAGTACGGCAGAGTGCTGGACAGTGGCATAGGAAGTGAGCCGTGTTTTCGTGCTCTTCCTCATCGCCGCAGCCTCTGCATATGTCGTCCGTACTAAGCCCCATCTTCTTTCTGTGGTAGCCGAGTAGGTTATGTCCCGTTATCACACTTATGAAGGATCTTAGGGACGGTTTTTTGAGAAGTAAAATCTTATTTCCTGGTGTTACCGCAGGTTTCTAGTAGGTTCCATCTATCATTTGCTTTTTGAATGATATTGTAATGTGTATACACTTTATTTATCTCATACGCTCTGTATCTCCTTCTATTGTAATGTCTAATACTAATGTGTATACTTTATTATCTCTTACTCTCTGTATCTCTTTCTATATTTAATGTACACACTTTTCTTACTCTCTTTACTTACTCTGTATCTCTTTCTATATTTAATGTACACACTTTTCATTACTCTCTTTACTTACTCTGTATCTCTTGTTTATTTAATGTACATACTCTCTTTACTTAATATCGTTTAATTGTAGTAGTAAACACTCGTGAGGGGCAATAATTAATTAAGATTAAGAGAAACTTTTTGTTTAGCATTAAGAACGTTAGCCCCTACAAAAATCCCAGTATTTTCTCTCGAACTTTCAGCTTCCCCAAGAACTAATAGGAACCAATAGTAGTTTCTAGAACCCATCATTTTTGATATAAATAGCCGTTTGGTGGCGAGGCGAGTTAGTTGATTGTGAACTGCGATAAGTAAAGTACACTGTGTTTGAAAAGTTATAATTGAAAGTGTTGAATAAATAAGTTTGTGAGTGATTTGAATAAAGTGAATTTGTGTTTTATTTAAAAAGTGAATAAGTTTTAATTGTCGGACCAAGCCGAATATTACATTGGTGTCAGAAGTGGGATTAAAACTTATTGAGAATAAAACAGTGAACAGTGATTAAACTATTTTGTGTGAAATAGTGAAGTTAAAAAAAAATGATAAGTAAAGTTTTGAAAGACTTAACTGTCGCTGAGCTAAAGGCCGAATTAAGCAAACGTGGCTTAAGTGCGGCAGGATATAAAATCGAACTCGTAAAACGGCTACAGGAATATCTGGAAGAACAAAATGAAGACCCAGATGCGTTTGCTTTCGAAGTGGAAGCAAAATCGGAAGAGGTAAATGCAACTGCCGACTTATCTACCATGATGACACTTCTTCTAGCCAAATTTGAAGAGAATCAAAAGAAGCAAGAAACTCAAAACAAGAATGTTCTGGAGCAACTAGAAACTCAAAGAAACGAGCAGAAGACCGAGAAAGAGAATGTCCTCAAACAACTGGAAGGAAATGTCCTCAAGCAACTAGAAACTCAGAAGAATGATGTTCTGGAACAACTACAAGCTCAAAGGGATGACGTTCGAGATCGGTTTGATGAACAGAAAAATCTGCTAGAAGGCAGGTTTGCGGACTTCGAAGACAAAATCAATACTCTCGATGAGCGTGTCGAAAAACAAAATTCAACGACTAATGCACGTTTCAAGAAAATAGACGACCAGATCGAAACCATTACAAGCGAACTAGAAAAAGTGCGAAAGATGAAAGCTCGAGAACCTTCTGGTGAGTGCTCAAGAAAGAGAGAAGTGAATCCCCCAAGCTTTGATGGTCAGATACCGTGGTCAATCTACAAGAAACAGTTTGAAGCAGCAGCGTTAACAAACGGCTGGGACGATGACGAAAAATACATTGCTCTTACGCTTGCCTTGAGAGGAGCAGCTGCTGAACTGCTACAAACCATCCCAGCAGAGAAGAACGGTGACTTCAAAGTTCTGGTAAACGCAATCGAACAGCGGTTTGGGGATAGCCACATGACAGAAGTCTTCCGAGTACAACTAAACAACAGGGCACAGAAAAGAGGTGAAACTCTGCAGCAGCTTCAGGCAGATATCGAGCGATTAGTCCACCTGGCATACCCAACAGCTGGCAACGAGATAATAAATCAACTTGCTGTTGAAGCCTTTGTGAGAGCTGTGGGCGATATAAATCTCCAAAGGGCTATTCGCACTGCCGGAAAGCAAACACAACCAGAAGCATTGGCTTTCGCTCTAACAATGGAAGCCGCAGAACAAGCTTCCCAAAACGTGCATCGCGTGAGAGAATTGGAAGTCCAACAATGCTCTTGTCAGAAGGCTACTCTGGAAAGGAGTCAGCGAGACGGACCAGCACGATGCTGGAACTGCAACAAGACTGGGCATCTTCAACGACAGTGCAGATTACCGTGAAGACGAACCTCATGCCAACACTGTGGAAACAGAACTTACTCAACAAGTCAAAGTAACTCCAACAACGTTGCTTCCCAAGTTGTTTCCCATCCCACCAACTTCGAGGGACAGAAGCTGGCTTCTAGTACCGATAGCTACAGAAACACCATCCAGGTTTCTCAAACGAAACGTGACAACAAGAGCCTGACCGTGGAAGCAAGTATAAACGGCAACAAATGTGTGGCTACCATCGACACCGGTGCCACGGCGTCCATTGTACGGCAGGACCTCGTTAAGAAGACATGGCTCCACAACACCAACAGCTATCGTCTAAGGACTGCAACTGGAGAAGCCGCAAAAGTCTATGGTGAGGTACGTCTTAAGATCCGGATGGCAGAGCTGGAATTCTCTCACCTGTTCCTGGTAGCAGATATATGCGACGAGTGCATTGTCGGTGTCGATTTCATGAAAGATCACGGAGTGATATTGGACATCGGGAACCAAGTCCTGAAATATCGAAACATCGAGATTCCGATGATCTATGGGATCCACTCGTATGAGACCTCGTTATCTGTGAAAACCGTCATCAAAGAAGATCTGACTTTGCCTGCTTCTTCAGAAGTATTCGTGTGGACGAAATTGAAAGGTAAGCCTGGCAGCCATCGATACCTCATGGTCGAACCAGCATCTGTAAAGTCCTCCCAAAACGTCACCATTGGGAAGACTCTTGTTAGACCTGTAAAGAACATGGTTCCCGTACGAATACTCAACATCAAGCCGTACGAAGTTAAGCTTAGAAAAGGTGAGATTGTCGGACAATGCGAATCTGTATCAGCTATAACAAGGATCAGCGAAGAAGAGACAAGGCAAACATTGAAGTCCAAAGAGCTGAACTCCATAAAGACGAACATTCTCGAGTCCTCTAATCTTGGCCAACAACAACGAAGAACTGCAGAAGGTCTCCTCGAAGAATTTGCAGACATCTTTTCATCATCGCAAGGGAAATATGGCAGAACACAACTGGTTCAACATCGAATCAACACCGGGGATGCAAAGCCGATTCGTCAACCTGCAAGACGCCTTCCACTAGCCAAACAAGGTGAGGTTGAAGAACTGATAACCACCATGAAAGAAGAGGGTCTTATCGAAAACTCAAAAAGCCCTTGGGCGTCTCCAGTGGTCCTGGTAAAGAAGAAAGACGGATCAACCCGCTTTTGCGTGGACTATCGAAGGTTGAACGATGTGACCAAGAAAGATAGCTACCCTCTGCCTAGGATCAGCGATACTCTGGACGCAATGGAAGGAACACAATGGTTCTCAACGTTGGACCTGAAAAGTGGGTACTGGCAAGTAGAAATCCATCCTGAAGACAAAGAGAAGACAGCGTTCTCGACAGGAAACGGATTGTGGCAGTTCAAAGTGATGCCTTTTGGACTGTGCAATGCTCCAGCGACTTTTGAGCGCCTTATGGAATGCGTCCTGCAAGGACTCACTTGGAAATCTTGCCTGGTCTATTTGGATGACGTCATCGTATACGGGAAAACATTTGACGAACATTGTACAAATCTGAGAGCCGTGTTTCAAAGACTTCGAGAAGCCCACCTCAAGCTCAATCCAGAAAAGTGTTCACTCTTCAAAACCGAAGTGAAATACCTGGGACATATCATCTCATCCCAAGGAGTTAAGACGGATCCTGATAAGGTTGACACCGTGAAGAATTGGCCAACACCACAGGACAAACATCAACTCCGAAGCTTTCTGGGTCTAGCCACCTACTATAGGCGCTTCGTCAAGAATTTTGCTGAGATCGCCAAGAGTCTACATCAGCTAACGGAAAAGGGAAAGCAGTTTAAATGGTCAGGTGAGTGCGAGCGCAGCTTTCAAGAGCTCAAGCAACGCTTGTGTAATGCACCAGTGCTGACCTACCCGACTCCAGGAAAACCGTTCATCATTGATGCTGATGCCAGCAATGTCGGGATTGGTGCTGTATTGTCACAGGTACATGATGGCGAAGAAAAGGTGGTTGCCTATTACAGCAAGGTACTCTCAAAGTCGGAAAGAAACTATTGTTTGACCAGAAGAGAACTTCTTGCACTGATTTTGGCAACAAAGCACTTCCATAAGTATCTCTATGGACAGAAGTTTCTTCTCCGAACCGACCATGGAGCACTAAACTGGCTTTTGAATTTCAAGAATCCAGAGGGTCAAGTGGCGAGATGGATTGAGAGGCTGCAGACGTACGATTATGAAATTCAACATCGGAAGGGGAAGCTTCACTCAAATGCTGATGCACTGTCTCGGAGACCATGTAAGCAAGACTGTAAGCATTGCAGACGCCAAGAAGAAAAAGAAGTGGTTACTGTTCAACGAACCAGAACCGATCCCATTTATGGCTGGAGCAACGACGAGTTGAGGAAGGCTCAACAAGAGGACCCAGATATTGAACCCATCCTCGCATGCAAGGAACACCAGGAAAAACCAGAATGGGCCGATATCTCCGACAGAAGTCCGGCTCTAAAGGCCTATTGGGCACAGTGGGACTCATTGCATGTCCAAGAGGGTGTCCTTCGACGTAAATGGGAATCAGCAGATGGAAAGTCCTATGTAATGCAGCTAGTCTTACCGAGATCGAAGATTGTGGACGTTCTGCGAGAGATGCATGATGGAGTTTCGGGAGGCCATCTAGGAGTAAACAAGACGCTAGAAAAGGTTCGACAACGATTCTATTGG
Source organism: Sphaerophoria taeniata (assembly GCA_943590905.1). Classification (NCBI taxonomy): domain Eukaryota; kingdom Metazoa; phylum Arthropoda; class Insecta; order Diptera; family Syrphidae; genus Sphaerophoria; species Sphaerophoria taeniata. The sequence continues at coordinate 104,620,704 of OX016541.1, forward strand.
CTACATGCAAGGGAAGATGTCGAGAAGTGGTGCCGAAAATGTGATACCTGTGCTGCCACCAAAGGCCCGAACAAAAAGAATCACAGCCAAATGCAGCAGTATAATGTCGGATCACCCTTTGAAAGGATTGCAATAGACGTGGCGGGTCCATTTCCGGAAACAAATAATGGAAATCGTTATATTCTGGTCGTCATGGATTACTTCAGCAAGTGGCCTGAAGCATACGCCATACCGAATCAAGAAGCCAAAACAGTCGCAGACCAAATTGTGTTCAACTGGGTGAGCAGATTCGGTGTTCCATTAGAACTGCATTCCGACCAGGGAAGGAACTTTGAATCAAACATATTCCAGGAAGTTTGTGGGCTTCTTCACATTAAGAAGACAAGAACAACACCACTCCACCCACAATCTGATGGCATGGTCGAACGGTTCAACCGAACCCTGAAGGAACATCTTTGCAAAGTTGTGGACGACAACCAGCGAGATTGGGATCGACACATTCCACTGTTTTTGATGGCGTATCGAAGTGCAAGACATAGCTCAACTGGCCATACACCGTCTGAGATTTTAATGGGAAGGAACATCAGACTGCCGAGCGAAATCAAATTTGGATGTCCCACGTCGGAACCGCAAGCCGAGGATGTTTACTTGGATGACCTCAGGGAGAGACTCCTTCAGATCCACGACGATACCAGGTCAAAAATTAAGATGTTCAGTGACCGAATGAAGACACGCTACGATATACGAGCGACAACAACAGAGTTCCAAGCAGGAGATCGAGTGTGGCTTTACAATCCCCATCGACAAAAGGGGTTGTCACCGAAACTTCAACGGGACTGGGAAGGCCCATATACAGTGATTAGCAAAATCAACGACGTCGTGTACCGGATACAAAAAGGAGTCAGAGTTAAACTTAAAGTCGTACATCGCGACCGACTACATCGCTACAGTGGTGATGAAGATGATGGATTTGTTCGGGACGATCAATCCTAAGGAGGGGGCAATGTAATGTGTATACACTTTATTTATCTCATACGCTCTGTATCTCCTTCTATTGTAATGTCTAATACTAATGTGTATACTTTATTATCTCTTACTCTCTGTATCTCTTTCTATATTTAATGTACACACTTTTCTTACTCTCTTTACTTACTCTGTATCTCTTTCTATATTTAATGTACACACTTTTCATTACTCTCTTTACTTACTCTGTATCTCTTGTTTATTTAATGTACATACTCTCTTTACTTAATATCGTTTAATTGTAGTAGTAAACACTCGTGAGGGGCAATAATTAATTAAGATTAAGAGAAACTTTTTGTTTAGCATTAAGAACGTTAGCCCCTACAAAAATCCCAGTATTTTCTCTCGAACTTTCAGCTTCCCCAAGAACTAATAGGAACCAATAGTAGTTTCTAGAACCCATCATTTTTGATATAAATAGCCGTTTGGTGGCGAGGCGAGTTAGTTGATTGTGAACTGCGATAAGTAAAGTACACTGTGTTTGAAAAGTTATAATTGAAAGTGTTGAATAAATAAGTTTGTGAGTGATTTGAATAAAGTGAATTTGTGTTTTATTTAAAAAGTGAATAAGTTTTAATTGTCGGACCAAGCCGAATATTACAATATTATTACTAATGTTTCTCTTTAGTTCGCATTGAGGGATTCTGATGTTATGGTCTATGAGAGAGGGATCAAGTACCGAGCCTTCTCTTGCAAGCTCATCCGCTTTTCATTTCCTGGCACACCACTGTGACCGGGAACCCAGCAGAGTCTTACGTTGTGCTGCATACCAAGAACCCTTAGCTCTTCGCGACAGCAAGAAACAAGCTTTGACTTGATTTGCGTGGCAGAGATCGCTTTTATTGCTGCTTGGCTATCAATGAAAAAGGTGAAATTAGCGTGTGGTATCGCCATCATGGATATTTGATTAGCAGCGTTTTTCACTGCCAAGATCTCAGCTTGGAAGACGCTGCTATGGTCAGGAAGTCTGAATGAACTGGCAAGGCTAAGATTTTCTGAGTAGAAACCTGCCCCTACCCTAGTAGTCATTTTCGAACCATCGGTAAAGATGGTAAAGTTCGATTCGTTAGTGTAGGGTACACTGTTTTCCCAGTCTTCTCTATTAGGGAAGCTGGTAGTAAAGTTTTTATTGAAGTATTTATTAATCAAGTATTAATCAAGTATTTATTGAATTCGTTAAACAAACTAACGTTAGAAACTTAAGACTAATATTACATTTATTCTTAGATTTAAAGACTTACAATATTGATTAAAGCAATTTGCAAATTTGAATTTAAAAGCTAAACTGAAGTATTAAAAAAATTTACTTTAAATGTTTTACTTTTAAAATCATCGCTTAAGGAATATATCAAAAAGTAATACTCGTTGTAAGCTAAAATCAATTGGTTGAGGGGACTGTTTTTGCCATAGTTCGATCTGCTTGCTATAGGAAATAAAGGAATTTGTCTTCTTATACTTGTACGGCTATAACTAAAGGTTAATTGTTCCAAAATTGATGGTGATATGATTGACCCGTTGATTAATTTTATAATAAAGCACAGCTGAATGTACTGTCTGTGTTTAGAAAGCGATGGAAGATTTATGAGCGTGAGCCTATGACTGTACGGTGGAAGTTCGAGCCTATTGGACCATGGGAAGAAACGGAGGCAGAAGCGCATGAATCTTCTTTGCACTCCTTCTATTCTGTTTATATGGACTGAATAATAGGGAGCCCATATTATGCAGCCATATTCCAATATTGGTCTTACAAATGATATGTAGAGAAGTTTAAGAATATAAGGGTCGCGAAAGTCATGTGAAAACCGTTTTATAAATCCGAGTGTCTTATTCGCTTTTTTAATGATATAGTCATAATGATTTGTAAATGTTAGTTTTGAGTCAAGAATAATACCTAGGTCACAGAAAGTAGAGAGTTTACTCAAATAAGAAGAGTCTAATCGATAATTGAAATTCAAAACATTTTGTTTGCGGGTAAAACACATTGATTTACATTTGTCTATGTTAAGTAAAAGCTTATTTATAGAACACCATTCGCGAAAACTATTTAGATCGTCTTGTAGGAGTAGACAGTCGTCAAGTGAGTCAATACGTTTGAAAATTTTAATGTCATCAGCGTAAATTAAAACAGATGAGTTTTTTATAATAGAGGGTAAGTCGTTAACGTACAAAATAAACAGTAAAGGTCCTAAGTGGCTACCTTGTGGTACGCCAGAGTTGGTATAAATTCCTAAAAATTACGCTGTATGATCTATTATATAAGTACGACGAAATCCAACTAACAAATTTATCGTTAAAGCCTTGGGATTTTAGTTTGAAAATTAATGTTTTATGGCACAATTTATCAAAGGCCTTACTGAAGTCTGTGAAGACACAGTCAACTTGTTTCCGCTTTTCAAACGAATCTAAACAAAAAGAACTGAAATGAAAGAGGTTAGTAACTGTTGACTTATTTTGAACAAAACCATGTTGACTGTCACAACGTATTTTGTAAGGATCGTGGTATGGCCGTGTTGACTAGATCTCCAAATATCGGTCAGACTAAGTCGAAGAGCGCTGTTTGCTGCTGATTCTTGTGCAAATAAGTCTATGGGGTTGAGATTTAGGATCGCTTCGAGACCCGCAGTTGGGGTAGTCCTCATCACCCCCGTAGTGCTAATGCATGTCGGAAAGAAACTATTGTGTGACCAGAAGAGAACTTCTTGCACTGATTTTGGCAACAAAGCACTTCCATAAGTATCTCTATGGACAGAAGTTTCTTCTCCGAACCGACCATGGAGCACTAACCTGGCTTTTGAATTTCAAGAATCCAGAGGGTCAAGTGGCGAGATGGATTGAGAGGCTGCAGACGTACGATTATGAAATTCAACATCGGAAGGGGAAGCTTCACTCAAATGCTGATGCACTGTCTCGGAGACCATGTAAGCAAGACTGTAAGCATTGCAGACGCCAAGAAGAAAAAGAAGTGGTTACTGTTCAACGAACCAGAACCGATCCCATTTATGGCTGGAGCAACGACGAGTTGAGGAAGGCTCAACAAGAGGACCCAGATATTGAACCCATCCTCGCATGCAAGGAACACCAGGAAAAACCAGAATGGGCCGATATCTCCGACAGAAGTCCGGCTCTAAAGGCCTATTGGGCACAGTGGGACTCATTGCATGTCCAAGAGGGTGTCCTTCGACGTAAATGGGAATCAGCAGATGGAAAGTCCTATGTAATGCAGCTAGTCTTACCGAGATCGAAGATTGTGGACGTTCTGCGAGAGATGCATGATGGAGTTTCGGGAGGCCATCTAGGAGTAAACAAGACGCTAGAAAAGGTTCGACAACGATTCTATTGGCTACATGCAAGGGAAGATGTCGAGAAGTGGTGCCGAAAATGTGATACCTGTGCTGCCACCAAAGGCCCGAACAAAAAGAATCACAGCCAAATGCAGCAGTATAATGTCGGATCACCCTTTGAAAGGATTGCAATAGACGTGGCGGGTCCATTTCCGGAAACAAATAATGGAAATCGTTATATTCTGGTCGTCATGGATTACTTCAGCAAGTGGCCTGAAGCATACGCCATACCGAATCAAGAAGCCAAAACAGTCGCAGACCAAATTGTGTTCAACTGGGTGAGCAGATTCGGTGTTCCATTAGAACTGCATTCCGACCAGGGAAGGAACTTTGAATCAAACATATTCCAGGAAGTTTGTGGGCTTCTTCACATTAAGAAGACAAGAACAACACCACTCCACCCACAATCTGATGGCATGGTCGAACGGTTCAACCGAACCCTGAAGGAACATCTTTGCAAAGTTGTGGACGACAACCAGCGAGATTGGGATCGACACATTCCACTGTTTTTGATGGCGTATCGAAGTGCAAGACATAGCTCAACTGGCCATACACCGTCTGAGATTTTAATGGGAAGGAACATCAGACTGCCGAGCGAAATCAAATTTGGATGTCCCACGTCGGAACCGCAAGCCGAGGATGTTTACTTGGATGACCTCAGGGAGAGACTCCTTCAGATCCACGACGATACCAGGTCAAAAATTAAGATGTTCAGTGACCGAATGAAGACACGCTACGATATACGAGCGACAACAACAGAGTTCCAAGCAGGAGATCGAGTGTGGCTTTACAATCCCCATCGACAAAAGGGGTTGTCACCGAAACTTCAACGGGACTGGGAAGGCCCATATACAGTGATTAGCAAAATCAACGACGTCGTGTACCGGATACAAAAAGGAGTCAGAGTTAAACTTAAAGTCGTACATCGCGACCGACTACATCGCTACAGTGGTGATGAAGATGATGGATTTGTTCGGGACGATCAATCCTAAGGAGGGGGCAATGTAATGTGTATACACTTTATTTATCTCATACGCTCTGTATCTCCTTCTATTGTAATGTCTAATACTAATGTGTATACTTTATTATCTCTTACTCTCTGTATCTCTTTCTATATTTAATGTACACACTTTTCTTACTCTCTTTACTTACTCTGTATCTCTTTCTATATTTAATGTACACACTTTTCATTACTCTCTTTACTTACTCTGTATCTCTTGTTTATTTAATGTACATACTCTCTTTACTTAATATCGTTTAATTGTAGTAGTAAACACTCGTGAGGGGCAATAATTAATTAAGATTAAGAGAAACTTTTTGTTTAGCATTAAGAACGTTAGCCCCTACAAAAATCCCAGTATTTTATCTCGAACTTTCAGCTTCCCCAAGAACTAATAGGAACCAATAGTAGTTTCTAGAACCCATCATTTTTGATATAAATAGCCGTTTGGTGGCGAGGCGAGTTAGTTGATTGTGAACTGCGATAAGTAAAGTACACTGTGTTTGAAAAGTTATAATTGAAAGTGTTGAATAAATAAGTTTGTGAGTGATTTGAATAAAGTGAATTTGTGTTTTATTTAAAAAGTGAATAAGTTTTAATTGTCGGACCAAGCCGAATATTACAATATTATTACTAATGTTTCTCTTTAGTTCGCATTGAGGGATTCTGATGTTATGGTCTATGAGAGAGGGATCAAGTACCGAGCCTTCTCTTGCAAGCTCATCCGCTTTTCATTTCCTGGCACACCACTGTGACCGGGAACCCAGCAGAGTCTTACGTTGTGCTGCATACCAAGAACCCTTAGCTCTTCGCGACAGCAAGAAACAAGCTTTGACTTGATTTGCGTGGCAGAGATCGCTTTTATTGCTGCTTGGCTATCAATGAAAAAGGTGAAATTAGCGTGTGGTATCGCCATCATGGATATTTGATTAGCAGCGTTTTTCACTGCCAAGATCTCAGCTTGGAAGACGCTGCTATGGTCAGGAAGTCTGAATGAACTGGCAAGGCTAAGATTTTCTGAGTAGAAACCTGCCCCTACCCTAGTAGTCATTTTCGAACCATCGGTAAAGATGGTAAAGTTCGATTCGTTAGTGTAGGGTACACTGTTTTCCCAGTCTTCTCTATTAGGGAAGCTGGTAGTAAAGTTTTTATTGAAGTATTTATTAATCAAGTATTAATCAAGTATTTATTGAATTCGTTAAACAAACTAACGTTAGAAACTTAAGACTAATATTACATTTATTCTTAGATTTAAAGACTTACAATATTGATTAAAGCAATTTGCAAATTTGAATTTAAAAGCTAAACTGAAGTATTAAAAAAATTTACTTTAAATGTTTTACTTTTAAAATCATCGCTTAAGGAATATATCAAAAAGTAATACTCGTTGTAAGCTAAAATCAATTGGTTGAGGGGACTGTTTTTGCCATAGTTCGATCTGCTTGCTATAGGAAATAAAGGAATTTGTCTTCTTATACTTGTACGGCTATAACTAAAGGTTAATTGTTCCAAAATTGATGGTGATATGATTGACCCGTTGATTAATTTTATAATAAAGCACAGCTGAATGTACTGTCTGTGTTTAGAAAGCGATGGAAGATTTATGAGCGTGAGCCTATGACTGTACGGTGGAAGTTCGAGCCTATTGGACCATGGGAAGAAACGGAGGCAGAAGCGCATGAATCTTCTTTGCACTCCTTCTATTCTGTTTATATGGACTGAATAATAGGGAGCCCATATTATGCAGCCATATTCCAATATTGGTCTTACAAATGATATGTAGAGAAGTTTAAGAATATAAGGGTCGCGAAAGTCATGTGAAAACCGTTTTATAAATCCGAGTGTCTTATTCGCTTTTTTAATGATATAGTCATAATGATTTGTAAAAGTTAGTTTTGAGTCAAGAATAATACCTAGGTCACAGAAAGTAGAGAGTTTACTCAAATAAGAAGAGTCTAATCGATAATTGAAATTCAAAACATTTTGTTTGCGGGTAAAACACATTGATTTACATTTGTCTATGTTAAGTAAAAGCTTATTTATAGAACACCATTCGCGAAAACTATTTAGATCGTCTTGTAGGAGTAGACAGTCGTCAAGTGAGTCAATACGTTTGAAAATTTTAATGTCATCAGCGTAAATTAAAACAGATGAGTTTTTTATAATAGAGGGTAAGTCGTTAACGTACAAAATAAACAGTAAAGGTCCTAAGTGGCTACCTTGTGGTACGCCAGAGTTGGTATAAATTCCTAAAAATTACGCTGTATGATCTATTATATAAGTACGACGAAATCCAACTAACAAATTTATCGTTAAAGCCTTGGGATTTTAGTTTGAAAATTAATGTTTTATGGCACAATTTATCAAAGGCCTTACTGAAGTCTGTGAAGACACAGTCAACTTGTTTCCGCTTTTCAAACGAATCTAAACAAAAAGAACTGAAATGAAAGAGGTTAGTAACTGTTGACTTATTTTGAACAAAACCATGTTGACTGTCACAACGTATTTTGTAAGGATCGTGGTATGGCCGTGTTGACTAGATCTCCAAATATCGGTCAGACTAAGTCGAAGAGCGCTGTTTGCTGCTGATTCTTGTGCAAATAAGTCTATGGGGTTGAGATTTAGGATCGCTTCGAGACCCGCAGTTGGGGTAGTCCTCATCACCCCCGTAGTGCTAATGCATGCCATTTTTTGTACTTTGGTAAGGGTTCTTAAGTTCGTGGATTTCTCCAGAGCTTGCCACCAAACCAAACTGCCATAAGTTAGAATGGGTCTAACAATGGCTGTGTACATCCACATGATTATCTTTGGATTTGGCCCCCAATTTCTTCCCAGAATCCTATTACACGAGTAGAGTGCAATCATGGCTTTCTTGTATCTTTCCTGTATGTTTAGACCCCAGTTGAGTTTCTTGTCCAAGATAACTCCAAGGTATCTTGCTTTTTCTGAAACTATAAGTGGGGTGTTGTCAATTTTTGGTATTTCAAAAGAAGTTATTTTCCTTCTATTGGTGAAAAGTACCAGTTCTGTTTTCAGGGGGTTAACCTTAAGACCGCATGTTTAGTGTACATATTCGTTCTAATTAAGGGTCTGCACGGATGATTCGTTTATTTGCTTTAAACGAATACACTACTTCACTGTACACGATTCGCTCCCTTTTAAACGATTCAAATGATTCTCTCTCCCGAGAGAACGAATGTAAGGATTTACGATAAGAAAAAGCATCGAATGCAACGAATGCAACGTAATTGTTTCTCAGGATTTAAGAGAAGAAGGGGTAAACAAAACTGAAGTTTAAATGGATTTCATTGATGCAAGGTAAAATTTTAATTTTTTAGGGTTGAGAAAAATGTAGATATGCTACAAATATTTTTTTATAAAAAAAAAAAATAGGATTCCGACTCCGTTCTGATCAACAAAATAATTTTTTTGAATATCAATAATAAAAAAAAAAACAAAAGTGTGATGAAACAGAAGTACTATTCTAAAAAAAAAAAAAAAATAAAAACAACAAAAAAAAGTACATATGTAAGTAAAAATTATAAATCCAATTTATCTTTCCTAATTTTTTTACTTAAGCCTAGTATACAGTTCTGTATGAAAAAAAAATAAGAGGAGAAACAAAATTTTTTTTCATGAAAAAAATTCTGAAAAATAAATAAGCTGTCACTAACTTATGTCGAATATTTTAATGTTTTTTCTGCCAAAAAAATGAGCTTCACATTGTTTTGTGTGAAAAATAATCGAGGTGAGTATAATTTTTTTTTCGATTTTGGTTTACAGCTCGGATGACAGTGGTGAAATGAAAAATATTTTTTTTTTCGGCAAAAATCTCTCCCATAAGAAATACATTAATTTTTTTTTTTTTTGAAGAACTGTACCTATACTAGGCTTTAGCCAAAACAGAAAAAAAAACAAAAACAACGAATCATGTATGCCTGTATATATTTATTTATTTATCTTTTTTAACCATTTGGATAAATAAAAAATATAATGAAATTTCTTTAACAAATATTCACTTAATCTAATCACCGAAAGATTCAATTCATTCGGTGCATTCGGTGCATTTGAAATATTAAGTGCATCTAAGCGAATACACTAAAAACGAATACACTACTTTTTAGAAAACACGATTCTATTTTTTTGATACAAAAAAATTATTCATTCGATTCGTTTTGCAAGATGTGAATGCATCGAATCTTGTATTTGAAAATTACTAGTGTGTTTTGAATGCAATTTCTAACCATTCGTTGCATATGTTTCGTTTTTATCAATTGTCAAAGTTTGGAAGTATTATAAGACCCTTTAGTTGCATATATGAAAAATATTTACATACATTGCTTGCAACTGCCTTGCAATAAGTTAGTGTAAGCAACCTGAATTTAATGAGAATTCTGTATATTTTATTGCAAATAAGCTGTTTGTATGCATGTTAATTTTGTTTCCAATTCGGGGGTTCACACCGACAAACACGCTCGACAAAATTGGCTAGATGAAGACAAAACTGAAAATCCGACTTCGTGTTCACATGAATACTTATATTGTCAAACATCATTCACCTCAGTTAAAATCGTAATAGCTAGGAGATGTATTTCAAATTTTGAAATTTTACAGAAAAACAGTACCTACCTATCACACTTTACACACTTTATTTATTTCTATCACTATCTTTATCTCTCTGTATCTCTGTATCTTTGTCTATATGTAATGTACATACATACACTGTTTATCTCTATCACACTAATATCGTTTTATAGTGAAATAAGTATGTAGCAGTAAGTTTAATTGTAGTAGTAAACACTTGTGTAGGACAGTTAAAATGAGGGGCAACATCTAGTGATTAAGAGGAGAACTTTTCGTTAAGCATTGAGAATATTCAGCTCCTACAAAAACCCCAGTATTTTCTGTATTTGTAGTAGTAACATCTAGTGGTTAAGAGGAGAACTTTTTGTTAAGCATCGAGAAAATTCAGCTCCTACAAAAAACCCAGTGTTAGTAGCTTCTCAAACCTTTTTGTGTTATATATAAAGCCCGTTTTGTGGCGAAGGAGTTAGTTGATTGCGAACTGCGATAAAGTAAAAATACTGAGCTGCATTTTTGCGCTGACGATAGTGGACTATAGTTTTTACGTCAAAAAAACATGGTTGATGTGTCATAGTTGAAATAGTAAGAAATAGTTGAAATAATCCAAAAACGCTTTTTAGTTAGGTTTGGTTGATCTGTCAAACAAGAAAAAAAAACAAATCTTTTGAGGTTATTATCTTCTTTTCTTTTGATCATAATAATTGAAATGGATAAATAGATAGAACAACCCATAGCAAGATTGGCAAATGGAATATTCGAACTGAAGACCACCCTCCATAAAGAAATCTTCAAGCTGTTTCAAGTAAGCCAGCTCCTGATATTCTCCCAATTGCTGCTTCCAGATTCGCTGAAAAACTATCTATTCAATATCTAGTTCGTGCTTTTATATAAATAAACGGAGAGTCTTTATTTTTTGATACTAATGAAAAAAATGTTTTACTGTCGACAGAATACATAAAAGCAATAATAACAATAAGGACTTCGACTTTTTCTTGTGGGTCGGATTATCCGATCAAATTTTTGATACGTCCTTCGGTGCCGAATTTGTTCTCATGTTTCTTGCTGATTGTCTTCCTCAGCTGATGGCTTTGTCCTTCTCCTTCGCCCTTCTTCGGCTTCCAGCATTGCGTCGACTTCGGTCAGCTGAGCTTGACTTCGATAGCTGAAGCTGCATCGAGGGCGTTTGAGGACTTTTCCCGCCCTTCGTTGAGTTTACGAAGGAGTTTCTTGTTCTCCAAACGATGAGCATGTGCAATTTGTTCGACGACCTAAAGAATACAAATAACGTTAAATGAGATCTGTTTGGAGATGAAAAACCTTACCTCAGATTTCTCCTTCGTCCTCTCCTGCTCTGCCTTTTCCCACATTTTGTGCTCCAGTTGCTTCTCCACCTTCCACAGGTTTAAGTTTGCGTTCGTGTCGACTGCCGTTCGACAATCATCTGCTCACGGGCAGCGGCCAACTTATCCTCCAATTTTTCGTACTGCTTCTCGAGTATATCGCCGACGCTCTTCGATCGTTCACTGAACTTATCGACCATGTCCTCTCGAAATAGGGATGTTTGCAGATCGCAGTATAGTCAATTCGATTGGAAGGGTTTTTGCCAGGGAGACTGGGAAAGATTGAGATTCTTGAAATTGGCGCTGACTTTTAAGTCACTTGAAAGGCGATCATTTCCTTGGCGTGACTGATTTTATAACCAGAATGTTTTTACGAGTACACTACACATTGTGAAACAAAAAAAAAAGTGCACGAGAGAAATTTCCTTATGATTAGTTTTCGTTTTTCTAATGAAAATAAAGTTCTTTTTTTCCGACAATTTCCTTGATAAGAAATACATATAAATATTAAATTTCTTGAACAGCAAGCATTGACTTATGTGGCTTTTCTTACAACCAAGAAGAATTGCTACTAAAATCAATGTTTTCTGGCGTGTAAGAAATGTGCAAAAACGAATCAATCCCTTTTTTGAATGTCTGTGTTGTCTGGTCAGCTGTTAAATCGTTTTGTGCATGATATTTACAACAATAGAAAACTCAAATGTCAAACTCGTAGTATATGTGTAAAATCCGTGTACAAGTATGTGTAAATCCGTCTCCAAAAAGAGATTTGAGAGAATTCAATCCTTCGAGCAAAAAATTCGATTTCTTTGTGAAAGAAATGCGTTGGAAAAAAATCGCCACTTTTACGTCACGGATCGATTCTTGGGTTGTAAGAAAAGCCACATTACTATATATGGACTGCTAGTCGTCTGAATTGTCCATACAAAATTCGAATAAAATGGTTCCACTTGAAATTAGCTACACTAGCATGGCCATGCAGAGTGGCAAAGAAAATAAGTAAAAATTTTAGCGACATCTGTTTTCTTTTAGTTGTGATAAGCTTTGATGGCATTTGATCGCGTAGAAAGTACTGACATCTAGTTTAATTTGTTGAAGATAAACGATGCCATCTTTATTTTTTCATTATGTAATTATACAAATTTTGACAGTTCGTGAAAAGCAAGCAGGCGAGGCAGTAGCAGTAAGTTTTTTGTAATTAATATTTTTTTTAATCATTTCTTTTTTTTTCAGCCAATTCAATAGAATTTTCAAGTATCAAGTGTGAAATTGCAACTTCCACTGAACTGCTCCAAGAGTGTTCCAATTGCCTGCCAATTCATTTCGAAGCCACGTTCACATGGCAATGAAGAAACTATATCCCGTCCCTAGTTGGAAGCAAGAACAAGAACTCGAATCTGAGGTACTCCTCTTCGACAACAATCAATGGTACAAAGAAGAAATGCCTTATATTGGTCACTGGCGTGAAGATCCGAGTTGTCTGGCTTCCTTCGTGGTGCCCGGCTTTTGTTGTTTGGACAGGTATTTCGATTTGAGTACAAATTCGCTCTTTAATTCAATTCAATGACTGGAAGGGCACTTTTATCCATTCTCTGAGTTTTGGTAAGAAGAAATTAAAAACCGAAAAACTGTAATTTCATTGAATTCCTTTCACAGATTTGGAGTTCATTTGTTCCCGTACATTTACTCGGAAATTGAATGATGCCGCCCTGTGGAACAGAATACTCGGAGCAGGGCTACCTTTGAGCCACTAAAGTGGCCTTTTTCCTCTTTTTTGAAGTTATTTTTCATGCCCTCCACTTTTCATAAATTGTCTAAAAATCCCACTTTTTGATTTTTTCCTCCCACTTTTTCCTCTTTTTAGTATTATATTCTACTAATTCATTTATTTGCAATTATTTTATTGTTTGTGCTGAATACTTTTATCAATAGACAAAATTCTTTAAAGTTGATCGTGTGCATTTTATACATTTTAAATGTTGATTGAGATTAAGAGAAAAGTTGAGATTTTGATCAAATATGACATTACGATGATAGAGAAGTGTTAAAGTGGGTCCGGCGATTCCATTCGTCTTTCTGTCTGTCTGTCTGCATACGCACCTACAGCCTTAACCACGGGTCCGATTGACTTAAAACTTTGAAAAATAGAGATTTGATTAAATTCTACTGTGGGTATTTTTGTTTTGATTTTTTGTAAGATCAAAATTTATATAGCCACCATAAAAGCACAGATAATAAATTTATACAGATGTCTCACCCTTATGGCGAGAAATGATATATGAAACTGAAAGCTGCCAAAAATAATCTTTTTCCAAAATCTTTAACGCATTCACTAAATGCATTAAAAATCAATTTTCGCTCGCCTCATTGCCCATAAATGAATACTTAGGCAAGGGAAAAAGCTTCTAAAAGCTTCTTGTCCGTTAAGGCGTTGTCTGTTAAGAGCAAAATATGTTTCACTTTTTTCTGCAGGGATGAGACGTCGGTCGTCTGTATAAATTTATTATCTGTGATAAAAGTTTCAATGTTCTCAAAAGCGGCTATTACGATTTTTTTTTTAACTTCCTAGAATTTATATAAATATATTTATATACTGCTCCAAAAGGCTACCTCTCATTGAATCGGTTTTTTGTTATAAGATTTTTTCGAAAGATAAAAGTCCGAGCAGCATTTTTTTTTTAGAAGAAGGTACGTATATATTGCCCAAATAATATTTGGTATTCACAAAAATTACAAAATTTGGTTTGTATTTATAAAAAATTATTTCTAAACTTTTTTTTTCAAAATTCTCTATCTCGAAAACGGATTAATATTAAAAATCGAAATTCTATTATAAAATCTAATAAATTAAAAAATCTATATTTTTTATATATTCTTGAATACTACATATCCAAATTAATTTTAAAACATTTTTGAAAAATATTATGCATACAAAATTAATCTAAAACAAAAACCGCTCTTAGATTTTTTTTTTTTGTAAAATCAACAATTTCTAAAGAAATGTTATTGCATCAATTTTTTCCATATAAAATGTGTTTTTGAGGTCATATTTCAGTTGAAATATTTAGTTATGAATTTTAATTACATGTTCTTATTTTTTAATGTTTTTTTCATTTTTTGTGAGCTATAATTTGGAATACAGGAGCAAGTTCGTACGAGCCAGTTGTGCACATATTTTTTTTTTTTTAATGGAATATTTTTTAGCGGTTCCACTTTTTTTCTTAAAATCCTCTTTTTTGTGCCACTTTCTTAAAATCTAGGAAGGTAGCCCTGACTCGGAGTAGTGGGCAGGTCTGAAAAGAAGAAATAGGTTAACTAAGAAAGTTGTTTATTCGCGGCGTTTGTTTACCTTTTCTCTGACGACTTGTTTGGCAGGAAGGGAGTTCTCTTCTACAATCATTGATTCAATGTTGGCCATCTTCATTTCGATTTAATATTTTTGATTGTGCCTAACTATATTGTGATAGTTGCAGAACATCATTTGGCATGTTCTTTGCCCTGCTTCTCCACACACTCCATTTATACAGCGTCGCCTCTCAAAGAAAAAAAAAATCACAAAGTAAGCAAAACCACAGAAAAAATTAAATAGAGTCCGATTGTGTAGCACTTTCATAATGTAGATTCGCGATTCAATTAGTCCAATTTAACAAAAGTTTGTTTTACTTTTGTGTAGCTGTGACAAACAAAATAAATAAGAAAAAAAAAACAAAGAAGCGCCATTTTCAATCGTCAAAAATGTTACACGATTTTTCCGCTCGGCCATGCTGTCGTCCGTAAAAGTGGAATCATCGTGAAGTTGGCCACTGGCAGTCAATGTATAATAAGTCAATGACAGCAAGCTTTAAAATTTGTAAGGGGAACCTTATTTTCATTATTTTGTAATGAAATACTTTTAATTGAACACGAACAGAAATCCTTTGATTGTAATTAAATTTGCGGCCGGCGGTACGGATACGGACGACTACGCGGTTGTAAAAAATCACCTCAATTATGAAATTCGTATTTTAGAGTCGTATACGACTTTAGACGTACATCGCGATTATGAAAATCGCTTTTCTTCAATTATCTCAGTTTAAATCGTAGTAGCTAGGAGATATATTTGAAATTTTTAAATTTGACAGAAAAACAGTACCTATCGCATATCATCGCATATTAGTCGCTGTTTTTTTCCTTATTATGAAATTCGGCGTTACTCGTATTTTATCCGTTTTTGTGTCGTTCGTTTGTTATTTTGTGTGCGACTGCTTGCGAGTTTTGCATTCAAGGAAAAAAATCTGATGATGGAAGCAAAACAAATGTAAAATTTTATGGATTTTAATTTATTAAGAGAATTTTTAACAAATTAAGGTAAATATGTATTTAAAGGAAATTCAATAGGAAGAACTTGGCACTTGTATCTGCTCTCCAACAAAATGTAGAGGTAGCTTCATCGACTTCGTCATCCTCAGTAAAAAACAAATCAATCGAATTCATTTTCCTTAATTTAATTTTGTTTAATAATTTTTTATTACATGAAAATAAACTTCTTATGATCACAAAATTATTTTGCTTTCGTTTGGATTGACATCTTTGCAGCGTCGAGATTCGACGACAGGGACGCGTGTTTTACCAACCAGAACTATTTACATATGTCGGTACTATAGTTCCCATGAATAACTGCCAGCGCCAACGACGGGTAAAGTTTCCAACTTAAAATTCTCGACGCTGCAAATACTATAAGGTGTATACAGAGCTGACATTTCAAACTTTGCGTTGGTATACGTTGGATTTAACTGGAGTCGTATGTACGACATACGACTTTCATAATTTGCTTTTCAAATACGATACGATTCGACTACGACTATAAATGCGACTTGAAATTCGAATTTCATAATTGAGGTGAATGTTTTTATTTTAGATTCCAGATTGACAATAAACGCCATTATAAAAATAAAAACTTTGTCACAACATACACAATTTTGGAACGCAATATGGAAGAAGTTCACGAGAATAATGAGAAAGAAGCCTCCAATGCACCAGATACTGGTGGATGCTCCTACTCCATCTGTTTCCATCCAACCGAGGAAAAAGAAACAACAAGGAAGTGGAGATGAGAATGACCCTTTTGAAAGAGCAAACCAAAATTCAAGAAAACATTTTAAAAGAGAAAAAAGAAGAATTTCAAAGATAAAGGAGGAAAAACTAACAGCCCGATTCTCCCCATCGTCACTGATACCTCACAAGTCACAAGAAGAGGTGAAATTGATTTTGTGACTTTTTCGGATTCTCCCCCAAAGTCACAACTTGTGAGAGTCACAAAAACAATCGAAATTGTGATCTCCTTCAGAGCAGGTCATAACTAGCAAATTATTTGAGATTTGACATTTTGATTTTTGAGTAGTGAAAAAAATGGAAGTTGAAATGATTATGGAGCATATTATTGACGAAGTGTCCTCGGTAAATGAAAAGTAAGAATTTTACAAGCACATCATTTGAAACAAACTAATAAAATTGATAAGATTGCAGCGAAGACGGCTTTTACGAACCCTGAGAGACACCAATGACCCAATGGCTATACAAAATAGCACGTTTGTTAAGTTTTTTCGTTTTCCAAAAACATTGTGCTGGGATCTAATGCAGAGCTTGAAGCCTCATGAGTCATGACAATCAACAAACAACTTTGCCTTTTGTACTTCGAGTATGTATGTATTACATTTGGTTCTTCTCATTGCAGAATTATTAAATTTGTTTTGAATAGTTTCTTTCAGTGCTATATTTCCTTGCGCTGGCTCTTATCAAAAGTTTATAGGAAATAACTATATAATACCTCCCAGCCAAGCCACAGTTTGCAGAAACGTTGCTTATATATGCAAACTTATAGTGCGAGTTAAAGAAAATGTGGTTCGCTTCCCATCAACTAACGAGGAATGTATGGTTAAAAAAATAGGGTACGTTGAAAATTGAAATTATATTTCCATGAAAATTTTAAGTAGGTAAACTATATACAGGTTTTTTAACAAATTCAACATAAAAGGCACTATTGGAGCTATAGACTGCACCCACATACCGCTTGTGACTCCGAAAGCTACAGACGAGAGAACTCCAGCACAATTATATATGAACCGCAAAGGATACTACAGCGTAAATGTTGAAGCTGTAAGAACTTTTTCTGGTTTCTCTTAGATCTCTTATAATCAATTTTCCTTACATTTTTAGATTTGTGATCATGACTTGCGGTTTTTGCATATAAACGCAAAGTTTCCCGGATCTTGCCATGACTCTGAAATATGGTCAACATCAAACATAAGAATACACCTAATTCAAGACTATACTCCATCAAATTCAAAATGGCTTTTAGGGGATCCTGGCTACCCTCTAGAACCGTGGCTATTGACACCTATTAACGCACCAATCACAGAAAAGGAAAAAAAATCAATGTAATGCATATTAAAGCCAGAAATGTGATATAACGTAGTTTTGGCGTTTTAAAGTCTCGGTTCCGGTGCCTATCAAATGATCGAAAGTTACATTATGCTCACGATAAAGTTGCATATATAACATATGCATGTTGTATTCTGCATAATATTCTACAAGAAAATAGAATTTTCTATGAACAAACCCCAACAGTGCCAGTGGTTCAACAAGAAGCGAATAGCAGTGAGGCTTCAAATTCCGGTGAAAATTTGAGCAGTGATTACCAGAGGGAAGGTAAAAGGGTCAGACAAGCCTACATTAATTCTTTGTCAATAAACATACAATAGGTCCTTAATAGACATCTGCAACGAGTGGCTTGAAACTACTTCCAAGCCGCTCTGTATTTTTTCAAGTACACTATTCGCTGTACTCACTGCTTGAAATTCAAATCAAATGAATCATTACCTGATACCAAAACAATAGAATAGTGTATTTGTTCGAAACGAATACACCACTTGATTTTTTTCTCAAATGCATCGAATGCAGCGAGTTTATATCGAACACACCGAATGCACCGAATACACCGAATCATATTCAAAACACACCAAGCAAACTATGAATTGCTAAACAAAAAAAAACAGCTGAACATCACAAGCTTAAGAGTTTGAGTGAAATTTCTTGTGTGGGATAAAAAGTTAAGAGCACTCGAGATGCCGTAACTTTTAAATAAGGTATCCAATCATCAACGTCAAGGTCAATAAAGAAAGTAGAAATTTCATTCTAGATTATGGTGTAAAATCCTTTGGGAAAGGGTAACATTGATTGTAATAAAAGGCTGAGTGAAATCTCTTGTGTTTTATTCATTATTTCTTTGAGCAATAATAAAAAAAAATATCTTTTTTTCAAAAAAAAGTTTTTAGATAATATTTTTACAGAATGTTTATTTTACGAGTATAGTAAGTGACGTCAATATAATCATAATATATGTAATACTTTTATTTTCAAAATATATTTTAGAAATCGTTAAACATTTCAGTTTTGCTTATGTAAAAACATGATTTGATTCACTAAAATTGGGTCAGAACCAATTAAGCTTCTTTTTTCTGAGATCAATTGTCTCGCAGATGAAAAAATTCGCTCCGAAGCAGCACTACTTGCTGGTGTTGCTAATATCATACAGCTTACTTTGAATAGCAGGGGAAATTCCATTTGTCGTAATTGCCACCACTGCAATAAGTTGAAATCATCGCGATAAGTTACTTTTGTTTTCTCATATTCTTCGAGTTCATTATGTACTCTATCCATTGGACTTAAGACTTCTGGAGGTGAAATAAAATCTTGAAACACATTGTTGGATAATATTCCATACAACTGTTCTTGTATAATTTGTTCCGAATCTTCTTCTACCTGTTCAGGTATTTCATTAATATATTTTTGCATCATGGACTTTAATTCGTCTTTTATAATGTTTTTTTCAACTTCGGTAAATTGAATTAATTTGTTGGCTGGAGGGAATAAATAAAGTGCAATTTTATGTATTACTGTTAAATTTGCTAAAACAGTGGCGTCCAAAAAATGATTGAGTTCAATTTTGAAGTTTGCAATAACGTCGACATCATCAGAATGAACAACACATTGTTTTTTTAAGCTATGAATGTGAACAGTTACCAAATGAAGAGTTGCAAAGTTTTCTCCCTCTAACTCTTTTGAGGTTTGCTCAAAAAGTTTTAAAATTTTTATTAATGCACTTATTTGACTCAAATTAATGTTAACAATTCTTTGCAACTCATTTTTTTCTTGCAATATGTTTGAGATCTCTAGCCAGTTTTTTTCAATAGAATCTAGTAGATAGTACACAGTGTTCCATCTTGTACTCACGCTACTTTTCAGAGATGTCGTTAAGGATGAATTTAAACCTGATTTTTTAAAATATTTTACAAGCTTGGTGCACTTATTATGTAAATCAGATATCGGACCGTTTTCTCTTATAGATTTTTCTATTGCATTATGAATTAAGTGGTTTATACAGAATATATTATTAAATGTCCGGAAAGCAGAAATCATATTTGCTCCTCGGTCCGTTACTATAATAAACATATCATTTTGGTCGCAATCAAATTCACTTAAGAGGTTAATGATTTTGGACTTGATGTTATGAGCTAAAAAATCAACAAAATAATTTGATAGTAGATAGGTCTGAATAAAAAAAATTTAATGTCACTCACCTGTACAGGATTCACCCTTCAAAGATTTTAAACCAAGTAATCTAGAATTTAACTTTCCATCCTTTACATAGTGAATCGTCAATGAAATATATGATGTTCTTAAGAAGTTATCAGTCCAAATATCTGATGTTAGTCCATAACCATTTTTTTTAATTGTTTTTATTTCTGCCTTTATTATATTAAAATATTTGCAGTATAAATTTGAAATGTTTCGTGAAATAGTTGTTGGGTGTGGTATTAAGTCATCAACATCCACATTTTTTCCATATTTTGCGCCAATAGATATTAAGAATTGAGCCAAATTTTTAAACCCAGAGTCTTCGACAAGTTTAAAAGGTCGGCAATTTTCAACCGTCCACTTTGTGACTGAACACACAGTTTTTTTTTTAATTTCACAATCAACTTTAATTTTTTCAATCAAATTATCAGTTTTGGACTTTTGTAAAACATAACACTTATGCCTGACCAAATTAGAGGTAGTATTCTTACAATATTTGTTAACACAGAAACAACTTCTGCACGCAACTAAATCTTGAATTGGATCACCATTTCCGTTTTCTATAATACCGAATATTTCCCAGACTTTACTCCTGCCCCTTTTGTTTTGTATTTTAAATTCGCCACTCACTATTTTGGCTTTAATGGCCGCATTATTTAGCATACCAGATGTGCTAGCCATTGAAATGTTGGAATCATTTGTGGAATCCTAATAAACATTTTTAAATGTAAATAATAAGTAAAATGATACCTTATGTATTAGATGTTTGGTATAAACATAATAACTCCATTTTTTTGTTAATTACAATAGGCCTTAAAAAGTTTATTTTAACGTAACAATTGCCTTTAAAAATGATGAAATCATTTACTTTTAATGTAATGCATATAATGAGTACCGTTTAGGCAAGACCATAGTAAAATGTTCATCAAAAGAGATTTTATTGTATATGGAGATATGATATTTTACAAACATAATTATGGATATTATGCATATCAAAAATATTTAAATGGACTTACATCACTTAAATCCATTTTGAAAATTATTATTTAAATCTTAAATATCAGTTATTGTTTTTTTTTTTTGTAACCTGCACTCCATAAGCTAGAAACGAATACTACGGAAATCATAAATTCATATTCATGCAAGTCATTGCACTCAGTGTGTTAATAACTGCTTTGTTTGTATATATATTTTTTTTCTTCAACTCATTCAATAAGTCAAACTGAGAAGCGACACCAAACAGTGTATTTGATTTTATACACACTCGGTGTATTCGGTGTATTCGGTGTATTCGGTGTTTTTTTTAACTGTTAGGCTTGTTCTGTTCTATTTGATTCAAGCATTCAAGCTTTGGAGAGAAATCAAGCAGTGTATTCGTTCTATTATAAAGGGATCGAATGGTGTGCAGTGTTTGTTTTTAAGAATAGTGTATTCGTTTTTAGTGTACACTACTTTCTGTGCATGCAACAAACAGAATACACTGCAGTACTGTGCTTGGTCAGTGAAGGCAAATGAATGTATTCATGCAGACCTCTAGTCCTTAATAATAGTTGCTTCATTGCATTTTGTTAATGCAGATACATATTGAAACTGATTCATAATAAAAATAAATATTTCATATCATTACTGAAAAAATTAAATTATGCATTTTATTTTGTATGGAGCATATTTGGGACATAAATGTATCATAAATCATTATTTGCATATTATATTGCATTAATCAAAGATTCCAAAAAGGTAAACTACATCTTTGTAGGACAACTCAGACTGTATATAAATCGTTCCCTTGTTCCACCGACTTCTATGTGATACCAGTGGGAAGGTCCATCGATTTGAGTTCATTGCACATAGGCCTCAATTTTCTATGCAGTTCCTGTAATTCAATTGGTTTCATATTAGATTCCTTTGAATGTGCTCCCGAATGCTTACATGGAATTGTGTCATGTGTCATAGAGCGCAACACCACCCATCCACTCGAAATGTTACTGGGCCTAGAATCTTTGCGATAATTTGTCGGATTATTGATATCTTCATCCACATTCACTTAGACCATAAACTGCAGAAATTCCTTTTCATCCAACACCTACCAACGATTTGATGAAAAACAGTTAAACAAAAATTCGGTTTGTTACAAGAGTTTTGAAATACAAACCTGACTCTGAATTGTTGCCTTCCATTTGCCTATGTGATCCAACCACGCGTCTGTCCTTCTCAAATAATCTTCGGTTTGGCGTTTTCATTGCGTAACCATTCCATTTCCTTTTCCAAAATAATCAGCACTTTCGATTCCGGTCTGACCGAGTATTTCAAAGCATCCAGCGCCAAACTCTTCTTATCCAATCGCTCCTGTATTTGTTTGTTTTTTTCTAACATATGTAGGTGGTGTGTGTGGCTACGTCCATTTGGATTTCTGTTTCCGACGATGTATTCTGATCTTCTTGGTCTTGGCCATCTTGGAAATAGAATTTAGGGTGGGGTCCTTGAAGTTTTCGGAGTTAAGAGCGTCCTTGAGTTGTAAGTCGATATTGTTCGCTGAGTAAAAAAGGTGGGACTTGCGTTCGGATTTTACGATTTATATTTCGAGTTTGTGTAGAAAATTAAATGTCAGTACCCATGAGATGCCGTTACGATTTGGGAGCATGTTTCATGTCTTCGACGGCCAAATAGAAACCTACCAACGCACTGGCTTTTTCGATGTTTATATGCAATGTTGCACTTCAATTAACCGAGATAACAAAAAGAAAATTCATGTAGAAAGAGATGTCGACCGTCGGGTTGTAAAGGAAATTTCGAACAGACGCAACAAATGAAAAGGGGCCGACCCATAGAATCCGTCAATCCGTCAGCGTCAATGCGTACGTTGCTGCCAACGTATTCACCGGATTGAACCGCCCCATAGAATACGTTGTATAATTTGACAGTCTCATTTACTTGGTGTAAAAATATTTCCAAAAACTGCAAATCGGCACAAAAAAATTTAAATTAAAATATGAAAATTATGTCAAAATTATTTGTTTGCAAAAAATTTTCATCATCCATTGCTTTTCCTTGTTGCTGTGGGAACACATTGAATTGACTGCTCCAGTGCTCGTCAAATTTAGTTGTCAACGTATCAACGGACGCAAAAAGTAGAAAGTTAACCAACTCTATCCGTCGTATCCGTCACATGCGTTGCTTATGGGACGAGTTTCATAAGAACGTGTGTATTCTATTGTGTTGTCAGTTGAAAACGTCAACGCTGACGCACTGACGGATTCTATGGGTCGGCCCCTAAAGAAATTCAAATTCAAGTTTGAAAAAATAGAAATTGGCTACTTCGATTTGTAAAATCCTCAGTTGCTTTAAGTCATAAAAAAAAATGCTCAAAAGACTAGTGATTTGTGTTATTTGTTATATTTTACCTTTAATGTTTTATGTTTAAATTATTCATTTCTTGGGACATAATGTCTGAATAGCTCCAGATAGTAATTTTATACTATCTGCGAGGCTTTTCAAAGACTCGGCGATAGACTGCTGAACTTTTACGTTTTCTTCTCGAGCAAGTTTGTCCCTCTCCTCTCTAGCCTTGCTCATCTCTTACAATTGCCTCATCAAATCATTATGTTGAGCTCTTCCCCTTATGGCTTTTTGACGGGTGATTTGAGAGACTTGGAACAGCTGGTTCATCCATAACGATGGACGGTAAGATAAGGGGCTGCCAACAATCCTGTTGGGTGTTTGAGAAACTTGAATGTAGGTCTTCTGTTGCCGTCGAAAGGAAAGAGTTTTCTAGATACTCTGTGTTTTGGTACTCCTCATTTTCCTGCAACATTAGCTAATGAATATGAAATTCAACTCTGTTGAATATAAATCGTTACCTGGGATGACAATAGGGGGGTTTCAACGTCATTTGTCGTCATTACCAGGCCCAACGTTGGAACATCAGGAAGGCCGTCGACTGCTACAGACCCAAAAGCTTGGAGGGCTCTCTCTTCAAAATCTCTAAATTTTATTTTTGAAGAAGGGCCGACTCCAGTTATGAGCCTGTCAACCTTGGCCTTCCTTGCCCGGGAACGCAGTTGATTCTTCCAGTGAGAGAGTGTCTAAAAATGATATGTACAAAATAAAAAAATTGCCTTTTTGTAACAATCATCCTCCTGAGAGAGAGAGAGAGAGAAGTGAAAGTCAAGTTTTTTGAGTGCTCTAGTTTATTTATTTTAAAATTTTGAATTTTGAGTAATAAAAATTAATATTAACACTTAAAAAAATAATTTAAAAAATTTTAAGTTAAACTTTGCCCGCAAAAAGTGGAACCCTAATTATAGAGTCACCCAAAAGGTACGATTTAATTAAATCTTAAACTGTACACAAAAGGTAGCCATATTTTGTGTGTGTGTTTAACTTTATGCAATCGAAGAGAAAGTTGGGGGAAATATCTCCATCTAAGTCCCCATCAAGCAAAAAATCTACACTGCTTAAACACTTTTTACTGCATAATAAAACCAACATGTAAGCGAGTGACTTAAAATCCATTGTCGATGGTTGCCTGGTTGAGCATCTAAAAAATATTGCCACTAAATCCGACATATCTGCCATCTCCGCTGAAATACAGCTCTTGCGGTCCCAAAACGAGCAGCTTACGGGACGTTTGGCCGTTGTTAAGAACTATTGCGAAGCACTCGAGAGACAACTGGAAATTCTACACGAAAAGTCTAACGAAAATACTGTTGTATTGCATTTGCCGCCAAACGAGAAAACAGACAAGGATTATCTAGCAAAACAAACTTGTATTAGCCTTCTCGATCTAGATGTAAATGCAGAACTATCTTATGAAAAAACGCAAGAGTTTGTAAATCGACACAACAACAAAACCACCACGGTGCTAAACTTCACTGACAAGATCACCGCGAAGAAAATTGTAGAATCTGCACCGAAGCTTAAAGGTACTGGCGTTGTGGTACATCGAGAACAATCTTTTCTTAACCGGAAAAAAAGGAGAGCACTTTTCGATTTGAAAACAAAACTTTTGCAAAGGAACCCGAATGTAAAAATTCTAATCAGAGGATCGAAATTAAGAATAGCAGATTATTCGTTTTCCCATGATTCGTAACGAGGGTTGAAAATAACAACAAGTGATGAACTATCATTTATTAAAACAACTTTTGGTGAGGACTCAATGTGCTTTTTTGACAACATAAACGTCAGAGTTCATAAAAATAACTCCATTGCGTTGCAAGAGCCATCTGTGAGCCACTTTATGAACAATGAACATGGTTCGGGTCCGAGGTTGAGCCAACATCATCATTCAATGTAGGATAGAGTTGCCGTCTGCCATGAAACTAATTTTAATTTGTTTAGTTTAAATATTTTTTGCTATAATGTTACTGGACTTAAAAACAAATTATTAATGCCAGATTTTTTTAAATTAGTTTTAAGTTATGACATATTTATATTATTGGAAACATTTGTGGAAGAGGGTAAAGAGTTACAATATCTTAAGTATTTTGAAGGTTTCAATCTTCGATGGTTGCCAGCTATTAGAAATAATAGACTTGGTAGAGCTAGCGGTGGTATTCTATGCGGTATAAAAAACAACTTTTTAAGCAAAAATATCAATTTCAAAATTAGCGAAAACCTAATTATAATAGAATGTGTCACTAACGCGAAACATTATCTAATAGTTCCTTTGTACCTGAATTTCAGTAATTGGAAAAGTGACTTTGAAAATTTGCAAGACTTTCTACTAAACCAAAATAATGACAACATTTTAATAATTGGAGATTTAAACAGTCGGATAGGGGATTTCCAAAACTCTCCTTTTATAAACGTGGACAAGTTTTCATTCAAAAGGGGATCTTTAGATGAATGTACAAATTTAAATGGAAAATGCCTGATGGATTTGATTGAGGATTTTGGGTTTTTTATCTTGAATGGGACCTCCATAAGTGATAGTGCTGGCAATTTTACGTTTATTTCCAATCAAGGTTGCTCTGTAATCGATTACTGCTTAGTCAAAGGAGATTGGCTTGACATTGTGAAAGATTTCGAGGTTTTTCCGGCTAATTATTCAACTCACCTCCCCATTTGTGTGTCGTGTGAGTTCAAAACCCAAGAATGCAATATCCGACGTCAAAATGTAAATGGTTGCAACAGACTACGTTGGATTGGAAATAAATCGGATGTTTATAAGAGAAACTTAAACCAGCATTCAATTAATATCACAAATCAGGCTATAAACACAATTGACGAAGCAACAGATTTGATATTGAGCACTATTAGAGAGTCAGCAGTTACCTATTCAAATAATAGAGGAAGCGTTTTTAAATCTAGTTGGTATGACGAAGAATGTAGGAGAAGTAGAGAAAAATCTTTCAAGTTTTTGAAACTTTTTAGGAAAACGAATAATTTGGCTTTCAAATCCTTGTATTTGTAGTCAAATAAAGCGTTTAAAAATCTATGCAGCCGTAAAAAACAACTT
Source organism: Sphaerophoria taeniata (assembly GCA_943590905.1). Classification (NCBI taxonomy): domain Eukaryota; kingdom Metazoa; phylum Arthropoda; class Insecta; order Diptera; family Syrphidae; genus Sphaerophoria; species Sphaerophoria taeniata. Next base: position 104,647,065 of record OX016541.1, read on the forward strand.
TTATTCAACAACTCTGCATTAAATCTTGTACAGAGCAGAGATCCTAGAGTGTTTTGGGCTAATGTGCGTATTTTAAGTGGGCGCAATAAGTCGGCTGTTATTTGCATTAGTGCCGATCAAATGGCATCGTATTTCGAAACACTTCTACTGGCGGATCCAAATCAAATATCTATAAGCTTTGCGTTACCGTTCATTCACATTGAAGAGTTAGATGCTTCATTCTCCATGCATGAACTGCTTATTGCATTAAATAAAATGAAAGACAGCAAAGCTCCGGGTTTAGATGGCATCCCGGCTGAGTTTTACAAAAATGCCAGCTCACAACTTCTTGAACATATTTTAGTTTTGTTTAACAGAATTTTTGATAAGGAAGATATCCCAAATTCTTTCCGGTCTTCATCCATCTCTGCAATTTTTAAAAAGGGTGACCCAAACCTTCCTGAAAACTACAGGGGAATTTCTGTCCTTAGTTCACTGCGGAAGCTATTCACTCAAATTCTTTACTTAAGACTTGCTAGTTGGGCTGAAAGAAATAATAAAATAAGCTGTTTCCAAGCTGGGTTTCGTGCTAATCTCTCCACAGTGGACCAAATCTTTACTCTCACTAGTGTTGCTTGACGCTTTATAGAGAAGAAAACAAATCTTTATGCATTTTTCGTTGATTTTAAAGCAGCCTTCGATACCATCAACCGAAGCTCATTATTATTTAAACTTTCATGTATCGGTTTATCAACAAAATTTATAAAAATTTATGAGCAACTTCTCTCAAATACGACTGCTGTGGTTAAAAATGGCATGAACACGTCGAAACAATTTAGGTCAGAAACAGGTGTCCCACAGGGTTGCATTTTGAGTCCCTTGGTTTTCTCGCTTTTTATAAATGACATTGAAGATAATATACCAGGTGGTGTTGTTTTTGGCGATCTAGTTATCAAGGTGCTCCTTTATGCGGATGACCTTGTTATTTTAACTGATATTCCTGTGACGCTTCAACTCCAAATTAACAAGTTAAAACAATATTGTGATTTGTGGGACCTTCAAATAAATACTGCGAAGTCTAAGATCATGATATTCAGACACCATAATCGCAGTGCACGTAATGACCGTTCTTGGAACTTGAGCGGTTCAAATATAGAAGTAGTGAAGGACTTCAAATATCTAGGTTTCACAATAACACACAATCTGAACTTTCGCAGTCATATAAGAGATAAATTGACCGCAGCAAAAGCAGCTATTAACTGTATGTGGTCAAATTTTTTCAATAACAAAAATATAGATCCGGCTTCGAAATTTAAAGTGTTTGATGCAACCGTTAAAAGCTGCCTTTGCTATGGAAATGAAGTTTATGGCTACATGCAATTAGATGAAATAGAAACTATCCAAAGATATTTCTTCAAGCAAATCTTTAGACTCCCACCCAATACCCCCAATTATGCCATACACGTTGAGTCGAGACTACCACCAATTTTTTTTAAATTATCTAAAAGCGAATGCAGACTATATAATCAAAGTCATGCAAAGATCTAACAACAATTTGCAGAAAAGGATTCTCCTAACAGCGTTACGCTGCAGATACACACCTTTTAAAGATTGGAGTGAGTTGGCCTCAGAACATAACTTTCCTTTGACGTTTTGTTTGGATAATCTAGATTCGTGGAGGAATGAACTTTACGATTGTATTTCTGTTATAGATGACAACATTTTTCAGACATTTCTCAATCGGGCAAGGGAGTCCGAATCTAGATCATTATACGGTAAACTTAATTTCTCTTTGGGGGAAGCAAATTATTTTCGAACCGAGTTCACTTTTGTTGAGATAAGTCTGATATTTAAGGTTCGCACGGAGATGCTCGAGCTTAACTATAGACCTCACAGAAATGATATAAATCCTAACTGTACATTATGTAACCTCAATCAAATTGAAAATGTTTTCCACTTCCTAGCGTTATGTCCGATCTTACAAGAGATCCGGCGTTTCTATTTCAATAAGAGCTTCCTTTCGTTTGAGGACTGTCTTGGAGTTTTGAATGGTGAGGGTGGCTGGAAACTTCTTATCCGTTTTTTCTCTGAAGCTGTTGCGTATAGAAATTCATTCGTGGACCTCTAATGTAATGTTCAGTCTAATATAATTTTGTTTTAGCTAAACTAAAAGCCCGTTTCACCGTTGATATTGAAAGTCTTTTACTGCTCTTCACTTTTTTATGTATCTAAATATCAATGATTAAACCTAAAAAGTTACCAATAAGCTTAACTTTACCAAACTAATATTTATTTCAAGATATATGTTAGTAGTTTTTGTTTTCGCTAAACTAAAAGCCTGTAACATTTGTTATTTTCAAATCAATTAAATCGTTCAATCTGGCATACTTAATCATAATCAGTATCTTTATCTTAAATTATTTTGTAAATTGTTAATTTTTATTATATAACAGCTAAAAAATAACTTCTCTCTCAATGTTTAAAATTTAGATATAACCGGCAGACGGCTGAATAGCCATGCTTGTAAATCTTTAAAATGTAATTGAGCCTGTATTTTTGTGAAGAAAAAATAAAGATAAGAATAATAATAAGAATAATAATAATAATTATATACGTACTTCCTTCCATTTTGCGGCTGACCTGATGATAAAGTTGCATATATAACATATGCATGTTGTATTCTGCATAATATTCTACAAGAAAATAGAATTTTCTATGAACAAACCCCAACAGTGCCAGTGGTTCAACAAGAAGCGAATAGCAGTGAGGCTTCAAATTCCGGTGAAAATTTGAGCAGTGACTACCAGAGGGAAGGTAAAAGGGTCAGACAAGCCTACATTAATTCTTTGTCAATAAACATACAATAGGCATTCAGAGCTTCTCCCAGCTAACGCCATAATTTTTTTATTCTTTCTGGATCGGTTCGGTTGGATCATTTTTGTTGGCCATGAGCTGCAGGTGGTCGGCCATGAATGCCACGAAGTATTCAAGTTGCTCCTGCGTAGTTCTCTTGCAATCGCGATTTTCTGAAAATATATTAATTTATTTATTTATTATGTACTTCAATTATAAACATTTCTATAAAATTTATCATACCTGATGCAGACATATTGTTGTTGATCGCTGATCGGAAAATTTGAAATGTTTTAAATTTTTTCAATGAGAAGCTGATGACATCTCCATATTCACCTTAGCTGTGGTGAGTTTCGTTGTGACTTTGTTGTTGTGAGGATAAGGGGAGAATCCGACAAATGTTATCGAGTCACAACAATCCTCACAAGAAATAGTCACAAGGGCTTGTGACTTGTGATTCCAGAAAAGAAAGATACAGATGTGAGCTAATTTAAATTAAAATCCGAAAACTCAAACAAAGCTTGGAGCTGCATAACTATTCAACGAAGCACTACAAAGACTGAAATTAACTAAGCTTATTTTATTGTAAAACAAGAACTTATTTATTAGTTGGTAATTGACTGCATAATTAAATTTCGAATTACATTTGAACTTTCAGAGTTTTCATTTGATTAATATTTCAAGGTAAGGCAAGGCAATTTCTTCAGTTTCAAATGGTGTTTTGAAGCTTATGACTATGTTGTGAACAGCGCAACAGGCATTTATCTAATATCTAATGTAGTCCACCAATGGACCTTTCTACATGATTGCGTGCTTTATCATGGATAGAGTCGAAGATACTTACTGGAGTTCCTTCTAAAGCAGAACGGAAAGGGGTTATCAAAAAAAGTTCAAGTGGATAACCAGAATCTCTTTAATAAAATGTTTCAAAAAGATTTTTATAAAATTTTGAGGAAAACTTAGGTTTTTACCTAAAAGCCATGTATTTCTTTCACCGTCATTGTATTTTCTGCTAAAAAAAGCTCTGCAGTTCACTGTTATTCCATACAAATGAATCATGTCATGATCCAGGATGTCTAGCATCAATGTCGCAAAATTATAGTCCGCTAATGAACAACTTTAGTGTGATACTAGCTTAAAATGACGTTTGAGCCATGACTGTAACGTCATTTTAAGCTAGTATCACACTAAAGTTGTTCATTAGCGGACTAAAATTATAGTCCGCTAATGAACGACTTTAGTGTGATACTAGCTTAAAATGACGTTTGAGCCATGTCTGTAACGTCATTTTAAGCTAGTATCACACTAAAGTTGTTCATTAGCGGACTATAATTTTTTCAAACTTTGCGTTGATATACGTTGGATTTAACAAGAGCCGTATGTACAACATACTACTTTCATAATTTGCTTTTCAAATACGACACGATTCGACTACGACTACAAATGTGACTTGAAATTGAAATACGAATTTCATAATTGGGGTGATTATTTTAAATTTTTCGTAGCAAGATGGGAAACGAGCCATGTTGGTCCATGTGAACCACCCTATCGACGGGCTCCTTTCACTCAAGGAATTCCTTAAATACGAGACTGCAATTATTGACAAGTGGCCTGAAAGGACTGAATTTTGATGACTGTTGAATTGACAAATTTCTTTGTCGTTGCTGGCGTGAGTCGAAGGGACTATACAAATTAATTCCAAGATAGAAGTTATTTTGACGCTCCATCACCTTTAATACAAAATAATAATAAAAATAAGATATACATATATGTATGTTAAAACCAATTTTTAAAATTTCAAAGAATTTCTTACCAATAGATTTCATTCGTATGACTGTGTTTATTTTTTTTTCATAAAACTCTTGTTTTTTTCTACTGTGATTTGTTTTGACAAATCAGCTGACAGTCATAAACTCACCTCCCTGTTGTGGATGTGTTGTGAGGTTTCTTATGAGGTTTTTCGCAGAATAACAAAATTGTGACAACCTCATAAAAAACCTCACAAAAACAACCTCATAAAAAATTATGATGTGTGAGCATCACAACTCCTTAATAGGGCTGTAAAGCACTATTCACATGAGCACGACGAACGAACAACGAATAAATGAAGAAAAGTGATTTTAGATACATTTGAAGCCGTATTTCTTAACAAATTCTCAATAGATCGATAGATGTATAGCTTATGTTTGATTTATGGTGCATACATTCACTTTTTAATCTCAAATGTTAATACATTTGAGAAAACAAATTTATTCGTCGCGAAAAGAATTCTAGTTGATACGAACTGCCAAACTCTATTCGCGTTCCACATCATCCGCACTCCCATCAAACAAAATAATCGCACGCGTAAGAGCTCAAAAATCATTTTTGCTTTGTGTGTTGGTTGTTCATTCGCGACGAATTAAAAACTCTCATGAAAGAAACGTAAAAATTAACGAATTTTCGATCAGTCGTTGTTCGTGCTCATGTGAATAGCCCTTAATACAATCGGCACTATTTCAGTATAATCTTAGCAATATTTTAAGTTCCAATCTCTGTATATGGATTTACCAGGTAATATCAAGAATGGTTTTCTGCTTGGTTTGACAGTTTTTTACATACGTTTGTAATGTGTGTTCTCTGCTTGCTACTGTCAAACCAAGCAGAAAACCATTCAAAGGCCAAAACAGACGTGCAGTATTTCCATGCAGCACGCAAAAATTTACACAGGCTCTTATGGAAAGCAGTGCTGCATGCAGTGCTGTGCTGCACGACGTCTCTAATTCTAAATTTGCTGCACAGTTTAATTGCAGCCACAACGACAAAACTAAAAATAATAAGAAATGAGATTTTGGCATCACTTATTTTGACAAGAAAGAAAATGTACCATTTGTTTTAAATAATTGTTATTATTTTATTATTTGTCTCGGTCGCTGGCATTTTTATTCTTAACAAGTAGGAGTAGAAAGATGGAAGAAAAACTAACTGAATTTGTTCGCAGAACTTCCTTTTTGTATGATAAAAAGCATTCGTCTTACAAAAACGTCCATTTTCAAGTGGAAGTGCTGGCTCTCGAAAAAAAGTCATGGAAGTGGACGGACCATTTAAATGTTTTTGAAGGACGTCGAACACACAAATAAAAGGTTTGTGAATTGAAAATTGTTTCTCCATAAAATGTTGTTTGTTATTAAATATTAATATACATTGCATACATATACGTGCATACATATGTTCTTTATTGCAGTACATCAGGAAACTTTCAAACGTCTTCCAGTTCTGAGTGCAGCTATGGAGTGGAAGAATTTTATCTGCACGACATCGATAATGGCGTTCTTGAACCCGACGAAGACATTGTTGAAATGGATTTCAATGTGCCCTCAACATCCACACCAATTGAAAAGAAAACTAAAAAACTAAAAGTGGATGAAATGTTGGATGCAACAAAAGGGGACGTCGACGAAGCCATTAGTTTGGCAAAACAAGTTTTTTCGCAACCAACCATCGAGAAAATACCAGCTGACCACTTTTTTGAAGGTTTAGCGAAACAAACAAAGGGAGCCAATCTTTCACCAATTGATTTCGCTATCCTTCAAAACGCACTGTTAAAATGTTTTAACAAATTAGTGTACAATATTGATACTTGATTGAATAAAAAAAATTCAATTATATATTATTGTGTTTTTTTTTGTGTTTTTATTGGATTTGGGGCCGGTTTGTTGAATCCATCGATAATAAGATAAAAATATGTGAGAGTTGAAACATTTTTTTTTCCATTTGAAATTAAACACAACTTTATTTTGAAAAAGAAAAAAAACAACAAGTGTCACTTCACAAAACAGTTATCGTGCAGCAAAATCATTAAAATTATGCACATGTGTTTTGAAAGCAGTGCTGCATGCAGAACTGCATGCAGTTTTGATGCACGTCTGTTTTGGGCATAAGTACTTGGTAAATCCATATACAAAGGTTCCAATGGGAAATTTCCTTTTTCATCCCTGACACTGACACTCATTCTATGCACTGGAAATTTATAAACATCAAGATCAACCAGTTTTACTAAGACTGGAAAGTATCGTTGCTCTCTGGTTATGAATAATTTGAAATTCAATCTAATTCCAGTTCAGTTGCATTCACCAAACCATTGTATTTCTATCTAGCTAGTATGTGCAAGATGGCAATCGATTGTGGTGCCATCTTGAGATCTGGCGCAAAGCCATTTTTTTCCCAATACCAAACTTATGTAAAAAAAATAGCACTGCGCCAGATCTCAAGATGGCACTACAATCGATTTTCATCTCGCGGGTACTAGCTAGATAGAAATACAATGCACCAAACCAATTCCATGTTCCAGTCGGCTTTTGTGTGTTTTTTTGACAAGCCGTGTCATAAAATTACTGAGTGAAACGATAAACTCCTTTTTTTGTTTATTCGTGAAATTATTAAAAACAAACAAAAAATTCATTAAACTAAGCAAAAAATAACAAATTGGATGTTTTACGAACATTGATAGCAGAAATTATCGAGTAACAAGTACTAATTTAGGTTATTCTTTGCAAGTTCATAAATAACATTTGCGGTGGTTGTTTTGTCGGCAATGGAAATTAAATTAGGAAGCAGCGACAGTGATACACCAATTTATTTCAAATAGAGGTTGGTAAGGAAAATCATTTATTTCCATTTATATTACTTAAAGTAAGCTCCCCCTCCCATTCATCGGCACTAAGAAAGTGAAAACCTATTTACCTATTCGTTCTGATAAAAAGTGTGAATAACTAGATTGCTTTGTCAAATTAATAAGCGTGGCTTTATGTTCCCGATAATTAATTATAATGAGTTAAGTACCTATGCGATAATTTGCTAAATGGTAGCCGCTTTTGATTAGACTTTGAAATTGGAATTCTCGAAAACATACACTCACTTAATAGGCTTTTCTTTAATTATTCATTTTTGTCTACTTGGCGGTTAACGCTTTTTTTGTGTCGAAACAAGAACAATGTTTTTGTTTGGAAGACACGAATAATGAAACACTTGAAGCGCAAGTCTAGATAAAAATGTACATAGGCCTTGAAAACTGTCTACTGTGGTCTCTACCTACCCAACAAACGTACACAGTACTACGCAATATTTTAAGAATTGTTCATGACGAAGAAATATTTGCAAAGTTTACTTTTACTTTGACAAGAAAACAATATTTCTTTTACTTTAATGTGAGAGGTGGCGGCGTGGCATTGCATTTAGTGACACTGCGGTTAGGAAAATTTCTTTATGCTCAAAACGGGTTATTTAGGTCTGGCTTTGAAAGTCAACATGTTGAGATATATTTGAACGATTGCATTAAAATGAACCACGATTATGTTTAACGCAGGCAAACAGCTTGAGATGACAAGCTAGTAAAGAGCCATTAAATGACTTCCGACCTAACACTTGCTGCGTTTAATTTTTAAATATTGAATTGCTCTAAAATTGCTTCATTTTATGCAAATTGTTATCAATTAAGAAAAAATCAGAAATGACTTGTTTGTTGCGTTGTCGGATATGATTCATGGTTCAACGTTGTACTATTGCTTGTTGCCTTGCTATACCTAAGATATTTATGAATGAATATGCTTACAGTTATACATTTACATACATGTAGGTACATTGAACCTACATGTAACATTTTTATTTACTTTTTGCATTATGCTCGTTGGTGGTTGAGATTGGATTTATCAGATTTTGAGATGTCGATCTCTAATACAATCACATTCGCCCATAATGTGGTATTTTCGATTTTCCAAGCTGTATAATGGCAATGACGAGTAAAATTCCGCCAGCTATACAGAACCATTCAATTTGGGTGAAGCAGACCACCAATTCCACCCACCCGACATTAACGAAGTGAAGATAGCGATATCTAAACTTAAGTCGAACAAAGCCTCTTGAGCAGACGGGATAGCTGCCGAACTGTACAAAGCAGCTGGAGATGATTTGGTTAGGAGCATGCACCAGCTTATCTGCAAAATTTGGTCGGAGGAAAGCATGCCCGACGAATGGAACCTCAGCATCGTATGCCCGATCCTAAAGAAAGGAGATCCTCTGAACTGCACGAACTACAGAGGTATAAGTCTCCTTAACATCGCCAATAAGATCTTATCTGCCGTGCTGTGTGAACGTTGAAGCCCTTCGTCAACAACCTAATATGTCCTTATCAGTGTGGCTTCAGACTCAGAAAGTCCACCATCGATCAAATATTCATCCTACGGCAGATCTTGGAGAAGACCCAGGAACTTCAAATCGATACCTGCCACCTTGTCATCGATTTCAAGGCCGCGTATGAGAGCGTCTATAGAGACCAATTATATAGAGCAATTTCTAGTTTTGGCATCCCAAAAAAACTCGTCCGTCTATGTAAGATGACAATGGAAAACTCACGCTGTTCCATCATGGTCGGAAAAAACCTAATGGACGCTTTTGGTGTCAAAAAAGGTTTTAGACAAGGCGATGTGCTGTCATGCGATTTCTTGAACATCATTCTTGAAAAGATTGTGCAAAGCTCCAACGTCAACACCAGAGGCACAATCTTTCAAAAGTCCGTCCAGCTACTAGGATACACAGAAGACATTGACATAATTGGAAGAACACAGCGTGATGTCAGTGGAGCGTTCGTAAGTCTTGAGACAGAGGCCAGGAATATGGGTCTGGTGGTCGAGGTAGTTAAGGACTTCGTTTACCTGGGATCCGCTATAAACTCAGACAACAACACCAGCGCTGAAATCAAACGAAGGATTCACTCTTTCCAATCGTTGCTTCTTTGGACTTAGAAGGCAATTGAGTAGTTAAGTCCTCTCCCGAGTAACTAAAGTGACACCCTACAAAACCCTCATCATCCCTCTCCTCATGTATGGTGCAGAGACATGGACCATGACAACATCCGATGAAAACGCTTTGCGCTGCTTCGAGAGAAATATTCCTCGAGTGATTTTTGGTCCTGTCTGCATTAATGGAGAATGGAGACGAAGATTCAACCAAGAACTGTACGAGCTGTACAGCGACACTGACCTAGCCTGAAAAGTTAAGGTCCAACGACTTAGATGGTTGGGTCATGTTGAGCGAATGGAAAATAATGCTCCGGTTCGTAGAGTCTTCGAATCCAACCCGGAAGGACGTCGCAGAAGAGGAAGACCGGGACTCAGGTGGAGCACACAGGTGGTAGAGGACTTGAACCAACTTGGCGTGCGAAACTGGAGACAGCTTGCTAGGGACCGAGCTGGTTGGAGACGCTTGTTGGATGAGGCCCTGGACTGTAGCGCCACCATAAGGAAGGATTTCCGATTCAAGCAAAAATTAGATTTCGAATTCTGTCCGGGTTAGAAAGTTTACTTTTCTCGGGAACTGTCTATAGTATATTATTTGTCATTTATTTAGATACTTCGCCAAACTTTCCTTATTGGCTCTATAAGACATCATCCAAAGAACTTTCACTACTCATAAGAAAACATCAATTTCACAATGTGTTTAATATTATGTATTAAGAAATATGACAGTCAAAGAACATCGGATGACCTTGAAGTAAATGCATAATATATTCTTAATCCGGTATATGAAAGTCAGGTTGCCGGCTTACGGCATTAAAATATTCAATCAATTTTAAATTTTACATAACAAAACCGCCTGCTAGGAGGAAGAGTTTTGTTTGTTTAAGCTCTAAGTTCGATTTTCAATAAATATCAAATATCAAATATCAAATTTGAAAAATTGTTTATGAATTGGAGAGTAGATGCTTCGAGGACGTCTATAGGCTGCAAATCATTACCATAATCATATGTGTATGTAAAAAAAAAAAATAATAATTTTTTAATGTAAATTTTAAACAGAGTTTTTATCAGTTATAAAACTTTAAGCTTAAGATTTCAACACTATAAAAAACATAAATAGCGTTTGTTCAATGTTTTTGTATAGTTGATACAGCAACTACCTATGTACAGCCTTGGCCACCCTATAAAAATCATGTACTTATGCCTTTAAGACAAAAGTAACAAAAGAAATTGTCCATTGAATTACCCAACAGGTCTAGGCCAACTAAAAACACAGTGAGTTTGGCCGTTCTTCGACGTTAATTTTAGTTTTTCTTACAAGTACGAAATTACGCGTCTAATAAGAATTTCAGTAGTTTGCTTTTAAGAGCCTAGCTGTTTTGACTGTTGAAATTTGTTTGTGTCAATTTTGAGTTTTGGTAAAATCTTTGCAAAATGGCCAAAAAAAATCGAACTAAGTGTTGAAAAAGTGCACAATACAGATTTTAAATCAGCAAGGTTAGTTTCAGGTAGAGATTTCAAAAACATTGAAGTATTCCCGCCGCGCCGGTCAATGCAATATTATCAGACGTTTTGATGAAACTGGTTTCATGGTCGAAAACGGTTGACAACAAAGCGCGAGGATAGAAATTTGATACGAAACTCATTAAAAAATCGGAAGGAAAACTCATCAAAGCTGGCTAGTGACTTTTGAATGGCGTTAAAGAACAACCAGAACAAGACTTTTTGAAGCTGGTTTAAAAGGTTGTAAGGCCAGGAAAAAGTCATGGCTCTCACCAAAAAACCAAAAAGCCAAACTTGAATGGGCAAAAGAGTACCAAAATGGGACAGAGCAAAATTGATCAAATATTGTTTGGTCAAAAGAATCGAACTTTGAGATAAATTATTTTGGGTGATAATCTAAAGGTTAGCATCAATCACTTCGTAAAAAAAACTTGACCACAAAAAAAAATCACTTTTAAAAACCGCTCAATTTTGTTCTACGTTAAGATTTTTGGTACCCCTGGCGTGACCTTTGTTCGGCGACGAGTCAGTGTCTACATTATCCCTGTGCATAAAAAAGACTTGAAAAGTGATATTAAAAACTACCGTCCAATAGCAAAACTGTCTGTGATATCTAAATTTTTTGAGTCCATTGTATGTAATATCCTCGCCTTTCAATGTAAATCTGTTTTATGCAGTAATCAACATGGTTTCGTCAAAAATAAGTCTACTGTGACTAATCTACTTGACTTTACATGTTTTTGTTTAGATGCTTTTGAGGACCATGGACAAGTAGATTGCATCTTCACTGACTTTAGTAAGGCATTTGACAAGCTGTGCCACAAAACTTTATTAAAAAAAAACTAAATAACTTCGGATTCAACCATATGTTTATTCAATGGATTGCTTCGTACCTATGTAATAGAAATTATAGTGTCGTTTTTCGTAACGTTTGTTCAAGCTCTTTTGTTGTTAACTCGGGCGTTCCACAGGGTAGCCACTTAGGGCCTGTCCTGTTTATCCTTTTTATAAATAATGTCGTATCTATTGTTCAAAATTCATGTGTTCTTATATACGCTGACGACATTAAACTTTACAAAAGTATTAAATCTGTTACTGACTGCTTACTTCTACAAGACGATCTATTAAAATTCAGGGAATGGTGCTATAAAAAAAGACTTATATTAAATGTTGACAAGTGTAAGGTTATGAGCTTTACACGCAAAAAAAAGCCTAATTTATAACTATACAATTAGTTCGGACCCTCTAAATAGAGTCTCACAATACTCTGACCTTGGAATCATTCTAGACCCGAAACTGACATTTAACGACCACTTAGACTATATAATAAAGAAAGCTAATAAAACACTTGGATTTATTAAAAGATGTTCACGCGATTTCAAAGACCCCTATGTTCTTAAGATATTATTTACCTCATTTGTCAGGCCCATTCTTGAGTACGGGTGCGTGATCTGGGCACCTTACTATGCCATTCACAATTCAAGGCTGGAAGCAGTTCAAAGAAGGTTTTTACGATATTGTCTACGTTTTCTACCTTGGACCCAAGGATCAGCACTCCCAATGTACTCACATAGACTAGTATTAATCAATCTCCCATCACTTGAGAACCATCGTAAATACATCCCGTTCTGTTTCATTAACGGTATAATAAATGGAAATATTTTAGCTTCGTCGATTCTTTGCAGACTTAATTTTAACTTCAGCCAATCTAGTATTAGACTACGGCAACCTCTGTGCCAAATCTTAAGCAGGTCAAACTATGGTGGTAATAGTCCTTTAAAAATCAGTTAATTGTCATATTTCATATACAATAAATTTTATTTTCTCATTAATTCTGTAAATGACAACTTGAAAACTATACAATTCAAAACCGTGTTTTTTTAGATCTATTGAACTTGTTTAATTTTTATTTACTGTTAAGTTATATTTAAATAATTGTAACGTTACCATTTAACGGTTTCTAAATAAATAAATAAAATAAATAAACGTACATAAATGTACTGGAAATGGCACTTCTTCCATCATTTTCCAAACTTTTTGTTGAAACAAATCTTGACGGTTAAGTAAAGCGCAAGATAAGGCATCATAAAATTACAAGCAAAGCAGCAACAGGTCCACTGGTGATTTTATGGTCTATCTCATCGAACAGTGGAACAAATCTTTACATCGTTTTGGAGAAAGTAAGATTGTTGCACTTTGTAACGAGTTTACTTGTCGTAGAGGTTATTGCTGGCACACAAAATATCCCTCGCTAGCTCAGGAGTGGATTCTGCAACCTCCTCGTTAGCAAAAAAATATGCCAGGCTTTGCATCTAGGTGTTAACGATGCGCGAGATGCTCTTTACCCACCCTACCTGGTTGTTTTCTCGCTAAACAACCCCTTTTACAAACCTTCCTTTTTCCTCTTTCTGCTTACCCTTTCATCTCCCCTTCCTCATCTTCCCCTTATTAAGCAAATCAAAATTCCATGTTTATAATAATTATCTTTGCATGTAATTCAAAACATTCATCATGTTGATTAACATTCAATTCAATTCATTTTACTAACATAATGTTAAATGAAAATTTTACGCTATCGTTTAACAATTCAAAAATCTTAAATGTGATAAAGTGGGTAATGCTTACTTGATTTTATTTATATGTGTATGTCTATTGGGACATAAACGACAAGAACTGACTTACCCTCAAAATTACCGATGCAGTGGCCACTCCCTCGATGTGTCTTGATGGTTTCTTTTGCAATTTGCACTTTTTGAATTTAATTACAATATTAAAAAAAATCAATAACGATTACCACCACTTTTCTTTCTTTAAAACTACAAATGGAAATCTTAAATAAGCATATAATATATAAGTATATCTATATGCGTATGGTATATACGTATATACTGATATATGTATACTTGCAATATTTTTCAAAATTATTAAAAATTGATTTTTTTATATAACTGAATCATGAAAATGAATAAAAGTGTGTTTTTGAAACATAAGAAGCTAATTTTATAAACAAAAACTTGATTTAAAACTCTTTTTTTTGTTAATAGCGAAGAGAAAACACTTGGTGTTAAATGGAGCTGCGGCGACGTCGTCGTTCGTCTTTTTGGAATAATTTCCCTTTCCTGGGTTTTTTGTTCGTTGATCAGGGTTATTCTTATGGCCAATAATCAGTTTTCAGATGGAATATTTGTCCTTCGATGAAAATTTTGGATCACGGTTAACGAAACCGTTATATGTGTAGGTAAGACCCTTAGTCACCTTAATTGTTCAGGCCGCCAAATTATTCGACGACCTAGCTAATCCAAAAAAAAACTGAATTTAGCGAAATGCTTAGTTGTGGTATTTTTGCATACCAAAAATGAGTCATGAAGCTTACCTTAATTTGAGCAATGATTTGATTCCTTCTAGGGAATTCGGCGATATATATATATATATATATATATATATATATAGATATATATGAGAATATTTGAACGTTACGTCTTAATTGCACTAAAATTTTAATGTTTCGTTCTTTAATCATGTAACCCTTTCTTTGACTCTGTACTTTACTTACATTAAGCGAGATTTTTAAATCTTCTATATTATATTAAAATAGCCGATGCACTTAGTATACTTGGTAGATATAGATATATAATTATATATACAATCACGGTTTCTGCTGCTTGTACTTCTTATCTCCGGGGTGTACTTTATCAAAAAGAAACCTCCTACCGACGGCTTTTCTTGTAAAACCTCAAATCTACACCTACACACGTACTCCTAATTTTCCAGCCTTTGTTGGTTGTAATTAACTACGCCCACAATCATATTTCACCCACGCATTATTGAAATATTGATGCCATTATAGTGTGGGAAAAGCTTCCGAATTTTCACTCATTTAACTGATTGCTAACAAAACTTATCGGGTTCACTGTACTCAACACGAATATAAGGTTAACATAATGTTGCAGCAACAAAGTTGCATTTCTCCACCCCTGTTAACATCCTATAATAATTGAGTGCTGAATG
The DNA here is from genome assembly GCA_943590905.1 of Sphaerophoria taeniata. Taxonomy (NCBI): domain Eukaryota; kingdom Metazoa; phylum Arthropoda; class Insecta; order Diptera; family Syrphidae; genus Sphaerophoria; species Sphaerophoria taeniata. The sequence goes on from OX016541.1 coordinate 104,662,181, forward strand.
TCTCTCAATTATGGCACGGTCATGGTATTACTTGCTTATGGTAGGAGAATGCAAACATACAAACATAAACGAATGATCTCCTTTTGGTAAAAAAAGAAACCCTATCCTATTTCCCTAGCTTAATGAGGTTAGAGCGAGAGGGTATGAATATTTTGTTTACAAATTGTAAACAGTCATAAAAAAAACATAATTTCGAGGTGTTCGTCGTCGTCGGTTTGTGTCAAGTGGGTTTCGTAGTTTTGTTTTCGATTTTAAAAACTTTTTAAAATAATTTTAATAAAATTCGGGAAAGTAAAAGCCCATTCGGTTACAGGGCTTCGCGTTTTTCAGATAATCCTATCTGGAATATGCGAAACGAACCCACTTTCGTCCTATCGTATAGCCGGGTATTGCGTGATTTGTGCAAATGTAAACACAGTGAAAGTGAATTTTGCTGAAAATAGTTCGGCTTATAATTCTATTAAATCAGTGTTTATACTTATAATTTTCAGTGAAAATGGCTTTAAATAATGAATTCCACAGTGTTACATATTTATGTACATGAAAATGTAAAATAAATCGTCCACACAAATTTTGCATTGGACAAGTGCGACGAAGACAACAATCTTTCGGTAAGCGAGCGCGAGTGAGATGCATGACAAAAATCCGCTATGCAGAAATGTTGAAACTGCAAACCGTTTGCTCGTGTTAAAAGTTAAATGCCAAAATTTAACTCCGTTAAAAAGGGAGAGGTCGTTCACCTCTTTCTTGAATACTCGTATTCGTGTCAAACAAAAAAAATGTGTCATGTTTATAATCTGATTAGAATTGCGTTTAGCCGACGGGGTTTCAGTGATCGCGTTTTCTTGGGATTTATTATCCCGCGTCGGTAAAGTTTTCGTTTTCTTTCTTTTCAAAATACAAATAAATATGTTAACGTACATCGGGTCGAGTTTTATTTAAGTTTAATTATTTCGGTTTTTCTGTGTGCCAGCGAAAATGATAGACGTGGGGCGCGAATCCACTTACCGGAACAGAAGAATGTAAACAAACACAATCAGATAAGTAACAAACTTTGTTTATTATTCGAAAGCGATGCTTTGTGGTCAATTTCTTTTCTTTTCAGCGTTACTGCCGAATGTCTTTGGCATGGAAAATGCCGAGAGGTTTACCACTTCGAGTCTCCAGCTCATACATGCAGTTCCCTACTACCTTTTTTATGCGGGATTTCAGGAATTTCGGAAGCAACTTGGCATTAATGCCTTGCGCAAAATTGCTTTGGGCGAAATTCCTGTGAAAAACTTCCTGACCTTCCCGGTAAGTGACATTTTTGGTTCTTTTATTGTACTGATCTTTGGACTTAACGTATGCCCTGTCCAAATTCTCCGACAACGTCTGTCTCGCGAGTGTCAAGTTAAGTGCGCGCGGTTTTACCAACATTTCGGGATCATGCAATGCGTTTAGTTTTCTTAGTAAGGCATAAGATGAGCCGTGGTTAATCATGTTTTGTCCGAACAGGGCAAAATAAGGTTGACAGTTTAACGAGTCGTGCGTGTCGGATCGCAACGCACATGCTATGCTGGATAGATGAAGGTCCCAGTCATTTTGCTGTTTAGAAATTAAAACTCTCAACTTACTAAGAAAACTACGATTGACCCGCTCCGAAATGTTGGCTTGCGGCGAATACACAGCCGTTCGCACATGCTTAACGCCATAGTTATCCAAAAAGTTTTTAAACTCTTTGGACACAAATTGACGACCGTTGTCGGAGTGGATTTGTTCAGGGGTCCCGAAAGTATGGAAAATCTCTGATTCAAGATATTGAATCACTCGGTTTGACGTAGCTTTTGGTAAGGCTTTGAAGAACATGAATTTTGTAAAATGGTCCACCACAATAAAAACATAGATGTTCCCTCGTTTTGTACGCGGATACGGGCCAAGGAAATCAACGTAAAGTCGTTGCATGGGCCTTTCCGTTTTCGTTTGGTTGACTATCGGTGGGCGAAGAATTTCGTTTGGCGCCTTAACCATTTTACAAATTTCGCAGTTTTTCACGAAAGTCTTAACGTCTTTAATCATTCTTGGCCAATAATACTTCGAGCGAACTCGAGAATAAGTCTTATCAAAGCCACTATGGCAACTTAACTTGGTGTTGTGACACATTTCAATGCAATTTCGAGTGAGATTGTCTGGAAGCCATAAGCGCCAGAGGGAATCTTCCTCGTCAACCTTCCCGGTTCTAAACCTGACTCTTCGGTAAACGAACTTCCCGGACACTACAAGATCTGGAAGGTTCGACTGGTTTTGGGAGATGTTCTCTCTCAAGTGGGTATATTGTGACGAATCGAACTCAGCCGAATCTAGATCGATATCACCGCATGTCATCATCGAAGAATCCTGACAAATCCCATTATCTACTACACTTCCGCTTGCTACGATTTCGTCCATATTCATCCGCGATAGGCAGTCCGGCACTACGTTTAGGCTCCCTTTGCGATGTTCGATGGAGAAGTTATACCCTTGGAGTTCTAGACTCCACCTGGCAAGTCTACCGGATAACTCCTTCATCGACATGAGCCATTTAAGACTCGAATGGTCTGTTATTATCGTAAAGGGCAATCCGTCGACGTAGGGCCGAAATTTTCGCACGCTTAATACCGCTGCGAGACACTCTTGTTCAGTGACCGTATAATTCTTCTGGGATTTGTTAAGCTTCTTCGACATGAAAGCGATGGGCTTCTCATTACCGTTCTCATCCACTTGAAAGAGAACACCCCCTACTCCCTCAGACGAAGCGTCACATTGAATAGTGAACGGTTTGGCAAAGTTTGGTTCGGATAGAACGGGGGCCGACGATAGGGCAGTTTTGAGCTGCTCGAAAGCTTCCATTGCTTCAGGCGTCAATTCGAATTTGGTCTTCTTCTGAAGACAATTGGTCAAAGGAGCGGCTAGGTCGGCATAGTTCCTAATGAACCTCCTATACCAACCCGTTAGACCCAGGAACCTCCTTACTTGCCTGACAGTTGTTGGAACAGGGAAATTGACCATCGCTTCAATCTTCTCGGGGTTAGTTTTCAGGTTTCCCTGACCTACTACAAAGCCTAGGAATTTGATTTCCTTCAGGCAAAATTTGCTCTTGTCGAGATTGATGGTCAGGTTTGCGCGACGAAGACAACTTGCCACTTCTTTAAGGATGCGTATATGTTCCTCAAAAGTTGAAGTACAAATCAGTAAATCGTCTAAATACACAAACACGTTATCACGGAGATGACTCGGAATGACTTTGTCCATTACACGACAAAGAGTTTGGCCAGCGTTACTTAGGCCGAATGGCATTACTTTAAATTGGTAGAGAGGCCTACCAGGAACTGCAAAGGCAGTTTTCTCCCTTGACTTTTCGTGCAATGGAATTTGCCAGTAAGCGTCTTTTAAATCGATCCCCGTGATAAAATGCGTGTCCTTTATACGACTTAGCAAACCTTCGACGTGAGGCAACGGATACGCATCCTTATTAGTGACTTCGTTAACCTTTCGGAAATCGAGGCACAGGCGAACTTTTCCCGGTTTTCTGACTAAAACGACAGGACAGCTCCAAGGAGAGTTGCTGACTTCAATCACCCCTAGTTCCAACATCCTGTCTAGCTCCTTGTAAACTTCCCCTTGACGAACAGGGGACAAGGGATAGTGTCGAGATTTGATTGGGTTAGCGTTGCCAGTGTCAACAATGTGGCACCCGAAGTCGGTCTTTCCTAACCCAAGGACGACGAAATTTGGAAACTGTCTCTTGACCTTTTCTAATTGAAGAGTTTCTTCCGGTGAAAGTTTAATCAACTCGGCTTCGCTTTTAGGGTTTCCATCAGTTTCATCACAAGCGAAATCGAATTCGACCTCACTTATTTGTGGTATCAACTGAAAGCTTCGCCAGAAGTTCATACCGAGGTAAACTTTTTGGGTCAAATTTGGAATGATATAAAATGTCAATTTCTTTGAAATACCGTTATACTTGGTCTCGAGCTCGCAATATCCCACAATTTTATGAGAATTGCCATCTGCCGTACGCACTACGTTATTGTAGGGCAATATCTCAACCCCTAACTTGCGAACTAGCTCGAAGCATCCTTCACCCAAGACCGAGATCGAGGCCCCGCTGTCGAGGAGTCCAAAAACCGACTCATCGTTCAACAGGACGTTAGCATACATGCGTCCGTCTGTATTAGACGATATAATCGTTTCGATTATTTGTTTTCGAAACTTTTTTCGATTTCGAAAACGAAAACGACACTTAGAAATTTTAGTACTTATTGGTTTTGTGTTTGTTCCGAAGATTCGAGATCGGACCTTTTCGTAATTTATTTTTCTCTCGTGAAGAGACTTAAGATTATGGAATTCCACTGGATGAAACCGTTCAACTTCGACGTTGGACTTTTCCCTTTTTAGGATTTTAATCGAACCTAGGTCCTCGTCACTTTCATCAATGGAATTCATTTTATGGCTAACGTTTAATTTTGTGAGTGGCTCGTGGGATTCCTTGAGGAACGACTCTCTCCACTCCTCACTTCGTCCCTCGGGAAGTTTCCCTTTTGGTGTTTACCACATTGAATCGTTGTTACACCCTTCGCCCCACACAGGAAACAAAATAAATTTCTAACCTCGGATGGGCAGAAGTGGTATGCATGACCTTTTTGGTCGCAATTCCAACAAATATAGTTGGCAGTTGAGACGGGTTTTTGTCTCGAAGACATAGCTGCGATTTCCTCAACATCTTGACTGTAGTCGCATTGGTCTTCAACTACGATTTCATGGACTGACCGATGATTGAGGTTTCTTTTGTTCAAAAACCGTTCAGCTTCGCGAGCTTTTTGTCGGAGCTGCTCTAAGTTTCTAACTTCAGCTGACAACAAAATCTCGCCTAGCTTCTCTTTCGCATTCCCTCTAATAATTTCAATTAGTTTCTTATCGTTGAACGGTTCTTTTAGACGGTCGTTCAAACTACTGACTGAAACATAAAAATCATCGAAGGATTCCTTCGGACCTTGTTTTCGACACATGAGTTTCATGTAGATGTCGATTTCCGACTCCATCCTTCCGAATTCTTTCTTCATGGCTTCTTTTATGGAAGCTAAATCCGCATTCGGATACTTCTTTACGTAGCCCCAAAACCACTTATTTGGTCGGCCTTCAAGCAAGACATGAAAATTTGCTGCGATTTGCTCGTCGCTATAAGAAGACGAAGATTGCATTCTTCCTATCTTCAACAGGAAATCAGAAACATTGTCAGAACCATCGTATTTGATGTTCCAACGATCTAGCCTACATGTACCCGAAGCGCTAAACGTTGTTGAGCCTCTTGAACTCCCAAGTAAAGGAACTTGGGCCATCATAGAGCTTTGCCTATCTAATTGAGGAGGGTTAACTGTTTGTTGCGGCTGTAAGCGCAAACCTTCTAATTTGTTTAGTACATTTCCCATGAAAATGTCCATTTGTTGGAAAATTCTCATTTGGTTCTGAACCATACTCCGTTCTAACCTAGAAATCACTTCTTCATTCGGATTGGCATTATCTTCACCTTGATCCCTTCGTTCCCCACCAAGGCCTTCGCCTTGACCTTCCAAAACCTGACGATCTTCTTGATCCGCCATATTGAAGGTTGAATTGGAAGCAACTGACTCTAACTCTTCCGAAAAGCTAAAGGAGTGATCTAAATTGAATCTATCCACCGTATTGCAAAATCTTTGGTAAAATGCTTCAAATGTCGCTTCGTTGTGAGCGTTTATAACCTCTATGTCGTCGTAAATTGAAACTCGACGACTTCTGCTCATAATTGGCTCGAACGAACCTAACTTAAGTTTTATCCTTGTACTAGGTTCTTATCTGAACTTAAATTTGTGACACCCTTTACCCAACAACTTCTAAAAATCAACAAATTTCTTCAAGAATGTTTGCTTATCCGAAAACTCGAGAAATCCTTAAGGCGTTTGTACTTTCAATTCGAAATATGTATGTACTTTATGTACGTTAAGATGGCCACAAAAAAGTTTTAAATCAAATAATATTGTAAACGTGATTTATATTATATTTAAAAAGGTATATCAAAAGAAATAATGATATAGATAATCGATGTAATTCAAAAAAAATGTTTTATCAAATATTTATATATTATTTGGCATATATGATATAATATGTATGTAAGTATGATTTAAATAGTGCTTAATTAACTATATTATATTTGTAGTTGAAACTTCAAATTAAAAAAAAAATCAATTTTTTGAGTTTGTATCATAAACATTTAAAGAGGAAGATGAGAAATGAATTCGAAAAAAGGAAACTGCAGAGGATAAAAAGGAAGTTTATTTCGAGTCAACAAAAAAAAAATCAATAGTAAAAAAAATTAAAATAAACTAGTGGTTTGTTTATGTTATTTGTTTCAGCTGTGATTTTTGAAACTTTCCAGGACAACAGTGACAATCAACATCATCATATGAGGACTCTGGAAAATCCCAAAAACCAGCTGAAATTGAGGAAAACCAACATTATGAAGGACCACCCAAGACACCATTCGCATCAAGAGGTCTCTTCAAAATATGAAAGACAAAAATATAAAAATGTACCGTATCCACCTGCGATTTGGGTGTCTTTTTCTTCAGATGCCCAAAGACTAGGTTACTACGGTAATTTTTGTTGCATGATAAAAAATCGATTTCAGCTTCTTTGTTGCAACGCGGTACCAAGTCATCAACTCAAGTAACCGGGACTCACAAAGATGCTGCAATCAACATTGATGCTGACCAAAAAAAATATCATTGGAAAAATAAAAAGAATTAAAATTTAAACTGTGAAATTGTGACTCAAAAAAAAAAAATAAAAAAATTAAGAAAAATAAATGTTTGCCTCACTATCTGCTGATAGTGGGACACCACGTTCTGGGCGCCATTTTTGTAACGAGTTTACTTGTCGTAGAGGTTATTGCTGGCACACAAAATATCCCTCGCTAGCTCAGGAGTGGATTCTGCAACCTCCTCGTTAGCAAAAAAATATGCCAGGCTTTGCATCTAGGTGTTAACGATGCGCGAGATGCTCTTTACCCACCCTACCTGGTTGTTTTCTCGCTAAACAACCCCTTTTACAAACCTTCCTTTTTCCTCTTTCTGCTTACCCTTTCATCTCCCCTTCCTCATCTTCCCCTTATTAAGCAAATCAAAATTCCATGTTTATAATAATTATCTTTGCATGTAATTCAAAACATTCATCATGTTGATTAACATTCAATTCAATTCATTTTACTAACATAATGTTAAATGAAAATTTTACGCTATCGTTTAACAATTCAAAAATCTTAAATGTGATAAAGTGGGTAATGCTTACTTGATTTTATTTATATGTGTATGTCTATTGGGACATAAACGACAAGAACTGACTTACCCTCAAAATTACCGATGCAGTGGCCACTCCTTCGATGTGTCTTGATGGTTTCTTTTGCAATTTGCACTTTTTGAATTTAATTACAATATTAAAAAAAATCAATAACGATTACCACCACTTTTCTTTCTTTAAAACTACAAATGGAAATCTTAAATAAGCATATAATATATAAGTATATCTATATGCGTATGGTATATACGTATATACTGATATATGTATACTTGCAATATTTTTCAAAATTATTAAAAATTGATTTTTTTATATAACTGAATCATGAAAATGAATAAAAGTGTGTTTTTGAAACATAAGAAGCTAATTTTATAAACAAAAACTTGATTTAAAACTCTTTTTTTTGTTAATAGCGAAGAGAAAACACTTGGTGTTAAATGGAGCTGCGGCGACGTCGTCGTTCGTCTTTTTGGAATAATTTCCCTTTCCTGGGTTTTTTGTTCGTTGATCAGGGTTATTCTTATGGCCAATAATCAGTTTTCAGATGGAATATTTGTCCTTCGATGAAAATTTTGGATCACGGTTAACGAAACCGTTATATGTGTAGGTAAGACCCTTAGTCACCTTAATTGTTCAGGCCGCCAAATTATTCGACGACCTAGCTAATCCAAAAAAAAACTGAATTTAGCGAAATGCTTAGTTGTGGTATTTTTGCATACCAAAAATGAGTCATGAAGCTTACCTTAATTTGAGCAATGATTTGATTCCTTCTAGGGAATTCGGCGATATATATATATATATATATATATATATATATATATAGATATATATGAGAATATTTGAACGTTACGTCTTAATTGCACTAAAATTTTAATGTTTCGTTCTTTAATCATGTAACCCTTTCTTTGACTCTGTACTTTACTTACATTAAGCGAGATTTTTAAATCTTCTATATTATATTAAAATAGCCGATGCACTTAGTATACTTGGTAGATATAGATATATAATTATATATACAATCACGGTTTCTGCTGCTTGTACTTCTTATCTCCGGGGTGTACTTTATCAAAAAGAAACCTCCTACCGACGGCTTTTCTTGTAAAACCTCAAATCTACACCTACACACGTACTCCTAATTTTCCAGCCTTTGTTGGTTGTAATTAACTACGCCCACAATCATATTTCACCCACGCATTATTGAAATATTGATGCCATTATAGTGTGGGAAAAGCTTCCGAATTTTCACTCATTTAACTGATTGCTAACAAAACTTATCGGGTTCACTGTACTCAACACGAATATAAGGTTAACATAATGTTGCAGCAACAAAGTTGCATTTCTCCACCCCTGTTAACATCCTATAATAATTGAGTGCTGAATGTCTCTCAATTATGGCACGGTCATGGTATTACTTGCTTATGGTAGGAGAATGCAAACATACAAACATAAACGAATGATCTCCTTTTGGTAAAAAAAGAAACCCTATCCTATTTCCCTAGCTTAATGAGGTTAGAGCGAGAGGGTATGAATATTTTGTTTACAAATTGTAAACAGTCATAAAAAAAACATAATTTCGAGGTGTTCGTCGTCGTCGGTTTGTGTCAAGTGGGTTTCGTAGTTTTGTTTTCGATTTTAAAAACTTTTTAAAATAATTTTAATAAAATTCGGGAAAGTAAAAGCCCATTCGGTTACAACTTGATTTTTCAAAGGCATTGGATAGAGTTTGGCACAAGGCTCTCTGATCGAAAATGCGTGTATTCGGTATTGATGAGTCCCTCCTTCGTTGGATTAGAAACTTTCTTTCGAACCGTTGAATACAAGTTGTATTGGTCGGCTTCAAGTCTGAAACCCACAATATAAATGCTGGTGTGCCCCAGGGCTCCGTTTTGTCTCCGACCCTCTTTCTCATTTTCATAAATGACCTCTTGTCTGTAACTTCTAATCCAATTCATTGTTTCGCTGACGATAGTACCCTTAGCTTTTCATATTCGTTCCCAGACTCACATCCCTCCTCTTCGGATGTGGAACTGCAACGGCATAATGTGATAAGCTCATTAAACTCTGACTTAAACAGCATTGTACAATGGGGAATAAGAAACCGCGTAGAGTTTAATGCTTCGAAAACTGCTGTCTTGTAGCGTCGAAGCGAGATATACCCCCCTTGCCACTATCCATGAGTGGCACTTGCATCAATGAGACCGAACATCTCGAGATTCTCGGTATCTGCATCACTGACCACCTTTTGTGGAACGAGCACATATTCGATGTCGCCAAATATGCCGCAAGATGTTTAGGTTTCTTAAGATGATGCAAGAATTTTGTTCCCCTTCTGATCTGGCTATTATTTACAAAACTTACGTACGTCCAAAGCTTGAGTACAACTCTCACGTCTGGGCTGGTGCTCCAGTGACGTACTTAAGTCTTCTGGACAGTATCCAAAGAAGAGCAGTCAAAATGATTGGTGACAATACTATCATTGAGTCATTTACGTCTCTAGAACATCGGCGTAATGTCTCATGCCTCACCCTATTTTACCGATACTTCAACGGTATATGCTCTAGTGAAATAGCCAGTTGCATTCCTCCCCTTAAGATATTCAACCGTAACACCCGCGCCTCCAGGAATGCCTATCAGTTCACCCTTGAGCCCAACTTCGGACGTACTGTCATCTACAGAGAATCATTCTTTAGCCGTACTACGCGAATGTGGAACTCTCTTCCACACTCTGTCTTCCCCAGTCATTGTAATGTTCAAGAATTCAAAACCAATATTCACCGACACCTCCTTTTACATCCTCTATCCTTTCCCTAATACTCGCACTGTGCTCTTGGCATATAAAGGGTAATGAAAAACGCCCTTGAGTGCGTGTTGATTATTAAAAAAAAATATGAGTGCGACCCATGTTGTCCACACGACTAACTTCCCAGAGCGAAATTTCCAGCCGATGCGTTCCGTTGTAGTTGTACACGCACGTTGTTTTCAAAGTTAAATTCCATAAGTTCATTTGAATAACAGTGGCGCCTATATTACTCCTGAATATTGTATTTTTCTATTAATGAAAGCATTTTTCTAATCGGATTAGTATTTCCGAAGATTAACATTTATATGGCAAAACAGCTTTTGGTGGGTCAGCTAGTAATCAAATATAGTCTATGACACTCCTGTTTTTTTTTCACTCTAACTATAAGATTTTTTGCACTATTGTTGAAATTATTACAGAAATTATCATAATTTTCATTATATTAAGGTTGTCTTAGATTTTTAATTGCCATTAAAAAACCGCTAAGCCTCAAAACCTAATCAGCTCATAACAACACAATACCGCGTCGAATGAGACCAATTTCATGACAATACGATGAGTGGTTCGCGAGATAATCGAGCCGAAAAAACGTAACGCACATACGCACATACGAACACACATACACACACACAGACATCATCATAAAAATGCTTGATTCGGATTCTAGTGACCTCGAAATCTGAAGATATGCAAAAATTGGGGATTCACAAAATCGGCCCCATTGCAATAACTTCCTCTGGGAAGTTAAAAAAAAAAAGAACACCTAAAGTACCATCTACGGAACGAATGGAATGCTTTATCTGCAGAAGAGTGTAATCATCTTGTGCGTTCTCTAACGAAAAGAATTGCTGCCGTCATTAAGGCGAAAGGTGGCCCAACAAAATATTGAGCTTAATTTAATAAAAACCATTATCCTTCCATACAAAGTACTAAATTTGTTTCAATCAAGTGGTTTAAAAAATATTAAGAAGATTTCAAGGGTGCTCAATACTTTTGGCCAAGTCTGTATTTCTTTAAACGTAAAATATATTCAATGAAAGTAGAGTATAAGAGTTGCACAAATCGTTTAACGAATAACTTAAAATAACTCTTACGTAAAAGTAAATATCACACAAGTATATTTCGCATGTGCCAGAATTTGGACATGAGTTGAATTGATAAGTTAGTATGAATACTTCATTTCTATTTCCCTTTCAATAGACGGTGACAAAGTAAAGCAAATGAATAAAAAAGGCTTCTAAGGGAGCAAAGTATAAAAATAGATATTGAACGGGTTATGAATGATTATGAAATCTGACACATTGTAACTAAGGTCGAATTATTTAAAGCAGCTATACTCAACCTGCGGCCCGCGAGCTTATAAAAATTGGCCCGCGGCGTGGTTAAATAAATTCTTATAGTGACTGCAGAAAAATGTTAGAAAAATATATCCTTTTGAATTTTCAAAATAGAAGCAACACTAGAACGTAAAGCAGTAGAAAAGTGGACATCGTATGTCTTCAGAAATATTTTCTAGATGTCACTCCTTTCTACGACAGGAAAGGTTTGAACAACTAAATGAAAAACAAATGTCGTTGAGTATTCCTTACTTTTCTTGCCATTACGAAATTGAATTGAATCATTTTATTCACATTTTGAATGGACATCTTTTCGACTAAAACCGACTACTGCACTCCTACTGTGGACCTCAGTGTGGATTTTAAAATTATAATTCCATCTCGAAAACAGTAGGATGATGACTTATTGATGAGAGGCTTCGACACAACTATTTTCACTGACGGCTCAAAGATGGAGTGCGGGGTTGGTGCAGGAACTTTCTCTGAGTCTTTAAATGCCTCCAGGTCTTTTCGGCTTCCTGATTTCGCTAGTGTCTTTCAGGCTGAACTACTCGCGATTAAGGAAGCATGCAAATTACTAAAACTAGATCCAAATCAAAACCGCAATACAGCTATCTTCTCGGACAGTCAGGCGTCTATTCAAGCGATTGGCTCGTCCTTATCATCCTCCAAATTAGTTCAACAATGCCGAAGTGAGTTATCGGGCATGAACATTGGACTCAGGGTCACTCTTGTCTGGATTCCGGGTAATAGTGGCTTTGAGGGCAATGAACGGGCTGACGAGCTGGCAAAGCAAGTATCAGCCCTTCATAGCTCACTCACCGAAAGAGTCAACATTCCTCTTGGTGCTATGAAGGGCAATTTTCCACGCTGAATCAAACCACAGGTGGAGTAGCCTAACCAACTTTATCATATCTAGAAGGATTTAGTCCACCTATAATAAATCCCGTACTAATAACCTTATTTGCAGACCCAGGCAAGACATAGCCAGGGTCGTTGCAACATGTACCGGACACTGGCATATTGGGGAACACGCATCCAAGCTGGGCATTCCCCATAATTATTTCTGTCAAAGTTATGGTGGCCAGCGAGAAAAGGAAACTGTTTTTCACTTCTTGTGTAAGTGTCATGCCAAATCATTGGGAAAGTCCTTCTTCAATGAAATTAATGAGCTTTCCAAACTGAAGATCAAATATTTGATCTCCTTTCTAAACGCAACAAAGTGGATTTTAGGCGTATTTTTAGCTAATTGTTTCAGTTCCTCTTCGAACTTGATATTGGCAGCTAGCGAACTCAGAACAAAAACTCAGATTTTATAGGTCAAACGAGTTTTTATGGTATCAAAACGGCGCAACCCAGCGCTAATTGGGTCACCGAGCTAGACCGAGCCGTCATTTCTTCTTGCTCTACTTCTACTGTGGACATTAAAGTGAGTATTATTATTTACGATAAACAAATTTCTTGTGGCCCGGGGTAGCGCAAAAAAATTATCAATGTGGCCCATTAAAAAAAGGTTGAGTATGGCTGGTTTAAAGTGTAGTTGACTTTGGTATTTTTGACTGTCAAATTTGATTCTAAGAAACGTTGACATCACTTTAGGGTAATGTTGACTCAATTTCAAAACCACGATGGAGGAGTTCCGGCATCTGTTGGACATTGTATCTGAAAAGACTTGTTGTTTTGTTGATAAAATATGAACAAGTCCAATCAGTTTGAGAACAAATCTTTGCACAGAGAACAAATATTTTTGTTTTTCTCAAGGTGCGAATTGCCAAGATCAATAAATAATAAAAGCAGTTATGCCTTTCAATGTACGTTTATTTGTTTTTTTCTGGCGCAGAATGAGAATGAATTGAATTTTCAGAATAATTAGTCTTAGGATTAGGGCAGCTGCCCGTGGCTAAGTGGTTAGGTGCGTTGGCTGCTAACCAGAACGTGTCGTGGGTTCCAGTCCTACTCATGCCCATAAAGTTTTTATTTCATCTTTCCTCTTGCGAAGAACTGGCAAAACTTCCACGAGTATCAATCTGTCATGAAAAAGTGCTTCTCAACTTTGCCGTTCGGAATCGCGGTTAAATTGTAGGACCCCCAAATTCTTCACACGCACTCAGGGAATTGTTGATGAGAGAAAGCCACTTAGGCCTCGGCTCTTCAAGAGCTGTCGCAACACTCTATTTATTTTTATTTAAATCGATATTTATTTTACTCGCGGCACATAAACATATGATTATCCAACTCATTACCAATTTTTCAAATCGAACTTAGAGTTTAAATAAACAAAACTCTTCCTCCTAGCAGGCGGTTTTGTTTTTTCTTTCCCCTTCCAAGATTCTTGGTTCAAGGCTGATTGGTCGAAAATACTTTCTTTAACTCATCTTCATACCTTTGTTATAAGGACTACCCTAGTCACAAGGGCTAGGCTTTATCTGTCTGTGCCCGCGTCTACAATGGGTCGATAGACTTACAAATTGAAAAACAACGCTTTAAAATTTTGTTTGTTTTTGTTTGTATCTCTTAGAGCAAAACTAATGATAGATAAAAATGTCTACATATTTTTTGGTCAAAAATTAAACATTTGAATTATTCCTATAACGGTTGCCACATTCTGTTTTAATTCCCCGTTCATTTTTTTCTCCTTTAAATGAGGATAATTTGTTTTGGTATCCTATCGAATATTTTTTTTTTCAAAATTGATTAGGTACGGGAGAGTGGGTATGTTTGGGACACAGAAGGAATGGGACACAGGCATTTTCTCAATTCCTACAATTTTTTTTTCTCTTTCCTTGTCTTCAGTCTGTCCCCATCCCTCAACAAAACAAGTTGTGTCTAGGAAAAAAATCACGGAGTGGAGATGTGCATAAAAAGTAAAACATCTGCGTAAACTGAGTGATTTTTTTTTAATGTGTGAACTTACTGTGCAAAAGAGTGTAATAATTAGATAGCAACACCATTTTTGAAGTGAATTAATCGTTGTTTTGTTTAATAAGTGCCACACGAAAAGTGATATAAATTATTTATTCAAAGTGCCATGCAGGATGATTGGGACATCGCTATTCCACCCCATAGTTGTTCCAATCCTCCTGCTCGCATACTATCTATAAGATCTCGGCAAATTTAATGTATTCGAAAAGTGTCCCAAACATACCCACTCTCCCCTACATAACATATTTGAAAAATACAAAATTGGCTAAAAATAAAATGCTCCAATTATTTTCAAACAGAAAAATTAGACGCAGGGTCATAAGTCCACGGGCCAAAAGTCCACAAATCAATTATGGACTTTTAACCCAGCATAGTGGGAAAGAAGTCCAAAAAAATGCGTGTGAACTTCTGACCCAAACTGATTCTCTTATTATTGTAAGAAAAACAGAAAGAAATACAACTTTTTTGGGCTTTTACTGATGATGAATAATATGTGCATGGAACCAATTGTTGATCGCTTATATCACACATTCTGAGCACGTAAGATTTTTAACTGAGATTGTTTATTTTTAAAGACATATGTAGTACAAAATCGCAACAAAAAATAATAATAATGGTAAACGTTATGAAATTTAAAAAAAAAGGAATGTTATCTTACCTACTTTATAAATATTGTGTTTTTATTCTTATTTTTTGTTAAAAAATAAATTAATGATTAAAACAAATTCGCGCGATAGCGAATATGTTATTGAAATTATATGATTGAGGATTTGGAGCTTAAAACAAAAAATGTTTTGTACCTACTAATTGCCAGGAAGCGAAGCGAGTGCAAAAAAATTAGATCATAAGAGAATGTTTCACTCGAAATCGAACCAAATCGATCTTGAATGTTCCGAATCAGTTTCATCCTCAGCCGAAAGTGAAAAGCAATGCTAAAAATGAATCATTGAAATGCAGCATCTGCTTTCACAACCCTTATATGCATTACAATTACAAGATGTGTAGTGGTTGCTTTTCTTAAAAGAAAAAAGTTGGTTCAAAAACTTAGATCATTTGAATTTATTTAATTTTGCTGAAAAGAACACACTGAATAACTCTGTAAAAAAGAAGAAATTGAAGTTCTTATGTTGTATGTCAATCCTGGGCCCTATTGCACCAACAACTTTTCACTTTTCACTTTGCAACTTTTCACTTTAACTTTGCAAATTCTGTTTCACCAAACGCTAATTTGCAAAGAGGAAATTATTTTTTTGAAAAGTAAACAAAAAAATCCTTCTTTGCCAATTTTGTTTCACCAACCGCAAATTTGCAACGTGAAAAGTACTTTTCTGGTTGGCAACCGTGGTTTGCAAGTGAACAAAAGTGTTTTGATTTGCTCTTGAATTGTTTTTTAAATAAAATCAGTTTAACTCACTTTTATTTACTATAAATTGTTAACAATTAATTTTTAAGCAAGAAATTGATAATTGCATTAAAAAAAAAAAAAAAACAACAAAATTTATCAGGTAACGCATTTAATCTATACTGGTAAAAAACAACCTCGTCCATTACCAAGTCACATGACTGAGAACAAACGGAAGAACAGCCAAATTACCACCGAGGAGACTTCTGATTCAGAACAAGATATCGTTAGAGCAACCAAAATTTACAAGCCGCATTCAATCATGTCACTTTCGTCAGCCGACTTCCAGAAAATTAAGGCTATTATTGACGAATCGATTCATGCAGAGCTGACGAAGGCGACCGCTAAGTTAGCCACAAAGGATGACGTCACTATGATAAATGCCGAAATTAGTTCTTTACGTAAACAAAACGAAGAACTCTCGATTAAAGTCCAGCGGTTTGAAGAACGTTGCAATATTTTAGAGGATGAAATTGAATTTCAGAGTAGAGAACTTAAAGGCAAAAATCTTATAGTATCTATTCCCAAGGATGAAACTGATCCCCAGGAAAGAGTGCGTAGCGTGACTCAACTCCTTCTTGGCAGTTCGGATACACACGATATTCCAGAAGCAATTAAACTGAGCGAAAATAACAATGTTATTAAATTGAAAATTAACACCGGCTCAAATGAAAAAGCAAACAAAATGTTAACGAATTGCTCAAAACTGAAAGGCACAGGTGTCTACGTCCAGCGGGATCTGACAAAACAGATGCAACTAAAACGCCGAATTTTGCTAGGTTACCGACGAGTAATCATATCACATAAACCAAATGAAAAGGTACAAATAAAAAACAACAATCTTGTTGTAGGAAATAAATTATTTTATTTAAACTATGATAATATCCTTAAAATAAATCAAAACGATGGAGAAGAAGAACTTCAGCGATTGTTTGGTAAAATAAACTTTGAAGCTGTCAAAAAACCCATGCTGTCAACAACTAATTATGGATGTCAAAGCGATCGTACTAGATTAACTAATTAATTCTGTACCAGGGATGTCATCTAATCCAATTGGTAGTACTTCAATACGTAACTGAGATTTAGAAGCCGTCAGCTCAAATAGTTTTAGTTCTAGAATTCTATCGTACAATATAGCAGGTCTAAATAACAAAATATTTTATACTGATTTCTTTAATTATGTTAAAACATTTGTGCCCGATTTCATGAACAACTTTTAAACACTAAACAGGCTTTTAAACCGTAAAATGAGATTTTTTGGTTTCACCAAGCGTTTAGACACTTTTAAAAACTAAATGCCAATTTTTGACTCATTAAATTTTAAAAGTGTCATTGAATATTTTAAAAAGTGAATATAACGCTTTCTCATTTTTTCTCACATAATTTTTATAAGGATGTCAATTTTGACAAAAATTTCCCTGAAATTTCCCATTTCAAGTTGGTGAAACTCAAAAGTTTTAAGGGTCTGATAAAATTTAAAAAGATTTTTGCTAAAAGTACTTTTAGTGTTTGTTTATGAAATTGGGTATTGATGTATTTTTTCTATTCGAAACACATATTATTTCTGAACATTTTTCAAAATTTAAAAGTCTATTTAATGGGTACAAACTTGTCTGGAACGCCGCAATTAAGTCATCAACTAGAGGACGTGCAAGCGGAGGCAGCATTTATGGAATCAAAACGACACTACTAAATATATATGATTTTGTAGAACTAGAATGCACTACTATAGTAAAGCTCTTACAAAGAAATAATATGTTTATACTTCCGATTTACATTAACTGCAACAAATGGAAAGAAGATTTTGAAAAATTAAGCAACTTAATGAATCACATGGCCAGTAAAAGTGTCATTTTAATCGGGGATTTCAATGCGAGAATAAGTAATATGCAAATACACACCGCACAACATCTAAACAATAGTCTTATCTCAACAACCAACCGAGTGTCCAAAGATGATATCTACAATCAAAATGGTTTAGATCTTTTGGAAATGCTGCAAATGTATGAAAGTATAGTTTTAAATGGTTGCACTTATGGAGATACAGAGGGCCACTACACTTTCGTTGGAGGACAAGAGAAATCTGTTATCGATTATTGCATAGCAAATAACGATTGGTTGAACTTGGTTTCAAAATTAGTAGTTGAGTATAA
This sequence comes from Sphaerophoria taeniata, assembly GCA_943590905.1. NCBI lineage: Eukaryota > Metazoa > Arthropoda > Insecta > Diptera > Syrphidae > Sphaerophoria > Sphaerophoria taeniata. Next base: position 104,680,142 of record OX016541.1, read on the forward strand.
AACCTATTCAGATCATATGCCTCTCGTATTCGAATGGAACAGCGAAAATACATTTCAACATCAAAACCTAAAGCTACTACCGAGACTTAAATGGAAGAATGAAATTTTGAATACCTACCAAAATAATCTAGATATACATATCTATGAGCACTTATCAGCTAATGAATCTATTGATTTGTTTTCAAAGGAATTAATATCGTGTATAAGAAATTCTTCACCAGCTCAACCGTCTGGTTGTAGTACAAAGTTCAAAAATAAGTGGTTTGATAAAGAATGTATGAATGCCCGAAAAAAATCATTTGCTCTTTTACAAGCACTACGAAACTGCTATACAGAAGAACTAAGAAAGTGGTATGTTGACTCAAATTCCAAGTACAAGCAATTATGTCGCACAAAAAAAGCTGAATTTGAAAATAATCAAGCTAGTTCGTTAAGTTTGGCCAGTAATTCAAAAGACTTCTGGAATTTAGCTAAAGAAATTAATGGATCCCACTTTGTAATCGGTACTCATATCTCTGCAGAGCATCTTTCATACCACTTCAAAAACATGCTCTCCAGTAAGTCTGATTTGTCATTTGCTTATGCAGAACCACTGGTAATAGAAGAAACTTTGGACTCTGAAGTAGGCGAAAATGAAATAAAAATCGTACTCCAAAAAGCAAAAGATGGAAAAGCACCAGGCGAAGACGGAGTTCCATATGAGTACTTCAAAAATGCAACACCAGCTTTCATTAATAAGCTAAAGCAGCTTTTTAACAAAATCCTTTCAACCGGCTTTATTCCATCTTCATTCAAAAAGTCTGTAATTTTCCCTATACATAAGAAAGGTGATACAAACAGCGCCGAGAATTACCGGGGAATATCATTTATGAACGTTATGGCCAAAATATTTTGCGGTGTTCTAGTGAACAGAATAGAAAAGTGGGTTGATAATAACAACATTTTAACTGACTTACAAGCAGGTTTTAGAAAAAACTATTGTACTGTGGATCAGATATTTGTTTTAACGTCAATTGTCAAAGCATTCCAAGCCAGAAACAAGAAGACTTACGTCTTTTTTGTTGATTTTAAGGCAGCTTTCGACCTTGTAAATAGAAATGCACTTGTGTACAAACTCTCTCAACTTGGAATCTCCACAAAACTTTTAAATGTATTAAGGAATATGTATACTGGTACAGAAGCAGCGGTGTGGGATGGATCTACGTTCTCACAATGGTTTGATACTAACTCTGGTGTTAAACAAGGATGCCCTCTGAGTGCTTTGTTGTTTGCATTGTTTATTAACGATATTGGCAAATATCTTCCTGGTGGGATTCGGATAGCTGACACTACAGTCAATGTTCTTCTGTATGCAGACGATCTGGTGATTCTCTCAGAGTCGCCAGAAAACTTGCAGCTTATGTTAAATCGATTGTCAACATACTGCAACACATGGGGGCTTACAATAAATGCCGAAAAATCCAAAATCATGGTATTCACAAGATCTTCTCAGAGTTTGGTTAGAGAAAGATGGACCTTCAATGATCATCTTCTTGAGGTCACTAAAGAATATAACTATTTAGGCGTCAAGTTGAACAAAACGATGGATTTCAAAAACCACCTAATTGAAAAATCGAAGTCTTCACAAAGCTTGCTGAATATGACATGGAGGAATATTTTCGCAAACCAAAATGTTTTGTTGTCAGCTAAATACAAAATATTCGAATGTGTCGTCAAAACATCTCTCTGCTATGCGGCACAAGTTTGGGGAGCGGATGAATTTGAAATTGTAGAAAAGCTCCAAAGAAATTTCATAAAAAAACTTTTTAATCTACCAAATGGAACACCCAACTACGCAATTTATTTGGAAACAGGAATTGCTAAACTTTTTACTTACACCCTTAAGCTGCAGGCAGACTACGTCTATAAAGTTGCTTCACATTCTGATGATCGTTTGACTAGGAAAATGCTCCTTTATGAAATGAGGAATAAGGACTGGTGGATTGTAAAGTGGAAAAATATTGGTGATGCCTGCGGAGAAGTTATCCAATTTGATCTAAATAATTAGTTCAATTAAAGAAACAGCTTTACAACGTAATTCAAAAATACGAGGACTTTGTTCGAGAAAAATTAGTAGTAGAAGCTAAGCAGTCTGAGAGCAGAATAATTTACTCACAACTCAATCATAACCTTATGAGCAATAATTACTTTCAAGACGCATTCACTTACAAAGAAATATCGCTAATATTCAAATCCAGATGTGAACTTTTAACCTTAAATGGCAGTCCGTACAACGGAAACTTCCAGCAATTCTGTACCCTCTGCAACATTAAAGCAAAAGAAGATTGCTTCCATCTTATAAGCATTTGTCCAGTATTAAAACACCAAAGACTAAATTTCTTCGGAAAAAACAGCTTTACAATGCAAGAAACAATAGATTTATTAAATGGCTTAGATTGGAAATTATTATACGGTTTTTTAAATTCAATTTATAAATATCGCAATCTTTTAATGACTGAATTTATTTAAATCAATTCATTTAAATTGTATCACAAAAATTAAACGTTTTACAACTTTGTCAACTGAGCTGACGGCTATGTCAAAGCTTTAAAATTCGTTATGTTTATTCAAATTGTAATGAAATATTAGTCCGGGAGGCGACCGTGGGATTACTTACCTCATCAGCAGAGTGGAAAATTTAGCCACCATCTAATGCTAACTGATATGAAATCTTCAAAACCAGTAGTCGGACAGACTTTTCCTGGGCCTTTTGGTGGCTATATTGCACTTCCGGTTGCGTTTTTTGGTGCTACTTATACCATGGGGAAATTGGAAAAAGTAAGTATGGAGGTCAATAGACATTTCCTCGAAGATACCAAATCATATGGTCGGACAGAAATAACGCGGGCCGTTCCCTCTATCCGACCATTTAAAAAACTGTATTTTTGGTGTCATCCTACCTCATCGGCTGAGTGAGCAAATGGGGTATCAAATGAAAGCTTGGAACGTCTATATTAAGAATCTACTGGTCGGACAAACTTTGATGCTGAGTTGAGAAAAGCATTAAAGAAATTAACAGATTTTTTTTGAAAAATGCGGTCGGTCGCATGATTGGCCCATGTAAAGTTTGTCCGACCAGTAGATTCTTAATGTAGACGTTCCAAGCTTTCATTTGATACCCCATTTGCCCACTCAGCCGATGAGGTAGGATGACACCAAAAATACAGTTTTTTAAATGGTCGGATAGAGGGAACGGCCCACGTTATTTCTGTCCGACCATATGATTTGGTATCTTCGACGAAATGTCTATTGACCTCCATACTTACTTTTTCCAATTTCCCCATGGTATAAGTAGCACCAAAAAACGCAACCGGAAGTGCAATATAGCCACCAAAAGGCCCAGGAAAAGTCTGTCCGACTACTGGTTTTGAAGATTTCATATCAGTTAGCATTAGATGGTGGCTAAATTTTCCACTCTGCTGATGAGGTAGGTAATCTTACGGTCGCCTCCCAGACTATATTGTTAAATAAATGAATTACTTACTTACTTACTTTTCTGAAAAGTGAAAAGTTTTGCAAATTTGCAAAGAATTGTTTGATTTCGTTTCACCAAACGAAAAAACTTTGCACTTTGCATTTCAAATACTGAAAAGCTTTTCAATAATATGCAAAGCAAAAATTTCATTTGCGGTTGGTGATAAGTTCGGTTTTTTTTTGTTTTATATTCAATTTCATATTTAATTTCATTATAATTAACTATAATTAATATAGATACAAAATAAGAGCCTATCCCCGCGGTGTTACCCGCGATATCTAACCGGGATAAAAGTAGCCTTTATCATTTTCTGAGCCCTTAACTACTACTAATTATGGAAAAATTCACATCGATCCTTTGCTCTACGGTCTACGCAAACCTAAAACATATCTTTTTCACAAGAAATATGAAATTTTCATGGTAAAGTTTCATTCAATGAGTCGGAAAACTGGAAGAATCAAATACAGATCGAAAAATTCATTTTTAGCGTGAAATTTTTTGGTAAAAAACCGCTTACATCGAATGGAAAAATAAAAAATTCTTGATGGAAAACTCATTGGTTTTCAAATGGAAAAGTCGCATGTAATTGTAGATGCATTTCATTTCAATAAGAAAAATGAAAAATTCTTGATGGAAAACTAAGAAAAAAAAATAGTACGTATGCGCCGCGCCGTGCGTACCTTTTTGATTAAAGTGGGAAAATAAGTAGTTAGACGTAAATTATTAATTTTCATTATTTCATTTGGGACATAAGGGTTGCAACGATAAGCGATCGACTCATTGTACATCGCTTTAGGACTGCAAGTGTGGATGGTGTTTGTGAAATGGGGAAGATTGTCCCTCGCAAAAGTCCATTTTGGATTGGCTGTTGCCAACCCAAGTGACTTTGCTTTCGTCCCAAGCTTCTTCCTTTTCCTTTTTGGACGCAGCGATGGAAGGAAGCAAAGAGAATATCCTTAAATTGGAAAATAAACGAAATGATTAAGCTTGTTTTTGCAATCATAATACATTTAAACATTACTTTTTTTTATTTTTAACCACTTCCAAAACAGCTAACTTTTTGGCGTTCTTATCAGTACGACTTATTTTGAAAATTAAAAAAAAAAACGTGCACTATTAATATCTATTTCTATGACATTCTGTCATCAAATTTTGTTTTTGACATTTTCACTTTTTTATCACTAGCGGAATTGTTTAAAGGCCCAACTATAATATTCGGAAGGGTGCGTACGTTGACGTACGAAAATTCCCAAATACATGCAAATCAGATGTCACAGCCATAATATCGGATTGCTCGGTTTCGTTCAGTTTTGTTTTCGGACGTAAACTCACTTTTCTTTCTCAATTTACGCGCGGAAATTTGACATTTCTCTTAAAACACAGAATAATGACAGAAAGCTTTCCGTTGACGTACGAAAATTCCCAAATACATGCAAATCAGATGGCACAGCCATAATAGCGGATTGCTCTGTTTCGTTCAGTTTTGTTTTCGGACGTAAACTCACTTTTCTTTGTCAATTTACGCGCGTAAATTTGACATTTCTCTAAAAACATAGAATAATTACAGAAAGCTTTCCGTTCAATTATGGGTAAGCGGATGCAATTGACAGTCGGAAAGAAACGGTTCGTTCAGTTTTGACGCTAGCTTCCGTTCCCGTCCGTCTATTATAGTTGGGCCTTAAGCGGCTGCAATTGACAGTCGGAAAGAAACGGTTCGTTCAGTTTTGACGCTAGCTTCCGTTCCCGTCCGTCTATTATAGTTGGGCCTTAATTTTTACTTGCAACACAATATAGTATTGCAAGTATTGAATTCGCAAAATTAAGTTGAGATTTTGATGAGATATGACATTACGATGATAGAGAAGTCTAAAAAAGTGTGTCCGGCGATTCCGTCCGTCTGTGAGTCTGTCTGTCTATAAACGCACCTACAGCCTAAACCACTGCACTGGTCCGACTTCAAACTTAAATGTATTTTTGAGGTAAATATTTCAATTTAAATTTTTATTTATGAATTTTTAATTACATGTTTTTATTTTTTAATGTTTTTTATGAGTTATAATTTGAAATACTGGAGCAAGTTTGTACGACCCAGTCGTGCACATATTTTTTAAATTTGTAATAACATCGAAAAGAAGCCCAACCTTTATATTTGTTTCACTTTGCAACTTTTCAAATTAGGACTGAAAATCAAAAGTTACATTTTAAGTTGGTGAAACGCCCACACTTTTCACTTTGCAAAAAAAAAACGTAGAAAATTGCAAAGTGAAAAGTCGGGAACTTTTCATTTTTGGTGAAACACTTTTTACTTTTACTTTGCAGAAAACTAATATTTTGAAAAGTTGCAAAGTGAAAAGTGAAAAGTTGTTGGTGCAATAGGGACCTGTTCTCTTTTTGTTTTTGAATTTATTGAAACTTAAAATTTCAGTTATTTTCCTATTTTTTGTGACAAAATAAGAAAAATAAATTTCTGTTGGTTTTTCTTTACACTTTGTTTAATTTATGGACAACTGACCCATTTTTTGTGGATTTTTTACCCCCCACTATGGTGGGTTAAAAGTAAATAATTGATTTGTGGACTTTTGGCTCGTGGACTTATGACCCTGCGCCAAAAATTTAAATTACATAATTGAAAATTATTTAAGCGTTTTAATCATTATCGTCGTCCTGGCTTATAAAGTTTTTGCGTTTTTTTGCTCCACAACCGGGATCCAGTTCATTTTATTTCCCTCTCTGTCCATACAGTAAGTACAGCGCGGTGTTCACTCCGTCAGATTTCATTCGGCAGCTTGTTGGGGTCCTCACTCCTCGCTCGCTATTTGTTTCTGTTTCACAGGCATTGTTATTTTACCCTGGTTCTTTCTTTCTATGTTGCCTCTTTTCTTTTTTCTAAGCTTTAAAATTCATCTTCGCGTGCACGAGAGTTATGAGATTGCTGAATCGCTCAGTACGCAGCATTCTTACGTTCAGACGATAGTATCGGGCGATATCCTGCTGTAAGCTGGAAAGACCATGATAATTCTAATGTCATACGTTAGGAAACGCATAAAGGGTCCTTTCTAACGTTCATGAGGCTGATTTTGTTAAATTTGCCGCGTACGCCTTTCGTTAATTGCATTGAAGTTGATGATGATAGGTTTTACCTTTTGACTAGAAAATCAACCAGGGTAGATTTATATGGTATCTTGGATGCCCCCTGTAATAAATGTCATATACTGTTCTCTTAAAGACATCATTTCTCGGCCACCCTATCTCATATAAAGCTGTTAAGTCACCTTTTAAAATCATGGTTAAACTGCTCTGGGTCTGTAAAGGTTCGCTGCTGTGCTCGTCTCTTGTTGCATTGATTTATTCCAAGGAACATTGTCGGCTTCGAAATTCCATTTTTTTTTTTGGGTACTTGTGCCAGGGCACTTGCACCAGGCCGAGATAGAGAAGCTGTTGATTCTACTCTACGTCTACGGCTGGCTACTTCTAAGCTGACGGACAATATGTAATGTACAGTTTTTTTTTGTTTTAAATAGAAATCTGAATTTACGAATATTTGGTGTTTGTATTTTCCATTTGTTTATATTTATTTTGTTTTTATTTAGGTTTTAAGATGTAAATTCGTGCGACCCAGTCATGCATTGTTTTTTAAACTGCATTCTCGAAAACTCAATTTTTCTATTTAATAACATTTGAGTCATTTTTTGTAAAACGAGTCATTTTATTTATTTGCTGTTGATCAAAACGGAAAAAAGTGAAATAAGCAGTAAAATATATTATTCATGATAAACAACTGCGTCCCGAATATGAAATCTATTTTTATGTTTAAAGTTGTGGAAATCGACAATTTAAAACATTTGATTTACGATACGATACCTTATTTTTCCAATAAAAAAATAAAAAATTCTCTCGAAATATGTACTTTACACAAATCCTTTCTTTCCAACAATGCATTCAGAATATTGTACCTATGTTGCTTACAAGGCTCTTGGCTAAATCATTTCTACTTTGTTCATTCAATTTATTATTTTGTATGTTCACCTTGTCAGAAAACATGCTTCGCAACTGATGAAACCATTAGATCACTTAGCGCCCGCAGTCTGAGTACATCACATCTAAGCCAAAAGCTCACATTATTTTTATGTATTTGAATTTTCTGACCGTAATTATATTTTATTTTAAATCTTCTGTGTACATTAAACCAACCTGTTCCGTGTCGAAAAAATATCAAATTATTGAAGACAGCAATTTGAAAGTTTATTTTTAGCCTGGCAAAGTACAAATGTGTGGCAGACATTGAAATGAAAATAGACGAGTAGAAAAAATATTCAAAAAAATCTCGATTTTGAACATTTCATTCGAAATAAATAGTAGAATATATTTTTGATGGAATTTGCTTCTGGAAATTATGCAAACTCTAAGAATATAAAATATATTTTAAAAGTATTTGATTCAAAACAAAACGATATTTTAAAAGTTTTTGATGTTATAAGAAATGTGATTATTAGTTTATTTATGATTTCATGAAAAAAAAAACAAAAGGTTTTGAAACTTGAAGATACTATATACGTACATTTGTATGGACATAAAATGAAATACTATTGCCAACTTTCATTATAAAACTATTTTTCGTTCACATTACAATTTAAAAATATTGATAACACTGTAATTGGCATTCCAATCAAAACGATTGTGGTTGAATCAGTTCCCTATCGGGAATCTCCCAAAAAATTTTATTTCCCAAGAAAACTTCAATCCCAAGAAACATTTCTAGTTATCGAAAATTCCTTCGGAATGAATTTTTCCCAGGGAATAATCTGCCAACTTAATAAAACAAAATTATATTCGGAAATCAATTTCGAATTTTTTTGACAGAAATACACTGCCAATCACTAGGATGAGGATTTTCGTTCTTTATACCTGCTGGAAATTTCTTACCCATAAAAATTTACTACATTTGAGTAGGTAGATATTTTCTTAAAAGAAAGTCATAAAATTAAGGGGTTAATTAGAAAAAACCGTTGGAATTTCCCTACATCAATTAAAGAGCTACTTAAAAGGAGTATGAAAAAGTGCGTCACTTGGATGAGGCCACATGAAAAATCTTATAAAATATCAAAAAAATGAAAGAAATGTTTACAGTTTTTGGTTTTCGAACATTTATTTATTAAGTTTTTCTCCATTAATAATGATAATGATGAGTATGCCTCCCATTTTTTGATATGATCTCTATTAGACGGTTTGGAATGGAATCATAAAGTTTTTTTTTTTTTAAATAGTCAAGCGAAATCTCGTCTCAGGCATCACGGAACACGGATTGCTTCAATTAAGGTGTCCTTGTCTTCAAATTGTCTACCGCCTTCATAAACTTTTCGAGATAGCCATGACCATATGTTTTCGATTATGTTTAAGTCCGGTGAATAGGGCGGCCATGGCAAAAGCTCTACGTCTTCTGATGAAATCCAGCTTTTGACAACCCTGGAGTTGTGGAAGAGGGCATTATCTTGTTGGAAAATCCAAGGCAGAGGTCCAAAATTATTTTTCATCTTTGGAAATGACCGTTCCAAAAAGCATTTGTAGCTGTTCCCGTTCATTGTTGTAGAAAGAAACTCCTACTCGATTTTGCCATAGTAGGTGATAGCTCCCCACACCATGACACCTGATGTACGGCTGTGATGTCTTCCCAAAATTAGTTCCTCTTTTCTTAAATCATGGAAATAAAAGTAACCATCGGGGCCGTCAAGCTTAAACTTTTTTTCATCCGACAACGCGTGTCCATTGACTGCTCCAAGCGACATATTCTGTTTGCAAAGTTCATTCGCATCTCCTTTCTTTTTCTGGATAGTACCATCTTTTTTTATTATCTTTCGGACTGTCGAAAAACTGGCTGATACTCCGGTTTTGGACCTTATTTTAGTAGCTGGTTGAGTGGATTTTGAAGCAATACGTAGGATTAACCACTTTTCTCGGGATGTTGTTGCTTGGGCTATGCGTCCTTTTTTTTTGTTTTTTTTTTTTCATAGTTTTGAGGATCAGCAAGATAGTTGTTTACAACTGTCTTACTTCTGTTCAGCTTCAACGTCTTTCCGGAACCCATTTGTAATTCAAATTAAATAAAAAGAGTTATTTATAAAACGTTCTTCTGTTCAGCTTCAACGTCTTTCGGAACCCATTTGTAATTCAAATTAAATAAAAAGAGTTATTTATAAAACGTTCTTAAATATTGAAACCAAAATTTTGAAAAAAATCGCTCATGTGAAAACTACAAAGAAATATTCGCAATGGCCTCATCCTAATAACTCACTTTTTTATATCCTTTTCAAGTAGCTCATTCATTAATGTAGGGAAATTCTAATTAGCCCTATAATTTTATCACTTTATTTTAAGAAAATATGTACCTACTCTCATGTAGTGAAATTTTCCGGGCTCAACAAATTCCAACAGGTATACAGAGCGAAAATCGGTTGAAAAATATGTGGCCTTATCCTAGTGATTGGCAGTGTATTTCTTTTTGATTGATATAATTTTTATTTTTGGGACGGAATTCTAATTTTTTTTGTATGCAAAGGATTTCTATTATTTGCGATCGAAGATTGTTAAGACTGCTATTACACGAACACGGTGACTCATGTTTCATGACTCTTCTTCGAATTCTCTTTTGAAATTTTATCCTCTGAGTCGAACACTATTACACCATGACTTTTAAGTCAGGACACAAATTTGGCAATACTCTTTAATTCAGATTCCTTGAAATGAAATGAAAAACATTCTATCCAACTTTTTCAAATAGCAAGGTATACACTTCGCTTCAACTGAATAAGCACACAATTTTTCTGACGTTTGTTGTCCATTTTTTCCTAACTTTGAACGTTAATGCATCATTTGATGATGCTTACCGATAGCTTATGAATTATGATATTGAGAAAACAAATCAAAAAGAATAATTTAAAAAGGACCACTATTTTTTCTCTCGCTCTCATGCAAAGCTTTCCAGATTGAAAAACTCTGTTTTTTTTTCGTCAAAATCGTGATTTGGTAACGAACACAATAAGACAATAAATGCATTGCAACGCATTGCCAGGGCCGAAAATCATAGGCACTTGAAACTAATTTTTTCTATAGCTTCCATAATCTCTTGGTCAGTGAAATTTTCTTTCATCACCTCACTCTTCGTAAGAACACGGGGAACCACATTCTCTATTAGTGCACAAACGTATAATATTCACAATATTTTTGCGCTTCTTGAATATTGCAAAAACTTGACAAAGAATCTGCTATATTACATTTCAGCCTGATCGATGTTAAATTTTATGGAATGAAACCGAAGAACCCTTCTTTCGACTCTAACACTTTTTTTTTTAAAGTATACTTAAATATTGCTTCCAAAGGTTTGTGGTCTATTCAAGCAAGGTAATAGTACAAACGTTCTACTCCCCAAAATAAAGCAAAATTCTCTTTTAAAGTCTGTTAATATCTTCTTTCCACTGCAGAAAGGATTTTGCTAGAAATTTCTCCATCAAAATGAATGGGAAAAAACTCCAGAGAAATACCGAGAAATTCCCCATGGGAAAAGTGTTCATGATAGCAATAAATTTCTAGTGGAATTTCGAACATAGTTCACGATACGAATTTTCCGAATATGGGAAATATTACATACATTACATTACATTTCACTACTTCGCACATAAATGTAACGAACTACAGACACATAGCAGCACTGGCGACTGAGACCATCGGCTGGGACAGAACAAGACATTTAATACAACAGAGAGAGACAGATAGATACATAGAAAGAAAGCACACATAACAGAAACCTACGTGGCTCAGAGGAGGAGACTTAGATTTGTATATGGGAAATATTTACAGGGGAATCTCATTCCCGATAAGGCCCATTGAAAGCAAGTTAAATCAGGCTCAAGCCCGACCTCAAAAATAAGATGGCCAATAAGTAGTGTCTGGCAAAAAGCAGAATATGCCAAAACACTATGCGCTATGCCATCATCGACTGTAACCTAATAAACGAACGGCTATACACCCTCAGCTTAGAAAAGTTCATGGAGCTATTGCGGAATCCGCAGTTGACGTAAAAGATGTCTGCTAGGAACCCATAGAAATGGTACTCAATGCCTGCCCAAGGTTTGACGTTAAAATCGTCTTCGGTAATGTCCACGTCGCGCGTCGTAGGAATGGCAGCATCGAGCACCAGGGTATTGCCTGCTGGAGTTGCTCGGAACTATATAGACTACGTGTTGACTTTGAGCTGTAATTTCTCGACCCCGATCGCAAAATGAAAACACCAGCAACATGCTCTTGGACTCGTCCTCGAAGATCTCGATGAAGAGGAAAGAGTACCGGACCAAGAAGGGAAGTGGACACGTCACAAAAATAATGACAGAAGAGGTACAAATTTAATGTTGAATGCAAGAAAGCGTCTAAACGTAAGAATGCGGTATACCGAGTAATGCAGCAATCTCACTGAAGAGGAATATAAAATGCTCAGGAAAGTAAAGAACAAGCTGCACAGAGAAGAGGGAAAAGAAAATTGTCTGTGAAATAGAAAAAAATAGAGAGCGAGAGAGAATTGCTCAACGGTCTGCTTACTGAAGAAAAGACGGGTGCGTTATTCCGCGATGAAAACTTCGAGCTGCAGCCACCAAGCACTGATGAAGTCAATAAGGCTATTGATACCGTTACCAAGCTGATCAAACGTGGAGTACTACATAAACTAATCCATGAAGTTATATTGCACTTATAGTAATCGGAAGAAAGGCCGCAAGACTGCCCAAATGCGTTATATATCTCGAACATAAGAAAGGAGATTATAGAGGTATAACATTGCTAAAAAATTGTATAGACAGCAACCAAAATTGGCAAATACAGGGTGGCGCACCAATTGTGCTACAATAAGAAATTCAAATAACTTTTTTTTTAATCGATGTATTTCATTTTTTTTTTATTGGTTAAAATTAAATTTTATTTTAAATAGTTAGTTGTTTTTAAAGATTATAGACCGCAAATGACCTCCACGCTCTCCCACGCATATGCGGCACTTGGTCAAAAAATTATTCATTGCGGCCTGAAGAGTTGAAGTTGGGGTCGCCTCAATTATTGTCGTTATACAGGGTGATTCACGAGCGTTGTGCCAAAAAGCTAGAGCGTGTAGGTTGAGTTGAGACAAGAAAAAAATCGTATGGGAGGGGGGGGTCTATTACCCCCCGTTTAGCCGGGAGGGGCAATTTTCTGAAAAATTGACTTATTTTGTAAAATAAATTATAAAAAATCAACGGCTTCGTTAACAACACCGTGCAATACCTTTCTGAAAAGGCAAAAACTTCTTCTTTTACTTTGTTTTTAAATTAAATTGTTTTAACGAATAGTTTAAAATAAATAAATTTTCAAACTCAAAATTTTCAAAAAAAAAAAGCAGAAAAAACATTTTTGACGTAATTTTTTTCAAAATTTTATGTAATTAAGTACTAATTTTGTTTTAAACATTCAATGTCTTTGTTAATTTTTAGTCGAAAACAGAAAACCGGATGCAAAAATGCCTTTTCGTTTTTGAGAAATTAAAAAAAAACCAAACACACTTTTTTCCAAAAAAATCTTTATTTTTATTTTTACCTATCTGGACTTTTAGTTTAATTTATTAGTTTAATTTATAAATTTAATTTTTTGTAATTGGAGTTTTATAAGGACTCAATAAATTAGAAAAGTATTGGATTTTCCCTGGATTAACCATTTTGTTCACTGATAACGTCTGAAAACTGATCTGCAATTTTTTCTTACTATACCGTTGGCCGCGGCCACTCGCCGGCGAAGGGTTCTACCTGCTAGGGGCTTAAGATAATTAAACCGCAATTTTTCTTAAATGAAAAAACAATTAACAACCTAAAGGTAAATTAAAGGCATCGCATATTTACTAAACAACCATTTACAATTAAAATACTAACTCATCAACACATAACAATAACAAACGCATTCGCTCGAGAAGAGTTAGCGGACAGGAACTTCTGCTACGGTTTAACTTGTTGTCGAGATTGGGAAGCCGAAAGACTCTACGCTGAAAGATATCCCAATAGATGGCGCCCAAGTCGTAGCATGTTTTCAAGAATCCGCCGACACGAGAGCACGGAGAGCTAGAAGTGAAAGGTCAATGGCAGACGTTATCAATGAACAAAATGATTAATCTAGGGAAAATCCAATACTTTTCTACTTTATTGAGTCCTCATAAAACTCCAATTACAAAAAATTAAATTTATAAATTAAACTAATAAATTAAACTAAAAGTCCAGGTAGGTAAAAATAAAAATAAAGATTTTTTTTGAAAAAAGTGTGTTTGGTTTTTTTTTTAATTTCTCAAAAACGAAAAGACATTTTTGCATCCGGTTTTCTGTTTTCGACTAAAAATTAACAAAGACATTGAATTTTTAAAACAAAATTAGTACTTAATTACATAAAATTTTGAAAAAAATTACGTCAAAAATGTTTTTTCTGCTTTTTTTTTGAAAATTTTGAGTTTGAAAATTTATTTATTTTAAACTATTCGTTAAAACAATTTAATTTAAAAACAATGTAAAAGAAGAAGTTTTTGCCTTTTCAGAAAGGTATTGCACGGTGTTGTAAACGAAGCCGTTGATTTTTTATAATTTATTTTACAAAATAAGTCAATTTTTCAGAAAATTGCCCCTCCCGGCTAAACGGGGGGTAATAGACCCCCCCTCCCATACGATTTTTTTCTTGTCTCAACTCAACCTACACGCTCTAGCTTTTTGGCACAACGCTCGTGAATCACCCTGTAGACTGCTTTAATTCAGTTAAATTCCTGGGCTTCGTTTTATACACCTCTTGCTTGACATAACCCCATAAAAAGAAGTCTGGTGCAGTCAGGTCAGGTGACCTTGGGGGCCAGCGAAGAGTGGAGTTCCTAGAAATTAATTTGTTTGCGAATTTTTTGTTTAGCTCCGCCAGACCATTTACTGGCTATATGTGCAGTTGCTCCATTTTGCTGAAACCAAACGCTGTTGAATGGAATACGTCTTCGGCGCAGTTCTGGGTAAAAAAAACTCCTTCAACATCTTTAAATAACGGTCCCCATTGACAGTAACGGTTACACCGTTTTCTTCAAAGAAGTACGGCCCTACAATACACCTTGATGAAACTGCGCACCACACAGTGACTCGTTCTGGGTGCAGTTCCGTCTCATGGAGCATTTCTGGATTAGACTCATTCCATATACGGCAATTTTGCTTGTTTACATTGCCGTTAAGATCAAAATGGGCCTCATCAGACATGAACAAACAATTGATCAATGTGTTGTCTTCTTCGGCCATTGATATCATTTTTTGGCAAAATTCTAGGCGAACAGGCAAATCCTGAGGGTTTAACTTGCTAGTAATTTGGACTTTGTACGGAAACAAGTTTAAATCGTCATGAAGTATCCGTTGTAATGACCGTCTACTAATTCCAATTTGCCCCGATAAGTTTCGGGTCGAAACGCTCGGATTGGCCTGTATTGCAGATGCTACTGCTGCGATTGTATCCTGAACCCGAACATTGGCATCTCGATGGAACGGCCTTCGTGCGATGCTTCCACATTCGGCAAACATGTTTACAAACCTCATAATGGTCCATCTACTCGGGCGATTACCGCCAAACTCCCGCCTAAATTCCCTTTGGACGGAAATGACGGACTGCAAAGCATGGTACCGTTGCACTATCCAAATTCTTTTCTCCGTATCCCAAGCATCCATTTTTATACATCTAAATAGTAACCTACAAAATAAAAAAAAATAAGCCGATTACTCACACAGAAAAAAAGTTATTACGTTTTATTTTTGTAGTACGATTCGTGTGCCATCCTGTATGAATATAGTTTCGGACTAGGCAAATCGACAATTGATCAGATAATTACTCTAATTTTGTTGACTATCATCATCAAATCAAAGTACTTCGCACATAAATGCAAAGTACTACAGGCACATACAGCACTGGCGATAGAAAAAGACATTAATACAACAGAGAGAGAGACAGATAAACACAAAGAAAGAAAGTACACATAACATAAACCTACTTGGTGTAATAATTGTCTCATATCATTGCCCAGGTGCCCTCTGTTAAGCTGGTGATTTTTGTAGAAAAAGAATGCTTTCTGCCGAAGTTGGGGCTTGAACCCGCAGAGTTTGGCTTAGCAATCAACTACTTTATCGCCTGAGCCATGACAATTGCAATTTACCCTAAAATTTACATTACAAAAACGGATGGTAATAGGCTTTAAATCCGCCTACGACAACAAAGCCTTGATAGAATATGCGCATCCGTAATAGACTGATAGGACAAAATTGAAGAGGAACCGGTCCAAAAAGTCCAATCCAACGGTACAATCTATGGTAGGAGACAGCTGCAGACGGAATTTGCGTTGGAAGGATTGCGTAGACAAGGACGTCAGAAGCATTGGGTTTGCGAAAATGAGTGAGAACAGCCGAGAATCGTTGTTTAGGAAGGCGAACACTTCAACTCATGATTGATACGGTGGCTGCGTTTTGAATTTGATCTTGTTTGCTTTGTCCGTGGCAGAATACGACTTAGAAAGGTACTTCAAAGGTCTACAAAACTAATAATCAAATGTCGCCTTAAAGTTTTCGATTAAACTTAAACAAATAAAATGAAGTGATGTTATAAGGGTTTCGTTTACACTCTGTGTACGGAACCCTAAAACGGGTTTAAATTTAGTTTACACACATCATATTTGTCTCGTTTGGTCAAGATGTTATTTTCTCATTAAAAGCCATTATGATGAGCTCTCTTCTTTACCAAACCTGAACGAATGTTCATTAATTAATAACCTTCATTGATTGTGTGTTTTTTTGTTTTTGTTTTTGTATGCTTTTCAATTAAAGACTACCTATAATGATTCAATTCTATTGTTTGACCTACAATCTCTTAATGTTGACATAAACTTACTGAAAAAAACAATCACAAAGAAAAGTGCGCTTAATGGAATCAGTACTCGTGTTCCTTCTCTACACCATCCACCAACACAGTCTCTTACCGTGACATTTTTTAGCCTTATTTCAGCTGCAATGTATCTTAACTTTGCAAGAAAAAATAATATTACTAAGAAATGCTTTTCTCTTTCTCTTCCTCTCTTTTCTCTTTAGATTTTCTTGAAACGACCAAACCACTAGCATCGATCGCCCCCGGTTTGTTGAATATCTCGTCACGCAGCTGTATTCTCGATCACAATTTTCTCGAGATAGTTATTGTCGTTGTGCCGTGCTCTCACTGTCGCTGGTTTTTTCTCTTGTCTCAGTTTTACCTATCGAAACGACTCCGGTACGTACGGAGACGGCCAAAAGCATTGAATCTTGGGCATTGGACGGTTGTTGTTGATGGTATTTGTACTCTGAAAACGTCATCATTTAACATTTTACTTTGCATCGTTTGTTGGTCGATGCTGTTTTCTCAGAGGAAAGCCAAATCCACCGAGATTAGTTAAAGAAGAAACAAACAGCATCAGCATCAGTCCAAGTCTATGTGAGCTTGTTGGAAGCATTTTAAGTTGGCACAACATTAGTTTTGAGTTGGCTACCAACGCGAGCGGGTCTTCTCTAGGCAAACGAGACACGTACTTTCCTTTTTCTTTTCATTGTTTATACGTATTCAATTTTTTTCTCTCATTAAAAAGAAAAATACAGAAAAAAAACTCGTGTTACACAACATACAAATCTTATGAAATATTTCTTGTGAATCGAAGGATCTTTCGTTTCTGCCAAGCATAAAGATCTTATCCTTTACGGTGCTTTTGTGCAATAAATCAAAATAAAACAATCAGTGTCATCAAATAATTAAATAAATAGTGGTCGCTTGCATACTGTGGATTAACAAAAAGCATAAAGGATACGTTTTGCTTTTCGAATTTTCTTTCGCTTCACAACAAACATTTCAGAACTGCCTCCTCGCGTATTCAAACACACTCTGTCGCGTCGATTTTTTATTTTAAATGAGATTTCGCGATCTACTTCTTTCTTACAGATACAAAACCTATATTTTTAAGGATAATACGAACGAACTGTAAACCACCACCCAAAAAATTAATCGTTTCGGTTTCATAAACCTAAGCTTCATGACAATAAAGGAATAATAAACTCGAATATCTATTTTTTATAAATCGCCACCCCTCCTCCAACAGCAGCAATACAAATATCGAACATTTCGTAATATTCTTTTATTTCCTGTTACGGATTAATAGTATTAAATAACCGAATCTCAAAATGATGATGGAGAACGGGCTCTCCATGGGCGAATATGGAGATGGATACATGGAGCAAGAGGAAGAATGGGAACGTGAAGGACTTTTAGATCCTGCGTGGGAGAAGCAACAGAAAAAGGTGAGTCGTCAGCTTACTTTTAATTTTGTTTTAAACGTTTTCATCGAAGCATACATATTTTTCCTTTTCATTTTCTTTAAAAATAAACTCGAGAGTTTTAAAAATGTACGAATGTATTTATAGGATATCTCATCTTGTTTTTCTGAATTTAGTTTGCTCTTGTTAAAATGTGTATATGGACGACGTTTTTTTTAATTTTTTAGATCTTTTTTCTAGTGTGTGCTAAATTTATAGTAAAAATACATTTTTATTTTCACATAATTTTGTTGTTTTCTTATCCGTCTCTCTCTCTCTCCCTCTGCCTCTCTCTCTCGTTCTTCCATTTCTAAAGATAAACATCAAATGAGTATTAATTTCGTCAAGTTTTTCTTAAAAGAAAAAGAAAATCAGGAGGAAAATAATTTTTGTTTCTAAACTTTTGTGCGATATAAATGCAACAAAAACAAATATTAAGTAATAATTTATGCCAGAAAGTTTAAGTCAAAAATTTAATTTTTTTTTAAAATTTTATTTTACTCGTCTTGAATTTTGCTTTAAAAATAAACTTTTGACACTGGGAATATTATTAATGCTGACCGTCAGGTTGAAGATGTTGAAGTAGTGTCTGATGAAAGCTCATTTGAAGATCACTTCAGCAGGGAGACAAAAAAGTCAATCGAAAGGATAGACGATAGAGTATTATTCATATGCTCCTCCAACCCGGGATGAAAAATCGTCATTCAGCATTGTATCGAAATCAAAATAAAGAGTGTATCGAATTGTACTTTTTGATTTGTTAAGTTTTATTGAGGAGTAATTACAAAATTATTTTTTTTTTTAAGAAAAAAGTATGTAGTATTTTCTGACATCCAGTCTGCTTTGTGGTAGATTTGATACACCTCGTTGTTATATCTTCTCCGGAATTGTCCTACCTCACAAACGGGGCAAAATTTTCTCCGTAAGAGTTTTCTCTCGAACGCGGCTAAGAGTTCAGAGTACCTTTGGCTATAAGCACTGGGTCCGTAAGTGAGTACTGGTAGGACTATCGTCTTATACAGTAGCAGTTTCGAAGTAATAGTAAGATTTTTGGATTTAAAGAGTCTACTTGATAGGCTAGAGCATGATTCTGTTGGCTTTGAGCAACCGCCCATATATTTTTTAGACCTGTGTCAATCGTTCATTTTCAAAGATTCAATCGTTCACATCTCGTTCATTTCAAAGATTCAATCTTTCCAATCGTTCATTTTACCAATCATTTCTCTTTTTCAATTGCTCATTTTTCGGATCGTTCCCTTTTTCAATCAATAATTATTTTGCACTTCGCTCTCCTTTTCTATGGTTCTTTTTACAATTGTTCCATGTTTTGCTAGGTTTGTTTGATTGTTTGAAAAAAAAGAAAATGTTCGCTATAACCGATGAGGAAAAAATGAGGAAAAAATTGCAGTTTCATTTTAATTTTTCAGCATTAATTTTTCTCAAAGAAAACTAAATAGTATGATCTAGTGATGGGTCAACACGGTTTGCTAACTCGAGTCAACTCGAGTTAACCCTAACTCGAGTTAACTCGGTTAGTTTATTTTTCAACTCGAGTTAGCCAACCCGAGTTGAACGGTCCAACTCGGTTTACCTATTCGGTTTGCCAACTCGGTTTGCAACTCGGTTCGCCGGCGCCGATTAAAAAAAAAACGAGTTAACTTGTTTCTAATTTTTTTAATTTTTCCATTTTTTATGAGTTTTCTAGACCGATTTTCGGAACAATCCGGTAACATTTTGAACGAAATATCCCTCTAGCGACTTAGATTCGTACCTTATTTCTCTATTGAGCCATTAACATTCAAGTTCCATCAGCGGATGGCAGAGATTTTGACGGATTAAAAACCTCATTTTTCCGCTTTTTAAGTGTTTTCTAGATCGATTTTCAGGGCAATCCGGTAACATTTTGAACGAAATATCCCTCTAGCGACCTAGATTCGTACCTTATCTCTCTATTGAGCCATTAACATTCAAGTTCCATCAGCGGATGGCAGAGATTTTGACGGATTAAAAACCTCATTTTTCCGCTTTTTAAGTGTTGGGCAAACCGAGTTAACTCGGTTTGCAAAATTTACAGTTCGGCACATCACTAGATGATCGTACCATAAGGAATTCTTTCCAATATTCAAGTTCGCTCTCATCTCTCAATATAGAACAAGAAGTGTTCTACTTCAAACTGTGACAGATTACTGAATGGAATGAACGAGACATTTCTTTTTAATATGTTCTGTTCGTTTTTGATTCTATCTTGTATTGAACGAGATGGAAAAAAGATTCGATCTTTGAATGAACGAAAAAACATGGAAAAAGACCAATTCTACCTTGTATTGAACGATTGATTGATTCAATCTTTGAATGAACGAGATGGAAAAAAGATGGATTCGATCTTTGATTGAACGGATCTTTATTGAACGGGTGATTGCAATCAATCGTTCTTTGAAGTGAACGAATCAATCACGAACGACACAGGGCTAATATTTTTTTGTTTCCATATTGTTATCGGCTGCTACTACGGACCCTAGGTAATTGGAGGATCACACTTCTTCGAATTCGTGCTCTCTATCTTAATAGTTGTTCTTCTACTTTCAACAGTTTTCAATAGTCGGCGCAACCATGTATTTAGTTTTTTCCTCATTTATATGCAGCACTAGGTTTTTTGCCGCCTGCTCGCTCTGGAAAAATGGATTGTACAGCTTGTGTGTTCCTTCCAAAGTTTTCAATGTCGTCTGCGTATGCCAATAATTGGGTGGATTTGGTGAAGATAGTGGTGCTAGTGGTTCTAATTTATGACAAATAGCTGTACCCGCGATAACCGAAATTTTCTGATCCCCAAACTATCACTACCTATGCAATATGTCAATCCTTTGCTCTATGAAAAATTAGGTTAACCGTACATTTTATCAGGATAAAACGTATCCTATGTTTCTTCTAATACCTCCAAGATCATGTGTACAAAGTTTCATGATAATCGCTTTAGTAGTTTTTGCGTGACGCTCTGACACCGTACGGACGGTTTAGCCAAATACCTATTACATCAAGTGAAAGACTGGAAGTGCATAATTGTATTGAATTAAGTAAAAGTATATTTGTGTACTAAAGGAAAGGCAAGTGTATCGAAAAAAGTACAATTGTATTGACTTTTGCAACTTCCAACTACAATTTTATACTATTTTGAATGCGAGATTGCGATTAGTACATCGTTAGAATTCATTGCAAAACTTCTCTGGAGCCTTTTCTTTCTTAACATATTTTACAGATGATAGGTATATCAGGACCAATCTAAAAATGATAAAAATTCAGCATATCCGTTAAGTAGAAGAAGAGCGTGTTGTACGGTTTCTTTGTTTTGTGATAAATACATTTTCAATTTCAATAACCCACCCCCTTCTTCCTTAGACTGACAAATTAAGTATCATTTAAATTTCCAATGAAAAATTTGCAGGACTCAGAATACAAGTATACAAGGTCCACATTTTGTCATTTTTGAGTTAGCAACGCTATAACACAGGAGTGTCGATTTTTTTAAAACCGGATGCATTGAATTTTTGATCCCAGGAGGGTCATTATCATTACGTATCTTGATTGTTGTCAAACGCTATCGTTTTGACGATCGACTCGCTTCACGCAACTCTGAAAATCACTATCGTCAAGACGATATCGTTTTTTTTAGATCGACATTTGCTTTCCGTAACACGATTTTCGTCAAAAGGATATCGTCAAAATTATGGATTTTGAACGATAGAAAAAAAAATTAGGTATCGTCTAGAACAAAAATTTTAAGGCAATTTATTTTTTGATTCAAAACACGGTTGAAACTTATGGCTTATGAGGACTCTCGGCTTTTATGAGCTTTATGAATTTTCTTTGAATTAAAAATGAGGAAATTGAAAATGGGAATAACTCGTTTCAACTGTTGGAAATAAAATTACTTATATTTATTGGTTAAAAAAAAAATCTCCGAGGTAAAAATAAAAGTAATTGTGTAAAACGCCTACTTCAAATCGTCATCTTTGATGGTAGTAGTTTTATTAACGACTTCTTCAATCAGATGATCAGATGAAAATTTCATACGTGTTTTAATTTCCCTGATTTTTTTAACAAGGAAATTAACGACATTGTATATAAACGTGTTGACTGAATTACCAAAAAATTGGTTGAGCCGTTTTTGAGAAATCTAGAAAAGAGTGTTATAAACCCAAAAGGTACTACAAAAATGGATCTCTTTTCCGATTTTTTTGTTATTGAAGAATATTTTTTAAATAGAATCTTGGAATGCAATATCACTAAGGATAATGTTAAGTATAATTGTGCAAAATTTTAACAAAATCGGTAAAGTCGAAATGGAGATATATGCGAATAATAAAAAAATCAGCTGCAAAGTCCCTAGTATTAGAATTTCACTTCGATACAGGGCCAGTAAGGGGTCTATAGATAGAAATCTGAAAAAATTAGAGGATTTTTTTTAATTTATTCGGAGACGATTGAGCAGATGTCTTCATTAATTTTCGAAAAAAAAGCAAATAAGAACCACTCTAGTATACATAGGCAAAAAAATGATGAATGAGACGATGACGATCAACTTATGTGAGGCAAATTTTAAACAATATCGTTGACGAAGATCGTTTGGACGATAGTCCTTTTGAAATTTATCCTTCAATACTCGAAGACCAATCTATCCCCGAAGCTATTTGCCTAAAAACATAGAGCATTGCAAGGTCAAACTCTTGGAGATCGGAGATAATGCCATAAAAAAAAACTCCAAGCAGCTGTCCCCACTTGACCTCGCTACGCCCCGGGTAAGGCATGGAAATATCCAGATCTTCCATACCGGAAACGACACCCCTGTCATAACATGCACCGCACCAACTAACTAAAATATCAGTGTTATAATGAACCAAGTCCTAGTACTGCAATATCCGCTAGGCAGCAGCAAATTCTGTTGGTGAAGAGTTAGTTTTGTTATGATGTTTTATTTTAAACTTTCGTAACGCAAAAGTAGCTTAAATCGAAATGGTTAATTTATATTCTGAACCTTCCAATTCATATTTCTTTCTTACTTCTTGCTTTTGATACAATGAACATATGTATATACAAATTTTAGTATGTTTGTTTGTACATAAATGTCCGATAAAGACTCCTAAACGGTCAACAGGTATGACATTTTCATGATAGATACAATTATTGTATCCAGGGATAAGAAATCGAAAGTTATTTGTTCCATGAATAGGTGTTGATAATGAAAAAATTGAAAATTCTTGGCGGAACACAACATTTTTGTTTTTCAACTCTCCACCAAAGTTAGGGATTTGGACCATGTTAAAGTGGACAGTTCGTTGTTAAGCTTGAAAAACTTCATATCTTTGAAATCGGAAATATTTTGCAGATTGAAGGTATTAAATTGTGGTGAGACAAAGTTGCGGGAACGACTACAAATCGATATACATATATGTACAAGTACATAGGGTAACGGCACCAGTCCCCAGACAGATATGTTCTTTCAATGTAAATATCTATATTTCTATTAGTGTTTCATTCAAATCTTAATATTTTGCTAAGACTATAGATATTTCTCAGTAGATAGATAGATAGATAGATAAATTCTTTATTTTTTCATCGTATGTTGTTTTACAAATGTTTTACTTAAGAATAAGGACTTGGCAATAACTGCCGTCTGCCTGAAATGACATTTCATATACATTATAATAATAAATTTAAAAATGCAAAATAGTGAACAAGATTTTTAAACAGTATTAAGGTTTAACAAAATGTTTATAGAAGTTTAATAAGTTTTAACTTGATTTGAAACACAAAAGAGTACAATTTTTTTTTTATTTTGATATTTTGAAACTCCATAAGAAAGAAAAAAAAATAGACTTAAAAGCAAAAGGATAGGAGCATGAAATCATTCATCAATTTTAACGTGATTTGAAACACAAAAGAGCAATTTTGTATGATTTGCAACATGAAATAAGAAATATTACAAAAAGCTGTTACGGTAGCTTAGAGCATCACGACAAAATTCATATAGACTGAGCCAACCCAAACTTCCATTCAATATTTCATAAAGTCTATTCATTGTGATAGAGCTTTCCAAAAAGTATAGTCGCCGAATTTCTTGTAATATAGGGCAAACCGCTAGGAAGTGACATATATCTTCGTTCTCTCTTCTGTTACAAAGCTCACAAAGCTGCGGCAAATCTTCCCGATGAGGTATAAAATTTAAATTTAAAATCTCAACTCTAGCTCTGAAAATTATGCTTATTTGGAAGGCTGAAAATTCACTTCGAAAGTAATTGATGCTTGAGTTCAATTGGTGATTTAGATGTCTATATATATTTCTCGAAACAGATGAATTAGCTTTGGTAAGATTTTCTAAGAACATAGCATGGTCAAGTTGTGCGATTAGAACTGCGAACTGAGACTCTCTGTTAAATTAAAAGAATAGTCTTGGGAAAGAGCGAGTTGGTTCCACTCTTTGAAAGGAGAGGCATTTGTCTGCAACAATTTTTTTAAAATTTTGTTGTGAAGACACACATCACTTTTTTTCATCACTCTAACAATGAAGTCCGCACTAGCCTTCAGATTTTTTATATAGATAGGTGTTATTCCTGACTCAACATAAATAGCATAATTCGGAGTAGAATTTGGCAAACGAAAGAGCCGCTTAAAGAAGTGTCTTTGAACGTTTTCAAAAGCTTCAAGATCTAAGTATCCGAACACTTGAACACCATACGTCAAACAAGAATTAACCGTTGCATTAAATACTTTATATTTGGACGCAAGATCAATATTTTCGTTTGAAAAAAACTTTGGCCACATCAGATTTAATGCCAGTTTGGCTTCAACACTTTTTCTTTTTGAATGCTTGACAAAATTCAAATTGTGTGTTAATAATACACCCAAATACTTGAATTTTTGTATAACCTCAATCCGCATATTATTGAGAAACCAATTTTCTTCAGGACGTCTACGCGTCTATCTTGATTCAAAAATGAGAATTTTAGTCTTTTGGACATTTATTTCTAAACCCCAAGTCTCACAAAACAAAGAAAGTCGATTTAATTGTAATTGTAGCGTAAAAGGATTGTCAGCAAAAATCGTCAAGTCATCCGCGTATAAAAGTACTTTAATAACAGTATTGGCAAAAAGAACTCCACCAGGAAGAAGCTCACATATATCATCAATAAATAAAGAAAACATTAATGGACTAAGGATACATCCCTGAGGAACACCAGCGGTTGTTTCAAATTCATTTGAAAACTGAAAACCATCCCATACCCTTGCATTTGACGACGCTAACAAACTTGCATATGTTGAGAGAAACTTATGCGATAGACCCATACATGAAAGTTTATAAATAAGTGCTTGTCTATTGACTTTGTCAAATGCTGATTTAAAATCAACAAAACAAGTGTAAAGCTTCTTCTTTTTGATGTGGTTATGATGCTGAGCAATGCTAGTAATAGCAAAGATATGATCCATCTGAGCATCTGAGTATAATTTATTGAAGAAAGAAACGATGTAATTTTTAAATTCAATCGTGCTGTTTTTGAAAAATTCTACCGGTATACCATCTGAGCCCGGGGCTTTATTATTTTTCATTTTTTGAAGCGATGCTTCCAACTCAGAGAGTGATATAGCCACATCGAGTTCGTTAACTGCGAAGTTAGGTAGCGCGTAATCAAAGGTATGAAGGTCTTTGTCCGCTGAAAGCAGAGTTTTAAAATGAGCTGCTAGCGTTTCAGCTTCCAATGAGTACTTCATACCTTGTTCACGTCCACCAAGTTCACGCACAATATTCCAAAAAGATTTGGAGTCAGAGCAGTTTTCTAACTGATTGGCCAGATTTTTTAGGTACGCTTTCTTTTTCTCTGTACAAATCTTTTTATATTCAGCATTTATTTTAAGATACATGGTTTTAAAAAAACCAAACAGTAGTTTGGTATACGAATGAATTGAAAGTAACTTTAAACATTGATTTAATAGTATGAATTCTAAAAGAGGGCGATTTTCCGAAGTCTCCGAACAATTGTTCTAGTCTCCGGACGATCTTAAATGGAGTCTCCGGACAGTTCCACTTAAAATCTCAATATCTTTTTTCTTTCTCTTAAGTGTTGAATCTTGAGTATAAAGCAATTCATTTTGTGCATTGATAATTATTTCCTGGTTCTTTGGCATCTAATTATTTTAGAAAATATTGCCTAGTTATTGTTATTTAAGACGAAATATAAAAACAAATAAAATCGGGCCCAGTCTCCGGACGATCAAAACAGAATCTCCGGACGATTTCGAACCTACTTCGTCATACTTTATTGCTGCTTACCTGACACCTAATTTCTTCGTTCTAATGTCGTGTAAGGCTTACATAAAGTTGCTTGCATTCATCCTAAAAAAAAAAGTAATGTTTCCTAAATTTTGGGAAAGTCGTCAAAAGGGACAAATCGAAAACTGATCGATAATTAATTTTTGTATGGGCTCCTGGGTATAATTGTTCGGAACTTACTTTTCTAATAGAAAATTTGCATTTTTTCAACGAGATCTAGCATTTTATCCTTTATTTAATGATTTTGGTATACGTAGACGTAGTTAACCACTATTCATATGAGCAAGAACAACGAATGGAGGAATATTCGTCGATTTTGACATATCTTACATAATATTACAGTTTTTAATTCGTCGCGAATGAACAACCAAAACATAAAGCAAGAATGCTTTTTGATGTTCATACGCGCGAACATTTAGTTCATTGGGAGTGTGGGTGGTGTGGAACGCGAAAAGTTTACAGTTCGTATCTTATGTATCGTACGTTGGATCGAATTTGAAAATATTCAAATAAAAAATTGACATAATTTGGAAAGTTATTCTTTATTAAACGACCTAGTTAGTGCTAGACAAACTCTCGAACGAAGAATTTTTATCTATTAAAACGGCGAAAAAATCGTGTCTGTTTTTCAAGAGCATATTGCTATTTTTCTGTTCTTATAGCGGCTAAAATTTTCAAATGAGTAACTTTTACGGTTCAGAAAAGTCAGAAATTAATATATTTTGTTTCGTTCTAAACGAAAGTTTACCTCTCAAACCAAAAATTCGATATTTTTACAGTTTAAGATTTTTCCAAGTATCATAAAGTATATGGGTATCTGGGTGCACTTATTAAAGATTTTCCTTACTATTGTTTTGTTCATCAGGTGGCCCAGTATTAATCCTTAAAGGACAAAGGATCTAATAAATCTGAAAAGAATACATATAAGCTCTCTAATAGGTGTAATCACTGGACACTGCCTTGTAATTATAGGACGTCATGCCTTACGGCTTGGCGTATTCTCATATGATTTTTGCAGAAGCTGTATGGACGAAGAGGAAGAGGAAACAGTTTCTCATTTGCTATGTTCATGCCCTGCGCTCTCCATAAGACGGAAAACTCACCTAGGAGAGCCTTACTACAATGACACCAGCGAACTGGCCAGCACAAATATTAAAAGTCTCTTTTGCTTTGTAAAAAGCTTCAACTGGTTCAACGAGTAAGAGGTACCCTAGATTCATGTGGTCCGCCCGGCATTGGGGTGAATAAATTCAGTATATATCTATCTATATCTATCTAATAGGTACAAATAAGAAAACTTCTTTTCTGAATAAAATCCTCAAAACCAAAGTTTTGCTCGGGCAAGGGAAATTATTTTTTATTTTTTTTATTTATCTGGCAACCCTAAGAACATATTTGCTTAATTAAAGCGTAGTTTTAAATGCAAGTATTTCTCCAAAAAAAAATGAGGTCCCTGGTATTGCCAGAGAAATTGATCTTATCATGGGCAGGGGAATGCCAAAGTTAGCCGTTTTTAACTCGTCAAAAAGTGATGTCATTTTGTGCTTTGTCATAAATTAATATTGCGTAGAAAAAGAAAAGAAAATAATACTTAATTACGTAAAATTGTGACAAAAAAAAACATTAAAACCACAATATTTGATAGACAACAGAAACAGATTCTCCCAAATCTGTCATTTTCAACTCAATTTTTAAATATTTGTACAACAGGAAATTATTTGTTTATCGATTTCGTTATTACTAAAGAAAACATTTTTTTTTGAGATCTTAATTTTCGAATGCAAATATTTATTGAAGCCTTAATCTCGGTTTCATTTCATATGCTTACGAGAAAAATGGAGCGAAAGAATTGGTAAAGAGGTTTGCATACCAGCCGATATGTTTTGGAAAACCAAAAACTGATAATTTCTGGGCAATAAATAAATTTCATGTGAAAGGTAGGAACACTAAGTTGGTTGGATTATCTTCTTAAATAAATAAATAGAGTGGCGCGACAGCTCTTGAAGAGCCAAGGCCTAAGTGGCTTACTCTCATCAACAATTCTCTGGGTGCCTGTGAAGAATTGAGGGGCCTACAATTTAACGCCGATTCCGAAGTACAAAGTTGAGAAGCACTTTTTCATGACAGATTGATATTCTTGGAAGTTTTGTCAATTCTTCGCAAGAGGCAGTGCCCGTGAAAGATGAAATAAAAACTATGAGCACGAGTAAGACTCGAACCCACAACGTTCTGCTTAGCAGCCAAGGCACCTAACCACTAATTGGATATTTACTCCTCGTTACAATTAAATTATTTTGTTTGCTCTTAAAATCCAGACTATTTTTAAAAACCACAAAAGACACACACAAAAAAGTGAACAGCAAAACATTAGCGGAATAAATATTAAAATAAAGAATTGGCTAAATAGTAAATTCATCCGGGTATCTATTTTATGTAAATTTTTAACCTTTACTAATTTCCGTGGTTTCTTACATTGTTAGTCCAAAATATAAACACACAATTGATTTTAAATATTTTTTGCTTTTCCTGAGTTTAAACATCTCCGCAAAAAACAAATATGTAATAACAACAATTCCAGCAGAGTAATCCAAACAAAATTTCTTCTTACATCTTTGATCGAGTTTCTGGAAGGAAACGTATTGCCTATCGATTGGCTTCTGCTTTTCACTTTCCTTTATAATTGTGCAGTTTTTACGCAATAGAAGACAAAATATTGCGTATTTTCTTTTGTGCATTTATAACATAAACATAAAACCAAAATTAGGTTAAAACATAAGGAAACATTTGAATTACAATAATGTGTGGTAGGTCATAATTTAAGTCTCGGCGATGTTTTTGAAAAAAAAGGAAAACATTGCAGAGCGAAACATTTTTTTTGTTCGGCACGGACGTTATTTGCAGTTGTAAATTGTTTAGGTGACTTCCGACCTATAATGTTCGAACTCAGGTATTAATGAAGAATAAAAATGCGTAATGCTGACAGCATGCGTCAACATTGTTTATAATTGGTAAACGGATATTTTATGAAAACAAATTTCGACTAATTTTGTTAACATATACAAAAAGTGTTATTTGTATATCTTACCACAGTTTTTACTTTAGTTTTATTCAACGAACAAAGCCAAACAATTATATAGTTTGTTGAGTGAGATAGTCGCTTAAGATAGATTAGGTTAGGTGATGAGGGGTGTGCACAGCGTGAAACTGTTGCATACACGGGGGCTTACTGGTCCATTGTGATCCCCTATAAAAATAAAAGGTAGCATCGATGCTCTTCAAAATTGCCGATTAACGTAGACTGGCTCGTTAACGAACCAGCCTGTGCTATCTATAAATTTCCTCATGTCTGCCATTGAGACCTGTGCTAGATCATCCAGTTCCCCAACAAACCTATTCCCGAAATGACGGAGTCGGTTAGTTTGGAGGTTCGGACACTCACAGAGCAGGTGTTTAATGGTTTCTAATTTTCTATTTCCTCCTCATCCTGACAGCTCCTACAGAAATCGGGTGCAAATGACCCTTTCTTGTTGACCATTGTGCCAATGGCGCAAAATAGGGTTTGAACGAGTTTATTTTCCAGATAATTTTCTGCTCAGTAATAACCTGTTTTAGAGATAGTCGCTAAATATTTGTTTAAAAAATCTCCTAAAAAATATCAAAAGTGTACTTTTTCAGAAGCCGACCCTTTTTTCTAAAATCAAGTTTTCTTCAATTTGTGTGGAATTGGACATGCAATGACAATTTTTAGGAAAAAATAGAAAAACTGTCAACTGGATTCACACTTTTTTCGAGATAGGAAAGTTGTGCCACATAATCGCATTATATCATGTGCAAGGAAAGTCTACTTATTTTAAATAAGTTTTTGAACTATCCCATTATCACCTGCACCATTATCTTTCAATAATATCTTCCACCCATTCCGATCGTTAGCCGAAACCATCAAGTTTTCACACCCAAAGACTTCGGGCTTCTTGATCTACGCAACTCTTCTAGCGCAAATTTTGACTGCCGCACTTATGGCTGAAACACACACGCTTTACGTGCAACCGCTTCGAGTTTGCTTTGAATGACATTTCTTCCTCCATAATCGCTGACATAATCGCTCCAAAAACAAATGAATTTTGTCTGTTGACTTCTTTTTACAGCTGTTGAGCTGCTCAGCATATTTGAACTAGAGCTTTCGTCTGGAGTCACGTTATGTAACATACCGTACAAAACGTGGGGTCGAAGAATCGATGTGATAGCATGCATCGAATTCGTATTCAGCAATTACTCCTACCACGAATTGTATACGGCAATGACTTTCGGGGTCGATTTCGATGGATATGGCACATGATCATATCGTTACCAACTCGTCCAACTGTTCTGTTGGATTTGAGTAGCCGGCCGCTTTTTTCTTCTTCCATATTGTTATCGGGTGCTACAATTGATCAAAGAGATTGAGATACCGCCCTTCTTCGAACTTTCGGTAGAGTAGTGCGTAGAGGGGCCTTAACAAATATTGTTCTCACGGTCATGGTTTACTTTCTACAATGTCAGGTTGAAGAGGAGGCCTTGTCGAAGTCCATTGAAAATGTTGAGGATAAATTACCTTAGCAGAACAATTAAACAAGCTGAAACCATTTTACAAGCTTGAGCCGAAAAGTATTCAGTATTCAGTATTTTGTTGCTTATTTGTGCCGCAAACATTGAATTTGTTGCTCATTAAGTTCTTGAAAAAAGCGATGCTTGTTTCTTCTTTTCATATCTGAAAAATAACCAGTAAACGCCCGAGTGAACCTTCTCATAGAACGTTAGTTCCAACATCTGGATAAATCCTCATAAACATTTTTTTCCATTAATTAAATCCTTGAATAGACTTTTATGAGGATTTGTCCAGATACTAGCTGTACCCTGCCACGCTTTGCAGTGGCACATTGTGATTGGATGGTTGAGGAATGAGAAACAAAACAGAGAATACATTTCATATAAGATTAATTTTGTGGATATACAATATTTACTATTTTTTCGCTGTTTGCGTAGATATCAATTGATAAATAAAAGACCTAAAGTGCTATCCGTTACCCGCTACCCCGGTACCCCGTTACTCGTTACTTTACCCCACACGCTAATCGCTACTCCGTAACCCTTTACATACTCCCGCTTCCCATCACCCCGCTACTCCACTACCCGCTACCCTGGCCATAATGTCATAAACGACTTGGTCGATTTTGTACGAAATACTTAAAACCCATTTACGCCACTACCCTAACATTCCCTCAAAATTCGGTGCAGAACACTCCACTGGTGCAAGAGTAGTGAGTCGAACTAAGCAACAAATCTAAAAAAAGAAAAAAAACCTACGACAAAAATGTCAAGTGTACGTATTTAGTGTCGATGAAAAATAATATTTGACGAATAATTTTTTTTCTTCACTGACATTTTTTTTTTTTTTTTTGATGAAAATAAAAATATTTGACGAAATTTTCAAACGAAATTGAGTATTCGTAGGTATATTGATATATTTTACTGAAGTGCATTCTTTTTAAACATTTGCACCGTTCGCGGATATGTAAGTGATGCAAAAAATAGATAAAAACAATCCTTGATGCGGATTTCATATCATGTTTAAATTTCATCTCAATCGGTGCAGAACTTTTTAAGTTTTTGAAGCGTACACAAACCAACGTAACATATAAGATTGGAATTAACGTTCTATGAGAAGGTTCACTGGGGCGTATGCCGTATACTGGTTGTTTTTCAGAAAAGCTGCTTTTTGCAGAGAACCATTTGAGCAACCTTATCAACTCTAGCTCTAAATTAACAACAAACTATGCAGTTGGTTTCGTATAGCAAATTTCATTGGTTATTTGGTTCTGCTTCCGTTCCGGCCTAAGGAGAACTGTCATTACACCGACACCAGGGGCCATGTTCTGCAACTTATCACTCGCAAGAAAAAAGTGATAAACGCAAGGAATCGAAACAAATTGCATTGAAATTGTTTCGATTCCTTGCGTTTATCACTTTTTTCTTGCGAGTGATAAGTTACAGAACATGGGTCCAGGAGTGACAGCGAGGAGTGCCAGCACATCGGACTGTCATCAGCCAGCTCGATGAACATCGTCTTTTCATCATCTTTTTCTTCTTTCTATCCATCTCTTTTCTTGTCTCCTTCATCTCTCTTATTTCAAATTTCAAATAACCCTCGCAGAACATGTTTTTTTTTCAAGAACTAGTTGAGCAACAAAATCAATTTTCGGGGTAAAAATTAGCAACAAAATACTGAATACTTTTGATGGCGGCTTATGAAATTGTTTTGCTAGGGTAATAGACGTATGTTGAGGGGTCTGGGTAGGAATCCGAATACCTTACTTTGGCTTGAAGCGTTGGTTGTGGTCAGCTTGCATGGTTGCAGTAAATTTGGGACGCCGCACAGTGGCCCGTTTCGGCTTTTTTGGTTCCAAAAATCATAGCTCCTAAACGAGTTGAGATATTTCCACAATTTTTTTTTTATTTTGAAGGTTACATCCAACGCTATGAAATTGGTGAATTTCAAAATAAAAACATTACAGGGTGTTTCGGAAATAGCTGTCAAAAAGCTTAGTTATATTAAGTGAGATGAAAATGATTAAATGTGAATTAAACAAACAAGAAAACTCATTTTCTGGCATAAAACAAAAGGAATTGACGTTTAACAGGAGCGCAAAAAGTTAAACACCGATTTTAGAGGAACAGTGGCGAAAAAAAGTTTTTTTTAATTTTTTTTTTTTTTTGTAAATTGACATTAGAATAACAATAAATAACAAATTGAACAGCAAATTATAAAATAAAAACAGTTTAAATGTACGTATAAACATTAGATTTCTTGAAAACTATCATCTTGGTCCGTGGTAATATTCAATTCAACATTTCCGGAGAATAAAGTGCTTTAATATCTTTTTGGGTCCTTACGTGCCTCAGAGAAGAAATAAGCGGATCAGATGAGGCTTCAAGCATGTTGTGTAAGTCTTCATTCTGCCTTATTCTCGAAACTTTGCAGGTATTTTGATATCTATACCTTTTGTAGTTCTGGGCTTCTTCAGATAATTCTCCTAGGGGAAGTGATTGATACTCTATAATATCTTGACTGTGAGCCAAAATTTTGTGAAGAGTAGGTGTTAGTTGTTTTTCAGGATACTTTTGAGTCAACAGAGCTGCTGTTGCTTTAGTATACTCCCCAAATTTAACTGCGTTCACAACTTCCCTGCAGTTCAAAACATCAAGTATTATTTTCAGCCTGGAAATAACCTCTATGTTTACTCCAGTTATTTGAGCTGTTATCCCCGATTGCTCGAAAAATCTTCTCGAAGTGTTCCTATCATTAGTATTTCCGAATCCCTGCTTTGGTTTGCCTACATCGAGTCCAAGCTGATCACGGAAACACGTTTGTATCCTTTCCTTTCTTCTTTTTTGTGCTTCTTTGATCCCGATCGAAAAAACCTTTTTTACCTAAAATTTTATGATATCGAGCAATAAAAAATAAACATTTAATCCGATTAAAAATTAATACCTACATATAATCACTGAACATTTAAATCTCTTTAAGTCAAAAGTAACTGCTAATATTTTATTATATTTTATATATATATATATATTTATATATTATTTATTTATTTATTTATATATATATATATTTATATATTTTATATATTTTAAAATATTTCCGTCATCAAAAACAAAATTGTGGTGAATTCATTCCCCATTTCAGATATTTTTTTGAATTTGAAAAAAAAATGTGTTCGAAAATTCTGGAACACCCTGCAAATGTAATAAATTTAAAACTCATCATATTGTTAGCCGTGAACATTTTCTTCGAAATAAAAAAAAATTGTGGTGATATCTCAACTAGTTCAAAAGTTACAGTATTAAACATTTTATTAATTTGCCATTGAAAAACCAGAAAATTGAAAAAAAGTGCCTGCCATCGATTAATAAAATCGCTCTAGCTCAGAAGGGCGCAAGTTGGCGCAAATTATTCCTTCAGGAAAGAAATACTTCAGCTTTCATTATGCGTTGAGCTTTGCTTAATGCTTTTTGAAGCTTTTTTTCCATGCAATGTAAAGTCAGAAAAAGGTACAAAAAGTGGTGTCCCAAAAAAAAAAAATATATATATAGAAATTTTTTTTTTTTGTAATATTTTTTCCAAACATATATTTTACCGTATTTGTTAATTTCAGAAAGAAAAAACAAAAATTCTTTCCCCACGTTCGTAATATAGCTTCTCAAAGTCAAGAAAAAGAAAAAAAAATTTTTTTGTTATTAAAACTGAAAAAAAAGTTCAACTTTGACCCCCTCTCAAAACCAAACCTTTGGGACAATTCAAAAAAAAATTTAGGTTTCAAGAATTTCAAATATTTGTTACTTCAGCGAAACAACAAATTTTGAATTCTGGAACAACGAAAAAAATGAATTTTGGAATGACTTTAGCCTAAACGGGCCACTGTGCGCCGGGCTCTCAAATTTTGAATTCTGGAACAACGAAAAAAATGAATTTTGGAATGACTTTAGCCTAAACGGGCCACTGTGCGCCGGGCTCTCTTATGGCTTGGTAAAATTCTGCCCTGGCTATTCTATGTTATAAGAGGATTTGAAGTCTACAGTTTATATTCCTATTCGCCTGAGTGCAACATTGAACGTCATTTTCATTTGTCACTTATCCATTATAAACAATTTGGAGATGAGTATGCAGTAGGTACCCTTCCATTTAACGTTATCTTAAAGAATGGAATATATTCTCGCAAAATAAAGTCAAATCTCAGTTTAATTAATTTAAGATCTAAATTTTTTGCATAAGTAATACATTTGGAGGGGAGACTGCAATCGATTGCCTTCTCAAAACAAACATTTACATAACTTATTTGGTTTAAAAGGAATACCACTTTATTTTTTATTTCCAATGGCCTCCACACAATTAGCAAATAAAATTCAGTTCGATCACCGCAATATCTGTGTGCTTTCAAGCGCGACACTAAATTGATGTGTATACAGCGTTAATACCGAAAATTTGTTAGTACACCCAAATTCCACATGAAGTTGAAATGTTTTATACTTTTTAAAGAAAAAAAAATAGGATTGAAGATTGAACAGAATTGAAAAGAATCTGTTAAGAGGTCTTACTTTAAATCGACTAGAAGCAATATATTTACATATATTTTTATATAAGACAAAATGTCTCATGAAAATCGAGCTTTTTCAGGCAATTTCGTAGTTTTTGTAAACTCGAAATTTTAAACAAATCCAATGTTTTCACAAAAGCCTACATATGACTGCATGCGACGAATAATAAAAGTTTGGCAGAGTATCAAGCTGAAAAAACAACTGTTATCGAAGTTTATATTGTTCCGACGACCCGAATATATAATTTTGTGAAGAAACACCCTGAAAAGAAAACTCATTAGATTCCTTTGACCAGCACCGTCAGGTCAAAGTCATCGCTTTAAATTAAATTTAATTTTTTGAAAATGTCCATCAAAATTTGACCCCAATGTTGTAAGGCAAACACACTGTTATTCAACCACTTGGAGGTGAAAATGACATTGAGCTTCTTTTTCGAATTATATTTTTGCATTTGATTTGACAAAACATGGAATTTTCGTGCAATTAAACTCAAGTATATAGAAAAAGCCGAAAAGTATATTTTTAAACTCATGAGCGTATTCAGTCACCTACTTTCGTTCCATTGCCATCAGCTAGGCACGCCCCCCGCCCTCACCGACCGCCGCGCCGCCACAAAAATCGTTCACTGCTCGAGATCCCAACAACCACCCAGCTGAAGTTTTCTTTTAGTTTTTAGTTTCTTGCTTATCGTATCCATGCGCAAGACCAACACTCGAAAACCGACAACATTCTTCGAGAGAAGAAACTAAAAATGAGATCTTATTTATTTGTTCCTCTCAAAACCAATCTAAAATTAAACATCGCACGCTTTTTGTCAGTGGGCTTTCCAACTGACAATCAGCGTATTTTTAAACACCGAAAAGCATTTTCA
This sequence comes from Sphaerophoria taeniata, assembly GCA_943590905.1. NCBI lineage: Eukaryota > Metazoa > Arthropoda > Insecta > Diptera > Syrphidae > Sphaerophoria > Sphaerophoria taeniata. The sequence continues at coordinate 104,716,369 of OX016541.1, forward strand.
TCAAACCCCACCCTATTCATTTTTCTTTAAGAATTGTAAATTCTCTTTATATTATATTTGCAAAGAATTTGCTCTAAAAATTCGATGACCTCGTTTTCTCCATTCGCAATCTTGTGTGTCCTTCTTCCTCAATGTCGTAAAATATGTATTTATACTTGACTTTAATCTCCTTGTCGTATGCGTATCTTTGCGTATGATTAATTTAATAGTTGTTGTTTTCTTCGTTCAAAGAAAATGAACGGCCGCGTCCGTCGCGTCGGCGGCGTTTCAGCTTTTGACATTTTCAAAAAATGAAATTTTAAAATTAAATAAAAAAAAAAGATGAAAAATGAATAATGCTTTCGAATAAGAGATTCGAAGGAAAAAAGCTTCAAGAAGCGTCAAATTACATTCGCCCCAAAAATGGCGAGTCATTTAGCTTCGGAGAGGCTAGACGAAATTCACCATCAACCAATACGATCTCATTTTGAAGATATTGTATGTGAGCCTGAGATAAAGGTGTTGGGTGTTATTTTGAAAGAAATAACAAATGGTTTGCGCATGCGCACAAAAACCAACTTTTTTTTTATTATCATTCGTTTGCTTAATTCTTTGTCGATGAATCTCAATTTAATTTGAATTTTGCCGACACTTTGTGGCTGATTCCATTTGTTTGAATTCAGCATTGCCCGACAGATGTGATGTGGGTTGGAGAGAGAGAGAGAGAGAGTTTGGTGGCTGTTGAAGAAAGTTCTAAAAATAATTGCTTGTTCTTCGTGTAGCCAAGCAGACGAATGTGTGTACTTGATATTTGGAGCATAATAAGTCATTTGTTTTACCAAACAATATAAAATCCCACGCAGGGAATAGCTTTGAAAAGTTTTGTCTTTTGTTTTTCAAATTGGTAAAAACAGTGTTGTAAAACTTGTGACCAACAATGAAAAATAGAGTTTAAAAATTGAAAGTACCTACATACACTACAGTCCGGTGTGGACTTGGGCCTCAATCAACAGTCTCCGCCAGCCAGCTCGGCCCCTAGCTAGCAGTCTACAGTTTTGCACTCCAAGTTGATTGAGGTTCTCTTCCACTTGTGTGCGCCTTCTGAGTCGCGGTCTGTCTCTCCTTCTACCTTCTACGTCCCTCGGGAATAGTGTCGAAGGATTTCCGGGCCGGAGCATTGATGTCCATCCGTTCTAAATGACCGAGCCATCTGAGTCTCTGGACCTTGACTCATCTGGCTAGGTCCATGTCGTTGTACAACACGTAAAGTTCGCTGTTGTATCTTCTTCGCCATTCCCCTTCAATGCACACGGGGCCAAAGATGACCCGAAGAACTTTCCTATCGAAACAGCCTAATGCACACTCATCCGAGTTTGTCAAGGTCCATGCTTCTGCACCATACAGCAGGACTGAGATGATGAAGGTGTTGTACAGTTTTACCTTAGTTGCTCGAGAGAGGGCTTTTCCACTTAATTGCTTTCTTAGCCCAAAGAAACAGCGATTAGCAAGAGTTATTCTTCGTCTGATATCAGCGCTGGTGTTATTGTCCATGTTAATAGCGGAGCCTAGGTTGACAAACTCCTCTACTACCTCGAAGTTGTATGCGTTTATTGTGACGTTGTGTCCGAGCCCGTCGCGTCGGTGTTGGGTGTCCTTCCTCGAAGATAGCATATTCTTCGTTTTTCCCTCATTTACCAATAAACCTATTTTTGCCGCTTCTGTTTCAATTCTCACGCTGTGTTCTTCCCATTATATCAGTATCAACGGCGTACGCGAGAAGTTGAACAGATTTTTCGAAGATAATGCCTCTGGTGTTGACGGTGGAGTCTTGCACTATCTTCTCAAGAACGATGTTAAAGAAATCGCACGACAGTGCATTGCCTTGTCTGAACTGAATCCTTTATTGACATCGAAAGATTCCGTAAGCTCGTTGCCAACCTTGATGGAGCAGCGAGAGTTCTCCATCGTCATTTTGCACAAGCAAACGAGCTTGGCAGGGATGCCAAAACTAGACATAGCTTTATACAGTTCGCCTTTGTAGATTCTGTCATACGCGGTCGATGGTTGACTTCCCTGGTCTGAAGGACGAATCAGATTGTTGACGGAAGGCTTCAGACGTTCACATATTACGGCAGAGAGGATCTTGTAGGCGATGTTAAGTAGACTGATTCCTCTGTAGTTGGCGTAGTTTAAAGTATCTCCCTTCTTCAGGATCGGGCAAACAATGCTGAGGTTCCATTCATCGGGCATGCATTCCTCCGACCATATCTTACAGATGATTTGGTGAATGCTCCTATCTAGACCGTCGCCTGCTGTTTTGAACAGCTCGGCAGCTAGACCATCTGCTCCAGCGCCTTTCTTGGATTTCAGCAGTGATATTGCCCTTTTGACTTCTTCTAGGTCGGATTCACGGTATTGTTGGCTGTCATCGTGTACGATAAAAGCCTCCAGTCTGACGGCGGGGTTTTTTTCGTCGTCGCCGTTATACAGTCTACAGAAGTGGTCTTTCTAAATCCCCAGCATTGACTGCGATTCTACTATGATGTTCCCTTGTTTATCTCTGCAGGCATCGATTCTTGCTCGATGACCTTGAGCCAGCTGTTTTACCTTCCGATAAAACCTCCGAACTTCATTCCTGCTGATGGCTCTCTCAACATCTTCGATCTGACGCTTCTCATGCTCTCTCTTTTTTCTCCTGAGAAGCCGGCGAGGCGTTCCTCTCTCCTCTTTTGCTCGTAGAGCTCAGGAGCAGCTCTTGTCCTTCTATGCAGCGCCGCTGCTTGACTGCATGGGCCCGCCTGCATTCTTCGTCAAACTAGGGGTTTCGTTTTGGTGGCTGTGTGAAACCCAGCTTATTAGAGGCGGCATCTCTTACTGCTTTCTGGCCACTGGTCGTCGCTTCTTGATGTTGGCGGCATAGGACTCCTTAAGAGGTTACTTGACACTCGATCGTAGCACTACCTTGGCTACGACGAGGTAGTGGTCCGAATCGATGTTGGCTCCTCGGAAAGTTCGAACATCTAGAATGCTGGACAAGTGCCTTCGATCGCAATGTGATCAATCTGGTTGACGGTTGATTGATCAGGAGATCTCCATGTACCTTTATGGATGTTGAGATGTGGGAACCAGGTGCTTGCTACCACAACATTCCGCCCCGCAGCAAAATCGATCAGCCTGAATCCGTTATCGGAAGTTGTGTCGTGCAGGTTGTGCTTTCCGACTGTTCCGCCAAAGATGTCCTCTTTTCCCAGCTTTGCGTTAAAATCGCCGAGGACAATTTTCATGTCATAGCTAGGACATTGCTCATATGTTTTGTCGAGGAGCTCGTAGAATTCGTGTTTGGTGTCGTCCTTTTTCTCTTCTGTGGGGGCATGCGCGCATAATAGGCTAATGTTGCCGAATTTCGCCCTGATTCTGATCGTCGTGAAGCGTTCGCTTACACATTTGAAGCTCAAGACTTTTTGCCTGAGTCTGCTTCCCACGACAAATCCGCATCCAAAGAGTCGCTGTTGTTGCTCCCGGTAACAATCACCATAGTAGATATAGCAGTTTTTCATCCTCCTTTTGCCCGGTCCATCCCATCGCATTTTTTGGATAGCGGTGATGTCTGCTTTGTAGCAGTTGAAGGTCTCCGCTAATTGTTCGGCAGCACGCCGATATCGATACCCGATACCGATTTCTTACGTTATAATGACTTTGAAAGACTAAAAAGAGTACCTATACCTAAATCGTCGTTACTCGGACGATCATGCTGCGTTTAATTATTGTTAATTTATTGTATTGCGGCAAGGCGAATCCCAGCTACAATTCTTTAATATCATACTAAAATATGATTTCAATTTTCTGCCAAATTCAAAGGAGGTTAATGTATTTTTGAAAAATGGCAGGCAAAATTAAACAAGAACGACTTTTAAAAAGCAATAAACAAACTATTTTGTTTTGACCAAACAGAAAAAGAAATTGCTTTTAATTCAAACAAAAACAATTCAATCAGTTGAATGGACAACACAATCCAACAACTCGTTCGCAAACTGATGACAAAAAACATTCCAATTAAAATAATTCAAACACATCTCAGTTCCTGATGACTTACTATTTTATTATGTATTTGAATCTCTTAATTGCGCTCCCAGTCCAACATAAAACAGTTTGTTAATTGAATTTCTTCGTACGCATATTCTTGTTTTTGTTTCAAAGTCAAACGGTTTAAATGTTCTGCAGAAAAACATTGAAAACCTGATCACATTCAATAGAGGCGACTGGGCTAGAAAAATAGAAATACGAAATGTTAAAAAGCCGGTAATACGACCTCGGCATGTCCAATCCAAGCGATATTACAGCTGTTTCTGGTTTTTAACTGCACTTTTTTATGTGGTATCAGTGCACACCGTGCAGATACAAGATGAGCCGACTTCTTTTTTTTATTTAATAAAATTTAATGCATAAGTTAAACTAAACCATCCGTTAAGTGTGTTCTTATCAATATTGTCGATTTCCAAGAAAAGTAAAATCAAATTTCTCCTAGTTTCATACAAATTGGGTGCAATTGAATTTAATGGATATAAGTCATGAAAAGGATGTTTTAATGATAATATGTGAAATAAAATAGGCAGTGGAGTGAGAGTAAAACAAAGAAGACAGCGTGATTTGATCTCAGGTGTGACGAAAGGATCACGAGTGGAGGTTGGACAGGGACAAGAAAAAAACAAAATATGCTAGGTTCTTTCTCCTGTTTAGCCGAGACGATAGAATTGTTAAAATTATAACTTAAATTGGGAAAAAAAAGTTAAAATTCCAAAAGCTGGGAGTTCATAGTTTTTAAATAAAGTTGTTCTGATGACGTTCATCGTTGGCCTGGTCGATGAAGTTGTTTCATTAATTAGCGCGACAATAGGGAACTGTCATCAAATTTCGTAGACTAAAGTTTCAGGCGTCCACCACCATAAATAGTAGGTACTGCAAAGGACTTTTCGAGCTAGTTCCTCTTGGTTATGCTAGATTTGGGCAGCCGCCCTCGTATCTTTTCTTCCATACCTTTGTAAACAGCTACTACTGACTCAAGGTATTGAAGGATCGGACTACTTCGTACTTATGCTGCTCTACCCATTTAGTTGTTCCCTTTTCTGTCAACTTCTGTCTGTCTTTTTTGCAGACGAAGCCACCATGCAATTTGGTTATTTATATTTTGATAGTGCCCACTTGAACGGCATTTCTGTTTACATAGATTCGGTCTCATACAGGACAGATTGGCGGTGTCGCTTATCTATCACCTCAGGAAAAGAACCGTGGATCAGCGGCTCCTTTACGATCGAGAAGTCCTCGCACAAGGCGGAGAAGCCTTGGCTGTGTTTGAACGGGACTGATTGGGTGAAGGAGGAGAACCTGTTCTAGCATCTCCAGGTAGCATTTGACAATGTGTAGTGGGAGTGGGGTTTTTAGCCTTGGCCGGCTTAGGTTAGGTTGGGTTATATAGGCTGACAGTTGGGTTACCGTCACACTTAGATCAATGTAGATCCCTTGTGATACCCTGAAGTATTGTAACTTCTGAAAAAGTAATTTGACCTATGAATTCTATGGTTGGTCGAGCCATTTAGTGGACTTGACAAAGTTGAGTAGTCGATTGCCAGGGAGTTCAGATATTTCTTCTAGTTCATAGTATGGCAGAGTGCTGGACAGTGGCATGGGAAGTGAGTCGTGTTTTCGTGCTCTTCTTCATTGCCGCAGGTTCTACATATGTCGTCTATGCTGAGCCCCATCTTCTTTTTATGGTAGCCAAGTAGGTTATGTCCAGTTATCACGTTTATAAGGGATTTGATGGACGTTTTTTTAAGAAGTAGAATCCTATCAGATTTTTTCTTGTCGTAATAAGGCCAAAGTTTCCTGGTGTTACCGCAGGTTTCTAGTAGGTTCCATCTATCATTTGCTTTTTGAATGATATTTTTACTAATGTTTATTTTTAATTCGCATTGAAAGATTCTGATGATGTTATGGTCTATGAGAGAGGGATCAAGTACTAAGCCTTCTCTTGTATGCTCATCCGCTTTTTCGTTTCCTGGCACACAGCTCTTCGCGAAAGCAAGAAATAAGCTTTGACTTGATTTTACAGAAAGACAGACAGACAGACATCCAAAACTTGTCATATATTCTTTAGGTCGCAAGTAAAAATGAGCGAACTAGATCCATCCCCCCATAGCGAAAAGCTATCTACGCCACTGCTACACGTAATTGTTAAAGTTCATCCGATCGACCTATGCATGGTTGAATTTATTTTCAAACCTTTACATTTCTTAGAGAATATTATTTTATTTTATTTTGATAAAATCTTATACGAAAACCGAAATTACGTAACATTAGGTACCATCCTTAATGAATGAGTTTCACCTGCTAGCTGTCAATGTCGATGGCTTGACCACGATGATTCATACATCAGCCGAGTTGATTGTTTATAATTTAAATGAATCAACTTTTACTTGACATTCAAATGCGTTGCCAATTAAATGAACTTTGTTTAAAAAGTTCAGCACCGCAGAGCGCCCACGACTGCAAAGCAACAGTGACAAAAACAAAAACATCGAATACATATTGAATTGTGAGAAAGCAGTGCCAAAAATTGCATCAATTCGAAGAATTCCCCAGAAATGGAACATTTATTTCAGAAAATCGGATAATTATGGCACATTAAAACAGTGTTGGCATGCAAACGTGCTTTACGACATGAGATAATAATTTTAACATTCATGTAGAAAACAAAAGCGGGAAGAAGACTTTTTTTTAAATATAAAAATAACTGGCATTTGTCATTCATGTGAAATATTCCCTTTTTTCCTATTTCCAACTAGCAATTAGTCACGTTCGTTGGGCTTCTGAATAATGAAGAAGACAATGCACTGAAGGCATCTTAAGATCGGTTTAGGGATATAGATGCCTTCATTCAATCAATAATACTCCATCACATAGGACGGGTATCCATTTGTAATAGAACCCTTACCATTCATCTTTCGACTTATTAATTTTTCAAATGTCAAGGAACTTCCACACAGAGGACCATATAGTGGACCATTACAGTAAGTGAGCACACTTAAAAGACAAAAAGTGGTTATTCCAGCTCTATCGATCCGGACTCCGGTGTAGAGTAGTTGGACTAGGTTCACTATTTTTTTGTTCATGTTGTCTTGTTTGAAACTCTTTCATCTTGAATTGGAACCTGCACGAGGAGGGACAAGCAACAAAGAGTGACGTTTGTCAATATCACTTCGGTTCCCCCATCTTTTGGTAGACCTCGTTTTTGTGTATATTGTCAGTATTACTGTAAATGTGTGAGATAAAAAAAAAACAGGTTCATTTATATCTGGGTGCATTGTCTTCCAGTTTTCGTCTGCTTGCCGCGTGCCATTGGCATGATGATGGTGTGACGACTCTAAAGCGAAATGCACGACAACAACGACGCGTCGACGACGACTCTCAACTCGTAAGCACGGTTGCCACTTGGAAATTTAAAATCTGACCAAAATTCGAAAAAAAAATGACCAAACGCAGCAAAAAAAGACCATCACTTTAGGATATTGAAAACTTGGTATAAAAATAAATACACTGTTAAAGTTCAATTCATTTATTATAATATATAATATATTATTATATTATTACTAGCTGACCCGACAGACTTCGTACTGCCCCAATCGATATAAAAACGACCGAGACTTTTGTAGCCCGCTACCATTCCACCAGCTACCCTCTACCCACTTCTCCACTACAGTCTACCCGCTACCCTGTTATACCCAGTAACCCTGTTACCCGCTACCCAACTACCTGTTACGAAGTACTTCTAAACGCTACCCGCTACACCAGTAATTATTACCCACTACCCGCTACCGACTACCCCGCTTCCCCACTACCCGGTACCCTGGTCCTAAGCCACTGGTACAAAAGCAGTGAGTCCTCAACGGATTTGTATTGGGTTGAAAAATATAAAATGCTATCAAAACATAGGGATCGGTTACAACTAACATGATTCATGGCCCATGCGGTAATTTCAATCATTTATCGCGGTGTATGGCAGATGGAAAATGTACCAAAGGATTTCCTAAAGATTTTACTAACGATACGATCACAAATGTTGACGATATCCAATATATCGTCGAAGGAATTCCGATAATGGCGTACAATAATTTACGAAAAGTATCAAAAACATCGATATTGACATTGATAATCGTTGGGTGGTGCCTTATTCACCTCTACTGAGCAAAACATTCCAAGTTCATATTAATGTATAGTTTTGTAGTTCAGTGAAGAGCATCAAATATATTTGCAAGGCAGTGATATGGCATTGTTTGCTGTTTTAATGATGACAAACAGTATAGTATGAACATGTTTATTTATCTTTTATTATTTATCCTACCTTTCACAATAATAAGCTTTAATGTCACTTTCAATACCTACTGCGATGATTGTACAAGCAATAATAATAATCGATGAGATTTTCATGAAAACTCATTAAGAAGTGGCTCTTAAAAAGTAGGGGTAGGTGGTAGGAAGTGGATAATTAAGGATTGAATGTATTTCTTAATGCCGCACCATACAAAAATTATAATAAAAAAAACTGCCCAAAAAATGCCAAAACAAAATGTAAGGATGAGCCATCCCTAACAATAAGCTGTATTAAAAACAGATATGAACCTATTCTCATACCTACTGAATACACATATAAAATTTTATCAAAATCGGTCAAGCCGTCTCGGAGGAGTATGACCACTAAAACTGTGACAGAAGAATTTTATATATTAGAAGATATATAATACCAAAACGCTTGATGAAAAATAACGAATGAAATTCACAAGCTTACGACGCGAATACACTTTGAGATAAACGTGTTATTTTAAAAACGACAGACACGAGCAAAAGAAAATCACGTAAACATATGTATATAGTGCATTCTGTCTATTCCATGATGATCGGTGTAAATATAGCTAGCTCTTTTATTTTTCTAGAATCTAAAATGCAGAAGTATGCAAATTCGTCTACGGTCTACTATTTGGTGGATGGTAGTTGATAAATAGTAGTGTGCTGGTAATGCAGTGATTGCACTACATAGCCCGGAACGCATTTTGCTTATGGTCTGTTTACATTTGACTTTAAGATATTGCAGTTTGTAAACTGAGTTGAGGAGAACACTTAATTCAGTCAAAATAAAAAAAGACCAAATGGAGGAAAAAATGACCAAATGACCAAATCCAAAAATTTGTTTTAAAAAAGACCAAATTTGGTCATAAATGACCAAACTGGCAACCGTGCTCGTAAGACACAGAAAAATCTCAGAAGATAAACACCGCGTCCTCTCTCTGGGACTGCGGGTACCTACATATATGCAATGGATACCAGCTGATTTCATTTTGCACGGGTGTTTTGCAAACAAACTGTGGGACACTTTAGTTTGAAATTCGGAAAATTTTATATTTTATGATGTCTTCCAGTACCGATGTGGAACAATACTTCATAAGGAAAGATATTACGGCAAATGTTATTATGTACTCCGGTTAAAGTTTAAACTTTCATATATATCTGCCTGCATACAGGCAGCTGGACTGAAACCTGTAGTGAAACCCTAGAGCTCCTTCTGAATACTCATTTTCCTGGCTGCGTAGCTGATTTCCGTAGTCCAGAAACAGAATCTCATACAGAAGCCCTAGTACCATCGGATATTATAACGGAAAAAAGGATAGAATGGGCTACTCACTCCTTTTCCCCGTATAAATCCCCTGGTCTAGATGGAATCTGTCCTATGATGCTTCAGAAAAGCATTAACCTTATCATCCCCCACCTAACAAGCATTTTCTATAATAGCCTTAAATGGGGGTATGTTCCCTTATCGTGGCGAGAGGTAAAGGTAGTTTTCATCCCTAAGGGTGGTAAACCTAGCCATACGGAGGCCAAAAACTTTAGACCCATCAGTCTAACATCGTTTATTTTGAAAACTTTTGAGAGGCTGATTGATATGCACATCCGAAGCACCTTAAATCCGGACTGTATATCGGAAGCTCAACATGCCTACACAAAAGGAAAAAGCGTTGAAACAGCTTTGCACAGTATTGTCAGCGTCATAGAAAAATCACTGAACGACAAGGAATACATCCTTGCAACGTTCTTGGATATTGAAGGAGCCTTCAATAACGTTAAGAACAAAACAGTTAAGCAGGCTTTGAACGACCACAAGGTCGAAAAGGCAATAATACAGTAGATAATGTGTATGCTCAGGAAGAGAAAAAATCAACCCTTAGCTAGCAGAGGAAAGGATGAGAGCATCCACATCCAGGGGCCCCCCACAGGGTGGAGTTCTCTTACCGTTACTCTGGGTTCTTGTCATGTACGGCATACTCTCTAAATTTAAATCAAGTGGAGAAAAAATAATAGCCTACGCTGATGATCTTGCATTACTAGCGACTGGCAAATTCCTATCCACTATCAGTGAACAGACCGAATATGCCCTCTCGTTGGTAAGTAAATGGACTAGCAAATGTGGACTGACAGTAAATCCAGCTAAAACAGAACGAGTGCTATTTACTAACAAACGCAAAATAGGTACCCGACTTTAAAATACCTTCAATTGAAGGCTGTCCTCTTATAATCGCTGATCATGCAAAGTATCTCGGTGTGATCTTAGATAAAAAACTAAACTGGTGTTCAGCCAAAGATAGATACAAAAAGGCGTCGATCGCCTTTTACTCCTGCAACAGAATTTTCGGTAAAACCTGGGGACCAAACCCTAAAATTATCAGATCAGATGGATCTATTCGTCAATAATATGACCAATACTAATCTATGGTAATCTGGTTTGGTGGAAAGCTTTAGAAAAGAGCACAAAACTCAAAACTTTGAAAAATGTACAAAGACTTGCGTGCCAGGCTTTACAGGGGCAATGAGATCCACGCCAACTGCGGGACTGGAAGTTATTCTCAATTTAAAACCCCTAGATCTCTTTGTTCAAAAATCTGCATCTAAAAGTGCCTTGCATCTTAGTCAGACTAAAGTCTGGAAAAACAGTTCTATAGGATATGCGCTCATATCAGTCATAAAGTTATGGGTCATAGTACTACGACACTATAAAACACCCGAACTAGATTTTCACAAACCATCCCATGTTGCCTTTCCAAGCAGAGAGTGAGTCATCAATAGCTATCTATACAGATGGATCTAAGATGGATACTGGTGTAGGTGCAAGCTTCTATTCTGAATCAGTAGTGTCTTCGGAGCGGAGGTCCTGGTAGTGACAACAGCTGCTTAACAGGGACTAATGATGGCGATACCACGGGCTGATATCACCTTTTACATTGACAGCCAAGGGGAAATAAAAGCGATTACTGCAACTGTGGTAAAATCAGAGCTTGTTTTATGCTGCCTTGAAGACCTTAAGGTTCTTGACGCACAGCATTATATTAGACCCTGCTGAGTCCCAGGCCACATCGATATACCAGGCAACGAGAAAGCCGATGAATTAGCAAGATTAGGATCAATGCTTGACGTAAGCCAAGCTCAGCTATTTAGTACCCCTACCTGTTGTTTAAAACAGGAAATCTCAAAAAGAATAACTGTTAAGGCCGATGAAAGGTTGAACCTTCTTAACACCTGCGGCACTACAAGAAAAATCTTGACCTGTTTTAACAAAAAAAGAACGGAAAGAATTATGCAATTACACAAGAGATCACTTCGATCTCTTGTAAGCATAATTACCAGACATTATCTGTATCATAGGAAAAAGATGAGAATCAGTTCAGATGATCTATGCAGAGGATGCGGTGACGAGGAGCTGCATGAAGACACTTAGCACTTTCTATAGCACTGCCCCCCACTCTCTCCCACCAAAGGAAGAAATTGCTCGGCAATTATTTCTTCGGGGACTTAGAAGAACGCTCTAGTACTCCAGGTACTAACACTCTGAACTTAGTCAATGCCTCTAAATGGCTTGATTAACTGAAAACATAGGTTTTTAATAGCTTGAGTAGTAATACTCAATCTGAGTGTGACGGTAACGACATCAACTGTCAGCCCCATAACCTAACCTACCCTTACTCTTGCAAAGAGCTGGGATTAGTTCCATTAAAAGCAACGTTATTGTGTGGTTTATGAGCTGGTGGAATCATTGGTCGCACATGTTAATGGCCAATGTATTTATACATGCTTCTGACCTATGGAAGTGCTGAGATTTATATGTTAAACCGCACTGTACCGCTCACTCTACTTAATGCTAATAAAATTACTTTTTATTAAATCCGTTAAGCAACACATAGAGTTACAGAAACTTGACTTGTAGCCAAACAATGGAACTCAATCCCTCTGTTTAGTTCTTATTTCGTTCATGTATTTTCCCACTGTTAGAATAACCGTGTGAAGAAAAATATAAAATCATATGTTCCAAGTTGTGTTGTTACTACTTTGTCTGGTTTTAGCTTCTTTGTGAAATCTTACAAGAAAAGAAAAAAAGAAAAAACAAGTTATGAGGAAAAGAGGTGTTTCTTTCAATTTTACACAGAGACACAGAGAGCACAATGATACATCCTATGCTCCAGATATTTAATAAAAGATAAATTTGCATTTGAAATCCAGCAGCCACTTTTGTACACAACATTGATACTTTATTTCCGGCTATGGCCATACAACATTTTTACTTGTTTTCCGAAGAGCGGGGTTAAAGCACTCCTTTTGGTTGTGCATGTGCCTTTGACAGAATGTAGAAAGTGGTCGATATGCCACCTTGCGGGATTGTGCACTTAATAAATACTTGTTAGGTTTTTTGTTGCCTTTTGTTTGTGCTGCTTTGCCATTTAAGGAAAAATTAGGTAAACAGAGTGAATGCACAGTTTTCTAAAACGGAAAAATCTGGTATCGAGTGGCCTTTTTTTTTTTTGTAAAATGGGTGTGGGATTGTAACACAAACAAAGTAAAAACAACGAGTTGAAAAGTACGTTAGAATATGCGTTTTTGACTGTTTGAAAATTACGGTTTTTCGGGGTTTGAAATGTATTGAAATTGCTTAAACTAAACACTAAAATATACTTTCAAATTTAGGAGTTTTATTAAAATGTATCCAAAGTACAACGCAAAAAACCAAACTAAAGTATAAAATCTAGTTTGAAAGTATCAGTTACATGCAGTCTATTTGCGTTCATAAATTTGCAATTCCTCAAAACAAAAATATACCTTCGTTCTGACGTTCAAAGTATACGAACAGCATTCAAGAAGCGTAACTCCCACACTCTCTTTTTTTCTGTTTGAAGCTAATTAAATAAAATTATTCCAAAGAACAACAGTAAATAATATCTCCAGTGAGAAAAAAAAAATATAGATTACATTTTTTGTATGGGGTAAGGTAGACTCATGAAAAGTGAGAAACTGCATTCATTGAATTCAAATTAAGAAAACAACATTAGAATTGTAATTTGTGTCGAACAACTTTTTTGTTTTGATTGCGTAAATCGTAAATATACAAGAGAAAGCCACTTAAGGTTGTTGTTGATTGCTATAATAAGGGAGACAATATTCAGGGTGCTTGCTTAAATTTTGCCTTAACATTTGGTAACAAATGAGCGATAAAGAGTATGCCACAAAATCTTTAACAACCATTTTCGAATTCATTTGTCGGTTCGAACATTCAATGTATTTTTGTTTGAAGTTTACCACTAATAATGGATATACCCTATAAAAAAATATTGCGTTTATTAAAATTTAGCCTTTGGAGACTAGGCTAAAACCCCTGCTAGGTTAAGAATAGTTATATGGGCTGACAGTTGGGTTTGTTACCGTCACACTTAGATCAATGTAGATCCCTTGCGATGCCCCGAAGAAGTAACAAACTTCTGAAAAAGTGTTTTAACCTATGAATTCTATGGTTGGTTGGGGCAGTTGGTGGACTTGACAAAGTTCAGTAGGCGATTGCCTAGGAGTTCAGATAGTTCTTCTAGTTCATTTAAAAAATAGTTGGCTAAACATTTACTTACTTACTTACTTATGGTGGCGCTACAGTCCTGGGGGTCAATTCCCGATCTGTGAAACTGTGAAATGATAAGTTCTATCACACTTCGATTAAAAATCAAAACAAACTTCAAAACTTTTCATCTGATAAATTTCTTTTCACAGCTATATTATTTTGTGAAAAGAAATTTATCAAATGAAAAGTTTTGAAGTTTGTTTTGATTTTTTCAGACAGAATTTATCATTTAGTACTTTTTAGTGCTAACAAGTCAGAGAACTGCATAAATCGAGTTTATGAAAAGAAAAAATGAAAAGTCTCAGTGAAAACTTAAATGAGAAATTTTTTATCATTTCACATTTTCACAGATCGGGAATTGACCCCTAGGTCGGACCAGGGCCTCACCCAACAAACATCTCCAGCCAGCTCGGTCCCTAGCTAGCTGTCTCCAGTTTCGCACGCCAAGTTGGTTCAGGTCCTCTACCACCTGTGTGCTCCACCTGAGTCGTGGTCTTCCACTTCTGCGACGTCCTTCCGGGTTGGATTCGAAGACTCTACGAGCCGGAGCATGATTTTCTATTCGCTCAACATGACCCAACCATCTAAGCCGTTGGACCTTATTAACTTTTCTGGCTAGGTCAGTGTCGCTGTACAGCTCGTACAGTTCTTGGTTGCATCTTCGTCTCCATTTAATGCAGACAGGACCAAAAATCACTCGAAGAATTTTTCTCTCGAAGCAGCCCAAAGCGTTTTCATCGGATGTTGTCATGGTGCATGTCTCTGCACCATACATGAGGACCGGGATGATGAGGGTTTTGTAGAGTGTCACTTTAGTTGCTTGGGAGAGGACTTTACTACTCAATTGCCTTCTAAGTCCAAAGAAGCAGCGATTGGCAAGCGTGATTCTTCGTTTGATTTCAGCGCTGGTGTTGTTGTCTGAGTTGATAGCGGATCCCAGGTAGGCAAATTCCTTAACTACCTCGAAGTTAAAACAGTCTATGTTGACGTTTGCTCCAAGACGTCGATGTTGGTAGTCCTTTCTTGTTGACAGCATTAACTTGGTGTTGCCCTCGTTAAACGATAGACCCATCTTCCTGACCTTCATCTCAAGACTCACAAACGCTCCATTGACATCACGCTGTGTTCTTCCAATTATGTCAATGTCGTCTGCGTATCCTAGGAGCTGGACGGACTTTTGAAAGATTGTGCCTCTGGTGTTGACGTTGGAGTTTTGCACAATATTTTCAAGAATGATGTTGAAGAAATCGCATGACAACGCATCGCCTTGTCTAAAACCTTTTTTGACATCAAAAGCGTCCGTTAGGTTTTTTCCGACCATGATGGAGCAGAGTGAGTTTTCATTGTCATCTTACACAGACGGACGATTTTTTCTGGGATGCCAAAACTAGACATTGCTCTATATAATTGGTCTCTATAGACGCTGTCATACTCGGCCTTGAAATCGAGGAAAAGATGGTAGGTATCGATTTGAAGTTCCTGGGTCTTCTACAAGCCTAAACATTTATTTATTTATTATTGTAAAGAAATGGCCAAGTTCTCTTATGTTCGAACAACACTGTGTTATAAGTCAGCCACAAAAAGTAATGAGATCTAAAAGAACGCTAAGTTCTTACATGTAAAAGTGTTATATTGAATATTTTGAATCATTGAAGATAATACAACAATATTAAAAGAAAATAGAAAATAGTTTGGATGAAGTTAAACGCTTCTTGTACAAATAAGTCTAAAGGGGTGAATTTAGGATCGCTTCGAGACCCGCAGTTGGGGTAGTCCTCATCACCCCCGTAGTGCTTATGCATGACATTCTTTGTACTTTTTTAAGGGTTTTTAAGTTCGTGGATTTCTCCAGAGCTTGTCACCAAACCAAACTACCATAAGTTAGAATGGGTCTTACAATGGCTGTATACATCCACATGATTAAGCCCCCAATTTCTTCCCAGAATCCTTTTGCACGAGTAGATTGCAATCATGGCTTTCTTGTATGTTTAGACCCCAGTTGAGTTTCTTATCCAAGATAACTCCAAGGTATCTTGCTTTTTCTGAAATTATGAGTGGGGTGTTACCAATTTTTCAATTCAATTGGTCCAGCTACTGACCGTAGTTAATGCACTTTCTAATTGTTCGCTTACAGTCAGTGGTCAGGTATTTACCTGTCGCGAGAAGCGCTAAGTCGTCTGCATATGCTAAAACTCTGTTCTTGAGTTTGATGAGAATTTCATTCATCACCAAAGTCCAGAGGAGAGGTGAGAGGATTCCTCCTTGTGGAGTGCCTCTAGATGTGTACATCTTTATATCAGAGTTACCTAGTTCACAATGGATTTGTGTGTTTTTCAACATACACGTTATCCATTTTATAAGTTTGGGTTCTATTTTAAGATCAATGACTGCTTTTTCTATGGCACTGTTGTGAACATTGTTAAATGCTCCTTCGATATCAAGAAAAGATGCAAAGGTGTTTTCTTTTACAGCAAGCGACTTCTCTTTTCTTCTTACTGCACAGTGTAGGACTGTTTCTACACTTCTGCCTTTTGTAAAGGCATGTTGAAATGGTGATTAATCTCTCAAGTGTTTTGAGTGCAAAAGAGGTTAGACTGATAGGTCTGAAATCTTTTTGTTCTGTGTGACTGGGCTTGCCAGCTTTTGGTATGAAGACGACTTTGGCTTCACGCCATGTCTTCGGAACATATCCTAACTTTAGGCTGTTATGGAAGATGTTCATCAGATGTGGAGTAATGATATGACTGCTTTTTTTTAGCATCAAGGGGAAGATGCCGGTTAGGCCTGGAGATTTATAAGGAGAGAAAGAGTAATAGGCCAGATTAACTTTTCTTCTGTTATAATTTCTCTAGAGATTTCAAGTACCGAGTATATGGTGTTTGTTGACTCGTTATCTAAGTCTGCGTTACATCCTGGGAAGTGTGTTTGAACCAGGAGTTTTAGACTTTCTTGACAAGATTCTGTCCATTGATTTATCAAGTCCTTTTAAGGAACCTATGGGTGTATTTACTTTGGAGAAGATTTTCCTTAGTCTTGCTGAATGGTTTGTACATTCAATGCTACTGCAGAAGTTTTTCCATGAGCTTCGTTTCGCCCTTTGAGTTTCGGTTTAAATTTTTGTTTGACTGGTGTTGTAACATTCCCAGTCGCTTTCTACTCAAGTGCGTTTAGTCCTATTGAAAAGTTTCCTTGTTTCTTTTCTAATAAGTCCTATGATGGTAGCCGATCTGAAGAAAATTTTATCCGATTTGTACGAACTTTTCAATTTTCATATGATTTTAACCCTTCTGACAGTAAAATCGGACAGATGTACGAAAAAAAATCTTAGTTGCGTTGAAAATTTAAAATACATGCGATGCTATGCATATTTGCGACGCGTTGTGCTTTGCGCTTTTTTTTTCTTTCCGATTCTTCCCGATAGAAAATTAAACGTGAAAGATTATCCGAAAAATATAAAAACCAAAAATGAGTGCGTTGTTTGTTGTCAATTTTTCTTCTCAAATTCGGGTACCGTGAATACAAAAATCTTCCGATCGGATATTTTTCCGATCGGCTACCATCATAGGTCTGAATATTGCTAAGCTTCTTCGCCGCTGTAATAAAGCTTTTGTCAAAGGCGTTCCGTAGAATTCCCGTGAATTCCACAGATAATTCATCTAAACTATCTGTGTTAAGATTTGTATCAGTACTAAGCGGACCTATGTTCTTAATAATTTCTCTGTTAAAGACATGCCAATCGGTAGGTACGTCTGTTATTTCTAAATGGCTTGTTTTCCCGCTTAATATCAGGGATACAGAATTTAATTAGACGATGACCTGCGAAGGAAGCGTCGTCTAATACCTCTCACTGCTCTTCCTGACAAGTGCCTGAATTGCTTGTTAGGTGATATCGAGTACCTCCTTACGGTTTTTTGTAACAGAGGTGGGAGTGTTACCTCTGTTAGCCACCAGAAGGTTGTTATCAATAATATATTCAAAAAGGGACTCGCCCCTAGTGTTAGTATTGGTGCTTCCACACTGCACATGATTTGAGTTGGAGTCGCACTCTACGATTATATCGAAACTGTTCTTACTTGCAAAAGATATCAATAGGTTTGTGATATCAGCTGGTGGTCCTTCTGTACCGTCGCGTGTCGGGCGGTATATACCTGCATGCGAGAATAAGCGATGGGAGCCCTTCTCGCTCCAGTTTTACCGCTGTTTTGTCAATATTGCTGTAAGTAGTCAAAAGAAAAAGATTAGACTGTTTCCTGGCTACTATGCAAGTCCTGGGATTACTGTTTCGGCTGTCAGGGTTAGCCTTGTACAGCAGAAGTTCTCTAGAGTGTAGACCCCTAATTTTGCCACCTGAAACCCAGGGTTCCTGTATAAGGGCTTCATCGTATACTGTATTCTCCATGAGGTAGACTAGGTTAGCGCTGGCGCCACCGGATAAATAGTTCTATATAGTTCGTACTACAGCGAAAGCGTGTAAAATTATGTTTATTTGAGAATTTATTAAAACTTGTGATAAAAATGCAGGTTCCTTATTCTGTTACCATCGCATGATAACAGCTTGTTCCAATTCTATCAATTTTCTAATGTACACTTTGTTTTTATTTCAGACATTCACTGCATGGTGTAACAGTCATTTGCGAAAAGCTGGCACAGGCATCGATAACATCGACGAGGACTTTCGAAATGGCCTGAAATTGATGCTTCTATTGGAAGTTATTTCCGGCGAAACTCTGCCCAAACCAGATCGAGGCAAAATGCGATTCCACAAAATTGCCAATGTAAACAAAGCCCTCGACTTTATTGCATCCAAAGGTGTCCGATTGGTTTCAATCGGTGCTGAAGAAATTGTCGATGGAAATCTGAAAATGACATTGGGTATGATCTGGACAATTATTTTGAGATTTGCCATTCAAGATATTTCCGTGGAAGAGATGACTGCCAAGGAAGGCTTGTTGCTATGGTGTCAACGCAAGACCGCACCATACAAGAATGTTAACGTTCAAAACTTCCATTTGTCATTCAAGGTAAGTTCGACTTGCAATGCATAATTCCAAGTAGACAAGTATTTGTTTTTCCTTAAAAGGACGGTCTAGCCTTCTGTGCTTTGATCCATCGTCACAGACCAGACTTGATTGACTATGCCAAACTTTCCAAAGACAATCCGCTTGAGAATTTGAATACGGCATTCGATGTTGCTGAAAAGTATCTGGATATTCCAAGAATGTTAGATCCTGATGGTGAGTTGATCTTGCAATTTATTTTAGTCTTATTTCGACGTAGTATCGGTTTTGTTCAAAAATCAATTTGTTGGATATTTTTAAGCAAAACTGACTTTATTATATTGAAGTCTAACTCTTTTTCAGTTTTATTTTAATAATAGTTCTTGCCGGTTCTTGCTGGTTCAAAAGAAAGAATAAGACTAATTTATATTTCGAAAAAAAAGAAAGAACTCTCTGTCGCAAACGTCAAACAGCATCGATGACGTTTTACTCTTCGAACATGAGTCGATGATGTTTGACGTTTCGAACATTGAGGGGTAGTTTACATTAGAACAACAACAAAAATTATAATAATTATTACACAATTTCTTACTATAAGCAATTTGTAGTTGAAAGAAAATCTTTAATTAAATGCAATAAAATGTAAATATAGATTTAATCAACACTCCAAAGCCGGATGAGCGTGCCATTATGACATATGTATCCTGCTATTATCACGCCTTCCAAGGAGCTCAACAGGTTGGAAATATGAAGCATGTACCCGAACCTACACGAGCATACACCTACAATATCCCGAATAATTACAATGTGACTAAACTTCACAGATACACATTTATACATAAAATTATTATTCTATGTTATTCTGAAGTTTTGAGTTTTGTTTTTTTGGAAACTCGGGATTTTTTTTTAATTTTGAAACTAGTTTACTTTAACCTTAGCTCTAAACTTATTTTTAAATATTAATCCTTTGAATAGAGCATGACGTATTGACGCCACGCTGAACAAAAATAATAGCTATGCGATGTTAAGCTCGCTTTTTTATGCTTCCAGACACATTCTTTTCAATCTCAATTGCAAAGAGTTTGTTTGTATTATAATTTGAAATTCAAAATTTTATGTCAGCCAAACTTAATGATAGAAGTTCTACATCGGTGTCTTTGACTCAAACATTGTTTATAAAGTGATTTGCTTCCAATAACTCTTAAACAGACCCAAGCTATCAATCGTTTGCTACAGTGATGGCAACTTCACTAGGTGCCGGGACACCACGGTATCCAGATTAGAGTGACGCTCATGTCAAATTCCTTGAAGGCCTCTCTGCATTGCTGAACCAATTTAGAGGATGATAAAGCTGAATCAATGGCTTTAATAGCTGCCTGACTATCTGTTAGTATAGCTACATTTTGGTTCTGCCTAACAATTCTGCCTGGAATAGGTACACTGGCAAAGTCGGGAAGTGTATAGGATTTTGAAATCTTAAGAGGTTCACAGTAGAAACCTGCACCAACACCGCATTCCATCTTCGAACCATCCGTGAAGATAGTTGTGTCGAAGTCTTTCGTCACATCGCCTTCCTCCCAGTCGTTTCTTGACGGGAGCAAGACTCTAAACTTCTTTGAGGTGTCTAGGGAAGGGATGCAGTAATCGGTGGTTGCGGATAGGATGTCTGATGGTATCAGGCTTGTTTGGTTGCAGTGCCCGTAGGATCTAGATTTCCAGCAGCCTATTTCTTTGAGTCTCAAGATACTGCAGGACACCTGATATTTAATAAAGAGGTCAATCGGAAGAAGGTCCAGGATGACGTTGAGTTCATCCGTTGGACAGGACCTGATTGCCCCTGATATCCCTACGCAAGCATTTCTCTGTACCTTTGTAAGCTTGTTTACTATGTAAAATTATCTGAGAGCGTGCCACCTAACAATGGATCCATACACATCGGTCTTACAACCGTTGTGTATGTCCATTTTATCATTTTTGACTGGAGGCCCCACTTTTTGCCGAAAATTTTGTTGCAGGCGTAGAGGGCAACGCACGGCTTTCTCACCCGTTCATAAATGTTAAGCTTCCAGTTTAATTTTGTGTCTAGTATTACGATTGACCGTTTAACCGAGGTAGAGTGAAAGGTGGTACCTTGGTGTTGGTGGTGAAAAGCATCAACTCGGTTTTGTTGTTGTTAAGACCTAGTCTACAGCTCGCAGACCAGGTGCTTACTTTCTTTAAAGCCATACTAGTGGTTTCACTGATCACGCTTGGAAATTTTCCTGAAACTATAATGACCAAATCATCGGCGTACGCAACCGCTTTCACTCCACTACTCTCGAGTTTCACAAGAATGCTGTTCATGACCAAAAGCCATAAAAGAGGATACAGTACACCTCCTTGGGGTGTTCCTCTTCTAGCATATTTGGTACACATTGAATATCCTTACTTTGATTGAATCCTCCTATTACTTAGCATGGATATTATCCACCTTCTAATGTAGTTCTCAACACTGAAGTCTGCAAGTGATTCTGCAATGGATTCAGTTAGGACATTGTTGAAAGCTCCTTCTACATCTAAGAAGGTAGCTAGGGTATATTCCTTGAAATGAATCGTGTTTTCTATCGTTCTCACTACCTCATGAAGAGCAGTCTCTGTAAATCTACCCATCATGTAGGCATGTTGCGAGTTAGATAAGGGACAACTACTCAGAATAATCCTTATGTGATGATTCTCTCCAGGGTTTTAAGAAGAAAGGAAGTAAGGCTTATAGATCGGTAATCTTTGGCAGATTCATGCCCTCTTTTACCAATTTTAGGTAAGAAAACCACTCTTACCTGTCTCCAAGACAAAGAGACATGGTTTAGTAAGAGGCAACCTTTAAAGATACTCCCAAGCCGTAATATTACTAGTTCAAGCTGATTCTGCAGCATAATAGGCAGTATTCCATCAGGGCCTGGAGATTTGTATAGCGAAAAAGTTTTAATAGCCCAGCCTATATTATTTTCTCTAGTTATAAGGGCGTTAACATGCTCTATGGAGGTTGGCATGTTGAAAGTCAAATTAGATTCGGGTGGTCCTTTTTCATAACCTGGAAAGTGTACATCCATTAGTAACTCTAATGGATCCATTGGAGATGCCGTTCAGCTTCCATCTGGAGGGATACGAATGTTCCTGCAATAGAGCCCTGCTGAGCCTGGCAGAATCTTTGATATCTTCGATGGACTGACAGTACTCTTGTTTTTTTTGGTTTGGGCGATAGAACGCTTATATTATATTCTCAAGCAGTCCTCGTAAGGCTGATAAAATGTATGCTTAAAGCAGATATTAAAAGTAATTCTTGTAATTTTCCTCAGATTAGATAAGTTATCATTCCACCAAGGTTAAAAGGATTTCTTACTATATACTGTAACTGAGTCGTAACTCGAGTTTGGTATATTGCGCAACTTTGAGCTAAAGGTTTGACTAGATTTCTTAAAGTTAATTCTTTTGGAATTTTTATAGGGTAAGCAGATTTTATTTCAAATTTAAGATCAAATAGAATCCGTCTATGATCAGAAAAGGAATTGAGAAGAGATACTCTCCAATTTTCGATGGAGAGATTGCCATAGTTATTGACAAATGTAACGTCTAAAACATCTTCCCACCCTTCTGAGTTATCCGTACTCGGAAAAACAAAAGTGGGCGTATTACCCCTGTTACTTCTACCCTCGCTTCTAGGAGCCCAATTTCGGACGTACTCACAAGTGTAGAGAATCGTTCTTTAGCCATACTACGCGAATGTAGAACTGTACACACTATCTTTCCCGATCATTGTAATGTTCAGGAATTTAAGAACAATGTACACCAACACCTCCATTCGAACCCCTACCTTCTTTCGTAATGCACTCACTGAGTCTTTGGCATAATGAGGGTAGAAAAACCACACTCAAATGTGAATTATATAAAAATACATTTAATTGATTTTGCTAACGATTTCATGTGATCGATATTTGCAGTTTAATCATAAAGCCTAATTTGTATTTCAAGTAACAAAGAGTAAGGTTACTGAACCACTCCAACTGCGGGACTGGAAGCTATACTCAATCTAATACCCCTAGACCCTTTTGTTCAAGAATCTGCGGCCAAAAGTGCCCTGAGACTTAGTCGCACTAAAGTCTGGAAAAACAGTTCCATAGGACATGCTCAGATCCTACATAAAGTTATGGGTCATAGTACTACGACACTATAACTCACCCGAACTAGATTTTCACTAACATTTCCAAGCAGAGAGGAATGGATAGATAGCATACCATACTCCAGTGAGTCATCAATAGCTATCTATACAGATGGATCTAGGTTGGATACTGGTGTAGGGGCAGGCTTCTATTCTGAATCTCTCAAGTTAACCGCCTCGCTTAGGCTTCCGAACTACAGTAGTGTCTTCCAAGCACTACAGCTGCTAAACAGGTATTATTGATGGCGATACCACGGGCTGAAATCACATTTTACATTGATAGCCACGCGGCAATAAAAGCGATTACTGCAACTGAGGTAAAATCAAAGCTTGTTTCATGCTGCCGCGAAGAGCTTAAGGTTCTTGGCGCACAGCATTATATTAGACCCTGCTGGGTCCCAGGCCACATCGATATACCAGGCAACGAGAAAGCCGATGAATTAGCAAGATTAGGATCAATGCTTGACGTAAGCCAAGCTCAGCTATTTAGCACCCCTACTTGTTATTTAAAACAGGAAATCTCAATGAGAATAACTGTTAAGGCTGATGAAAGGTTGAACCTTCTTGACATTACAAGTGGAATCACAAGAAAATTCTGGCCCTGTTTTAACAAACAAAGAACGGAAAGAATTATGGAGCTACACAAGGGATCGCTTCGATCTCTTGTTAGCATAATTACCGGACATAATCTGTTAGGTTATCATATGAAAAAGATGAGAATCAGTTCAGATGATCTATGCAGAGGATGCAGTGACGAGGACGTGCATGAAGACACTTCCCACTTTCTATGTCACTGCCCCGCACTCTCCCACCAAAGAAAGAAATTGCTCGGCAATTATTTCTTCGGGGACTTAGAAGAACTCTCTAGTACTCCAGGTACTAACATTCTGAACTTCGTCAAAGCCTCTAAATGGCTTGAGTAACTGAACACATAAGTTTTTCGTATTAGCTTGAGTAGCAATACTC
Organism: Sphaerophoria taeniata; assembly: GCA_943590905.1. Taxonomy (NCBI): domain Eukaryota; kingdom Metazoa; phylum Arthropoda; class Insecta; order Diptera; family Syrphidae; genus Sphaerophoria; species Sphaerophoria taeniata. Next base: position 104,740,481 of record OX016541.1, read on the forward strand.
ACGGGTATCACAATGGATCTGTATTGATCTAAGTGTGACGGTAACGACATCAACTGTCAGCCCCTTAACTTAACCTAACCTAAGGTTACTGAACGAGGTTTGAACTATCGTCTTTCAAGTCGGGGACTTTTTTAATTTTTTTGGTTTTCCTTTTAATCGTACGCATAAATATTTTTTAATTAAATAAAAAATCAATCTCCAAAGCGAGTTCGAATTTTGAAAAAAACTTCCGAAAAACAAATTAGGATCACCAAACATAATCAGAACCAAACAAAATAACAACATACTCGATCATATAAACAAATTTTCCCAAATATGTCCCACAAATTCAAAATCAGATCTTGAGATGTCTAGAATTTGGTGCTTAATTTTTGTTTTCTTTTTTTTTCATTCTTTTAACTTTAATTGTTTGAACTCCTTTATCCGAAACTGAACGCCTGACCTCTTAACAGAAAAATTAACAAAAATTCTATAGCAAAGCCTTCGAATTGCATGGCTGTGATGTGATGTTTAGTCCAGTCAATGAACGAAAAAAATTGCCTTCACCTCAAAAAAAATCCAACAGTTTTGAAACTTGGCACACTTACTAAGGGATGTCTGGTGATGACCCAAAAAAAAGTCCCCAAGAATCCGACGTGAGCTCTAGCGGCAGTTAAGAGAAACATGGAGTTTGTTTCAGTTTTTCACGTTTATCTCAAAAACTATTTGTCGTATCAAAAAATTTTGTACTACAAAATTAAAGCTCATTAAATTTTATAAAAAAAGCTCTTATGAACTTTTTCGTATCTCTTATAGTTTATAAAATAACTCTAGCGGCAGTGAAGAGAAACATACGGCTTTTTCGGTTTTTCGGGTTTATCTTGAAAACTATTTGTCGTATCAAAAAATAATCTTCTACAAAATTAAAGCTTATTAAATTTCCGAAAGAAAAAAAAATAAGGTTATAAATAACTCCACCCACATTGAAGGAAAACAAGTAATTTTTTCATGCTTATCTTGGAAATGGTTTCTCGTATTAGTCCAGACAATAAACAATAAACATTCGCATAGAGCTGAAAATTGGTACAGAGCATTAGAACACCGATTAAAGTAAAATGTCAAAAGTCCCCGAAAATCCCATGTGTGCATAAGAAATTATTCAAGGTCAAATGTCGAAAATGTTGGTTTTTCATGCATATCTTTGAAACGGGGGAAGCTATCAAAAAAAAGTATATCAAAGGCTTATACGCCTTGTAATTCTCTAAAAAAAAAAATTATGACACTTTTTTTCCTACGAGCAAGCGTTTAGAAAATATTGCGATTTTAAACTGTGTCAAATGTCGAAAATAATGGTTTTTTTGCGTATTACTCTTAAACGGTGAGTCCGATTGAAAAAATTTCTGTGAAAAACTTGTAGATTATGTGGTTTTCTATATAAAAACATTTTTTTTTAAAGATTTCAGAAAAAAAAATAATTTGGTCAAAACTCAAAATTTCGAATTTTGTATAAGTAGCTCCTAAGCCCTGTACAAAATTCGCATAGAGCTGAAAATTGGTACAGAGCATGAGGACATCTCTCTATATAAGATGTCAAAAGTCCCCAAAAATCCCATGTGTGCATAAGAAATTATTCAAGGTTAAATGTCGAATATGTTGTTTTTTTATATTTAACTCTGCAGATTTAATACAATATTTTCTAAACGCTTGCTCGTAGGAAAAAAAGTGTCATAATTTTTTTTAGAGAATTACAAGGCGTACAAGCCTTTGATATACTTTTTTTGATAGCTTCCCCCGTTTCAAAGATATGCATGAAAAACCAACATTTTCGACATTTGACCTTGAATAATTTCTTATGCACACATGGGATTTTTGGGGACTTTTGACATTTTACTTTAATCGGTGTTCTAATGCTCTGTACCAATTTTCAGCTCTATGCGAATGTCTGGACTAATACGAGAAACCATTTCCAAGATAAGCATGAAAAAATTACTTGTTTTCCTTCAATGTGGGTGGAGTTATTTATAACCTAATTTTTTTTTCTTTCGGAAATTTAATAAGCTTTAATTTTGTAGAAGATTATTTTTTGATACGACAAATAGTTTTCAAGATAAACCCGAAAAACCGAAAAAAACGTATATTTCTCTTCACTGCCGCTAGAGTTATTTTATAAACTATAAGTGATACGAAAAAGTTCATAAGAGCTTTTTTTATAAAATTTAATGAGCTTTAATTTTGTAGTACAAAATTTTTTGACACGACAAATAGTTTTTGAGATAAACGTGAAAAACTGAAACAAACTCCATGTTTCTCTTAACTGCCGCTAGAGCTCACGTCGGATTCTTGGGGACTTTTTTTTGGGTCATCACCAGACATCCCTTAGTAAGTGTGCCAAGTTTCAAAACTTTTGGATTTTTTTTTGAGGTGAAAACCTTTATTGACTGGACTAGTTGTAATAATGACGATTTGTTTTAAGTTTTCGTTTTTATTAAATTAAAAAAAATTGTTAACAAAGAAATGAATACAATAATTGTGTTGCTTGCCAAATGACTAACCAATTGCCTTTTTTAATGCCATCTAACAGACCTGCAAAATACTGCGATGCCGGATGAAAGGGCAGTCATGACTTATGTCTCTTCGTACTACCATTGTTTTAGTGGCGCCCAAAAGGTCGGTTTGTTTTTTTATTTGTTTTTCTTGTATGTAACTTTTTTTTCTTCTTTTCGAGCCTGCTCTTGTTCTTTCAATTAATTTTTCTAAATATTTGCGATCCACAGTCCAATTTCTTGATCGAACAAGAAGAGGCATCGAAGAAGCAAGGCCTTTTGTTCAATAGCTAACTTCGTATTGTGTTTCTTTTTTTTTTAAATAAAATAAAATTGTGTCCATCCTCTAATATCAAATTTTCATTTCTACAAAACATAAAAATAGGCCGAAACCGCTGCTAATCGTATTTGCAAGGTTCTCAAGGTTAACCAAGAAAATGAACGTCTCATGGAAGAATACGAACGTCTCGCTAGCGATGTAAGTTCTTCTACGAACAACTTTGTGCTCATTTAACATTAATTTTATTTAGCTTTTGGAATGGATTCGCCGCACAATGCCATGGCTAAACTCTCGACAAGCTGATAATTCATTGGCTGGAGTTCAGAAGAAACTCGAAGAATACCGCACCTACCGTCGCAAGCATAAGCCACCACGTGTTGAACAGAAAGCAAAACTCGAAACCAATTTCAATACGCTGCAAACAAAATTACGCTTATCGAATCGTCCTGCATATTTGCCAACAGAGGGCAAAACTGTCGCCGATATTTCCAATGCATGGAAGGGCTTGGAATTGGCTGAGAAAGCGTTCGAAGATTGGCTTCTAGCTGAAACTATGCGTTTAGAACGATTGGAACACTTGGCCCAGAAGTTTAAGCACAAGGTAAGCTAGGACTTGTCCCAATTTGTTTATTTTCAATTGTTGATAAATCCTATCCTGTCAAGGCTGACACGCACGAAGACTGGACTCGTGGTAAAGAAGAAATGCTTCAATCCCAAGACTTCCGTCAATGTAAGCTGAACGATTTGAAGGCATTGAAGAAGAAGCATGAAGCTTTCGAATCGGATTTGGCAGCTCATCAAGATCGTGTCGAACAGATTGCAGCTATCGCCCAAGAATTGAAGTGAGTTTAGTTGTTCAAGTTTTAATTCCATAGAAAGAAACTCGTTTATTGTAAAATACTTTCATGCTCTCTAATGGCTTAAACAAAACAGTGTAAGGTAGCTAGTTTTAAAAGGAAAAGTATCGTGTTTTATTCATCTCATAGTCATCTTCGCTACTCACGAACCATAAACATCATTTTTGCTTAACTGTTTTCAGTTCTTTTACATTAAAGACGAATTCGGCAGCTGGTAAGGGCATAGAGGAATAAGAAGTTGACTGCTAAGCCAAACATTATGGGTTCGGGCCCTAGCTTGTCCAGCTGCTTCGAGGCCTAAATTCACCTAAATTTACTTGAAATTCATTGGCCACATTCAGTGTAAAAAACCGATCAATAAAAATCCATCAGTGGCTTGTAGTGCCCTTGGCGTAGTGGTTATGTGCGTTGGCTGTTACCCAAAACTTTACCCATAAAGTTTAATTCCATCTTTCACGTCAAGAACTGACAACACTTACAAGAGAAAAATGTGCTTCTCAACTTTGCCGTTCCTAGGTAGGTGGGTTAGAATGGCTGTTCTGGGCAGCCTCTGCCCAGGAACACAATTAGCGCTTCAATTACGCCGTTTTGATACCATAAACTCGAAGTTATCTGAAAAGAATAAGTTATAAAAAGAAACGCAGATTTGGAGCGTTTAAATCCAATTGTTTTTTTTAAGATAGAGAATCAAATTCCTAATCTTAATTTTTTCGAGTTCGCTAAGCTCTCCTAGGAAAGGATCACCCAAAGCCATTGTTCTAGCATCTAGAAGGGCCGGGCACTCACACAAAAAGTGCTGGAGTTTTTCCCTTTGCGCGCCGTATCTCTACAGCTTCGAAAACATTCGTTGTGGGGAATACCAAGTTTCAAGGCATGTTGTCCTACTGGCCAGTAGCCTGTGCAAATGGCAACTATCCTGCCAATGTCTGACCTAGGTTTATTCAGAAGTTCCTTGGTACGTTTCTGGTAGTAAGTGGGCCACATCTGTCTCGAGATAGTGCAGTTGGTGAGATTTTTCCATCTTTCGTTGGATTTTTTAAGAAAATGGGTTTGAATATCTGTTTTCATGACTCCTAAGGGAATCCTAACTTCCTCAGCTAGGGATATTTGAAGGCTTGATCCCGTCTTGGCCAGTTCTTCAGCGATTTCATTACCTTGAATGTCACTGTGCCCCGGTAACCAGACTAGATTAATTTTTATATTGTCGTTGAAACTTGCGAGCTCTTGCTTGCAATCTAACGATTCTAGATTTAGACAGGTTGCTGTTTATAGCCTTGATAGCTGCTTGGCTATCAATAAAGATTGCGACCTTTTCTATATTATTATTATTATTATTATTATTATTATTATTATTATTATTATTATTATTATTATTATTATTATTATTATATCTTTATTTTTTCTTCAAATAAGTACAAGCTTAATTACATTTCAAGGATTTACAAGCATGGCTATTCAGCCGTCTGCCGGTTATATCTAAACTTTTAACATTGAGAGAGAAGATATAAGCTTATATATAATACAAATTTACAATTTAGAAAATAATTAACCTTTTCTATAGTTTCGTCAGATTTGACTGCTTGTTTTATCGGGCAGTCTAAAGGATATTTTAATACCCCGTTCTTCGGAGAAGATACCAACCCCAACACCGAGTTCCATCTTGGAACCATCAGTGTATACTGTGATGTAAAAATCCTATTTAGGGCTATTAATTTTCCAATTTTGCCTAGTTGGAATTTCAACCTTAAATTGCTTACGAAAGCTTAAGGTAATAGGTAATAGATAAGATAGGATTAGGTAATAGATTAAGAATTTTACTATGACCGAAAGACTTTGCAGTCCACATACCCGATTCTCTCAGTAAGACTGAGCACTACAGGAGACTATTTCGTGAATGTGAAGGTCAATGCGAAAAAGATTCAGAATAACTGTCTGTGAGTGCATTAGTGGGGCAAGATCTAATTGCTCCCGTAGTTCCAATGCAGGCAGTTCTTTGAACAATTGATCCGTATGTCAGTATGGGGCGAACTATCGCCGTGTAAATCCAAACGATCATATTAGGTCTTTGTCACTATTTTTTACCAAAGATTTTATTACAAGAGTAGAAGGCGATACAAGCTTTCTTTACTCTTTCTTCTATGTTACTTTTCCAATTTAACTTGGAGTCTAGGATAACTCCCAGGTATTTAGCTTCTTTGAACGTCGGCGTACGCTACTACCTTAATTCCACTTTTATCAAGATTTCATAGGATTTCGTTCAAAACTAGTTGCTACAAGAGAGGAGGTAGAACCCCGCCTCTCCGTCAAATCTAGTGAGTTGGCTGTTACCCATCGATCCTTGAATGACTCTGGTTCGGAGCATGAAAACAATCCAGGTAATAATATGCCCTCCCAAACCAATTTGGATAGAGCTACCCTGATTGCTTCTGCGAGCACATTATTGAAGGCTCCTTACGTCAATAGAGGAGGCGAGGGTGTATTCTTTGTACTCAAGAAATCTCTTCACTGTAGTGCCGTGTCCGTGGATTTGCCTTTTAGGTAGACATGTTGAGATTCAGATAGAGGATTATTAACAAGATTAGCTCTGATATGCTCGTCCAATAGTCTTGGGAATGAAGACCACCTTGACCCTTTTTTTTTTTGTCTTTTGTTAGGATTTTATATAGCCTGGATGATTCTCTAATGTTATCAATGGATTCATTGTAGTTTTTCCATGATTCTTTTTTGGCTAAAGAGATGGCTTTTTTGTATTTCTTTAGACTCTCTCTATAAGACCATTGTTTGCTAGCATAGCAAGCATTGAAAAAGGTTCTCGCAATCTGTCTGAGATTCGAAAGTTCCTCATTACTCCATGGTGGGACTGATTTCTTGCTGCGCCTAGTGGGGCAAGATGCTTTATAAGCCGTGTTTAATGCATTTTCGAAGGTATCAACTGCGGAGTCTAACTGTGCCGAAGAGTTGAGATCCAGTCTAGGAACCTTCTTTAGTTTGGACTTGACTACACGTCCAAATTTGGTTCAGTCAGTTCTTTTTGGATTTCTAAAAAGCTTAGTCGTATTTCATCTTCATTGACAACATTCCAAGAAAAAACCTTTGGTTGAAAAAAAACCTTGGTTTTGTTCCAGAATTCCAAGCTGTTTTTTCAATGCACCAGGTCTTTCAAAAATAAATATAAAAACCTATTTTTGAGTTACAGTTAAGATATAGTCTTCATTTTTATACTTTCGTGTTATTTCAATTCGCATTGCATTGTCGTCTCTCTTTGAACTTATTACTTTTTTATTACTAATTTTCAGAAAAAAAATCCCTAACATTTTCTTTTGTTTTCTCTTTGTTTAGCACTCTCGAGTACCACGATTGTATCTCCGTGAACGCGCGCTGCCAACGCATTTGCGATCAATGGGATCGTTTGGGTGCCCTCACTCAACGCCGCCGCCAAGCCCTGGACGAGGCCGAACGCATTCTCGAAAAAATCGATATCCTTCATTTAGAGTTTGCCAAGCGTGCTGCGCCATTCAACAACTGGTTAGACGGAACTCGCGAAGATCTCGTTGACATATTCATTGTTCACACAATGGAAGAAATTCAAGGATTGATCCAAGCTCACGATCAATTCAAGGCCACGCTTGGCGAAGCCGACAAGGAATACAATCTGATTGTAAACCTCGTCCGTGAAGTGGAATCCATTGTTAAGCAACACCAGATCCCTGGTGGTTTGGAGAATCCCTACACCACTCTTACTGCCAACGATCTTAACCGTAAATGGGGTGATGTTCGTCAACTTGTTCCACAACGTGACCAAACTTTGGCCAACGAATTGCGCAAACAACAAAACAACGAAATGTTGCGTCGTCAATTCGCCGAAAAAGCAAACAGCGTCGGCCCATGGATCGAACGTCAAATGGATGCAGTCACCGCAATCGGTATGGGTCTGCAAGGATCGCTGGAAGATCAATTGCATCGACTCAAGGAATACGAACAAGCTGTGTATGCCTATAAGTCGAATATCGAAGAACTCGAAAAGATTCATCAAGCCGTTCAAGAGTCGATGATCTTCGAGAACCGATACACCAACTACACGATGGAAACCTTGCGTGTTGGATGGGAACAATTGTTGACATCTATCAATAGAAACATTAACGAAGTTGAGAACCAAATTTTGACACGTGATTCGAAGGGTATCACACAGGAACAATTGAATGAATTCCGTTCAAGTTTCAATCACTTCGATAAGAATCGTACCGGCCGTTTGTCACCTGAAGAATTTAAATCATGTTTGGTGTCATTGGGCTATTCGATTGGCAAGGATCGTCAAGGCGAATTGGACTTCCAAAGAATTTTGGCTATTGTCGATCCAAACTCAACGGGTTATGTTCACTTTGATGCGTTCCTAGACTTCATGACAAGGGAGAGCACGGACACCGACACCGCAGAACAAGTCATCGATTCGTTCAGAATTCTTGCTTCAGACAAGGTAACTATGCTTTTCTTACCAAAAATATTTACTGGCACTGTACTCTAAAAGGTCGGATGAGAAGGTATATAGGTATAGGTACCTACATATAGCTCTTTTCACCTGCAAGAAAGCCATTGGTAGTCAATAGGGTTTACAACCCCGAATCACTCACTGGCTATAGACATCGGTAATCAGACCGATTCTACTTTGGTAGACTGCCTTGGACGTTAGAATGAACAGCGACGAACTTACCAAAGTCCAAGCTCAGCTTGCCTAATAACAAGCGGATCGCTTCGTACGACTTCTGCGGCACTGGACACCCTACTCTATCCTTAACAAACAAATAGCTGCTAGTTCTGCTATTCGCCTGAAAGCCTCTTCACAGTGGACTAGCAATAACATTGGCCACTCTGTTATTCTTTATTATCTAGAGTCAATTCCAAAGCACACAGACTACACCATTCCCCAACTGCAGTTTGATAGAATGCTCCAGATTTCTATACCTTCCAGATCCTTCTGGAAAAAAAAACAGCATTTCTGGAAGACGAGGCAATCCACTTCTATACAGATGGACCTAAAACCAGTGATAGAGCTGATGGAGATGTGCACTCTGAACGACTAAAACCAAGTCTCTCATTCAGCCTTCCAAATCAGTGTAGGCTGTTTGAGGCAGAACTTTTGGCGATTAAGGAGGTCCTGTCCTGGCTGGTGTCCACATCTGATATCCTGATTTTCTCAGACAGTCAGGCAGCTATAAAATCCCTGGACTCTGTCCCTACAAACTCAATTACGGTCCTAAACTGTCGATCGTCTCTGATGGAGATGGCACAACAGTGTAACATTCACCTTCACTGGGTGCCGGATCATAGAGACATTCCAGGAAAATGCAAAGCCGATGAACTCGCCAAATAGGGTACAACATTACCCATTCAGTCACAAATGGCTAATGTTGGTATACCAATCGGTACAAGTAAACGAGAACCAACATCAGGTGGAATAACATAACCACCTGTCCGGCAACGAAAAATCTTTGGCCAAAACTAGACTTAAAAAGATCTAGGTGCCTGATATCTCTAAGTGGATTGTATATAAGCTCGTTAATTGGTGTCATAACCGGACACGGTGTAATAGGAAGACACGCCGCGCCGCGCGACTGATCTAAACGATCTCAAACACATTAATATATTTAATCTTTTACATTTCGTAGGGAACTCTGATTGGTTTTCTTGAGCATGACAGCCACACCTAACCCTTAACCAACCCTTGAACTAGAACTTTCTTCTTCAAATCCATGAACCATGTCCCTTTGTCTTGGAGACAGGTAAGAGTGGTTTTCTTACCCAAAATTGGTAAAAGAGGGCATAAATCTGCTAAAGATTATCGACTTATAAGCCTTACAACCGCGGAGAGAATCGTAGAATCTCATATCAGGAGTATTCTGAGTAGTTGTCCCCTATCTAACTCGCAGCATGCCAACATGCTCTACAGAGACTGCTCTTCATGAGGTAGTGAGAACGATAGAAAATCGTATTCATTTCAAGGAATATACCCTAGCTACCTTCTTAGACGTAGACGGAGCTTTCAACAATGTCCTAACTGAATCCATCGCAGAATCACTTGCAGACTTCGGTGTTGAGAACTACATTAGAAGGTGGACAATATCCATGCTAGGTAATAGGAGGATTCAATCAAAGTTAGGATATTCAATGTGTACCAAATATGCTAGCAGAGGAACACCCCAAGGAGACGTACTGTCTCCTCTTTTATGGCTTTTGGTCATGAACAGCATTCTTGTGAAAATCGAGAGTAGTGGAGTGAAAGCGGTTGCGTACGCCGATGATTTGGTCATTCTAGTTTCAGGAAAATTTCCAAGCGTGATCAGTGAAATCACAAGTATGGCTTTGAAGAAAGTAAGCACCTGAGCCGCGAGCTGTGGACTAGGTGTTCAAAACCGAGTTGATGCTTTTCACTACCAAAACCAAAGTACCACCCTTCACTCTACCTCGGTTAAACGGTCAATCATTAACACTGTCTTCCAGTGCCAAATATCTGGCCGTAATACTAGACGCCAAATTAACCTGGAAGCTTAACATCGAAGAACGGGTGAGAAAGGCGTGCGTTGCCTTCTACGCCTGCAACAAAACCTTTGGCTAAAAGTGGGGCCTCCAGTCAAACATGATCAAGTGGACATACACGGCGGCGGTTGTAAGACCGATACTTGTTTATGGTTCCATTGTTTGGTGGCCCGCTCTCAGCAAAGCTTACGTAGTAAACAAGCTTACAAAGGTGCAGAGAAATGCTTGCGTAGGGATATCAGGGGCAATCAGATCCTGTCCAACGTATGCACTTAACGTCATTCTGGACCTTCTTCCGATTGACCCCTTTATTAAATATCAGGTGTCCTGCAGTATCTTGAGACTCAAAGAAATAGGCTGCTGGAAAACCAGATCCTACGGGCACTGCAACCAAACAAGCCTGATACCATCAGACATCCTTTCTACAACCACCGATTACTGCATTCCTACCTTGAACAAAGAAGTTTAGAGTCTTGCTCCCGTCAAGAAGCGACGAGGATTGAATGCAGAGTTGGTGGAGGTGTCTTCTGTGAATCTCTTAAGATTTCAAAATTCTATAGACCAGGCAGAATTGTTAGCGATAAGGGAAGCTTGTATAGCCCTTAAAAATATCCGGCAGAAAAAAAATGCAGCTATACTAACAGACAGTCAAGCAGCTATTAAAGCCATTGATTCAGCTTTATCATCCTCTAAACTGGTCCAGCAATGGAGAGAGACCCTCAAGGAACTTGATAAATGAGCGTCACTCTAATCTGGATACCGGGCCATAGGGGCTATGAGGGAAATGAGAAGGCAGATGAGCCGGCTAGTCAAGGATCAGGGTAGAATACTTTAACGAGTTACGTTATATCTAGGAAAATCTGGCCCGCCTATAACAAACCAAAATCAATCAATTTAATTTCCAAACCACGACATGACATATAGCCACGATTGTCGCTTCCTGCACAGGGCATTGGCCTGAAGGCGAGCATGCGGCAAAATTGGGTATACCACATAACTCTCTGCTGTAGCTGTGAGAACCAGGATGAAAAAGAAACAGTCCCACACTTTCTATGCCATTGTCCCGGCCTGGTTAGGAAAAGAGCACTCTACTTAGGTAAAGAATTCTTCCTTATTCCTCCTTCACTAAATGGCACTATGAGATAATAGGCCGTAGTCTAGGAGAATAATACATACTTCATTATGTATAGGATTGTACGTGCGAAACATACATCATCCCTAACCCATTTTTACATCTTTTTAGTTTAGCGCACTCAGTGCTATTTGCGTCCTACGCGAAAGTAGGACAGCCATTTCTTCCTACCTACCTTTCAAATCCTTCTTCATCGCTCAGCGGCTACATAATGTAGTTTTATGTTTTAAGCACGAAGACAAAGTTGTTTTTTTTTTACAGATTTAGATATTAACAAACTTCACAATGTCAATAATGCATAATTCAAATGATATTAAGCCGATTATGTTTTTGCTTAATATTTCTAGCCATACATCTTGCCCGATGAACTCCGCCGTGAATTGCCACCAGATCAAGCTGAATATTGTATTCAAAGAATGCCACCCTACAAAGGACCCAACGGTGTACCCGGTGCCCTTGATTACATGTCCTTCAGTACGGCTCTCTATGGTGAAACAGATTTGTAATTTCAATCTCAACTATAAACAACTACAAAATTCTATATATATCAATAAAATCTAAATTATTATACAAAAAAGTGAAACCCAAACAAGAAACAAATAAATAACTGTACCTACGAAGCAAAAGGAGGAAGAAAACACAAGTGTTGTCAATTTTCTACTTGCACCACAGAAAACAAAAGAGCAAAGCACAAGGAACATCAACATCAACCAAATTCTTAAAAATCGTTTGACATTTTCCAAGTCGATTTTTATCGACTTATTTATTTTTTATCGCATTATTTTTTATTGAAAACGTCAGCACACACTTTCAAAATGTAAAAATTAAGAAACTCTGTGTGCCAGGAATTCTTGCATGCAGTTAAGAACCGGGGAATAACTCCAAGCGCGCCAACACATCTCACAGAAGAATTTATTATTTTTTTTTTGTTATTTATAACTTTATTTAACTTATTTTTATTATTTTGAGATTTAATAACTAATATATACACAATAGATATATGCAAACATTTATTATATATCTTAACTTTAATTTTTTTGTTATAAACAATAATATTTTATTTAAATTAAGGAAAAAGCCAGCCAGGAGAGTAAAACATAAATATTTGATTTTTTTTTATTTCATATAATTTCCGATGAGCATTAACAGAAAAACATCGTTGGCAATTCTTAATCAATGGAAACAGTAAACATGATGGTCATGGATTTGAGAGAGATGTCTGTGATCAAGCATTCTGTTTCCTGGTTTGAGAGTTGCTTTCGAAAATAAACGAATCTTATAAGACAAAATAAATTACTTAACGAATTTGACTTATTAAATATCAATTTTTGAACGAAAAAATAGAGCAATAAAGAACATCCACAAAGTAAATCTATATTTCTTGTTAATTTAGTTTTTCGCAGTAAAAAGCGACTTTGAAATTTTATTTAAAATTTAACAAAAATAAATGGAATGTACTGGAGAATTAAGAACAAATAAAACAAGAAGTTAACTGAGAGAACACCAATGCTTGTATTACAATAAATAAAGAATGCCCCTTTGATTTGTTTATTTATGAAGACTTTGTTAAGGCTTTGTACTTTCAACTACTTTACGCCCAATTTCTTCACAAAGTTCTAACTTGCCTTTGAAACTCGATCTAGTGAATCTCGGTCTAACTTTAGAACTTAATTTTTAGAATAGTTGGAACTCGGGCATTACTTCACTTCTCTAGAACTCGATCTAAAATCATAACTGAGTTCTAAGCGCTTAGAACTTGTCATTTTTAGAATCTAGTTCTAGCATATTTTTAAAATTTTTGAGTCACCCGGCAGCAATTTTTGACAGATTTTTCTTTCAATTCAAAACAAAATACATATAATTTTTGAATTTGCTCAAATTTTTGTGTGTGTATGTGTGTACGGTGTACCTACCTATGTATGTTTATTTTTGTGATGTCCGTGGCGTGTTAGTTTGTGTGTTGGCTGTCACGCAGAATCGAATCCTACTCGTGCCCATAAACTGTCAAGAAAAAAGTGCGTTAAATTGTGCTTCACATGCACTCAGAGAATTATTAATGATGACTGGCTTACACTTAGGCTTTGGCTTTCGTTAAGCTGTCGCCATCGCCGAAGTATACTTCATTGACCATTTGCTAACGAGATTAGCATCATTTGATTCTGATGCAATGCCACCAGATTCCGACTTCTAAAAAATGACTCCTGCAGACGATTCCCATATCCCATGCTCTCTGGTTGAAAAAAAAGTTACTACTCTAATGACGCCGTCTCAAATCGTCAATTTTCCACCGACAGCGGTGTCGTGGTCGTCTGACAACACCCACAATAATTCATTACCAACAACAAATAATACAAAGTAAACCCAACAAACGGTCGACGCCGTTGTCCGATATGAAATCAGCAAATTCATTTCGCTCGTTGAAAAAACGAAATTCTAATAAATCCAAGTTCTAAGGCACTATACCCTCGAATTCGAAGTTCTAACTATAACAAAGTTCTAAATCGGAGTTCTAACGGGTTAGAACTTGGTGAAAAATTTACTTAAAACTCAACTGAGGTCTAAAATTTCACTAAACCGAGTTTCAAGGGCTAGAACTTTGTCAAGAAATCGGGTGTTAGACAAATTCTACTGTTTTATTTCTGCTTTTTCTATTTTGCTTCTTTATCGCTTGAGCCTTATTAAGAAAAAATCAGCATTCATCAGCCGTAAAGCGTCTTCGAAAGATTTAATTTAAATTAATTTTAAAGAAAATAAGCTTTTTCATTATTTTGTTCCTATCTAAGCTTGCTTTCGATCTCAATGATGTTGCAAACATATCTACGGGTTTTCGCAATCACCGTTATACAAACTTCGACCGATAATGGGAGGTACTAGCACAACTGCTTGACCACAACCTTCTTAAAAGCTCCTCCACCAAAGATGAACTAGATCTCTGTGTGGATCTTCTCACCGCAACCTTCAATGAATCAATGAGGACTTCATGCCCTTTAACCATTTTAAAGGGTAAAAAGAAACCTCACTGGTGGCCCAAAGAACTAGAACCAGTCAGGAAGAGTTGTCGCTAACTCTTCAATAGATCTAAGTACACAAGATAAACAAGCTCTAAAGCAATATAAGAAAGAATTTAGGAAAAGCAAGAGGTCTTCTTGGAGAAACTTCTGTGGAAAAATAGAAAATACTTCAGAAGCCTCAACACTCAGGAAAATTCCCTCAAAAAGTCCAACACCACCCAGTGCTTTAATGGCAGAAGCTGGCACGTGGACTACCACAGATGAAGAATGGGTGCTTTCATAAACGTCGGAAATCTGCGTTAATACAATCGTCTTTCTGCTTTGTTGCATAAATGAACTCACCAATTCTGCAGAACGCGTGCAGGCCTGGGGCCCTACTATGTAATTCGATTCTACTTTTGATTCTATTCGAAACTCATTTGCGATTCTATTTTCAAATCGTACTATGTATGAAAATAGAAAAGAATGCCAGTAATGCCATGCTATTTGCTAGAAAATTTGCGATTTTCGAACGAAACTCGATTTTTTTGACATAATCTACAAAAAATAAAAAATATTTGCTGTGGAAACAAGTGTACGAACTTTAATTTAAAGTACAATTCCAATGCAATAAAATGGTTATGGAAGTTGAGCTTAAGTTTGAGTAGTAGTGAGCAGTTTTACGTCGGCACCTAGCAATTAAGCCTTATCCGACGTGTGACCATTCACATTGGTATCTGTTTGTTAGAGTTGATACTCTCCCTTAATCACACTGTTTGAAACTCATCGTTATCAAACTTTTGCGTATGTTATCCCTTCATCGCATTTAATATAATAAATTTCAATTGTGTTTTCAAGTACCAGTTTATTTCTTCCATGAAAAAACCATAATGGTAAATGTTTTTCTATCTATATAACTGAGCTTGAGAGACGTACACTCAGTTACCGAGAACGAATCTCTCGTCAACCAACAGCCCCTCTGAAACTCCCACAAGGGGGCCTACCGCTTCTGTAGTTGGCGTTCAAAGGTCATAAGACACAATGAACGGGGCTCCAACTACCCCAGAGTACCAGTTTATTCAATAGACCTGGTAGTCTTTCTATTGATTATATGTACTCTTACGTTACACTTTTTCAATAGGAGTTTTCCCAACTTTCGTTCTTATCATGGATTAACAAGGATCCGCTGGCATCCTTGTCATGCAGCCTCTTGCCAGTTGTCAGGGCGGTAGAACAATTCTGGAAGACTGCATGACTTTAACGTAAAACCATTCGCCTAGATCGTCATCTAGTTTCCACCCTGCACCACGCTGAGGTTGGCTTTTCCGCACTTGAGCTTGGAGAAATATTTACTCGATATTGCAAAGCAACACTTTGTAAATAACTCGACCCACTCTTCGCAGGGCCTTAAGTTTGAGTGAGAAATTTACCTAGAAAAGAAAACGAATGAAAGAAATAAGAAACTACTACTTTTCCTGGGCGCCTAGGTAAACAGCGAAATTAGCTGAATAAGGCGGTTTATTTTATCACAAAATTAAAGCTTTACCTATAGTTTTTCGTATTTTCAGGACACGTACAAAAATTAACATAAGTTAATTAACTGCTTAGAAAATTTAAGAGTCAACACTTCAAAACATTTTCATTTTCAAGAACATCTTTCGCATTTGATTGGCCTATTATCATAAGTTACCGATTATCTATTAGCCATTTGACACTCGTTTCCATATCCATATTACACTTCATGTCGATAAATTGCCAAATTTTTCTATGATAAATGGCGTTCATCTAAAAAATTTGAAAAAAATATTGCTTCAGTTATTAATTTAGAACACAATTTTACCTACTTACATTTTGACAAAAAAAAACTTCTTAAGCCGCTGCTCGCAAACACATTTGATGTAGAGTGATTATTTGCGATTTTGCGTTATTTTGAATTCTACTTTCGAATTAGAGATTTCCTGTTTTTTTGCGAAAGCACATAAAAATTTACTTGGCACTACTAGAACTATTCGCATATTAAAACGTTCTAAAAGAATTACAGAGTACGGAATTTGCGAATTCGAATGATTTTATTGTAGAATCGAATTACATAGTTAGGCCCCTGCTCTAGTACAATTTTAAGTAAGTCACTGAATGTTCATAAACATCAGACAAAAATCCTTAAAAAAAGATAAATTTAATGAAAAACAGAAAGGAGATGGCCCATTTTTGGGCCCAGCGCGTTCACTAACGGGTGGTTGGGTGTTGTAGGATCTGGGGGCTTAGGCTGTATCTTTTCCTACACACCAAGTGCTTACTTTACCTCCTCGTGGTAGCCACCGGGTACTGGTTATATCTTAGATATAACTTGCGAAACTTGTAAGCGCGGGTGCAAATCGGGAAAAAAGAGCACCTTATCTACGGCCCAACAAATTTGGAGGTTAGTGCGAGGGGCTAACAACCCCTCCACAGTGAAAAACTTGAAAGTTATGAGAGAGATACCAGCCTCGGATAATGAACCCCCTCTTATGGTAACCAGACCCGGAACGACAACGGACTACGCATTGAGAGTTTGTACCTGGAATGTAAGAACCCTCTATATATTTGGATGCGGATTCGTCGTGGGAAACCGGCTTAGATCGAAAGTCATGGATTTCAAGCCAATAAGTGATCGCCTGGCTGTGATCCGCATCAAGGCCACACTACAAAACATCAGTATAATATGTGCACACGCCCCTACCGATGGTGCTGAGGAGTCTAGCAAGGAGGATTTCTACGACCTCCTGGATAGAACCTACGGAGCCTGTCCAGAGTACGACGTCAAAATCGTACTCGGAGACTTCAATGCAAAAATCGGGAAGAAAGACATCTTTGGCGGATTAGTTGGAAAGCACAGCCTCCACGAAGAAACAACAGATAACGGCTTCCGACTAATCTTAGCACATCAGAGAATGCCAGAGACTACAGCGAGCGCCTGAGCGAGCGACTCTCCGCCGTCCTCCCAAATACTACAGACGTCAACACACTGTGGAACCAATATCGCGAAGTAGTAAAAAATGTAGCCGAGACCACCATAGGTTACCAGCCACCCGAAAAAGAACCCGTGGTATGATGATGAGTGCGTGATATTGAAAAGAGAGACGGAAAATGCACGCCTGCAGATGCTGCAACGGAAAACAAGAGCAGCAAGGGAAGAGTACCGCACGAAAAGGAGAAATGAGAAAAAGACCCTGCGAAGAAAGAAAAGAGCATCCGCAGTTTCTCAGCTCAAAGATCTAGAAGAGTCTCGGGCCAAGAACAACACCCGGCGTTTCTTTAAAAGGTCGAAGCAATTAGCTTCTGGTTTCAGAACCGGGACACAAGCTCTTCGGAACAGTGAAGGAAACCTAGTCACCGAAGCACAGGGAATTGTAGATGTTTTCAAGCAGCACTTCGAGCAGCTGCTGAATGCGCAAAATGTCGAGCAAGATAATGACGAAAGAGAAGCAAGACCAGTCAATGAAGACCCAGTCCCAGCCCCCAGCAGAGAAGGGGTAGAAAGAACCATCCAAAAGCTAAAAAATAACAAGGCCGCAGGGTCGGATGGCATACCCGCGGAACTCCTTAAACATGGAGGAGATGTTTTGATGAACCGCATGCACCAGGTCATCACCAAAGTGTGGGAGGAAGAATGCATGCCCACTGACTGGTCGATAAGCTCTATATGCCCCATCTACAAAAAAGGCGATCCGATGTTATGCAAAAACTACGGTGGCATATCCCTGCTTAATGTTGCATACAAAATCCTATCCAACGTACTGTGTGAGCGTCTTAAACCTTTCTGCAACACAATAATCGGCACGTACCAGTGTGGCTTTAGGCCAGGCAGAACAACGATAGACCAAATATTCACACTGAGGCAGATCCTGGAAAAGACCAACGAATTTCAAGTCGAAACCCACCATCTTTTCATCGACTTTAAAGCTGCTTATGATAGCATCCACCGCCAAGAGCTTATGATAGCGATGTCTGAATTCGGGATCCCGAACAAACTGATCCAGCTGTGCCGCATGACGCTAAACAATACGCAGTGCAGTGTGCAAATGGGTAACAGCTCATCCGAGCTATTCCAAACTTGCGCAGGGTTTAGACAAGGAGATGCGTTGTCATGAATTCTTCAACATAGTCCTTGTGAATGCTTGCACTCGCCCGAACCACGACCTGGATAACAGAGCTCTACTTCACCACTTCTACCTGAGGAATGATATTTCGCAATGGCGATCCGAGAACCGTGGTTTTTCACGGTTTGATGACGACTTTTTAGCAAACGCTATAATCGCCGATCGAACGGGCCCAAGTCCCTTGCTCATCACGAAGGTAGAACTCCAGCTCATCTTCGATTCAATAAAGAGTAAGAAGTCAGCAGGTGTCGACGGTATATCCAACATTGTACTAAGACACTTACCGATTGAGGCAATAGACATCTACATCACTCTGTTCAACAACGCGCTGAATAATGCATATTATCCAGAGCGTTGGAAGACAGCTGTGGTTCATCCTCTCCCGAAAAAGGGAAAGGACAACTCCAATCCTTCGAATCTCCGGTCAATAAGTCTTCTTCCAAGCATCAGCAAGGTATTCGAAAAGGTAATCAATAGGGCTCTGGCTGAGTGGGCTGCGGACAACAGTATAATTCCGGACAATCAGTTCGGGTTCAAGGTGGGACATGACACCATTCATGCCGCGTCTAAGCTCGTTTCTGATATCCAATGGAACAAGTCCAAGAAACAATGCACGGGTGCTGTTCTGGTGGATTTGGAGAAGGCTTCGACACCGTATGGTTAGAAGGGTTGTACCTAAAACTCACCAGACTAGGCATCAGTAAACCTTTATTGTATATGCTTTATGACATGCTCAACGGTAGAAAGTTTGTTGTCAAAAGTGGCAATGTAACTTCTACCAGCACCTTTGAAATTAAAAACGGTCTTCAACAGGGAGCGGTGAACTCGCCGATCCTCTTCAGCATTTACACCAGCGATCTGATAGGTAGCCTTTCCCAGGCAATTGCGTATGCCGACGACCTGATTGCGTACAGAACTGCCCCAAAGGTCGAAGTCATTAGAATTCTCTTGCAACGTGACTTCGAGAAGATTCAGCGATATTGCGATGACTGGAAACTGAAAATAAATGTCCAGAAATGCGAAACAATTCTGTTCCGGACCTCGTTGGCTGGGGCCTCGGCGCAAGATGGTCATCGTTGAGCCTCACGGACAGCGATTAACGAGCAAAAGTGAAGAGAAGTACCTCGGTATCTGGTTGGACCAGTATCTGTATTTCGACAGACATATAGATGCTGCTCTGACTAAGGCCAGAGGAGCCTTCGCTCTGACGAAACGGCTGTTTTACAGCAGTCGGCTTGACCCCAGAGTGAAGGTTATTTGCTACATGGCTCTCATACGGCCGATGATCGTTTATGGCTGTCCAGTGTGGTTCAACGTTGCACCATCTCAAATGGAGAAGATTCGGGTGTTCGAGAGGCAGTGTCTTCGGCGCTGTCTCGGTTTGTATCGGACACCGGAATCTTCTTATTCTTTCTATCCGAACGACGAATATTTTGATAGTGCACGCTCGAGCGGCTTCATTCCACCAGAGGCATTCCTCCATTTAGATAAATGCGGTCTGATACAGGATAGATTGGCGATCCCGCTAATCTACCACGTCAGGCGGAGAACCGTCGATCGGCGGCTCCTTTACCATCAAGACGTCCTCGCACAGGGCGGAGCAGAGCTCCTTCGGTTCAGTAGGGCTGTGTCCGAACGGGACCGAATCGATAGGGTGAAGCAGGAGCACCAGTTCTGGTGGCTTCAATCAGCACTTGATAATGGGTAGTCGGGGTGGGATTTTGAGCCTTGGCCGGCTTGCATACTTGTTTTAGTCTAAGGGTTTTGGGTTTAGGTTTAAGTAGAGTAGGCATGTTGGCACGTTCATGAACAAGGACAACAAATATAAAATAAAAATACAAAAATAAAAATAAAAATAAAAGAAACGAAACGAGTATTAAACAAAAAAAAAATGGAAAAAAAAATAAAAAAAAGATATATACAAAAAGTGAAATAAAACAAATTGATAGATTTGCTGCTGTGGCTGTTCTAGTTTGTAAGTAGTTGTTAGGTAGAATAGGTAGTTTTAGCTAATTTTAAGTTTTATTTTTAAGGACCTAATTTTAAGTAGCATGTAAGGAAAAAATTAAAATGATAAATGGTGTTAGTTTTTTTAATTTTTCTAACGTGAAACAAAAAATATAGTTACACAAAATAGTTCATAGGCCGAAAGGCATTAATCTTAAGTAAATCATGAATTTCTTAGAGCGCCCGGCTGGGGCCAGTAAGTTAAATATAAGATTTAGATCATAAGCTAGTTTTGAATTCTTTTGTCTAGTAATAAATAGTAATAAGTAAAATTAAATAAAAAATGGATTTTGAAAAAAAAAAAAAACATAGTCCTGGAGCAGATAGTGCGCAAGGCAGGTATGAGCACGGAGGGCACTATCTTCAACAAATCCACCCAGCTCCTAGGCTATGCGGACGACATAGACATCATCGGTCGATCCAAGAGAGCTGTGCTTGAGGCCTTCACAGCGATTGAAGAACAGGCGAAACTAGTTGGTCTTGAAGTGAATGAGGACAAAACAAAGTACATGTTATCAACAAACAAAGCAACATCTGTCCACCGCCTAGGACAAAACGTCACTGTTGGTAGCAGCAATTTCGAGGTAGTTAAGGAGTTCACCCAGCGTTGCCGAAATGGCCCGATAGGGCCATTTTGGCCCTATTTTTTTGAAATGGCCCGGTGGCCACGAAAGCTCGAAAATGGCCCGCAAAAAAGTTTTTGAACCAAAAACAGAAAGTTTGTTCATATGCTTTAAGTTTTCAATTCTTTAAAGAGGATGACGAGGTCGATTTATTTATTTTGTTTACTGAAAACGTTAACCAGTTCGTACAGCGTTTCTCTTACGCTTATGGTCATAGTTTTGGTAAATTCAATTGACATCTGAGCTGAGGTATCCTACTATAAGACCAATTCTACCTAACAAAATCTCACTGAGATCTTAGAGTTCTCCGATATTATTTAAATCGAAAAAACAGTCTCAGCGATTTCTCAATCAGCCAATTTGACGTTACTGACGTAACCGAAGCTTTCTTAATGAGGACTGGGTATTATGTTCAACATAATGATTTTGCCTCAGTCAAAGTGACAAAGTAAGGGGAACTGGCCTATTTGGCGTTTTTATTTTTACCTCTGAAGCAGATCATATTCAATGTCCTCCGATATAATAATCTGAACACTGAAAAGTTATTTGTAATTTCTCACTAATTATTTTTTTAACAATTTTTTGTTTACCTACAGTAGACGCGTGACCATCTTGGGAATCCATTTTTGATTTTGTGTTTGTTTTTGTCTGTAAAATCCAAAAAACAACTAAAGTTGTCTTCGCTCAGCTATCTGCTCTATTTGCTCGGTCAGTTAATCCTGAGCAAATAGATTTAGCTCAGAACATGAACATGAGCTAAAAAAGAAACACAGTTTTTTTGTTTGACAGCTCTGTGATTTGCTCAGAGGTAAAAAAGAAAAACGCCAATTGTGTATTAAGTCAGAACTTCTGCAGTATCTGGTTAAACTAGAGTCAACTTTCTTTCATAATCTCTATAGGTTATAATTTATAAATTTTAAGGTCCATGTGATTAGGTACTAATGCAAATACATACACAATTTATTCGTACGTTCTTTTCTAAAGAAAACAGGAGTGCTGGCCTGATCATCAAATGGATTTTCAAAGGTATTATATTACAAATACTCAAAACTGGCACACAAAATGAATTTAAATAGATGCAGTTGTGCATTTACTTCATTTCTGTTGGTGGCCCTGAAAGGACGAAAATGGCCCGATTTTTTTTCAAGAGTGGCCCGATTTCAAAAATAAAATCGGCAACGCTGAGTTCACCTACCTTGGAACAAACATCAATCCCACGAACGACACCTTAGTGGAGATCCGAAGAAGAATTACCCTAGCGAACCGCTGCTGCTTCGGTTTGGCCAAACAACTGGGTTCAAAACTCCTCACACGGAAGACAAAGTGTCTGCTATACAAAACTTTGATTTTACCAGTCCTACTCTACGGCGCCGAGTGCTGGACGATAAGTAAAAAAGGGGAATTGATACTGGGCACTTTCGAAAGAAAAATTCTTCGACGGATTTTTGGTCCCGTATGCGACGATGGCGAATGGAGAAGAAGATACAACCGAGAACTGTATGAGCTGTACCAAGATGTGGATGTAGTCCAGAAGGCCAAGAAAAGACGACTACATTGGCTCGGCCACATCGAGCGAATGGACGACAACGCTCCAGCCAAGAAAGTCTTCTCATCCCAGCCCCCAGGTTCAAGACGACAAGGAAGACCGAACCTACGGTACAAGGACCAAGTGACTGCGGATGCCAGAGCGCTTGGTCTCGGTGACTGGAGAGTGCATGCGAGGGATCGTTCACGATGGAAGACTGCAGTATCTCAGGCTGAGACCCTTCATGGATTGTGAGCCGGATAAGTAAGTAAGTAAGTAAGCGTTCACTAACGAAATCGGTATCAAAAATAGTAAAATTCTTATCTTTGCAGATGATATGAAGATCTTCAAAAACATTTCATCTAATGAAGATCGCGTTCAACTGCAAGGTGATATAAATAAGTTTGTTGTATGGTGTGAAAAGAATTATTTGAATCTTAACCCAAGAAAATGTCAGACAATGACAATTTCCAAAAAGCGTAATCCTACGTCTTATGATTATGTTATATCCCATCACATATTATCCCGTGTCTTAAAAGTTAGGGACTTAGGAGTTCTTTTCACATCTAATTTAGATTTTTCAGAACATATTAACAACATCGTCAATAAAGCTAATTCAATGTTAGGGTTTATTAAGCGTTGGTCCAAGGAATTCCTAGACCCAAACGTTTCCTATGCCTTGTACAATAGTTTGGTTCGACCCCATCTCGAATATGCATCACAAGTTTGGTCTCCTCATTATGCGTCACATATTGAGAGACTTGAATCAGTGCAACGCAATTTTACACGTTTCGCCTTTAAAGGGCTTCAATGGATTGACCCTAATAATATCCCTTCTTACGATGATCGACTTGCGTTTTTCCAGATGCAAAAATTGTGTCAAAGGAGAACAAACAATGATATAGTTTTCTTTCATCAAATTATTACTGGTGTCACTGATGCTCCAGATATTTTGAGTTCTATCCTCTTTAATTATAGAGGTGGAGACTATATTCTGCGTTCTCATAATTTGATTAAAGTCCCCCAACATAGAACTAACTACGGAATGCATGAGCCACTGACAAGAATGAGTAAGCTATTGAATGCGTATGAAGACTTAATTGACTTTAATATCAATAAAAACCAGCTAAAACAATTTCTTAAAACCAGTGTTCCACGTTCTTAAATGTTTTTTTCTTTGTATTTTTTTGTTTTTGATTTTGTGATTTTATTTGTTGTCTATTCATGTTGTTTTTTTTATTATATTTTTATTTTTGTTGATTTTATTTCTTTTTTACGAACTTGACAAGCGTCTTCTACGCGCGTTTTTACTTTTTTTTTCTTTGTTTTTTCATATTTTTAGAATTTTTGACGTTAAAATCTTTGATTTAAAGATTTTACATTTTTTTTTTTAACTTTTTGTAATATTTTATTCAAAATTTTGATTTTTTTTCCCTTTCGTACCTGCTTGCATTAAGCAGTCCCAATCTCTTATCTTCCTCATGTTCGTATCGCTGTCACATCTTTGTTTTATTTATTCCAAATAATTTCTAACTAAGTGCCGATACGACTAGCAATCGTAACTATTATCGTACTTGGTGTAAATGGACCCCAGCGCGTGCGGTATCTGGGGGGGAAAGAGGCGTGGGAATTAAAAAAAAAAAAAAGTGAAAGCTGATGTTGATCACATTATGTGGGTAAAATATTTCCGAAATCGTTGGTGGTGGAGATATTTGGGTTTAAAGTTGGTTAACTCTGAAATAGAATTTTAATAATTTTTTTTTAGAAAAGCGCTTATATCGTGTGATCTAAGGCACGTAGAACAACGATTTTGGTCTCAAATGAAAGGTATTTATTTTGTCTTTCAAATATATTCAAAATTATTTGTCAACCTTCACTATACTTTCAAATATTTAGTTTTAACTTTTTGAAAATCAAGGTTTTTTCTCTTACTTTTTGAACAACGATATTTAAAAAAAAATCAGCGGTGACATAGTTTTTTTTTCATTATTTTAAAGATTTATTTTTGACCTTTTGTTATAAAGGGTCCACCATCTAACGTTTTCTTTTTTATCAACTAGTACTTATTTCGTGAATGGTAACACTTAGCTCATGTCTAATTTGACAGATAATTAGTTTTATCCTTCCGCTGAACGAATATCGGAATATGGTTGTGTTTACGCTTGAACAACGCTGGGAAATATTGCGACATTACTTTGAAAATCATGGCAATGTTGCAGAATGTGTGCGAAAATTGCGTACGGATTTCGGAAGAAGCACCGTCAGCTCCGTATGTTCGTTATCTTGTGAAAAAAGTGAAAGAAACTGACATCCTCATCGATAAACCAAAGCGTGAAAAGCCAAAAACAGTGCGTACACCAGAGAATATTGCTGCTATGGCAGAAAGTGTGCGTGAAGCGCCATCAACATCAATTCACCGTCGTTCTCATCAATTGAACATTTCGGAGACATCATTGAGACAAATTTTGCATAAAGACCTTATTATGACGTCAAACAAAGTCCAATTGGTTCAGGAGTTGAAGCCAATTGACCATCCAATGCGTTTTCTCTTCGCTAAGTGGGCCTGCGATCGACTTAGAGAAGATGCCGATTTTGCCACAAAAAAAAATCATCTTTTCAGATGAAGCTAATTTTGATCTTGGCGGGTATTTAAACAAACAAAATTGTCGCATTTGGGACACAGAAAACCCGCACGCATACATTGAAAACGCGATACACCTAAAACGAATCACTGTTTGGTGCGGATTTTGGTCCAGAGGCATAATTGGGCCATTTTTCTTCGAAAATGAGCAAGGAGTGGCCGTTATAGTCAATGGCGATCGTTATCGGGCCAAGTTGAACGAATTTTTGTACACAAAACTTGAAGAGGAGGATATTGGCAACATTTGGTTTCAACAGGACGACGCTACGTGCCACACAGCCGAAGCTACACTCGATGTTTTGCGCCCTGTTTTTGAAGATCGCATTATCAGCCGCATAATGTGCTTGAAAATTGGACCGATCTTGTAGGCTACTGCATGGCCAGCTTAGGCAGCCATTTGAATTAAATTATTTTCCATTATATTAACCGGAGGATTTTACTTTCAAATAAAAAAGAAATTTGTTGCACCACCTAGTTAGTTTTGCAGCTTCACAGCAGCTCGTTCCAAGAAAAGTGGATGAATGGATTTCGAGATGAATGACTGCGTTCAATTCATTAACTAATATTCAACTTTGATTCAAAAAATATACATAGGTTAGGTAAGTATGTAAACTTAAATGCTGTCAAGCTCTGAAAGAAAAACAAAAAAACGAAATAAGAATCAGTCTGACTGATATTATGGAAGGCAGGAAGAGCAAGCCGTTCTACCGCCATCTTATAAACTTGCAGAGAAGAGAAGCAGTTTTATTATTACATTAGTTTGGATTGCGAAAAAATGCCTGTCTCTGAACCTTAACTCGAACAATTTTTTTCTTTTGCCTACTGTGTCCTTTTTTTCTCCTTAGGTCGATTTTTTGTCTTGCTTTTCTTTCAACTCAAAACCAAAGATCGTCCATTCACGACAAAAAACAAAGGAACAAATTTTGGAGTTTAGTTTAAAATATCAAAATGATTTTATTTTAACACAGGTATCTGCAAAAATAGTTGCACTATTCAACACTATTCAACATATTCACAACTCCCAGAATTCTAATTTGACCAGTTATTTTGTATTATGAATGACCTGACCTGGCTCCTGGCTACCTGGCTACCTGGCTTGAAAGTGATAAAATAATTTAGTGAGAATAAGTATCTTCGAGGTGAAGAAATAAAATAAGCAAGTATTCGTATTTTTCTGCTAAATTGTTGATAATTTGTGCCGTAAGAATTGATTTTGTTGCTCAACAAGTTCTTAGAAAAAAGCTAGCAGAAAAATAGAGATATCTAAAGAACCAATGAAGCTAGCGATACGAAACTAACAGCATATTTTGTTGCTAATTTGTTACTTATTTGTGCCGCAGTAATTGCACAACCAGTTTATGGAAAAAAGTGCGGTTACGCATCTTCTTATTTTTTTTTCTGAAAAAAATAACCAGTATACGCCCGAGTGAACTTTCTCAAAGGATAAGTCTTTTAAAAGGTCTGAATACCGAATGATAAAATTACCTGTTGCATTTTGCATGTTGCTGCTGCATTTAAGTTAACATAACAAAAAATACCTTCATCTCTGAGAAAAAAAAGTCAAAGCCGCTGCGCCGCCGTTTCATCACTCGGGAAGCAAGGAAGCTGGGTCTACTACATCACTTAAAATAGTGAAATAAAATTGTTTAATAAAAAATACAAATAGTAAAGTATTAGTAACCATTATAATAAAAGTAACATAAATTGAAGAGCATGAAATTCTTTACCATGGGCGAAAATTTCACAGTTCTAGGTTGAAATCTTTGTGCGATTTGCTGTTTATAAAATAGCGACGACATCGCACAAAAACTTTCATCCTCGATTTTCACCCCCTTCAGCGTAAAACTTTTTGAAATTTTGAGTGTCATATTTATTTATGTTACATCAAAATCCATTAACATAACTTTCAAACTTCTAGCCTTACCAAGAATTATACAAACTTTGACCTAGTATTTCAACTCCTTGCAACCCTCTCAACCCCTTTTACTGCGTTAAAAACTAACCTTTCTTAGCCTCCAGACTATCTTTTTAAAAATTAAAAATTTAATTATAAAGAGTTAAAATATGCCTAACCCCTCACTTTTTTGGTAACGCTTTTTCTCAACATTTTATTTTACTCCCATAGGTACATTTTTCATACCGGGCTCTAGTTTTATATATGAATCGATTCTAAAGGAGTTAACTCCAAAAATACGTTGTTTTTTCTACGTTTTCAATTTGTTTATTTTTTGTCCCGGGTTTTGCTCCCAGAAATATGGTCACCGTATCCATACCCCATTCCTCCTAGTAACTGAAGTAACCAAAAATCGATGGCATTGTCTTATTTTACCAAAATCGAAATCTATTGCTTAATAGAATAACGGAGTGTGTAAAAAAATATCTAACTCGAAACTTTGAATACGATGATAGAGTATTCGAAAAAAGTTGGTCCAGCGATCCCGTCCGGCTGCTTATCCGTCCGTCTCTGTACCTACTGCCTAAAACTGGTTCATTTGACTTTAAAGTTGGCAAGTTGGCAGTGAATTCTCGATCGCTGCTTTTTAAAAACCAAAGCAAAGAGTCTTCCCGCATGCAAATTTTTTGGCCGAACAAAAAATTTTATATTCGGCCTTATTACCGTACCCGATCGGAGAAAAATTCTCTCCGATTCGTACAATTTCTACGAATTTTCTACGACCGTATACTTTCGGACAGGTCAATCGTAGACATCTACGAAAAAATTTGAAATCTGCGTCGGGATTTCAAATTGAGAGCGACGTTTCCCGATTTCATGCGATGCATCGCGATTTGTTTCTTACTCTTTTCGTCCCATTATCTCCGAAACAAAAAAGTGTCGGAACTAAAAATAAACAAACAACAAAGAAGTGCGTCGGAACGCATCACCAATTTATGTACGAATCGGGTACGGTGAAGGAAATAAAATTTCCGATCGGACATTTTCTCCGATCGGGTACGGTAATAAGGCTGATTGTAAAAGACGCTGACGTGAAATAACGCCCTACGAAATAAAGTCCCATCGTAAATACAGTCTTATTTAAATTTTTTGTTTTTAACTCAAAACTATACCTACATAATACAGTATGCATTTGTAACATATGTATTAAGAAACCAAAAAAAAAGTTGAACTGAAGTAAGACCGCAACGCTTGTAAAAGGGCATCTAGGCTCAAATTACCATGAGAAATGGAAATGAGGGCTTTTGTAGCCTTTTTTCGTTTGAAGTTTTTTCACCTCACTCCTTAAAATGTCTACAAAGATCTTTTTTAAGACTTTACCTTGCATTTTGTTCTCGAAGTTGCTTCTAAATAAAAAAAATTTGGTTGTGGATTGTTGCAAAACTGTATATGTACCTATAGAACCATTTTTTGTTATTAAATTTTCTAAAGAGTTAATACAAAGGTCAAAAAAACTGTTTTTTTTTTGTAACTTAAAAACGTCAAGATAAAATTGCCAAATTCAAGTTCTACAACTATAATATTTCTATGTTGTAAAATATTATACCGATGCCACCGCTGCAATGATTTTCAAAAGAAATTGACATTCTTATCATGAACATTAAGATTTTAAATATAAGTAGGTACCTATCCGTCTGCTTTTTTATTGCAGATTTCCTGTCAGCGAAACAAAACGCATTTATTTATTTGGTCTATTTTAAGTATTGTAATATTCGGCTTGGTCCGACAATTAAAACTTATTCATTTTTTAAATAAAACACAAATTCACTTTATTCAAATCACTCACAAACTTATTTATTCAACACTTTCAATTATAACTTTTCAAACACAGTGTACTTTACTTATCGCAGTTCACAATCAATTGATGCGCCTCGCCACCAAACGGCTATTTATATCAAAAATGATGGGTTCTAGAAACTACTATTGGTTCCTATTAGTTCTTGGGGAAGCTGAATGTTCGAGAGAAAATACTGGGATTTTTGTAGGGGCTAACGTTCTTAATGCTAAACAAAAAGTTTCTCTTAATCTTAATTAATTATTGCCCCTCACGAGTGTTTACTACTACAATTAAACGATATTAAGTAAAGAGAGTATGTACATTAAATAAACAAGAGATACAGAGTAAGTAAAGAGAGTAATGAAAAGTGTGTACATTAAATATAGAAAGAGATACAGAGTAAGTAAAGAGAGTAAGAAAAGTGTGTACATTAAATATAGAAAGAGATACAGAGAGTAAGAGATAATAAAGTATACACATTAGTATTAGACATTACAATAGAAGGAGATACAGAGCGTATGAGATAAATAAAGTGTATACACATTACATTGCCCCCTCCTTAGGATTGATCGTCCCGAACAAATCCATCATCTTCATCACCACTGTAGCGATGTAGTCGGTCGCGATGTACGACTTTAAGTTTACCTCTGACTCCTTTTTGTATCCGGTACACGACGTCGTTGATTTTGCTAATCACTGTATATGGACCTTCCCAGTCCCGTTGAAGTTTCGGTGACAACCCTTTTTGTCGATGGGGATTGTAAAGCCACACTCGATCTCCTGCTTGGAACTCTGTTGTTGTCGCTCGTATATCGTAGCGTGTCTTCATTCGGTCACTGAACATCTTTATTTTTGACCTAGTATCGTCGTGGATCTGAAGGAGTCTTTCTCTGAGGTCATCCAAGTAGTCATCCTCGGCTTGCGGTTCCGACGTGGGACATCCAAATTTAATTTCACTCGGCAATCTGATGTTCCTTCCCATCAAAATCTCAGACGGTGTATGGCCAGTTGAGCTATGTCTTGCACTTCGATACGCCATCAAAAACAGTGGAATGTGTCGGTCCCAATCTCGCTGGTTGTCGTCCACAACTTTGCAAAGATGTTCCTTAAGGGTTCGGTTGAACCGTTCGACCATGCCATCAGATTGTGGGTGGAGTGGTGTTGTTCTTGTCTTCTTAATGTGAAGAAGCCCACAAACTTCCTGGAATATGTTTGATTCAAAGTTCCTTCCCTGGTCGGAATGCAGTTCTAATGGAACACCGAATCTGCTCACCCAGTTGAACACAATTTGGTCTGCGACTGTTTTGGCTTCTTGATTCGGAATGGCGTATGCTTCAGGCCACTTGCTGAAGTAATCCATGACGACCAGAATATAACGATTTCCATTATTTGTTTCCGGAAATGGACCCGCCACGTCTATTGCAATCCTTTCAAAGGGTGATCCGACATTATACTGCTGCATTTGGCTGTGATTCTTTTTGTTCGGGCCTTTGGTGGCAGCACAGGTATCACATTTTCGGCACCACCTCTCGACATCTTCCCTTGCATGTAGCCAATAGAATCGTTGTCGAACCTTTTCTAGCGTCTTGTTTACTCCTAGATGGCCTCCCGAAACTCCATCATGCATCTCTCGCAGAACGTCCACAATCTTCGATCTCGGTAAGACTAGCTGCATTACATAGGACTTTCCATCTGCTGATTCCCATTTACGTCGAAGGACACCCTCTTGGACATGCAATGAGTCCCACTGTGCCCAATAGGCCTTTAGAGCCGGACTTCTGTCGGAGATATCGGCCCATTCTGGTTTTTCCTGGTGTTCCTTGCATGCGAGGATGGGTTCAATATCTGGGTCCTCTTGTTGAGCCTTCCTCAACTCGTCGTTGCTCCAGCCATAAATGGGATCGGTTCTGGTTCGTTGAACAGTAACCACTTCTTTTTCTTCTTGGCGTCTGCAATGCTTACAGTCTTGCTTACATGGTCTCCGAGACAGTGCATCAGCATTTGAGTGAAGCTTCCCCTTCCGATGTTGAATTTCATAATCGTACGTCTGCAGCCTCTCAATCCATCTCGCCACTTGACCCTCTGGATTCTTGAAATTCAAAAGCCAGTTTAGTGCTCCATGGTCGGTTCGGAGAAGAAACTTCTGTCCATAGAGATACTTATGGAAGTGCTTTGTTGCCAAAATCAGTGCAAGAAGTTCTCTTCTGGTCACACAATAGTTTCTTTCCGACTTTGAGAGTACCTTGCTGTAATAGGCAACCACCTTTTCTTCGCCATCATGTACCTGTGACAATACAGCACCAATCCCGACATTGCTGGCATCAGCATCAATGATGAACGGTTTTCCTGGAGTCGGGTAGGTCAGCACTGGTGCATTACACAAGCGTTGCTTGAGCTCTTGAAAGCTGCGCTCGCACTCACCTGACCATTTAAACTGCTTTCCCTTTTCCGTTAGCTGATGTAGACTCTTGGCGATCTCAGCAAAATTCTTGACGAAGCGCCTATAGTAGGTGGCTAGACCCAGAAAGCTTCGGAGTTGATGTTTGTCCTGTGGTGTTGGCCAATTCTTCACGGTGTCAACCTTATCAGGATCCGTCTTAACTCCTTGGGATGAGATGATATGTCCCAGGTATTTCACTTCGGTTTTGAAGAGTGAACACTTTTCTGGATTGAGCTTGAGGTGGGCTTCTCGAAGTCTTTGAAACACGGCTATCAGATTTGTACAATGTTCGTCAAATGTTTTCCCGTATACGATGACGTCATCCAAATAGACCAGGCAAGATTTCCAAGTGAGTCCTTGCAGGACGCATTCCATAAGGCGCTCAAAAGTCGCTGGAGCATTGCACAGTCCAAAAGGCATCACTTTGAACTGCCACAATCCGTTTCCTGTCGAGAACGCTGTCTTCTCTTTGTCTTCAGGATGGATTTCTACTTGCCAGTATCCACTTTTCAGGTCCAAAGTTGAGAACCATTGTGCTCCTTCCATTGCGTCCAGAGTATCGCTGATCCTAGGCAGAGGGTAGCTATCTTTCTTGGTCACATCGTTCAACCTTCGATAGTCCACGCAAAAGCGGGTTGATCCGTCTTTCTTCTTTACCAGGACCACTGGAGACGCCCAAGGGCTTTTTGAGTTTTCGATAAGACCCTCTTCTTTCATGGTGGTTATCAGTTCTTCAACCTCACCTTGTTTGGCTAGTGGAAGGCGTCTTGCAGGTTGACGAATCGGCTTTGCATCCCCGGTGTTGATTCGATGTTGAACCAGTTGTGTTCTGCCATATTTCCCTTGCGATGATGAAAAGATGTCTGCAAATTCTTCGAGGAGACCTTCTGCAGTTCTTCGTTGTTGTTGGCCAAGATTAGAGGACTCGAGAATGTTCGTCTTTAAGGAGTTCAGCTCTTTGGACTTCAATGTTTGCCTTGTCTCTTCTTCGCTGATCCTTGTTATAGCTGATACAGATTCGCATTGTCCGACAATCTCACCTTTTCTAAGCTTAACTTCGTACGGCTTGATGTTGAGTATTCGTACGGGAACCATGTTCTTTACAGGTCTAACAAGAGTCTTCCCAATGGTGACGTTTTGGGAGGACTTTACAGATGCTGGTTCGACCATGAGGTATCGATGGCTGCCAGGCTTACCTTTCAATTTCGTCCACACGAATACTTCTGAAGAAGCAGGCAAAGTCAGATCTTCTTTGATGACGGTTTTCACAGATAACGAGGTCTCATACGAGTGGATCCCATAGATCATCGGAATCTCGATGTTTCGATATTTCAGGACTTGGTTCCCGATGTCCAATATCACTCCGTGATCTTTCATGAAATCGACACCGACAATGCACTCGTCGCATATATCTGCTACCAGGAACAGGTGAGAGAATTCCAGCTCTGCCATCCGGATCTTAAGACGTACCTCACCATAGACTTTTGCGGCTTCTCCAGTTGCAGTCCTTAGACGATAGCTGTTGGTGTTGTGGAGCCATGTCTTCTTAACGAGGTCCTGTCGTACAATGGACGCCGTGGCACCGGTGTCGATGGTAGCCACACATTTGTTGCCGTTTATACTTGCATCCACGGTCAGGCTCTTGTTGTCACGTTTCGTTTGAGAAACCTGGATGGTGTTTCTGTAGCTATCGGTACTAGAAGCCAGCTTCGGTCCCTCGAAGTTGGTGGGATGGGAAACAACTTGGGAAGCAACATTGTTGTAGGTGTAACTTTGACCAGTTGACATATTTCTGTGTTCACAGTGTTGGCATGCGGTTCCTCTTCGCGGTAATCTGCACTGTCGTTGAAGATGCCCGGTCTTGTTGCAGTTCCAGCATCGTGCTGGTCCGTCTCGCTGACTTCTTTCCAGAGTAGTCTTCTGACAAGAGCATTCTTGGGCTTCCAATTCTCTCACACGATGCACGTTTTGGGAAGCTTGTTCTGCGGCTTCCATTGTTAGAGCAAAAGCCAATGCTTCTGGTAGTGTTTGCTTTCCGGCAGTGCGAATAGCCCTTTGGAGATTTATATCGCCCACAGCTCTCACAAAGGCTTCAACAGCAAGTTGATTTATTATCTCGTTGCCAGCTGTTGGGTATGCCAGGTGGACTAATCGCTCGATATCTGCCTGAAGCTGCTGCAGAGTTTCACCTCTTTTCTGTGCCCTGTTGTTTAGTTGTACTCGGAAGACTTCTGTCATGTGGCTATCCCCAAACCGCTGTTCGATTGCGTTTACCAGAACTTTGAAGTCACCGTTCTTCTCTGCTGGGATGGTTTGTAGCAGTTCAGCAGCTGCTCCTCTCAAGGCAAGCGTAAGAGCAATGTATTTTTCGTCATCGTCCCAGCCGTTTGTTAACGCTGCTGCTTCAAACTGTTTCTTGTAGATTGACCACGGTATCTGACCATCAAAGCTTGGGGGATTCACTTCTCTCTTTCTTGAGCACTCACCAGAAGGTTCTCGAGATTTCATCTTTCGCACTTTTTCTAGTTCGCTTGTAATGGTTTCGATCTGGTCGTCTATTTTCTTGAAACGTGCATTAGTCGTTGAATTTTGTTTTTCGACACGCTCATCGAGAGTATTGATTTTGTCTTCGAAGTCCGCAAACCTGCCTTCTAGCAGATTTTTCTGTTCATCAAACCGATCTCGAACGTCATCCCTTTGAGCTTGTAGTTGTTCCAGAACATCATTCTTTTGAGTTTCTAGTTGCTTGAGGACATTTCCTTCCAGTTGTTTGAGGACATTCTCTTGCTCGGTCTTCTGCTCGTTTCTTTGAGTTTCTAGTTGCTCCAGAACATTCTTGTTTTGAGTTTCTTGCTTCTTTTGATTCTCTTCAAATTTGGCTAGAAGAAGTGTCATCATGGTAGATAAGTCGGCAGTTGCATTTACCTCTTCCGATTTTGCTTCCACTTCGAAAGCAAACGCATCTGGGTCTTCATTTTGTTCTTCCAGATATTCCTGTAGCCGTTTTACGAGTTCGATTTTATATCCTGCCGCACTTAAGCCACGTTTGCTTAATTCGGCCTTTAGCTCAGCGACAGTTAAGTCTTTCAAAACTTTACTTATCATTTTTTTTTAACTTCACTATTTCACACAAAATAATTTAATCACTGTTCACTGTTTTATTCTCAATAAGTTTTAATCCCACTTCTGACACCAATATAATATTCGGCTTGGTCCGACAATTAAAACTTATTCATTTTTTAAATAAAACACAAATTCACTTTATTCAAATCACTCACAAACTTATTTATTCAACACTTTCAATTATAACTTTTCAAACACAGTGTACTTTACTTATCGCAGTTCACAATCAATTGATGCGCCTCGCCACCAAACGGCTATTTATATCAAAAATGATGGGTTCTAGAAACTACTATTGGTTCCTATTAGTTCTTGGGGAAGCTGAATGTTCGAGAGAAAATACTGGGATTTTTGTAGGGGCTAACGTTCTTAATGCTAAACAAAAAGTTTCTCTTAATCTTAATTAATTATTGCCCCTCACGAGTGTTTACTACTACAATTAAACGATATTAAGTAAAGAGAGTATGTACATTAAATAAACAAGAGATACAGAGTAAGTAAAGAGAGTAATGAAAAGTGTGTACATTAAATATAGAAAGAGATACAGAGTAAGTAAAGAGAGTAAGAAAAGTGTGTACATTAAATATAGAAAGAGATACAGAGAGTAAGAGATAATAAAGTATACACATTAGTATTAGACATTACAATAGAAGGAGATACAGAGCGTATGAGATAAATAAAGTGTATACACATTACAGTATATTCGCCTAACGCCACCCCAACAGGGTTTCATCATTTCATTTGATGTGGACAAAAATTCAAATTTTGAAAATTATATATAAAAAATTGTGAAGGTTTTCCAAGAACGTTATTCACTGCATTTTCTTCAGATACACACTCACAAATGATACCTACAAACTTTGCAAGAGTTAACCAACGATAGGCATAGATAGGTTCCAATTCGTACTTTAAATAATCTGGTTAGACAAATGCAAACATTTTCACACAGAAAATTACATAGGTATGCACATAACATAATGTACATATGTATCTAATTTTCTCAAGACATAATTATTGACAATTGATTTTAATGGTAGACTAGTTCATGCAATTATTGGTTATCTCTGACTTTTTGTTCCAACGTGAAATGTTATTTATTAACTTTAAATTTGCATGTTCATGTTAATTGTTGCCTATGACGGTTAAAATCTTATAAAACTCAATCTGATTAGCAATGCTAAACTAACACTTTTTAGAATCTAAAAAAATTAAGTTTCCATAACATACTGCTTGCAAGTAATCCTATGTAAGTAATTTACACAGTAAAATTTAATTTAATTTAAGAAAAAAATCCGTTGAAATAGATCGAGATATTTGCATTTTAAATTTGAAAAAAAATGGGCTTTTGATTGGTAATCCACTTAGTTACATCATAGAGCCTTTGGGTCTGATATTTACCCAAGTCTGACAGTTCGTGCAATATTTTTATTTGACTCCGTGAAAAGCAATGAAAAGCAAAAGCAATGAGATTGTGCGGTGTGAATCCGTTTTATTCATATATTCTTCTCCTTGGACAAGATTCAAAAACAAAATGTTACCGGGCTGTCGATGCCACATCAATTTTTCATATCCATGAAAATCGTACAGAATGACAGAAAAAAAAGTTTGGAAGTATAATTTTTTGCTATTCAAAAATTATAGCAACCTTTTCGCATTAAAATATGTAAATAGAAAACGATCATCTCCAGTCCGCCCTCCACCTGCGATGCGATGTTCCTCTTTTGCGACGCGACGCGACGTCCTTTGGGGTTAAATTCGAAGACTTTATATGGGACGGAGCACTAGTTCAATATTCGCTCTATATAACCCAAGCATCTTAGTCTAAACGGTTGGATCTTAGCTTTTCAATCAAGGCATAATGTCGCTGTCTATATTCCTATAGTTCTGAATCAAATCTTCGCCTCCATTCTCTATTCAAGCAGGTGGGACCAAAAACCGTTTTTTTTTTTTTTGAAAAAGATGAAAGTTTTTCTTCTGATGTTGTTATTAAGTTCCATGTCTCTGCACCGTACATGAGGAACGGGATGTTGAGGATCTTTAGTCGAAAGAACTTAACCAACTCCTCAATTACCTTCCTAGTCAAAAGAAGCAACTACCGGCAGGAGTTGTTATCATTGTTTGACTTCAGCGCTGTCTTCACTATCTGAATTTACAGCGGATTCCTGGTTGATAAAGTCCTCAAGTATATCGTGAAGTTAAATACATAATTATGTCTATGTTGACGTTTTTTCTAAGACGTCAATTTTATACGTACTTTCTTGTCAACAAAATCCATCCCATCCTCTTGGCATCCTTCAACGAGGGCCACAATCTCCAAACTATCATCACGCTTTGTTCCTCCAATTATCTCAATGTTGTCGCTTTTGCATTTCCTTAGTCTTGATAAAGTCTTCAGTTGAAGTTCCAAAACCTACAGTAGAGTGTATTCCTGATCAATGGTGTACCAACTTTCCTGGTCTGAAGTCATAATGAATTATCAGTTTTTGGCTACGGCTATAGAAGTTTACAAAAAAGGTGATGGTTAGGAGACTTATGCATTTGTAGTTGATACAATTCTCTTGACATAGTTTTTCGTGAATCGGATATTATGTACAATACTGAGGTTCATTGGACATGCTTTCTTCTGACCAAACCAAAACTTACAGATGAGCTGATACAAACCTCTTACTAAATCATCTCGGCTGCTTTGTACAGTTGAGCCGTCTGCTCAAGCGGCTATGTTGGACTTAAACCTCGATATAGCTGTCATCAATTCGGAGTTTTATTCGTCATCGCCGTTATATAGCTTGAAGAAGTCGTTTTTCTATCACGATAGTCTTTTAATGTTCTCTATAGACTTGCGCTTCTTATGATCCCTCTTTCTCAAACAAAAAAAGTCATACCACGATTATAAAGACAGAAAACATAAAAGCCAATAAGAATGAAATTTTGAACATAACACAAACTGTTCTTATACTTTTGTGTTTTACCCTTTAATGGAGAACAACCTTGAAATATTTTCATTACGTTTCAGCTTTCAATTAAATCACTCCAAATATCTGTAATCAATACCTCTCTCTAAACAATTGTATTACAAAGTGACCCTGAACCTTGTACAAATAAAAAAAAGACGTGGACATTGATAGCTTTCTGTTTTTAACTTGTCGAAATTTGTCTTGAATAACCTTTTTATATACGAAGTCTAATTGGAATTATTAACGCTGGTAACCCTACCCCCATAGTTTGTCAATTATTACACTCATTTAAATACAATTTCTTCGTATGGTTGCGGTGGGAATACGGAAAGGGCGCTTAATCAACAATTTGACGACAATGACGCTGATGATGCGATGAGCCGCACAATATTTGTAGCTTCTTTAGCTTATACCCACAGCAGCGCAAGCAGTTCACCAAGAGTATAATATTGCCGGCGAGTAGAGTAGTGAATGTATCTATTTACTTAGATTGATATTGATGTAGTTGTTAGTAGTAACTTAACGATGACATGAGCTCACAGTGGTCCCAACCTTTTGTCTAGATCTTCAAAAATGTTTTTTTTTAAGAGAATGACGTTTGTCATAACGCTTATAACTCAAGAACTTACTTACTTACTTAAGGTGGCGCTACAGTCCGTTGTGGACTTGGGCCTCAATCAACAGTCTCCGCCAGTCAGCTCGGTCCCTAGCTAGCTGTCTCCAGTTTTGCACTCCAAGTTGATTGAGGTCCTCTTCCACTTGTGTGCGCCACCTGAGTCGCGGTCTTCCTCTCCTTCTGCGTCCCTCGGGAATAGTGTCGGAGACTTTCCGGGCCGGAGCATTGGTGTCCATGCGCTCTAAATGACCGAGCCATCTGAGTCTCTGGACCTTGACCCTTCTGGCTAAGTTCACGTCGTTGTACAACCCGTAAAGTTCGCTGTTGTATCTCCTTCTCCATTCCCCATCAATGCACACGGGGCCAAAGATGACCCGAAGAATTTTCCTCTCGAAACAGCCTAAGGCACATTCATCCGATTTTGTTAGGGTCCATGCTTCTGCACCATACAGCAGGACAGGGATGATGAGGGTGTTGTACAGTTTAACCTTAGTTGCTCGAGAGAGGGCTTTTCCACTCAGTTGCTTTCTTAGCCCAAAGAAACAGCGATTAGCAAGAGTAATTCTTCGTCTTATCTCAGCGCTGGTGTTATTGTCCGTGTTGATAGCGGAGCCTAGGTAGACAAACTCCTTAACTACCTCGAAGTTGTATGCGTCTATTGTGACGTTCTGTCCGAGCCGTCGATGTTGGGTGTCCTTACTCGAAGACAGCATGTACTTCGTTTTCCCCTCATTTACCGCTAAACCCATTTTAGCCGCTTCTGTCTCAATCCTCACAAAGGCGCCATTGACATCACGCTGTGTTCTTCCCATTATATCAATATCGTCGGCGTACGCGAGAAGTTGAACAGATTTATAGAAGATAGTGCCTCTGGTGTTGACGGTGGAGTTTTGGACTATCTTCTCAAGAACGATGTTAAAGAAATCGCACGACAGTGCATCGCCTTGTCTGAATCCTTTTTTGACGTCGAATGATTCCGTAAGCTCATTGCCAACCTTGATAGAGCAGCGTGAGTTCTCCATCGTCATTTTGCACAAGCGAACGAGCTTGGCAGGGATGCCAAAGCTAGACATAGCTTTATACAGTTCGTCTCTGTAGATGCTGTCGTACGCGGCCTTAAAATCAATGAAGAGGTGGTGGGTATCGATTTGCATTTCATAGGTTTTTTCCAGGATCTGCGGCAACGTGAAAATTTGGTCGATGGTAGACTTTCCTGGCCTGAAGCCACATTGATAAGGACCAATCAGATTGTTGACGAAAGGCTTCAGACGTTCACATAATACGGCAGAGAGGATCTTGTAGGCGATGTTAAGCAGGCTGATTCCTCTGTAGTTGGCGCAGTTTAGAGGATCTCCCTTTTTCAGGATCGGGCAAACAATGCTGAGGTTCCATTCATCGGGCATGCATTCCTCCGACCATATCTTACAGATGATTTGGTGCATGCTCCTATCTAGCTCGTCGCCTGCGGCTTTGAACAGCTCGGCAGCTAGACCATCTGCTCCAGCGGCTTTGTTGGATTTCAGCCGTGATATTGCTGTTTTCACTTCTTCTAGGTCGGGTTCACGGAATTGTTGGCTGTCATCGCGTATGATAAAAGGCTCCTGTCTGACGGCGGGATTTTGTTCTTCGTCGCCGTTATACAGTCTACAGAAGTGGTCTTTCCAAATCCCCAGCACTGACTGTGGCTCTACTATGATGTTCCCTTGATGATCTCTGCAGGCTTCGGTTCTTGCTCGATGACCTTGAGCCAGCTGTTTTACCTTCCGATAAAACCTCCGAACTTCATTCCTGCTGTTAGCTCTCTCAACATCTTCGATCTGACGCTTCTCATGCTCTCTCTTTTTTCTCCTGAGAAGCCGGCGTTCTTCTCTCCTCTTTTGCTCGTAGAGCTGACGAGCAGCTCTTGTCTTTCTTTGCAGCGCCGCTTTGTATGCTTCCTGCTTGGCTGCATGGGCCTGCCTGCATTCTTCGTCAAACCAGGGGTTTCGTTTTGGTGGCTGTGTGAAACCCAGCACATTAGAGGCGGCATCTCTAACTGCATTCTGGCAATGTTGCCACTGGTCTTCGATACTTGATGTTGGCGGCATAGGACTCCTTAAGAGGTTACTTGTCACTCGATCAGAGAAGGATCTGGCGATCTCTTGCGATTGTAGCCGTCCGACGTCGAATTTTCTTGCAGCATTTCTTTGTTTTGGCCGTTGTCGAGATATTCGTAGTACTGCCTTGGCTACGACGAGGTAGTGGTCCGAGTCGATGTTGGCTCCTCGGAAAGTTCGAACATCTTGAATGCTGGAAAAGTGCCTCCCGTCGATCGCAATGTGATCAATCTGGTTGACGGTTGATTGATCAGGAGATCTCCATGTACCTTTATGGATGTTGAGATGTGGGAACCAGGTGCTTGCTACCACAACGTTTCGCCCCGCAGCAAAATCGATCAGCCTGAATCCGTTGTCGGAAGTGGTGTCGTGCAGGCTGTGCTTTCCGACTGTTCTTCCAAAGATGCCTTCTTTT
This sequence comes from Sphaerophoria taeniata, assembly GCA_943590905.1. Taxonomy (NCBI): domain Eukaryota; kingdom Metazoa; phylum Arthropoda; class Insecta; order Diptera; family Syrphidae; genus Sphaerophoria; species Sphaerophoria taeniata. The sequence goes on from OX016541.1 coordinate 104,781,100, forward strand.
CCCAGCTTTGCGTTAAAATCGCCGAGGACAATTTTCATGTCATAGCTAGGACATTGCTCATATGTTTTGTCGAGGAGCTCGTAGAATTCGTCTTTGGTGTCGTCCTTTTTCTCTTCTGTGGGGGCATGCGCGCATATTAAGCTAATGTTGCCGAGATTAGCCTTGATTCGGATCGTCGTGATGCGTTCGCTTACGCATTTGAAGCTCAAGACTTTTTGCCTGAGTCTGCTTCCCACGACGAATCCGCATCCAAAGAGTCGCTGGTCCCGGTAGCAATCCCCATAGTAGATGTCGCAGTTTTCCATCTTCATTTCGCCCGGTCCATCCAATCGCATTTCCTGGATAGCGGTAATATCTGCTTTGTAGCAGTTGAGGGTCTCCGCTAGTTGTTCGGCAGCACGCAGTCCATTAAGGGACCTAACATTCCACGTGCATATCCGAAATTCGTTGTCCTTTATACGTTTGCTTGGGTCGTCATCAGTGTATCCGTCCGTTTCCGAGGCCTGTTGTCGCTTCGCAACTAACTTTTTTCTACATAGTCGGGAAGTCACCCCGACGTACAACCCCCAACCTGGAGTACCAGGTACTTGATGTGACTCCAAGTACAAAAGCCGGAAAACCGCTCCTTTTACGACCTGAGCTTCAAATATGTCGAAGTAGCCCGTAAAGGTGTTCACCAAGTAGTTCGACCTAACTGGAACTGAGGACGCCACCGTTCATTCCAAAAAAAGAAATTCATCCGCTGCCGTCCCTCGTGGGAAGTGCCTTGGTGGGAACACTCCTTCGTTGTGGGGTAATTAGTAGTAACAGCCTACTCCGCTTCGACCTGTCGACCATGGGAGGCCCTGCTGCGAAAACAAGTTTCGCGATCGCATAGCTCTAAGCATCACAGTAGTAGTTACCGTAAGCCGCTCCGCCACGTCAAGGCTTACCCCAAGAACACCTGGACCGATTTTGATGATTGATGTTGTCTTACAAAGGAGCTCAGAGAGAGAACGAGAGAACGTTTAGTATTATAAAGGGTCCGCCAAATAACCTTTTTTGTTTTTTGAAAATGCTATTAAAAAATAATTTCATTCAAATGGCTGCCTAGCTGGCCATGCAGTAGCCTACACGATCGGTCCAATTTTCAAGCACATTATCGATTGTGTGCAGCTGTATTTCACCAATGCCTTCACGAATATTGTCCTTTAAAGTGTCAATTGTCTCTGGCTTGTCGGCGTAACACTTATCTTCTACGGCACCCCACAAATAATTGTCCAACGGTGTCAAATCGCAGATCCGAGGTGCCCAAACGACATTAGTCCTGTTGAAACAAAATGTTGCCATTTGCCAATATCCTCCTCTTCAATTTTTGTGTTTGATAACGATCGCCATTGACTGTAACGGCCACTCCTTGCTCAGGACCAAAATCCGCACCAAACAGTGACTCGTTTTGGGTGTATCGGCTTTTCAATGTATGCGTGCGGGTTTTCTGTTCCCAAATGCGACAATTTTACTTGTTTACATACCCGCCAAGATCAAAATGAGCTTATTCTATAAAGATGATTTTTTTTTGGCAAATTCGGCATCTTCTCTAAGTCGATCGCAGGCCCACTTAGCGAAGTGAAAACGCATTGGATGGTCAGTTGGCTTCAACTATATACAACCATATTCGTTCAGCGGAAGGATAAAACTAATTATTTGTCAAATCAGGCATGAGCTAAGTGTTACCATTCACGAAATAAGCACTGGTTGGAAAAAAAACCTTAGATGGCGGACCCTTTATTTATTATCTCTATGGTTTCAATACCGTCAATTCCAATGACAGTCAGGGAAAAAATTTTGTTTTCATTTCAACTTCGCTAGATCTCGTCGAGATTAAGTCTAAATGTACCTACTTCTTTAAATCTCGGATTTAGGGTAGGTGAAAACGTAATACTAAACTAGTCGTGATATAAAGCTTACTCTGATTTTTGGGATATACATAAGTGAAATTCTTTTTAAAACGGCAATTTATACTGAAATCGGAAAAATCTTGAAGCAATCGAAAACGTGACTATATAAGAATACAAATGATGCATGTTGTAACGAAGTGTTACGTGTTCTAATTTCTAATAAACACCAAATAAATGGATCAGTTTTTGCATTTCGCCATCATACAATTCACGGTCGCATTAAAAAGCATATATTCAAGCAAAACTAATTCCAGCCTGTATTAACAAACATCGATTTAGCCTTGAGCAGTGGCGGCGCAAGACCAAAATTGTATGTGGGCAAGACAGATTTTGCGAGGCCCTGTTGTGTGGCGACCTGAAGGCGGATTTTATAAGATAATAAAAAAAAAAAAACAATTAACACTGCAAAGTTCTTATTCATAAAAATACAATCTGTCGTCTCCACCATTTCTTAAATGAAACAATTTTAAATATTTGTATTTCTTTATTAAAGGAACAGAAATTTCCTGCTTTTAACTTTACTAAATTATTTAATTTATTTTTTCGTAATTCAGCCTAGATGCTATGTCTATGTCTGATTCAATCGATAAAACAGCCAAAGCTGAAAGTCTTTCCTGGCTCATTGTGTTTCTTAAATAATTTTTTTATTAATTTTAATTTTGAAAAACTCCTTTCAGCAGAAATTGTTCTTACTGGAATTGTAATTGTACACAAACAGGGTAACTTTGGGTAAGGGAAACGAAATAAAATAAAAAGGTGTAAAATTTGCTCATGGAACTTCAATATTTGGCTCTTCCTAATCGTAACGGTGATAGAAATTGTGCACATCCTTATCAATTTAAAACTAAGAGTAATTAAAGTAAGAAAACACGTAAGTTAAATTGAAACAATGAGTTTCTGTATTTTCTCGAAAACTAAGGGCCAGTTGCTCAATCGAATCACAAATTCAAGTTCTACATAAAGTTTTCATTTTTTTATGAGACGTTCCGGAATTCTTAAGTTCTACATAAAATCCCCATACAAAAGTAGAACTTTATGTAGAACTTAAATTTATGATTCGATTGAGCAACTGGCCCTAAGAAATTTAATTTTTTTATTTTCATTCGAACTAACAATATTAAAAGTTTTAGTATTTTTAATTTCCAGCACTGACCACTGAGGCATTAAGATGAAAGATTTTAAACTTTTCTTTGAAACTAAAGCTTAGTATTATAACACGGAGATTCTCTCTGCAAAAACAATGAAAAACTAAATTGCATTCGTTTTTGGAAACGATAAGTGGCCGAGAGACTTATGACACGTTCAAAGGAAAAATGAAACAAGAAGTTGTTTATGTAATGCAATTTAAGATGACGAATATTTTCACGTTTTGTCCAGGTTAAAAGAAAAACAGCAACACTGTTTGCTTTTTTTTCATGTTTTTTCTATTTTTCGGGAACAAAAATCAAATTGACAATGAAACTTACCTGATAACTCCTAAATTCAATGGCGCAAAATTATAGTGCACTAATGAATAATTTTAGTGTGATACTAGCTTAAAATGACGTTTGAGTCATAACTGAAACGTCATTTTAAGCTAGTATCACATTAAAATTGTTCAATAGCGAACTATAATTTTGCGCCAATATTTTTTAATATTTGAGTGCGTTCCAAAACATATCTTAATATAAGACCTAAGTATGTCATCGGCCTAAAGTTTTGGAACACATCCAAAATCATAACTTCTATTGTTTTCGTGGTGCGTTTAAGAAAAACGGGTTATGACAATTTCAAAATTCTATCAAGTAAATTTGCAAAAGCGATTATAAGCAAAAGAGATTATTTGTCAGAATAGAAAATCTCACCTCTTCTCTTTGTTTTTACAACGCTCATTTCTTCATGTACACGGAAAAAAATGAAAATTGCGGG